>OX453054.1:4286163-5714884 GCA_949699805.1 Tromatobia lineatoria
TCTAACATTTGCACGGCGCGTAAGCTCGAGCGCTGCAATTTTTCGGTCCGAACTGTTGATTTGTCTTACCCGTTGCCACTTAGTATGTAAATCGCCCGTGCGAATGTCCCCCCGTTCCGCGTGCACCAGCGCTGCCGCTAACGATCGTGGTAAACATAGATTGTCGTTGTTACATATTGTCAAGATGGATCTTTTTGCTACACCCTCGTGTGTTAATCCTTTCCGTCGGCCACGACCCTCGACACCCTTCACAACGCACGTTTTTATGTTGCATTCGTCATTAAGGTCAAAAGATTCCGAACTCTGCGCAACGCTACTTATGAGGTTCCATAAATCTTGGAACTCGTAATCACGAGCTGGTCGAAAAGACAGCCATACGGGGCCGTGTGTCAAGTTACTCGCTGTAAACGATATTCCTACATAATCCCCACCCTCGCAGGAGTTGGTGATGTGGGTGAGAAGATCATTGAACGCTCCTTCGATCCAATTCATTACGCTAATTTCTGGTGGTGGTTTGCGAATACGTAAGGTCGTCTCACGACCACGAAGTTTAAAACGTTTAAAATACCGTACTGTCTCTTGAATTATTTCGATTCGAATACCTGGTGGTTGCAACTCATTGTATGTGGTGAGATTTCGCCGCATTCCAGCTCCCCTCTGTATTCCTGAAGAAAATAGACGATCTGCATTTTTGTTGTATTTATTTTTCATTCCAAATTACATTTGATTTTTCGTCGGAGATATTAATACACACACGTTTGTCCTGTATTGTACCACTTCCGATTATTTACCTGGGTTCATCACCCCTTCAAACCACGCATGGTCCATCAACGTAGGGTATAGCCCTAATTGATTCTCCGGAAAGACTTCTTCTTCAGGGGTATCCTCGGTCGGTTCGATGCCGTTACCGGAGGGGCCATCCAACGCATCGAGTAAATCAACCGTACTTGATGATGTTTCGGCCTCGCACGGCTGATTATTTCTAGTATCAAGTGTGTCTGGTGATGCTTCTCCTCGATTGGCTATTCAAAATTGGATTATCATTATTAAATTAAACTTATCAGTTCGTATTCTTGATGAAGTATAGACTACGAAAATTTTGCAAAATCCATTCATTCGTTTTTGCAAAGTGAAATACTTACGATATGCATGTTGGATTGCTTCAACCTCTTCCACAGCGCGAGCTGCTTCGATGACGGCCACCATTATCGGGTCATCGTCATACGTGTGGTTATCACCGTTATTGACGCCGTGCTCGAACTCCGATGAGGTCTCTTTTGACGTTGAAAAATAATTTTCATTATTATTATTATTATTATTGGCTGGATATTAATAAATTAATTCTTAGACCCACCAGAATCAGGGTCTTGTGATTGACGCCACTGATCTTGTTCTTCCACAGTGCGCGTCGCTTCTATTAACGCATTTTCATCTTCTTCGGTTGAGCCCTCGAAAAGCTGTGCATAAACTGTAAAGGAAATTTATTTCCGTGAATATAAGATAAAATTTGTATTTATGTAAGCATGGTAATTATTATTATTCAGGCAAATTGTTATATAGTTATTGTTGTAAAGTTGTTATAGAAAACAAAAAGGAAACATGTGATCATACTGTTAAAAATGAAACTTACAACTTAAATATTGGAAATTACTGTTCAAGTGTATATTAAATTCACAAACGAAATTAAATTTTATACATGTATTTTATCATGAATGACCTATACTTTGCGTGTTAAATCAGAAGTTAACCAATTTGCCCCGGATAGCTCTAGGGGCTGAACTAACCATAGGGGGATGAAAATTTTTTGAGGGGGGTGGTCCCGAGGACTCCCAGATTTCGTATCTAAAAGTGGTCAACCACTAGTACCGATGACCCAGTGGATGACCTATACTTTAAATGTTAAATCAGAAGTTAACCAAATTGCCCCGGACAGCTCTAGGGGCTGAACTAACCGTAGGGGGATGAAAATTTTTTGAGGGGGTGGTCCCGAGGACCCCCAGATTTCGTATCTGAAAGTGGTCAACCACTAGTACCGATGACCCAGTGGATGACCTATACTTTGAATGTTAAATCAGAAGTTAACCAAATTGCCCCGGTCAACTCTAGGGGGTGAACTAGCCATCGGGGGATGAAAATTCTTCTTTAGAGATGATCGGCAATGATCCCCGATCACGCACTCAAAAGTGGTTATCCAGTAAAGGTGACCGGGGTAAAATGGATCATTTGAGAATTGGGATTTAGAAATTTTGAAATCTTCAAATGTTGAGATTGGTTATATAGTAATTAACGAATTACCGATAGTAGGAATTACTGATAGAAAAAATCATCGACGGTAGAAATTATCGACGACTGAATATCTTACCCACGGGTAAGTTTAAGATCTATAATCAATAATGCTCTTACCTTTAATTTCATTGAAAATCGCTCTGGCTGTAGGGGTGTCTTCGAACTTGCGTCGCTCGAGCTCTTTGTACACGCATCGAAGCACTTCACGCCCTTGTAGAATACCTCTATTATGGGCCACCATAATGACACGTAGAGGTGACCACCACAAGATGAATTTTAGGCGTTTAATGAGTTTTTCGCCCGATAAATCTCGTAAACTCCTACACCAATTACCGTCACAGTGTCGTCTAATCCGGGCACTATGAATTATCGCTAGTTTCAATAGTGCTAAAATACACGATCGAATGGTGTGCTCCGACATTTTTTATGAGCGTATTATAAATTTTTTCACCTCTCTATCGTACGGTTGTCGCTCGACTGACGTGATTTTAATTCGTATAAAATTTAGAAATTTCAGCAAAAATAAAGTAGTCTGACTAAATCGAGCGATCTTTAGACTGTTAAGAATGTTTTGAAAACACATTGTTGAAGTTCATTAACTCAGAGTACAACCAGCATCGAACTCTCCACGCGCCGTGCAGCTGCAACGTATCATCTTTCATGCTATCATTTCTCTTAGCGAAAAAGCACATACCGTAGAAGACACGTGGATTTTTGCTGATCTTGTAATTTCTGCATCTCGTCAAAGAGAATATGCATCTCGAACATTCCTGTAGAGACACGTGCATTTTTGCTAATCTTGCAATTGCTACATCTCGTCAAAGAGACTATGCATCTCGAGCATCAGTCTTTCGTTGTCTTCTCGAGAGGTAGATCGCAAAACGAAAAATGTATCCGACGTACGCCCGAAGTGTTTTAAGTAACGTGATGTGGCTTTGCCAAGTGTTGCTTGTCGAAGCATCGAGTGTGCTACATATCAGAACGCCCGGGATGAGCGACGCGTACGCGGTTCTGCAAACCCTTTTGCAGAACCTCTACATACAACGTAGGCAGCGCGTAGAAGTGGCAGACGAGGACTTGGAGCACGGTTTCTCGTGCGTATTAGTGCGGAACGAATACGTGCACCGGTGCGACATAATTAGTGTAGATGCCGATGGCTATTGCGAGTTATTCCTGGTCGATATCGGGGAAATCGCATATAGCTATCGGCAAAATTTGTTTTATGCGGACGATCTCACCATCGCTATTCCGCAGCTACGTTTCGAATGCGTGCTGCACGGCGTAGCTGCGGAAGAACTTGAGGGCCTCAACCAAGCCGTTGAGGCCTTGTGTGCCGGGTACGTGACTGTTGCTCCAGTCACATTCGAGGCCGAGGATCTTCCTGTGCGGATCATCAATACCGACGGCCAGGATATCGTACCCATATTGATTGACGAGTACAATCTCAATATCGGGTACGATATGAACGATGAGGACGAAGGTATTGACTCCTGTGACAGTGACATGAGTGAGTGACAGGAGTGAGTGACAGGAGTGAGTGACAGGAGTGAGTGACAGGAGTGAGTGACAGGAGTTAGTGACAGGAGTTAGTGACAGGAGTTAGTGACAGGAGTTAGTGACAGGAGTTAGTGACAGGAGTGAGTGAGTGACAGGAGCGATGGTGATACACGTGACAGGAGTATAAGGAGTAAGTAATAATTTTTCAAAACCGCTTTTAAAAATTAGATAATAAATAAAATAAATAAATTAAAATTTTTTAAAAATCTCGGGGGACCTCATCCCTGTAGATCGCGAAAGATTTCCGCGAGCAGCAGCGCGCAGCGGTTTATACCGTCGTGAGCCGGGGCCACGCTGTTCGCACGGAAATCATTCATTTTTGCGGTCCGGGTTTTAGATCTGGGCCCCCGACTAAAAATACAGAGCGGTCTTGCAGAGATTCGTCGGGTTCTCTGCCCGCTCACTAATATTAATAATAAGAATAATAATATATTTCCATAAAATACAGAGCGGTCTTGCAGAGATTCGTCGGGTTCTCTGCCCGCTCACTAATATTAATTATAAGAATGAATGATAATATTTATAAAAATTAAAAAAAAAAAAAAAAAAAAAAAAAACGGTCTTGCAGAGATTCGTCGGGTTCTCTGCCCGCTCACTAATATTAATAATAAGAATGAATAATAATATTTATAAAAAAATATATATATATTATTAATAATAATAATAATAAAGCGGTGTGCTATGACGACACACCTCCCCCCCACTCCTACCCCTAACTTTCACCTACGCTTTGCTCCAGCAAGACGCTAAGCGTAGGGAAGGAGTGGGGATAGGAGTGGGGATAGGAGTGGGGGTCGCCATAGCGCACCGCTTACTACTGATATTGCGAAGAAGCGTTTTCGCGTGAGTATCGTACGAACTTTTATATTACGAAATGTAAAAATAAGTTTTATCTGCTATAAACCTCTGGATAAATGCAGCCTCCTCAGATTTGCAATTAGTGTCAGAAATTCCTCGACGTCTAATCTAGAAACGGGAAACGCTAAGATGAATTTAGAGAAGAGCCTTACAGCGGTCCACGATAATTATATTTATGCAACTCCGTGCGAGAAGTGCCTACTTTTCGCACTGGTGGTATAAAGTTGTATACGAAACTCGTGCGAGAAACTTTCTCTCAACTCGCGTGTGAGCAGCACTTACCGCCGGCTCGACCTGCAAACACGCATTTGTTTTAAAGAAGTTCATTGCAATTGTATCGAAAACGACTATTAGTAAACCGCGGTATAGTAAATAATACTTCGATTTTACCGAATTATTTCAAATTCTATTTCATATCTGTGGATCGCAGCATCCGTCAATTGAAGATCAAGAGGTCTGCAATTTCTATGTCGACCTCCATTCGATAAAGTGCGATATTCTGACACAGCCGTATCGATGACCTTAGAGAGTTTACCTGGAAATTTTCCTTGAATTGTAAAAAACCAACAAGAATGAGGAAGCAATTTGCGAAGTTCTAATTTGCAGCCTTTTTTGAAATACTAATTCATCATTTTCCAAATTTGTTGGTGAACATCAACCCGTTTGGATGCGTGCAGATGGAAATTCTCGCAGGTATTGTTGGTACCTACTGGGTTTTTATAGACGGACAAAACATCTTTCAATGGAACCCAGTACAACCTCATATAGGCACCAAACGTCTGCAAATTTGGTTGATCTTCTCGATCAATAAAGGACGTAATATGTTGGGCTCCTTTCTGAATATATTCGGCTGGCAAGTGTGCCAGAGCATGACACTTCTCTAGAATGTATTCGCAGTTGCGAATTCGGAGATTCTCTCACCCTTTTACGATGGCCTATGAAAACAAAAGAGTGAAAGGAATAGAAACTTTTTTTTACTTTTTTTCCTCGATTTTTGAAAGGTTGTACTTTTTTAAGTATGTATATATAAGTATGTTTTAAGTATGTATATAAGTTTAATGGTCGAATCGTAGTAAAACAAAATGCATCGTAAAACTTGAAATTTCTAGTTTGAAAATCTTAACAGTACCTTTTTGTACCTAATTTTTCCATTTTCCTGAACACATATGAATTTTTTCAGATTTTTTTTCAAAATTTTGGAATTTGATTTAGGTCAACAAAATCAGTAAATTTCAAAATCTCGAAAAAAATTTGAAAAAATTCATACATGTTAAGAAAAATAGACAAACTATTCTCGTTATATAAAAAAGGTAGGTTGCCAGGTGTATGTGAGACAACATTTTTTAGAATAAAATTGTCAATAACTTTTTGGAATTATTATTACGCAAAATCAATCTTTCAAACACCTTCTATATGATTGATTTTTTTGAGATTTTTATTGCATTGAAAAACGTTCGGAATTCTTCCTGAAACTCTGTGAATAGAAAATTTTCTGGGATTGTACCGCTCGGACTACCTTAAGTGCTAATATCTCAACGACAAATGGTCATACAGAAATCCAAAACCCATCATTTTGACTTTAAAGGATCCGGCTAAATGACACCAGTATTGATAGAGCTACAAAACATTTTTTAAGCGCCTGGACGATTTTAAAACAGACAAAAATTTAAATAAATAAAAAACTTTCCGCTATTTCTCTAGTTAATGCTGAGCGTGTTGCCTAAAAAAAATGTACAAGTAAAATTTTTAAACTAGATATTTTAAGTTTCGAAACACATTTTGATTCCTCATAGTTGTCATCATGTTTTTTGATTCCTCATAGAGGAAGCTTTGTAAGAAAACCAAAAATAATGGGAAAGCAATTTGCAAAGTTCTACTTTGCAACTTTATTTTTATGATTCGACCATTTTTTACAAAATGACAGCCCTAAAAAAATCAATGAAAAAAATTGAGCATTTTCCTGTATCCTTAATTGTTTGGCTGAGTATACATCTAATCAAGCACATTTCTCTAGATATGTGGACAGCCTTATAATGAAATAAGCAGCCGCAGACCCTCGCGTTCGGGAACTTAGTTTTAAAACTGTTTATTTGAGCCGCTTCGAAATCACCGGTGATTGTCGTCACATTTTCGCTTAATGAAGGTATGATTACAAGAACCTTCTCCCAGATTGCATCGTACATCGCAGTCGTTTGCGACGATGCAAAGGCAATAACTGCTGGAAATCCCTAATAAAATATTTGCTTAGCTTATTGTGATACGAGTATTAAGATAGTCCGAGCGGTACAGTCCAAGGAAATGTGAGATTCAGAGAGAATTCCGAACGTTTGACAACGGAATGAAAATCTGAAAAAAAATCAAACATATACGAGGTGTTCGAAAGATTGATTTTGCGCAATAATAATTCCGAAAAGTTATGAGCAAATTAATGAAAAAAAAACTTGTCCAACAAATTACTAGGCAACATAATTTTCTTTTCTGATGAAAGTAATTTTTTACTTTTTCTAAATACGTATGAATTTTTTCGTGATTTCGAAACTTTGTGATTTTGGAGAACAATTTTTGGCAAAACTCCAAATCTCGAACATATTTGGAAAAAAACCATACAGGTTAGAAAAATTAAAAAATTATTTTTATAAAAAAAAGTTTGTTGGCCGGGTAATATGTTGAACAAGTTTTTTTTTTTGATTAGTGAATAACTTTGTGGAGTTATTATTACGGAAAATCAACGTCTCGAATAGTTTTTATATACTTCAATTTGTACAGATTTTTACTCAATCGGGAATGTACCACTCAGAAAACCTTTACAAGTCTACAAAACACTATAACGGAACTTACAGCATCGAGCTTCCTGAAGTGTATTGTGTAAATTTGTTGGAACCCAGGTATCAGTGATTTCATCTAGTTTAAAAAGAAAGACAAAGTGAATGCCCGAAAAGGTTCAATCGCGTAAAGGTACAGCTCGTTTATAACTGTTCTAATTTTTTTTTTTAATTGTATGCAGACGTTTTTATTTTGAGGCTTTTTGGATTTTTTCAAAAAAGGACGCGCCCGCTCTAACTTTTGTAACATTGGCGATATTTTAATAAATAATTCTTCATAAGTGCAGGTATTGTTAATGTTGTTTGGTATTGAATTTGACTGAAATCGGAAAAGCGGTTCGGATTTTATAGAGTTTTGAAATGTTCAAAAAATTTACGATTTTGCCCTAACTTCGGCAAAACATAAGATAACGACCTCAATTTTTTTACATAAAATTGGTACAATTTTGGGACAGGGTATGATTCATGCACATAAGAATTGTACACGTTGAGGATTGTGCACATTTGAAAAAATCGAATAAAACGTGCACATAATGATTTCAAATGTACACATTGATTTCTAAATTAATATTCTTTGAAAAAACGTCATGCCCATATCATTATTTGTGTACGAAGTTTTTGTACACATTGGAAAAAAAAATCTATTTATTGCAAATATTGTTAGAATGAAATAATTCTTTCAAAAAAGATGTACACATGTTGTTCTCACACATTACAAATAAATTATAGTTTTACACATATTCGTTGAAAAAGTTTACAAAAATAAAAAGCAGGATTATTCTTGTGCACGCAATTATCTTATAAAAAACGCCCCAAACATCGTGCACAAAATATTGTGCACATATCCATTTGGTTTTTTTTCGAGATTTTTTTTTTAGTGAAAAGAAGAGTTCATGGGCAAATTATACCCTAATTTGTTTGTCCATCATAGATTTTTTTACATATGCCATCCTTTTCAAGACTCATATTCTTCCTCTGAAAATCCTAGTTACAACCTTTTTTTACTTGGTCAAAAAAATATGTGTGAAACTAACCTATTGATCTTGTACATGCCACCAAATTGTATAGTCACTTCAATTGCTCCAGGGAATCTCAGGACAGAAAATAAAACACAAATTTAAGTCTCGTGTTTCTTTTATTGATACAAAATAGTGCGCAGCATTGACAATAATAGCGTTAAAGAAGTAAATGATCGGGTTGAACTTATGTTTTATTATTATGGATAATGAAGAATACAAGTAGTAGTTTTATTACAAAATTACTTGGTATGCGTAACATAACTATGACGACGATGTGAGAGCGTAAAAATATTGGCAATGCGTGATAAGATGCTAACTATGAAGAGAACTCTAACAAGTAAAACATTTTTTATGAACGCTGGTCAAAATGGGAGGAGGGCGCGAATGATGTCGGGAAAAACGGGCCGCGGTGTTCCCTCTGCGACTCCTCGTCGCTGTTTCCAGCACGCAGCTTCGGTCCACCGGCTCGCTTGGCCATGATTATCTGGTCGACTTATATAATTTTTCAATTTGCGCTCGTGGCGTATTTCAAAACCCATGATTTTGTAATGAGAGAGTCCATAAAGTTCTCCGTGGCTCCGCGAATGACGACCGTGCTGATCCGACTTTCTTTGCTGTCGAGACTAAAAACGACGAACGCAATATCGCCGAACTCGTCGGTGTGCATTGAATCGGTGTAGCTGAGCTCCTCCTTCGTCGGTGGTACGAGCTTCGAAAGCGCTGTTCCTCCCATGGCTTTGCACAGACGTCTAATGTCGAATGTGCTCGTGATACGCACTGTCGTCAAGGTATGAAAAAGAAAAACACCTATAGGGAATAATAGAACTATTACCCTTATTTAGGTCAATTTTTACCTGTATTTAATTTCAGGCTTCATTCATCAAATCTCTGACGAGTTGTTCATGCCACTCTATCTCTATATCACGGCCAACTCCATCGCCTCATCGTTCACCCCCCATGATATTTTGCGGCAAATAACTATCGATTATCGCCCTACAGAATGGGCAATTTTTTGTAATTAATTTCCGGATACACGGGACACAAAGGCGATGACGGCAGGGTCTTAATATTTGCAGTGATATTTTCGTGTCGCATACGTGGCATCCTGTTAAAAAATAAGGGGTAGCATTAGTTCCTCTAGCGAACGTTCTTGAGATCGCTATCCGAATATCTCGAAATAATTGTAACTGATAATATCCGCCCCAAAACCAAAGATACGCGGTGTTCATTTACTCGGCCGTTACAATACATTAAAAAACACTACAATATCATGTTGAATGAATTGCAACGCGATGAATTGTTACTCGCATATTACGAACACCAATAGAAGTAGCGCACGGTCGCGCATTAATCTTTTACGGATGAAGGCAATTGCAAGTTTCCCTCACACTTACGAACACCAGTGAGAGTCGGTGCACATTCGTGTACTCATACTTCGCTGATAATCCTAAGAATGAGTGTGAAATCCCTTTCTCTGTTTTAAGCAAGTTGTTTAATTTTCAATAGTTTTCGAACTACAACCGGATGGGATAAAGTCTCCGTTAAAGTCTACGAATGCTAAACGTTTATTGTGCTGACAGAACTTTACTTGTGTTCAGTCATATAACTGTGCGTACTATTATTTCCTTGTTCAAATTGAGTGCAAACTTGATCAATTGTTTCTCGCATATTACGAACACCAATAGAAGTAGCGCACGGTCGCGCACTAATCTTTCATGGATAAACGCAATTGCAAGTTTCCCTTACACTTACGAACACCAGTGAAAGTTGGTGCACACTCGTGCACTCATACTTCGCTGATGATCGTAAGCATGAGTAAGTAAGTAAGTAAGTAAGTAAGTAAGTAGCATTCTTCTCGTTGAAGGGTTTTCTTTTCGACGCAAAAAGAAAATCTAGATTCCCTTGAGCCAAAGAAAAATTACATCGATTTTAGTGAAGTGAGGAAATTTAAAAAAGCGAGTAATCATTTTTTGCGTTTTTCTTAACAAAAACCCGTGATTTTTTTAGTCAGTGAGAACTTTGCTATTGTATTTGTTTTGATTTCCTGACTTTTTTAAGTTCCGCCTCGCCGAGTTCTTCTCTTCTTTCCGGGTGGTTCTCTGTCTTCCTGCTCTTCGACCTGAGGTACCGAATAATCCCGAGGTTGAGGTGGGGTATTTTGAAGCCTCTCTTCGATTTCTGGAACCTCGGGAGCAGCAGGTTCAGTGCGCAGACCTGGCACTTGCTCTCCCTGGTTAAACAATCCGATTAGAACCAATGAAATAAATAGAAAACCAATTGAATCCTATTAGAACCGATTTTTTTTTTCAATCTGAATTTTGTTCATTTGATAGGTTTCTATGTTTTAGCTGGAATTGCGAAACAGAGCAACAGCTCTGTTTCGCAATTCCAACAACCGGTATTCCCGGTGCTATCACGTCGACAACTGCATGATTTGCAGCTGGCGGTGGGACCGGTCCTAGCGGCTCCGGTTCCGGTGCAATTCGCGGCGTCGAGAGCTCGGAAACCACATCATCGAGAGCTTGGACGAGTGCTCGCCGACGCGGACGCCCTCGAGGCCTCCTAATGGCAACTGTCACTGGCTCTCCCTGGTTAAACGATCCGATTAGAAACGATGAAACGAACAAAAACCCAATCGAATCCTATTACAACCGATTATTTTTCAATCAGAAGTTTGGCCATTTGATCGGTTTTTATGTTTTTATCGGAATTGGTAAGCAGGGCTGCTACCGGTATTTCTAGCGCAACCGCGTCGACAACTACGTGATCTGTAGCTGTCGGTGCGACTGGTCCTGGCGGCTCCGGTTCCGGTACCGTTCGCGGCGCTGGACCCTCTGAACCATCGTCAGGTGGGGCGAGTGGTTGTCAACGTGGCCGCCCCCGAGGCCTCCTCACAGGAATCGGTGGCACTCCGGCTGCCGAATTCGGTTCCGGTCGATCGCGACGTCTTTCGTGCACAGTCGTTCCGGGCGCCTCAGGCATTAGTTGCCGATCAACGACTGCGATTGTAGTAGGTGAAGTAGCAAATTTTTCTCATATCCACGTTGGTTTTAATTCATGGGTGGAATTTACGTTAGGAGGCTCGTTCTCAGATTTTTATGATTTTTCTTTGTGAAAATGATTTATTATAATTCAATCACATTTGGGCATAATTTCGTTCATATTTCGGAGAACTTTTGCGATTCAAAAAAAAAATCTTAGCTAAAAATAACAGTTACGCCCTAATGTCCGCTGAAGGTCGTAAGTATAGTCCTTCAACTTAACGTCGTGTAGCTATTCCAATTTTCATACAAAATCATTTGGGGTTTTTTCAACACTAGTAACTGATTTTCTAAGAATATTATCCTCAATATAGGTGCAAATAATAAAAACAAATAACATTTTTGGACATTTTTTTAAAACTTTCACTATTTTCACGTATTATGTAGAAAAGAAACACCATTAAAAGTATAATACGCCCCCCCCCCCCTCCAAATCGGTTTATATAATACGTAATTTCATTTATAATATTACTAAATTTCCATAATCATCGGTTCATTACCTTTTGCGTCACATTTTCCGCGGATGTGAAAAAAGTCATTCTAAGAAAACGCGTCTGTGCAACGCCTCAAGCCTTTAGCTTGTACATTATGAGCGCTCAGTTCTATGGTTATGAAATCTGAACAAATGCGAATACCGCTTTGAATTTTTGTTGCAGCATATTCTTGGATAGTTACGTTAACAATATGTGTCATAATAAAGTCGGATTTTTTTAGCCTCCCAACCTGGCTCCCCCTCTTAAGTTATTACTTTCATGTATTCTTCTCCCTGTATTAATCTGCAATTCATTTTCCAAAAAGCCACCTGCGAATGGATGTGTTAAAAATTATGCATAGATCATTGTATAGTTTTATATATTACGTATATACTTTGGTATATATACCAGCGCCAGGAGCTGCATTTAAATTCATAATCAAAAACTCTTGTCCTTCCAGGTTTATCGGGTTATCCGTTGGTACATGATGTTGTTCGTCGAATAGAAATACTGCGAGTGTTATATTAAATTTTAGTTCGAAATCGAGGTAAAAATCAATTCAATAGTAGTACATTATGATATTAATGCGAAAAAAATGTTTCGCACGAGTATCATACAAAATTTTATATCACTTGGTACGAGGAACGCGGTTTCGTGCATGCTTCGCGTCCGTGTAACCATATTTTCACGCATTTTGAAATAAAAGTGTATTGTGATGTCGTGGATGATTTATTTTATTTAATAGAAATGACGAGCAGCAGACTCTGCTACGGAACGCGGTTTTAGGAGGGAAAGACTCGGTAGACACTGGGTTGATACTGGTAAGAAGACGTTTATTCTGGCACAAAAAGAACAGAGTGACGTTCTTACATTTTCGGAGACTTACTAACTAAAGAGATAACGCTGGAGGTGCTTATATAGCGAATGCCGTGGCAAAGTAGTGGAGGTGGGGAAGAAATTTGGGGAAGAGTCGAGAAAATTTTCATGAGAGAGGCACACGTGTGCTTAGATTCCAGGAAATGCAGTAGATAGGCCATGTTGATATAGGCATGACAGCTGTGGAAAAAGGCGATAAAAACAGGCTACAACGAAGGGATTTCGGGGAATGCCGGATATAGGATGATAGGCGGTGCAGTGATAAGCGTTAGACGTATTTGGGAATTTATGGAGTGTGGGTGCGTAGCGTAGAGCCGTGCGGCAGCTCAGGAGGTCAATAAACTTGGGCATGCAGGCCTGTGGGTCGGAAGTGCAGAAGGTGGATAAGAGCTCGTTACAGTATACGATACTCGGCGAAAAAACGTTTCCTCAACTCATGTGATTGCAGTACTCGCCTTTGGCTGCTGCTGCAAAATTACACTCATGAGAAACCGTTTTTCCTGCCTCGTATCGTAATATAAAATATGTTTTATCTGCTATTAACCTCTTGACAAATGAAGCCTCCTCAGATTTGCGATCACTGTGAGGAATTCCTCAACGTCTAATCTAAAAAAGGGAAACGCTAAAATAAATTAAGAGAAAAATGATGTTGACTTACAGTGGCACGCGATAGTTGTATTTTTATAGCACATCGTGCGCGAAGTACGATTTTGTGTACGCTTAAGGTAGACCTGCCACCTCGTCTAATACCGCATTAGTTCGAGGGAGAATGAAACGTAAAATGTTGTTCGAAATTCGCGCAAGAAACTTTTTCACAACTCGTGTGTGAGCAGCACTCACCTTCGGCACGTGCCGTAAACTCGCATTCGTTTTGAAAAAGTTTCGCACTTGTATCGAAAACGACTATAGTAATCCGTCGTAGTAGTTGATACTCCAATTTTACCGATTTATCTCAAATTCCATTTCGTATCTATGGATAGCCGCATCCGTCAATTGAAGATCAAGTGGTCTCCAATTTCTGTGTCGACTGCCATTCGATAAGGCCCGATATTCGGACACTGTTGTGTTCATGACTTTAGAGAGATTAGCTGGAAATTGTGTTTGGTTTCAGAAGTTACATCAACCAAACCCATCGTCGACAAGAGATGGGCGATGTTGAGAAAAAAAATCGATGTGTAGAAAATAGATTAATTCACAAATCAATTATTAAAATCATCGATCATTGACTAGCTCTTAAAAATCATCGGAACATCGATTCTTTTGAGTCAAGTAGTTTGGTGTCAAGTAGGCACCAAACGTCTGCAAACTTGCTTGATCTTCGCAGTCGATTAAGTTCGTGATATGCTGAGCTCCTTCTTGAATATGTTGTGGTGGCAAGTGAGCCAGAGCGTAGCATTTTTCAAGAATGTATTCGCAATTCCGAATTCTCAGACCCTCCCATTTTTTCGCGATGGCCTATGAATACGTAACATACTCTCAGGCAAAAAATGAAGGGAACAGAAAAACTTCTAACTTTTTTCATTGATTTTTAAACGGTTGTAATTTTTTTGAAAACTTGTTGAATCTAGTTTGAAAATTTTACCAGTAACTTTATTCATTGTCCCAGTGTTTACTAGATTTGAAGTACCAGAAGGTACTTTTAGAGCATTGCTTCTAGTTCACGAAACGCAGCTTTACCTCGCTGTGCAATCATTAGTTCATGAGATGTTAATGATCTACGAAAAAAGGTCCTTTTTGCTTTCAATGCCAATATTTCAGCGGCAAATGGTCGTAGAGATTAAAAAAACCTACCATTCTGAAGCTAAAGAATCCAGATAAATCACCCCAGTATTGATAAATCCACAAACAAATGTTTGAGCCCGTAGACAATTTTTAAAAGACAAAAATATTCAAAACTTATTTTGTTCGCTATTCCTCAAGCTGTAGCCGAGCGTGTTGCTTGAAAAAAATTACTAGAGAGATTTTCGAACTAAAGATTTCAGGCTGTAAAACGCATCTTGTTTTTCCACGATTCGACCATTTTTTACAAAATTACAGCTTTTTAAAAATCAATTTTAAAAAATGAGAATTTTTCTGTTCTCTTAATATTTTGGCTAAATACATACAGTCATTTCTCTAGTTATGTGGGAGTGACTTACAGCCTTGTAGTGAAACAAGCACCCGCGGACTCTCGCATTTGGAAACTGAAACTGTTAATCTGAGCAGCTTCGAAGTCTCCGGTAATCGTCGTTACATTTTCGCTCAATGTCGGTATCATCTCTAGAACCTTCTCCCATATTGCATCGTACATCGCGGTCATTTGCGACGAGGTGAATACGATAATAACCGGAAATCCCTAATAAAATATTTCCCTTAGCTCATTGTGATACGACTATTGAGGTAGTCCGAGCGTTACAAAAATTTGAGATTCAGAAAGAATTCCGAACGTTTCGCAACGGGATATACATCTGAAAAATATAAAGCATATCGAAGTTGTTCGAAAGATTTATTTTGCGTAATAGTAATTCCCAGAAGTTATAAGAAAATGAAAATAATTTGTTACGAATATCAAAGAAAATCTAGATTCCATTCATCAAAAAACAAATATCGATTTTAGTGGATTGCCAAAATTGAAAAAGGTGAAAAATTATTTATCGCGTTTTTATCCTCGAATCTTCGATTTTCCGACAAACACTATTTAAAAATTAAACATTTATTTAAAAATCGGTAATGGATCTGAGGGTAGTTATCCATTTAAAAAAAATGGGTAAGGGATGTGACATACATTACGCATTTAAAAAAAAAATGGGCGAACGATGTGAGATCCATTACTCATTCACAAAGTAATGGACGATGAATCTCTGCTCCATTACTCATTAATAAAGTAATAGGTAATTTATCTGATTTCCATTATCCATTTTTTTTTTCGTAAAAAATAATGCATTATTTTCACATTAAAAATTTCGCAACATTACGCTGGCTAACCCTCTCGGCGCGCGTCATTGTTCCTAGTAGATTCTATATACTTGATTTTGTACAGATTTTTATTCAATTGGGAATGTACCACTCGGAATACCTTAACAATTTTGCCGGCACTTACAGCATCGAGCTTCCGGAAGTGGATCGTGTAAATTTGCTGGAATCCAGGTATCAGTGATCTTATCTATTATTTAAAAAGAGAGACAAAGTGAATGCCCGAAAAAGTTATATCGCGTAACAATTCGCTTGGGTTTACCGACTCGCGGCCAATATCAAGAGACACGGTAGCGTCTCGACGCCAGGTACAAAAAAAAATATGTGAGGGACGATATAATGCCAGGAGACGAAGCTCTACCGCTTCTCTGATTTACTGCGCGTACAAAAAATGTGTGCGGTTCAATATTTCTGATTTATTTTTATCGTTCGTATGAGCCCTGTCCTTCATTTATGCGCACCTTGAATGTCCCGTCAGCATACAGCTGTTTGGATGAAGACAGTGGCTGCCGCATGTCTTCGTGCTGTAACGTGAATTTGCCCAACGCAGGAAAAACCCTTGCTACAGCCTGAAATTGTCCAATTACTCCTTTTCCTTATTTTTCGTTCCGGAGAACAGGGCGCCAGGCGCTTTCGCGCCGGAAGAGAAGTAATGTTTTTCAACGACAATTGTTAGCCCAGGCTTGGCCGCAGCTTCAATACGTAGAGTGGGGGGTTAAGACCTTTAAGAGCTCGTGTCCATCAATAAACAATAAAGAAATAAATAAATAAACCCAACAAATGGTTAATTACGGGACTCACAATAATAAGATTTTATTCAAACGATCAGTCAATTAGTTACGTTGTCAGAATGAGTTAATAGTTCATCTTTACGAGAAACAAACCGTCCACGTAAAATTCCAGGTTTCGGGACCACACTTCGGCCTCTGAATTGAGTTAACAAAAAAAAGTTCGACAAATTTTTTCCCCGACAAACTTTACGCACATTCACACTCACACACGCTTTCTCACATAAATAAATAATTCACAAGCGACGGGAAGATCGCGTATTCTCTCGCATCCAAATAAACAATGATGCTACGCAATAAACGACTCCTCGAATGGATCACGACCAGACACACATACGAAACACACACTTAACACTATGACTCTTCCGCGGGACCAGCTCAGGGGCGATTCGCGCACACGTCTGACTCTACTATGCAAATAATTGATGAAGAAGCTAAGTTGTTATTAACGATTTTACGGCAAAAATGGCTCGAAGCCTTACGCGAAGAACTCACTCACGCATGGACGAAAATTCGTGTTAAAATATCACACGCGGGACCTACCCAAAACACGCCAGGGCCCGCGAAACATTATCAAGGTCTTTCACGATATCTTCTCCACGTGGGGAGACGAACATGAACGGCACGACCACGCTCTACGAAATAAAATATTTTCACTCGCGACAAATAAATAACACAATGCAGCAATATAATCCAGAAGATATCAAAGAGTGTAAAGAGCTCACCGGGACGAGAAGCGGGACAAGGTTACTCCTTGGACAGTATTCCGTAACGGAGATTTTGGCCTCTCCTCGATATAATAATGGTCTCGGCGGCACATCCTCCTCTCTCAGATGCCCACGAAAAAGTCTCGAGTGATCGCAATCGATCTCGCGCGCGAACTTTGCACCCCATTCTTAGATATTCAAAATTGCCCTAATTGAGGGAAAAGCGCAGAAACGTTCGCACGCAGAGACGGGACCTGGTGCCTCGCTTAGGTGATTTCGCAAATAAGCGTTAGATTTATCGTTGCGCATCAAGGTTCGGCAGCTCGCTACGCTACCGGCCATGCGCTAGGCCCTTTTCAAGCGCTTAAGCTTGAATATTGCGAAGACGGTCGCTGATTTTTCCGATCCTTCACAGCGTATGCCTTCCCCTCAGGCGTATGTTAGATGTTATGTTACGTGGATGCTGCAGTTGTTGTATGGCGAGCAGATCGCTCGCAGATACCTCGGGACGGCCTATATTTCGACGCTTTCTTTCTTTCTTTCTCTCGTCGGTTCGCTCTCCGTCGTACATAAAAAAAATAATATATAACAAAAAAAATTAATGAATAATATTTAAAACCCTATGCTGACCCTGCGAGATCGCCCCTGAGTCGAAGAGCGAGGAGGACGATGCCTTTTATTGTAACGTGCGATTTTGCGGCGTTACAGTGCATTAGTACGACGGCAGTCGAACCGTCGGTTGCACGTACAGTACCCTGATACAAATGCCGAAGAGGAAGATACTCGTGCAGCATGTCTCCGCATTCCACCAAGTCGTGCGGGGTAGGGGGGACATTTTCTCTCCTTGCTTTCTCTATTTTCTGTTTATATTCCGTGTAATATTGCAAGGTGTCAGCAATCGGGCTATACCTTCAAGATATAGAAAAATAGTATATTACGATACGAGTGACCTTCTAAAATATGCGATTCTTAAGGATTAACTTTGAAAATTGGCAGAAAATTAAAAAAATCAAGATATCGCGTTACACTTTGCGTGATTCTCTTCATTGAAGGGTTCTCTTTCGAACGCAAAAAGAAAACAGTACGAGAAACTTTTTTTCACGGCAACCACATTACACTGTGACAAAAGATTGTAAATTTAATGTACTTATGTCTATGAAATTTACAAATTTTGTGCATGAAACTGTGATTCATGTACCGAGTGCTGTAAATTTACAAATCTATCGTGAAATGAATATACCTGCATTGGAATTTAAGAGAAATTCATTGTAAATATACAAACCTTGATCAGTAACTGTATAATTATATGACAAGTTTTTGAAAATTCCTGCACTACAGTCGATTTTTGTAGAAAAATCACCTAACTTTACGAATATCTTGTAACTTAGATTTCAAACACCCACACTGTAAAAAAAAGACTTGGAATTTAATGTACTTATGCTTATGAAATTTAACTACTTTGTACTCGAAACTGTGATTCAAGTACTGAGTGCTGTAAATTTCCATTTCGTTTCCGAAATTAATGTACCTAACTGTAAATTTGAGCAATATTTTTTGTGAATTTACAAATCTTGAATCACGTATATAGTGTTTTGTATTCGTGTTCTTCTACTGTAAAAAAAAGATCATAATACGCTGTTAAAAATGTCGATAACAGTAAGAAATGAATATGTGTTGATAGGCACAGGTTTTATGAGTTTTAAATGTAACATTGATGTAGGTATGTAAATCAATTTTAAAAAATGGTAACACCAGGACTCGAACCGGCAACCTAACGATTATGAGTAGAGTGCATCATGCAGTATGTTCAAGTGAAAATACTGCCGTACACACTTCACGTTCTGCTTGCAATCAACTTTAATTTACTTTAATTTTCAAGTAGATTTTTTTACAGTGTAGTTGAGAAAAAGATTCTTGCACGAATTTCGTATACAACTATATTTCACGAATTAGGATTTACTCTTCTTTTGCTTTAACGAGATGGAAAATCGCTTTGGGATCTTCCCATGTCAAAGCTAATTCCAGTACTTCCGCCGAAAATTTTTTTGCAGTGGCAAATGCTCGTCGGGAAGATGTTCGTGACGGCCTTCGATCGTGATCGGCTGATTTCCCAGGTTGTCCAGTGCCTTTACGTAAATAACAGCCGTACAATCTTCCTTGTTTCGTTGTTGACAACGAAAGATTTTCCCACTCCCTCTTTTATCACGATGATACACGTATCCTCGATAAACATATCTCGTGGTATCGCTCTGCTTGCCAGGTAACCGTTGCATTTTTTACTGTAATATTACAGTATATTACGATAATGCAATGAAACTTTTTCTCACGAGTGTGAGTTTGCAGCACGAGCCGGAGGGGAGTGTTAAGGTAGTATGAGCGGCACAGTCCCGAAAACGCGAGTTTCAGAGCAAAATTCGAACATTTCTTGTTGGAATAAATATCTGAAAAAATCAAGCATGTAAGAGGTGCTGCAAAGAGTGTTTTCATATAATAATATTTCCAAAATGTTATTAACAAATTGACAAACAAAATTATTATTCAACAAATTACCGGGCAACTTAACTATTTTTGGTAATAAAAATGATTCGTTAATTTTTCTGAACACGTATGAATTTTTTCAGAATTTCTTTTAATCTTTCAAAATCACGTTTTGTCTATGTTGAAGCTTTGAAAGCAGCGCAACGGAAGCAGCGGCTCCACGAAGTCCGGAGTCTGCTGAAACGATGCAAGACGCGAGCGGTCGCGAGGTCTGTCGAAAAACGCGATCAATACTGATTCTCGGTACAATTTCCCGTTATTAAAATTATTTTCACTCACCTTGTTCTTCCCTGCTTGTTCACCTTGTTCTTGTTAGCTTTTTTCTTAAATAAATTCACTCACATACACTAAAAAAACGTCGTTATTCGAGTAACCGAAACTAAACCAGATGACAGCTCTGATGACATACGAATGCAGCTGTTTTCTGTTCACTGACGCGCGACTTGAATATGTAGTTTTTCTACATTGTAACACGGCACATGCGCAGCATGCACGCAGCTCAGCTGGAGACCACCACTCGTAACAGGTACCGTTATAATTTCGTTATTAATTGCTATGCATTCATTTATTTTTATATCGAGTCCCCGAACCCCCCCCCCCCCCCCCCCCGCACAGTACAGGAAGTGGATGGGGAGGAACACCCCGTTATATATTGCAGTAGAGTCATGTCCCGAGCCGAGCGCAAGTATAGCGTGACTGAGAAGGTGTGTCTCGCGGTATTATGGGCAGCTAAGAAGCTGCGACCATATATCGAGGGAACTGCCTTCACTGTGGTCACTGACCACAGTAGCTTGCGCTGGCTCCGCTACCTGAAAGACCCTTCCGGTCAACTGGCCCGCTGGGCACTGTTCATGCAGGACCTCGACATGGAAATAGTCCACCGGAATAGAGCCCTACACGTAGTCCCAGACGCCCTGTCCCGAATGTTCGAGGGGACCATTGAGGCCCTGGCTGCAATAGGCGAGTCAATAGACCCCTGGTACCTCGAACAAATGAAAAATGTCCATGATTTCCCCCATGAATACCCTGACTGAAAGATCGAAGATCACCAGCTATTCCATCACCGCCCTCATCCCCTTGTAGAACCAGCCCTCACCGACCTGGACGCGTGGAAACCAGTCCTTCCCCAAGATTCCCGGCAAAAAGCCATCCGTGCTGCCCACGAGCACCCCCAGTCCGGCCATCTCGGAGTCAACAAAACCTACTCCCGTCTGACCCAAGGTTTCACATGGCCAGGAGTATTCCATGACGTGGCGCACTTCGTGAAGCGGTGCCAGGTGTGCCAACTCCACAAAACCTACCAGGGTCCCCCTGGAGGAATCATGAGGGAGCGCACGACCGAAGGACCGTGGACGGTAGTGGGGGCTGACGTCATGGGCCCTTTCCCTCCCAGCAAGTCCCAAAACCGATATATCGTGGTGTTCCAGGACCTCTTCACGAAGTTTGTTGAAGCAAAGGCCCTGGGAACAGCCACTGGTCCCTCCATCGTCAAAGCCCTAGAGACCCTAGTCCTTAATCGGTGGGGATGTCCCCAGTTCCTGGTGACTGACAATGGCACTGAGTTTGTTAACAAACACATGACCCGCCACCTCAGTCAGTATGGAGTCCGACAAACCACCATTCCCCCGTACCACGCCCAAGTCAACCCCGTCGAGAGAGTGAATCTTAAGACCATGATCGTCTCCTACGTCGGCGACGATCACTAGAATTGGGACGTTCATCTGCCCGAGCATTGTTTCGCCCTCAACATCTCGGTGCATGCATCCACCAATGTTACCTCGGCCTTCCTAAACTTCGGTCGAAATCCCAGACCCGCCAAGAGTATTCGCAACCAAGTCCCACCGCCAGCCCTCCTACATCGTACCGATCCCGCGGTATGGGACGACCGCATGCACCTTCCCCTCTTATACGACCTGGTCCACCGCAACCTTTCCCAAGCCGCCAAAAGACAAGCCCGGTATTATAACCGGGGACGAGAGGTCCGGGAGTTCCAGGTTGGGGACTTAGTCCTGCGACGGAACCGAGTCCTCTCTTCAGCGGCCCAAAACTTCGCTGCAAAATTAGCCCCCAAATACCGTGGACCCCATTACCAAGTAAATTTCCCCAGTGGTCTACGAACTCCACCTCCCTCTGAAAAAGAAATGGGTGAAGGTACACATCAAGGACCTGAAGCCATACCAGCCCCCCTTTGACCCTGAAGAGACCCCTGAAACGACCAACGACCAGACCCCGCTGGTACCAGGCCCAGACCCCGACGAGAACCACCATTGCCGCCAAAAGGATTTAGCTCTAATTAAGCCCTGTTCACTTTCACAGCATGTCCGGCACGATCCGCAGGAAAGCGCCGCGGGGTCAAGCCCCTTCAGACGGGACGTGTCTGTGGACGGCGAGGTGGGAGGGGATCGGCTACCAAGCCCTTCCGACCCCTCCCCCGGAACCAACCCCAACGGGCCGGCGCCACGACTGGACGCCGTGGTGGCTGGAAGGCCCCGGGGTCGACAGAGGGGCGGCCGGAACCGCCGGCTCCCCGTGCCCACCAGGGGATACAACCTCCGGGAGCGCGTCCCCCGACCACAATAACCTGGAGGAACTCCCTCTAGCCCCCACGCTCCCAACCCGTCCCCAACCCCCCTTCCCCGAAATCAGCGCCCTTCTTGAGACCCCCCCTCCACCTCCCCCTGGCCCCTATCCGCAATCCCCACTCCCGAACCTTCCCCCACCCCGGACACTCCCGCCCCCACCAAACCCTCCCGGCTCGCCCTCATCCATCGACTCCTCATAACCACCCCCCCACCCACCCAAACCTCTCCTGCGCCCCGTGAGTCCGAGTCCGGGCCAGCCCCACCATCCCCAGCCCCACAGACCCCATCCTTGCCCGCAGGCGGAGAAGCCGAAACGGGAAATCCCAGTCCCACCGCCAATCCCCTAACAGCCCCTCCCCTCACCCCCCCCCCCCCCCCCCCATCCTCCCGGCTATTCAGTCACTGATGGCCGTGAAGGTCCCTCGCCCCAAGAACTTCACACTCCCAGGCCTAACCACCCCAGATCCCCTGACCCCCACCCCCGTCCTACAGCCACCCCTACCCCCGTCGCCAAAATCCCGGGCCTGATGGACCACCCCGTCCCGTGAATCGACCCCCAAAATTTCGGTTGTCGATACCTGTCCCTTGGAAGTTTTATTTTCCAAGGGATAAGGGTCACAACATATATTTAATATGTTCTTTTCAATATTGTGTGCACAATATTTTGTGCACGATGTTTGGGGCGTTTTTTATAAGATAATTGCGTGCACAAAAATCATCCTGCTTTTTATTTTTGTAAAAGTTTTTAACAAATATGTGTAAAACTATAATTTTTTTTGTAATGTGTAAGGACAATATGTGTACATCTTTTTTAAAAGAATTATTTCATTTTAACAATATTTGCGATAAATAGATTTTTTTTTCCCAATGTGTACAAAAACTTCGTACACAAATAATGATATGTGCATGACGTTTTTTCAAAGGATATCAATTCAGAAATCAATGTGTCCATTTGAAATCATTATGTGCACGTTTTATTCCATTTTTTCAAATGTGCACAATCCTCAACGTGTACAATTCTTATGTGCATGAATCATACCCTGTCAATTTTCGGGTGATTTCTACATAGTTTCGTCACAATTTCTGATGTGATTCAAATTTCTCAGAATTTGAAACTGCAGAAAAAATTATGTTCATGCATTGACTTTAGCACAAACATACGATAGAGAGCTCAAATTTTATACATTTAGTCAGTAGTATTCTGCAATATTAGTTATAAAGTTTCGTCATCGTTTGTTAGTTGGGTCAGATATTTCAGAATTTTTATTTAAAAAAGAGCTTCAAAGTAGAACTTTGCAAATTGTACTGTAACATACATCCTCATAGAGCCAGCTTTGTAAAAAAACCAAAAATAATGAGAAAGCAATTCGCAAAGTTCTACTTTGCAGCCTTTTTATTACTGTGGATGAGAAAAAATGTGAAATATGAAAATTCAGTATTCCGTTTTTTTACTTCTGAAACACTATCATTATTGATTTTTTTTCTTCATATTCTCGTTCATAAGGATCTTTCTCAATCAATTCACTCGATTATGGATTAATATATATATTCATTCTCCAAAAAAGTTTTTGAATTTTATCTAATATGTTAAACCGTAGGATCCGATTGATTACAAGTCAGATTTGATCAATCCAACGGAATTGCAGCTCAGATATTAATATTGAGATAATCCTTGTGTCAAGTATTCATTTTTACGTAAATTGGAAAAAAATGAGAGAGAATTCCTTATTGATTTAACAAATTGTTTTAAAAAAAAATTCGCCATCGTATTTTCCGAAAACCTATCGTTTTTCAAAATGTGAAACTTTTTATTGTTATTTTTCTGAATACGTATACATTTTTTTCAGATGTTTGAATATAATTTTAAGTTAGTATTTTTTTACATATTTGTATATTTCAAAAATAACAACAATTCAAAGTTAGTTAAAAATCTGAACGAAAATTCTACATATTTAAGGAAATTTCCGAATCATTTCCATAGCAAGAGAAAGTCGGAAATTTGTTGCACCTTTTTTTCATTAATCCGTTATCAACATTCTCGAATAATCATTATGCGAAATTAATCTTTTGATTTTTATGCCATCGAAAATTGTTTGCAGCGGCTCTTCGGAATCAGCCGAATGGAAGCAAAAGATGCGAGAGGTCGAGACTCTTCGAGACCCGCGATTTGTATTGATTTCGTTATTAAAATGATTTTTACTTACTTGTTTGCCTTTCTTTTTTTGAATATTGCACTCACAGATAAAAAACGTCGTTAGTCCACTGATTGAAACACGAAGCCAGATGACAGGTGTTATGACATGAATGCAACTGTTTCCTGTTTACTGACGTGCGACTTGAATATGTAGTTTTTCTACATATTCAATATATTCTTTTTAATATTGTGTGCACAATATTTTGTGTACTATGTTTCGGGCGGTTATTATAAGATAACTGCGTGCACAAAAATAATCCAGCTTTTAATTTTTGTGAACGTTCTTAATGAATATGTGTAAAACTATAATTCATTTGTAATGTGTAAGGAAAAAATGTGTACATCTTTTTTGAAAGAATTATTTCATGTTAAAAATATTTGTCATTAATAAAAAAATTTCCCAATGTGTACAAAGATTTCATACACAAATTATGCAATGTGCATAATACTTTTTCAATGAATATTAATTTAATATTAATGTGTACATTTGAAATCATTATGTGCGCTTTTGTTGGATTTTTCCAAATGTGCACAAAACTCACTGTGTACAGTTCTTATGTGCATGAATCATACCCTGTCTTTTATTCAAAGCTTTAAAAACGTTAATAAATAAAATTAACATAGCAGGAAGTCGCTGCCCACTTTGGCTTGTGGTTTAAACGTTTCGTTGTTTACCATGATATTTTTAAGAATTTCTCAGATTTTTCAAATTGGGTGTATATTAAACTTGAATCCACAAATCCTTAAGATAATATTCAAAAATAAAAATAAAAATAGCGAGAGGGTTTGGCCGACTCTGGCTCGTGGTTCAAACGTTTTGTTTTTCATGATTGTATTTCGAGAATGTTTTGAGATTTTTTAATTAGAGCGTTTTTTAGTTGGCTATTATAATTTTTAACTAAAAAAGTTGTATAAAAAACAATCTGAAAAAATACCTGCAAGCATTTTTCAATTAGTGGAATAACATAAAAAATTGCCGAGAAAAAAAAAAGTTAGGTGGAGCGATTAACCGAGTTGGTATGGAATGCCTCATATATGTTAGAAAATTGAAAATCGATCATCCGAAAAATAAGATTCATATATAAAATTGCCAAAAACATCGAGAGAAGCAGTTTAGAATAAAATAAAAAATGGATTCCATCCACAAAAACTAGTTGAAGATAACCTTTCCAAAAGATCTTCTTCGATTTTGTTCAAAGCTATGTGATGAACAGGGAATAAAAAACATGTTTTGTGAATAAGTGCGACCGCTGTTATTAGTCTTCCAGACAAAAGCAGTTGTTGAAGCGTCACTGTAATCTTTACCACAATCCGACGTCCGTCCCGTCATGGCGTCAGGAGAAGGCCCATCAGTCTCCAGAGAGCGAGAAAGCTTTCAGGCATAAAGGAAACCTGATTCGTCACATAGCTGTTCACGATCCGGAATCATCGCTTCAGGAAAAGCAGCGAGCTCTCAAAACGGGTCAACAAAAAAAAATACAGATAATCGACGGCCAGAGAGTTAAAGTTATGACCGATGAACAAGCCTTTCAGTACTTTCATCCTTCTTCTGATTCCTGTTTTTTTGCATCCCTTTATTAATAGTTGTAATAGTCGTACTTACCTGACTACGATTACTGTACATATTACTGGACGAATTTTTCATTATTTATATATTTTTAAAAAATTCCCAGATCTTTAGGGGTAGTTCCAATAAGGCCGTGACTAACATATCTGTAAAGCCCCTAAGAAGCCCATAAATATGATGCTAAGAAACTTTTCCCAAGTGCATCTGGAAAACAGTTGGCGCTGGCATGTCGGCAAGCTAGCAGTTTTGAATTGCGATTTTTTCGGAACCGGGTGGAGGAGCCGAAAATTTATTTTCGCGTCACTCAAGAGCCCATAGAAATGCTCAAAACATTCATTAAGAGTAATTTTAACAAGAAAAAAAAAAAAATTACTTTGAAATTTTTCTTGATATTCAAAGGAACAGCTACAAAGTTGCGAAATATGTATTTGAGCGTTTTCGAAGTTATTGAACGATCAGTTTGATAGAGGACTGAACAATTTTATTTTCTTGCTCCCCGAACCGAAAGTAACGTCTTCCGGGCCGCATTTGAGGCCGGGAATAGCGGCTTTTGTGGCCATCTATTCTGGCTTCGTTTCTCACTCTCTATCTTTTGGTAGGCCTAGGGTCGTAATATACTATTTTTAGAATTTTAATTGGAAAACTCGTTGGAGGAAATGAGAATTGTGCACACGCAAAAAAATAAAAATGAATAAAAAAATAAAAATAAACGGATCCATTTATATGACGAATACTTTGCGGTATTTTTGTAAAATATCCGATTGGATTGATTATTTATTGATATTTTCGGCATTATTTTCTTGATAATACAATGCTGTAAGTGTCTCCAAATCTTTTGTCAAGAGCTGCGAATTTTCATCGATTCTATCTTTGGCCCCGAAACGTGTACACAAAGTTCCTCAAGGTAATGTGACAACCCACTGTCGATCCGAAGAATGGTCACTTATAATACCACAAGAGTTTCGAAATTATCGGATATTTCCCGATTGGTTCATTGCAAATAAATGAACGTGTGAAGTTTTACAGGTTAAAAAATCACGAGCACGCAGCGCGAGTGATTTTTCTGGAAAACTTGACGAGCTCATTTATTTGCAGGGAACCTTGAGGGAAATACTAATTTTTCAGAATAAAAAAAATATCGATTTTTTAAAAATTGACTACTTTCAAAATCAAAAGAATTGCACAAGAAATTTTGGGAAAATTCCAGTGCATTTTTTGAGTAATTTGAAGAACTTTTTGTTCTCAATAAATTTTTCTAATAGTGCATAATTTTTACAAATTTTTCTAATAGTGCATAATTTTTACAATTTTTTCTAATAGTGCATAATTTTTACAAATTTTTCTAAAAGTGCATTATTTTGAAATAAAAAATACATGGTTTTTTTAAAATGTCGCACTCCAGGTGCTATTTTGAATAGACAAATGTAGAAAAACATTTTAAAAAAATTTTTTGGCCATGGATAGTAAAAATTCAGACATTTATTCCACCGGTTAGTAGGGTTTCAGATCCATTGCGAACCGGAAAACCCTTGAAACCTATATTACAATGAAAAAGTGTGAAAAATATCATTTTTTTTAACGGAATTTTACCATAATTAACATTTTTTTTCTCGATATTTCCTGGACACCATCGGCAAGTCTTGAACTAAATGATTATGTCCTTTAAATTAATTTTTTTTGCGAATACCTTTAGTTGTGAGCCACTAAAGAGCAGTATACCACGAGTGAGATAATACTATAATTTACATTTCTTTTTAAGTTAAAAAAAATGTTTATAAAAAAATTATATTGGACTAATTAACGATGTCCTTGCAAGAAGTTGAAAAATTACGATATTGCGTACATAACCAACAGAGTGTATAAATTGGACGCAGCAAAATCATTTTTTTAATTTTTAATGTGAATACGACAACTTTTTTTTTCACAAACGTGACTCGATAACATGCACATCTGAATTGCTTCGATTAGATTTTGAAAAATCTAGTCGGCTGGGGGTCGGAATAGCGAATGACCAAAATTGTGAATAGCTAAAATAGCGTATTTTAAAATTCGAACTGTTGTATCTTGAATCGTTAAATCTCTAAAGGCTTCAAAAGTGACTAGCACAATATCATAAGGATCATATTAATTTACGGTGGGGTTTTCACAGTTTCCATTAGTATCGGAGATTTTGTGGTCATCACATTGCAATATGATTGCAATGTGTCGAGGCGGGCGTCTCGGCCAATTTTGAAGTAAAGCTGAAGTTAACTTTCTTTTTTAGAATAATTTAACATCAATTTTTTTTTTCAGTCCTTCGTAAAAAAAAGCACTTTTTATAAGTAATCGCTTGTGAAAATAGCAGTTTCCCGGAAAAAAGTTTTGTTCAACCCCAAGAGGAAAACTTTTTTTAGCTGGTGTGAATCGAGTGTCATTCACGCTTGCTACAAAAAAAAATTTCCTTGTGTTTAAATGTACTAATTTATTCTGAGAATTCTTATTCCGCCCCGTGGAATAATAATAACTGTACTGAACCTGCTCACCCGCCATTGGCAAAATAAATGAAATTTTTTTTTTTTCATAGAATATGAGTTTTTTATTGTTTAAATCACATTCCCAAAATCACCGTTGACAAAAAATTACGATCCTCCCTTCATATTAGTATAATATACTAATTCAAAGGTCGCGATGCTTCACGTTCTGATATATAAAATATGGTGCGCAAATAATTAGTTTAAGGGCATGTGAAACACGCCAGAACGACGCGACGCGGCCCTGCTCCCGCGGTAAGGCAGGGTACCGAGTCGGTAACTCTGCCGCTTGCCGCTCGGTGTCATCCAACGCAACTTCTAAATTAAATATATGACGTCCATTAGCGTCGCCACAAGGGGGCACATCTGAAATCGCGCAGGATCACGTAGGCTCGGCGATTCAATTTCACGAATGCTGCTCTGCGATCTCGAGAAATTTAAGTTCTCGTAGCAGCATTCGTAGATTAGAATTGTCGCGCAAGAACTCATAGGATCGGCAATTTGTTAAGCGCGCAAGAGCATGCAGGCTCGGCGATTTTTTATTGCGCAAGATCCAGGCTCGGCGAATTCGAAACCGCGCAAGAGCCTCAGGCTCGGCAATTTTGAAACCGCACAAGAGCCTCAGGCTCAGCAATTCGATTTCAATTTACGTACGAATGCTGCTTCGAGAGTTCTCGAAGCAGAATTCGTACATTAAACGTATAACCCGCAACAGCTCTTGGGCTCCGCGACTTATAAATCGCGCAAGAGCCGTGAGCTCGACGATTTTTCAATCACACAAGAGCCATGGACTCGGCGATTCGAGAACTTCCAGTTCTCGAATCAGCATTTGTAGATTGAAAATGTGTCGCGCGAGAGCTGTGGGCTCGACGATTTTTTATCGCACAAGAGTCGCAGGCTCGGCGATTTATGAATCGCACAAGAACGGCAAACTCGACGATTTCAAAATCGCGCCAGAGTGCGCAAGCTCGGCGATTTCAAATTCACGCCAGAGCGCGCAGGTACGGCGATTTCTAAATTCAGTCTAAAAATGTAGATATAAAATATATCGCATTTGTAGATATAAAATATATCGCTAAAGAGCCGCGGGCTCGGCGATTTTTTAATCGCACTGGAGCCACGGGCTCGGCGACAAAAATTGCACTGGAGCCACGGGCTCGGCGACAAAAATCGCACAAGAGCTGCGTGCTCGGCGACAAAAATCATGGCGTTGAATTTTCCATCGTTGGAATGCAATGAAAAAAAAAAATTGAAAACAATTATTCTAACGATTCTGAAATTGTTCTAATTATTCAAAAATGTTCTGATGACGATCAATCGTCATAATAGCATATTATACCTAGTACGATCTTTTGGATTCATTAGAATAATTTTTTTTTTTCGTTGCATTCCAACGATACAAACTTTAAAACCATCAAAAGTCGCACAAGAGCCGCGTGCTCAGCGACAAAAATCGCACAAGAGCGCTCGGCGATTTTTTGATCGCACAAGAGCGCTTGGCGATTTTTTAATCGCACTAGAGCCACGGGCTCGGCGATTTGATTTGTCTACAAATGCTGCTTCGAGAACTTCAAGTTCTCGAGAACTTGAAGTTCTCAAAGCAGCATTTGTAGATATAAAATATATCGCTCAAGAATCGCGGGTTCGGCGATTTAAATAAAAAAAATAATAAAAAAAATACGACTGCTGATGTTGCTGCTGTTGTTGCCTCTGCTGCTGCTGCTGTCCTCACCGCCATCGTTGCTACCGCCGCTCTTGGCTCTGCTGCTGCTCCTGCTGCTGCTGGTGCCGCCGCTGTTACCGCTTCTGCTGCTGCTGTCGTCGCCACCGCTGCTACTCCTCATCGGCAGATCACCTGTTGAAAACAAAAAAATTATATACAATTTTCAAAATATGTCGCGCAAGAGCTCTTCGTCTCGGCGACTTTACATACCGCGCAAGAGCCGCGGGCTCGGCGATTTTTTAATCGCACTAGAGCCACGGGCTCGGCGATTTGATTTGTAGATATAAAATATATCGCTCAAGAACCGCGGGTTCGGCGATTTAAATTAAAAACTTAATAAAAAAATACGACTGCTGATGTTGCTGCTGTTGTTGCCTCTGCTGCTGCTGCTGTCCTCACTGCCATCGTTGCTGCCGCTGCTCTTGGCTCTGCTGCTGCTTCTGCTGGTGCCGCCGCTGTTACCGCTTCTGCTGCTGCTGTCGTCGCCACCGCTGCTACTCCTTATCGGCAGATCACCTGTTGAAAACAAAAAAATTCTATACAATTTTCAAAATATGTCGCGCAAGAGCTCTTCGTCTCGGCGACTTTACATATCGCACTAGAGCCACGGGCTCGGCGATTTGATTTGTCCACACGGAGAAAAATAAGAAGTTGGGCCAACTCAGCTTTAATGAGTTGACCAGAAATAAATTGCTACAACGATTTACTCGATGTCTACAACAATCTCGAATATGTGACGTGACAACGAAAAGTGAGTTGGTGCAACTCTCTAGTGAGTTCGCCTAAGTAATCGGTAAGATTGCACAACCATTTTGAACCAACGCAACGAGCGCTCGCAGCAAAACATTTTTTTTAAAATCGAAACCTATGATAATTGAAGTGTGGCGAACAACTATGTTCGTGAAGTTTAGCTTCGTTACTAATAATTATGTGGATGTCTAAACATCGACATTTTTTAGCAATGAATGCTATCGATTGACATTTTTTGCAAAAAATGATACCGATAGCCATTTCTTGCAAAAAAAAATGCTGTCGATAGACATTTTTTGCAAAGATATGCTATCGATGGACATTGTTTTGCAAAGAAATGCTGTCGATAGACTTTTTTTGCAAAAAAATGCTATCGATAGACATATTTTGCGAAGACATGCTATCGATGGACTTTTTTTGCAAAGAAATGCTGTCGATAGACATTTTTTGGAAAGACATGCTATCGATATACATTTTTTGCAAAGAAATGCTATCGATAGACATTTTTTGCAAAGAAATGCTATCGATAGACATTTTTTGCAAAGACATGCTATCGATAGATATTTTTTGCAAAGACATGCTATCGATGGAGATTTTTTTACAAAGAAATGCTATCGATAGACATGATTTCACAGTCACATTAGAATGTCCTCTGTGACAGATGGATAAGGTATCGAACATCAACAGGCATCTCAGACTCAATGAATTATACCAACTATAATCCCAATCCGTATTAATTTGATCAAATAAAACGTTAAAACGCATTAATTTCATCGTCCCTGTGTCAATTCATTAAATTTTTTTTTACATGAATTCGCACAATTTCTACCGATAGTCGGGTCAAATGTGTTCTGTTTGGCAAGTGAGTTGTGTCAACTCACCGGTGGGTTGCACTCAACCATAATAGATAGTCACTGCAACCCAGCTTGTGCAACTAACTAAAAGTAGTTGTCTCAACTCACAAAATTCGAGGTTGTACGGACTTACGAAAATTGAGGCCGTGCAACCACTTCTTGCGTGTGCCCAACTACTTTGTTTTCTCCGTGTACAAATGCTGCTTCGAGAACTTCAAGTTCTCGAGAACTCGAAGTTCTCGAAGCAGCATTTGTAGATATAAAATATATCGCTCAAGAGCTGCGGACTCGGCGATTTACGTAAATAAATAAATTAATAGCTACGACTGCTGCTGCTGATGTTGTTGCTGTTGTTGCTGCTGTTTACTCTGCTGCTGCTGCTGCTGTCCTCGCCGCCACCGCTTCTGCCGCTGCTCTTGTCTCTACTCCTGCTGGTGCCGCCGCCGCCACCGGTTCTGCTGCTGCTGTCGTCGCCACCGCTGCTGCTTCTCGTCGGCTGGTCACCTGTTGAAAAAAAAAAATTATTTACAATGCTGCTTCGAGAACTTCAAGTTCTCGAGAACTCGAAGTTCTTGAAGCAGTATTTGTAGATATAAAATATGTCGTTCAAGAGCCGCGGGCTCGGCGATTTTTCAATCGCACTGGAGCCACGGGTTCGTCGACAAAAATCGCACAAGAGCCGCGTGCTCGGCGATTCGATAAAAAAAAAATATATTTATATATGTAAAGAAATACGACGTCGAATACACTCGCCTCGTCATATTCCTTTGACGGTTCAACTTTAGCTGCGGGGAAGGACGGGTGGGGGACGCGAGCGCGTGACGCGATATCCAGTACGTAAACATCTGATAGAGGAACCAGCTGTAAATGTCGTTCAGTACGTAAACACAAAGTGTAGATATAAGAGCGAATAACATCTGACAGAGGAACCAGCTGTAAATGTCGTTTCCTGATTTTACAGGTAACGCATTAGAGTAATTATATTACCCATAATTAGCAAATAATTAGTGATAAGCATAGATAGTAAGACTGTAAAGAAAAATGAAAAAGAAAAATCCTGATTTTACAGGCAACCATATGACAGCTTTAATCTCACAATCTTCAAAAACTACTCCATCGGGCTAACATTATAAAACGACATTTTTGCTGAAATACAAAAAAAAAAAAAAAACCAACATGGATAAATTCCGTTTTGAATTCACGGTGAAGCCGTCAAGCGAAGATGCGAAAACAAGTGTGATCGCCCTAACCTCGATCTCGACAACTGATAATCGCCGTTTTCTCGTGCCAGAACAACTTCAGTTAATGAAATACCATGCCAAACTCACAACTACGGCGGGTTATCAGAAGACAAAATCTACGTTACAAAAAAGAGGACAAACGAGAAGAGTGTGGATTACGTTGGCGAAGGACATGCTAGCGCAGTATCAGGACGAAGACGGAAACATAGTCTACGACGATTTCTTGCTGGAAGAAGTGGAATATCAGGAAGCGGCAGCAGTGTTACCACAAGGCACCGCGCCTGCAGCAAATATCACATAAGAGATGTTGACAAGGATCCTGGAAAAATTCACTGAAAAGAAGACAGAAGATAAACCCCAGGACGGTGGAAACCGTAATTTACGAAAGGTATCGGAAAAATTTGCGATAGAGAAAATAACAGGGAAAAATTCCAATGTATCCCAATGGATGGATATCTTCGAAAAAGAATGTACGCGCTTAGGTGTAGAGAGGGATATAGAAAAAATCGAAATCTTTAGACTATTTCTTGAGGATTCTTGCGTAGATTGGTATGGGTCAATGCTTATAAAACTTTCACTAGATTCAGAATGGGAAATATGGAAAGAAAATTTTTGCGGAACTTACGCAGATAAAGGATGGACCCCAATCAGATACGCAATATCCTACAAATACATAAATGGTTCATTATTGGAATATGCCTTAAAGAAAGAAAGACTCTTATTAGAAACAAATAGATCAATAGATACGACTACACTCATCGATCTTATCGCAGTAGGGTTACCAAATTTTATATCCGATAGAATAGATAGGGAAAAAGTAAAAAAATCAGAAGATATGTTTAACGAGATCAGAGGGTTAGAACATTTGGCGAATAAAAAGAATTTAGAGAAAAAATACAGTACTGATGTTGATTACAAAAGCAAAGGAAAAAGCGGTAATCATAGACCGTGCACGATTTGTGAGAAAAAAAATAAAAGCAATCGTTATCATCCGGAAGCTCAATGTTGGTTTAGAAACAAAGACGATGAACAACGAAAAAAAGAACCAATAAGACACGTAAATAACTCAGAATTAGAAATAGAACTAAACGCGAAAGATCCAAAAAACTAATAGTGTTACCATTAATCAAAATCAAAATGTTATTGAATAATACGCTACGCGTCCTAGGCGTTTACGATTCGGGTTCGAACGTTTCCCTAATTGACGCCAAACTATTAAACCTAAAAGGGAAAAAAATTAATAACACTCAAAATGCAAAGCTAAAAACGATTAATGGTACAAGAAGAGCAAATGGCATGGTAACGTTAAAAGCCAAAATTTTTGATATTGAAAGAGAGATAGATGTTTTTACAATAGATAACCAGGATTTTGAACATGATTTTCTTATCGGGTTAGACTGTATAACAGCTTTCCAACTCAGACAAAATGAGAGGTTGGAAGTTACACAAAAAATTCAGCGAATTCCCGACCATATAATTGAAAACGAGGATAAAATACAGAACATAAACAAAGAATATATAAAAGAAAAAGAATATACCGAAAATAAAATGCTAGATTACGAGATTAACTTTAATGAGCATATAGATACAACTAAATTTGAGATATCAATAAACCACTTGGAGATGCACGAACAAACTGATATGAGGAACTAATTAGTAAATATAGATCGATTTTCGCAAAGGATAAATACGACATAGGCACCGTTAAAGACTATGAAGCGCGTATAGAGTTAATAATCGATGAATACCGGTGCAAGAGACCGTACAGGTGTAATATAGAAGACAAGAGAGAAATAGAGCAGCAAGTAATGAAACTATTAGAGAAAAATCTGATTGAAGAGTCATATAGTCCACTTGCCGCGCCAGTGACACTAGCCTATAAAAGAGACGAAAAAAAAGAAATCGAGATTATGCATAGATTTCCGAGACCTAAACAAAATTGTGATCCCTCAGTCGCAACCATTCCCGTTGATAGAAGATTTAATAGTTAGAACAAGGGATTGCAAATTCTTCTCGACTTTAGATATAAATTCGGCCTTTTGGTCAATTCCCCTAAGAATTGAGGACAGACAAAAAACCGCATTTGTGACTCAAGAAGGCCATTTTCAATGGACCTGTCTACCATTTGGCTTAAAAACGGCGCCGGCAATCTTTCAGCGAATTCTAAGCAGTATAATAAGAAAACACAAGCTCTCAAACTTCTGTGTGAACTACATAGATGACATCCTCGTCTTCTCGAAAACCTTTCAAGAACACATCGATCATTTATCTCAATTACTAGAATCGATTATGAAAGAAGGATTTAGATTAAAACTGTCGAAGTGTACTTTCGCATCAGACTCAGTCAAATACCTGGGTCACGTGATAAAAAACAATTCAATTAGCCCAATCAAGGATAATTTAATTTCGATAAGAAACTTCCCGACTCCAAAAACGAGGAAAAACATTCGACAAATTTTGGGAAAAATAAATTTCTATGGCAGATACATACCAAATGCTTCGATTATCCTAGACCCACTACATAACTTATTACGCAAAGGACAGAAATTCATCTGGTCAGAACAGTGTCAAAGAGCATTTGAGAAAATAAAATTACTACTTTGCTCCCAACCGATTCTAACCATCTTTGACCCACACCGCCCGATACATATTCACACGGACGCAAGCCTACAAGGCATCGGAGCTGTACTGAAACAAACACAATCAAACCAAGAAAATAAACCAGTTGCATACTTTTCCAAAAAACTAAACGAACACCAAAAAAAAAAAGAAAGCTATCTATATAGAATGCCTAGCAATAAAAGAAGCTATAAAATACTGGCAACACTGGTTAATAGGTAGATCGTTTACGATATTCTCAGACCACAAACCTTTAGCAAGTATGAACATCAAATCTAGAACGGACGAAGAATTGGGAGATCTAATGCACTACCTATCACAATACAATTTCGAGATAAAATACACCCCGGGAAAAGACAACTTAGAGGCGGACTGCTTAAGCAGAAACCCCGTACTAGAATCGGAGGAAAATGAAAACGAAGTGCTGAAAACAGTGAATCTTATCAGACTAGCAGAGATTCGAAAGGACCAAGATAACAATGAAGATATTCAAAGCAAGAAAGACAAATTAATATATAAGGACAATACATACTACAAGAAAATAGGAGAAAGAGAAAAAATTTTACTCTCAGAAGATTTCAGTACAGAATTAATTAAAAAAGTACACGCATTCTACTGCCATTTGGGAATAAGACAAATGCAGAATAAAATAAAACCAATTTATACAGCAAAAAACCTAGATGAAAATATACAGAAAATCTGCGAAAATTGTGAAGTCTGTATAAAAAACAAATCGAGGGTGAAGTACAAAATCGGCCTGATGTCACAATTAGGTCCGGCGACTTACCCTTACGAGATAGTGTCCATAGACACAATTGGGGGGATTCGGAGGCTCACGATCAACAAAAAAATACCTACATTTGCTTGTTGACCATTTCTCAAGATACGCGACCATCGTCACATCAAAAACTCAGAAGGCAGATGATTTCATAAAGCTGATACAAAAAATAACACCAGACAACAAGCCAAAGATGATTTTATCGGATCAATATCCAGGGATAAATTCGAGAGACTTTAAGAAATTCTTAAATAAGGAAAATATAATCCTAACTTTTACGGCTGTGAACGCGCCATTTTCAAATGGTCTCAACGAAAGGCTTAATCAAACAATAGTAAATAAAATCAGGTGTAAAATCAACGAAAGGAAAGGGAAAGCAGCGTGGACAACTATAGCACACGAGTGTATAGAAAGGTACAATGAGACTGAGCATACTGTAACAAGGTTCTCTCCCAAATACTTGTTAGAAGGAAAGAACAATACAATTCTACCCAAAGAATTACAACAAGAAGAAACACAAAATGATCTACACGGAGACAGAAAACGTGCCCTTGAAAATACAAAAAAATCACATGAATATAATAAAAAACAATTTGACAAAAACAGAAAATACCACGAATTCAAAATTGGAGATCAGGTGTACGTGGAGAATGGGAACCGGTTAAATCGGAAAAAATTGGATGAGCTAAGAATCGGACCATACGAAATCATAGAAAAAATCTCAGACTCAATCTATAAAATACACACGGATCGTGGAAAACCAGAGTCACTCTTTCACATTACAAAACTTATACCAATTCCAAATATGATTCGAGAAAACTAGTCTCTGTACACTGTTTTCCTCGCGAAGGGGGGGGGGGGGGAGATGTAAAGAAATACGACGTCGAATACACTCGCCTCGTCATATTCCTTTGACGGTTTAACTTTAGCTGCGGGGAAGGACGGGTGGGGGACGCGAGCGCGTGACGCGATATCCAGTACGTAAACATCTGATAGAGGAACCAGCTGTAAATGTCGTTCAGTACGTAAACACAAAGTGTAGATATAAGAGCGAATAACATCTGACAGAGGAACCAGCTGTAAATGTCGTTTCCTGATTTTACAGGTAACGCATTAGAGTAATTATATTACCCATAATTAGCAAATAATTAGTGATAAGCATAGATAGTAACATTGTAAAGAAAAATAAAAAATAAAAATCCTGATTTTACAGGCAACCATATGACAGCTTTAATCTCACAATCTTAAAAAACTACTCCATCGGGATAACATTATATATATTTTTGTATAAATAAATACATACGGATTACCGCTGCTAGTGCTGCTGCTTTTCCTGTTGTCCTCGTTTTGTCCCAGTTGTTGTTGTTTAGTTGTTCTCACTTTGCTGCTGCTTTGAGCTGAAAAAAAAAATTATATAAAAATAAATAAAATAAATAAAATAAATGAAATAAATAAAATAAATAAAATGAATAAAATAAATAAAATAAATAAAATAAATAAAATAAATAAAATAAATTAAATAAATAAAATAAATAAAATAAATAAAATAAATGAAATAAATAAAATAAATAAAATAAATAAAATGAATAAAATAAATAAAATAAATAAAATAAGTAAAATAAAATTCTCACCGATGGAGAATATGTCAGCTGATCCAGTATCCTCACCAAGTGAAAATAGTTTCACTCGGTAAGGATATTGGATAAGCTGTCATGTTTTCCCTCGGTGAGAATCACTTCATGCGGATACTGGAACAACTGGTGCGGGGGCAGCATTTGTTATCAACACATATTCTCAGCGAGTGAGGATATGTCAGCTGATCTAATATTCTTAGTAAGTGAGTAATTTTTCTCGGAATAATTTTACTCTCTCACTACCACTATCACTGTCACTACCACGAACTATTACTCACACTATCACTAACACTAACACTAACACTATCACTATCACTTACACTATCACTAATAACTAATCACTATCACTGTTGACACTTTACCGATCGACTGACGAACTATCGTCACTCGGAGAGAATGATGAAGCACTCGATGAGGTTAGTATTTTGTCAGTCGATCGAACGACAAAATACTAACTTTCGCGTCATCTCGATTGCGACACTTACCCCGAAAAATGATCGGGGTCTCCGATATCACGCGATGTTTTTCTTGAAAAATCGCTCGTCGAATTTTGCGTCGTCGCGCGCACGAAGTCGGGAAACAGACGATTGCAGCGCCGCGATGCCAGTGCCCGCGTACATTCAACCACGCGACCGGCAAACACGTGACAGTGGCGCCGCTTTTTTTCGGTTGCCACACATGCGCCCACGTGACCGACGATACGCGTCAAGGCATTGTCTCCTGAACTCCCGAGTGACAAACATCGAGAACGATTCGAGTCCAGCGAGAAAATTATGGGACGTAAGTACTTTTTCCGGTAAAACTTCATCGCCTCGTGTCGCCGCGTCGGTGACAACGTGTCCGTATGGTACAGCGCGATCGCCCAGATAGACAAGCGATACGAAAAGGTAGCAGTTGGCGCAATAATTGCGACAAGTTCGCCACATGCCGCAAATATGGCGCCAACTGCTACCTTTTCGTTGCGCGTGTCTATCTGGGCGAACGTGTCGCCGCGTCGGTGACAACGTGTCGGTACGGTGCAGTGCGATCACCCAGATAGACAAGCGCTACGAAAAGGTAGCAGTTGGTGCAATAATTGCGACATGTTCGCCACATGCCGCAAATATAGCGCCAACTGCTACCTTTTCGTGGCGCTTGTCTATCTGGGCGAACGTGACGGCACTGTGACGTCACATTCGGTCGCACGTAACTGCAACGTACCGACACGACGTGCCGTGCCTATATTTAAAAAAAAAATTTCAGGGAAAAGATTAGTGTCGCCGCCGCCACCGCCTTCGCCGCCTACGACGCGACGATCGCGGCCTCGTCAAAATGACGATTTTCCGCCGCTGGCGGTCCCAGCGTCGCAGCGGAGGCAACAACAGCAGCCTCAGAAGCTACAGCCGCCGTCGCAGCCTCAGAGGCAGCAGCAGCAGCAGCCGCCCGCAAAGCCGCCCGCGCCGCAGTTGCAGCAGCCGCCCGCGCAGCAGTTGCAGCAGCCGCCTGCGCAGCAGTTGCAGCAGCCGCTCGCGCTGCATCAGCAGCAACCGCCGTCGCAGCCTCGGAGGCAGCAGCCGCCGACGCAGCCGCCGACGCAGCCTCCGAAGCTGCAGCAGCAGCCGACCGCGCAGCAGTTGCAGCAGCCGCCCGCAAAGCCGCCCGCGCAGCAGTTGCAGCAGCCGCCCGCGCAGCAGTTGCAGCAGCCGCCCGCGCAGCAGTTGCAGCAGCCGCCCGCGCAGCAGTTGCAGCAGCCGCTCGCGCTGCATCAGCAGCAACCGCCGTCGCAGCCTCGGAGGCAGCAGCCGCCGACGCAGCCGCCGACGCAGCCTCCGAAGCTGCAGCAGCAGCCGACCGCGCAGCAGTTGCAGCAGCTGCCCGCGCTGCATCAGCAGCAGCCGCCGTCGCAGCCCCGGAAGCAGCCGCCCACGCAGCAGCAGCAACAGCCGATCGCGCTGCATCAGCAGCAGCAGCAGCCCCGGATGCAGCAGCAGCAGCAGCAGCAGCCCCGGATGCAGCAGCAGCAGCAGCAGCAGCCCCGGATGCAGCAGCAGCAGCCCCGGATGCAGCAGCAGCAGCAGCAGCAGCAGACGCCGCAGACGCCGCCCCCGCAGCAGCAGGAGCAGCAGCAGCAGCGGCAGCAAACGCCGCCCCCGCAGCAGCAGCAGCAGACGCTGCCCCCGCAGCATCAGCAGCAGTTGCCGCTGACGCAGCATCAGCAGCAGCAGCAGTGGCGGCCTCTGCAGCAGCTGCAGCAGCAGCAGTGGCTGTCTCTGCAGCAGCAGCTGCAGTGGGTGCCGTTGCACCAACAGCAGCAGTGGCTGCCGCTGCAACTGCAACAACAGTTGCTACCGTCGCAGAAGCAGGAGGAGGAGGAGGAGAAGGAGGAGGAGAAGGAGGACCACCAGCAACAGGAACAGCAGCAGCAGCAGCATCAACAGCCGTCGGCCACCTTACGCATCGCGTCGTTGGAGGAGGACGTCCGCTATTGGCGGTCGCTCGCGCTGGAGCAGTTAGCGACGATCGCGGAGCTGCGAAAGCAACCACAGCCGGAAGAAGTGCTTCCGCAGCCAGCTCCGGCGCAGGCGACGGGCGCTAAACGCCAGGCATGGTGGCAGCCGCGGAAGTTGGCGAAGCAGCAGCAGCAGCAGCAGCAACAGCAACAGCAGCAGAAGCAACAGCAGCAGAAGCGACAGCAGCAGAAGCAACAGCCGCAGAAGCAACAGCATCAGCATCAACAACAGCAGGCGAAAAAAAAATTTAAGCCGCTGAACGTGGTAAGAAATATTTCTATATACATTATGACGGGCCGCTGGCGAAGCGCGCGACACTTTCATCGCACGTTGCGACAGGCGCGTTGCATTTATCTTTCTTCTTTTTTCTATATTCTTAATTATTAATATTATGACTTTTCGTATTATTTTTATTATGAATATTACGTGTGTTTTTTTTGTATGTTTGGTGTGAATTTTTTGTATTTTTTTATTTCCTTGTTATTAATAAAAAGAAAAGGAAAATGTAAAAAATTAATATATAATTTCTTTAAAAGATCCCCCCCCCCCACGACCCCTCGCCCGCCGGCATCACCTCGCTCGCGCCGGCATCACATTGAAATTACGAAATTTATTTTCTCCGAAACGGTGCTTCGGATCGCGATTTATCTTGATCCGAAGCACCGTTTCTATTTGTCATTTTCTATTTGAAATACCAATAGAAAATGACAGCAACGAGGGCATAAACTTCTGGCGCTTCGAAATTCGAGAAAAAAATTTCATTTCAACTAGGATTACATAAACCTACATTACCGACATCGTCGGAGTTCCCACCGGTGTATCACTGCCTCTTAATTCCCACCCGTCAACGGACTCAAGTAAACTTTATTCTTATTTGGCTTTGGCGGAGTATGTATATATATTGAATAGATGTTATGATGCTTCGACGATGACCGCCTTTAATGTTTTTATTTTTGATGGAAGTTTGGCAAATCGTAACTCGGGTCTGAGTCGCACGATGCCGGAGATTCCGTTGTTATCGATCTTCCTGTATAGGAAAATCAAACATTTGGAATCTATTTATTTTTGTCCCTTCAAATTGCTTTATCAATTCGTAAATTGATGAAGCAATCTGAACAGACGATATTTTAACAATGAATTTTTAATCGTGAAAAAATATTGCCACAGCCCGGGATCGAACCGGGAACTCTAGGTATCCAGCCTAGTGCGTTACCGATTACGCCACCGTGGCTCTGGCAATATTGATTCACGATTCATTTAGTTTAACGTCAGATGTAAGCTTTATTCTTATTTGGCTTTGGCGGAGTATGTATATATATTGAATAGATGTTATGATGCTTCGACGATGACCGCCTTTAATGTTTTTATTTTTGATGGAAGTTTGGCAAATCGTAACTCGGGTCTGAGTCGCACGATGCCGGAGATTCCGTTGTTATCGATCTTCCTGTATAGGAAAATCAAACATTTGGAATCTATTTATTTTTGTCCCTTCAAATTGCTTTATCAATTCGTAAATTGATGAAGCAATCTGAACAGACGATATTTTAACAATGAATTTTTAAACTAAATGAATCGTGAATCAATATTGCCAGAGCCACGGTGGCGTAATCGGTAACGCACTAGGCTGGATACCTAGAGTTCCCGGTTCGATCCCGGGCTGTGGCAATATTTTTTCACGATTAAAAATTCATTGTTAAAATATCGTCTGTTCAGATTGCTTCATCAATTTACGAATTGATAAAGCAATTTGAAGGGACAAAAATAAATAGATTCCAAATGTTTGATTTTCCTATACAGGAAGATCGATAACAACGGAATCTCCGGCATCGTGCGACTCAGACCCGAGTTACGATTTGCCAAACTTCCATCAAAAATAAAAACATTAAAGGCGGTCATCGTCGAAGCATCATAACATCTATTCAATATGGACTCAAGTAAAGACAACGGGGAAAACGGTCGCGCAACCGACGTACTAGGGTGGCTCAGAGAAACCAATTTTTTTTTTAACCCTTCATTGTACAGTGTGTTCCTCTGGTTTAGATTCATGTTCTCTAATTTTTTTAAGTTGAAAGAAAAATATTTACAGGTCGCGCAACTCATTTATCTACAAAAAAAGTATTTTTTCGCAAAATTATTTTTTTTTCACCTAAAACCTTTAAGCTTTGTAAATTTTCTTCTTTGTGCATTATACCCAATAGAATCGTCGATATTTTTGATTTTTTTCAGAATTTTTCGCTGACGTATATGAAATTCCGACCGTGTGTACACGGAGAAAAAAAAGTAGTTGGGCACACGCAAGAAGTGGTTGCACGGCCTCACTTTTCGTAAGTCCGTACAACCTCGAATTTTGTGAGTTGAGACAACTACTTTTAGTTAGTTGCACAAGCTGGGTTGCAGTGACTATCTATTATGATTGAGTGCAACCCACCGGTGAGTTGACACAACTCACTTGCCAAACAGAACACATTTGACCCGACTATCGGTAGAAATTGTGCGAATTCATGTAAAAAAAAATTTAATGAATTGACACAGGGACGATGAAATTAATGCGTTTTAACGTTTCATTTGATCAAATTAATACGGATTGGGATTATAGTTGGTATAATTCATTGAGTCTGAGATGCCTGTTGATGTTCGATACCTTATCCATCTGTCACAGAGGACATTCTAATGTGACTGTGAAATCATGTCTATCGATAGCATTTCTTTGTAAAAAAATCTCCATCGATAGCATGTCTTTGCAAAAAATATCTATCGATAGCATGTCTTTGCAAAAAATGTCTATCGATAGCATTTCTTTGCAAAAAATGTCTATCGATAGCATTTCTTTGCAAAAAATGTATATCGATAGCATGTCTTTCCAAAAAATATCTATCGACAGCATTGCTTTGCAAAAAAAGTCCATCGATAGCATGTCTTTGCAAAATATGTCTATCGATAGCATTTCTTCGCAAAAAAAGTCTATCGACAGCATTTCTTTGCAAAACAATGTCCATCGATAGCATATCTTTGCAAAAAATGTCTATCGACAGCATTTTTTTTTGCAAGAAATGGCTATCGGTATCATTTTTTGCAAAAAATGTCAATCGATAGCATTCATTGCTAAAAAATGTCGATGTTCAGACATCGACATAATTATTAGTAAAGAAGCTAAACTTCACGAACATAGTTGTTCGCCACACTTCAATTATCATAGGTTTCGATTAAAAGAAAAAATGTTTTGCTGCGAGCGCTCGTTGCGTTGGTTCAAAATGGTTGTGCGATCTTACCGATTACTTGGGCGAACTCACTAGAGAGTTGCACCAACTCACTTTTCGTTGTCACGTCACCTATTCGAGATTGTTGTAGACATCGAGTAAATCGTTGTAGCAACTTATTTCTGGTCAACTCATTAAAGTTGAGTTGGCCCAACTTCTTATTTTTCTCCGTGTAACGTTCATTTTTTCTATACGGCTCACTTCGGCTGACTCATGAATGGAGCAATTTTTTTTTCTAGGGTCTGATTTTTTTTTTTTAGTGTTATTCTATCAATAAGATAGGTATTCCTAATCGTTATATGATAGGAAAAAATTAACTTGATGGTAAAAAAAATATATAAAATAAAAAGCTGGAAATTAATAATTTTTCCATACTCATAATGTAGAAGAGCAATAAAGATTCTATTCTATTTTTCGATTCTACTCATATACACGATAAACTAAGTTCTTATTCATTTATTGCTCATATCGTCACGTACACTAATCAACAAAATCTTTACCTTAGTTTCGCTTTAACGGCAGTCTTTTCGCGATTTCCAATTTATTTGATGACAAAAATCGCTTCCTGTGATCTTCGACGACTTGGAGCAAATACTGCTTCTGTTTCTCTTCACTCGTGATCGCCGAATTGAACGACTGCATGAGAGAAACCCCTCTCTCGGCCAAGTCGTTTACGACTTTCAAGCTCTTCACTTTGTCGCGATCTTCGATGTACTTTTTGTCGGTTTCCCACGAAATCGGATCTTTATCGATAAAGTCCAATGAGATGTTGTTTACCAGAAAGAATTTTTGACTGTTTTCCGTAATAAAATCGGACAGTTTCTTATGCGTAACTTCTTTCTTGTCGATCGCAATACGTTTCGGCGATTGATCAGTTCCGTCTCTGTTCAAGGCCATTACCATCGACTTTTTTTCAGCAACAGAGATCCGGGGATCGAAAAACGCTAATCCGGACAGCGATTCGCTTAAATACCACATATGTCGAGAAAAAACCTTGAATGTAACGTCAGCGATTCTAGAGTTGATTGTGTCGTATTGAAGAAGATCCTTCAATAGTAGTAGGTCCTACTATAGAGTTGATTTTGTCGTATTGAAGAAGATCCTTCAATGGCCGAGAGAAGGGTTTCTTTCATGCAGTCGTTCAATTCGGCGATCACGAGTGAAGAGAAACAGAAGCAGTATTTGCTCCAAGTCGTCGAAGATCACAGGAAGCGATTTTTGTCATCAAATGAATTGGAAATCGCGAAAAGACTGCCGTTAAAGCGAAACTAAGGTAAAGATTTTGTTGATTAGTGTACGTGACGATATGAGCAATAAATAAATCAAAACTTAGTTTATCGTGTAGTATGAGTAGAATCGAAAAATAGAATAGAATCTTTATTGCTCTTCTACATTATGAGTATGAAAAAATGATTAATTTCCAGCTTTTTATTTTATATATTTTTTTTACCATCAAGTTAATTTTTTCCTATCATATAACGATTAGGAATACCTATCTTATTGATAGAATAACACTAAAAAAAAAAAATCAGACCTTAGAAAAAAAAATTGCTCCATTCCTGAGTCAGCCGAAGTGAGCCGTATAGAAAAAATGAACGTTACACACGGTCGGAATTTCTTATATGTCAGCGAAAAATTCTGAAAAAAATCCAAAATATCGACGATTCTATTGGGTATAATGCACAAAGAAGAAAATTTGCAAAGCTTAAAGGTTTTAGGTAAAAAAAATAATAATTCTGCGAAAAAACACTTTTTTTGTAGGTAAGTGAGTTGCGCGGCCTGAAAATATTTTTCTTTCAACTCAAAAAAATTAGAGAACATGAATCTAAACCAGAGGAACACACTGTACAATAAAGGGTTAAAAAATAAATAAATAGGTTTCTCTGAGCCACCGTACGACGTACATATGCGAGGTACTTTTGTGACAGTATTTGACCGACAAATGACGATTATTTGACGGTCCAATGATCGTCATTTGACCGTCACAAATGGCACAAAAATGAAGTAAAACGTGTACATAGAGATGCAAAAAGACGGTAATTTCTGTAATCGGTCAAAAGATTATAAAATCACCGTCATTTGACTGTCTTGCGACGTCATTTCTTTTGTCCATTTTGGCGAAGTAAAGATGACGGTCATTTATACAAGCGTCTTGTGACATTCCAAAGTGGACCGAAACACCTATCTGGTTGCGAAATGACGGTCTTTTTTTTTTTGGTCATAAATTTGGTCACAAATTTGGTACGTTGAATTTAAATATGTAAGTCGATATTGAAGCTAAACATTGTAAATCGAGACTTAACGTAAATCAGCTAATATATAACATTTACCGAGGATTTAGAGAACTTTTTGATGATTTCCTGAATTTTCGATGCAGATATCGATCATTCGGACATAAATAAGAAACACGCGCAATTGGCTGCAATTTTAAATAATCGGTCACAAATAAATTGGTTATTCTTGTAAGCGTCATTTGACGATTTGTTTGACTGTTTTGTGACGGTCAAATGACTCACAAAATGTATTTTGCATCTCGTGTGCAGCGTTTTCAGAAACGCGAAGGAAACACCCGCCCTCGCTTACCCACTCACACAAATATGAGCACGTTTCCGTCACGTTCGAGCACTAAATTCATCTAAGATGCAATGACAAATTGTCTAAAACGTGTACAGCGTTTTCAGAAACGCGAAGGAAACACCCACCCTCGCTTACCCACTCACACAAATATGAGCACGTTTCCGTCACGTTCGAGCACTTAATCTAATATGCAATGCCAAATTGTCTAAAACGTGTACAGCGTTTCCAGAAACGCAAAGGAAACACCCACCCTCGCTTACCCACTCATACAAATATGAGCACGTTTCCCTCACGTTTTGACAACATGTGTATGACAACAATTGTTCATTGTTTCTTGATAAAGAATTAGAAACCCATTTGTAGGGTGTCTAACGTACCAATAAGTCATCTTTCAATAACGAAATGGCAGCCACAATGTGGACTTAGGACTTATACAAAGGCTTAAGCCATTGGGAATGCAGACAATTTTCGAGTCGCAATAATTTTTATTAAATGGGCTCTCATTTGCTGTGCATCACACGAGTACACTAGCTGCGCAGCGTCGCCTCCTAAGGCTATAGAAGTTGCAAACGCTGCGGCATAGACTCCGCATGTATACTGATCAGGTTGTCTGGTAACAGGCTGAACAATGATATCGTCCACTCGAATGCGAGGATAACGTTTGTCCAGATACCTTTTCTCCTCCTCGTGCAAAAGATCGTACTCAGGTCTGCCCAAACTATCATAAATCATCACCTTCGAACCATCGTAATGTACGCAACACCAATGTCTGGTCGCATTACCACCAATAATGTGCATATCGCTATCAGACCTGCATGGCTTGATAAATGTATGATATGCGAAGTAACTAGTGGAATGAAAGCGGAAATCAGAATTTTCTTGCACAATTGTTTGGAACAAATCAATGCTTGTGTCATTGAGCAAGTTTGTAAGCGGTAGTATGTCATCTATGACTTCTTGTGCACTTATGTTTTGACGTACTGCCTCCAGCACCCCTCTATCTTCTTCCGACGGTTCCAATTTGTTATTCGAATCGATTGTAACCCAGTCGGGAGCAAAACGTGCTCTTTTGGTATCAAACACCTCAACTTCTTGACAGACTTGCATTGTCGGGCCCACGACCGCTTCATCACGGTCACGTTCCTGCGTGCGCTTGTTCGTTCCGCCCTTCTTTAAGTTTGCGCTCGCTTTTGCGCGTAAAATGTGCTCGGGCTCCTTTATAGGCATATTTCTATTCCGCCGACTATCCACGATTTCCGGCAGTAAACAATCCATGTAAAATCGTGATAGAGGCGGTTCCATTTTGGAAGTCCAAAACAAGTCATCTCTCATAACTTTAACGTACTTGACGTCCACCGAAGTCCAAATAGCGAAGATGCAATAGTCCCGTCTGGTAATGTGAAGCTGACCCTGCACTTGATAATAATATACATGATTTTGATTCATGCATTCCTTTCTCCTTTTATCGAAGATAGACCGCAGATGCGGAACCTGCTGTATGGCCACTTCCGGAGCAATGTCTTTCGCTGAAAGCGGACATTTTATCTCAACGATACCATCGTCATCGACGAGACCATCGGGTGATGCTCCCAAATAAGGTATTTCTTGATCAATGAAAAGTCCACAAGCTGAGATACGCTTATTGAGTTTCTCTTCAAGGGCTTTTAGAGCCTGCTGTTCGTTAATAAGCCCAAAATGGATAGCCGCCGTGTCGAGAACTTTCGGGTAACGTATGCTCATAACTACTTTCGAACAAGAAGTGGTCGGCTGCATGCGGCATATGGATCCAACATTCGATGCAGTTATTAAATCTGTCCGCAGTTGATGCCAAAGGTCGCATTTACTTTGAGATGCAGTGTCGCGCTCGATTTGCACACGGTTGTTTTGACGTTCTTTCAAGTTCTCGAAATAAACTTGAACGCAAATATTAAAGGCATCTTCATCTAAATCTCGTTTTTTAGCCGACGGCCCATAGTCTTTGTCGGTGCCATGCCATTTTCTGACCCTAGGCTTCTGTTCGCCCTGTACGCGCCTGTTTGTCGCAGTTTGTTCTTGCCGTTCTTCTCCCAGTTTTGCAACTGTAGCCGGCACTTTCATTCCAGCGGACAAGTGAACCTGCGAGACAAGTTTTTCCGTGTTGTGTTGAATGACACCGCCTATACATCTCATTTGAAAGGAATTCCTGGCACAATGATTGATTCGTTTCCCAGAATTCAATTTATTAATTACTGAATTGCCCGACTCTACGATATTATTCGTAACGTTTTCCAACAAACTGTCAGCGTGGCAACTGAAATATTGAACTGCCCCGTGTACAGCGCCATACACTCCAGTTTTGTGGAGCTGAGGCATCAGATTGATTTCATTATCGTCAGGTTTGCATTCAATCGGCAAGGCATCGCACTGAGTGTGATCACCGAAAACGTGACGCAAGATAATGAAAATATCTTTCTGCAGTTGCGCAGCTTTCTCCGCTTTCGAAGCGGCCGTTGCGTTGCGAGCGTCACGTACCTTTGTAATAAGGTTGCGCATTTTCAAAGCGCTACCCGTGATATGCGACTGCAATTGTCCCTTGTTAATAACGCCTTTATCGGGGTGAGATGTCATTTTGGACTCTGCCGCATCTCTTATCTTTCTACATAAATTACGGTACAAATGATTACTGCACTCGATTTTATTAACCATAACGCCGTGATCAGCGTATGGGTTTGCATCTCGAATGGATTGAAACGTGCTTGCGTTTCCATCAGCAATTAAAGTTTTGTATATCAGGCCGCGTGTTTCCACGCTCTGCTTGAAACCTTCGACAATTATGTCAGCTTCCATAGCAGTTGAACTCTGATCGCGTCCCAATTTTTATAGCACTGATGCTGGCTAGGTTTTTTGTTCAGCTTCTCAGCCTTAGAACAAACTGCGCAATATTTATTGCGCACACCTATGTACAATACTTTGTTAGTATTGGCGCCGATGATAAGCGCGGTACCAGACAGCGAATCATGTTTGCCAACGCGATATGATCGCTTCACCCAATATCCGTCTGCGATAACGCTGATGCACGAAATACCATTGACAACATGTCCGTTTCTTATAGCAATATCTCGCTCCAGTGCTGCGGCCTTTTGCATATCTTTTTCCGAGCATGCAACAAACTTTTCATAAAGTTTATCCCTGTATTTTCGGTACGTAACATGGGACATGCACGGAATCGCCATGGTCGAAAGTAACTCTTCCAGCGCGCTAAATCCTGTACCAGTACTAATTGTAGCGCAAACAGCACCTTCGTTTATTCCCATCGTGCTGGCATTATCACGGTCAGTCCAGGTACTGCTCTTATAATCACAATTGTTACATTTGAAGAACAATTGTGTCCTCAAACCGCGATCCACGTACTTATCTAATTTTAACGACGTGAAGGGACACTTGCAAGAGCTTTCATGCTTCCTGCTCAGCTCGCGAAGTTGTTCAAATAAAAAATTGAGATCGACTATACGCCGACCATTTATATTTCTAGATTCGCATCGTCGCACGAATATTGCGAGTCCAGATGGACATCGTCGCGTATATTTTGCGATTCTAGATGTGCATCGTCGCATGAATATTCCGAGTCGAGATGGACATCGTCGCGTATATTTTGCGATCCTAGATGTGCATCGTCGCGTATATCTTGCGATCCTAGATGTGCATCGTCGCATGAATATTGCAAGTCGAGATGGACATCGTCGCGTATATTTTGCGATTCTAGATGCACATCGTCGCAAAAGTCCAGGAATACTGCAGGGTTTTTTCCGGAACCATGTACTTCTCGAGTAGATCCCATCTCCAAAGAGTCAGTGATCGCTCGAGTTTCCACTTGGCGCTGTGTTCCTGCAGTATTGTCACTTATATCTATAACATCTGCCATTTCCATGCCCGCATTTTAATCGCCATTTAGATTATGTCGCTTGGACCTGTAAAGACAAATTTAATTATAAAATGATGTAAAAAACACCAAAATTTTCAAGATTAGGTGCGGGATATTTCATTTCTCCGAATAAGCTATCCGACGGCTAATTTTCCGCTGATTCCGAGAAGCACCGTTATTTACCCGAGAAATCTAAAATTCAATGTGAAAACCGCAACAATCAAATTTTTTCCTTGCAATCTTCCAAATTTTCGCGATACTAACAACAAAGTGCCGGTTTTCCAACGACAATGTGGAGGCCGAATAAATGGACGATAATGGTAGAGATGCGAGAACCATTTTGTGACTGTCATTTGACCGTCACAAGACTGTAAAATGATCGTCAAATGACGCGCACAAAAATGACCAATTTAATTGTGACCGATTATTTAAAATTGCCGCCAATTGCGCGTGTTTTTTGTTTGAGTTCGAATGATCGATACCTGCATAAAAAATTCGGAAAATCACCAAAAACTTGTCTAAATACTCGGCAAATGTTTTATGTCTACCTTCAATATTGACTTACATATTTGAATTCATCGTTACAAATTTGTAGCCAAAAAATGAAAGACCGTCATTTGGCAACTAGATAGGTGTTTTGGTCACTTTTGGATCGTCACAAGACGCTTGTCAAAATGACCGTCATTTTTACTTCGACAAAATGGGTCATCCCCCACAAATACAAATACAAATGACATCACAAGACCGGAAAATGACGGTCATTTATTGGTCTTTCGACCGATTAAAAAAATGATCGTCATTTTGCATCTCTAGATAATGGTTGCTCACGGAATTTCCACTACAGAAATAGAGGAGTAGGAACAATAACGCTTGAGCGCTCGATCTCAGAAAGTTAGCCAGCGTAGGATGACAAGTTTGCTGCTGATTCCGAAGATCACGGCTGTTTACCCGAAAAATCGAAAATCGAGGCATTACACGCGCGCCACAGCTGTGGGATTTGAAATCGCCGCGACCACATGATTTTGTGACCGATGTGGTAATATTAGAAACGGTCACGTACCGTATTTGAATGGTACAAATGCCGTACAATTACCGCTCGCATATACTGCTCACATCTCCAGTAGCTTATTAGAGGTTTTTTTCAGTAAAATGACCGTAAAAATACGGTATCTTTACCATCTTTTATCGTAATTTTTTCGCTACAAACTTTGTGTTCAGAAAATACGATCACGAAAATTGCTCGTAAATTTGACCGGTCACACGTTTTCTTTGGTAAATTCACTGTAAAATTGCCGGACGTTCGAAAAACATTGTCGATCGGTAATATCAAACCGAACGTTTTTTTCGAACGTCCGGCAATTTATTTTCGTGGAAAAAAGGGATTTGGCCAAATTCTTTGATACATACCTGTCGCCCATCCACTTCCTTCGCCGAGATCTGCTGTCGTTGAGTTCCCTGTTTTTCCGGTTACCCATCACTGCACTATCACTGCACTGTATCAATGCACTGTCACTACACAAATTACCTAATTCACTCACTTCAAAATTACCTAGAGAGTCGACGGTCACCACCCGCGCACGATGTCGACAGTGCGCTTTGTTTTCGTTCCATCTGTCTCATTCCGTAGTTCGGGAAACGACGCTGAGGTTTACGGAGAACCGGAAGTCACTGCCAGCTCTTTCCGCCAAACTTATGGAATTTAAAATTTCCCTCACGGTCCGAAATGGCGCTAGTGTAGTTCGCGCCGCGACGGCGCGTTCGTGCACGAACACAAATTCGGCTGCTACTTCTGCCAGCAGACGGCAACAGCTGTTGTTGCTTTTGGGACAAGTACGTGTTCCGTGAATTTAGTATTAGAAAAAGTGCGTGCAGTGAGTAATAAAACCAGGTTATAATCGATATTTTCAGCGACGCTTTAACAGAAACGAGGTGAGTTGAAATATATTGTATATGCAACATACGGAAAACGATTCTCGCTTGACATTTCTGTGGTGTCACCAATAATCTGACGGAGTCCATGGATAATGGATAGCTAGTCAGTGGCTGCATGAAAGTGTCAAGCGAGAACAATTCGTAGAATAGTTGTTCGAATTGGGCAGGAGAAAGACTTTGCGCAGAGCGCTTTGTGCAAGTAGACAGCTGTCGTGGCAGAGCTACCTGAAGTCTTTCTCCTGTCGAGTTTCAATTTGGTTTTTTGTTTCAATCAGCCAATTACTACAAAAAAAAAAAAAAAAAAAGTTCTATATTAATGTCTCACCGTTTCTCGCACCTTTTAGTGTCGACCGATTTACACCCGTTTGCGTTTACCCGCTGACCAATCGCGCTCCAGACTCCAATTTGATTTGTTAATTAATATTTAAAAAAAAAAATGTATCTTATAAAAATTGGAGCGCAATTGTTCGAGGATAATCCTCCCGCCTATTAATTTCTGTCTTGACAGAGTGTCGCGCTCGAATGAAATGGAATTACTTTTTCTGATTTCTTGTTTCTCTCACCACGTTGAACAAATCGTTAACACGACTCGACTATTTTTCGCAGGTCGCGTCGGACAACTCGTCGTCCGAGGATAGAGAGTGTCAACAAAAATCTAAAGAAATTGGAGCGGAACGACGCGTACAATCCGGAGAAGAGCAACTGCAGCAGTCCGACGTCGAGCGCGTCGACACGTCAGGACGATTCGACATAAATCCGGAGGATTACAACGCGAAAAATTCGCGGCCGGAAAAAAAATCATGACGTTAAAGTTTGCATCGTTGGAATGCAACGAAAATAAAAATGAAAAATTATTCTAATGGACTCCGACGTCGCCGCCGCCGCAGATTCGACCACCTATCGCCGAGGTGCCGATCGCGCGAGCTGAGATGGAGAACGAGTTTTGCTCCGAGGACGAGCGTTACGACGACGAGAACGTCATCGAGATCAATCCCATCACGATGGACGACATAAAGGATCGTCTTTAGCGGAAGTAAAAGTCAACCTTTGGCTCAGCTGCCGGTAATCACGATGGAATTGGCGAGAAGCGAGGAGACGCTGGTGGACGAGGCGATAAATCGCGAGCTCTTTCAGTCGATGGAGGACAGTCTGCTTGTCATTGAACCCGCGGAGGACACGACGACCAGCGAGATAATAACTGTCCTCGCGAGTCCGGTGAATAGTGTGGAGCTGTATAACATCCTATGTATAACATGCTATTTTTTTAAATAATAAATATGGTCGATTGCAAAAGAAAAATCCAGATTTCATTTATCCAAAGAAAAATTACACCGATTTTCGAGAAGTGCCAAAATTGTAGAAAAGTGAAATATAAACATATTTCACTTTTCTACAATTTCCTCTTTGAATTTTCGATTTTCCGGGAAAACACCCGTGACTTTTGGAATCACCGGGAAATTTTACCGAGTGATTACACTCTATATAATATAATATATAATATCTATATAATAATAAAATATAATATCTATATAATAATAAAATATAATATCTATATAACACAAAAAATATATAAAATCGACTCGAAGTCGCAGCGTGGTGAAGACAGCAATATAAAAGGTTGCTGCGCCTATGGACGCTCTGCGCGGGCTCGTGACAAAATTGGACTGTGCCATCAGCGCCATCTAGCAAGACAGGAGAGACGCAAAAAACTCGTGAAGTTATCGACAATTCTTTCGGATATGGTTTTTCCTTATAAAATGTGACTCAATCGAAATCGAAATGCACGTTTCATGCGTGATTTTGAATTATCTCGGGAATGAATTAGTCACTTTTTTCATTTTTGGTCCAAAAATAAGAAAAAAATCGAATTTTTGATTACAGGAATCTGCCGGTAATCGATCTGTAATTTTTTTTTCGAAAATCAAAATTCGGCCTTATCCATTCCCGAGATGCACATTTTTGGCGTCTGTATTCCAAATTTCGCTTCAATCCGCCCATAATTCGCGAAAAAAAGCATATCCGAAATTTCGAGGTGCGCGTCCGAGTGTTTCACATGGCCTTAAGGTACAAACGTTAAAGCCGGAACATCGTTGTAGACCTTAGTCGACTGTTCCTACAGTAATATTCCTATATGTTCATTCTAAATAAATTATACCGTATCGTTAAGGATAGAGTTATATACACAGCGTGTAAAATTTTTGAAACATAATCACAAAATACATATAAAAATAAAAGGAATAAAATAATCATCTACACACGAACGTATTATTGTTTTCGAAAAGGGAAATGCGTACTGCAGTAAAAATAGTTAAATACCGATGTCACAACTTTAATGTCGAATATACCAGTTCTGTAACCATGTTAGATTATAAATCGCTTTTCTGTTCGGTGAATAGTGAAAATTTGTCGCTTCATGCCCAGAAGTACAAAGTTGGCTCCTTAAGTTGAGTTCTGGCGGAATTAAGATTCTCGCTGAGAATCTTGATAATCTCGACGAAAATATTGATAATCTTGCCCAGAATCTTGATGATCTCACCGAGAATCTTAATAATCTTGATAGTCTTGCAGAAAATCTCTACGAGAATCAAGCATGGTTCTCGAAGCGCGCTCTTTTCGGAGATTCAAGAGAATATGTATAAAACCTCGTGAAGAATTTTGTATAGTTCTATAATTAAGTATAGAATTTTGTAGAGAATCTCGTATAGAGTATTGTGTCCAGGATAGATCGTATAAGTTACGCGGAAAGTTTTTCGAAAATCTCTGGAAAAAGCTACGGATAGATTCCTTAGAATCTTGCGAGAATCTTTAAATAAAAAATATCTTGTAATCTCCACAATCTATCCTAGATTTTGTTCGAGATTCTGTACGAAAATTCCACCCGAAAACTCGGCAAGAATCTCGCTGATATTGTTTCTTTCACCGCGAGTTATTCGGTTCGATGCAAAGCGAGAGTCCAGGAAAGAGACCAGCATAGATTCTCCGATTTCATTCACCTCATCCTCCAGGGAGAATCTCAGCCAGAATCCGGCATTGATTGTCGAGAATTCCGAGGAAGAGCTCAGCTCGCGGCAACATCCAAGAGTTCATGCAGAACTCAATCATTCAATCTATCTGGACTCTTGGACAAGGTGTCCGGGTATTCTTTGCTGGATTCCGCAAAAGATTCTCACTGACATTCTCACCCAAGCTTGGATTTTTGTACGCGGGTATCTACTTCAAGTGGTGTAGAAATGATAATAAACTCTCAATATTTACTCCAATACGTACTGTTCATGAAACCTCTTTTGATAATTATTTAAAAAAAGATGTTTGTTAATATGGTAACCCAATGCGCGACATGTAGATCATACGAGGTGTAAAACGTGTCGTTCAAATCATATAGAATGCGAAGCGCGATGCCCGTTAACGGAACGCGAAATGCGGCGTCCAAACAATACGGAGCCCAAAACACGACGGTCAAACTATACAGACCGTGAAGGGTGGCGTCCGTAGCTATCCGGAGTGTGAACGCCACGGCCAGACCATACGGAGCGCGAAGCGCGACGGTCAAAGCGAGTCCCTTAAAAATGGCCTTTTGGGCTATTTTTGGGGAGGGGGGGAGCCCCCCCGACAAACAACCCGGCGCCCCGTAGGGTTTTTGTTTAATTAGTTGTATGTTAATAGTTAGTTGTTTAAATTCTATCTCTAAGAAGGTATGTAAACTGCTGTGAATTCGAAAAATTCAAACAACAGCGTACCATCCTGAAAGCAACGGAGCCTTCGAACGCTCTCATCGAACTTTGACTGAGTATCTAAAGAACTACTTCGATGAGGATCAAGGTGATTGGGACGAATGGTTACCGTATGCCATCTTTGTGTACAAAACGACGCCGCACACAGCTACGGGATTGTCTCCGTATGCGTTGGTGTTCGGACGAGACGCAGTGTTACCGACGGCCGGGAAACAGGAGCCACGGGCTATACAGTCATGAAGATTATACGGGAGAGCTACGGGAGCGGCTACGAGCAGCATGGGCCGTAGCACGCGATAATTTGCAGTCCGCAAAACTGAAATCGAAACTGCAATTCGACATAAATTCCAAGGAACGGGAATATCATGTCGGCGACAGAGCTGCTGCTATGCTGCTACCATGCTGCTGCGCGACGAGACTGTACGGCGGGGCCGTCCTGCAAAATTAACCCATAAATGGACGGGGCCGCATAAGGTAGTCGAGATGAAATCTCCGGTTACCGTGGTCATTAAAAAGGGCAGAAAGGCGAGCACGGTGCATGTAAACCGGCTCAAACACTTAGTCGGTTGTTAGAGGAAGCATAAATATTATGTGTATTATGACGTTAATCCCTCCAAGGACTCCTTTACACAATAACGTTCCGTTCCTTCTCACTATCCAGCGTAAGGAATGGCAAGTCGGAATTAACTAAAATTGCGAGCCTAACTAATATCAAACTAAAACAAACAATTAACTCCGCCGTGGGATAACCGGAAAATCAGGCTGTACAAAGGTCGCGAGAAAGAACTGTTATCTGGTAGCGAAGGGAATAAAATGTAGCGGTTATCATGTAGTATGATCATCTCAAGGAAGCTTTTATTAGGTAAGAAATTAACTGAAGGTAGCTGTTCTCAGGTAGCCCGATGATCACGAAAAAGAGAGCTTTATTACGTAGCAGATTAATCGAAGGTAGCTGTTAACAGGTAGCTCGATGACGACGTGAGAGGACAGTATCAAGTAGCGAATTACTTGAAGGTAGCTGTTATCAGGTAGCTCGATGACGACGCGAGAGAACATTGACAGGTAGCAAGTAGCTCGGACGTAGCTGTTATCAGGTAGCTCGTTGACGACGCGAGAGAACATTATCAGGTAGCAAGTGACTCGAAGGTAGCTTATTATCGGATATTTTGATGGTCGCGGGGGAACTTTTGTCAGGTAGCGAAGTAATCGGAGGTAGCTATTATCAGGTAGCATAGTCAGGGTTGCATTGGCGAATATCAGGTAGCACAAAACGTAGGCTTGCCTCAAAACTCAATAATAAGTCACTAACTAGGGGAGTTGGGCGCCAGGTACAGAGTACCGCTGGTTCTCGACCGACTTGATCAATTTTTCCCGAAGATAGTGAATTACCCGATGCCGAATAGTCAGAGAACAAGATAAAGTAACAAAAGGCCACGGCTAACACTTCCTCATTGAGCAGGGCTATGGCAGATGGGCTGCTCGAACTAAATCAGTGACAACAACGCTAAGCTTCCGGAATATGTGGCGAGTATTACCATTTCCTGGGCTGCACTCGAGTTTAGTCGAGGCGCAAGAAGGATCGAGTCCATTTGTTTAACGTGAGACAATACATGAGATTTAACTGTTTGAAATAGGGTGCAATATTGAGAAACGAACAAGTTATAAATAATAACACAGCAAATTTCGAAGAACCCATAGTATGGTGGTTTAATCTAAGACCTCAATACAATACAAGAATGAATAATCTGAGGTAGAGGTAGCTATCCAAAATAACAATAGTAACATTGAGCGGTACAACAAAATTTAATTTTCTAGTAGTAAATGTGTTCGGAAAGTTATCAGTGGGGAGAGCAGATCAATTTCCAAAGGGTAGCTTCAAATTAATACAAATTATTCAACAATCATCAGAAAGCCGCAGTTAAGCAATAAATAATCAAAACATGTTTCAAAGAAAACAGAGGTTAATAATGTAAAGGTAGCCAAACGAATACAGAACGGAAAAAATATTTCTGAATATTGAAACGAGATTGTAAGAGAGCTAATACAAAGAGGTAGCATAGAAACAGCCGAGATGTAAACGTCGCAGCGGGCTCGCGGTGACCGCCAGCCTTAGATTCTCCGGCAGAGAGGCGTAAACATAAACACGCTATACAAAGGGAGCTACTAACCAGCGTCGCAGGAACGTCACAGGCAAAGAACAAGAGAGCTATATCAGAATCATCCACCACGAAATTCTTTCTTAACTAACCACGATTCTTAACTAACAAATCACCTGAGAGAAAACACTATTAACTTAATTTCGGGAATGATATTTTCTGAGAGAGAGCTTGTAACTAAAATTCAATATTTGACCAGAACTAACGGAAAATTCTTTAGACTCAGCGGGCTGAGAGGCGTCCCGTATTAATCGAAACCAAATCAAATCTTTATCTTCAACAAAACTACAAAACGTGAGTCCGAATAATACAGTCCTAGAGAATTTCCCGTTTAACAAGAATGAAAGGAGGGCTGAGTCTCACCCGGTAATCTGCTTTGATCCCTGGAGCTGTTGGTCGACGGCGTGTCTCCGCCGGTCGTCACCCTTCCGTCTCTCACAATGTCACAACGTAGAATCCTGATCGATTTCGCGTGTCGCTGATCGTTGCGTTCCCCCACTCCGTCTAGTCGCCGGCTTTCGTCTTCGTGAGCGCTCGGATTTCGTTCGCTCTCCCGAAGTTTGTAGGTGCGCTGCTCGCCCACTAATGGCGTGGATGTGGACTCGCGGGATGGTATGGCGCGCAAATCAAATTTGAAGGCGGGCAGGCATAGTACTAACGTTTTAAGGTAGCGTGCTCGTATTTAATTGTTTTTCACTACTTCTTTATGCAGCAAATTGCTCTGCTTCCTGAAAGCCTTTTCCTTGGATCCGGTGTCGCCATTGAAAGAGTGCGGAGTTCCTCAAGTGGGAAATCGTGGCCAGCGATGCATCGGCCTTTGAACCCACAACTATTAGTGCAACACTGCAATTAAACTCTTTCTCTGACGATCCTAGGCCCACTCTTAATGGGGCGCCGGGTTGTGCGGACCGCGGCGATCCAGATTGCAGCGGGATGGTCCAGCTCCAGGCTGGTAAGTCATGAGGGAGGCGGGTGACACAGTAATGTTTCGGCCCATTTTCCAGCGCGCTCCCAAGGCATCCAAGCTCCACGGACACGGGTGTTCGGTATCCGCCTGCAGGGCCGTACTACGGACCCCAAGATTGAAAATACGTGATTTCTGAGCTCCTGAACGTAAAATATCTTCTATAGCTCAAAGCCTCTTGTAGGTTTGAGGTAGCAAAACGATAGTTCTTCAAAATCGAGCACTTAGGGAGTGTTGGCGCACGCGAAGGACGATTTTTTGGTTTCTAGACGGAGGGCTTCCTCGGCAAATGGTAGTCGATGAGGTGAGATTCCGTTGTATTCGGGAACATAACGGTCGTGTGACAGCGATCTTATAAACTAATCTTTCAACCTTAAACTCGCTCCGATAAAATAGCGAATAAGAAAAACGAATCGGTGGTAATCTAATATGAATGAAGGTAGCTCAATCTTTGAAAGAATTTCTAAAATATTCGCCATGTGAAAAATGAATAAAACAAAAGGCCCTACACAAAATTGACCCTGATCCGACGGAGGTCCCTGAGCGGACGTGCGACGTCCACAAAGTATCGTAAGTCCGACACTCCTCAGCGCTTACACTCTGCATAGGTGGCGGGGCAAAATGTCACGTCACGGCATATATGTATATTATATTATATATGTATAAATAATATTGTGTGTATATATACCCGCTGTATATATATCTCTAGCTATAATAAATACTATATGCACATATAAAATTTATCCGACCCTTAATAATCGACAAAGTGCTTGAGCCGGTTTACATGCACCGTGCTCGCCTTTCTGCCCTTTTTAATGAAAACGGTAACTGGAGTTTTATCTCGACTACCTTATGTGACCCCGTTAATTTAGGGGTCAATTTTGCAGAACGGCCCCGCCGTACAGTCTCGTCGCGCAGCAGCACTCTGTCGCCAACATGGTATTCCCGTTCCTTGGAATTTTTTCGAATTGAAGTTTCGATTTTATTTTTGCGGACTGCGAATTGTCACGTGCTACGGCCTACTCCCGTAGCTCTCCCTCATAATCCTCATGACTGTATACAGCCCGTGGCTGCTGTTTCACGGCCGTCGGTGACACTGCATCTCGTCCAAACACCAACGTACACGGAGACAATCCTGTAACTGTGTGCGGCGTAGTGTTGTCCACGAACATGGCATATGGTAACCATTCGCCCTAATTACCTCGATCCTCATCGACGTAATTCTTTAGATACTCAGCTAAAGTTCGATTAGAGCGTTCGAGGGCTCCGTCGCTTTTAGGATGGTACGCTGTTTGAATTTTCTGAATTCGCAGAAGTTTACATACCTCCTCAAAGATAGGGCTTCAAAAATTGAAGCCTTGTTCGGAAAGTAATGTTTCCGGTGTACTGTACCGACATATAAACTCTTCAACCAGAGCCTTCGCTATAGTGCTCGCTTCCTGGTTCGGAAGTGGTATGGCTGCACTATATTTTATAAGGACATCCTGGAAGGTAACTATATATTTATTTCCAGCTGAAGTTTCCAGCAAAGGGCCCACAATGTCAACCGCTGCCTTTTCGAACGCTTGATGCGGTGTGTCGGTGATAGCCATCGGTATTCGATCCATTATTCTCAATTTATTTTTCTGACAAGATTTACATGCGGCTATATAGTCCTCTATCCCCTTCCTCATGCCGGGCGACTCAAGCTTGGCTCGGATCCTCTGTAGTGTCCGCTTCACCCGCTGATGCCCCCCATAACGACGCTGTGGGGGTAATCAATACCAATTCCGTTTTACACAATGGTACAAACTTTTCGCCATTAACACCTTGCAGCTCTACGTCGCTATCTTCTATTATAGTGGTTGACTGTAAACATCCTCTTTCTACCACGCAGCATTGAGCCCCCGTATCAGCTTTTAGGGTTAGCAAGCCCTTTTTGGCAGCAGGTGCCTTAATATCAAAATCGCTGGCTGTATCACAAGCTGCCGGTAAAGTGACCTGACACAGTTGCAACGCCTGCTTCTCCGCGGTCCATTTTATTATTGCTGCATCCTCTTCTCGGCCGCCGTCGACGAGCGCGCGTACGCCCAAAGACCCGAGCTCGCGCTGTCTCATGTTGCGGCCTTGCCCCGCGACCTCTTCTGCTATCTCTGCGTCCTTGTCTTGGTATGCAATAACGAGTGTACATATGCCTAATGTTCCCAACTCGCGTCGATTCATATTTCCACCAGACCTCGCTGAATTTGCAGTACCTTGAGTAGTGTTTCTTATACCAGGTGCCTTATTATCTTTCTGCCAACGCTGCTAAGGTGCTTTTTGCTGCTGCTCCTGTTCTTTCTTCTGTAATCTCTTCCGGCACTCTTTCCACGAGTGACCCTTATAATGGCAAAAAGAGCAGACACTACTAACTTGATGCAAAGTTTTATTTTGATCAGCCACCGGTAAAATAACCCGATCTGATTTTTGACAATACCTTGAAATATGACCTGTTTTCCCACAATTAAAACAAGCTTCGCCACGTAATTCCTGCCCATTGGTTGATCGCCGAACATTATTTGCTCTAAAATTGGTTTTCGGCTGCACCGTGTGGGTTAGTTCTATAGCTCCAGTTATTGACTCGTGCAACGTTGCATAATTACGCGAACGCACAAGCACCTGCACTTGGCTATGCAATCCCTGTTCGAAATTGGCGTGAGCACAGCGGCGGGTTACCATTTCCACCGTTCGAGCCTCAGCTTCCGAAGTAAGCCCTTCCCACAGCTATTTCGTCACTTCTATGGTGATTTTTTCGACCCTTGAAGCATACACGCTGATATCTTCCCCAGGTCCTTGCCGTAAAAAATTGAATTCCCATTGCAGGACAGCTAATGATTTCCGCTCCCCATATAAAACATCCAATTCTTCCTCAAGCTGGTCCAACGATGAGATCGTTTTATGTTTCAATTTCCTGGAGGCTTGGTCTCCAAGTTTATTGATGATTATCAATTCCAACAGCAATTCTCGGTGGTCCATACGCACCCTCCTGAATACGGTTTCACACGAACGTACAAAACAATCCAACTCTTTGGCATTGTTTCCATCGAAATTACGAACTATCTCAATGGCCAGGCCGAGATCCAATACTGACCCTGCCGCCGATGATTCGTTCCGTTGATTGGTTACCTCTGATGCTCGTATAGCCTGCGTACCTGCATTCCTGGCTGCTATCCGAGTTAGGTCCAGCTCTCGAGACAATTCTTCCATTCTTAGCTGGAGCACCAATATATATTCCAGTTCATCCCCGCCCACATCTCGTAGTGTGCGTGACAGCAGTTTCCTTGTGTCAGTGGAAACATTATGTTGCTCATCATCTCGTAAAGCGTCTTTCCGTCGCGATTCCCTCTTGTAGTCTTCTTTGGTACGGTGAGGAGTTCCGGATTTATCGTTTCGGTTCGAATACCGGGGCGGTCTCTAGGGTATGTCAGCTCTGTTCCCTGCTTGCCCTTAAGGAAAGCCCTTGGGGTTTTCTAGTGCATCAATATCGTCCGAAGTTCCATTTCTCATTCTCTCGGTCTCAGCGTCGATCATTTCCTGGGAAATACGATCTGCCCTCGCGAGAGGCCCTTCCACTATGATGCAGTGGTCTATCTCAAAGTCATCTGCTCCAAACTCCGTTCCTTTACGTGTGTTCACCCAAAACTGTTGAGTAAGGCTTTCCGTAATTTCTGCTTGCCTTCGAAACGGTATTCTGCCAACTGATGATAATTCTCCCAAGGCTCGTCTAGATCTGGCAACCATGTCACCTTGAGCCGCTTGTAACCCTGTTGCAGGGCTTACAGTTTCGCCTGGCACAACCGACTCGAACGAGTTACCCGGACGTAACGGCTGATTAGCGTTATGGTCCGGCATGGAACGTCGCGTGTTGTTCTATGCTTCTAACCACTTGTTCGTCACTCGTAAGGGAAAGGTAATATTCTGAAGTATTTTTTTTTCTTTCTTAATTGTAACAAAGGTTTGCAAAAAGTTTTTTGTGGGTTATGTTAGACGGTGGTTGGAGTTAGCCTTGCCTCCCGCCTTGATGTGTGACCCTTATTCTAACGGAAGGAACGCACTGGCTTAAAATTACGTAAGTTATCGGTTTCCGCCACCTACAGAAGGTAGAAGTGCAGTATCTTCTCTCCGGGGGTCGTCTCGTCGCGAGGTCTCAAAGCTGATGGACTGGACACTTGGTTGGATTTTTAGAGGTTTCTTTCCTTCCTTCCTTCCCTTCTTCCGTTCTGAACTGCCGGTTTGCTTCTTGTCCAGCGGTATGGTCAGATAAAATTTTTTGTTTAAATCAACGACTGCGTGTTAATTTCGTACCAGTCACTATTTGTCTTGACGTCTGCGTGTCGGGTTTTTTGTTAGCACTGGATTTTTTCTCGTGTTCACCAAGATTTCGTTCACTGATCAAGTTCACAGATCCCACCGCTGCCATCAAAATGTTATGCCGCTAGTTGCGTACTTATGTATTGCAACCGGGTCAGAACATTTATTCAATTATTTTGGGGATCGTTGTCAATAAAGAGTTGGAACTCACGTGATAAACAGTGAAAAGTATTTATTTGCTTCAGATGAACAATTATAATAGTTAATTGTTGTTAACGATTATTTGAGTTAATTTTAACTTAAGGACGAGTCCTCACGTCGGATATACCCGTCCGTGGTCGAAGTTGTTAAAAGACTAATTTGTTCGCAGTGAACGAGTGGATTTATATCACCAAACATTTGTTAGTTTTTAAACAATAAACGTATGTTTACTAAATAAATTAGTTGCGATCGTTGCGAGCCAGATTTTCGGCAAGCAACGTTGCGAAACATCTAGTGCACTATTCGCTGATCGCGAATACTGCAATCGTATCATGCGACATTTTGTCAATTATATATATATATTTATTTAGCGAAACATTTATCGCACTATTCGCTGATCGCGAATATTAAGCAATAATGCAATTCAGCATTATCATATAGAAACTGAGGTGAACTGGAAGCAACAGCGCGAGTCCATCGGCAGTCTTGAACGAACTTCAAGAGTAAACGGTTGAATTCGCGATCAAATATCGAAACCAATTTTCATCGATAATCTCGTTTGTGAGATTATCGAACGTTGTACCTTGTAATTAAATAAATATTGTTATCGTTAAAGTCCGCGTGAATTATAATTCTTTGATCGGTCCGATCCCGATATACCAGTCCCGATACCGCATCAAAAGGGCCGATCACCCTTAAGGCATTTCGGGCACAACAATTTGGTGGCAGCGGTGGGATCACCGTAAGCAACTAAACTCAGAGTCGGATGCTAGGTACGGCGGAGGGGCACGGATGCCAGGTACGGTGGAGGGGCCGAAAGGGGGAACGAGCGATAAGCCATTGCTACGGGTACTGGAGGTATCGGCGCTCACGGCGAGCGCAACAGCCAACGACATAGATATCGCCAGCACTACAGCGGTAAGAGGGGTTTTGGCCCTCAAGGCTGATACGGCAGCACAATGCAGCATAACAAAATATACCTGCGTGAAGACTGAGACTCCTATAATAGATAATGATGTTGAATTGCAGGAAGCTGAGGGAAGCAAATTTCAGCCCATGTGTAAAGCAGAAGTGACTCTGCAAGTTCCAGGGAAATCCGTAAAACACTAATTTTATGTTGTAGAAGATGAAATTCCAATAGCTGTAAATGGATTATTGGGAATGGATTTTATCAAGGAACATAAGGCAAATATATTACGAGGAGAAATATTCGAGCTGTATGGTCATAAAATGCCATTGGTGGACGGGAAGTCGAAATTTATTCTTGCTCCTCGAACGGAGAAAATAGCGTACGTCGCGACTACGAGCAAAAATGCAGGAAAACTCGCACGAATGAAGATTAGTGAAGAGTGTTAATGGGAGCATGCTACACACCATCACTAGGAAGTGGCTGTGTAGTAAACCTCGTGAATACGAACGAGAGTGAGGTAGTAGTGGAGCGCCCGACGGTGACACTCGAGCCGGTCGAGATAACAGAGCTCGACGAGAAGTCCAACGCTGTAAGCGTAAATGCCGTGATACGAGGGAGAGGGGTACACCGACTCCAGCGGCTAGAGAGAGAGCTCAACCTGAATCACCTCAACGGGGAAGAAAGAGAAGCCCTTCTCCAACTGGTGAGGAAATATGAAAATATCTTTGATCTAGAGGGCGATAAATTACCCTGTACGCATATGGTGGAGCATAGAATCCCGTTGAAGGATAGCACATTACCGATAAAGGTGCATCCTTATAGATTACCGGAAGCTCACAAACGAGAGGTCGAACGACAAACTTGCGAAATGTTGGAGGACGAAATCATACAACCCAGCAGGAGCCAATCGAATGCACCGTTGTTGGTGGTGGCCAAAAAACCAGATATGTCTGGGAAAGTAAAAATGCGAGTTATGGTGGATTTTCGGAAAATTAACGAGGCCACCATAGGGGATGGATACCCACTCCCCAATATCACAGAGATATTGGATTAGTTGGGGAAGGCCCAATATTTTTTCACTCTCGACCTTGCCTCTGGATTCCATCAAATTCCGATGGCTAAGGAAGATAAGGAGAAAACAGCATTTTCCACACCTCAAGGTCATTTCGAATATAATCGAATGCCATTCGGGTTAAAAAATGCGCCGCCAACTTTTCAGAGGTTAATGAATTCCGTACTGGCTGGTTTGCAGGGGATAAAATGTTATGTTTACCTCGATGATATTGTTGTTTACGGGAAAAACCTGCGTGAACACAATGAAAGACTTGAGGAAGTTTTCCAACGGCTCAGGGAGGCTAAACTGGCTGTAAAGCCACAAAAATGCCAATTTTTGCGAAAAGAAACGCAATTTTTAGGTCATATTATTCCTGAGGAAGGAGTACGGGCAGATCCAGAAAAACTTGTGACTGTGAAAAATTACCCTGCGCCCAAAAACGTTAAACAAGTACAGTCATTTTTGGGGTTAGCCGGCTACTACCGAAAATTCAGAAAAGATTTTTCGAGGATTGCCAAGCCATTAACTGAACTCATAAAAAAGGATACGAAATTCGAATGGACGGCTGTGCGCGATTCCGCTTTCGAGCAATTGAAAAATGCATTAACAACTGCGCCGGTATTACAATACCCGGATTTTCAGCAGCAGTTCTTGGTAACTACTGATGCATCAGGTAAGGCCATTGGGGCGATCCTCTCGCAAGGCAAAGTTGGAGAGGACTTGCCTATATGTTACGCAAGCCGCAATCTCTCGAGGGCAAAGACAAACTACACTACGACAGAAAAGGAGTTGCTCGCCACAGTATGGGCTATAGCACAATTTCGACCGTATATATATGGTACACGGTTTAAAGTAATATCTGACCATCAACCCCTCACCTGGTTATTTGGGGTAAAAGATCCGGGTTCACGCTTAATGAGGTGGCGAATAAAATTATCGGAACATGAATTTGATGTGGAATCAAAGCTGGAAAAAGAAATACCAATGCTGATGCCCTAAGTCGTATATTCGTTACTACGCGAGCACGAGCGCGAGAGCGAGAGACTGGAGTAGAGGGCATGCATAAGAAAGAGACGGAGAAAAGCATTGCTCCTACCGTCAGCAGCTCACATACGCCTACAACTACATCCAAGCCATGCGAGTGGGGCTGCCGCGGTACGGATATCGGCACAAAGCGGAGAGCCGAGGAGACAGAGAGCGCAATAGAGGACAGCATTATCCCAGTTAGCGAGCGGTGTGGGCCAAAAGGGGCTGCCTCGCGACTACTCACGAGTGGTGGAAGTGATAGCGAGCTGCCTGTCAAACAGCAGAGCGAAAGAGACACCGCTCGGCTATTTCAGCCAACCACAGAGGTACGTGAAGCAGTCCGTGCGGACTGCAATGCTTTTGGGAGACTTTCGGAAGCGGAGAGCGGGGGGAGTATGAGGACATACCTTTACCCTCGAAGAAAGACAGGGAAACAGTGACAAAAGAGGAGCGTCGCTGCAGCAGTGGCGTACCCTGTCCTTTTCTGGAGGATAGGGAAAAATTACGAAGGGAATATCACGATGCCCCTCTAGGTGGACACCAGGGTGTTAAAAGGACGTTGAAGCGGATTCAAACTAAATACGTATGGCCAGGGATGAAAAAGGAAAGAGAACGGCACATCGCTGCTTATAAAAAATGTCAGAAAAACAAGCTTCGATGTAAAAATAAGGTGCCAATGGTGATAACAGACACGCCTGAAAGAGCTTCCGAAAAGGTAACGGCAGACATCGTTGGACCATTGCCTTTGACATGTGCGGGTAATAAGAACATAGTTACCTTCCAAGATGCTCTCACTAAATACAGTGTAGCTGTGGCTATCCCGAATCAGGAAGCCCATACAGTTGCAAAAGCTTTAGTTACCGAGGTAATTTGTCGATATGGAACCCCTGAAATAATCCTTTTGGATACGGGAACAAACTTTCTAAGTTCCACATTTAAGGAAGTTTGCAGGTTGTTGCGGATGAAGAAAATCCAAACTACGGCTTATCACCCTGGAAGTAATGGTGCATTGGAAAGGTCGCATCGAACCTTGGCTAAATATTTGAAAAACTTTATCGACGAAAGCCAAGACGATTGGGATGAGTGACTGCCGTATACTATGTTTACATACAACACCACCCCACACACGGCTACCGGAATGTCTCCTTATGTGTTAGTGTATGGACGCGAGGCCGAGTTGCCTACTGCAGTGAAACAAGAGCCGCGCTCCACATACACGTACGCAGACTATGCCAGCGAGCTGCGGGAAAGATTGCGAGCCTCGTGGACTGTAGCTAGGCGTAATCTAAGCAATGCAAAAGAGAGGGCGAAGCTGGATTACGATGTCAAAGCGAGACAGAACGAATACCGTGTTGGTGATCACGTACTGCTGCACGATGATACAGTACGGCGGGGACGGTCAGCCAAACTAACACCAACACGCACGGGGCCACATACTGTTACGGCGGTGCATAGTCCCGTCACCTATACTATCAAAAAGGGACGTAAAACCGTGACGGTTCACATAAACTGCCGGCGGCATTTCGTAATGCATCAAATGTGTGTATGCGTTTATAAGATCTTACTGCATGCAACGGCCATTAGGCCGTCTCCATGCTTCTAAAGAGGAAGGAGATAGTGAGCACGGATGCGCCGGAGAAAGAAAGAGAGCGCATCCACGTGCTTGGAAATTAAAATGAAGAGTAAGAAAGAGAAGGAAAGCACGGATGCGCCAGAGAGAGAAAGAAAGCGCGTCCACGTGCTTGAAAATTAAAATGAAGAGGAAAGAAAAGAGAAAGAAAGCACGGATGCTCAAGGAGGCATCTACGTGCCAGCAAGTGTTTATATATATATATATATATTGTAACACGGCACATACACAGCATGCACGCAGCTCAGCTGGAGACCACCACCCGTAACAGGTATCGTTATTAATTATTATTCATCTATTTATTTTTATATCGAGTCCCCGAAACCCCCCCTCTTTTTTTATCTCTGTGTGTGAAGTGCGAATTGAGAGAATGAGCAAGGTTTGAATGTGGCGCCGGCCGGCCGAAGCAGCAGTGTCGTCGCTGGACCTTGAGCCGCAGACTAGAGCGTATGCAGAGGGGACGCGTAGCCTGAACGCGTCCCTGCCTCGTCAACCGCCGCCAGCGCCTCGCCACCGCTGAAAGAGCTATTACCTGCTGCGCTCAGTCTAACGGAAGAACACCACTCCAATTCGCCGTGGCCAAGATCTAAGGGGACCACGGCCAATCAGCGACGACCCGAACTTTCGAGGAAGAAGAAGCCGGCCGGTCTGTCACTTCGGCTGAGCTACTTGCGAGAGCGACGCCATTTTATTTCTTTGCGATCGAGACATTAGCGTTTTGGAGAGTTTTTTTGAGGAAAAAGGAGACTTGCGACCCCCGGATTATTCGTACAAGTAAGTGCTTGAGTTCTCCTTAGCCCCGTATATATTTTCCCCCTGGTTTTCCCCGTATTTACGTCATTAGACTTGTGTGTGTGTGCCGCGTTTTTCGTGCGACCGCGTGGTCGAGTTTTGCCGGTAAACACCTGTTGCGCGAGTGGTGCGTTATTACGCGATAATATAGTTTAATTTCCCCCTATAAGTGCCCCAAACTGTGCTACGAGTCCCCCTGTGCCCATTTTCTCTGGTCGAGGTAAAATTTAAGAAGCCAAAACTTCGGGAATTCACCTCCCTGAGATCCCCTCTTGTCCCCCCCCCCCCAGCTGTGCCGCCTGAAATACAGCATAAAAGATATAAAATCCTGTATGGTGCTACACCTGACGTAGCTGGCGCCCAAATACCTCCCTTTTAGTGTACATTTTTCTTGCCGTCAAAGCCATTTCAAAAGAATAACCCCAACTCTATCTTTATTCCCTCCGCTGACTCCCATACTCTTGACGAGCACTCTACGCACCCAAATATAGTGCATCGATTTGCTGCCACACCCCTTGGACCATCATTCCCAGATTGTGCTATTAAATTCTACCCTCTGATTACAATCGTTCTTGAATATTTCCAGGCCCGAGTGACTTGTGGTTCTGTGCGCTACAATAGAACCCGAACACTTGACGTTTCAGTATCGGACCCCTAAATTCTTCTCCCTGAGTCCTCATTTCCATCCTAAATTCTTGCTACCCTATATTTAACTTGGTAAAGCCCCCAATAAACTAAAGTGCCCTTATTTTTGGGAGTTTGCCAATAAATTCCCTCCGTCGGCTCCAAATTTTCCTCCAAATTTCCTATCGCAGTGTATTTTAGTTCTTAGTGCCCCAGCTAAACTACACTGCGCATTGCCCTCAAATTTAGCCACCAAATTCCTTTACCGCATCGTAATATCTCCCTTAAATTTCTTGGTGTTCAACATACCACTTCCCATTGTTGCTCCAAAACTATCTGCAAATTTCCTGGCGCAGTGCATTTTACTCCTCTGCGCCACTACTAAACTAAACATACCATCGCCTTGAAATTTCTCCACTAAATTCCTCCCACCAAGCCCAAAAATTTAACTTCCAACCCCTGCCGCTTTTGTCTATCCCACCCCTAAGCGACTCCTAAACTTTCTCCCCTATCGACCCCTGAGTCTTACTGATCGCTTTCCCCTAACAGCCCCATCTTCGACTAATAGATTGTAGATTTTAGATTAAGAGATAATTATTAAGGGTTAGTTTCAAGTGCTCCACCTTCGGCCAACCCTTAGACTTTGTATTTCTTTTCCTTTTTTTTTTCTTTTCTTTATTTTTGTAAGTTAGGCCAATAAAGAAGAAGTTTTTCTTGTTCATTTTTTTTTACCATACTGAGAGTCAGCAAATTATTTATAAACCCCCCTTTTCCCTGTATTCCATCCCCATCTCCCTCGCGACCCCTAAAATTTCGGTTGTCGATACCTGTCCCTTGGGCGTCTTATTTTCCAAGGGATAAGGGTCACAATATATATTGGAATAATAGTAGAATTACTAGCGGCTTAAGCCACGTGGACGGAATATATATATATATATCTTCGTATATACAGGGAGGACACGGTGAATCTAGACAGCGCAAATGCGCTTGCGCGTCAAGCCGACGGTTCTCACTCTATGCGTGCAGACCGAGTAGTCGGGCCAGCAAGAGAGAACGGAGAGGGGGGGTGTATGAACGTAGCGTATGCCCGTACCAGACGGCTACGAACTAGCGCGCCGAGCACAACTGACTCAATGCCCAATTCCTTATGATTTGTAAGATACATTTCGTGTGCGTTATATGATAAATGGAAAATTGCAACACAAAAAAAAAATTTATCTCATTTTATTTCCTCAAAATATCGTTAGCTTTTTTAATAACTCACACGCTTTTGTAGACCGCCACAAACTTTGCATATCAAATACGAATTGCAGTTAGTTGATTGGCATACGAAAAGATAATTCGATATGTTCTTCTGTACATTAATCTTTTTCTTTATAATAGCTAACTTGCTTTTGCGAATTGTAGTACACTGTGTGTACTAATTTACAGCTGTCTTGTAAATCCTTATTTGAGTAAACATGCATAGTATTTGCTTAGAAGATATTATTTTGCAACAATAATTTGCCGTTTCTATAAAATTATTTTGAATAGTTTTAACAAGAACCAATAGAAAGGACTTTTATAATGAAACATCGAAATTTTTATGAAGAAATGAGACCAAACACTTAAATTATTTAAGAAACAATTGAGAACTGTTGTCCGTTTCGGCAAAAGCCTGACAGACAAAAATAAATCTTCTGCACCACCAGCTGCCTCAATTTTCAACAAAATTTAAACTTTTTTTCTGACATTCAAAATTTTTACCAAATATTACAAATTATCTAGAGCGTATGATATTCTCAAACTGAAATTCATATCTTTCAACCAAATTTACTTTTTTCTAAAATTTACAATTTTTTCTGAAGTTCTCTATTGTAACAAAAAATTATTTTCAAACAGTGTGTTGATTTTCGTCCACATTAGCTTACGAAAGAATATTTCGCTACGACCTGCAGAAAATCTATCTTTTTGTTTGTAACAGCTTACACGCTTTTACAAAATCGTCGTGCACTGTTAGTATCATTTAAGAGCTGGGTTGTAAATATCCATTATTTCCTTCGGTAAATATGCATCGTATAATTTTATGAAAAGGTATTACTCAACAACAGTAATTCACATTTTCTTCAATACTATGATCAAACATTTGAACAATCGCAAAAATAAATTTTTCGCATCGAAATATCGATTTAAAAAAGTAAAAAAAAAATGAGACCGTACATTTTACCCTTTAAGCTATTAGTGACTTGTAGGTGGGCTGTGACGCAAACGGTTAGAGAATTTAAGAATAAATAAACCAGTCCATTATGGCTGGTTCATACTTTTTTTTTATTCAAATTACCAGCCACAGTAGATGTTTCTAAAGGTTCGCATTAGTGAGATTTGGCTTGGGTTTCGGGTTTTGTGAACTTCAGATCTAGCGATCGGTCTCTTAGGCTCCGCTGTCTCAGATATGCTTTGCAGCATTCCGTCATTACAAACTTTCTCTACATGGTCGCTTACGACAAAAAAAAAAGATTGTTTTCTTAGTGTAAAAACTTTCATTTTTACACTATTTTGTAGGGAGTCTATGAGGCTCACTGATCTATCCGGAATGTTGAAGACTGCCTTATCGGTCAAAAGTTACAGCGAGGCAGCTGTTTCCGTAAAACGCCGTATGCTACGATTTCTTCATAATTAAAGCTTATGTATTTGTATTTGAATTTTTTTTCAGTCATAAATAACAGAAAACATTTTATTCATTTTTAATAAAACAATGAATTCTAAACCAAGCTGGATTTATTATTCATTTCTTAAGTGAATAATGGAACGAGAAGGATTTTTATTCACTTTTGAAATCGGTACAGAATCTAATGGATTCAGTATTCATACCAAAAATTGAAAAGTAAATCTGAGTTGATTCCGTATCCGTTTCAGAAGCGAATAAATTGTTTCAATTTAATATTCATAACAAAATGAGTCATTGCTTCGATTTAGTATTCATTCAGTAATTGGATACCATTAAAGTGAATATTTAGCTAAAACGGACGAAAAAAATATCTGTGTCTAACTTAAATATCTATTTTTCATTCGTCAATATTATATACATTAAACTCGTAGCAGTAACTCAGGACATGGTGAATTGTGCTCTTAAAGTGCGCAATCGTAATTTGTAGCAATAATTAAAGCCATGTAGTTTTTCACCGTTTATCCTGAAAAATAAACACGTTAGTGGCTATGCTTCAAACTATATTTTTTACTAATGGCACTTCTGGTACTAAAACATATGGTCACAATAACTCTAATCGATTAATATGTCATATGTATTAATATGACATATTTAAAAAAAGCGTAATAAATTTGATGTACACCGTTAAAATTATTATTCGTGCACGGGTATGGCCTAAAATACATTTTATAATAATCATTGAGAGTCGTGGTAGCGACTCGATGCCAAATTGTTAAATTTATTGAACTGCTACGTGACTTACACATCCTACTTAGCAAATTCAACTTAATGAGTAGTATAGCCCGTCAGCTGTATGTCATTAACAAAATTAAAACACAAACTTGATTTTACGAGTCGCAGAATCAGCTAACTGTTTTCTGTTACAACGGATGAAAGTATAAAATCCCGCTTAGATTTTTAAAAAGCCTGTTTGCATTTCCTGGAAGTTTCGCAAAGCTTAGTTGACTGCGATTTGTTAATTTGACACACGTTATCAAGTCAAGTATAAGGGATGGACACATTTGAGTAGTCTCGCTATTCAGATACTAAAATAATTCCAACTACAATAAGTCTAATCGTATTCTTTTTTTCCGTAATTTATACAAATCGATTCAGTGTTTATTCCAAAAACAAACAATGAATCCGTTCAATTCGGTATACATTTGGAAATAAATAATGAATTCATTCGATCGAGTATGTACTCCACAAGTTGATTACAAATCCAACTCGATTCAGTATTTTTTTCTTAATTAATGAATCCACCGCCATTCAATAATCATTTCAGAATGGATAACGAATGAGACTTCATGCCCACTTACTGAATAACGCGTGCGAACAGTTGTAGATTATACTACTATGTACTATAAACTACAACCGTGACTTTAATTATTGCCAAAAATTAACAATATTTACTTTACAAGTACGATTTATCATAACCTGAGATACTGCTATGTAAAAAATCGTAATTACGCGAGATACCGACGAGCTCCTAATATTTCAAAAATTTGTGTTTTGTTCTGCAGACTCCTGGATGCAATGCATTGCAAAGGCAACGGCGTTCATAAAGTTTCTCAATATCTCAAGTCCAACTATTTTTTTAAATTCGTTTGTTTAATTAGATTTCCTAACGATTGAACACAGTTAATTTGGTGAGTCAGTTCACCGATCAACCTAAAAAGCGGGTAAAATCATAATATGACTAATAATAGTGTGACGAGATCGAGCTTTTAAATCCTTCGTATTTTGAGTAGCGGACACATTCTTATAAAGCGTAGAGCTAGACGTTTTAAAAGGACGAGTCCATTGTTGAATATTTAAATAGATCTACTTTTTAAGAACTCGTAGCAGCCTCATATTTCTATCCTATTTTATGAAAATTTACTGGCTTATGCAGCAACTGCTTAAGTACATTGAAAACGCAAAGTTGAACGATATGCAGTTTCCAATATTTTGCAAGTACGATTAAGCTCTCAAAAAAGCAAAATTTTTGTTCTTTTTACAGCTAGATGTGATTTCATCTAAAAGCTATCAAAATTTTATCTAAAAGCTATCAAAAAAGCGAAATTTTCTTCTTTTTACAGCTAGCTGTGATTTTATCTAAAAGCTATCAAAATTTAAGTATCTTGTGACGCTACTTGTACTTTACTTCTTTAAGTACTTTTAAATAAGAGATGGCTACGATATTTGAAAAGTAACAAAACGAACTTATCGACATGTTTCTTCTAAATTTTGTAGCGGCGGTTTTTAAAAATTCATAATAAGTATAGCCGAAATTGTTGTTTATCGACTCTTTAATTAACTGGCTGATTTAACGACTCATAGGAGATACGCAGACATTACGATGATTGGCAAAGTGTATGAGAACGTCCTCAAACATATTCATTTTTTTTATTGATGATTTGTTAGATAATTGTTGCTAGGGAGCAATTCGAATTCCACTTTGTTTTTTTCTTGATGGAGCAATTGTGCTCTACCATATTGTACATGAACCATCTCGCTAATATGAGATTTAATATTAATTTAAATGCATCCCTAATTATCCAGTTTCCTATTATTCAGTTAATTTTCTGCAAGATATTTGTTTTGCTCTAAACAAATCTTGGCTTCTGGCGTCTGCCCTACCAGCTCGGGTAGCGTCCCTTGCCCCTACCACTACCCTTACTGGCCCATTCTGATGGCGCGTGGGGACACAGTCGCCGCTCGGATGAGACGCACTGGCGGCCGTATGCAGTAGCCAATCAGGTTTCCTAAATTCTCGCGCAGCCGCATTGGACTGTCTAGTTTTACCGTGTCCTCCCTGTATAGTAATAGTTTGCAAATGAATCCAGCTTCCAGCCAGAATGGCGTTTTGAAGTTCATTAGCAGAGTGATACAGTGAGCAGCGATGTAGTGGTATATTATTAGTTTCAAAACCAATTTAGTTGACCGGTTCTATTGTCAGTCAGATTAGAGTATTTTCAACCCTGTGCATGAATCACAATTGAGCACCGGAAGGATTTTGCTTGATGTCTTATTTTCTTCATAACAACATTCCACAACAAGATTTTTCTATTAAGCTCCCAAGTCAAAGATATTATTCCCACTTTATGAATTCATTACTTTCTCAATTTGTAAATGAGTTCTTCAGCGATTATTAATTTGTGACGTGATTTTTTTTTTAAATGACGTCACAAGATTTTATGCTACCGCAAATTGAGTTTGGTTATGATTTCGAGATGCTACTCCCCGAATTTACTGTCTTCGTGTAACTAATGATTTTTATATTCAGGTTTTGTTGTTGTTGTTTTTTTTTTGTTATGGGAGATTGGTGCACTCGAATCTGTCGCGAGGACGAGAGCTCATCGAAACGAGCAGCCCGACAGATAAGAGTCATCAATTGGGTCTTGCAATTAGTTATAGACCGGTGTAAATCCGGCGCCCTATAGCGATAGTGCATTGTGCTAGAGAACGGGTGGAGTTTTGTTAGTTTTTGCAGGGAATAGAGCTTTCGCGTGCAACATGATTTTGTTAGTAGGCCCGTTTTCGCGCAAAGCACTGAGGGAGGCGATTGTGTAGATTTCGAAGATGTTACCGGCATTATTTACGATCCCGATATAGTTGCGAGGTAATTCGAGGGAGAGGGCAATAGCTCTCGAAGAAGGGATTTTGGAGAGATCAGAATTTTATTGATGAATTGTTCCCGATTATTACTCGTAGTAGTCAGTCTTGCTCGGGACACCGCCGAGGTGCCCCGAGTAGTCAATACGCTCCCGTGTTGACAAGTTTTTCGGTAGCTCGCGCGCGCGGTTCCGCGAAGTTCTCGGTACTCGATAGTACATCGTATATCAGCGTTAAGCTGAGTTCTCGTGTTTCGTCGTGTGCTATGTGAGCTATGCCTACTCGTGCAGTGACAGAGTTTATTTTATTGAAATAAAATTAACAGTTCTCGTGCCTGGTGCAGTGTAGTTAGTGCCTTGCTGTTCCCATGTCCCTCCTGGGATGATGGTTCTCGCTCCTCAGGTTCTTTGGAATATTATTGGGTGAGTTGTTCCCGTTCTTGATTTAATTCATACATTTCGAGAATATTTCCGGAAAAGTTCTTGTGCGGCCGAGTACGGCCAGCTAGCGACGGCTCCGCAATACCCGCGCATTGCTATGCCACGCGTGATTGCCGTTCGCTTTCGACGCGTTTTGCCGATTCTCGCGCATTTTTTAAATGCATTCCCATTATTTTAAGTGGTTGCGCGGAATAGCGCTCCCGGATTTTTTATACAGCTCTCTGAGCTCCCGTGTTTCGATATTAATCGAAAATAAAGCTATTTACTGGGCCATACCTCGACCCTCTCTACCACAACCTAGCAGACTGAACGGCCGTGCATTTCCGCAACCGTTCGCTCTCGCAAGTGCATCCAGTTGCGCTTGTTAATTTTACGCGACCCCAAAAATTAACTAAGCTACCGTTGCCTTTGTTGTTGTTCTCGATCGCTAGTTCTGACCCCGACTTTCGATTTTATTGGAATTGAGGCTGCTCACCTCAATCCCTCGGACATACCGGTTCGTTAATACCGGTGAAACAGAAATTAGCTAGGTACCGATTTCGTTATGATTGCTCCCGATCGTTAGCTTTTGCTTCGAGCTTCCGATTTTGTTTAGTTTATTGGAATCGAGACTGCTCATCTCGATTCCTCGGACATACGGGTTCGTTAATACCGGTGGAATAAAAATTAACTGGCGCCCACCGGGTTTGCGGATGCGCGAACGAGGGTGGACGGCCGAAGGTGACCGATCTCGATTTGTGTTCCCGATTCGTCATTTATGCTCGCTCACGTTAAAAATACGTCACAAATTTCATATTCATTGATTGACCGTAATAAGGATATATAACTCTCTGAAAAAAACTTACTTAAAAGATTTATAAATTTAGAAATGACACAGTTTTTTTAACACTCAATCAAACTTTATTTACAGCTTGCATATTTGAGGTTAATTATCATCACACCAAACATTGCTGTATAATAAACAAATTATACACACTGCACCACTACCCAGATAGACATTTGGCAGCACAGTGACGGCATAGTGGCGGAACTAGCTGCACAGCGTGCCATCAGAAAGCTGTAATGTGTGACCGCATTAAGCAGCGTTCCAACGGCACAACGTACCTGAACGGACACACTGCCGGCACAGCTGCGGCACATCGTGCTAATTCGGCGAGTTGCACGATGTACCGCAACTGTGGCGGCAAGGTGCTCGTTTCGGAACGTCGTGCCGTAAGAACGCTGCTCAATGCGGTCGCAGATTACAGCTTCCTGACAGCACGCCGTGCACCCCGAACTGCACGTTTGTCTTATTGGGTAACTTATTCCTTTTGTTGTAGTACTGGAGTCTATCCAAAAAGCAGATATTGGTCGCTGTAGAATTATATTGTTTGCAAAAAAAGGCTTTCCCTCAATTTAAGATTTGAGATGTAGTGAAAATTGGATTGTTTACAGTCCAATACATGGTAAGTTTTCGAAAAATGGAAATGCTTTCACACATTGAAAATCAAATCTTTATTACAGAGTTTGAAGAAAATCCCATATTCAATGTAGAAGGCCCTTTTTTGCAATCAAAATAATTCTACATAAATCAATATCTACTTTTTGGTTTAATCTAATAGCTACGGCACACAAAAAAAGTTACACTTCACACCATAATTTTATGGTGTACTAAAACACAGCACAGAATTTTTTTGAGTGAATTGGTCCCCTTAACTGAGTTTAGTTACTATTGATATTTAATAGTGAGACCTATTAAATACTAGTAGTTATTATTTGGTGTAAGGAATATAATATAGGCGACTTCAGTAGATTTTGTTGGTAAGAGTTTTAATGTCATCCAGACGAATATAGTGTAACTCAAAAAGTTGAACTTGAGGACTATAACAAAAATAATCATAGTGTGTTCTTCAATGTACATGCTCTTTATTTTGCAATAAATTCTATAAAATTGATGGTTATTCACTGATTAAATAAAATTTGCACAATCCAGTTCTATGATATAGCATCTTATTTCTTACTGCAGGCTCTCAACATCATCCAGCTACATTGTGAAGTGATATACTAAAATCGGTAAATTTCTGTTTGTTCCTTGATTATTCACTTCTCAGCTTCAATTTTATATGGTCAAATTGACGGATTTTTAGGTTTTTAGGTTTTTTTTTGTTCAAGCGCGATTCAATGGTACTCAATATTCCAAAATCATCCAGTATGATGTTGTGTCGTTTAATGAAATGAATTACCATCGCAACTTCCACAGGAATAATAAAGTGTGCATTAATTTTCAATGCGTAACCAGTTTCTCTAATCCTTATTTGTTAATAAGGTGTTTTTTTATGAATTCAACGGACTTGGTTCTCCCGTATAATTAATTTAGATCTCTATAGACTTCCAATTTATTAAATCGGCCAGCAACACCATATGAGAAAAGAGTTCATTATTATTCTACAGTTTGTTCTAAGCTGGCCGCCTCCAGTTCTCTATGCACCATGTTTACACAATCTGAATTCAAGAATTGACTCAAATTCGATAATGGTTTCTTCCAAATACTTTTTCTGTCTGCAATTCCCTAAAAGTTATCTATTAAATAGTTTAGTCTATTATAGTACACAATGACAGTAGTGAAGGAAAAAAGTAATCAATACACATTTTCTACTGTGTTGCAATTTTTTTCTAGACATCATATTTTTAATGTCATGGCTTATAAGTTTCATAGAATTTCTAGAAATATATGGAATCGCAGTGTCAATTTTGTAAGAGATTTGACATTCATTCAGCACATCAGATGTTGTGACTTCATAAGACCTTCATTGTTGAACACATGAATCAGCATTAAGAAGGTCCTATTACATTCGCTTGTAACTCAAACCATTTTTGATTTCATCAGAATTTTTAGGATTCCTTTTCATTGCTGTCTCAATTTGCCTTATTTTATATCCTTATCAAGAAAAAAAACATGCCGGGTATAATTTTTTTTGGCTATGACAATTTTCTTTAAATATATTTTTGAAGTGACATATCGAATGCCTTAATTAAACAATCTAAAAATATTTAAAAAAATACTTTGTTCAATATCGAAATTTTTTACCTTATAACTATAACCAAAGTACCCCAGGACTGTTTTTTTTATGTATGGCAATACTTTGTTTTTTTACAAAGTTTGTATAAGATAAAAAGGTTAAAGTAGGAGTTGTTCCATTTTGCCTTTATAGGATGCATGAGGTTTGAAAATCTGTACAAAAAGTAGTGAAATCCCCCAAAAAGTACCCTGCGGGTAAAACGCTCAGACGAGTACATTTACGTGAGTGGCATTTTGCCCCGAAATGTATCGCAATTTTCCAAAAAAATTTGCAGTAGTACTCTTTATATGTGTATGAGCAAAAAGTTGTGAAATCCCCCCCCCCAAATACGGAATTTATACGGAAGTACTTTGCGAGTTTGCTAAATATCCTATATGGTTCAGCATTATTCAATTGTCATATTGGCATAGAAACTCGCCAAGTACTTCCGTATAATTTTTCAAGATGTTGGAATTTGTTTATTCAATAATTTATGTTCTCAATTTATGATTTTTTCTTTGTTACGGATTTTTTCCCTTTAAATGCGAGAAATTCTTTTCAGTTGATATCAAAACTACGATTTATATATACGTATATAGGGTATATATCTGTTATACAACATGTACTTGACATGCTGAATATATTTTTCGTTTATTTCACAACTTTTTGTACCTGTACATAGCTTATGGCTCAAGTTTTTGACACACTGTGTTTTTGAGGGTATAAGATACCTTTATTCTTATTTGGCTTTTGGCGGAGTATGTATGTATATATTGAATAGATGCTATGATGCTTCGACGATGACCGCCTTTAATGTTTTGATGGAAGTTTGGCAAATCGTAACTCGGGTCTGAGTCGCACGATGCCGGAGATTCCGTTGTTATCGATCTTCCTGTATAGGAAAATCAAACATTTGGAATCTATTTATTTTTGTCCCTTCAAATTGCTTTATCAATTCGTAAATCGATGTAGCAAACTGAACGGACGATATTTTAACAATTTATTTTTAATCGTGAAAAAATATTGCCACAGCCCGGGATCGAACCGGGAACTCTAGGTATCCAGCCTAGTGCGTTACCGATTACGCCACCGTGGCTTACGTCCGTTCAGTTTGCTACATCGATTTACGAATTGATAAAGCAATTTGAAGGGACAAAAATAAATAGATTCCAAATGTTTGATTTTCCTATACAGGAAGATCGATAACAACGGAATCTCCGGCATCGTGCGACTCAGACCCGAGTTACGATTTGCCAAACTTCCATCAAAACATTAAAGGCGGTCATCGTCGAAGCATCATAACATCTATTCAATATATAGCTATTAGATACCACTCACGTAAATGTGCTTGTCTCAATTCTTTCACCCGTGAGAGTTTTTTTGGCGGGGGGGGGGGGGGGGGGGGGGGGTTCACTGTGTTTAAAAAATGTGCTGTAAAAAAAATAGATATATTAAAATAAAATTAACATTAACCCATAAAAAGGTAATTAGGTCCGGTGAAACGCGGGTTTAATAGGTACTTTTGTGCGTTTTTCCAAAACGTGAGTGCCTAAGAAATCGAGATTATGAAATTTACTCTGAATAAGAATGCAAAGTACAACCGTGCACATTGCTTTTCCATTATTTTTTGCTCTTTACGAAGCTTGCTCGGTCGAACGTCATATAGAGCGAGCCGAAAAATAAAACGAAGACAATGCTTGCAATCTTTTATAACGTCAACTTTCTGGAAGAGAGATTTTGAGGGAGGTATATTTTTTTTAATCGCTTGTGCATTTTTCAAATCAAATTGTGCAAACTTTAATATACGGAGTACGATTAGCTCACGTATATCATGGAGCAAGGTAGGACTATGATGTAAATCAGTAGTGCGGTATACTATTTATACGGATCAAACTTTTTTTTTTCAAATTTTCGCCTTTCATCGTCGTTGTCGACAAGATCGGTCGTCTTCGGTAAGAATCCTAATTGCAGATTTCTCGAGATGCTGCAGAGTCTTTTTTGACAAGTGACGATTTATAAATGATAACAGACAAAAAATAACAAATGCAAGTGCAAGTGTAAATTATTAAACAAAAGAATTGTATGAAAATATACATGTTGAACATAACTGTGTAAATTAGATAAATGTCAGTGATACATATATGGTTACGAGTGTTGAGTTTAGGTTATGTTAATTGATTTTCTGTGTGACATATTATTTATAAAATATAATTTCCATTGAAGTGTACAAATTCATTCAAGAAATAAAACAATAAAGAAAAAAGCTGAAAAATCAAATGTTTGCATTTCATGTTCTGTATAATATGTAGTGTGATTTGTTTTTTAAAGACACACAGAATTTATATTGTCATGAGTATTAAATAAATAAGATAAAATATATGCTTTTATCGTGGTAGGTAACCACCACTTCAGAATTCTCTAAGGAAAAACGAAACAAAATGTATTTGCACTAAGGCAAAGAACATATATTACATGGAAGTGTACAGCTTATGGGACGATTTGGCAGGAATCGCTGGGGTGATTGCTACCGAATTACCCCAGCCACTACGAGCGCTGTCTACATCGGTGTGCACGCATACAATGCTACATAGGATTTGCTCCGCCTCCTTTCGCGCTCTGAGCGAATGAGGGCTTGGGGTGATCGCACCTCTCGCTCGTACTCAAGCGGTTCCTATGCTTGGGGTGATGATGCGTTCTCTCTCGTATCTATGCGCTTCCCTCTCCCGTGTCCTCTCGCTTTTCCGATAGTGCGTTCTCGGTCCCACTCGCATGTTCTGATGCTTGGGGTGATCGTGAATCTCGCTCGCTCTCAAGCTCTTTCTATGCTTGGGGTGATGATGCGTTCTCGCTCACTCTTACGTGTCTGAGATAGTATATTTCATTATAAATTAATAGAATTTGACTAATAATTATAACGGATTACTAGTATATAGCTGTAGTAATGAAAGCAGTTAAGCGAATGTTTTGCTATCACGCCAATTTATCTGTAGTTCGTAAGAAAATTATGAAAATTATGTAAAATTAAAATCATCAGAATATTCTGATGTTTTTTATGTCTGTGTAAAAAAAAAAAAATAAAAAAAAATTTGTCAAAAAATGGCCAAATTTTGTTTAATCAGCTATGGGCATTTTTCAATTGAAAAGTACATTCAAAAACTTTAATTTTACATACCACCACATTTTATGTACGATCGATAATTTAAATTTAATTAAAAAAAGGTCGTCATTAAATTTTAAGAAAACCATAGGTGCTAAAAAAATGCACGAAATGTGTATATTCTTTTAATAGATCTGTTTTCGCTTTTTCACTTTCGCGCCCATTTCACGTCACGTTTTCTTTGTCTTTCTGCCGCGCTGCTAACGTCGTCTATACATGTGTTTCGCGGAAAAAGTTATTGTTTTGTCACTCCGCTTACATCTCTCTGAGATTTCGCAGGGCTACATCGTGCTCCTATTTCTTCAGTGATTAGAAATTGATTTATTGAGTATTCGCAGATTTTGAGTGATTCTTTTCAACTTTTTATCGCCGAAGGATCATTTGTTAATAAATTGCATGAGTTTTAACTTCATTAACGATGCCGTCAACGAATAAGTGTGCCTACAACGGATGCAAGTTTGTCTCTCGGCCGAGTCCCGAGCTGAGCTTCCATCGCCTTCCCACCGACGAGAAAAAGTAAGCATGAGTGTAGTTAGAATTATCCATGTATATTAATGAGATCCTTAGTGAGATATCAGAATAGACGGAGAATCGCGAGGGCGCGAACCCAAAGAGGGGCTTCGCTGATTGCACTACGGATCAAAATAAGATTAGAAAAAGATAGACGCTTTTGTTTATTTGACTGTAGTTGAAAAATAAACCGTAAAAATTGGAAATTTTCAACAACATATATATTACTGAATAACGCTCATACCATATTACTTTGTATTAGGTTTACGAACAGTAATTGATAACGAAAAACGCCACATTGTATTGTTTTAGCACAGTCCGGCTAAACGAGAGATTGAGAGAGAATTTGGACCACTTCTCGATAGAATAAAAAACTGAAAAAAATCAAGCACGTTGAAGGTGCTGAAAAGATTAATTTTCCATAATAATAATTTCGAAATGTCGTTAACAAATTGATAAAATAAATTCAATTTGTGAAAATTCCGTTTTTGCTTCCTCATAGAGCAAGCTTTGTTTTTGTGAAAAAAAATTTTTTCAATATTTTCGTGTCAAGATACTTAAAATGGTCTAAAACATCTAGAAAAATTGTTTTTACGATGTGTGTGTGTGTGTGTGTGTGTGTGTGTGTGTGTGTGTGTGTGTGTGTGTGTGTGTGTGTGTGTGTGTGTGTGTGTGTGTGTGTGTGTGTGTGTGTGTGTGTGTGTGTGTGTGTGTGTGTGTGTGTGTGTGTGTGTGTGTGTGTGTGTGTGTGCGTGCGTGCGTGCGTGCGTGCGTGTGTGTGTGTGTGTGTGTGTGTGTGTGTGTGTGTGTGTGTGTGTGTGTGTGTGTGTGTGTGTGTGTGTGTGTGTGTGTGTGTGTGTGTGTGTGTGTGTGTGTGCAGATTTCCTTGTACGCACGATAACTGTCGTAATTTTGTACGGATTTTCTTCTAATTTGGCACTCAAGTAGGTTATCCTATAACAAAGTTTGGGATTGTATTTGACGCGGATCGGTTGGAATTTTTTTTCCTTACAGCATTTTTTAAATTTTGAAAAGATCGTTTTCACGCTATAACTTACGCAATCGAAGATGGCACCGCGCTGAAATTTTGTATACAAATGGAGCACCCGGGAAACAGTATGTGTACCAAATTTCGCGAGAATCTGTCGAACCGTTCTGATTTTATTACAATTTTAATGTTTTCAAAAATGTCTGCAAATGCTTTAACTCATGCAAATTCTGAGATATCCGGCTGCAATTGCCGATATGATTTCACTATTATTGATTTCCAACTGAGATTTTGGTCTAATTAACTGTTGAAGTCTTAGAAAATTTCGATTTTGGTGAGAAAAAAAAAGCTTTCACGAAAAAAAAAACTTCGAAATATCCCACAGCTTTATCTTAAATTTTCTCCACACTTAGACGACCACTTAAAAATATATTTCGTACAAATTCAACACCAATCAGTCGAGTAGTTCAAATTTTCTGGCATTTTGAATTATTTAAAAAATCTCGTTCGAGCGGTTGCTCATGCAAATTACTAGGTATCGGGTTCCAATTTAGTTTACATACAGACTATCATTAACCAATTTTTGAGTAACAGTTTTACACAAATGGGTCGAGCGGTAAAAATTTTACGTCACTTTGAATTTTTATAAAAATGTCTTCCGAGTATAAACAAGCCTGCAAAGTAGAACCTTGTAAATTGCTTCCTCATTATTTTTTGCTTTCTACAAAGCTTCCTCTACGAGGAAGCCAGAATTGATAAACATACTTCCTCATAGAGGTAGCTTTGTATTTTTATTTTTGAGCTGTATTTGCGAATCCACGTGATCAATTGTCTAGATACTTTGTGGGTGTGAAGGGTGGTTTCATGACATGCGCATTTCCAAACTTCAAGACTCTCTACATATTAGAATTTTTTAATTTTAATTAGATAAAATTCTGAAAAAATGTATACGTTTACAGAAAAATGAACAAATTATTTTCATTTGAGAAAACGTTAGGTTGACAGGTGATTTGTGCAACCATTTTTTTCATCAATTTGTTAATAACATTTTACAATTATGATTGTGAAAAATTAATGTTTCCAGCACCTACGGCGTGCTTGGTTTTTCAGTTTTTTATCCCATCGAGAAGTGTTCAATATTTTCTCTGATACTTGCATTTACCGGACTGTGCCGACGAAACTACCTTAAGGAGGTTGGAGCGCTCCACGCCAGTCAAATCACCGCTAAATTCTTACAAGCGTTTCTACAATTTCAGATGGTTTAATAATCTGTTCCAAGGTGTTAATCACATAGCAGCATTAGGTATTAATATTCAAATACATTCACAGCTGTGATATAAACAGATGTTATGTTTTTTCATCCAGTTTTTTAAAAGGACTAATCACACGCTTTTATAACCCTTTAAAAAGTAAGCTCACGTCCGATTATTATGTCAAATTTCATACGAAACTGAACTTGTTTCTTGCGGACTTTCCCAGCAACCAATCACAACTCGAATAAGCTGCTATCAATGCTTTCCGTTACCCATGAACTTTTTAAAAGAGAGATAAAGCGTAATATCAGTCCGATTATGATGATCAATAGCTCGTTTTGTTTATTAAAAGATATTCTTTCGGGTGGCCGTCTATATTTTGAATTTGTTCTATTAGGCCAATAGATACAACCGTTTCTTTATCCTGTCATCATAACCCAACATCAAGTATACTAGTGGCTGCAACTTTTGAACGCTTGATTCTATAGAAAATCCGGACGGTCAATCGATTAAGAATCTTCCGTTGCTCAAAATGAGCTATTGTTCGTTCGTCATGATTGGACTGATATTAAGTCTGATATACCTTCTTAAAAAACTGGATGTAAAAACATGACATCGGAAATTTGGAGATATTGATCCATTTGTGATGATTATTGGACATATTTGCAATCATATCGATCGATCAACCGCGTATTCATGATTATCAAAATTGTACGTAATAATGTAAATTATCAAGTAAGCGATCGCACTTGCATGAACAGAAAAAATTACTGGCACCGGTTTTTAAATTAGTTTGAAGATGCTTATTCTATATACATTCGGGTGTACTACCGTGTTAGTGTTATAATTTCTACTTCCTTTTCTCGCTTCCTCACCTTACGTCGTTAATATTTGCATTAAACCGCACTTGTAATTCGCACGTGAATATCATATATTAAATATTGTTTTACTTTGGATATTTTTGGCACGTGTATTGTGTTTTTATTACTGGGAGCGATAGATCGCATGTGATTGATTTCTTAGTCTACGCAAGTAGATATTTCTAGTCGGAAGAGAAGAGTGGTTGAAGCTCGAGCCTCGGAAGTTGGAGAATCAGCGCATCTGTTCGACACACTTTCAGGAAACTGATTTTGAACATTACGATCGCAGTCTTGGTAAGCGAAAATTAAAGTCAAACGCCGTACCAGCTAAACATAAGTCGAGTGTCGATTCGGTTCGCGAAAGTTCGGCACAGGTAGATGCACCTGTGCCACTCACGGTGCAGTCTGCGTCGGTGCCGCTAGGTCCGAAGATTCCGGCCCTTCCGGCATATCGCTATCCCCTAGCACTAACTTAATTACAGAAGAACAACCTCAGATATCACGACGTGAATGGCTATTGATGAAAAAGAAAAATGAATCGCTCACAGCCGCATTGAAAAAGAGTCGACAGACGGTACGTAACTTGACGCGAAAGACAGTTAAAAAACTCACTATCCCGAAAGTGATCGCGGGCGCCGCGAACTATTTAGACGGAAATCGTTTGTTGTTGCTGGAAATGCAACTCAAACATACTAAAACCTCACCGTGGAGTGAAGATGAGAGACAATTTGCTCTAGGATTGTTTTACAAGTCGCCCAAAGCCTACGTGTTTCTAAGAAGTAATAAAAAACTAAATCTTCCGTGTGTCTCAATGATTCGAAGGTGGGCTAACGAAATCAAACTAAGCACCGGGGTTTGCAATGAATTATTCAAATTGTTGTCAATTAAAGCTCAGACGATGACCAAAGACGAACGACAGTGCGTTTTGATGTGGGATGAAATGTCAATAGAGAAGCTGCTTGAATATAATAGTAAAGATGATCTAGTTGAAGGGTTCGAGGATCTTGGTCATCTTGGCCGTTCCGATAAAGTCGCGAACTATGCCCTCGTGTTCATGCTCCGAGGTTTGAAGTATTCGTGGAAGCAGCCTGTTGCATTTCACATCTCACATGGAAACGTTGACGGTATACAATTGACAGATCTTGTCAAGACGGTTGTGAGCGCCGTATTGGAAGCGGGTTTTATTATACGCTCGATGGTATGCGACCAGGGCTCTCCCAACAGAAAGGCAATAAAATGTCTCTGTATAACTGAGGATCGTCCATTTACAGATATGTGGGGACATAAAATCTATTTCAACTTCGATGTACCCCACTTGATTAAAAGCATCCGAAATAATTTGTTATGTAAAGACTTCCTCATCGGCAAAGATATTATTTCTTAGAACGCCATCCGCGAATTGCGTAACGTATAGCGAAATAAGCCGTGCCGAGCTGCCCCAAAGTTAACAGATCGCCACATCGAACCCAACAACTTCTAAAGAAGGACCGTGCGATTAGCGACACAGATTTTCAGTGCATCCGTCTCCTCTGCAATGACTGCCGGACGTCTCGCAGGGGACTTGCAACATCCCTGTAATATCGCTACAGCTAATTTCGTTAAAAAACTCAACGATATTTTTGATTGCCTCAATAGTCGTCACGCAAACGATAAGAACCCGCTGAAACGCGCCTTATCTGATCTATCGCCCCAAGTTAGAAATTGTTTAGAGGAGGGGCTCTCTTGGCTCGACAAATGGACCGTTTCGAGTGGTCCGTCGCCACCGTGCTTTTCCGGCCTTAGAATGGCCATAAAATCAATTTTGATGCTGTGGAGTGATCTTCGTTCTGAAGGCACTTGTAATATTTTTCTTATTTATTATTAAAATTTAGGGGACCAGACCCGAAGAGGATTAATCACAATTCTAGGATTGAAAATTTTGTTTAATCGTTGATTATTTCATTAATAAATCATTATCATTTCATTAATCATTTCATTAATAATTCATTAACATTTTATTAACATTTAATTATCCATTCATTATCATTTCATTAACAGTTAATTATCAATTCCTTATCATTTCATTAACCGTTAATTATCAATTCCTTAATTGTTAATAATAATTCATCAATAACATTGCATGAATACAATTCGTAAACAACAATTCATCAATAACATTGCATAAATAACAATCCATAAAGGACATTTCATAGAGAAAAATTCATAAATAACATCTCATACATAACAATTCATAAATAACATTTCATACATAACAATGCATAAATAACATTTCATACATAACAATGCATAAATAACCATCCATAAAGGACATCTCATACATAACAATTCATAAATAACATCTCATACATAACAATTCATAAATAACATCTCATACATAACAATTCATAAATAACATTTCATACCTCATTGGTTGACATTTATAATTCATTAACAATTCTCATTTGTAATTCTTATCATAAATAGCAGACACATTTTATTTCATTATGTCTCCAATAATCAAACTTCTTATAGTGACTCCAATTTATAAGAAGTTATACAGCGATCGTGCGAGGCTACTGAAGAGTACTTATCTTCACAAAAAAAAATCTTGTTGACATCCAGACGGTGATTAGCCAACGGTTACATGCTTGACTTGATATAGCGGTCCTCCAAAACCTCCGTAGGAATAGGGTCTGTCGCGACACCCTAAACTGTTCTAGCCGATCTCTTTTTAATCGATCGCTCTCAATAACACGTAGAACTTAATATTGCTCTGCGCTTATACTGGATGACAGTCTACAAATTACGGACAGCCATATGCGTAACTCGCGCTGGAGAGTTAGCGGACGACTGACTTCTCTGAACTAGGAATAGGCACTCTGACCAATATCGGTGAGAGATCGCGGCGGTTCGATTTCGGGGTAGGGGGCATAGGTGATCGGTTGCGGTATCGCCCTCACGCGCTCCTTATCAGCTAATAAATAAGAATGTAATACCGTCCAGAGGTACCTCTCGCTCACTACCTTATTCTTATTTTACATTCATCCCCCTTATTTAGCGCACACTAGCGTCGTATACAATACGGTAGTTTGGAAGCTAAATAAAAAGCATTCACTCATACATTTCATCTGAAAGAAGAAACATGAAACAACGCATGCTAAGCGAGAGTTTGTTCTGGGCAAGAATATTTTTTCAGGCTGCACCGATTATATACGTTTTTAACAATGGTAGGGTCCTTTGGATCAACCAAAAGGAATGCATTATGACCAATGACTTTTTCTATTTTGTAAGGCCCTTGAAATAGGTGGAAGAATTTGGCAGTAACTCTTTCCTGCGCGTTCGATTGGAATGGCACTCTCAGCAAAACCAAATCTCCAACGTTCAGAGGAATATCGGAAACAATTTTTTGGGCGCGCTTGCGATATTCAAAGTGTATCTTCATTCGTGACTCAGCTAATGCAATTTTTTCTTGGTGAGTGAGCTCAACCACTGGCGGAGAAGGTAATAACTCGTCGATTTGTTCAGTTACACGTTTTCCGAAGTGCAACTCTTGAGGAGTGAAACCTGTGCTTGTATGCACAGTGATATTAAGAAATTTTTCAATACGTGGAATATATTGGGCCCACTTGGTGTGCACATCGGAACAGAGGGTTCGGAACAATCTGCCCAACTCGCGCATCACCCGCTCCGTCGGATTACTTTGTGGGTGTCTTATAGATGAAAAGATTGCCTCTATATTTTCTTGTTGCAATCGCGTTTTCCAGACTGGCGAAGTAAATTGCGTACCATTATCAGATAGAATCTTGGATGGTCTTCCCATAACTACAATATAATCATCAAGGATCTTTTTCAATGCGATCTGTGTAGTCGCTCTCTTAATGGGGTAGAGTTTAACATATTTTGAGTGCGCGTCGAGTACCACAAAAAGATAGGCTACTCCTCCGGTAGAACGAGGCAACGGTCCATAAAAATCGACCGTCACGAGCTCAGATGGCTTCTTTGATAATACCAACTGGTATTCTCCCTGCATAGAGTAGTTTAAACATTTCACCCTTTGACATAGATCACAACTGAGTATTACTCGCTTCACGTCCGTGTTCATATGATCCCAGTAAAAATGCATCTTTATATAGGCAAGAGTTTTTGAAACACCAGGATGTCCGAGCTTCGCGTGTGTAAATTCAATGAGACGTTTTCGTAGTTTTGTGGGTACGACGACTTGCCAGCGTGATCCCTCTTGGCCCTTTCGGAATAAAATGTCCTGGTGCAACTGATAATAAGGTATTACTTGCTCTTCCTCTATGGACTTTATCAGGGTATTGAGCTTGACGTCTTCTCTCTGTCTCTCGCGAATCATTTTAATATCGTGGCGAATGTCCGATGGCAACTCATCATATCGGTAAGCCAACTTATAAAGCGTGTTTGGCGGAATCCCTTCGGCTTTGATTGTTACGTCTAGATCGACTGTAAACATAGCTATCATCAAACGAGATGTCGTGTCCTCTGGTTCGAAATGCCCTTGCGGATTTCTACTGAAAAAATCGGCGACCACATTATCGCGTCCGGTACAATGACTAACCCGAATTGTATATTGCTGCAAATAGATGCACCAACGAGCTAATCTTGCGGTGTGAAACGGAGTTGTATTGAGAAACGTAAGAGCGTGATGGTCGGTGATCACGTGAAATTCAGTTCTAGCTAGATAAATCCGACATTTTGCGATGGCATAGACAATAGCGAGAAGTTCTTTCTCAGTCGTATTATAATTTCTTTCAGCGGTGTTAAGACACCGGCTAACCAGTGAGATAACCCGGTGTTCACCTTCAGGGCTAATTTGGTATAAAATACCACTTATCCCTTTGTCCGACGCATCTGTTTGTAGTCTAAAAGGAATGTCAGGGGAGACATGTCGAAGCATGAGTCCATCCGCGAACGTATTTTTTAGCGCCTTGAAGGCTTCACTCAACTCTGTGGTCCAGCGCCACTGATTTTTAGTTTTCAACAACGGGCGAAAAGGATCAATTAAATTCGCATGGCGTACACTAAATTGACGGTAATATGTGCAGACACCAATGAATTGCTGCAATTCCTTACGGTTCTTAGGTTCATCAAAGTTACGTATCATCTCGAGTTTATCTGGCTTAGGTCGAATGCCATCTACCGAGAGAATAAAACCAAGGAATTCTACCTCTTGCTTGCAGAAACAAGATTTATCGAGTCGTAATGTAAAGTTTTGGGACTGAAGCTCGTGAAAAAGTTTGTCCAGATGCACCAAGTGTTCTTCAAACGAAGCAGAGGTTATGAGAAGATCGTCTACATAGCAAGTGAGAAAAGAATCAAATTTATTGCCCAATGCCAAATTTAACGCGCGAATAAATCCGCTACCGGCGGTCTTTAATCCGAATGGAATTCGGCAGAATTGGTAGAAATGAGAACCAAACAAAAAGGCGGTATACTGCCTTGAATTAATATCAAGCGGAATTTGCCAATATCCATACGCCAAATCTGTGTTGGACATAATTTTGGTCCCATGATATTTTTGCAAAATTTCTCCAATGATGGGTGGAGATTCGTTGTCGGACTCGATTACAGTATTTATAAAGCGAGCATCTAAGCAAATACGAATCCGTCCATCTTTCTTCTCAACGATTCGTAGAGGATTGCAAAAAGGGCTCTCAGACCGTTCGATGATTCCTGCTTTTAACATTTCCTCAATTTCTTGGCCAACTGCGGCTCTCATAGCAAAAGGCACTGGGTATGAGCGACGTACAATGGCTTTTGACTCTTTCAAACGAATTTTGTGCTGATATGTTCCAGCACCATTGGTCTTATAAGAGAACAACCTTTTGTACCGAAACAGCACTTGCTTTAGAGCATTCCGCTGCTCCTCGTTGTATTCGGTTAATCCCTCTATAACAGCATTCACATCGTCAAAATAACTTTCATCTTCCTCTTCTAAATACAGCTTACTAGAATAGCGCGCCTCTACAAGATTGAATTCCTTTTTATCCAGTGTGCTACGAAAATCTTCTTCCCGATCCACAACGACTGCACGTTCTTCCTCGTCCTTTTCAGGTGCGATGATACACCGAGCAACAGTGACTTCCGATGAAACAGAAGCAGATCCTTGCTTCATATTTTCTTCTATTTCCTTAGGCGACTCGGATAATTCGCACATGTCGTCTATGACGCTGCGGGAGACCGGTTCGACGTCGTCATCTTCCGCTTGGACCGTAGCTGACGCCTTATCTTTCGCAGCAATCTCAGGGCTTACTAGTGAAACATCTGTGAGAGAATCCATTAACCGGGGTAATGGTAACTCGGCAGGAGTGCGACATTTTATAATATCATCCCCCAAACCTGCATTCGAGCTTGATAAACATCTGTTATGCATCGAATCCTTCACCTGCAAAATCTGAATATAGGTGAAATCATCGTCTTGCGACACGTTCAAGCGCTCCGAGGGCTTCTGGCCAAATGAGACTAACGAAGAAGCAACGATCTGGTTATTAATCGTCAGTGAACAGCGAGCATAATCGATGATTGCTCCCGTACGACGCATCCAATCACTACCAAGTATAAAATTACTAGATAGTTTGGGGATCACTAGAAAAACGGTGGGTATGTTCATTTTCCCGACAACAATATCAAGCATTACTTGCGCCCTCACCGGAGTAGGCTTTTCTTTAATAGCGGTGAGGACAACAATATTAGCAACAGGAAGAACCACTAATTTACCGAGCTTACTGAGATAATTATAAAAGCCTTCAGAGATGCACGTGACTTGACTTCCTGTATCGAGCAGAGTCGAGAGAGGGATATTAAATGTAAAAATAATTACGTGTGGACACGTTGATGATTGAAGTTTTTTATCCTTTTCTGATCTATCTTGCGACTCTTTCGTAATTGATGACGTGAGGTCCTCGAATAAATCGTATGGGGACCGGCGCATGTAGGAGCCTCGATTCAATGCGCCGCATCTCAGTTTAAATTATCCGGCGTTGATTCTTGAGGGACCACCTCTCTTTCCATAGACGGGCTTGCATAGTTATGGGAATTGTTAGTAACGACCATATTTGGTGGTGGCACAGTCATGTTTGGCCATGGATACCAGGAAGGTACATTTACATCCAAACCCCGTGTTCGATACGAAGGAGACTGAGTATAACTCGTATTATTGCTATTAAGGCTACTATTTGGTGAGCTACTATTATGCCTGGATGTTCCACTACTATTGTGCGAAATATTCAAACTCGAATTATTACTCGGAGGACTGCGACGTGGTTCTCTATTCCTGCTTTCCTCATACGAAGCATCGAGTTGCGCCAGTGCTCGGGCAACCACATTCGTGTCAGCATAGTCCACAGTGACCAGCGCATCCCTTGCACGCATCGGCAACTGCTGCACCACGCTGTAGTTGATCTCATATTGGTCCATTTTTGGGGTGAAATACTGCGCTACACTCGCTTGTTTATGGAAATAGGATTGCATAGCCCCATCTGATCCCATGTACCGACGTGCAAACCACTGCGCTTTTAATCTAACTTGCGTTGGAATTGAATAAAACTCCTCGAGAAATGCTCTTTTAAAAGACTCGAAATCTTCGAACACCCCAACCTGAGCTCGATACCAATCGCGGGCCCGACCATCTAAAAGGGTCTCCAACACCAAAAGCTTACATTCTGGTTGTACCTTTTTTATCAAAAAATACTTTTCGACTGTCTCTATATATTCATTCGGGTTTGCCGAGAGGTCATTGCCAAATCGCGGAGCCTTTATGTTAATATTCATTGAGTTTATGCCTCGAACTAACCCGCTCAACATACCTCTGTTGCTGTTCTCTTCTTCGCTCACAATTGAATGGCTCCTAAGCTGCTCGTTTTCCTCACGCAATCGCATTATCTCTCGCTGCTGTCTTTCCTGGTTTTCTCGCAATTCGGCCAGCTCACCAACCAAACGCAACCTCAACGCTTCCCAGTCATTCATTTGCCTCGCAATCCGTTCTCTCTCAAGACGCAACGCATCGCTGTCTACCGGCACCTGCGCTGGTGCACCCGAACCTGATGGGTCATTTATATTAGTATGCATATTTGACAAATTATTTGGCTCAACACCGTTCGATTCTGAATTAATCTTGTTTGCTTTCGAACGAGTCAGCATATGGCTACTTGATACCAAAATATGATAATTATTTCAAACCACTTATTTCACAAACAAATTCAAGATAGCTACTTGGACGTTAAATAATTAAATTTACAGCTCATAGAATGCGAATACTCAATAATCAATAATAACTCTTCGGGGCCCCACGTTGGGCGCCATTTGTAATATTTTTCTTATTTATTATTGAAATTTAGGGGACCAGACCCGAAGAGGATTAATCACAATTCTAGGATTGATAATTTTGTTTAATCGTTGATTATTTCATTAATAAATCATTATCATTTCATTAATCATTTCATTAATAATTCATTAACATTTTATTAACATTTAATTATCCATTCATTATCATTTCATTAACAGTTAATTATCAATTCCTTATCATTTCATTAACCGTTAATTATCAATTCCTTAATTGTTAATAATAATTCATCAATAACATTGCATGAATACAATTCGTAAACAACAATTCATCAATAACATTGCATAAATAACAATCCATAAAGGACATTTCATAGAGAAAAATTCATAAATAACATCTCATACATAACAATTCATAAATAACATTTCATACATAACAATGCATAAATAACATTTCATACATAACAATGCATAAATAACCATCCATAAAGGACATTTCATAAAGAAAAATTCATAAATAACATCTCATACATAACAATTCATAAATAACATCTCATACATAACAATTCATAAATAACATCTCATACATAACAATTCATAAATAACATCTCATACATAACAATTCATAAATAACATCTCATACATAACAATTCATAAATAACATTTCATACCTCATTGGTTGACATTTATAATTCATTAGCAATTCTCATTTGTAATTCTTATCATAAATAGCAGACACATTTTATTTCATTATGTCTCCAATAATCAAACTTCTTATAGTGACTCCAATTTATAAGAAGTTATACAGCGATCGTGCGAGGCTACTGAAGAGTACTTATCTTCACAAAAAAAAATCTTGTTGACATCCAGACGGTGATTAGCCAACGGTTACATGCTTGACTTGATATAGCGGTCCTCCAAAACCTCCGTAGGAATAGGGTCTGTCGCGACACCCTAAACTGTTCTAGCCGATCTCTTTTTAATCGATCGCTCTCAATAACACGTAGAACTTAATATTGCTCTGCGCTTATACTGGATGACAGTCTACAAATTACGGACAGCCATATGCGTAACTCGCGCTGGAGAGTTAGCGGACGACTGACTTCTCTGAACTAGGAATAGGCACTCTGACCAATATCGGTGAGAGATCGCGGGGGTTCGATTTCGGGGTAGGGGGCATAGGTGATCGGTTGCGGTATCGCCCTCACGCGCTCCTTATCAGCTAATAAATAAGAATGTAATACCGTCCAGAGGTACCTCTCGCTCACTACCTTATTCTTATTTTACACACTCTTTACCTTTTAACGACGCGTCTGAATCAAGATCCACTCGAAAATCAATTCGCCGTTTTACGTAGTCGTTCGGGTAATAACGACAATCCATCAGCCAGACAGTTTAGACAGAATTTGCAATTTGTGATTACTATGGATCTTGAAAAACCTCCGGCAGGAGCGAATTACGAAGAAGACGATGTAAATGTTTTAGTCACAAGAAACGTAGATTCAGTCAAAGCACCGAACGACGACAGCATCGGACAGACTCCAGCGGTGGTCCCTTCGCAAAACGATCTTGTAGACATTGACAACGATGACGACGATGACGACGATGACGACGTAATATTCGTGTCCGCGGAAGTTAAGCAAGAAATCAATGACACAACTGACATGACTAATCAGACAGACTTGACTGTTCCGATACCGGCCGAGAACAAAAACAGTAACCGTAGTGTTACTCTTGAAGAATGCTCCATGAAATACGTGGCTGGTTACCTGCTCCGTAAATGTTTAACTAAATTCAACTGCTCTAAATGCGAAAATCTGTTTGTAAAAGGTATCCAGAACTTCGAAAACAATAGCGACCTTTTACTTTTTTTCAAAGCGTACAAAACTTCTGACGGAGCTCAACTCGGTCATTTGAAGGTACCTGTCGACAAATTCCATACGTTGATAATCGCTGCATACAGACGTTTCGACCTGGAATTCTCTTCTAAAGCTCATCAAGTAGAAATAGGAAAGTATCTCGGGCGTTGCATCCACGAAATCCTGACGACGACTCTGGACAGAGACTTTTGGCTAACGAACGATTGCCAAGACCATCGCGATTACATCGTAAACCTGTTCGTTCGCACACACATTTTCAACCACCTTAAGTGGAGATCCCGCGATATTAGAGACGCACTGAACCGAAAAAGAATAACCGGTACGTTTACCGAAAAACCTCTCTATCTTCGTAAGGTGGTTTTCATTAATTGAGTTTCGATTGATTTTTTATATGGTTCCATTCTTGTTCATTTCATTTACTTCTATTTTTATGGCCCTTTCGGTTTTTGCTCTAAGTACCACCTTACTGCTTTCTAATTGTTCCTTTCTTTCTAATCTGTTATATTCCCTACTCTCACCTACCCCATTTACTTCCAGCTTTTCACCCATCCCTTCCCGATGGAATATACTCGCCACCTTCCCGTGGTTTCTATTGAGTAATGTTAATCAACATGATCGACTTGCTCGGTAGAATTCAATTTTTGTTATTTTTACTAACAATAACTAATATTTCTCCATCTGAACTACCAATCCATGTTGCTTAACATTAGCTAAGAGCGAGCAAAATTAGAGAATGTGCATGATATGTATTTGATAAAGGCTTCCTTTTCATGTTAAGTACATTGTAAAAAAAATCTGCTTGAAATTTAATGCACAGGCACTGGAAGTTAATTAATGTACGGTATAGTCATTTTCATAATTTATTTGAATTTTAATCCGAAAGTCCTTTAATTCTCATGATTTGCTTTAATTTTACTTCAAAAGTGAATTAATTATATATTGTAATTGTCAATTACATTTTATATACCAGTTTATGCATAAAAACTTCCAATCTACTTTAACAGTGTATTATTAATACTCGAAGGTAAGTTTAAACAGTCCCCTGAAGTCCCTCCACCGGCCCAGTCTGTACCCACCGTGCGCTCCACAGTCCCGAAAGCCACCCCGATCGCTCCTATAAACCCGCCCTTTTCTAGACCTGCTGTTGCCTCCCCCACAAATGATCCCCCCCCCCTCGTTAATGGCCCTGCAAGTCCCCAGACCACAAACTGTGCCAACGTCCAACGCACAACAGTCCTCCAGAGTCCGCTGCTACGATTGCAGAGCGCCCGGCCACACCTGTAGAGAATGTCAGCAACCGCAGGGATTCTTCTGCAAAATCTGCGGCACGCCGGGCCACGATCGCAATTCGTGCCCAGATTGCCGTCGAATGCGCGAGGGAAACGCTGCGGGGGGAGGACAGAAAGAAGTGCCTCCCCCGTTTCGATCCATAACCCCATAACGATCCGAAAATCCGCTAAAGACCACCCCACAACTGATCCACCCGCCGACATTTGTACTGCGATAGACTCGGTTGATTCCCTAGAAGAAGACACCCGACATTTCCTTTGCGTCAACTTCTTCGGTCGTATCACTGACGCCCTTGTCGACCCCGGTGCTACTCGTTCATACCTGGGAGACGAGGTAGTTGATTCCATGTATTTACAACTCCAACCTGCCACAGGTGGTGTTAAAGTAGCTAAAATTACCGTTGTTACTGTTCTTGGAAAAATTGCGATGCAATTTATCGTAGCCGGAACGCTACATACCATTGAAATGCATGCCGCGCCCCTGGGTTACGATAGCATTTTAGGAATTGATTTTCGCCACTTGTTCGGAATCACCATTGATTACGACAACAACACCTGGTTCCTTCCAAACGGAATCCCTCGTAAATTGAACGTGCCACGTGAAACCCCCTTGTTCGTCAGTGCTCATCCTACTTTCGCCGGTTTGTCTAAAATGCCAGCCCCTATTACCGAACGATTAAGTGCCCTTTGAGATCGTTTGGTAAAAGACAATACATCTGGAATTCTCAGCGCGACCACAACCATTTGCCATTCAATTAATATTAACGATCACCCGCCTATTTGCCAAAGCCCTCGTACCATTTCCCCGTATTTACTCCGAATTGCTCAAGCAGAAGTAGATAGAATGATCCAAGAAGGAGTGATCGAACCATCCAACAGCGGTTGCCTGAGTAACCCCGTTATCGTCCCCAAGCCCAATGGAAAACACCGATTCTGTATTGACTTCCGAGACGTGAACAAAGTCACACAGAAAGACTCCTACCCTTTGCCCAACATGGATAAGATATTTGACAGTTTGCGAGTGGCCAAATACATTTCCAAACTCGATTTAAGCCAAGCCTTTTTCCAGGTTCCCTTTGATGTTGCCAGTAGACCCATTACCGCCTTTGCTGTCCCCGGCAGAGGGATTTTTCAACTTTACCCGCATGCGCTTTGGACTCACCAATGCCCCCGCCACCTTTCAACGATTAATGGATCGGAAGTAGAACGGGTTCTCAAACAATTCAAAGAAGCTGGTTTAGAAATTAATTAAGAAAAAAGCGCATTCTTTTGCCCCGAGATGAAGTATCTAGGATACCTCATCACCCCAGAAGGATTGAAAACCCACCCAGATAAAATCAAACCAATCACGAGCTACCCACCTCCCAAGACCCTGATGCAACTCCGGCGATTCCTCGGAATGGTCGGATGGTACGCTCGCTTCATGGGAGACATCTTCGTATTAAAAATTCCCCCAGTGAAACTTTTAGAAAAGAACACTAAGTAGCATTGGGGTGACGAACAGCAGAACGTCCAGGCTTCACCCAGCCCTTTAGCGTGCACACAGACGCAAGCGATTATGCTATTAGCGCCGTGCTGACACAAGAAATTGATCAAGAAGAACACCTCATTGTCTGTTGTTCCCGAGTAATGACCTGAGCAGAGCGCAAGTACAGTGTGACGGAGAAAGCGTGCCTTGTCATGTTATGGGCAGCGCGAAAGCTGCGCTCTTGCATCGAGGGCACGTCTTTCCGAGTCATCATTGACCACAGTAGCTAGCATTGGCTCCGAAACCTGCATGACCCCTTCGGCCGATTAGCTCGATGGCCCTTGTCCATACAAGCCCTCGATATTGAAATTGTCCACCGTAAAGGCACTCTCAATGTAGTCGCCGATGCCTTTTCTCGCATGTTCGAAAATACGGACGCCGCCCTTTGCGCCCTGGGCGACGCACAAGATTCCTGGTATCTCGAACAAATGCGCAATGTCCATGAATTCCCCGGAAAATACCCAGATTGGAAAATAGAAGACAATCGTTTGTACCACCACCGCCCTCACCCGATTATTGAACCCGCCTCAGCTGACTGGGACGCTTGGAAACTCGTTCTCCCTGTTGTAACCCGGCTAAAGGCTTTGCAAGACCCCCACGACGCTCCCCAACCCGGACATTTAGGAGTCGACAAAACGTACCACCGAATGCTCCAAGATTTCTCTTGGCCCGGTATGTTTGCCGACGTCGCTCAGTTCGTAATATGTAGAAGCGAAGCCCTTAATAACTGCCACCGGCCCAACCATTATGTCCGCCCTTGAGTCCCTCGTCCTGAATCGCTGGTGATGCCCGCGATATCTTCTGACGGGCAATGGGACCGAATTCGTCAACAGACACATGACCACCAAGCTTTCCCAACATGGAATCCGCTAAACTACCATTCCCCCGTATCACGCCCAAGCTAATCCCGTTGAACGAGTGAAGAGAACTAGTGATGCCACAAGACGAGGCAAGACAAGAAATAAGTCTTGTCTCGAAAAAAATTCGAGACAAGACTTCTTGTCTCGAATTGTATTGAAAAAATATTCGAGACAAGACGCTTGTCTCGATATTTCTCGTCTTGTCTCGAATTTTTCGAGAAATCTCGTCTTGTCTCGAATTAAAAAAAATCGAATTTTTAAAAAAATCTCAATGTTTGGAAAAATCTGTAATTCTTCAAAAAATCTCGAATTTTTTGAGAAATCTCGAATTTTTTGAGAAATCTCGATATTTCTTGTGAAATATCGAGATCCCTATCGGCGCCTTCATATATAAGTAGAAATGAGTCTCATGGCAGCAAAAAGGGATGAAGGAAGAAGGATAAAAGAATTAAAGACTCGTACTTTGAAGAAATGTTCAACGACCACGAAACGAAAAAACGTTTCGTATCAGCTTGTGGCTTTATCTATCTATCTTTATTCAAATGAGCGTAGATTTTTTCTTTCAAACCGCAGGATATCCAGCTATTTATACACAGGAGACTTCGCGCGGATTCGTCGTTTGAACGGTTTCTGTGTTTCCGAATAATTAATCCCGCCTTCGAAAACAGTCGCTCAGCAGGGACACTTGTAGCCGGAATACTAAGGAAGTCCTTGGCCATTCTCGCAAGATTCGGGAAGTTATTGCAGTTTCTTCGCCACCACTGCAAAATATCTTCGCTCTTGTCCGCTCTCTTTCCACTGCAGTACGCCTCGATTTCTTTCTTCCAGTCACTTCCGTGCGACGAGTGCTGAATGTTCGCAGCCGATTCATACAACGCGTACAGATCGAATGAATCCCGGCTGTCTTGGGATCCCGCCGTTAATTGCGAATCCGAACGTTCATCGACGCCTTCGGAAGCGTAACGGTGCTTGACGATTTCTTCGAAATTTTTAACCGATGCTTCCTTTAGCTCTTTCCCCCAGTGCGTGAGCGAAAATGTTTCGATCTTGTGACGAGGGTCCAGGATCGAGATCGCGCCGTAAACCCAGTTCGTCTTGCGGTAATGCTTAAGCATTTTGTCTCTGCCGTTTTGAAAGGCACAGAGCAGTAGTGATGCCACAAGATGAGACAAGACGAGAAATAAATCTTGTCTCGATATTCCTCGTCTTGCTTCGAATTTTTCAAGAAATTTCGAGTTTTTCAAGAAATCTCGAGTTTTTCAAGAAATCTCGAGTTTTTAGAGAAATCTCGATATTTCTTGTGATCTTCGAGATGAAAATTTCTGTCAAGGAATTTCTTTCATTCTTGATTCTTGACGGCATCACTAATCTTATCGAGAACAGTTCATAATTCTGTCGCATTTTACCTTTAGCTTATACGACGTCAGTCATTGCGCATACTATCTTAACATCTCTAAAAGGCGCCTCGGATTTTTTCTTTGAATCCTTTTTACGATCTCGAAAAATCGTAAGAAATCTTGAAAAATCTCGAGAAATCTCGAAAAATCTGGAGTCTCGAGACCTATGTCTTGTCTCGTCTCGACGAGTCGAGACATCGAGCGATCGAGCCGATGGACCTGGGCGGAACGACCTCCGGGAGCGAGGAGGAAGAAGAACCGATCCCGGAGGAACCTCGTTGGCCGACAGGAGAGGAGTTTTCCCGGACTTTCGCTGCAGCCGTATCCCTAGGCTCGTAGACATCGTCCCGAGCCGCAACCGGTGCAGCAAAAACCCTCGTAATCTGGCCCTCCCGACTCACCGCGCCCTCCTATAAAGTCCCGATCAGCCACCGCCTGATCAAGGAAAGAAACCACCCCCGAGCCCTACCCCAGGTGAGGGCACAAGCCGTCATCTCACCCCCGAGCCCTTTAATCCCTCCCCTTATCCCCCGAAAAACGCTCACGCAACTTGCGCCCCTCAACAAGCCTCCTACCCGCCCCCGTGTGCCCACGAAAGGCACTGCCATTCGCCCTATTCCCGCCCTAACCCTTTTCGGACCAAAACGCCACTTTCCATACACCGTTGTTTAGCGGCCTATAACTTATACTATTCGCGTCTTAAAAAAATCGGGAAGTACATATTTTTGTAGTTTGAAATGTGCCCTTTCGAATGGTGTGTATTACATTTTTCCAAAATAATTTTTATTGTGGAAAAAAGCCGTCGAACGCTAAAAAAACACGAATTTTTCGCACCTATTTTTTTTTCAAATCGTATTTTGAGCAGGTTCCTGAACTGCAATGGTCCTGGAAACTCATTAACCGGTGGAATAAATGTCTGAACAAAAATAAATGGGGGTTTTGAAGTCGATTTGAACCTCTATTCGGTTCAAAATGGCGCCTAGACCGTAAATTTTTCACGAAAACATTCATGAATTTTTTATGGAAAAATGATGCACTTTTTCGGAAAATTGTCAAGAATAAAAAGTTCTTGAAATCGCTTAAAGAATGTACTGTAATTTTTTCAGAATTTTTTGATCTTTTTTTTTTATTTTGGAAAAATTGACAATTCCGAAAATGAAAAAAATGCTTAAAAAATTCTGAAAAAATTAGAGTACATTCTCTCAGCGATTTCAAGAACTTTTTATTCTTGACAATTTTCCAAAAAAGTGCATTATTTCCAAGAAAAAAAATTCCAAGTCTCGAAGTAGTATCGCATTGATATCGGTTGAATATATTCACACGATTATCGCCTGTTCGCCGCAAACAAAGTTTACGTTGCCCAACTATCACCAACGTGGAGGTCGACGGATGTTGATAGTCTTTTTTTCATTTTACTATTTTTTTTAGATTTTTCTTTCGCTTTTTTTTACATTTTTTTTTACATTTTTTTACGCTCTTGAAAATATTTTATTATTTTTTTTTAGTCAAAAACAGAAGCCTCCTGCACTTTTTTTTCTATTCCCGAATATCACGATTGCTGTCTTTCTGCTTGTTTAGTGCAACTTTGAAAAACAGTGCACACAAAAGTATTTATCGCAATCGGTGCAGAATCTAGAGGTCCTTTGACGGCATTGTGTATACTCACATGCCGATATAGTTTTTGATACTGTACTATGAGATTTGAAATTGCGTAGTTTCGATTCTAGTAAATATTTTCGGCTTACTTCTTTACAAACATCTTTTGTCGTCATTTGCGCCTTATCGTCCTTGCTACAAGTGTTCCAAATTACGACCGCGTTTACAATTGCCGATTCTAGAATCCTCGTAAATATTTTATACGTCTATTTCTTCGATTTTATACCAGAGCTGGCTTTTTTGCACCGAAAATCATGGAGGTCGACCCCTCCCATGTTTTTATTGTATAAAGAAAAGGCAAAAGGGAAGCTTATTTCTTTTTTCTCGTGAGCAGTACGCGAGTACCTTTTCAGCGGTGTCATGGGCGTTACACCAGCCGCGGTGGACAAAATAGCGATCTGTTTTGAGTCGATGACGCTGATAAAATTCATTCCACTGTTGCGGTCGTGGCTTACTTTGAATGATCCTCGCGGAGCATTTTTTTCAAAGACATGTTTTTCTTTTACTCTATCTTTACGGACAGTTCCTGTGGATCGTAAGCCGCATTTGTTCAAGTGGACGACCAAATCTGGACTCGTGAAATAGTTATCGAAGTAGACATGATAGTCAGATAATTTTCTCTTTGAAAGGCTGCTTAGAAGTGGATTGACCATTTGTAAGACAACTCTAGAGCCAAGTGGACACGTGGATAAATTTAAGCCAATGCTGGTATCATTTTTACCACAATAAATATCCAAATTGAATAAAAATCCGTTTCTTCCGCATAAACCCCAGAGCTTCAATCCATAACGATCAGGTTTTGCAGGCAAATACTGCTTCAGGGAAGTGCGACCGAAAAATCGAACCATCATTTCGTCAATGGAGAGAGCGGTTGAAAAAAAACCAAATTGTTGAATGTTTTGTCGGAATAAACTTAACATTTTACGAACCCTCCACGCCTTGTCATCATCATTTTTGTCGGTAGATTTCGAGTATTTGATGTTAGTTTTAATCGTACTGAACCTTTCGCGGCTCATTGCTGAAGAAACAACAGAGCATCCCACAAGAGGATCAGTTTCCCAATACTCCTTCTGATCACCTCGTTTGTTGAATGATGATAACAACAATATACCAACAAAAGTGTTGAGTTCCTCTATTGATAGTTTCAAGCCGTTTTCCGTACTAGCTTCAATGATGTAATTTTTTATTCCTGCAGAGAAGAACAATTCAAATAGTTCCACAGGCGACATTGAAGCTATTTTTCTTTTTGTCGCATCGCTCAAAAATAGTTGATCATTCACATTCCCTGAACAAACTTTTTCGCTATGACTCCATGAAAAGGTATGATCAGACTCCAGTTTTTTTTTGAGTTCCTGTGTAACTGTTGAAAACAGACCTATACGACACATTTGGAACTGAAATTTCCCATTCAGAATTTTCATCATCTGACGGAGCTGAATCTCTATCGGAGCCAGAATAATCTGGATTAGGTACCATACACTCGTCATTTTCATCAGAATCTTGTTGCTGAGTCGATGTTGAGCGATTTTTTTTTTAATTTCTGAGGCTTTACGTTTCGGCATCTTTCACCGTTTTGTTGGATGTAAGATTAAAGAAAAGATTTTCGAAAATAGCAACTATTAATAGTACTTCCGTCGAGTACTTGCGTGAGGTAGGAGGTGAGAAGACGTTCACCTTATACTATGTACACGAGATCAGTTGCGCAATACGAAATTGAACAAATCTGATTACTATTTCGACGATCTGCTAGCACTTGTCTGGGAATTTTTTTTCTTGGAAATAATGCACTTTTTCGGAAAATTGTCAAGAATAAAAAGTTCTTGAAATCGCTTAAAGAATGTACTCTAATTTTTTCAGAATTTTTTGAGCATTTTTTTCATTTTCGAAATTGTCAATTTTTCAAAAATAAAAAAAAAGCTCAAAAAATTCTGAAAAAATTACAGTACATTCTTTAAGCGATTTTAAGAACTTTTTATTCATGACAATTTTCCGAACAAGTGCATCGTTTTTCCATAAAAAATTCATGAATGTTTTCGTGAAAAATTTACGGTCTAGGCGCCATTTTGAACCGAATAGGGGTTCAAATCGACTTCAAAACCCCCATTTATTTTTGTTCAGACATTTATTCCACCGGTTAATGAGTTTCCAGGACCATTGCAGTTCAGGAACCTGCTCAAAATACGATTTGAAAAAAAATAGGTGCGAAAAATTCGTGTTTTTTTAGCGTTCGACGGCTTTTTTCCACAATAAAAATTATTTTGGAAAAATGTCATACACACCATTCGAAAGGGCACATTTCAAACTACAAAAATATGTACTTCCCGATTTTTTTAAGACGCGAATAGTATAAATTATAGGCCGCTAAACAACGGTGTATGGAAAGTGGCGTTTTGGTCCGAAAAGGGTTAATATTGCACATTTTCGATTTTGATTTTCGATTTCATCGCTTAAGCTTAGCCTGCGATGCAATAATTAGTAATGCTGATTAAAGAGAAAAACTGTTTTTGTAATATCCACTTCCAGTACTCGAGGATATTTCGAAACCGGAATTTGAAGAAAATCCCTCGTTAAAACTCGATGCTGGCGTTAATGAATGTGATAAATTAGTGACAGCAAACATCGCAGAGCAGTCTTTTCTCACAAATTTATCGGCAACAAATTGCGCTACAGACACGAGTAATTTAATGGAAGTAACCTTGAATACTACTACCGAGAAACTCGATACTGGTGTCGACGAGAGTATTGAATTAGCGACAAGAGATCCAGATCAGTTAATTCTGGTCGACAACCGGTATCAAGCCATGCTAAAGGTATGTTTCGTGTCTAGAACACACCGCCAATTAATATGCACTCGGGAACTAAACATTGGAGGAATAATGAAAGACGATAAAGTGGATAAAAAAACAAGAAAATTTATTTATTTTGCTAAGTGAATAAGTATCTAAGTGACTCATCCCTGTGTATAAACAACATATCCCGCTGCTATCACCGTTACGCAGGACTATCGAGGAGGCCCCCAAAACCGGAATTTTCTGTCAAACCGCGCATACGTCTTCATATTTCAATTATATATAGAAAGGAGTAAGTACAAATTTTGAAGTCCGTGAGTTCGGCATGTGACGACATCTAGATATCGGGTGTTATAATTGTATTTTCCATGGTATTGGACAGCTTCAAAATGAGCATTATATCTCTTAGGCATTGTCTGTGATGCAAGAATTTGTATTGCTGATTGAAGAAAAAAATTTATTTGCAATGAATCTTTTCAGTACTTCCCGAGGATAGTTCAAAATTGTCGATGTCGCTTGAAAATCACTCGACAAAACTCGATGTCGACGTCAATGAGGGCTATGAATTAGCCACAACAAAAGACGTGGACCAGTGTCATCTCACAAACTCGCCGGAGTCGAATGCTGCTACGGGTACGAGTAATCCAATGAGAATAATTGTTAGTTGACGTTTAGGAATATGAGATACTACTAAAATCTTTGGTCGGCCGTTTTTCAATTGAATTTTTCAGATTTTTAAATTAGACGAAATCAACTTGCTAATATTGTAGATACTTAGTTAACAATTCGAAGAACAATGAGGGTTGATCGAGTGAATTAAAAAACAAGAAAATTTAGTTATCTCGCTTAAAAATGAATGCCTTCAGCGCAAACTTAGAATAAGCATATAACTGACTAATCTCTATATATAAAAAAATATCTCACTGCCGTCGCCGTTGTGAGGGCAAGCGTGGAAGTCCGCAAGGCTAGTCTTTTTTTTACCGAAGTGTACATTTGCGTGATTATTGTAATGCAATAATCACATGGCTGCGTAAGACACCATGAGATTTTAATAATATATTAATAACATACAGAAGGAAGTCAGTTAAAAAATTTTGAGAACGAGGTGATTTAAACATCACTCCCATCACATTTTTTTATGTTACACATGAAGGAAAAAAAACATTCAAAGTTTGATTTCGATTGTATTTAAGCCCTAAATGCGAATACCGAATCCAGCAGCGACGAAGAATCCAGATCAGAATCTAGCAAAGCAATCTTTGAAGCAGAAGGTAAAATCAGTGATCTATTGTTACTGCATCTGAAATGTTTATCTATATTGATTTCATGAATTAAACTTCTATATAACCTGGCCGATTTTCTTTGAATTGTTTAGAGGCTGATAACACATTTGCATCGGTTTTTGGCAACCCTCCGATATTTGTTGGTATGACTGCGAACAATATTAATATTGAGGCATGACTCCAAACGTATATTCACCTTAGAAAGACAAAGTATACTTGTCTATACAATGCATGCTTTTTTGGGAAACTTTCATATAAAAAATCAATATCTTGTACATTTTGGTCTCAGGTTTCTGAAAGTTAACGATCTAATTGAAATTCATTTTTTATATCGTAGCTACATCTTTACTAACCACTTCAGCTTTGAACCCTTCATCCTTCTTGAATAACAATATTATTAGAATATATTTAATCGCATATTGCAGGGGCTGAAGAAGTCGTTGAGTATGCGGGAAACTCTCCAGTCAATTTAATTTCTATCGACACAGAAATTGGGAATTCTGGACGCGATATTATTGAAGCCCTTAAACCCGAAGGTAAAGTAATATGTCAGTCGTATGTTATCCTTATCCGTCTACGACTCTACACTGTTCGTTTTATAATTTCTGTAACGCTATCTGATACATCAACGAAGGGCCCGCAAATACGATACATGTAATGTATGTGCTGTCTTATATGTATTTTTGTATTTGAAAATTATTTTTATTTTTATATTTTAGATAGTTGCACTTTCTCATAAGCTTTGTATTTGAGACGGAATGGAAATTCGCTGCATGACAAAAACCATATATGATTTCCTCATATCTGAAATGTTAACCATGTGTTTAAAAGCTGAATGGTCCTTGTCCGTCTTAATTTAACGATAGCTTAAGCTATCTTTCATTAATTAATGCATTTGTAATTCGTTATATTATTTGTTTAGAGATTAACGATGATGACGACAATTGGTCGACTATAACGGAACTAGACGAAATCATGATGGGGTGTGATCTTGCCAACGCTTCAATAAACCCTGTTCTTCTCAGTTCTGTTGCCCAAGAGATGACTCCGGAAAAAGTTCGAACAGCCTTAGTAGAACCGCCAAGCCGACTGAATGATACTCTTGAAAGTATACCCGGATGCTCTAAAAACGTGGCCGACGATAGCTTTATGGTTAATCACTCCGGTTTATCACTGCCTGAGATTGAAACCAGTAGACAAACTGATAAAAGTATGTATACATGCTTGGGTAGAAACTCGAATACGTCGGTTCAATGTCGACCATTGTTTAGTCGTCTTATATCATATCCTGGAGTGCATATCGATTTTAGTGAGATGTAATATCAGTTTTAGTAACATTCAATTATGTAAATAATATAAACTCAATATTCCCGATGATGACAACATATTCTAGGTTACGTTCTATCTGAGGATTCATCTGAGGGTGAAGACGTCGAATCTGAGGAGGAAATCGCTGATCAAACTGATCCCACGAATACTGCATTGGGGCGTCGATCTCTGAACACAACAGACCCTTCGATAGCGCGTGGAGCGATAGAGGAAGATGCCTTAGTCGTAATATCCTCTCGTACACAAAAGAAACTGAACTTCTGTTACTATTGTAAAACTATGCAGACAGTAATCAGCCGCCATCTCGAAACAGTTCATCGTGACGAACCTGAAGTGAAAAAATTCGCTCAGCTAAAAAAAGGTTTTCATACTTTATATTTTAATTCATTTACAGCAGCTGTGGTTATTGGTACAGTAATCCTAATTATGTTAATAAATTCTTGTAAATAGTTTAAAAAACGGTGTGAATTTAAAAAAAAGATGTTCACTTCATTATGTCGTTTTTCAGGTAATGCTGAACGAAGAAAGATAATCGAGACATTAAGGCTGAACGGTAACTACATCTATAACACTAACTCTTCGTACAACAAAGGTGACCTCGTCGTACCAAGACAGCCGAGTGCACGTATGAAACGGACTGCTAAGGACTTCCGACCTTGCCACAATTGTAAAGGTTATTTTTCGAAGACATCCATCCGACGCCACCGTCAACGCTGCATCGGAGAAAGTAGTAAACATCATCGGAGTAACACGATACTCTCTCGAAAAGTCGCAGGAAGATTGCACGAAGCGGCAAATTCGCAACTGAAAAACGTAATTTTTCCTGTGTTCCGTGAAGACGATGTAGTCAGAAATATACGAGTCGACAAACTACTGGTCCTCTTCGGAAACAAATTAGCGTTAAAATATAAACAACAACAACAGCATGAAATGATCCGAGCGCGACTGAGACATCTCGGTTGATTGCTGCGTACCGTCAGAAGTCTAGAGCCAGAAATTGACTGTTTTGCAGCGATATACCGTCCGAAATACTACGATACGGTTGTACGGGCGATTAACATTGAAGCCGGATATGACGAAGAAAAGAATAAGTATGCGACACCGTCTGTAGCTTCATCGATCGGAAACTATCTAAAGAAAGTTGGGAAATTCTATATAATTGAGTGCATCAAGGACGAAAACAACGAAGCCAAAGAAAACGCCGAGAGGTTCTTACAGGTTCACGAAGAGGAATTTTGCGCAAAAGTCAACAAACTCGCTGTCGAACTAACGATAGCAAACAATCGAAAGAAAAAAAAGCCGCTTCCTTCAATGGACGATATTCACAAACTACGTACCTATTTGACCCGAAAGTGGGACGAATATTATGGAGAGCTTGTGCAGAAGTACACTTACGAAACCTGGTTGAACCTGCTGCAAGTGACGCTGATTTCAGTACAGTTGTTCACTCGTCGACGTGCAGGAGAAATCGAAAGGGTAAAAATCGAAGACTTGAAAAACTACGAGAAAATCGATGCGACTGCGGATAAAGCACTGTTGGCTTCTCTTTCAAAAGAAGATCAAGTGCGGGCGATAAAATACGTTAGATTCGAGGCCCTCGGTAAGCTCGGTCGTAACGTACCGGTTTTGCTGTCGACGGACATGTTGAAGGGAATCGAACTCATTTTGGATTGCAGACCGAGAGCCAAAGTGCATCCAGGAAATCCGTACGTTTTCGGGATTCCTGGATTCGACAAGAATCGGTACAAGCATCTTAGGGCCTGCAATCTGATGAGGTTATTCGCTGTAGAATGCGGAGCTGAGCATCCGGAAAGACTACGTGGTACAACTCTTCGAAAACATATGGCCACAAAATGCGCTGAAAGCAATATTGATGAAAACAAAATCTGCGAGATAGCAAACTTCATGGGACACGCAGAGAAAGTTCACAGGGATCATTATCGACAACCTGTGGCACAACGTGATTTGTGTGGAATTTCAAGGCTGTTGGAAAATGCGGTCGGCTTGGAACGAGAATCGGATGTCTCAGATGCTGAAATCGAGTCGGTGGAGCCTAAACAAAAGAAGAAGAATAAGTCGAAAAAATTTGCGAAGAAGCAAGAAGGTCGTAACAGCGCCGCAAAAGGCCTGCATGAAGCGAGTTTAACCGAGAGCGAAGTGTCCGATAGTAAGATTCAAACCGGTGAAAATGGATATCCGTCCATAAATTCGAAGAGCAAAAAGAGGAAAAAAGAGACAACGACTGCACAAAAACTACGTAAATGCGCTGGAAAAAAAGGTAGAGTGCCCGACGAGGAAGAAGTAAACGCAGGAGAAGTGATTGACAATCCCAAAGAAAAGTTATCAAAAAATTTAGGTAAACAGAATCGCAAGCGAACGCATCCGGAAACCAACAACAGTGATTCAGATTATAACGATACTAGTAACAACAGCGACAACGAAGATGATAGCGAGGGTGACAGCGAAACGGATGACAGAGAGTTGGCTAAAAAGCATCGTAAAGGTACTTGCTATATGTCGATATTCAATTTCCGTCAAAGTACCCTTTTCCAACTTCAAATTACAGTTTCAGATGCAAAGTCTGGAAAAACTGCAAAAGTTCGCTGGACTGCAAAAGAGAAGGAAGTGACTGTGAAAGCATTCAAAACCCATATAGCGAAATTAAAACTGCCAGCTGCCGCAGAAATCCGTGCTCATATTGAAAGTCATAAAAAACATCTGAATCGAACTGAAGCACAAGTCCGAACATGGGTCAGCAACCAGATAATGGCAAAGAAGCGCAAGTTGATGTAGATAGCAGGTCTAGATTTAATACGTCTTAACAAAAGATACTGTGATATATCTGGTCCATAGCAACGATACTACGTTGCGATACGATACGATATTGTTGAAATTTCTTTAGTGCAAAGCATAAAGGAATTGCATACAAACAAAGTGTACAAACCATAAATATATATATGTTTTGTTAAAGTTTTCACACTTTTACTGCTTACAGTATTTTTAAGTGCCCAAGAGTACGAACTATTTTGTTAAGTTATCTGACGGAGTCGGATTAGATTCAGATCAGAGTTTATCATAATTTAACATAATATAAACATGAGATTTCAGTTTGCAGATTCTTTTTCATTATTAGTCTTACTAATATTTCTATGCCAAGTATTATATATTTTTTTAAGCACGAGCAGTCAAGTTGTTACACTTATATCTATATAAAATGAATATAAAAAACTGTCTACAAGGTGATACATATTACATATGGACGATCCATGTGCTACATTATAAGATGTTAAACGAAATATTTTCATGATTTCTCATACAACTGCTTACAGTATTTTGAAGTGAACGAAAGTACAAAATATTTTTTTTAAGTTATCTAACAGAGAGACATTTATTATGATTAAACATAGTATAAACATGAGCCTTTAGTTTGCAGATTTTTTTTCATTATTAATCTTACTTATCTTCCTACGTCAAGTATTATATTTTTATTCTTAGGACGAGCAGTTAAGTTGTTAGACTTATATCTGTATAAAATACACATGGAAAACTGTTCACAAGGTGATATTATATATGTACAATTCACGAGTTACATATTAAGATATTTGAAGAAGTATTTATATAATCTGTGATAATAAATTGTTACGTAATGCTGATTGCAAAAATAAATATAAAAAAGTATATTTACTAGGTAATTTTTTTATCCATACCTATGGTTTGACCCTTCTTCCCTGCATCTGCCTTGCATTCATTATAGCATTCTTTCAATACAACTATGTACTCGGATATATTTTTTGCCGCATATTGTTTAAATATGATTTCCGAAAACAAATGAAACCTGTAAGTTTTTTTATTAATATGAAGTTCATTACGCAGTTATAAGCGTGAGCATCATCTTACTGAAGAAATCTAACATCTTTAAGGGATCATCACAGTATAGCAGACCGAAAAATAGCTGATTTTCGCGGATTTTTTCTATTATTAAAATATGCTGATCAGTCTGATTATTTAACGTCAAAATTTAAGCACTCATGAAGGACAGGAGTAGTAGGATATGGCTCCCCCCACTCCTATCTCCGCTCCGTTTTTTCCCTACTCCTATCCTATTGTTAGATATTCTGAAAGGTAATTTAAACTGTCTCAATTACCGTCTCAAACGGTAATATAAGTTGTGGTTTGTTGAATACGACCGCAATCTGATTACTAACTATTAATTTTTTTATTCAGTGGCCCAATATGACATTAATTTAATTCCACTGTCTATCAAAAAGTAAACACAATGTCACCGACACAGCTGCAAGTTTATCACTACGGCCTTCCGGAACATGAATGATTTTGAGGGAAACAAACTTACTTCACATTTTATTCGTGCATCATTCGCAATAGAAATAGTTCAGGAGTTCACACCAGTATTACTATCGATTCACTGAGAATACAGACACTGGTTGAATCTTCATGTATTGACAGTGTCATCAAAGTATCCAATTTGTGATAAAAAGTGATCTTTGATGACGATCCGGTGGTACCGACGTTCGCTTACAACCATCCTATGGATACTTTGATGACACCGCATTTATATTACATTTTTATGACCAAAATAAGCAAAGGAATAAAGATGATATTCTAAAAATAAACAAATTATGATACACTGACGTGTGGAAATCACAGTTAGAATATTCATTTATCAATAACGTAAGATTGAAATGTTTATCACCCTACGATATTCCGAGTTCAGTACAAAAAAATGAATATACGATTTAAGCCAAAACTAATTTCAGTTGTAATTCGTTTAATACGATTGTTAGTGTGATCATGATCTATATAGATGCAATCTGCATCAACTGAGCCCTTTTTTTCAAACCCTATGGAGTTTTCTCGTACTTCGAAAAGTTTTAGAACTAGTTGAAAAAACTCAATCGAATGTATCAGATTTCTTACATAACATTCATGGAATAAAATGTCCTTAATCCATATATCTCAAGAAAACGAAACTGGATTAAGAATGAATTAAACCAAAAATTAATTTTTTTCCAGGAACTATTCACTGCAACAGCTGTTATATTTCCATTTTTTATGCACAAGTTTTTTACTGAAAAAAAAATTTCCATTTATTGAGACATTTTTTGGTTTCCTGTAAATTTTAGAGAACGGTCAGCAATACCTAAAAAGCTTTTAATGAAATTGTCATTGTGGGAATCGAAATTAGGAGCAAATAATCGAATGTGTAATTTTATATATATCTATATATTACAATGTTATCAAAGAATGCTGTCAACCCACGATTAGTCACTTCAGTGACACTGCGTGTATTCGACAGTTCTATAATCTAAATCAACACTTTATATCATAATAACTATTCTAATAGAAACTCGTATATACAGATACACTAGGCGTTCTTGCGGCTCGCGCGCTCTGTCCGCTCGCAACTTGGCCAGGGGGTTTCAAAGAGAGATTTTAAACAAATTAGGGGAATCAGCTTTACCGTGCAGGACCCAACTTTTCATTTGATAAGTATGACCCTATATAAATGTGTGACCAAAGTGAACAGTCCTTCGACGAGTGGTTACTCTCATGATTCATATATTGAAACCTTTAGTATGTTTTAAAAAAATGTATATAACTATTAGATTCTTATTTATAGGAAAGAAATAATGCGGATATCTATTGTAATAAAACAATTTGTAAGCATTTATTCGCGCAAAAGATGAATAAATAGAGAAAGTATTTACGTATCAGGAATAGGAAAATGTTATCAAAGATCCCTGTTTACCGTCAAATAGTCACTTTGGTGACACGGTGTATATTTTTTTATGTAGTTGTCAAAAAACACTCTTTACACTATAATGGCTACTTTGGTAACATCGTTTATATATAGATGTATATATACGAGATGTTACCAAAGTGATCAATAAATATGCAAGTAGGTACTTTGATGACGTAAGCACTAAAATGCTTGTGTATAAGGAAACAATTGGGATGGTTTGCAGTCTAATTGGTACAGAAGTAGTAATGATTACTATTTATTATACAAAAAACTTTTCAGAATTTTCTGTTGACGCAAATATAAAAAATAAAAGAAAAACAAAAATCTTAACCAACAGCATGGAATAAAATGAAATGTTGCAATAAAAACATTCATAGAACACAATTATATTCTGTAATTGAAATATTACTAATGATAACTGAAGTGTTTAATATTATTTGAAGATGCTCTATGCGGTAATCCTCGAAAACGTCCAAGATCCTACAAACCGATCACTTCTGTGACTGTCACGAAAGTAATCGGTTAATATATGGAAACTTTGATAACGGTGATCAAAGTGTTGAAAAGTCACCAAAGTACTCGTTGTTTCAGAAAAAAAGTAATCAAAAAGTCCAATTCCCGTACATATATATATATATATATATATATATATATATATATATATATATATATATATATATATATATATATATAAACAGTGTGTAATTAAGGGAATTTTATTTCACAATGCAAATTTTCTATTTATTACTAAATATATACACAAAAATAAATAAATTCAGATATAAATGTCATATAAAAAGATTTTTTATGTACATATACATTTATAATTATCTTATATATATAAAAACAATGTATAATTGGGGGTGTTTTATTTTACAATACAAATTTCCATTTATTACCATATATATATATACAAAAATTCGAATATAAATGTTATATTAAAGATTTTTTACATTTCTTATATTACAGAATATCGTATATTACAGGTTTTAAAATTAACTTAGAGAATAGTTATTATCTACATTAGACTAGAACGATGACGATGACGATGACGATGACGACGACGACGACGAGAACAACGAAAATTCATTTTTCACCTATTTGTGGCGTCTTTGAAACCAAACGGTAGCGACAATCTATGTGTGACGTGACGCCGTTGATGCAATACAACGCGGCACGTTTTTTTCACGTTGCGTGTCACTACCTCGTGCAGGGCTGTTCCTTGAATTGACGAAAAGTCAAGTTTGATTGATATACCATTTTGTTTTGGTAAATCAGTCTCAATCATTTCGCGTATTGACTCGAAAGTGACTTTTTGTGAATTGCCATAATTTAAACTCAAGCCCTTCACTTTGCATTCCGTCTTAACGATCTCGTGGGGCCTCGAGCTGTTAACTACCTGATAGCCATAAAACTTTGAACCACCGGAAACAAACGACTTTATATAGTCGGTAGGCTCCTTTAGATCGTTCGTCATATCGCCAAGGAGGTTACCTAGCTGAGGTTCTCATTCATCCCGTTAGCCCGTACTGACATAGATGACCGAGTCAGTGTCGCAGTAGAGCACGCGCATATCAAACCGCTCAAGGTAACTATATAACTTTAACCGGGCCGGACCTGTTGTGTACGCTGCGATTACGACGCTCGTTTGAGCCGATGGTACTACAGCCTCATCGATGTATGACCAATTGGCGTAAAGAATATTGTCGTTGACGGGTAGCAAGCGATTTACTTCTTTATCGTTGTCGCCGAGAAGCAGCAACAGTTCTACACGATTTTTTATGACGGTCGTTTGCGTTAGGTTTGAGCGCTGACCGAATTTCCCCCAAGATGAATTGAGGCAGAGCTTAGCAACGGCACGCATACCAGAATTTTTCTCAATCCTCGCTGGATCAAGTTTGATTCCCTCGGCACGCTCGTAGTTTTCAATATAACGCGCCTTTGACTCTGCATCAATACAATCTGCCGGATAGCCACTCGCTTCTTGCTTAAACTTCAAAAAGGATTTATATATTTAACAAAGAGACCACCCTCACCCGTTACAGGATCGTACTGGGTCATCTCGTAATGCCAAATATTCAATACTTTTGTGATTTTATATCCGACCTCAATGGCTTTTTGTAACTCATCCACCACCCAGGTACCTGTAAACGTGCGCTTCTTCTCATCGTCGTCGTGTGGACACGCAGTCTGTATGCGCTCTTCGGCGCACGTACGACGCAGTGTGAAAGGAAGCTTTTTATGCACACGCACAGGTAGCACTGGATGAAAGAGATCACGAGGCGGTAATACTGTGCAACGGATCAAACCGTTGATCGTTGTACCCAGCGCATCGTACGAGCCATTCAACAGTTCGTCGCACTCTGTACCTACATATATCATCGGATGGCCCTTCGGGAAGCGCCCCACCTTCGATATATACGGGTACAACGAGCAAATATCGATGTAACTGATTTTTTCGTTTGGTGCAACGTCGTACACTGTCACAGTATTACTCGTGTGGCCACCGTAAAAACCATCGCGGGGGTTTAAGCGCTCCGTCATCAAACGCGGATGATTGCGCAACAGCTCGTTAATCGCCGGATTAATTTTACGCAGCTCTTGAAACTCACACGCCGACATGGTTTCTAATTGATAACCATACGCTCGAATCTTCGCGTTGGATGCCAGAGTTCGTTCGTAACGATTCTCGTATGATTCGTCGTTGGCATGCGTCGGTAGCGTACGGTTATTAGGGAAACAATGGGGACGACCGTGCCAGTAGCAACCGTGAAATTGGAAGACGTGTCTATCCTCTCCCAATTGGAAGTAACCATTGACCACGAGTCCCTCGGTGAGACTGTATTCTCGAGCCCGACCCGAGTGTACGATTTCGTGACCTAAACACTGCTCAACCTATAATAACCACTCAATGGCCTGCCTTGGGTGCTGATCGGCTAGTCGGTATCCTCCGCTAGGTATAAGACCTATACTTTGCGGTACTAGAAAGTTACGTCTGTAAACTTTCGAGCAAGCCGATGCGATTGTTGCTGCCTCGGTGAACGGACAAACATTACCGGCCTCGAGAAATTTTTTTCGAAACTCTCTACAGGCACACCTCAAAATATCGACATCAAGTGAACAGTACTTTTCAATCTCAACTTAAAAATCGAATACTCAACGTGACTCTACCTGCTGTGTGTACCACTTGTAAAAAGCATCGCGCTCAGTGGGACTCATTGAGTCTGGTGAGTAGTACTTCGCAGCAGGTAGCTCGCCGCGATAAGTTTGTGTGTTAAAGAGATGCGGAAAATATCCCTTCACCATTAAATGTTTGAATCCGAACGCCTCCGGAAGAGCACTCAATCGCATATAAAAATTATTTATACTATCAATAAACACCGTTTGACCAACACGCATAGATATTATTGAATTTCCCGTGAGAATGACTTCAGGCGTCCCGAGATCGTTGCATCGCTCGACATTGTGCCGTAAAATGAATTGCGCATCGAACGCCTTAGCATTGTGCGCTATACATACAATTTTACGGAACGCTGTCGTACGGCGTATTGTAAGGCTTACGAGCTCTTGAACGTGTGATGTTTGAAAAACGTGTTTTCATACACCACACCATTAACAGATACCATTACCGCCCGCGGTAATACTATCCGTGCATTCTAAGTAAAAAATCACGGAGTTGCTGAGCCACGCAAAGCGTTACAATATGCTCGCGCGTATCATCTTCTGGTGATTTCGTGAAAAACGAGTCCTGACGCGTCTCAAAATCATAAAAAATGAAAAGCGTCCGCGGATGTTTACCCGGATCAGCAACGTCGCGAGGCTTCAATTTCTGCATGAAACATTTTTCGTTGTAACCGCGAATACTACGGCATAACCGACAAAACCTTTCACCACAATTATAGGGTTTTGCTGTGGAATCGAACAATTTTAAGCATTCCCTGCAAAATCGTACCGTTTCGGAGACCGATTTTCTTTCACCCGAACAAGATTTTACGCGACTTTCGCGAGGCTTGCAATGAATTTGAAAACACACAGCCCCGTGAAAAAATCTACTACAATCCTCGCACTCCCATTCGTCACAGTAGTAAGCGGTGCGCTATGGCGACCCCCACTCCTATCTCCACTCCTTCCCTACGCTTAGCGTCTTGCTGGAGCAAAGCGTAGGTGAGAGTTAAGGGTAGGAGTGGGGGGAGGAGCAGTGTGTCGTCATAGCGCGCCACTTTTTTTGAATTTTTTTATTGGAAATATTTTTACATATTTTTATTTATATTTATATTTATTTATATTTATATATATAACAGTATGCTAGTGATGACGCTGTCGCTGTTGCCAGGGATCAAACACATCCTGGCGCTGGTAGCTGGATTGAATGATTGAAACACACCGTGCCTAGGCTTTCTAGATCAAAAACGTTTCGTCTGGTATTAAAAATTTGACACCATGGATCGGCGGTTGTCATTTAGCCGTAAAACATTGATGATTTAATTACCTTAGAGATGCTCATACAGGGACTTCCGTGAACTCCACATGATTGTACTTTTCGCCATAGTACACTTCGCGAAAGCCTCCACAAATCTCGGTGGTAGGAAACATGTATATTCGTTCTGAAGATCCACGGTAATACACGGACCCCACTTGGTTCTACAGGTCTTCATTCTTGGCACGATATATTCTTTGTTGAGTTCCAGCTCCGACAATTTTTTCAACGGTAAATATGCCTCGGGTTTGCCCACTTTGTTGATCGTTGATAGATCCATCTTGGAGTTTGAGCACTTTTATTTTACGCGTACACAAATTCAAGTCTGCTCGCGCCTGAATTAAAACTTTAATTGCGTCAATCTCTTGCAAGAGTTTTTCTATATGCGTCCGTAATATTGGATGTTTTCTATGCATCGACTGGAGAAGAAAAAGTATTCAAGGCGACGCGGCTACGGATGAATCTAAACTGGCGTATTTCAAAAGACGACGCTACATTATCATCATACGAGTGTCACCCCTACTCTAAATAATATCAGATTTCTGCAGCGGTAGCCATACTGCATCGGTCTATTGACACAGACACACGTGTGCATGTAATACAATATCTTGGCAACTAAGTATTTTTCCATTTTGCAATTAACGACCTCGTGAATAGCATCTTCGCACGCAAACGTTCAATTGTTTATTCTGATATTCAGTCTGATCATGCTTACGGGAATACGCTTTATAGTATTCACCTATTATTTTATCGTTGTTCGACAAATTATTCGAAAATACGCTTCTAAACCGATGAATGCCAAGACCTGTAAACATAAAATGAAGAATACCACTATAATGTCTGCAGCACTGTGAGTCAGGACCCTGTAGTTGAGAAGTGCGGTATCGGAAGAGTTTGCAATTTCGTCAGAGTCGTTGGAGATTCTGAGGGATGATAGGTGGTAATCCGTCGCTATCGAAGTACCATCCGTATGAAGATCGATCGACGCACATGGCGACCCAGTGGCTTCCCGGCTGTATGTATCCATCTGTGTTAACTACAAGTGCAATCGGTTTCGTCCAAACCCGGGGAATGCGATCGGCAGGATAAATACCGATAGTATGGTCCTTCTTTATACTCTGAAGGGCCTGCAGTATCCGCAGACTGTTCATGAGATGCGTTCGGTTTTTTGCATGCACCTAGACTAACGTACCACGTTGTGGTTGTTCTGTACTCCCACAGAAAATTGATACGGTTACTATGACAAAGCCACTTTTTTATTGTTGCAGCACTGTTTAGAGCACACCTATACGAACTATTTTTACACAATACACTATGATAGACACAGAGAGTGTTGCACGGTGGTAAGTTACGGAATGAGGGGTCCGTTGCGTCTTCTTCCAAATTTATAATAAAACACCCAGTTAGCTGTGTTAAATAAGTCGCTTTATCAGAACCTCTGGTGAATATTCGGTCGGCTTGCACGGCAATTTTTTGTAGAACGTTTTCAACAGGACGTAATTATGTTTCACCCTCGGACCACCCTATACCGTGATGATTATTCATCAACCATGTGTTTTGTCTCTTTACACTAGGTGGTAGATTATTATAAGCATGGTGTGGTGATACGATCCAATGTGCACTTGAATCCGAGTTACCAGAAATAACGGCAATTTATTTCAAAATAAACTCGTTAGATCTATCCTTTAGGCCCTGTATATCAATGATAATATACATGATGTGACGCACGATCGTAACACTTGGAAGTATAAGCGTAGACTGACGATAGCTCCCGTCTCAGCTGTAAATATATGCTCTCAACTTAACCGCTATAATCTACAATAACCTGCCTATATGAGTCAATCTCCAAAACATTATCGTATTTAGCGTACACAATACAATTAATTGTTGTAGTTAGAGCTTCGGCAAATCGTACCTCTATTTGAACACTATCGTGTCTTACAAGATTCCAATGAGTGTTACTATTGGCTGAGAGATCGAGTGTAAGATCAAACGCGTATAAACAATAACCAAACGGATAGCTCGTACGCGGAATACAGTTACCCTCATTCAAAAAGTGTATACCAGTACCTGAGACCAGTTTGTGGTATGAGTCCACGTACATGGCCGCGTCTACGTAATTTGGTTGTAGAGGTCTTGATGGTATTTGCAACCTATCCGCATACAATGAAAGATAATCAATGTTGTAATGATGAAAATTAAACGGATTCATGGTGCGATCACCGTTGAAAGACTTGTTATCGACAAAACCGATGATTATACGTTTCGGCAGTTGACCAAGTATAACGTTATCAAGAGTATCACAATGAACACCTGCATGCATGAATATAGCTTTAACTTCAACCCGTGTCAGTGGATATTTGGCTGTAGGTTTTGACAGAGCTCTCGCATGGGCGAGAAGTAAACCAGGCACTATTTTAACGCGTCGTACGAGTAGCGATGCCTTGGTGATTCGGATCGTACAATTATTCGAAGAGGTCATAAGACAAAAAGCGCTGCTAGTTCGCACGAACCGTAACCGCATCTCAACACCGTTTAGCAAAAATCTCTCTTGATTAAAGATATCACAGTGTAGATGACCGAGTAGATCGATCGTTTTATTAGCCCCTAACACGGTTCGGCGTCTCATAAGACCATCATTACCATCCTTCACGTCATCCATTCTTCCAGCCGAATCACTATACCATAGAACGCTCGTAAGATGCAAAGACTTTTCACTTTGTCCGTAGTTCAAGAGTGTCTCAATATACGCTCTGTATGCATAAGCATTGTTAGGAGGTGATACAAGTTTCTGATTCAAAAACACATCGACCTGATTGAACATTGAGTGCATGAGATTATTGACAGGCCCTACTACAACCGGCTTCTCTTTTAAGCCCTGTGGAGACTCTATTTTAACGCGCATACTTAACATCGTATGGTCGAGGTCAATGTACTCATCACCTTGTCCTGGTATGACAAACTCTATCGGTGAATCATCCGTCAGCGATGAGATGGGCTTATAGTGCACTGAATGCGTTCCCTCAATCGTTGTCTGTTCCAGCGCGTAACTTTAGCGAAAATATCCCTCACTGTTCTTGGCTTTTTGTTACGCTTTTTCACAGTCGCTCTACTTTTCGCTGTCTTCCTCATTCACGCTTCTTTTTTTTTCTCGTTGCTCGAACGGGTTCGTGACTTCGCGGTCTTTTTGCGTTTTTTCACACCACCGCGTCTTGTTGCGCGGTCAGCAAGAGAATGCATCAGTTTATTAATTTTGGCAGCCTTATAACCCGAACCATTTATAAGCGTGTGAATTTTTTCTTCCGCCTTGCGCTTCAGATTCTGCACTGATTCGCGCAGGCGCTCTTTAAATGCTTCTTTCAGGTGCATACCAAAATCCAGAATATCTGTGGCTACGTTGACACCTGAACGCAACGCCTCTTTACCGACAGCCCGGACACCTTGTTTCAAGAATGGTAATATGCGTCGAAAGAGACCACCTAGAAAACTTCCTATACCGTGACCTCGTTGATTCGGTGAGCCTATATAGACATGGCTGATACCATTATAACCGCCACGGCCACCACCCGTTTGTACATTGAAGTATTCGTCGTAATAATCCATTTTTCGTTTTAATCTGTACGTTTGAATTGTAACGTCACCGACAGCGTCCCGTACTCAAATGGTATTGGCTCACCAAATTCATCTCTCATATCAATCGTAATTGTTTGAAAACTCGTGCGTAGCAAAGGCACATAACGTGGTGGTGAAAAACTTCTGATTTTTAAGGGGCGTGTGCACGTCCCCTGTAATATAGGGTTCACAGATATCGGTATAAACATACATCATATTAGGTGTCCCGTTGGCTAGATTAGCGGGTCTCTCAGCAACGTATTTGATTCCTCTCTTAACTACCACATTCTAAGAGTGAGTGAATCCTAAAACTTTATTCAACACGTCGGAAAAATAAAAGGCGTGCTGCGGATTCTCACAAGATTCACAGATACGTGTCACAGTAACATAGCCGTTGTGCGCATATTGGAATTTCAGATGCTCCGCAACACACGGTACTTGGTTAATTGTCCCGAGTGATGTGTCTATACTGCGGTATACCCCTGGTGGTACAGACGCGCGATCAGCCTTAAAATCAATATCAGCCGTGGTACCCGATATTACAACATTCGTTACAATATTGATAAAGTTTCGGTCCCCCTCGGGCGGTACATGTAACATTGTCATAGGTATGTGTATATCAGCTAAAGTAACGGCCCAATTACCATGAAGGGTCACATATTGTGGCAATCGGGTGGTATATTGCGTTGTCAAGTTATCCGGGTAATAATCCATACAACTGTTGCTAGGCAACATAATGCAAAACTTCTCCTTTATTTCGACAGTCCTCTTTTCAGCGTTTGCACTCGCGATAACTCGGGTTCATAAAATATACCATCAATATCCTCGTCGTGAAGATCGCGCAAGATGTATGTCACGGGACAAATACTTTGCGAAATGCAATGTATCTTGAATAATTCGCTACTCCACCCACCCTCGTATCCTTTCGCGCAGGCTACCTTTGCACTACTAATACGAACAATATCGCCCACGTTATATTTAGAAGGGCAATGGTCTGATTTCTTATAACGTTGTATCAGATTACTCCGGGCCCGCGCAGCTGTCATTAACGTTACGGAGGCAGGAGCCATATTTATGCCGCTGTGCGTAGCATGATTGTATGCTGAAACGATGTCCTGCAGAACATCGATGTAACTTTCTTGTCTAGAATACGTAGAATAACGCCACATTGTCTCCTTCAGCGTTCGATTAAATCTCTCTACAATAGCTGCTTTTATATGGGGATTTCTCGCTTTACGAAACTGGATGTTCTTTTTTCTCAACAGGGTCTGGAATGCAGCACCTATGAATTCTTTACCTTTGTCCGTTTGCAGACAAACGGGTGATCTACTGTTACTATTTTCTTTCGCTAATATGACATTCAATGCTTTAGCCACCGTTGCGGCAGTTTTGTCGCGTAACGGCTAGACCCAAGCAAATTTACTGAGACCATCGATAAAAACGAGGAGATAAACATATCAGTGGTAAGCGGTGCGCTATGGCGACCCCAACTCCTACCCCCACTTCTCGGAAAAGAGGAGTGGGGGTAGGAGTTGGGGGTTCGGGTGGTCGTCACTATAGCGCACCGTGATAATTGATAATCATAATAATGATAATTAAAAAATTGATACCTTTTTCTGCTGCTGGTGGCGCCCTCGAAGCCGATGGTGATTTTACGCTTAACACACACACACACACACACACACACACACACACACACACACACACACACACACACACACACACACACACACACACACACACACACACACACACACACACACACACACACACACACACACACACACACACACACACACACACACACACACACACACACACACACACACACACACACACACACACACACGCACACACACACACATACACACACACACACACACACACACACACACACACACGCACGCACGCACGCACGCACACGCACACACATTCTAACGTTTGTCACCCATTTGTCCTTCGGTGTCATAACCGCTGTCATATTCGACAGGGTACAGAATGACACCAAATAAGGCGATTTCGCGCTCGATATATACCGCGAGATCGACAGCGGCGGTTCTCAACCGAACTGACGGTGGTTCACCCTCGCTCACTTTGCGCAAGATTACTCTATCACCACCAGCGACGAATTCCTCCAATATGCAACCGATTGCATAATCCTCGTCCTCGTCTGAGCTATCTATAACCACCTCTACCGATAAAGGTGGTGTTGCAGTGGCTCGAGGGTGCGGTACGCAGAGGTTTCCCAATTCGTAAAACGCGGTGAACCCGTAGTTAATGAATATAATCTCGAAAATATCACCCTCACCATCACCTCGCACTATTTTTCCACAGTTAACACTACCGTAAAAATACACTACACAAGCTGCACCGTCAACAGCTTGTTCCCGAGTCATCCGCTAATCGGGGTTGTTTTTATTGTTCTCGTAAAAATGCCGAAGAAACGCTTGCAAGGGCTGATAAATTGACTCCATCGCCAATATGCGAACACATACACTAAGACCACCCAAAAATTCAACCATGAAGCACACAGTGCCCACGGTTAAAACCGAACGCTCGTTTACGGGATACATTGTAATTCCTCGCGCGACAACGGAAAACTGATGCTCAAGATGCATAGTCTCTTTGACGAGATGTAGCGATTGCAAGATTAGCAAAAATGCACGTGTCTCTACAGGAATATGCTCGAGATGCTGTAATAGCAATATCAGCAAAAATGCACGTGTCTTTGCCGGTATGTGTTTTTCGCTAAAAGAAGTAATAACACGAAAGATGATCCGCTGCAGCTGTATCCATAGCGCGCGGAGAGTTTAATGCTCACCGTACGCTATATATATGATACTTCAACAATGTATTTTCTAAACATTGTTAATGGACAATGATCGTTCGATTTTGTCAGACTATTTTTGCTGAAATGTCTGATTTTTATACGAATGTAAATCACGGCATGATCTTCAGTCGAACGACAACCGTACGTGAGAGAGATTAAAACGAATTCATAATACACTTATAAAAATGTCGGATCACACCATTCGATCGTGTATTTTAGCACTATTAAAGATAGCGATAGTTCATAGTGCTCGGATTAGACAACGGTGTGACGGTAATTGGTGTAAGAGTTTACGAGATTTATCGGGCGAAAAACTCATTAAACGCCTAAAATTCATCTTGTGGTGGTCACCTCTACGCGTCATCATGGTAGCCCATAATAGAGGTATTCTACAAGGGCGTAAAGTGCTTCGATGCGTGTACGAAGAACTCGAGCGACGCAAGTTCGAAGACACCCCTACGGCCAGAGCGATTTTCAATGAAATTCAAGGTAAGAGCATTATTGATTATAGATCTTGCGGTTACCCATGGATAAGCTATTTAGTGGTTGGTAATTCCTACCGTCGGTAATTCCTGCTATAGGTAACTCCTACTATAGGTAACTCATACTATCGATGATTCTAACCACCGGTAAACTAATTATTCGTTAATTTTTAATTAATATATAATCGCCAGTTAACTCAGCGGTAAGAGAGCTGCGCGGTAATAGTGAGGGGGTCGTGTGATGGAGTACCCGCGAGGATATATTGTTTTTCTGTAGACTTTCTATGTATCTCTGTAGACAGGTTAAGAAGAAGCAGATTAGTCTATATAATGCGAGGTTTCAAAATTCGACGATTGCACAATTTTAAGATTTTAACAATTTCAAAATTTCAAAATTTTTAAAATTTTCAATATTTTCAAATTTTTAAATTTTTAATATTTTCAAATTTTTAAATTTTCAATATTTTCAAATTTTTAAATTTTCAATATTTTTAAATTTTTAAATTTTCAATATTTTCAAATTTTTAAATTTTCAATATTTTCGAATTTTTAAATTTTCAATATTTTCAAATTTTAAAATTTTCGATATTTTTAAATTTTAAAATTTTCAATATTTTCAAATTTTAAAATTTTCAATATTTTCAAATTTTAAAATTTTCAATATTTTCAAATTTTAAAATTTTCAATATTTTCAAATTTTAAAATTTTAAAATTTTCAAATTTTAAAATTTTAAAATTTTCAATATTTTCAATATTTTCAAATTTTCAATATTTTCAAATTTTCAATATTTTCAAATTTTCAATATTTTCAATATTTTAGAATTTCAAAAAATTCGAATACTCAAAAATTCGAATACGCAAAAATTAAGAATTCAAAAGTCAATTTCAAACATTTTGAAATTTTAGAATTTCCGAATTTCAAAATTCAAATTTCAAAACCAATTTCAAACATTTTAAAATTTTGGCTTTACCACTTTCGAACATTATGAAATTTTAGATTTTCAAAATTAAGAATTTTAAAATTCAAATTTCAAACCCGTCCTCCAATTTCAAAGATTTTGAAATTTTAGAATTTCAAAAATTAAGAATTGCCAAATTTTGAAATTCAAAGTTCAAAAGCCAATTTCAAACATTTTGAAATTTCAGAATTTCCGAATTTTAAAATTCAAATTTCAAAAGCCGTCCTTTAATTTCAAACATTTTGAAATTTTAGAATTTAAAAAATTAAGAATTGCCAAATTTTAAAATTCACATTTCAGAAGCCAATTTTAAACATTTTGAAACTTCAGAATTTCCGAATTTCAAAATTCAAATTTCGAAACAATTTCAAACATTTTTAAATTTTAGATTTTCAAGATTAAGAATTTCCAAATTTCAAAAGCCGTCCTTAAATGATCCACTTTACCCCGGCCACCTTTGCTGGATAACCACTTTTCAGGACGTTATCGGGGATCATTACCGATCATCTCTAAAGGAAAATTTCCATCCCCAAATGGCTAGTTCACCCTTTAGAGTTGACCGGGGCAGTTCGGTTAACTTCTGATTTAACATTCAAAGTATAGGTCATCCACTGGGCCATCGGTACTAGTGGTTGACCACTTTTAGGTATGAAATGTGGGAGTCATAGGCACCACCCCGAAAAAAGAATTTTCACCCTTCGATGGTTAGTTCAACCTCTAAGGCTGTCCGGGGTAGATTGGTTAACTTCTGATTTTTTTACAGTTTATGCCCAGCTTTTCGAGATCTCAACCGAAGAAGACGAAAACGCGTTGATAGAAGCGGCACACACTACGGAAAAACAAGATCAGTGGCGTCAAACACAAGACCCTGATTCCGGTAAGTCTGAGAATTAATTTTTAATATGCAGCTAATAATAATTATTATTATTATTATTTTTCAACAGAAAAAGAGACCTCATCGGAGCTCGAGGGTGACATCAATAACGGTGATAACCACACGTATGATGATGACCCAATAATGCTGGCCGTCATCGAAGCAGCTTGCGCTGTGGAAGAGGTTGAAGCAATCCAACATGCATATCGTAAGGATTTCACTTTGCAAAAACAAATGAATGGATTTTGCAAATTTTCGTAGTCTATACTTCATCAAGAATACGAAATGATAAGTTTAATTTAATAATGATAATCCAATCTTGAATAGCCAATCAAGGAGAAGCATCACCAGACTCACGAGACACACTCGATATTGGAAATAATCAGCCGTGCGAGGCCGAAACATCACCACGTACGGTTGACCCCTCCGTTAACGGCGTCGATATGACCGAGGATACAGCTGAAGAACAAGACTTTCCAGAGAACCAATTAGGCCTATACCCTACGGTGATGGACGATGCGTGGTTTGAGGGGGTGATGAACCCAGGTAAATAATCAGAAGTGGTACAATACAGGACAAACATGTGTATTAATGTCACCGATGAAAAATCGAATGTAATTTGCAATAAAAAATAAATACAACAAAAATTCAGATCGTCTATTTTCTTCAGGAATACAGAGGGGAGCTGGAATGCGGCAAAATTCCACCACACACAATGAGTTACAACCACCGGGTATTCGAATCGAAATAATTCAAGAGACAGTACGGTATTTTAAACGTTTTAAACTTCGTAGTCGAGAGACGACCCTACGTATTCGCGAACCACCACCAGAAATTAGCGTAATGAATTGGCTCGAGGGAGCGTTCAATGATCTTCTCACCCACATCACTAACTCCTGCGAGGGTGGGGATTATTTAGGAATATCGTTTACAGGGCGTAACTTGACACACGGCCCCATATCTCGTGATTACGAGTTCCAAGATTTATGGAACCTCATAAGTAGCGTTGCGCAGAGTTCAGAATCTTTTGACCTTAATGACGAATGCAACATAAAAACGTGCGTTGTGGAGGGTATCGAGGGTCGTGGGCGACGGAAGGGATTAACACACGAGGGTGTAGCAAAAAGATCCAACTTGAAAATATGTAACAACGACAATCTATGTTTACCACGATCTTTAGTGGCAGCGCTGGTGCACGCGGAACGGGGGGACATTCGCACGGGCGATTTACATACTAAGTGGCAACGGGTAAGACAAATCAATGGTTCGGACCAAAAAATTGCAGCGCTCGAGCTTACGCGACGTGCAAATGTTAGAGTACCGAAAAATGGCTGCGGTGTAAATGAAATCGCTCAATATCAGGAATACTTGGCACGAGACGGTATTGCAATTGTCGTCTTTGAGTTTTTGACCCTAGGACTACGTAATAGGAGATCGATTTTCAATGGTACGAAATCTGTAGTAAGCACTGTAGGACAGGTCCGCCACACACTGTATATTCTGTATTACGAACGCTCACACCATTTCCAACCAATTCTCAACCTTAGAGGAGCTGTCAGAAGCACTGAGTTCTGTACGTCGTGTGATACGTTATATCTAAGGTTAGATCATAGATGCGCCGGGAACAAAAGATGTACACGATGTCTCAGGGCGCCTCCGTGTGACCTCGCACAGGAGATACGGTTAGATGCGCAGCGTGCGATCGTGTTTTTTTCGGACAGAAATGCTTTAAAAATCATCGGACCCCCGAGCTCGCAAGGGAAAAGAAAAATGAACGGAGTGTTTGCGCAACTATTAAACGCTGCCCCGACTGTTTTTGCACGATCAGACCACTAGTGAGAAAGAAAAAACACGTGTGCTCCGTAGGTTATTGCGCAACTTGTAAATCAGATCAACCATACAATCACTTGCGTTTCACGCAACCCCTCCAAAACGATCGAGGATTGAAAAACAAAATATTTATCTTTTATGATTTCGAAACGCAACAGTGTACGCCGCTAGAGGGTACCACCGACACACGCGTGCATGAGCCGAACGTCTGTGTTGCACAACGCGTTTGTACAAATTGCTGCTACAATGACTCTATAGCGGAGCCATGTTAATTTTGCGGTATACATGAGTTTGTATACAGTGTAACACGGCACATGCGCAGCATGCACGCAGCTCAGCTGGAGGCCACCACTCGTAACAGGTACCGTAATAATTTCGTTATTAATTGCTGTTCATTCCTTTATTTTTATATCGAGTCCTCGACCCCCTCCCCCCCTCTTTTTATTTCTGTGTGTGAAAGTGCGAATTGAGTGAATGAGCAAGGTTTGAATGTGGCGCCGGCCGGCCGAAGGAGCAGGGTCGTCGCTGGACCTTGAGCCGCAGACTAGATCGTATGCAGAGGGGACGCGTAGCCTGAACGTCCCTGTCTCGTCAACCACCGCTAGCGCCGCGCCACCGCTGAAAGAGCTACTACCTGCTACGCTCAGTCTAACGGAGGAACACCACTCCAATTCGCCGTGGCCAAGATCTAAGGGGGCCACGGCCAATCAGCGACGACCCGAACTTTCGAGGAAGAAGAAGCCAGCCGGCCTGTCACTTCAGCTGAGCTACTTGCCCGAGAGCGACGCCATTTGAGAGAGAGATTATTGCGGTTTTGTTGGAGATTTTTTAAGAGATTGAAGTCACTTGCGACCCCAGGATTATACGTACAAGTAAGTGCTTGAGTTTTCTTTGACGACTTTTTCGTGCGACCGCGTGGTCTAGTTTTGCCGGTAAACACCTGTCGCGCGAGTGGTGAGTTATTACGCGATAGTATAGTTTAATTTCCCCCTATAAGTGCCCTAAACTGTGCTACAAGTCCCCTGTGCCCATTCTCTTGTCGAGGTAAAACTTAAGAATCCAAAAACTTCGGGAATTCACCTCCTTGAGATCCCCCCCCCCCTCTGAGCTGTGCCATCTGAAAAATAGTGTAAAAGATATAAAACCCAATACGATGCTACACCTTACGTAGCTGGCGTCCAAATACCTCTCTTTTAGTGTACATTTTTCTTGCCATCAGAGCCTATTCAAAAGAATAACCCCAACTCTATCTTTATTTCCCTCCGCTGACTCCCATATTCTTGAACGAGCACCCTACGCAGCAAAATATAGTGCCTCGAGTCGCTGCCAAACCCCTTTGACCATCATTCCCAGATTTTGCTATTAAATTCTACCCTCTGATTACAATTGTTCTTGCATATTTCCAGGCCCGAGTGACTTTTGGTTCTTTGCGCCACAATAGAACCCGAGCACTTGTCGTTCCAGTATCGGACCCCTAAATTCTTCTCCCTGAGTCCTAATTTCCATCATAAATTCTTGCTACCCTATATTTGACTTAGCAAAGCCCCTAATAAACTAAAGTGCCCTTATTTTTGGAGCTTTCCAATAAATTCCCTTGATCGACTTCGAATTTTCCTCCAAATTCCCTATCGCAGTGTATTTTAGTTCTCAGTGCCCCAGCTAAACTACACTGCGCATCGCCCTTAAATTTAACCACCAAATTCCTTTACCCCATCTTAATATCTCCCTCAAATTTCCTGGTGTTCAACATACTACTTCGTATTGTTGCTCCAAACCTATATGCAAATTTCCTGGCGCAGTGCATTTTTCTCCTCTGCGTCACTGCAAAACTAAACATCCCATCGCCTTAAAAATTTTACACTAAACTCCTCCCACAAACCCCAAAATTGAACTTCCAACCCCTGCTGCTTTTGCCAATCCCACCCCTAAGCGACTCCAAAACTTCCTCCCCTATCGACCCCAAAATTTGCTGATCGCTTTCCCCTAAAAGCCCCATTCTTAGCCAATAGGTTGTAGATTTTAGATTAGGAAATAATTATTAAGAGTTAGTTTTAAGCTTTCAAGTGCTCCACCTTTAGCCAACCCTAAAACTTTGAATTTCTTTTCCTTTTTTTTTCTCTTTTTTTTTGTAAGTAAGGCCAAATAAAGGAGTTTTTCTTGTTCAATTTTTTTATACATCTGAGAGTCAGCGTTTATTTAATAAGCCCCCTTTTCCGTGTGTTTCATCCCCATCACCCTCTTGACCCCCAAAATTTCGGTTGTCGATACCTGTCCCTTGGAAGTCTTATTTTCCAAGGGATAAGGGTCACAACAGACACAGGCCGGTAGCTCAACTGGTAGAGTTAGCTATGCAAGAAATTAAGGGCTATTCCGGTACAAACTTAATCGCCCATAACGCCGGGGGTTTCGACGCTAAATTCATTCTCCGGTATTTTATAAATGGAAACAAGACACAGTTACCATCACTGATTATGAACGGTACGAAAATTATCACTATGGGTATCGGTAAGCTCGTGGTTCTGGCTAGTCTACACTAATTCCACATGTCTCTGAGTAAGCTCCCGAAGCCCTTTGGGTTAACTGATGCCCTAGCTAAAAGTACTTTTCCTCATCTCTTCAATACACCACAAAATCAGAATTATGTGGGGGAATTACCTCCAACGGAGTATTACTCACCCAATAGTATGTCAATAGCATCCGCTTACTTTCGCATTTTTAGGAAAAATTTCCTTAAGAACGATACGATTGGTATTATCCCTAGGAATAGATACCGATGGGCCAATAATCAATCGAAAAAAGCAGTTAGCTGGCTTGTATGGATGGAGCATATTCTTGGACAGCGTATTATCCACGCGGGTCGATCGCGTGAGTTCAAGCTACCTATGAATCTAACGGTAGATGGTTATTACGAAACATCAAACGCTACACATGTACTACAGTTCCACGGTTGTTACTGGCACGGCTGTCCGAAATATTTTTTAGCCGATAGAGATCAGGCACAGGGTGACGGTGTATCCCTGAACGAACGGTACGAGAGAACGATAGCCGTGACTTATAAGATAAGGTTACAACTTCACTGAGATTTGGGAGTGTGCATATGATCGTATGCTTGTCGCTAATGAACAAATGCGGGACTTCGTTCGAGATAATGATCTAGTTCAATCAGAACCGCTTAACCCCCGCGATGCTTTTTTCGGCGGTCGTACAGAGAACATGGTCACACTCTACGACGCTAAAGATGATGGGCAGATACGATACGTCGATATTTGTTCGTTATATCCATACGTTTGTAAATACGGTAAATTTCCCGTGGGGCACCCTAAAGTGTTTGTAGGCGATGAGTGTATGGAGTTAAGCGGTACTAATAATGATCTTACAAAAGTAGAAGGTCTTGTCAAATGCACTGTCTTACCGCCACGCAATCTTTACCACCCAGTGCTACCAGTGCGTATGCACCAGCGTGTGTTATTCGCTCTATGTCGTAGTTGTTGTGAAAGTATGAATCAGAGTGAGTGCACACATGAAAGGCCGGCGGAGCGTTTGTTTAACGGTACATGGGTAGTCGACGAGTTGAGAAAAGCCGTATCATGCGGGTATAGAGTGCTTCATGTGGAGGAAATTCGGCAATACGAAATAACCCAGTATGACCGCGATTCACGTTCAGGCGGTCATATCTCGGATTACACGAACATCTTCCTAAAAATTAAACAAGATTCTAGCGGCTGGCTCGTGGAGTGTGTGGGCAACGAAGAAGCTCAAACAAATCATATCGATGATTTTGAGCGATCAGATGGGGTTAAACTAGATCGTGAACCGATCACGAAAAACCCCGGGCTACGCCAAGTAGCGAAGTTGTGTCTGAACTTGTTTTGGGGAAAGTTTGCACAGCGTGAAAATTTACCCCAAACCGTGATAGTATCAACACGCGCAAAGCTCGTGGAATTATTGACTAGCGCGGAGTACGAGATTACAGGTATCCTATCTGTAATCCATCACATATTATATGTCAGTTACATAAAAAGGGACGAAACTATAATCCCCTCAGGAATCGCGAACTCTGTAATCGCTGCGTATACAACAGCTCAGGCACGCTTAAAACTGTACAGTTATTCAGAGCGTTTGGATCGACGAGCACTATACTGCGACACCGACTCGGTTATTTACGTGACAAACAATAACCCTGATGAATACGAACCACCAATAGGACAGCTTTTAGGTGATCTTACAGATGAGCTTAAACCAGGCTGTTATATAAAATCTTTCGTTTCCGGGGGACCTTAATTTTATTCGTTCATAACACGTGCGCCTGATGGTAGTGAAACGGAAGTTCGTAAAGTAAAAGGTATAACACTCAATTTTGCAAATAGTCAATTAATAAATTACAAAACAGTACGCGCCGACTTAGTTGGCGACAAGGAGGAACCTATCGAGGTGAGATTTGACGCGATCCGTCGAGCACCGTTCCATCACGTCGTCACCCGTGTAGAAAAAAAAGAGATGTAAGCCATCGAGTGTTAAACGAAGAAAAGACGGGGAATACGGCTCGCTGTCATATGGTTACAAGTAGTAATCTATTTTATCAAAATGTAAATGATGTATATAATGTAAATATATATATTTTTATTGTGAAATAAAAGTTTTATAAATTTCTCTACCAGTCCAAGTCTTTATCACTCACAGCGTTATAATAATTTACTCATTCGTAGAGATGGACACGCGGTGGAAACATCTTTGAACCTCAATGATCTGCGGGCCCACGGGCTGTGGTAAGACGTATTTTGTACAAAAGTTCTTGAAATTGATCTCCTGTATGAGTAGTGAGCCTTCCGAGAGAATTATTTATTATTATTCCGAACGGCAACACGCATACACTGAGTATAGTACATCGATAGAATTTCACGAAGGCTTACCACAGAGAACAGATTACGCTGGTGACCCACGTGCTAAACTCATAATCATTGACGATTTGATGCGCGAGGCATCGAACAATAGCGTTATAGATCTGTTCACTAAAGGTAGTCACCATAAAAACCTCAGCGTTATATTCATTACGCAAAATCTATTTCATTAGGGTCACGGACAGCGTGATATCTCACTGAATGCCAATCATATCGGTGTATTAAAAAATCCCCGTGATCGTGCCCAAATACAACATCTTGCACGTCAGGTATATCCTGAAAATCCGCGTTTTTTACAAGAGGCCTATCACGACGCAACGTCCAGACCACATGGATACCTGCTACTTGATTTGAAACAATGAACACCTGATAATTGCCGATTTCGCACATCTATTTTCCCCGATGACCTTTATCATTTCGTATATGTACCACGAAAAAAGTTAAAAAGCGGCTGCAATTCAGTTGAACTGCCAGTTCGACGCTTGTAATGATATCTGAAGGGCCATTAGGACAAAAAAGTTAAAAAAGAACGATACACCGAGAGAATCGACAGTTTAACGTCAGTGATGGCGCAAGGAGGTTCACTACTCTGTAAGAAACACGTTGCGATATTGAGAGCTCTTCAGCACCTCAATAAGGAGCAGTTTTTTTTTTTTTAATTAGATTTATTTATCGTCGCATCAACGGCCATGGTTATTAGCGAAATGTGCGATGCGGCTGTGGCCGACTTAAGATTGAGATAGAAACACTCGCATTTGCATATAAGACGTAGGGAAACCACAGAAAACCTACGTCGAGTGTAGCCGGCTAGGTCAAATTCGGGCCGAGCTACAATGTTTACAGCAAACAGCGTGGCGCGTCTTACACGTTGCGCGCTGCTGCTACCGAAAAACATTTTGTTCAAAGCGGGAATCGAACCCAAGCCTCCCAGTCACCAGACTAGCACACTACGTACTGAGCCACGGCGCTGGTTATAATGAGGAGCAGTGTGAAGCTGTTTTACGCAAAGCCGATTCGGGTATCATCCGCTGTATTTGTGAGTGCGCCTTGAACATTCTTTCCGGTAACGTACCGCTGAAGACTGTTGAAAAAAAAAATACGTCGTCCCGCCCCCGTTCCCCGTCGCTTAGCCTCGAAAAACGGTAGCTGGAGAAGCAAGAAACGATTCGTTGTTCAGAGCGGTGGGTTTCTGCCTCTCTCACTAGCACCAATACTAGGCACCATTGTGTCAAATTTGATCAGTAAATGATGGAGCACGCAAGGAAAATGGTACTAGTGCCGGAGAAGAATATATCTCAAATGGGTACGCCAAGTCAAAGACAGCCAGATCCTGAAACTGGTGTGTTACGACCCGCGCAAGGTATTGACGCCCTACCGAGCAGACTGGACATCGAAATGAAGGATATTTTGAATTCCAATTCGTACAAGGATGAGCGTGAAAAATGGTGTGCGTACTTGACTGTACTACAGCGCTATCTCCATTTTGTTGATGACGAGAGAGCTGGTCAGTACCGTGCGCTCATAAAGAAGAAGAAAGATAATACAGAGTTTGCTTTTGGTGAGAAGTAACCCGCGACAGCATGAACGACTTCGTTATCATTGAGAGTGTACCAGCTAAATACCGCAACAAAGCTGAACTATTGCTCCGTCGTTTGCGTGAGACACCAACAGCACAATTTTCTTTCGACCCTGCTAGGGTCGTGACCATCAATGGAATACTCGTCAAAGACTCAAGCATTGATGATCTTGTGAATGATGCCATGCGGTCGAGGAAAACGTCTAAACTAACGGGACGTGGTACTTTTGCCAGATTTCTGAGAACGATGCAGACACCGCGGGAATTCATTGGTAATGAAGAGCTGTGGCTGGAATCGAGGGCTAATTCAACATTACGGCACTCGCAAATCGATGACAATAGTAGAACTACTAGTGATGACGGCGCTGCATTAAGTCAGTCATCGTTTCACAGTGTTAGTGAAAGCAAATCCCCTCAGCGCGGTGCTGGGAATAATAATAAGAAGAAAAGGCGTGTAGCTTGGCTTAACCTGAAATTATAATATTTATAATAATAATGAAAACATTGGGAAAAGTGTACTTTAATACAGCCCATGTCGCATCGTTTTCAGGTGCCGCGAATCTACTGCGTGTGGCACGACAGAAGAAAATTTCCAAAGCAAAGACGCAGCAGTGGCTTGAAGCGCAAGATGCTTACACTAAACACAAGCCTGTGCGGCATCGGTTCCCACGACGTACTTATAACGTATGAAATATTGATGATTTTTGGGAAGCTGATCTTGTGGATCTTCGTTCAATCAAGGATTACAATGATGGATATGTTTATCTCCTTGTTGTTATCGATGTTCTCAGTAAATTTGCTTGGGTCCAGCCGTTACGCGACAAAACTGCCGCAACGGTGGCTAAAGCATTGAATGTCATATTAGCGAAAAAAAATAGTAACGGTAGATCACCCGTTTGTCTGCAAACGGACAAAGTCAAAGATTTCATAGGTGCTGCATTCCAGGCCCTATTGAGAAAAAAGAACATCCAGTTTCATATAGCGAGAAATCCCGATATAAAAGCAGCTATTGTAGAGAGATTCAATTGAACACTGAAGGAGACAATGTGGCGTTATTCTACGTATTCTAGACAAAAAAGTTACATCGATGTTCTGCAGGACATCGTTTCAGCATACAATCATGCTACGCACAGCGGCATAAATATGGCTCCTGCCTCCGTAACGTTAATGACAGCCGCGCGGGCCCGGAGTAATCTGATACAACGTTATAAGAAATCAGACCATTGCCCCTCTTAATATAACGTGGGCGATATTGTACGTATCAGTAGTGCAAAGGTAGCCTGCGCGAAAGGATACGAGGGTGGGTGGAGTAGCGAATTATTCAAGATACATCGTATTTCGCAAAGTATTTGTCCCGTGACATATATCTTGCGCGATCTTCACGACGAGGATATTGATGGTATATTTTATGAACCCGAGTTATCGCGAGTGCAAACGCTGAAAAGAGGACTGTCGAAATGAAGGAGGAGTTCTACATTGTGTTGCCTAGCAACAGTCGTACGGATTATTACCCGGATAACTTGACAACGCGATATACCACCCGATTGCCACAATGTGTGACCCCCTTCTGGTAATTGGGCCGTTTCTTTATCTGAAATACACATACCTATGACAATGTTACATGTACCGCCCGAGGGGGACCGAAACTTCATCAATATTGTAACTAATATTGTAATACCGGGTACCACGGCTGATATTGATTTTGAGGCTTATCGCGCGTCTGTACCACCAGGGGTATACCGCAGTATAGACACATTACTCGAGACAATTAACCAAGTACCTTGTGTTGAGGGGTATCTGAAATTCCAATCTGCGCACAACGGCTATGTTACTGTGACACGTATCTGTGAATCTTGTGAGAATCTGGAGCACGCCTTCTATTTTTCCAGCGTGTTGAATGAAGTTTTAGGATTCACTCACTCGCAGGATGTGGTAGTTCAGAGAGGAATCAAATACGTTGCTGAGAGACCCGCTAATCTAGCCAACAGGACACCCAATATGATGTATGTTTATACCGATATCTGTGAACCCTATATTACAGGGGACGTGCACACGCCCCTGTTACGGGTCGTACCAGCCGCGGCCTCTGATAATTGTAATTATGGAGCCGTGAAAGCCAGAAGTTTTTCACCACCACGTTATGTGCCTTTGCTACGCACGAGTTTTCAAACAATTACGATTGATATAAGAGATGAATTTTGTGAGCCAATACCATTTGAGTACGGGACGCTGTCGGTGACGTTACAATTCAAACGTACAGATTAAAACGAAAAATGGATTATTACGACGAATACTTCAATGTACGAACGGGTGGTGGCCGTGGCGGTTATGGTGGCATCAGCTATGTCTATATAGGCTCACCGAATCAACGAGGTCACGGTATAGGAAGTTTTCTAGGTGGACTCTTTCGGCGTGTATTACCATTCTTGAAACAAGGTGTCCGGGCTGTCGGTAAAGAGGCGTTGCGTTCAGGTGTCAACGTAGCCACAGATATTCTGGATTCTGGTATGTACCCAAAAGAAGCATTGAAAGAGCACCTGCGCGAATCAGGGCGGAATCTGAAGCGCAAGGCTGAAGAAAAAATTAACACGCTTATGAATGGTTCGGGTTATAAGGCTGCCAAAATTAATAAACTGATGCATTCTCTTGCTGACCACGCAACAAGACGCAGTGGTGTGAAAAAACGAAAAAAGACCGCGAAGTCACGAACACGTTCGAGCAACGAGAAAAATATGAAGCGTGATAAGAGGAAAACAGTGAAAAGTAGAGCGGCTGTGAAGAAGAACAAGAAGCCAAGAACAGTGAGGGATATTTTCGCTTAGTCACGCGCTGGAAAAATAACGTTCCTGCATACACGCTCGTGCGAGTGTCTCTAATCGGAACTCGAGCTCTCTACACTACCGCCAACTCAGACAACGATTGAGGGAACGCATTCAGTGCACTATAATCCCATCTCATCGCTGACGGATGATTCACCGATAGAGTTTGTCATACCAGGACAAGGTGATGAGTACATTGACCTCGACCATACGATGTTAAGTATGCGCGTTAAAATAGAGTCTCCACAGGGCTTAAAAGAGTAGCCGGTTGTAGTAGGGCCTGTCAATAATCTCATGCACTCAATGTTCAATCAGGTCGATGTGTTTTTGAATCAGAAACTTGTATCACCTCCTAACAATGCTTATGCATACAGAGCGTATATTGAGACACTCTTGAACTATGGACAAAGTGCAAAGTCTTCGCATCTTACGAGCGTTCTATGGTATAGTGATTCGGCTGGAAGAATGGATGACGCGAAGGATAGTAATGACGGTCTTATGAGACGCCGAACCGTGTTAGGGGCTAATAAAACGATCGATCTACTCGGTCAACTACACTGGGATATCTTCAATCAAGAGAGATTTTTGCTAACCGGTGTTGAGATGCGGCTACATTTGTGCGAAATAGCAGCGCTTTTTGGCTCATGACCTCTTCGAAAAATTGTACGATCCGAATCACCAAGGCATCGCTACTCGTACGACGCGTTAAAATAGCGCCTGGTATACTTCTCGCCCATGCGAGAGCTCTGTTAAAATCTACAGCCAAATATCCACTGACACGGGTTGAGGTTAAAGCTATATCCATGCATGAGGGTGTTCATGGTGATACTCTCGATAACGTTATACTTGGTCAACTGCCGAAACGTATAATCATCGGTTTTGTCGATAACAAGTCTTTCAACGGTGATCGCACCATGAATCCGTTTAATTTTCATTATTACAACATTGATTATCTTTCATTGTATGCGGATGGATTGCAAATACCATCAAGACCTCTACAACCAAATTACGTAGACACGGCCATGTACGTGGACTCATACCACACACTGTTCTCAGGTACAGGTATACACTTTCTGAATGAGGGTAACTGTATTCCGCATAAGAGCTATCCGTTTGGTTATTGTTTATACGCGTTCGATCTTACACCCGATCTCTCAGCCAATAGTAACACTCATTGGAATCTTGTAAGACACGGTAGAGTTCGAATAGATGTACGATTTGCCGAAGCTCTAACTACAACAATTAATTGTATTGTGTACGCTGAATACGATAATGTTTTGGAGATTGACTCATCTAGGCAAGTTATTGTGCATTCTAGCGGTTAAGTTGAGAGCATATATTTACAGCTGAGACGGGAGCTATCGTCAGTCTACGCTTATACTTCCAAGTGTTACGATCGTGCGTCACATCATGTATATTATCATTGATATACAGGGCCTAAAGGATAGATCTAACGAGTTTATTTTGAAATAAATTGCCGTTATTTCTGGTAACTCGGATTCAAGTGCACATTGGATCGTATCACCACACCATGCTTATAATAATCTACCACCTAGTGTAAAGAGACAAAACACATGGTTGATGAATAATCATCACGGTATAGGGTGGTCCGAGGGTGAAACACCATCACGTGCTGTGGAAAACGTCCTACAACAAATTGCCGTGCAGGCCGACCAAATATTCACCAGAGGTTCTGATAAAGCGACTTATTTAACACAGCTAACTGGGTGTTTAATTATAAATTTGGAAGAAGACGCAACGGACCCCTCATTTTGTAATTTACCACCGTGCAACACTTTCTGTGTCTATCATAGTGTATTGTGTAAAAATAGTTCATATAGGTGTGCTCTAAACAGTGCAGCAAAAATAAAAAAGTGGCTTTGTCATCGTGACCGTATCATTTCTCTGTGGGAGTACAGAACAACCACAACGTGGTACGTTGGTTTAGGTGCATGCAAAAAACCGAACGCATCTCATGAACAGTCTGCAGATACTGCAGGCCCTTCAGAGTACAAAGAAGAACCATACTATCGGTGTTTATCCTGCCGATCGCATTCCCCGGGTTTGGACGTAACCGATTGCACTTGTGGTTAACACAGATGGATACAAACAGCCGGGAAGCCACTGGCTCGCCATGTACGTCGATCGATCTAGACACGGATGGTACTTTGATAGCTACGGATTACCACCTATCATCCCTCAGCATCTCCGACGACTCCGACGAAATTGCAAACTCTTTCGATACAGCACTTTTCAACTGCAGTATTCACCGGTTTAGAAGCGTATTTTCAAATAATTTGTCGAACAACGATAAAATAATAGGTGAATACTATAAAGCGTATTCCCGTAAGCATGATCAGGCTAAATATCAGAATAAACAATTTAACGTTTGCGTGCGGAAATTCTATTCACGAGGTCGTTGATCGCAAGATGGAAAAATACTTAGTTGCAAAGATATTGTATTAAATGTACACGTGTGCCTGAGTCAATAGACTGATGCGATGTAGCTACCGTTGCAGAAATCTGATATTTTTTACAGTAGGGGTTGACACTCGTATGATGATGATGAAGCGTCGTCTTTTGTAATACGCCAGTTCAGATTCATCCGTAGCCGCGTCGTCTTGAATACTTGTTCTCCTCCTGTCTATGCATAGAAAACGTCTAACATTACGGACGCGTATAGAAAAACTCTTACAAGACATTGACGCAATGAAAGACTTAATTCAGGTGCGAGCAGACTCGAATTTGTGTACGCGTAAAATAAAAGTGCTCAAACTCCAAGATGGATCTATCAACGATCAACAAAGTGGGCAAACCCGAGGCATATTTACCGTTGAAAAAATTGTCGGAGCTGGAACTCAACAAAGAATATATCGTGACAAGAATGAAGACCTGTAGAACCAGATGGGGTCAGCGTATTATCGTGGATCTTCAGAACGAATATACATGTTTCCTTCCACCGAGATTTGTGGAGGCTTTCGCGAAGGATGATAAACTCTACCGACAGATGATTGCCTGCGCCAGTGAAAAACGATTACTTATGGTGTACTATGGCGAAAAGTACAATCATGTGGAGTTCAAGGAAGTCCCTATATGAGCATCTCTAAGGTAATTAAAACATTAATGTTTTACAGCTAAATGACAACCGCCGATCCATGGTGCTCAATTTTTAATACCAGACGAAACGTTTTTGATCTAGAAAGCCTAGGCACGGTGTGTTTCAATCATTCAATCGAGCTACCAGCGCCAGGATGTGTTGGATCCCTAACAGCAGCAACAGCGTCATCACTAGCATACTGTTATATATATATATATAAATGTAAATAAAAATATGTCAAAATATTTCCAATAAATAAAAAAAAGTGGTGCGCTATGACGACTCACTGCTCCTCCCTCCCACTCCTACACCTAACTCTCACCTACGCTTTGCTCCAGCAAGCCGCTAAGCGTAGGGAAGGAGTGGGGATAGGAGTGGGGGTTGCCATAGCGCACCGCTTACTACTCACGTCACAATATTCTTCTTCTTCTTCTTCTTCTTCGCCATTGCGTTCGGCCACTACCTCACATGCAATTAAAATTGCGTAGTTCGAGTCATCGAAAGCACTATACTCGTACGCACGACCGATGACACGTAATGATAAACGTCTCATTGTCGCTCTGAACTCGCGTTGAGCTTCCTGAAGGTTCATCGTAGGCAACCGCGACGCCCATTGCAATGTGCACCATCGCGCAATCACACCACTTCTAAACCGCACTAAACTTACGGTTTTTCGAATAACCTTAATGAGATCACGGGCTCTTTCGCAATGCATTTTCTTTTTTCTTTATACACACAACACTATCAAAACGTGTACAATAAAAAATTGCGCGATATCACTACACTTCAAAACGTGCACAAGATACACAGAATTTCCAGGGCAAGACGTCGAATACTGTTTTTCCGAGAAACCCGTAGAAGTGACGCGAATGACTTTTTGGCGAAGAATTGAAACAAATTCGACTTTCGGAAAGACTATATAGGCTTAAACACACCCCCCACCCCCACTACAGTTTTTCCAAAGTAAAGAAAAATCTTAAGGGGTGTCGGCGCGATGTTTGACAATAAAATCGAAAATTTGCATGACATTGTACTCCTTGTCACGTGATCTTTTTGGCCAAGGTCTCGCGACATCTTCGCTAAAGTATCGGGATAACCATTGCCTGTGTTAACTTTTGTAAAAAAAACTTAGACCTCTGAAAATCAATACTACCTCTTTTTAGATAACACTAAATAGCTTGACTGAATGGGTGAGGCCGATTCTGTTGTCGCACGCTGTGGGTAAAAAGTATCGATGGCCATTCGTTAGCAGATATTACTTACCCAGTTTACGATCGGAAAACTTCAACCGATGGACCGCTGTTATCCCGTAACGGTTGGTTAACGACAACCCTAAACTGACCATCGTCGGCATCGATTGTCGTGACAGTTATCTATTTTATTTTCCATACATTCCACAATCAGCGATCTCCAAGTGGTCCAGGTCTATTTACGCAACAGCTGCTGTATGGCGCCACCCTTAACTTACCACGACGCGAAAAGATCTTTGTTTATGTATCCGCTACTGACACTGATTTTCGTCAAATATGTTAATGGTCCAGGAAAATTTCAACAGAGGGGGTGAACACCTGCTAACATTAGAACGAATGCTTCGTGACATGTGACCAATATTATTCTAAAAACCGGTTCAACCACTCCCTCTTTCCATACTCTCTCCGGCGTATAAAACATTTGCCGTGAAGAGAATAAACACCTAAACATAATACGAGAAATCGGCAGTCAGGCCGGTGACTTCACCGAACATTGTAACCTAAACATCTCGACGGTTTTCTTTGTTATCACTGTACTAGCGACCAATTGTTCGACATGAGTCAAGTTAGCGGCGTTCAAGAATCACGCGATAGTGACCTCCAACCAGTGACCATGTATCGAGTGCTGTCGGACTATGAGAAAAAGCACCTAGAAGGACCGCCAATTCTCAAGACAACATGCCCTCTCAACCACTTGGAGTCAAAAAAAGTTAGCATCCTAAAACTTCAGAACAATGCCATGGCCCGCGGTATTGTCTTCGAGGCACCGACTTGGAGCGTTCTGCAAACTCATGGACCGATGGACCGAAGATAATTCGAGGGTCAAGTGGCGTACCCCGGCGCCTATACAAATTAAAGACTGTGAGATTCCCTTCACTACGAGCTACGGCTCGAAATCTATCGTTTTCGATCGTCGTATACCTGTAGAAGATGACCCCGCCGATATGTTCGAGAGCCAGCTGATGGAAGTCGAGCCACCGACTAAGAAGAAACGTAAACATTATTCACCGGCTGTTGTAATGCAAAAATAATCGTACGAGGGACTACTCAGCATCATGGTTTGCACCGACGAACGTTTTAGACGTGTACAACGATATGTAACACACGTACAAAAGTGAATTGAATTTCTTTGCGCCGAACTACTGCTACATATTTCGGCCTACGAATCACTCGAAAACATCGATGAGCTACGCGTCAGAGAACGCATAAAAAATAATTTTAAAAGTCTCAAAGACGCTGTACAACGACGTCTAGATGCCGAATTTGTTCAACTCACATTCGGTATCGTATTCTTAGAACTAACCGCACTGTGCACTTCTTTTATCGCCAATGAATTAAGAAAAGCACTTGCCATTAAAATGGAATAACCGCTTCAATAACGGTTATGTCATATATATATATATATATTGGTTATGTCATATATATATATATATATATATATATACAATATATGTATATATATACAATAGACGCGCAAAAAATACTTCGATCGTTAATCGTAGATTCAATTGCACTCATCCACGTTCCGAGAAACGTGAACAAAAGCACGCCATTCCAAACCATACGACATATTGAAACTTAATAAACGAATCAAAAGTCGTTACTATAACACGTCTAGTTTACTTAACGGTTTTTACATCGTGTAAAAACGTTGAAAGAATTACAATAATATAGAATGTTATTACGAATATACACTAGTAACATTGCTTAGGGTGCAAAATTTATTTACCATATTCAGTTGTTAATATTTTTATCTTGAATGCATAGTTATAATCACGGATAAAAAATTTAATTAAAACTATTAAAGAAATTGTTAAGCTATTTACCAATAGTGACAACGTGTTTTACTTACTATTTTACCCACATGAAATGAACAGAAATTATCATACTGTGACAAATGATGCCGCAAAATTATATAAGTTATCTGGATATCGATAATGTCGCAATGCGTATGTAAATCGAATCAAGCTTTCCGACCTCGCGCAACACATTTTTTGTTCTATTTTTCCTGAAATAAATATAACTAAAAGTTTCTATCTAGTCAAACCATAGCTGTATTACCACAGTTCTATTGAACAATATTCCGCTGTTCATAAATCAGTGTAGAAATGCGTAATTTCTTGTATTCGTGAAGTTTTTAGGTCGGTCGCAATTGTGAAAATCGGAAAGAAAATGTTTTACGAGAATCAATTAAAATCATCACCTGAACAATTTAGCCTGAACAAATGGCAGTTGTATACTCATATTTATATTGATTTTGAAGACCCTGTAAAATCCGTGAATTAGTTAAATATTATTCTTGTTACGCGGATTACTAATCGGTAGAAAATACATTTTTTGAGAGTGAATAAAATTCGCCACCGTGACAAATGTATTTCATCGGATGATTCGCCTTGAACTAAATAATAAATTGATTTCTGTAAAACGCAAATTAGATCGCGGATGTTGAAAAATTTAGGCCCATTTCTATTGCGACGCGAGAGTATATGCTTGTACTTCGCAGACTGTCACGATTAACGCAGGCCCAGTGTACGCCAGTTGGCCTTTTCAGAATCATCTCGAATAATTCTACCGCATTTATACGATACAAAATTATGCACTCACACGTCCTGTCGCAATGCGTATGTCAGTCAAATTAAGGTTTCTGATCGCGCGCAATGAAGTTTTTTTGTAGTTTTTCTGAATAAATGTAACCGGAAGTTTCAACCTAGTCAAACCATAATTCTATTACGATAGTTGTGTTCAAAATATTCACCTGTCCATAAACCACTGTAGAAATTTGTGTTATTCCTCGTACTCATAATATTTTTTGGTCGCTCGTAATTGTGAAAATCGCTTAAAAAAAAGGTTTTATGAGAATCAATTAAACTCATCACCTGAACAGCGCATAGCCTGAACGATGGCTGTTATATACCAATATTTGTAAAAGGTTTTCAAGGCCCTGGAAAACACGTGAAATACCCAAATATTTTTCTGATTTCGCGTACTACAAATCGGTGAGGAGTACATCTTTTGAGAGAGAATAAAAGTCGTCATCGTGGCAAGTGCATTTCGTCGGATGATTCGTCTTGAAATAATTAACAAATTGATTTCTGTAAAACACAAATTAGATCGCGGATGTTGAAAAAGTTAGGCTAATTTTTTTCGCGACGCGAGAGTATATTTTTGTACTTCCTAGACTGTCACGATTAACGCAGGCCCAGTGTACCATAAACGCCAGTTGGTCTTTACAGAATCATCTCGAATAATACTATCGCATTTACGCGATATAAAATTATAACTCACACGCCCTGTCGCAATGCGCATGTGAAACAAATTAAGCTTTCTGATCGCACGCAACAAACGTTTTTTGTAGATTTTCTGAAATAAATATAACCAAAAGTTTCAACCTAGTCAAACCACAAGTCTATTACGATAAATGTATTCAAAATATTCAACTGTCCATAAATCACTGTAGAAATGCGTGTGAGATTCCTCGTATTCATGACATTTTTCGGTCGCTCGTAATTGCGGAAATTGCTAAGAAAATGTTTTATGAGAATCAATTAAACTCATCACCTGAACAGCGTATAGCCTGAACGAATGGCTGTTGTATACAAATATTTGTAAAAATTTTCAAGGCCCTATAAAACCCCTCGAAATACCCATATATTTTTCTGGTTACGCGCACTACAAATCAGTAATGCATATATTTTTTGAAAATAAATAAAAGTCGTCATCGTGGCAAATGTATTTCGTCGGATGATTCGTCTGGAACTAAATAACCAATGGATTTCTGTAAAACGCAAGTTAAATCGCGGATGTTGAAAAAGTTGGGCTCATTTTTTTCGCGACGCGAGAATATATGCTTGTACTTCCTAGACTGTCATGATTAAAGAAGGCCCAGTGTACCATATACGCCAGTTGGTCTTTTCAGAATCATCTCGAATAATACAACCGCATTTACGCGATATAAAATTATAAACTCACACGTCGTGTCGCAATGCCTATGTCAGTCAAATTAAGCTTTCTGATCGCGCGCAATGAAGTTCTTTTGTAGTTTTTCTGAATAAATATAACCAGAACTTTCAACCTAGTCAAGCCAAAGCTCTATTACGATAGTTGTGTTCAAAATATTCAACTGTCCATAAATCACTGTAGAAATGTGTGTTATACCTCGTACGCATGACATTTTTCGGTCGTTCGTAATTGTGAAAATCGCTAAAAAAAATGTTTTATGAGATCAATTAAACTAATCGCTGATCAAATCATTGCATGAATGAGTAGCAGTTGTACACAAATATTTGTATTTATCTTGAAGGCCCTATTAGACTCGTTTAATGCGCAAATATTTTTGTGGTTACGCGCACTTTAAATCGATAAGGAATATATTTTTCGATAGTAAAGAAAACATCGCCACCATGGCAAATATATTTCGTTTGATGATTCGTCTTGAACTAAATAAAAAACTGATTCCTGTAAAACGCAAGTTAGATCACGGATGTTGAAGCCCGCAATTTCGTATAGAATATCTAACTAAATCTACCATTCCTTACACAAATGCACGGTAATACCTCGAGAATTTATTCGCTCACTTGAAATAGTAATCGGAAATAAACTATTTTGTGAATAAACGAAGGTATATAGTGCAATCAAAACGTGGTTGCACTAAAATATCCTTATTCATCTGTTAGGCATTGTAGGATCACGTATCATTCCATAGTTTATTGTTCTGGCCGCGTGACACAAATCAGTAAGCATATTTCCTAGTATTTTTTCTATCTGAATGTGAATTAGAAGTTTACGTTTTCTGTGCCATGAGGGTAAAAAATTAATTTTAACCGCAGTTCTTTTTCTCATAATAACTTTTAACATTTAAAATTATGCAGAATAATATGATAAATAAATTTTACGCCCGTAATCCATGTGCAATGTTACCTTTGTTTGTTGTGGCATTCTTTCGTCTGCGCTTGTGCCCATATGGCCGTGGTTCGGAATTTTCGTTTTTAGCCTTCATTTGTTTCCTGCGTTTTTTCCGCTGATTCTTTTTTTTGTTTCGGGATACTGTAAATTGTAAGTAAATGATTAGTTGAGAGTGCATAATGATTATTTTATTCACATTTTTTATGATTTCATATACTTCGTTTCACGGGTTACATTACCTTTTGTACGTGACTTTTCCGACGATTCCGTTGCTATGTCTATAATAGAAGATTAATATTAGAACCGTACAAGATTTTACGACTTTACAAATTGTAGTTAGAAAAGATATATATTTTTTCGTGTTTATCTTCGGCTAATGCTTGCAATTTTAAGAATCTGAAATAATGTTCCGATAATTATGATACTCGAATCTAGACTTTATACTCATCTGTGTAAGTTACATGTCGGTATGATAAACTCTGCTAGTTTTTAACATTAATTAATGAAAATAAAATTTAATATTCTTTTTCACATTACCTATGATATGTTAGGGGTATTTTGGGATTTCGAGTCTCTTTTATTCATTAAGGTAAAAAAAATGTTTTTGAAGTAGCGTATTTTCGCCAAAATTTGCAAATTTTCCTCAACAACCAAAGGTAATGAGATGAACATATTCTTTAAATATCGGTAAAAATAACTGAAAACTGGCTGAATCATAATACCGAACGTAAAGCAATGCAGATGAGTACATGAGATAGGATTGCGACGTAAAGATATGGACAATTAATTAAGATAAATATTATTCTGATTACTGTATTCATCAACTAAAAAATGTCAACAAAAGGTGTTAACTCGCGCAACAGGGAAAGCCCTTAAAATACGTCTTCGAGACATATTGCTATAACTCTGACATCATATTTCTACATTTCTGTGTGTATACTAGACTGTCTGGAAAAAAAAATATTTTTTTTACCTCGCACATCATAAAACTGAAGTTTAGACCATAAGAATGAATCTGGTACGACTTTTTTCAGAGGGCGCGCAATTTGCTTTTATATTTTCCATTTGATGAACACATAAAAAATGGAATCATCCATTTCGATGGGTATGAAAAATGTTGAACATAATTGACTGTGCGTTAAAATGGTATAGTTTGATAGCCAAAATGTCCTACGATGTGCCGAATTTAAGAGATTGTATATGCTATCAAACGCTGTCATTCTAACACACTGTCACTTGTGTTAAACATTTTTATATTGATCCAAACGAAAAATTCGATTTTGCACGTGTTAGTCAAATGAGAAATGCAAAAGCCCGTTACCCGATCTCTAAACGAACTCGTACGAGGTTTTTTTTAACGAGGTTCAATATTATGGTCTAAACTTTAATTTTATCATGTGCGAGGTAAATCAGAAATTTTTTTTAACAGCCTAGTGTAGACAAATAGGCCAATATCAATAGTAAATGGATCTATACCGCAAGAACTTGATATCTGATCAAGAAACTAAGTATACGTTACTAACCATTGTCCGTATATGCTGTTAAGTCAACGACTCGGACGATGTCAACATTTTCTCTGCCTTGCAGTATGCCTCGGTTTGTTGCCTCTACATTTTCCTCGTGTAAATCGTCTAAAATAGGGAACATCAATACGTAGGATCAGTTTCAATTAATTTGTTAGGGTTTACTCTACACGAATAATGAAAGATTGAATCAAATCTTTGAGAAACAGGTTAAGTATGTTAAACAGGTTAGGTATGTACCGCTGTCAGACTCTTCGATAATCTCAATTACTCTCTCTTGCTCCCTCGTTTCCCGAAGTTCCCTTGCCTCGCGGAGCTGTCTCACCTCACGGAGCTGCGAGGCCTCGAGTTGCTCCCTCACCTCGAGTTGTTCTGAAGGCTCGAGTTGTTCTGGAACCTCGAGTAGTTCTCGAGCCTCGAGTTGTTCTGGAACCTCGAGTTGTTCTCGAGCCTGGAGTTCTTCTGGAGCCTCGAGTTCTTCTTCTGGAGCCTCGAGTTCTTCTGGAGTCTCGAGTTCTTCTGGAGCCTCGAGTTCTTCTGGAGCCCCGAGTTCTTCTGGAGCCTCGAAATTCCGAAGGAGCATTTCTCCGTGATCATCAGCTATATTCGGGAAAGTACTCTCAATAGTCAGTATTATACACTTTATTACGATTAAACTTTAAGCAACTAGTTATCGTACTTGGTCATTTTCTGTACCATAACTTGTTCACAAATTCAAATATCAGAGTAAATGTCTTATTACCATCTTCATTTTCCGAACCGACCGACGAGTCATTTAAATCGACGTCTGATTCTGAAACAAATAATTTTGTACAGTACTCATTGGAAGAACTTTTTTTTAACTCGTGTGATTGCAACAGTCGCCTTCGGACCTTGCTGCGAACTCACACCTGTCAGAAAAAAGTTGTAGCGCACTTGATCATAATATATTATTCTATGCTTGACGGTGTTTTTATGCAGTTTTTAAATAGTAATAATTAAAGAAACTACAGCGAAAAACTCAATTTATGTTCTATGCAGTCGTACTTAAAACATGTATTTCGTTGTTTACCGTGATTATCGAAATCGTTCGGTTCTTCCAAATCACCGTCGTCGAAGCGCAATCCTTGGAAAAGATCGTTGTCAAAATCGGGATCTTCTTCTTCAATGAAAGATAAAAATAGTAACAGTGAGAATAATAAACAAGTCAGGTTACAGGCCATATTAATGAATGCCATGCGTTATCTCAAGAAATACAATATTTCATCAACTTCTGACCCTTTACTTTCATTTTAATTAGTAGCCTTATACATAAAGCTTTTTATAATGGGGAACGAATATTAATAGTCGTAAATATTGAAAGCAAGCGATATTTCCACTACGATGTAAATTATGATTGTAACATTAACTGGGTGATCAATGTCCCTCTGCGTGTTTCGTCTCCAAGCCCCCCGGTCATTGATTATTTTTATATTGATGGTCTTTGATATTCGGCTTCTAATCAATTATATGTGTGAAGGATTTGTGTTGCGCACGGCCGCAGCTGCAGCGTGGTTTTTGTAAAATACAGAAATTGCTTTATCGGATGTATAAAGTTTCATAATTTTATTTACCAGCGGGAATTATATTTGGGGTTTCTTCCATCTCTACCTCATCCTCTGGGAGATCATCCGCTATCAGATGAAGCCTTTGACGTATATGACCCTTGAGTAACACAGCTATTGAGAGAAATTCAGCCGCAGTGATTTCATCTGAATACAGTTGTTTCCACGCTATTGAAATTGATAAAAACTATTATTATAAATAGATTTTCAGTAATTATTTTGTGCTATAATAAGAGAGGGTATTCAAATTTGAAAAATGTAATCTTTTTCCTGCACGATAACATGGACTAAGGACTCATCAATAAAATTGTAATAAATATCCGAATAACCGATGGTGGCATTCATTGCTTACGAAATTGAGCATATGGCAAATTTAGCAAAATATTTTATACTATGTTCCTTATAATACGAACGAGCGTAATCTCATTTACCTAATAACGTGGGTTTTAGAAAATCCGATTCTTTACTACCTTTTATAAACGAACAAAATATGGATTGTAGGTTTCAATTCAAAATTGACAACCGTGTTTTTACGTAACTATATAATGAGATGACTAACCTTTCACCAACTGATTCCGTTTGTAAACGGTAGAATATCGCGGGTACCGTTTGATCCTCTTGCCGAGCTTCAGGCTTTGTAAGTCGTCTCGTGCATTTGAAGTCAACTTCAAAAGATTAACTATTACAAAAAAATAATAATAGTTACTTTTTTCCGAACCCTCTCAGATATCTGTTATGCTGTGCCAAATTTTAGTACTACTTGAAAGCACTGTCTACTAAACCCTTCGGATTTTTTACTTCACATGTTTGAAACATACTTTTTTTCTTCAAATACATATATCTCAGAAAAGCGTAGTCGCATAAAAAAGGTTACGTTTTTATATGAACTATTCGTTATAATATGTGTTATGTTTCAATTTGTTTTGTAAAAGGTATTTAATAATTAATTTTTTTTTCGATCAATGAGACACCTCTAATACTTCTTCCAGAATATTTGCCAGTGCGTGAAGAGAACCTGAACGAAAAAATCAACGACATAGAAGTCGACATACTTTACAAGAAAAGAATATTATGATATAAATATTATGGTACTATTGTTTTCCTTAACAAAAACGTCGAACACCACATTGCCAATTTTTTGCAGGGTTTTACACATTGCCAAAATTTAAAGCAGATTAAACGGTGTCGCAATGAATTAAAGAATTAAAAAATTGCTGAATAAACCTTTTGCAAAACAAATTTTAATCTAACACCTATTGCAATATATATTTAATGAAAAAAACGTTATTTGTTTGTATTCATACTTTTTTAAACGACCTTGATTTTCTGAGATATATGGATTTAAAAAAACGTATATGTCCAAACAAGGTAAATAAAAAATTTGAATAAATGCATGAAGAGTGTTTTCGAGTAGTACTACATTTTGGCAAGTTGGCTTGATTTAGAATGCCTGGTATTATAAAAATATGTCCAAATATTACAAAAAAGGCGAACCTAGGAACGTCCATGCACCCGGATGTTTTCCGAGCTTATCAGCGAGAACACTATTGTAACACTCGGTTACATTGTTTGTGCGCCCCGAGAGACCATGCACGCTAAAACCGGCCGGCTTAAGGGGGGAACCCGGTTTATGAGGTCGAAATTTTGCTGTTTTTCATGATTTTTTTTAACCAGGAAGGAATAATCACAAATTGTTTAAACTTGGAGGATATTTTATTTATGTTTTCAAGTACACTTTAAAAATTTTTCAAACGATTTCCGCCGGAAATAGTGGAGTTACCACGTGCAGTCCATGGGCGATTGCCATCCGAGCATTTGGCTGGCGTACATCCCTGACGTCGCAATTTTTATCTGTAATCATCAGGATTTTTTTTTTTCATTAAAAACATATTTTCTAAGAATATGAACCTAATTTTGATCAAACACATTGAAAATTGCATGTTTTTGAGGTGTTTGAACACAATGTTATGTTTTTATACTATATTTTTTTATCCTTCTTGCATAAAAAAATATATTTTTAATAACATTATAATCCCCGAATTCGGTTCATGTTCCGTGGAATTGAATAAAGAATATCTACACCAAATTTCAGAACGATTGATCAATAACTGTTTGAGCTAGAATGTACGCTAGTCGAAAAAAAGTCGTTTCGAGAAAAACGCGTTTGAAATAAAATGTAGCGAAAATGAGAAATCCAAGGCAGTAATTAATTATAAAAAATGCTCACCGGTTAATCAGCTATTCCAGCACCATATAGCAATCCCTCTTCTTGCTCATATGCGTCATTTTTAACTTGCAACTCCGCTTGACGAGCTATACGAGCTTCCTTCGTCTCCAATGAGCTGCGCCTATTCTGTCTCGTCACGCGCTTTCTGTCCATGCTCTCGGCATAATTGAAGCTCTGTGAGCCAACGACCAGATTTAATTCATTCGTCAGCATTAGAAGGGCTGAATTTCCGTTTTTGAGTTTCTTGAAATTTTAATTTTTGTTTACAATTTCCGCAAATAAGAATGTCCGACAAAGCAGTGAATACTGTGAAAAATTCGATGATCCTATAACAATGTATAGGATTCACAATCACATTCTCACTAGTAGCAGTCGAAAGTTGTCTTTTGCTCGTACTTGCTTCACCTTCTTCACTGACACTCGACTCACTCTTGGTGTTTTGATTTCCATAAAATGCTCTTTTACGTGGTCTACTTCGTCGTTCGCAAGACTCATTACAACTTTTCGGATACGAGGACTTCTTCACAGAACCGACAGGCGGTCACTTAAGTGCTCATTGCATTCGAACTAATGGGAATTTTGCTTTGAAATTTTGACTACATATTCTTGAATAGTTATACTAACGATTCATGCAATTAAAAAAAAGACGATTTTTCGATCGGTCTAAACTGGTTTCCCCCCTTAATTATCCGTAACCACTCACGCTCATAGTACGTGAGGAACCGTTGAAGCGTCGTTGCTAATGCTTGTGGTAAAGCAGCCTTCAACACTTCGTACTCGGTCTGAATCGAATCGCAGGGTAAGTACGCCAGAGCCATCAGCTTTTTCATAAAAAGCTTGGCGGTTTCGTCTTCCCTGATCGTTGGAGTGAGATTCAGTTTCTTGATCTTTTTCAACAACGCCTTATTAAAAAATATTAACCATCAGTAATGAAAATAATAAATAACATAAATTTGTAACTAGGGCTTGAATGCATACATGTAGTAATAAAATTTTAAAGTAATTGCATAGACAAAGGAACGAAACAATTGAGTTCATTTGCAAAAATTTTATGTTCATTCATGTACAAATATGGCATGAGTAAAGATGAGAGATCTGTAAAATCGAACTGCCGTATGACTTGATTAGGTCAGAAAACATTTAACAAAATGTTTATATTAAACGGTCGCTAAAAAAATATAAAGATTTTTATTATTCTGCTAGAAGTTCTTTTTTGTCACATACCCGCGTAGAAAAAAAGAATCTGGCCGAGATTTTTAAGAAGAGGGGTCTAACCTTCGTTCGTAACAAATTAGTGTTAGCAGTCCTTCATTATTCGTAAAGATCTTTTTTATATAGATTTATTTCATGTTCAATGAAAATGAAAAGAATCTCGCTGGGCGAGATTCTGATAGAGATTCTTCTTATTTCCAGCTACCCACTAAAGAATCTCGCTAAGAAGCTGACCGGGATTCTCAGATAGATTTTAAAAGAATCTCGGTTCGGCGTGCAACCGTGATTCTCGCCGAGATTCTCGCTGAGAATCTCAGTGAGAATCTCGGCCAGATTTTGTTTTCTACGCGGGTATTTACATAGGCCATTTTTATTTGTCTCGCGTGGATTATTCTTCAAGCATCGTGTATTCTAATGACTTTTACTTCAGTCGGTGTGAGAATGGATGTTTTATGCACGCTTTGCGTGTGTAAAACCCACCTTGTGAAGTAAAATGTTGTACAATATCCGTTGAAAAACTTTTTCTTTATAAAGTAAACGGCCCAGTTTGCATCTCACTTTGCCCATATATATATTATGTTTTTTCAAACTAGAATTCATATAATTTTGTATTCTACTTTATTGTTTAAAAATATCAATTTTAAACTGATTATTATGCCGATGCAATCTATGAATTCCTTTTATAACGTAGCTCCTATTTAATTACTTATCGTAGATTGACAAAGTTGGTGATTTTATCTACAGACTCCTAAACAGAATCTTTTCTTACCGAAAATCGGAATCTTTAACTATTTTGAGCGACTTCGCTACAAAGCTTCGCAAATTTATTTCTCTACGGATTGAATCAGAATCCCTGTAACAAAAAGTTGTGGTAGGTAGGTCCCTGGCATGTAAAATGTTTATGCTAAATTCACCATACTTTTTAAATAATTTAAAGTACAGGAATTTCAACTTGCTCTTAATTTCCTTTTAACTTCCTTTCCATATTTCTCTCCACTTACTCTCAATTTACACATCCTAGTGTAAGTTCAGCGTAAGTTACCGAACTTCCATTGAAGTATAGGCTGTGAGCATGTTAAGAGAAAATTAAGAGAATGTTGTGAGCAAGTTGAGAGCATGTTGAGTAGGGCGATTCTAATTGCTTACTATTCGGAAAATATTGTGAACTTGGCGCTCTGACTTTGCACACCCATTCCTAAGGTCATTAATGACCTGCCACAACCCATTGCTACGGGGATTGTAATCGCCCTGTATATATGACTTTAGATTTGCCATAAGTAGCAATGAATTCTTACGGTGAGTTATAAAGTATTTAAAAAAAGGTGAACGCATTATCATTTTACTAGAAACACATAGAATAAATTGAATGAATTTACATATTTCAACTTACATGATCGTATGTGACGCCTAAAATTGTCACGAGTTGATAAACGTCTCGCAAAGTGGGCGTCGTTTGGAATGTGCCGTCAATGAAAATTCGTGTTACGTACCGAAATTCATCCGCAACAAACTGAGGGTCATACAATAGTATATGCACATCTCCGAGACTATCAATTATTTTACGGCTCTGAAGGCGTCCCACATCATACTCTAGGAGACGGCTATTTTCAGGCTGCTCCAATTGCGTGGCCATTTCTTCCAAACATGTTAGATTTGGAGGATACATTCTGGACCTCCAGCGCTTTAATGTACTTTTTATGGTATTGTACGGCAATAATATTTTGATTTCACGCGGGTACCCATGGTAACAATTCCAATGATCGTTATTAGTCCTCTTAGGGATTATAAATGCAATCGAACCAATGAACTGCTCTATTACAGCGAGTCCAAGAGTTCGTATTTTCTTTACGAATGAGATACTTTATTAATATTTTTCATTTCTAATTCAACGATCATTCATAACTGGTTCGGAACGTATCAGAGTACATTGGAACCAGTAGCAGGGTAGTGCTAATTTAGTCCATTTAACTACTATTTTCTCAGTGTAGTTACAAGTGATACGCACAGAATATCTGGGGCATTTCATCACAGACACAAAAAAATACGATGTCATAATCCGGTTAAAAAAATGTGTTTTTATGGCATCAAACTTAAAAGCAAATTCGAAATCAACACTTACATTTCAGCTATCGTTTCATAGAGGACTTTTAACCTCCAAAAGTTTCTCTGAACCGCTGACTTTAACGCATGCCTGAAGTTAGCTTTTTCCTGACACATGCGGTCCTTGAAACATACGGCGGAATGTTTCCTCAATGAAACGATTTTTCCATTTCGGAGCTTCTTAGCCGTTGCAGAACAGCATTTGGTTTGACACCGCAGATAACTGTAATAATGTCAAGTTTAAACGATATTTATAAAATGCTCCTCCACAAAATTAAATAAAAACTGTACGCAATGAGAAAAAATTGCAGTTCAACCTGTAAGTAATTGAGTGTCTAAACATTTTGGATATATTATTTGTGATATATTTTTAAAATATGTATATACATATACGTGTATATATCACCGGTACTGTGGGGTAGTGCGAACAGTGCAAACATTGGTATCAACAATGCCAATGTAGACGAACGCAATACATGGGGGGGGGGGGAGTCGAAAGTTGGCAATTGCAACGAGTGTCATGTTTGCCGCCCGAAGGTCATCGAGGTCAGCAGAACCAAATGAGTCGGCAAATCTTCCAAGGATCGAAATTTAAAACTGCGTTAAATTAGATACTTCCAGCCTCGGAAATTATCATGCGGAGCACCGCTTTTCATGCAGGTGTTACGAAATATGTATTGTCAATGTTATGTATTGAATTGTAACAACATTGAAAGCGCGAAGTAACTTTGTCATCGATAGAACGAAAATAATCCTTAGTACAACATAGTTGACAAAGAACCTAAAGAATGCTAATGTTTTAATTATATTTGTTAGTGTTAAAAATTATTCGAGAAACGTCACCAAATTTAATATTTATATAGATATTGTAGATACTGTATTGAATTGATTAAAAAAAATTCTTACGTAATGCCGTTTTGTGCCCTCTTGCTGACGGCAAAAATCCTCCCGTCTTTGATGCGTTCGTGCAAGGGAAGTCGTTTATTGCGATGAGGGGGCATTGCAAACGCAAGAATAAGATTTTTCAGTACAAGGAAACTCGACCTCTACTACACTAAACACTTCTAACACGACTAATGACGATCTCACTATTCTCCTCATCGAATTGCAGAAGACGCTTGAAACGCGGCAGCACGATATTCGCGGTGTGAGAGTGGGGAGGCCGGGCGGCTTGGCTCTTTCGTGCAGCACGTTGCTACCCAATGTTATTGTTTCTTCTTAGAGGTCATAGGCTCGCGGCGAATTTCAGGATGTTTTCACACTTTTTCATTGTGACCGAAATTAAAATTATTTATTTATTTATTAGACAGGACATTTTTCTTTATTTCATCTCCTCAAAAGAATAACCTTACTTTCTTTAGAATTTTTTTAGCAGCCAATATTTGTTTATAAATGCTTGGAATTTATTTTATAATCAATTCAAATTTTAAAACAATTATATTCTTTTTTTACCAATTATACTTATGTTTGGATTTTTAACTTTTCATATAATTTCTCCGCGCATTTGTACTACTTATGAGTCATCTCGGTTGTATTATTTTTTTTTTTCACACGTGCATATCCTGTATAATGCACAAATCAATAGATAAATAAATACATTTTCCCACAAATTAGAAAATCTGAAGAGATTGTCAAAATTCCGGTGCTATGTCTAAAAGTGTTTAAGTAACAGCCCACATCTGACTGATTACTGCTTCTAATGTCTTATTATCTTTGTTCACGAAAATCGTTCGTAAAAAAATAAAAGCGGAATTGGGCACAGTCTTGGACAAGACTTCAAAATGTTTATATATGCTACAGCATTTTTGAAATTTTTCAAATTATGACCGAATGTAGAATTGTTGAAAATTCAAAAGAACGTTGGATAATGAAAGAATGTTTATAAAAATACGTACAATTAGAACGCAAAGAGGAAACAACACTGTGATGAATGTATTTTTATATAATTGCATACTAATCATGTAAATATAAATTTTTGCAGACAACAAATATTAATATAAATTTTTGACGTATTTTTTTAGAATTAAACATATTTGTCAGTAGATTCAATAGAAGGTTTCAATTTTAGTTCGTAAATGACATCTGAGAAAATGCAAATGAGTATTTGTTGTAACAAAATTATTGAAACCGCGAAGTAACTTTGTCTTCATTAGAACGAAAATAATTAATAGTACAACATAGTTGATGAGAATGCTAATGTTTTCATTATATTTGTTAGTGTTAAAAATTATTCGAGAAACGTCACCAAATTTAATATTTATATAGATATTGTAGATACTGTATTGAATTGATTAAAAAGAATTCTTACGTAATGCCGTTTTGTGCCCTCTTGCTGACAGCAAAAATCCTCCCGTCTTTGATGCGTTCGTGCAAGGGAAGTCGTTTATTGCGATGAGGGGGCATTGTAAACGCAAGAATAAGATTTTTCAGTACAAGGAATCTCGACCTCTACTGCACTAAACACTTCTAACACGACTAATGACGATCTCACTATTCTCCTCATCGAATTGCAGAAGACGCTCGAAACGCGGCAGCACGATATTCGCGGTGTGAGAGTGGGGAGGCCGGGCGGCTCGGCTCTTTCGTGCAGCACGTTGCTACCTAATGTTATTGTTTCTTCTTAGAGGTCATAGGCTCGCGGCGAATTTCAGGATGTTTTCACACTTTTTCATTGTGACCGAAATTAAAATTATTTATTTATTTATTAGACAGGACATTTTTCTTTATTTCATCTCCTCAAAAGAATAACCTGACTTTCTTTAGAATTTTTTTAGCAGCCAATATTTGTTTATAAATGCTTGGAATTTATTTTATAATCAATTCAAATTTTGAAACAATTATATTCTATTTTTACCAATTATACTTATGTTTGGATTTTTAACTTTTCATATAATTTCTCCGCGCGTTTGTACTACTTATGAGTCATCGCGGTTGTATTATTTTTCTTTTTCACACGTGCATATCCTGTATAATACACAAATCAATAGATAAATAAATACATTTTCGCACAAATTATAAAATATAAAGAGGTTGTTAAAAATCCGGTGCTATGTCTAAAAATGTTTAAGTAACAGCCCACATCTGACTGATTACTGCTTCTAATGTTTTATTATCTTTGTCCACGAAAATCGCTCGTAAAAAAATAAAAGCGGAATTGGGCACAGTCTTGGACAAGACTTCAAAATGTTTATATATGCTACAGCATTTTTGAAATTTTTCAAATTATGACCGAATGTAGAATTGTTGAAAATTCAAAAGAACGTTGGATAATAAAAGAATGTTTATAAAAATATGTACAATTAGAACGCAAAGAGGAAATAACACTGTGATGAATGAATTTTTATATAATTGCATACTAATCATGTAAATATAAATTTTTGCAGACAACAAATATTAATATAAATTTTTGACGTATTTTTTTAGAATTAAACATATTTGTCAGTAGATTCAATACAAGGTTTCAATTTTAGTTCGTAAATGACATCTGAGAAAATGCAAATGAGTATTTGTTGTAACAAAATTATTGAAACCGCGAAGTAACTTTGTCTTCATTATAACGAAAATAATTAATAGTACAACATAGTTTATGAGAATGCTAATGTTTTTATTATATTTGTTAGTGTTAAAAATTATTCGAGAAACGTCACCAAATTTAATATTTATATAGATATTGTAGATACTGTATTGAATTGATTAAAAAAAATTCTTACGTAATGCCGTTTTGTGCCCTCTTGCTGACAGCAAAAATCCTCCCGTCTTTGATGCGTTCGTGCAAGGGAAGTCGTTGATTGCGATGAGGGGGCATTGCAAACGCGAGAATAAGATTTTTCAGTACAAGGAAACTCGACCTCTACTACATTAAACACTTCTAACACGACTAATGACGATCTCACTATTCTCCTCATCGAATTGCAGAAGACGCTCGAAACGCGGCAGCACGATATTTGCGGTGTGAGAGTGGGGAGGCCGGGCGGCTCGACTCTTTCGTGCAGCACGTTGCTACCCAATGTTATTGTTTCTTGTTAGATTTTTTTCCCAATATTAATTTTTCTATTTAATTAACGAAAGATGCTTTTTAGCCCGAAAAATCAAGACTCACTTTGAATACCCACCATTTTATTTTGATTTTATACGTTGGAAATTTATTCAATTAATTAAACGATAAACTATTATACTAATGAAATTCAATTTTTTCTAAATTTTATTTTATATAACCTGATTCCGAATGGAATTGCTCACCGCAAAATGCCTTTTGAGAGATACTTTGCGGACATCGGCAGTAACACCGTTAAAATTAGATATTCTGACACAAAAAAAAAATACCGAATTGTCTTCAAACGTTACTTTTCCTAATACCGAACTTCTGTGTTAATAATTACGATTTAAACCAAAAAAAATCGCCAAAATACGCTTTTTTGGCCCCTTGACTAGGTGAAACCCCTTAATGCTTCTAACGTAATCCGGTGTGGTGGTCTAGTGGTCAGTGTACTGGCCTCTAGTCCAGAGCATTAGCAGGTCGCGGGTTCGTATCCCGATGCCGTCGATTTTCGTCGAAAAATGTAAATACGGGTGCGATGAAGCTCCAGATGTATGCGTGGGACACACACAGGTCTAATGTATACAGCCATGTCCGTGTTTACATTCTCGACGAAACGGTGCCGTGAGGCGAACTCGAGACCGGCTATATCGGCATAGGTTTTTGGCAGTTTTCCTATGCCCATGGCAGAAATGCTATGCCGAATGCGATATAGAGGGGTAAGTCGGATACGGCCGCATGTGGGCTTGGTTACTGATCCGGACCAGATCCCCAGGGGGGACCGACTACTGACCCGGGCCGACCCTGTATTAGGCGGTAATGCCTGCAGAAGGTGGAATAGCAATATTTAAAAAAAAATCCTTCTAACTTAACTACATTTTTGTATCTCGGCACTATCGTATCTAGGATATCTATCACATAAATTACTTGAATTTGATTAAAATTCTAATAACAATTAATCTTTACTTGTAGGTAAGTTTTTTTAAATCGGAAAAATGATTTTTGTTAAATAAGTAAAAAGTTAAATTTCGAAATATTTTTAGAACAGCGAATATTTGTTATCAACTATTCATTTTACAACATATTTAACATATGAATAAATAAAAAATAAATCCCAAAGCATTTTTAGAAATCTGGATATTTTCAAAATAGTGAAAAATTCAGTGAAAAGTAGTATTTTCTCTGAAAAGTAAACTGACGTTGAGAAAAAAATTTTCAGAGAAGCTTCCGGGACTTACAGAAACATATTTTTGCCAAGGGTTATGTTGCATTAGTACTAACCTCGTAGCTCGCGCGAAATTCTCATCTCGTTGAGCTTGATGCATATAGGGCGGCGTTGTTTGCGGTTACAATGATAATCCCCAATTACTGAACCTTTTGATTAAGAATAAATGCAGAAATTAAATGATGATTAAAGGTATTTAAGAGTCATTGATCATTGGACTTACAAGTAGACTGATGTAAAGTACAACAAATATATTTTTATATTAATATTGAGATGAAGTCAAGAGGCTGATTAATCAATTTATTACTTTATTATCTGAATTTCATTCTTACCATGGCTTCTAAATGAATTAATGCATTTTCTCAGAGAATTATTGTTCATTGAAATTAAGTATTCTAATATCGAGTTATTTTGGACAACAAATAGATTTTGATTTCAATATCACGAATGATATTGATTGGCTGGGGACATATATGTTCATTTACTGGTACATTCTCCCTATCTTCATGAAAAAGGGGTTCAATAGTACCACCAAGGAGACACAGATAATCAAAAAAGATAATTTACAATTTTATTTTTGAAGTCATACTTACCAAGTACTTCGAACAATAAAACGGTTCCTTACTACCGGCAAACACAAACTTTCGATTTTCGACACGTGCGAAATGACCAAGATTCAGCAGAAGAGTAGGAAAACACCGGCAAAAACGCGGGATACGTAGTTCCGTAAATGCGTACCACTGGTGAGACACAGCCAATCAAAAATGAGACGCAGGACGTAGCTAGTCATAACAAAAACGCTAGTGACCAGAATTACCGCGAAGCGCGAATTGCGAAGAGCATTCAAAATGTTCGCATTGAAAGCACGAACTATATAGGTATACATATAGCGTAGCCCGTGTTCATTCACACAGGATGAAACCCTACCCTCTTTAATTTCTCTAATATTTCTTTATATTGTTGTTATCACTGAAAAGATAACCTGCGAATTGTATTAGATTTTCATTTTGCGCCCTTCTTGATTAATAAATGAAATAAAATATCCAATTTAAAAAATTCCATTTTCGTCATAAATAATGTGGCATATTATTTCGTCAAATAGAGCGTTTAACATAAACAAAATTTTAAAAAATCATAAACATTACATTGAACATGTTTGCATAGTTTAAAATTAGAAATGTTAAGTTTCCATAGGTACATTTTATCTTATTAGAAAATTCTTTAGATTGTTAGAAAAATTATCTTTTCTCCCGACTTCGCGGGCGGGAAATCGCTCATTTGTTGCGAATGACGTACGCATGCGCAGTCCGCTTTCATTATCTCTCGAGGGAGGTAATCATCGTACTACGCATGCGCAGTCCGCTTTCATTACCTCCGGAGGGAGGTAATCATCGTACTGCGCATGCATGTCGTCATTTGTTAAAAATGAGCTTATTCTCCGTCCTTGTTGCACACACGAAATGTGGATATTTTTTAGCGAAATCGGGAGAAAAGTATAGTACGTTATATGGGAGGGGTGCGACTTTTCACCTTGTGTGAATTTCTCAAACTTCACTCTCGGTGAAAAGTTGCACTTTCCTCCCTTGTCACATAATGTACTATTTTTAATAGGAAGCACATATTTTATGAATTTTTTATACATTACAGGTAAATAATATAATTTAAGAATAACAGGCACTATAGGGTTGAAATTTCGGATTTTCAATACACAATTTTGGTGCATTTTACTAAGAAGATTGAAAAATCATACTGAATAAAAATAAAATTGAAATTTTTTAAAAAACTCCCGACTTAAAAAAAAACTATATAAAAAAAATTTGATTTTATAAATTCAATATTCATAAAAATTAATCTGAAAAGGATAAAATAATTTCCTGTATCGTTTTAGTGAACAAATCATTTGAATAATAATAATTTATTTACTGCTGTCAATACAGTCCGGAGACGTCTTCTTCTGGGTTGGCAAATGTCCTTATTGTATATAATCATTCTTTTCTATAAGTGTCCAGACGCCAGCGCGTCTCTTGATAGGCAATAGATGATTACGATATTTGAGGGACGTCTCCCGACAGTATTGACAGCAGTAAATGAATTATTATTATTCAAATGATTTGTTCACTAAAACGATACCGGAAATTATTTTATCCTTTTCAGATTAATTTTTATGAATATTGAATTTATAAAATCAAATTTTTTTTATATAGTTTTTTTTTAAGTCGGGAGTTTTTTTTTAATTTTTTATTTTATTTTTATTCCATACTTTTTAAAGTTCATCCTTAGGTGAATATGTACATTTACATGACAGCAGACCAGGAATGAGGTAATGGCTAGACGTGTAAGATATAAACTAATCCACCTAAAAATAATCGCAAGACAAAAACATTTTTGTTAAAATACATTTTATCTTATTATTATAATTTGCCTGTTTATTATATATGATACCTCATTATTAATATATATATTTTTTATTAATATTCTGTTTTAATACTTGTCAGATGCTTCGAAGAAATTTCGTCGAATCACCTTTATTATTACATTATTATGATACGCGGTTTAATCGAGGACAGTAATGAAATAATAAAAAAAAAAAGTAAACAATACACAGATTATTTATTTATTAGTATCGTCGTACACTACGCTTCATCGAATTGTTTGTGTAAGGTTAGTACACTGCAGACGATGGATTTGCTTGAGATGACTAATGGCGGTAAAATCAACATTTTCAAACAGGTTTTCCAAAAAATACTTGTAATTCAGCGAATTAATAATTTATCGTACCGAAATATGTCTTAGAACCATCTTTATCACTGTCAGAATCCATGTGCCAAATTTGGTCAAGCCATTTGTTGTGGTTTCGGAGAAAACTGGCGACAAAGAAATCCGAATCGATCAGCTGATCACCGTGAAACGCATAACACCCGTCTTTTTGCCCGGCGGGCAGTCGGGAGTAAAAAAGGAGTATAACTAATATGCAAACTATATGCACAACCTCAAACGATGAGAAAACCTCATGCTCGTCGACCTCATGAGCAAACCTCATGCTCATCGCCAACTGTCGGCCCTTGTCACATAAAATACTATTCGGCTAACATAATATATCGGCCAACGCCGATACGTTAATTAACCGGTGTTCTTCCTCGTTCGGAAGTTCGGACAATCGGTTTTTTGTTGAGGTACCTCAAGTACCTCAACAAAACGAGTATGTACTATGCGCAAATTGACTCAATGCGAAAATGTGAAGCCGAAATGATTAAATGACGGAAAATGCGGGAAAATTAGGTATAATAAAAATAAATAAAACTCCTCATGTACAGAATAAAAAACCGTTCAAAAAAGCTGAACGGAATTTTACTGTGGGAGCCGTAGTTTCGAAGACAGCCTGTTAAAGATTTAAATTATCTGAAATAATACTTTTCGGAGAACAAAAAAAAAATGTCGAACAACTCCTCACTTGGAGAATCGAAAAACGATTTAAAAAGTCCTTAAGCATTTAGGTCTCCGATCGATATTTTGGGGGTGAAACTCTGTCAAACACTTAATATGGAAATACTGATTTTCATATGTATCCTCGAAAAAATGGATTATATATTTATAAATCGGTATGAAATGCCGAGTTGAACGTTATTTGTGGACCCTCTCAACCGCAGAATAATTAATAGTGCTGCCACCTAACAGCGGTAGAACGAACTACACGACCACAGTAAATATAATTTTCGGAATTGTGCGCCTTCGGAAAATTAAATGTCGTTCTTTTGCTTTATCGGGTAATGCATTTCGGTATTTTGACATTCAGTGTAGTTGACTTTCGGATATTTGCTCTTTCAGTAAAATTATTTTCGACACATTGACTTTTCTCAACTGTAATATTTGGAGTTCCGAATCTCCGTAAAAATAATATATTTTTACTTACAACTTCCGGATTTTCAGACTTTCGAACTGTTCTTTTATCTGTAAATCGAAATTCGAATCTTTACAACCTTTATAGTTTCGACTTTTCGACATTTGTAATTCGTAATACTATCTGTTCAAGCCAGTTAATCTGTTCTTATCGTGCGTCTTTGGAAACTTTCGATTGTTATGATTCAAATTTCGCATCATTTTATTTTCGTATTTAACAGCATTCTATGCTGGTTTCTGTCGGTTTTATAGACTTTTGTTGGTGTAAGATGTCGTACAATGTATCAGGTGAGATATTTAATTTAGGAATTTTAAACCTTCGTATATTTTACGTTCGGAACTTCTACCCCGCCCCGAGGTCGTGACGGTATTTGCAGGCCGTCCGCATACAGCGAGAGATAATTTATAGAATAGAATAGAATAGAATTTATTGGATCCAGGGAAAATAGAATCCCCAAAGGACCATAAACATACAGACAAGCAAAGGTGACAGAAAGTTTTGTACAGAGAGCGGTGATTGGTAGTGAGCCGTAACACACTAGCTAAGTTTAGTTACAAAATGCGCACAAAGAATACATAGATGGTTTATATTAGCCTAGGTCCTCGGCTTCATCGCGCTCGCGCGCAAGGAGGTGCCAAAGTAGCCGGGATTTGAAAGAATCGAGCGTCACAGCGCCAGTAATAGTAATGGGTGGCGCATTCCAAAAGTGCGTGCCGAGAGCTAGAAGAGATTTTCGGTAGAGGGACGTCCGCACAGTCGGCGCTCGTAGCGTGTTAGTACGCCCTTCGATGACTCGAGGATTTTCCCGATCTCGTAATATCAGTGAGTCTGCGAGGTAGGAGGGGGTACCGCTTCGAATCATGGAATAAAAAAGACAGCCGACAAAATATAAACGCCTATTCCTGATAGTGATCCATCCAAGTGAGCGCCGGCTCGCAGATATATGTTCGACCCGCCTAATGTTCAGGATGAACCTCACGGATGCATTAAAGGCACGCTGTAGTTTGTTGTTCAGACCGGCCGGAATATCACTTAGTACTGCGGAACAATAGTCAAAGTGGGGAAGGACCAGAGTCCTCACGAGCCATTTTCTGGTGTCGGAGTCTAGAATCTTCGAACTGCGGTACAATAACGCGAGACAGCCATACACGCGTTTTCTTACAGCTGAGACTTGGTCATCCCATCTGAGAGAGTTGCTTATTATGACTCCAAGATATCGTAACGATGTGACGTAAGCAATAGGCTCGTTAAGTACGTACAGGTGGGGAAGACTGGCGAGATTTAAGTTGTTTAGGTTGTGCGCAGAGCCGAGAATCATCGCTTTGGTTTTAGAGCAGTTAAGAGACAGAGAGTTTTGCGTAGACCAGGCGTAAATGTTCCTAATCTCTTCATTTACAAGGTCGATAGAGGCAGCAAGATCGTCAGCCGGACATTGATAGTAGATAACTAAATCATCAGCATACTAAAGATGGAAACATGTTTGGAGGTCAGCAGGCAGATCACTAAGGTAGAGACTAAAAAGTAATGGTCCAAGAACGCTACCCTGAGGGACTCCTGATGCAACCGACGCCCATGTTGAAGTACTTCCATCGGGTAAACGAACTGCCTGAGACCTTCCGTATAAGTACCAAGTAAACCACTTTAGAGCCGCAGCTGAAAAACCGAGGGAAGCAAGCTTCTGCAATGGAGATATGTGGCAGACCGTGTCAAAAACTTTACTGAAGTTGAAGAAAACTGCTAAGGTGAGAAAACGTTTGTCAATGCCTAGTCTTACGTCGTCGGTGAACTTGAGTGGAGCAGTTTGCGTGCTGTGATTCTTGCGGAACCCAGCTTGTAACGGATCCAATAGGTTATTTGTAACAAGCCATCTAATTAGCTGATCGTAAGCAAGCCTTTCAACGATTTTAGAGAGTGAACATGGAATAGAGATAGGGCGAAAGTCAGTGGGCGAGGTAGGCGAGGAAACTTTATTGATAGGGGTAATGAGAGTGGTACGCCAGGAGGAAGGAAAAGTGGAAGTGCTAAGAGAAAAATTGATGAGATTATTGATTTGCGGGAGGAGCATGCTAGAAACAAGTCGAAGATAAGAAGCGGGAAGAAGGTCGGTACCTACAGAGTTGGACGAGCTACGAGAAAGAGCAGTGAAGACGTCAGCAGGCGAAACATCTGTGAAAGCGAAGCGGTTATAATTCAGTTCTGGAAGATTGTAGAGGATAGTGGAGATGAGTGACGTCGAGTGAGGAGGAGGGGTAGTGAAGACCGAGCAAAAAGCCTGATTAAGATCGTCAGGTAAAAAGTCAATAGGCAGAGAGGAACGCTTGGATTGGACATGCCCGAGACGTCGAAGTTCATCCCAAGCCTGCCGCGAACTGCGACAAGAGGTTACACGATCGATAATATGCCGTCTCTTTGCTTCAGCAATAGCTTGCTTCGCTCCGTTTCTCAGCTGTTGGTATGCCAATAACAATAAGGGGTTTCCAGGTCCAGACTTCTTGCTTCTCCAATACCTGCGAGTAGTAAGCGGTGCGCTATGGCGACCCCCACTCCTATCCCCACTCCTATCCCCACTCCTCTTTGTGAGAAGTGGGATGTAGAAGTGGGGCGTCGGTCGGAGCAGTGAGTCGCCATAGCGCACCACCTTTTTACATTAATTGGAATATATTTTACATATTTTTATTTACATTGGTTTATATATATTTGTAACACTATGGTATGATGACGCTGCTGGTGGTGAACTTCGATGGAGCATAGATATACACAAATACGACCTAGGGCTCCATCACGTCCTGGTGCTAGTAGGTTAAAACATACCGTGGCTCGTCTAAATTGCAAACAGAATAGACAGTAAAAAACACAGTACCAGAAATCGTACGCTGTCATATACCTGTAAAAATCTGTTGTTTTAATTACCTGAGAAGTGCTCATACAGGGGCTTGCTTGAACTCCAAATGATTGTACTTGGAACCATAGTACACCATAAGTAATTGATTTTCACTCGCGGAGACAATCATTTGTTGAAAGAGCTCATCGTTCTTTGCAAACGCATCGACAAATCTCGATGGTAGAAAACATGTAAATTCGTCCTGAAGATCCACGGCAATACGTGCACCCCACTTGGTTTGAGCTACCCTCATACCCGTGACGATATATTCTTTTTCGATTGTCAGCTCCGCCAATTTTTTCAATGGCAAATACGCCTCGGGTCTACCCACTTTGTTGATCGTCGATAAATCCATCTTGTAGTTTGAGCACTTTTATTTTATGCGTTAAATATCGTAATTCTGTTCTTGTTTGAATCAAAACTTTGATTGCTTCAATGTCTTGCAAGAGTTTTTCTATTCGAGACTTTAGAATAAGACGTTTTTTGCGCATATAGATTCAAAGGAGAAGAAGTAGTATCTAAGACGGCTCGACTGCGAATGAATATTCGTCGCTCGATTTTAAAAAACCTCATCATCATCGGTGTGTTACCCCCCACTCTGACATTATTAATTTACTGCAGCGTTAGCTGAATCATCGGATTGTCTTGAAGACACGTGTGCATGTAACACAATATTCTTGCAGCTGCGGGTCAACGAGCGCGGTGTCACTGACACCACTGTTGAAGGCCATCCCCCCCTGCGTTTCTTCTTCTTTGTTTAATTATGTATTTTCTTCTTCATTTTGCAATTAACGAGACCGTGAGCAACATCTTTGCACACAAACGTTAAATTGTTTATTCTGATACTTAGTCTGCTCATGCTTGCGGGAATACTCTTTATAGTATTCTCCTATTATTTTATCATTGCTCGACGAATTATTTGAAAATACGCTTCTGAAACGATGAATCCCAAGGCCTGTAGACATGAAATGAAGAAACATAATACAATAATGCCCGCAAAATTCTGATTCAGGACTCTGTAGTTGAGAGGTGCTGTAGCGAAAGAGTTTGCAGTTTTGTCGGAGTCGTTGGAGATGTTGAGGGACGACGGGTGGTAATCCGTAGCTATCGAAATACCATCCATTTCCAGCTCGATCGACGTACATGGCGACCCAGTGTGTTCCGGGCTGCTTGTGGCCATCTGTGTTAACGACAATTGCAATCGGTTTCGTCCACACCTTCGGGATGCGATCGGCAGGATACACACCGATAGTATGGTTCTTGATACTCTGAAGTGCCCGTAGTATTTGCAGGCTGTTCATGAGATACGCCGAGTTCCTTGCGTGAGCCTAATCCGACGTACCACGTTGTAGTTGTCCTATACTCGCACAGAGAATTGATACGATCGCTCTGACAAAGCCACTTTTTTATTTTTGCAGCACTATTTAGAGCACACCTAAACGAGCTATTTCTACACAATACACTATGATAGACACAGAGAGTGTTGCACAATGGTAAATTACGGAATGACGGGTCCGTTGCGTCTTCTTCCAAATTTATAACGAAACATCCGGTTAGCTGTGTTAAATAATTCGCTTTATCAGTTCCTCTGGTAAATATACGGTCGACCTGCACGGCGATTCTCTTCAAAACGCTCTCAACAGCGCGTAGAGATGTTTCCCCGTCGGACCACTCTATACCGTGATGATTATTGATCAACCATGTGTTTTGTCTCTTTACACTAGGTGGTAAACTTTCATACGCATGGGGTGGTGATATGATCCAGTGTGCGCTAAAATCAGCGTTGACAGATATTACAGCTATTTCTTTTGGAATAAACTCGTTAGCTCTATCCTTCAGACCCTGTATATCGATGATGATATTCATGATGTATTGCACGATCGTGATACCTCAAGGTATGAACGCTAACTGACACTAGTCGCGGTTCTCTCTGTGAATATATGATTTCCATAGGTATTTAACCGCTATAGTCCACAATTACCTGTCGGGATGAGTCAATCTCTAAAACATTATCGTATTCAGCGTACACAATGCAATTAATTGTTGAAGCCAGAGCTTCTGCAAAACGTACTTCTATTCGGACACTACCGTGTCTTACGAGATTCCAATGAGTATTGCTATTGGCTGAGAGATCGGGTGTAAGATCAAACGCGTATAAACAATAACCGTAGGGGTAGATCGTGCGTGAAATGCAGTTACCCTCATTCAAAAAGTCTATGCCTGTACCCGAGAAGAGTGTGTGGTATGCATCCACGTACATGGAGTCGTCTAGAAAATTTGGTTGTAGAGGTCGTGACGGTATTTGCAGGCCGTCCGCATACAGCGAGAGATAATTAATGTTGTAATGATGAAAATTGAATGGATTCATTGCGCGATCACCATTAAAAGCTTTATTATCGACAAAACCGACGATTATACGTTTTGGTAGTTGACCGAGTATCACGTTATCAAGAGTATCACCATGGACACCCGCATGCATGGATATAGCTTTAACCTCGACGCGTGTCAGAGGATACTTGGCTGTGGATTTAGATAGAGCTCTTGCATGCGCAAGAAGTATACCAGGTGCTATCTTAACGCGTCGTACGACTAGCGACGCCTCCGTGATTCGTACCGTACAATTCTTCGAGCCAGTCATGAGACAAAAAGCGTTGTTAGTTCGCACGAATCGTAACCTCATCTCAACACCGTTAAGCAAAAATCTCTCCTGGTTAAAGATATCACAGTGCAGATGTCCTAGAAGATCGACCGTTTTACTAGTCCCTGAGACGCTCCGTCGACTTGTAAGACCGGTATTACCATCGTTCACGTCATCCATTTTTCCAGGTGTATCGTTATACCATAGAACACTCGTGAGATGCGAAGACTTTGCACCCGGGCCGTAATTCAAGAGCGTTTCAATATACGCTCTGTATGCATAAGCATTATTGGGCGGTGATACGAGTTTCTGATTGAGAAATACATCAACCTGATTGAACATCGAATGCATAAGATTATTTATGGGTCCTACTTTAATTGGATCCTCTTTTGTACCTGGGGGTGCCTCTATTTTAACTCGCATACTTAGCATAGTATGTGCAAGATCAATGTACTCATCGCCTTGTCCTGGTACGACAAACTCTATCGGTGAATCATCCGTCAGCGATGAAATGGGCTTATAATACACTGATTGCGTTCCCTCGATCGTTGTCTGCGTTGGTGGTAGTGTGAATAGCTCAAGCTCCGATTTTAGACACTCACACGAGTGTGTATGGAAGAATGCCATTTTTATAATAAGAAATTAGGCGAAAATATGCCTCACTGTTCTTGGTTTCTTGCGACGGTTCTTGACACCCTCTCCTCTCGCTCTACTGTTGACTGTCTTCTTCCTCTTACCCCGCGTCTTCTTCTTTTGCTCGTTGCTCGAGCGTCTCCGTGATTTTGCTGTCTTCTTTCGTTTTTTCACACCACTGCGTCGTGTTGCGCGTCCCGCGAGAGAATGCATCAGTTGATTAATTTTACCAGCTTTATAACCTGACCCCCGCATAAGCGTGTTGATTTTTTCTTCAGCCTTGCGTCTCAGATTTTCCCCTGATTGGCGCAGGCGCGTTTTGAATGCTTCTTTTGGGTGCATACCAGAATCCAGGATATCACTGGCTACGTTGACACCTGAACGCAACGCCTCTTTACCGACAGCTCGGGCCCCTTGTTTCAAGAGCGGTAATATGCGTCGAAAGAGACCACCTAGGAAACTTCCTATACCATGACCTCGCTGATTCGGTGAGCCTATATAGACGTGGCTGATACCGCCATAACCACCGCGGCCGCCACCCGTTTGTAAATCAAAGTATTCGTCGTAGTAAGTCATTTTATCGTTCTAATCTGTACGTTTGAATTGTAACGTCACCGTCAGCGTCCCGTACTCAAATGGCATTGGTTCGCCAAATTCATCTCTTATATCAATCGTAATTGTTTGAAAACTCGTGCGTAGTAAAGGCACATAGCGCGGTGGTGAAAAACTTCTGATTTTTACAGCCCCGTAATTACAATTATCAGCGGCTGCGGCTGGTACGACCCGTAGCAGAGGTGTGTGCACATCCCCGGTAATATAGGGTTCACAGATATCAGTATAAACAAACATCATATTGGGAGTGCCATTGGCTAGATTTGCGGGCCTGTCAGCAACGTATTTGAACTCTCTCTGTACCACCACATCCTGAGAGTGAGTGAATCCTAAAACTTTATTCAACACATCGGAAAAAAGAAAAGCGTGCTCCAGATTCTCGCATGACTTACAGATACGTGTCACTGTAACATATCCGTTGTGTGCATATTGAAATTTCAGATGCCCCGCCAAACACGGTATTTCGTTAATTGTCTCGAGTAATGTATCTATGCTGCGATATATCCCCTGTGGTACCGATTCACGAACACTCGTATAATCAATGTCAGCCGCAGTGCCTGGTATTGCAACGTTCGTTACAATATCAATAAAGTTTCGGTCCCCCTCGGGTGGTACATGCAACATTGTCATAGGTATGTGTATTTCAGCTAAAGAAACAGCCCAACTACCATGAAGAGACACGCATTGCGGTAATCAGGTGGTATATCGTGTTGTCAAGTTATCGGGGTAATAACTCATACTACTGTTGCTGGGTAACACAATGAAAAACTCCTCCTTCATTTTGTCAGTCCTACTTTTTCTTCAGCGTTTTCACCCGCGATAACTCAGGTTCATAAAATATCCCATCAATATCCTCGCCGGGAAGATCGCGTAAGGTGTATGTCACGGGACAAATACTGTGTAAAACTCTGTGAATCTTAAATAACTCGTTACTCCATCCACTCTCGTAACCTTTCGTGAAGGCTGCCTTTGCACTACTGATACGTACCATATCACCTAAATTATATTTAGGAGAGCAATAGTTCGTTTTCTTATAGCGCTGCAATAGATTATCCCGTGCCCTTGCAGCTGTCTCGAAAGTTACGGATGCAGGGGTCATTTTTATACTGCTGTGTGTAGCATGATTGTATGCTGAAACAATATTCTGCAAAATATCGATGTAACGTTTTTGTCTGGAATAAGTAAAATAACGCCGAATTCTTTCCTTCAGTGTTCTATTGAATCTTTCGACAATGGCGGCTTTTACATCAGGGTTGCGGGCAACACGAAATTGAATGTTCTTTTTCTTTAAGAGGGACTGGAATGCAGCACCTATGAATTCTTTACCCTTGTCCGTTTGTAGGCAAACGGGTGATCTACCGCTACTATTCTTCTTCGATAATATGACATTGAATGCTTTAGCTACCGTTGCAGCGCTCTTGTCACGTAACGGTTGGACCCAGGCAAATTTACTGAGAGTATCGATAACAACGAGAAGGTAAACATAACCATCATTATAATCCTTGATTGATCGAAGATCTACAAGATCAGCCTCCCAAAAATCATCAATATTCCGGACGTTGTATATACGCCGGGGAAACCGATGTCTTACAGGCTTGTGTTTTGTGTAAGCATCCTGCGCTTCAAGCCACTGCTGCGTCCTTAATTTGGAGATTCTCTTCTGTCGCGCGACACGCAATAGATTCGCGGCACCTGAAAACGATGCTTCATGGGCTGTATTGAAGTACACCTTTTCCAATGTTTTCATGATTATAATTTGAGGTTAATCCAGGTTACACGTCTTTTCTTATTATAACCAGCACTACTTTGATCTGATCTCCTTTCACTACCACTGTAAAACGACGTTTGACTAACAGCAGCATCATCATCACTATTGGTGCTGTTGCTGCTGCTGCTGCTGCTGATAGCGTTTTCGAGCTGTGAATTACGCAATGTTGAATTAGCCCTCGATTCCATCCACAGCTCTTCATTACCGATGAATTCCCTTGGTGTATGCATCGTTCTCAGAAATTTAGCAAAAGCACATCGACCTATTGGTTTAGGTGTTTTCCTCGATCTCATAGCGTCATTCACGAGATCAACGATCTTTGAGTCTTTAATTGGTACTCCACAGATAGACACGACACCAGAAGAATCCCAAGAAAACTGTGCTGGTGGCGCGTCACGCAAACGACGTAGCAGTAGTTTAGCCTTGCTACGGAATTTAGTCGGTATACTTTCAATGATGATGGAATCGTTCATACTGTCGTGCGTATGAACATCTTCTTCAACAGAAGCAGACAACCGAGTATCTGTTTTCGTCATAAGTGCACGGTACTGCTCAGCTCTCTCGTCATCGGCAAAATGAAGATAGCGTTGTAATACAATCAGATATGCATGCCACTTTTCTCGCTCATTCTTGTATGCGGTAGAATTCAAAATTTCATTCATCTCCGTGTCCAGTCTGGTCAGCACAGCGTCAATTCCTTGCACAGGTCGTGACGTATTAGTGTCAAGAGTTGGCTGTCGATGACTCTGCGCACCCATCTGTGATAGATTCTCCTCCGGTATCAGGACCATTTTTCGCGCGTGCTCCATTATTTGCTGATCAAATTTGACAGCACAGTGCCCAGTATTGGTGCTAATAAGAGAGGCAGAAACCCACCACTCTGGACAACAAAGCGTTTTTTACTCTTCCAACCACCGTTTTTCGAGGCTAAACGACGGAGAATGGGTGCGTGACGACGTAATTGTTTCCTTTGAGCAGTCTTTAACGGCACGTTACCACAAAGAACGTTCAAGGCACACTCACAAATACAGCGCACGATACCGGAATCGGCTTTACGTAAAACAGCTTCACGCTGCTCCTTATTGAGATGTTGAAGGGCTCTCAATATCGTAATGTGCTTTTTGCAGAGCGGTGAACCTCCCTGCGCCATCACTCGTGTTAAACTGTCGATTCTCTCTCGCAGTATCACTTCTTTTAACTTATTCGCACTGATGATCCTATAGAGAGGATTACAAGCGTAGAACTGGTAGCTCAACCGAGTTGCAGCTGCTTTTTAACTTTTTTCGCGGCACGTATACGAAATGATGGGGGTCATCGGGGAAAATGGATGTACGAAATCGACAATTATCAGGTGTTGACTGCTTCAAATCAAGCAACAGGTATCCATGGGGTCTAGATGTCGCATCGTGATAGGCCTCTTGTAAAAATCGAGGGTTTTCAGGATATACTTGGCGTGCAAGATGCTGTATTTGAGCACGATCACGAGGATTTTAAAAAACAACAATATAATTGGCATTCAGCGAGATATCGCGCTGCCCGTGACCCTGATGAAATATGTTTTGCGTAATGAAAATAACACTGAGATTTTTATGATGACTACCTTTAGTAAAGAGATCTATAACACTATTGTTAGATGCCTCACGCATCAAATCGTCGATTATTATGAGTTTTGCCCGTGGGTCACCAGCGTAATCTGTACTCTGTGGTAAACCCTCATGAAACTCGATTGATGCACCGTACTCCGTGTATGCAGGTTGCCACTCGGAATAATAGAAAATAATTCTCTCGAATGGTTCACTGTTCATACAGGTGATAAATTTCAAGAACTTTTTCACAAAATACGTCTTACCGCAACCCGTGGGGCCGCAGATCATTGACGTCCAGGGATGCTTCCACCGCGTGTCCATCTGTACGAATGAGTCAATTATTATAATTGCTGTGAGTGATAAAGACTTAGACTGGTAGGAAAATTTATCAAACGTTTTATTTCAATATAAAATATAAATATTTACATTATCCACATTATTTACATTATTTACATTTTGATAAAATAGATTACACTTTGTAGCCGTATGGCAGCGAACCGTATTCACCGTCTCGTCTTCGTTTAACGCTCGACGGTTTACATTTCTTTTTTTCCGCACGGGTGACGACGTGATGGAACGGTGTTCGACGAATCGCGTCAAACTTCACCTCGATAGGTTCCACCGTGTCGCCAACTAAGTCGCCGCGTATTGTTTTGTAATTTATTAATTGACTATTCGCGAAATTGAGAGTTATACCTTTCACTTTACAAACTTCCGCTTCAGTACCGTTGGGCGCGCGTGTTATGAACGAATAAAATTTAGGTCCTCCGGAAACGAAGGATTCAATATAACAACCTGGTTCAAGTTCGTCTGTAAGGTCCCCTAAAAGCTGCCCTGTTGGTGGTTCATATTCATCAGGCTTATTGTTTGTCACGTAAATAACCGAGTCGGTGTCGCAGTAAAGTGCTCGTCGATGCAAACGCTCTAAATAACTGTACAGTTTTGAGCGTGCCTGAGCTGTTGTATACGCAGCGATTACAGAGTTCGCGATTCCTGAGGGGATTATAGTTTCGTCCCTTTTTATGTAACTGACATATAATATGTGATGGATTACAGGTAGGATACCTGTAATTTCGTACTCCGCACTCGTCAGTAATTCCACGAGTTTTGCGCGTGTTGAAACTATCACGGTTTGCGGCAAACTTTCACGCTGTCCAAACTTTCCCCAAAACGAGTTCAGACACAACTTTGCTACTTGGCGTAGCCCGGGGTTTTTCGTTATCGCTTCACGATCTAGTTTAACCCCCTCTGATCGCTCAAAATCATCGATATATTTTGTTTGAGCTTCTTCGTTGCCCACACACTCCACGGACCAACCGCTAGATTCTTGTTTAATTTTTAGAAAGGTGTTTATGTAATCCGAGAAATGACCGCCTGAACGTGAATCGCGGTTATACTGTGTTATCTCGTATTGCCAAATTTCCTCCACATGAAGCACTCTATACCCGCATGATACGGCTTTTCTCAACTCGTCGACTACCCATGTACCGTTAAACAAACGCTCTTCAGGTCTTTCATGTGTACACTCACTCTGATTCATACTTTCACAACAACTACGACATAGAGCGAATAACAAACGCTGGTGCATACGCACTGGTAGCACTGGGTGGTAAAGATTGCGTGGCGGTAAGACAGTGCATTTGACAAGACCTTCTACTTTTGTAAGATCATTATAAGTACCGATTAACTCCTTACACTTATCGCCTACAAACACTTTAGGGTGCCCCACGGGAAATTTACCGTATTTACAAACGTATGGATATAGCGAACATACATCGACGTATCGTATCTGCTCATCATCTTTAGCGTCGTAGAGTGTGACCATGTTCTCTGTACGACCGCCGAAAAAAGCATCGCGGGGGTTAAGCGGTTCGGATTGAACTAGATCATTATCTCGAACGAAGTCCCGCATTTGTTCATTAGCGACAAGCATACGATCATATTCACACTCCCAAATCTCAGTCAAGTTGTAACCACTTTTTCGTATCTTATAAGTCACGGCTATCGTTCTCTCGTACCGTTCGTTCAGCGATACACCGTCACCCTGTGCCTGATCTCTACCGGCCAAAAAACATTTCGGTCAGCCGTGCCAGTAACAACCGTGGAACTGTAGTACATGTGTAGCGTTCGATGTCTCGTAGTAACCATCTACCGTCAAATTCATAGGTAGCTTGAACTCACGCGATCGACCCGCGTGGATAATACGCTGTCCAAGAATATGCTCCATCCATACAAGCCAGCTAACTGCTTTTTTCGATTGATTATTGGCCCATCGGTATCGATTTCTAGGTATAATACCAATCGTATCGTTCTTGAGGAAATTCTTTCTAAAAATGCGAAAGCAAGCGGATGCTATCGTTGTGCTCTCGTCGAATGGACAAACAGACCCTTTGGCTATGAACATTTTCCGGAAAACCATACAGGCTTGTCTCAATATTGTAACGTCATTCTTACAGTAGGCTACGATTTCTTTTTGAAAATCGAATACATAACCCGTATTTTTCAATTCACGATACCACGGTTCGAATACATTATTTCGCACGGTTTTTGACATACTATTGGGTGAGTAATACTGCATTGGAGGTAATTCCCCCACATAGTTCTGATTCTGTGGTGTATTGAAGAGATGAGGAAAAGTACCTTTAGCTAGGGCATCAGTTAACCCAAACGACTTCGGGAGCTTACTCAGAGACATGTGGAAGTAGTGTAGACTATCCAGAAACACGAGCTTACCGATACGCATAGTGATAACTTTCGTACCGTTCATGATTAGTGACGGTAACTGCGTCTTTTTTTCATTTATAAAATACCGGAGAATGAATTGAGCGTCGAAACCCCCGGCGTTATGGGCGATTAAGATTGCACCGGAAAAGCCCTTAGTTCCTTGCATAGCTTACTCTACCAGTTGATCTACTGGCCTGTGTCTGTATACAAACTCATGTATACCGCAAAATTTACATGGCTCCGCTATAGAGTCATTGTAGCAGCAGTTTGTACAAACGCGTTGTGCAACACAGAGGTTCGGCTCACGCACGCGTGTGTCGGTGGTACCCTCTAGCGGCGTACATTGTTGCGTTTCGAAATCATAAAAGATAAATATTTTGTCTTTCAGTTCTCGATCGTTTGGGAGGGGTTGCATGAAACACAAGTGATTGTATGGTTGATCTGATTTACAAGTTGCGCAATAACCTACGGAGCACACATGTTTTTTCTTTCTCACTAGTGGTCTGATCGCGCAAAAACAGTCGGGGCAGCGTTTAATAGTTGCGCAAACACTCCGTTCATTTTTCTTTTTCCTTGCGAGCTCGGGGGTTCGATGATTTTTAAAGCATTCCTGTCCGAAAAAAACACGATCGCACGCTGCGCATCTAACCGTATCTCCTGTGCGAGGATCACACGGAGGCGCCCTGAGACATCGTGTACATCTTTTGTTTCCGGCGCATCTATGATCTAACCTTAGATATAACGTATCACACGACGTACAGAACCCAGTGCTACCGACAGCCCCTCTAAGGTTGAGAATTGGTTGGAAATGGTGTGAGCGTTCGTAATACAGAATATACAATGTGTGGCGGACCTGTCCTGCAGTGCTTACTACAGTTTTCGTACCATTGAAAATCGATCTCCTATTACGTAGTCCTAGGGTCAAAAACTCAAAGACGACAATTGCAATACCGTCTCGTGCCAAGTATTCCTGATATTGAGCGATTTCATTTACACCGCAGCCATTTTTCGGTACTCTAACATTTGCATGGCGCGTAAGCTCGAGCGCTGCAATTTTTTGGTCCGAACCGTTGATTTGTCTTACCCGTTGCCACTTAGTATGTAAATCGCCCGTGCGAATGTCCCCCCGTTCCGCGTGCACCAGCGCTGCCGCTAACGATCGTGGTAAACATAGATTGTCGTTGTTACATATTGTCAAGATGGATCTTTTTGCTACACCCTCGTGTGTTAATCCTTTCCGTCGGCCACGACCCTCGACACCCTTCACAACGCACGTTTTTATGTTGCATTCGTCATTAAGGTCAAAAGATTCCGAACTCTGCGCAACGCTTCTTATGAGGTTCCATAAATCTTGGAACTCGTAATCACGAGCTGGTCGAAAAGACAGCCATACGGGGCCGTGTGTCAAGTTACGCGCTGTAAACGATATTCCTACATAATCCCCACCCTCGCAGGAGTTGGTGATGTGGGTGAGAAGATCACTGAACGCTCCCTCGAGCCAGCTCATTACACTAATTTCTGGTGGCGGCTCGCGAATACGTAGAGTCGTCTCCCGACCACGAAGTTCAAAACGTTTGAAATACCGCGCTGTCTCCTGAATTATCTCAATTCGGATACCCGGTGGTTGCAACTCATTGTATGTGGTGGGATTTCGCCGCATTCCAGCTCCCCTCTGTATTCCTGAAGAAAATAGACGATCTGCATTTTTGTTGTATTTATTTTTCATTCCAAATTACATCTGATTTTTCGTCGGAGATATTAATACACACGTTTGTCCTGTATTGTACCACTTCCGATTATTTACCTGGGTTCATCACCCCTTCAAACCACGCATCGTCCATCAACGTAGGGTATAGCCCTAATTGATTCTCCGGAAAGACTTGTTCTTCAGGGGTATCCTCGGTCGGTTCGATGCCGTTACCGGAGGGGCCATCCAACGCATCGAGTAAAACAACCGTACTCGATGATGTTTCGGCCTCGCACGGCTGATTATTTCTAGTATCAAGTGTGTCTGGTAATGCTTCTCCTCGATCGGCTATTCAAAATTGGATTATCATTATTAAATTAAACTTATCAGTTCGTATTCTTGATAAAGTAAAGACTACGAAAATTTTGCAAAATCCATTCATTCGTTTTTGCAAAGTGAAATACTTACGATATGCATGTTGGATTGCTTCAACCTCTTCCACAGCGCGAGCTGCTTCGATGACGGCCACCATTATCGGGTCATCGTCATACGTGTGGTTATCACCGTTATTGACGCCGTGCTCGAACTCCGATGAGGTCTCTTTTGATGTTGAAAAATAATTTTCATTATTATTATTATTATTATTAATGGCCGGATATTAATAAATTAATTCTTAGACCCACCGGAATCAGGGTCTTGTGTTTGACGCCACTGATCCTGTTCTTCCACAGTGCGCGTCGCTTCTATTAACGCATTTTCATCTTCTTCGGTTGAGCCCTCGAAAAGCTGTGCATAAACTGTAAAGAAAATTTATTTCCGTGAATATAAGATAAAAATTGTATTTATGTAAGCATGGTAATTATTATTATTCAGTCAAATTGTTATATAGTTATTGTTATAGAAAACGAAAAGGGAACATGTGGTCACACTTTTAAAAATGAAACTTAGAACTTAAATATTGGAAATTAAATTTTTATGCATTTTTATCATGAATGACCTATACTTTGCGTGTTAAATCAGAAGTAAACCAATTTGCCCCGGACAGCTCTAGGGGCTGAACTAACCATAGGGGGATAAAAATTTTTTGAGGGGGTGGTGCCGAAGACTACCCGATTTCGTATCTAAGAGTGGTCAACCACTAGTACCGATGACCCAGTGGATGACCTATACTTTGAATGTTAAATCAGAAGTTAACCAAATTGCCCCGGTCAACTCTAGGGGGTGAACTAGCCATCGGGGGATGAAAATTTTTTGAGGGGGGTGGTGCCGAGGACTCTCAGATTTCGTATCTAAAAGTGGTCAACCACTAGTACCGATGACCCAGTGGATGACCTATACTTTGAATGTTAAATCAGAAGTTAACCAAATTGCCCCGGTCAACTCTAGGGGGTGAACTAGCCATCGGGGGATGAAAATTCTTCTTTAGAGATGATCGGCAATGATCCCCGATCACGCACTCAAAAGTGGTTATCCAGTAAAGGTGACCGGGGTAAAATGGATCATTTGAGTATTGGGATTTAAAAATTTTAAAATCTTCGAATGTTGAGATTGATTAAGATCTATAATCAATAATGCTCTTACCTTGAATTTCATTGAAAATCGCTCTGGCCGTAGGGGTGTCTTCGAACTTGCGTCGCTCGAGCTCTTCGTACACGCATCGAAGCACTTTACGCCCTTGTACAATACCTCTATTATGGGCCACCATAATGACACGTAGAGGTGACCACCACAAGATGAATTTTAGGTGCTTAATGAGTTTTTCGCGCGATAAATCGCGTAAACTCTTACACCAATTATCGTCACAGCGTCGTCTAATTCGCGCACTATGAATTACCGCTAATTTTAATAGCGCTAAAATACACGATCGGAGGGTGTGGTTCGACATTTTCTATCAGCGTAAACTAAATTATCTTTTTAGTCTCTCACGGGACGGTTGTCGTTTGACTGACGATCATGCCGTGATTTTCATTCGTAAATATTCAGACATTTCAGCAAAAATAAAATAGTTTGACGAAATCGAACAATCTTTGTCCGATAACAATGGTTTTCAAAATACATTGTTGAAGGGTCATTGACTCAGAGTACGGTCAGCATCGAAGTCTCCGCGCGCCGTTGATGCAGGTGCATCGTGTCATCTTCCATGTTATTATTTCTCTCAGCGAAAAAGCACGTACCGGCGGGGACACCTGTATTTTTGCTAACTCTGCAGTAGTTGCTTCTTCTTCTTCCTAAGCATCTATGTATCTTGGTATAACGCTACCACACTCAGTATCATTTTGTTCTCCATACGGTCAGGATGAATGCAGTTTTTGAAGTCGCGAGTGTTGCTGTGGGCGATATGTGCAACGTTATTTACGTGCACAGCCCTTGTGCGGTGCAGTTACGCACGTTGCGTATGGAGGAAACGCGGGCCTCGCTTCAGGCGTTTTTAGAAAGATTTTACAGTGAGAATACCGGTGCGGAGTGGTATCTTTCGCTGCAAAACGCCGTGGAGGTTGCCGCGTGTGTGGTGGTGATGTCGTTCGGGAGTGTTGCCCGGGGTGTAATTGTACACGTGGACGACGACGGCGAAATTGCCGAGGTGTACCTCGTCGACGAGGGGTACACCGGCTATTACAGCACAAGTCGTCTACGCGTACCCCATTCTCGGGCCCTGGACACGCCCGAGCTATCAGTGTCAGTATCATTAATAGGCCTCGACCCGTTTAACTATTTCGGTGCGGAGCCCATCATTGAAGAGCTCGCGCGAGAGGGTCCGATGATAGTTGAACTTGTGCAAGATGCCCCAATCGGTGAGCCGCCGTCGGTGTTGTTGACGGCAGCCACTGGGGTTGATATTGCACAAGCTGTCATGGCCGAGATCGACCCGTTCGGGGTGTACGATCTCGCCTATGACAGCGGGTACGAAACTTTTCGGGAGGAGGAGGGTGAGGCCTAGGGTACTGTGAGTGTAAAAACTGTGTGTGTATGTGTGTGTATGTGTGTTAAAACAAAAACTGTGTGTGTTGAAAAATCGTCGAGGCCACCACCACCACCACCACCACCAGCAGCAGCAGCAGCAGCAACAGCAGAAAAAGGTATTTATACCGTTTATTATTTTGAAAATATTAGGAAAAAATAAATAAAATAGCATAAAATAAAATAAAATTAAAAATTTTAAAAAATATTAGGAAAAAATAAATAAAATAAAGTGAAATAAAATCAAAATTTGTTAAAAATCTCGGGGGACCTCATCCCTGTAGATCGCGAAAGATTTCCGCGAGCAGCAGCGGTTTATACCGTCGTGAGCCGGGCCCACGCTGTTCGCACGGAAATCATTCAATTTCGCGGTCCGGGTTTTAGATCTGGGCCCGCGACAAAGCGGTCTTGCAGAGATTCGTCGGGTTCTCTGCCCGCTCACTAATATTGATAATAAGATCAAATAATAATAATATATTAAGAAAAAAATATAAAAAAATATAAAAAACAGAGCGGTCTTGCAGAGATTCGTCGGGTTCTCTGCCCGCTCACTAACATTAAAAATAAAAATAAATAATAATATATTTAAGAAAAAAAAAAAAAAAAAAAAAAAAAAAAAAATCAGCGGTCTTGCAGAGATTCGTCGGATTCTCTGCCCGCTCACTAATATTAATAATAATAACAATAATAAAGTGGTGTGCTATGACGACACACTGCTCCTCCCCTCCACTCCTAGCCCTAACTCTCACCTACGCTTTGCTCCAGCAAGACGCTAAGCATAGGTAAGGAGTGGGGATAGGAGTGGGGATAGGAGTGGGGGTCGCCATAGCGCACCGCTTACTACTCCTGCGATAAAACTGATCTCGCAGCTTCATTCTCGCCCTAATAGTAGAAGTAATCCAAGGCGCAGGCGGTCGAGATAAATTAACTGTCTTCAGTGGTGCAAGCTTTTCTACTATTTCGCGAACCGACGCACTAAAGAGATCAAGCTTGACGTCAATGCAGGCAGAGCCGACAAAGGAAGCCCAGTCAAGACCCGATAAATGCGCAGAGAGCTCAGAGGTGCTGATGTTTTTTAGACCACGATATTGAAAGACCCGGGATAGTAAGTCAGGGATGGAGACGTCGAACATAATCGCGATTCTGTCATGTCCAGAGAGAAAGGGTGTTGACGATTGTTTAATCGAAATGACCTTTGACTCGTTATTTACTGCGCAAATATCAAGCCACGTGTCAGAGGTACTAGTATGATGCGTTGGTTCGAAGGGGACGACAGTAAGGCTATGCTCTAGAAAAAATGTCTTGAGGAACTCCGCTTGATTTGATGTACTGAGTAAATCGACATTGAAATCGCCAAGTATAATGACATCAGAGTAGTTATGTAAATGTGTAGCTATATTATCCTCAAAGTCGTTTAAAAGTTCAAGACGAGGCGGGCGATAAACAACAGCAAACAGCAGCTTTGCCTCAGTCGGACAACGGGCCTCACACACGAGATACTCCGGCTTCGCAGCGTAGACCTGCGGCGAGGTAGCGACAACTCGAGTCTGGAGCGAGGTGTGAAAGTAAAAAGCGACCCCGCCGCCTCTCTTTTCAAGCCTGTCATTGCGAATAAGACGGAAAGAAGGAATACTAATATTATTATCCAGTATATCTTGATTAAGCCAAGTCTCAGGTACAGCAATTACATGGTGGAAATTATTATAGAAAAAGTCTCTAAATTCGTCAATGTGCGCTGGCAGTGATTGTGCGTTGACGTGACATACGCGGAGCGAGGAGAGATTGGTAAACGAAGCCTGTGTTGTCGTTATCCGTAGTGGATCAGCCGCAGAGACAGATAGCCGTCAGTCCGCAATATTATCCGAGTCAAGCAGAGTAGTGGTGGTGGTCAGCGTTGTGGTGTGTGCAAGCGGTGTCTGAGCGAGGATGATCGAGCCGGTGGTGGGGCGCCCTGGCCAGTAGCTGAGATCGAATCGCTGGTCGACCGCGCTCGTAGCGACAGCTGATGTCCCGGGGGGTGGGGGGGGGGGGGCATAGACGTAGCTTGAACGTTACTGTTTCGCCGTTGAGTGGTGACGAGGCTCACTCCCCTCTCTCTGGCCATGCGACTACTGTAGCCTGCGTGCTACTGAGAAGCGATGGATTCGAGGCTGGTTGGGCATATGTACGCAGTGAGGGGAGAGGGCTTGATGGAGCCTCCAGTGGCTGCCTTGGTGCAACTGGACGTGCAGCATTCCGGATGTCGGAGATGATCCGAGGCCCTCCATTGCGTGTGACAATTCGCAACCCTTTCTCACCTCTTTCAGTGCGCAGTTTGAGTTCGTCACGAAGCTTCCGATACGCAGCGTCTTGAGCGGGTGTTCCGTCGGACCGTATCGTGACTCGAGCATAGCGCTGATGCTGACGTAGGGTCCCAACGGCACGAAAAATAGCAATGACAGACGCCTGCGAGGGTAGCACGACCTTGATGGGACGTACCCGCTGGAAGTGGTCCGCGGTGCCCCCGCGCACTCCTAAACAAAATATGAGTACTTCGGTGGCAGAGATACTCGGTAGAAAAAGTGGGAGGAGCTCCAGTATTGCTGCATTGTCTGCAGCTGGTGTCGTACGTTTCTTAAGGCCGAAGATGATTACGTTGCATTTCCTCCTTTCTCGCTCCGAAAGATCTTGCGACACTGCGTTTACATCCAAGTATCCTGAGGTGGCGGTTTCGGTGTGGGTTGCTTGTAGAGGAGGTTGGGCAGCAATAGCGTCGATGCGAGAAGAGAGCTGCGCGAAGTTGGAGTCAACGGTTGCTGAGAGCTCCACGTTTTCCGCGCGCAAAGAAGCAACGGCAGATTCGGTAGTGTCAAGCCGAGAGAGAACATTATCCATTTTCAGGGAGAGCGCATTGATGAGTCCGAGAGAAAGTTCAAGTCCCTGTATCCCTGCTTGAAAGCTGACAGCGTCGAGAGCGGCGGGAGGAGGGACCGTAAGAGCTGTGTGTGTGGCACCGGCAGTGCCTGGTGATGGGGGAAGAGGTGTGCTCTGCGGGCTCAGTGGAAGGGATCCTCTAACGTCAGAATCAGCTAACGGCACTGTCAGGCTGACGGTTGGATCTTGAGCTTCTTCGATACACGAAGGGCACTGAAAAAGCGTCAGGTCAGAAGGAAGCTTACTCAGACCAGTGATTTTTAAAATGCACTTCCCGTGATATATGCGTCCACACTGCCCGTAGCACCTACGATTCGGAGCCAAGGGACGTTGTTTACCGCAATGACCGCACTTGCCCGACATAACGCGCGAGAACTAACTGGAGCGAGCAAAACAAAACAACAACAAGGTAATAAGTGTTCGGGACGGGCCAAGTAAGAAAGCCAGTCAAATTGTCAAACTGCCGAGCACTACCCGATCGAAACGGAAAAATGCAGAGTATGCAGCGGCCGCGGCAATTTGGAGTGCGCTCACTAGGCAAAAACCGACCGTCAACACTACGCGAAGCTGCCCGAGTCAACGTTAGCGCGAGATATCGAGATAAAGAGTTATGAGGTTTAATCCGAATGTAAATAGAGCTGGTGTCGATGCGTGCTATCGGTTTGAGCGACAACTCTGTACTGATTACAATTAATGTTGTAATGATGAAAATTGAATGGATTCATGGCGCGATCGCCATTGAAAGCTTTATTATCGACAAAACCGACGATTATACGTTTTAGTAGTTAACCGAGTATCACGTTATCAAGAGTATCACCATGGACACCCGCATGCATGGATATAGCCTTAACCTCGACGCGTGCCAGAGGATACTTGGCTGTGGATTTAGATAGAGCTCTTGCATGCGCAAGAAGTATACCAGGTGCTATCTTAACGCGTCGTACGGCTAGCGACCCCTCCGTGATTCGTATCGTGCAATTCTTCGAGCCAGTCATAAGACAAAAAGCGTTGTTAGTTCGCACAAATCGTAACCTCATCTCAACACCATTTAGCAAAAATCTCTCCTGGTTAAAGATATTCACAGTGCAGATGTCCTAGAAGATCGACCGTTTTACTAGTCCCTAAGACGCTCCGTCGACTTGTAAGCCCAGTATTACCGTCGTTCAAGTCATCCATTTTTCCAGGTGTATCGTTATACCATAGAACACTCGTGAGATGGGAAGACTTTGCGCCCGGACCGTAATTCAGAAGCGTTTCAATATACGCTCTGTATGCGTAAGCATATTGGGCGGTGATACGAGTTTCTGATTGAGAAATACATCAACCTGATTGAACATCGAATGCATAAGATTATTGATGGGCCCTACTGTAACTGGATCCTCTCTTGTACCTGAGGGTGCCTCTATTTTAACTCGCATACTTAGCATAGTATGTGCAAGACCAATGTACTCATCGCCTTGTCGTGGTATGACGAACTCTATCGGTGAATCATCCGTCAGCGATGAAATGGGCTTATAGTACACTGATTGCGTTCCCTCGATCGTTGTCTGCGTTGGTGGTAGTGTGAATAGCTCAAGCTCCGATTTTAGACACTCACACGAGTGTGTATGTAAAAATGCCATTTTTACAATAAGAAATTAGGCAAAAATATCCGTCACTGTTCTTGGTTTCTTGCGACAGTTCTTGACACCCTCTCCACTCGCTCTACTGTTCACTGTCTTCTTCCTCTTACCCGGCGTCTTCTTTTTCTCGTTGCTCGAGCGTCTCCGTGATTTTGCTGTCTTCTTTTATTTTTTCACACCACTGAGTCGTGTTGCGCGTCCCGCGAGAGAATGCATCAGTTTATTAATTTTACCAGTCTTATAACCTGACCCCCGTATTGATTTTTTCTTCAGCCTTGCGTATTAGATTCTCCCCTGATTGGCGCAGGCGCGTTTTGAATGCTTCTTTTAGGTGCATACCAGAATCCAGGATATCACTGGCTACGTTGACACCAGTAGTAAGCGGTGCGCTATGGCGACCCCCACTCCTATCCCCACTCCTTCCCTACGCTTAGCGTCTTGCTGGAGCAAAGCGTAGGTGAGAGTTAGGGCTAGGAGTGGGGGGGAGGAGCAGTGTGTCATCATAGCACACCACTTTATTATTGTTATTATTATTATTATTATTATTAATATTAATGAGCGGGCAGAGAACCCGACGAATCTCTGCAAGACCGCTCTGTATTTTTTTTTTTTCTCCTAAATATATTATTATTATTTATTCTTATTATTAATATTAGTGAGCGCGCAGAGAACCCGACGAATCTCTGCAAGACCGCTTTGTCGGGGGCCCAGATCTAAAACCCGGACCGCGAAATTGAATGATTTCCGTGCGAACAGCGTGGCCCCGGCTCACGACGGTATAAACCGCTGCTGCTCGCGGAAATCTTTCGCGATCTACAGGGATGAGGTCCCCCGAGATTTTTAAAAAATTTTAATTTTATTTCACTTTATTTTATTTTATTTATTTTTTCCTAATATTTTTTAAAATTTTTACTTTTATTTTATTTTATTTTATTTTATTTATTTTTTCCTAATATTTTCAAAATAATAAACGGTACAAATACCTTTTTCTGCTGTTGCTGCTGCTGCTGCTGCTGCTGGTGGTGGTGGTGGTGGTGGCCTCGACGATTTTTCAACACACACAGTTTTTGTTTTTACACACATACACACACAGTTTTTACACTCACAGTACCCTAGGCCTCACCCTCCTCCTCCCGAAAAGTTTCGTACCCGCTGTCATAGGCGAGATCGTACACCCCGAACGGGTCGATCTCGGCCATGACAGCTTGTGCAATATCAACCCCAGTGGCTGCCGTCAACAACACCGACGGCGGCTCACCGATTGGGGCATCTTGCACAAGTTCAACTATCATCGGACCCTCTCGCGCGAGCTCTTCAATGATGGGCTCCGCACCGAAATAGTTAAACGGGTCGAGGCCTATTAATGATACTGACACTGATAGCTCGGGCGTGTCCAGGGCCCGAGAATGGGGTACGCGTAGACGACTTGTGCTGTAATAGCCGGTGTACCCCTCGTCGACGAGGTACACCTCGGCAATTTCGCCGTCGTCGTCCACGTGTACAATTACACCCCGGGCAACACTCCCGAACGACATCACCACCACACACGCGGCACCCTCCACGGCGTTTTGCAGCGAAAGATACCACTCCGCACCGGTATTCTCACTGTAAAATCTTTCTAAAAACGCCTGAAGCGAGGCCCGCGTTTCCTCCATACGCAACGTGCGTAACTGCACCGCACAAGGGCTGTGCACGTAAATAACGTTGCACATATCGCCCACAGCAACACTCGCGACTTCAAAAACTGCATTCATCGTGACCGTATGGAGATCAAAATGATACTGAGTATGATAGCGTTACACCAAGATACATAGATGCTTAGGAAGAAGAAGGAGAAGCAACTACTGCAGGATTAGCAAAAATACAGGTGTCCCCGCCGGTACGTGCTTTTTCGCTAAGAGAAATAATAACATGAAAGATGACACGATGCACCTGCATCAACGGCGCGCGGAGACTTCGATGCTGACCGTACTCTGAGTCAATGACCCTTTAACAACATATTTTAAAAACCATTGTTAACGGACAAAGATCGTTCGATTTCGTCAAACTATTTGATTTTTGCTGAAATGTCTGAATTTTTTACGAATGAAAATCACGGCATGATCGTCAGTCAAACGACAACCGTCCCGTGAGAGACTAAAAAAATAATTTAGTTTACGCTGATAGAAAATGTCGAACCACACCCTCCGATCGTGTATTTTAGCGCTATTAAAATTAGCGGTAATTCATAGTGCGCGAATTAGACGACGCTGTGACGATAATTGGTGTAAGAGTTTACGCGATTTATCGCGCGAAAAACTCATTAAGCGCCTAAAATTCATCTTGTGGTGGTCACCTCTACGTGTCATTATGGTGGCCCATAATAGAGGTATTCTACAAGGGCGTAAAGTGCTTCGATGCGTGTACGAAGAGCTCGAGTGACGCAAGTTCGAAGACACCCCTACGGCCAGAGCGATTTTCAATGAAATTCAAGGTAAGAGCATTATTGATTATAGATCTCAAACTTACCCGTGGGTAAGATAATCAGTCGTCGGTAATTCCTACCGTCGGTAATTTATTGATCACAGATCTTAAGCTTACTCGTGGATAAGATATTCAGTCGTCGGTAACTTCTACCGTCGATGATTTTTTCTGTCAGTAATTCCTACTATCGGTAATTCTTTAATTACTATATAACCAATCTCAACATTCGAAGATTTCAAATTTTTTAAATCCCAATACTCAAATGATCCATTTTACCCCGGTCACCTCTACTGGATAACCACTTTTGAGTGCGTGATCGGGGATTATTGCCGATCATCTCTAAAGAAGAATTTTCATCCCCCGATGGCTAGTTCACCCCCTAGAGTTAACCAGGGCAATTTGGTTAACTTCTGATTTAACATTCAAAGTATAGGTCATTCATGATAAAAAAATGCATAAAAATTTAATTTCGAATATTTAAGTTCTAAGTTTCATTTTTAACAGTGTGACCACATGTTCCCTTTTCGTTTTCTATAACAATAACTATATAACAATTTGACAAAATAATAATAATGACTATACTTACATAAATACAAATTTTATCTTATATTCACGGAAATCAATTTTCTTCACAGTTTATGCACAGCTTTTCAAGGGCTCAACCGAAGAAGATGAAAATGCGTTAATAGAAGCGACGCGCACTGTGGAAGAACAGGATCAGTGACGTCAAACACAAGACCCTGATTCCGGTGGGTCTAAGAATTAATTTATTAATATCCAGCCAATAATAATAATAATAATAATAATAATAATAATAATAATGAAAATTATTTTTCAACATCAAAAGAGACCTCATCGGAGTTCGAGCACGGCTTCAATAAAACGGTGATAACCACACGTATGACGATGACCCGATGATGGTGGCCGTCATCGAAACAGCTCGCGCTGTGGAAGAGGTTGAAGCAATCCAACATGCATATCGTAAGTATTTCACTTTGCAAAAACGAATGAATGGATTTTGCAAATTTTCGTAGTCTCTACTTCATCAAGAATACGAACCGATAAGTTAAATTAAATATTAAATAATGATAATCCAATTTTGAATAGCCGATCGAGGAGAAGCATCACCATACACACTAGATACTAGAAATAATCAGCCGTACGAGGCCGAAACATCATCACGTACTGTTGATTTACTCGATGCGTTGGATGGCCTCTCCGGTAACGGCGTCGAACCGACCGAGGATACCCCTGAAGAACAAGTCTTTCCGGAGAATCAATTAGGGCTATACCCTACGTTGATGGACGATGCGTGGTTTGAAGGGGTGATGAACCCAGGTAAATAATCGGAAGTGGTACAATACAGGACAAACGTGTGTATTAATATCTCCGACGAAAAATCAGATGTAATTTGGAATGAAAAATAAATACAACAAAAATGCAGATCGTCTATTTTCTTCAGGAATACAGAGGGGAGCTGGAATGCGGCGAAATCCCACCACATACAATGAGTTGCAACCACCGGGTATCCGAATTGAGATAATTCAGGAGACAGCGCGGTATTTCAAACGTTTTGAACTTCGTGGTCGGGAGACGACTCTACGTATTCGCGAGCCGCCACCAGAAATTAGTGTAATGAGCTGGCTCGAGGGAGCGTTCAGTGATCTTCTCACCCACATCACCAACTCCTGCGAGGGTGGGGATTATGTAGGAATATCGTTTACAGCGCGTAACTTGACACACGGCCCCGTATGGCTGTCTTTTCGACCAGCTCGTGATTACGAGTTCCAAGATTTATGGAACCTCATAAGAAGCGTTGCGCAGAGTTCGGAATCTTTTGACCTTAATGACGAATGCAACATAAAAACGTGCGTTGTGAAGGGTGTCGAGGGTCGTGGCCGACGGAAAGGATTAACACACGAGGGTGTAGCAAAAAGATCCATCTTGACAATATGTAACAATGACAATCTATGTTTACCACGATCGTTAGCGGCAGCGCTGGTGCACGCGAAACGGGGGGACATTCGCACGGGCGATTTACATACTAAGTGGCAACGGGTAAGACAAATCAATCGTTCGGACCAAAAAGCAGCGCTCGAGCTTACGCGACGGGCAAATGTTGGAGTACTGAAAATGGCTGCGGTGTAAATGAAATCGCTCAATATCAGGAATACTTGGCACGAGACGGTATTGCAATTGTCGTCTTTGAGTTTTTGACCCTAGGACTACTTAATAGGAGATCGATTTTCAATAGTACGAAAACTGTAGCACTGCAGGACAGGTCCGCCACACATTGTATATTCTGTATTACGAACGCTCACACCATTTCCTACCAATTCTCAACCCTAGATGGGGCTGTCGGTAGCACTGGGTTCTGTACGTCGTGTGATACGTTATATCTAAGGTTAGATCATAGATGCGCCGGAAACAAAAGATGTACACGATGTCTCAGGGCGCCTCCGTGTGATCCTCGCACAGGAGATACGGTTAGATGCGCAGCGTGCGATCGTGTTTTTTTCGGACAGGAATGCTTTAAAAATCATCGAACCCCCGAGCTCGCAAGGAAAAAGAAAAATGAACGGAGTGTTTGCGCAACTATTAAACGCTGCTCCGACTGTTTTTGCGCGATCAGACCACTAGGAAGGAATAAAAAACATGTGTGCTCCGTAGGTTATTGCGCAACTTGTAAATCAGATCAACTATACAATCACTTGTGTTTCATGCAACCCCTCCCAAACGATCGATAATTGAAAGACAAAATATTTATCTTTTATGATTTCGAAACGCAACGATGTACGCCGCTAGAGGGTACCGCCGACACACGCGTGCATGAGCCGAACCTCTGTGTTGCACAACGCGTTTGTACAAACTGCTTCTACAATGACTCTATAGCGGAGCCATGTAAATTTTGCGGTATACATGAGTTTGTATACAGACACAGGCCAGTAGATCAACTGGTAGAGTAAGCTATGCAAGGAACTAAGGGCTTTTCCGGTGCAATCTTAATCGCCCATAACGCCGGGGGTTTCGACGCTCAATTCATTCTCCGGTATTTTATAAATGAAAAAAAGACGCAGTTACCGTCACTAATCATGAACGGTACGAAAGTTATCACTATGCGTATCGGTAAGCTCGTGTTTCTGGATAGTCTACACTACTTCCACATGTCTCTGAGTAAGCTCCCGAAGTCGTTTGGGTTAACTGATGCCCTAGCTAAAGGTACTTTTCCTCATCTCTTCAATACACCACAGAATCAGAACTATGTGGGGGAATTACCTCCAATGCAGTATTACTCACCCAATAGTATGTCAAAAACCGTGCGAAATAATGTATTCGAACCGTGGTATCGTGAATTGAAAAATACGGGTTATGTATTCGATTTTAAAAAAGAAATCGTAGCCTACTGTAAGAATGACGTTACAATATTGAGACAAGCCTGTATGGTTTTCCGGAAAATGTTCATAGCCAAAGGGTCTGTTTGTCCATTCGACGAGAGGACAACGATAGCATCCGCTTGCTTTCGCATTTTTAGGAAGAATTTCCTCAAGAACGATACGATTGGTATTATACCTAGAAATCGATACCGATGGGCCAATAATCAATCGAAAAAAGCAGTTAGCTGGCTTGTATGGATGGAGCATATACTTGGACAGCGTATTATCCACGCGGGTCGATCGCGTGAGTTCAAGCTACCTATGAATTTGACGGTAGATGGTTACTACGAGACATCGAACGCTACACATGTACTACAGTTCCACGGTTGTTACTGGCACGGCTGACCGAAATGTTTTTTGGCCGGTAGAGATCAGGCACAGGGTGACGGTGTATCGCTGAACGAACGGTACGAGAGAACGATAGCCGTGACTTATAAGATACGAAAAAGTGGTTACAACTTGACTGAGATTTGGGAGTGTGAATATGATCGTATGCTTGTCGCTAATGAACAAATGCGGGACTTCGTTCGAGATAATGATCTAGTTCAATCCGAACCGCTTAACCCCCGCGATGCTTTTTTCGGCGGTCGTACAGAGAACATGGTCACACTCTACGACGCTAAAGATGATGAGCAGATACGATACGTCGATGTATGTTCGCTATATCCATACGTTTGTAAATACGGTAAATTTCCCGTGGGGCACCCTAAAGTGTTTGTAGGCGATGAGTGTATGGAGTTAATCGGTACTTATAATGATCTTACAAAAGTAGAAGGTCTTGTCAAATGCACTGTCTTACCGCCACGCAATCTTTACCACCCAGTGCTACCAGTGCGTATGCACCAGCGTTTGTTATTCGCTCTATGTCGTAGTTGTTGTGAAAGTATGAATCAGAGTGAGTGTACACATGAAAGACTTGAAGAGCGTTTGTTTAACGGTACACGGGTAGTCGACGAGTTGAGAAAAGCCGTATCACGAGGGTATAGAGTGCTTCATGTGGACGAAATTTGGCGATACGGGATAACACAGTATGACCGCGATTCACGTTCAGGCGGTCATTTCTCGGATTACATAAACACCTTCCCAAAAATTAAACAAGAATCTAGCGGCTGGCCTGTGAAGTGTGCGGGCAACGAAGAAGCTAAAACAAAATATATCGATGATTTTGAGCGATCAGAGGGGGTTAAACTAGATCGTGAAGCGATAACGAAAAACCCCGGGCTACGCCAAGTAGCAAAGTTGTGTCTGAACTCGTTTTAGGGAAAGTTTGGACAGCGTGAAAATTTGCCGCAAACCGTGATAGTTTCAACACGCGCAAAACTCGTGGAATTACTGACGAGTGCGGAGTACGAAATTACAGGTATCCTACCTGTAAGTCATCACATATTATATGTCAGTAACATTAAAAGGGACGAAACCGTAATCCCCTCAGGAATCGCGAACTCTGTAATCGCTGCGTATACAACAGCTCAGGCACGCTTAAAACTGTACAGTTATTTAGAGCGTTTGGATCGACGAGCACTTTACTGCGACACCGACTCGGTTATTTACGTGACAAACAATAAGCCTGATGAATATGAACCACCAACAGGGCAGCTTTTAGGGGACCTTACAGACGAACTTGAACCAGGTTGTTATATTAAATCCTTCGTTTCCGGAGGACCTAAATTTTATTCGTTCATAACACGCGCACCCAACGGTACTGAAGCGGAAGTTTGTAAAGTGAAAGGTATAACTCTCAATTTCGCGAATAGTCAATTAATAAATTACAAAACAATACGCGGCGACTTAGTTGGCGACACGGTGGAACCTATCGAGGTGAAGTTTGACGCGATTCGTCGAACACCGTTCCATCACGTCGTCACCCGTGCGGAAAAAAAGAAATGTAAACCGTCGAGCGTTAAACGAAGACGAGACGGTGAATACGGTTCGCTGATATACGGCTACAAAGAGTAATCTATTTTATCAAAATGTAAATAATGTAAATAATGTAGATAATGTAAATATTTATATTTTATATTGAAATCAAACGTTTGATAAATTTTCCTACCAGTCCAAGTCTTTATCACTTACAGCAATTATAATAATTGACTCATTCGTAGAGATGGACACGCGGTAGAAGCATCCCTGGACGTCAATGATCTGCGGCCCCACGGGTTGCGGTAAGACGTATTTTGTGAAAAAGTTCTTGAAATTCATTACTTGTATGAACAGTGAACGATTCGAGAGAATTATTTTCTATTATTCCGAGTGGCAACCTGCATACACGGAGTACGGTGCATCAATCGAGTTTCATGAGGGTTTACCACAGAGTACAGATTACGCTGGTGACCTACGGGCAAAACTCATAATAATCGACGATTTGATGCGTGAGGCATCTAACAATAGTGTTATAGATCTCTTTACTAAAGGTAGTCATCATAAAAATCTCAGTGTTATTTTCATTACGCAAAACATATTTCATCAGGGTCACGGGCAGCGCGATATCTCGCTGAATGCCAATTATATCGTTGTTTTCAAAAATCCTCGTGATCGTGCTCAAATACAGCATCTTGCACGCCAAGTATATCCTGAAAACCCTCGATTTTTACAAGAGGCCTATCACGATGCGACATCTAGACCCGATGGATACCTGTTGCTCGATTTGAAGCAGTCAACACCTGACAATTGTCGATTTCGTACATCCATTTTCCCCGATGACCCCCATCATTTCGTATACGTGCCGCGAAAAAAGTTAAAAAGCAGCTGCAACTCGGTTGAGCTACCAGTTCTACGCTTGTTATCCTCTCTATAGGATCATCAGTGCGAATAAGTTGAAAGAAGTGATACTGCGAGAGAGAATCGACAGTTTAACACGAATGATGGCGCAAGGAGGTTCACCGCTCTGCAAAAAGCACATTACGATATTGAGAGCCCTTCAACATCTCAATAAGGAGCAGCGTGAAGCTGTTTTACGTAAAGCCGATTCCGGTATCGTGCGCTGTATTTGTGAGTGTGCCTTGAACGTTCTTTGTGGTAACGTGCCGTTAAAGACTGCTCAAAGGAAACAATTACGTCGTCACGCACCCATTCTCCGTCGTTTAGCCTCGAAAAACGGTGGTTGGAAGAGTAAAAAACGCTTTGTTGTCCAGAGTGGTGGGTTTCTGCCTCTCTTATTAGCACCAATACTGGGCACTGTGCTGTCAAATTTGATCAGCAAATAATGGAGCACGCGCGAAAAATGGTCCTGATACCGGAGGAGAATCTATCACAGATTGGTGCGCAGAGTCATCGACAGCCAACTCTTGACACTAATAAGTCACGACCTCTGCAAGGAATTGACGCTGTGCTGACCAGACTGGACACGGAGATGAATGAAATTTTGAATTCTACCGCATACAAGAATGAGCGAGAGAAGTGGCATGCATGTCTGATTGTATTACAACGCTATCTTCATTTTGCCGATGACGAGAGAGCTGAGCAGTACCGTGCACTTATGACGAAAACAGATACTCGGTTGTCTGCTTCTGTTAAAGAAGATGTTCATACGCACGACAGTATGAACGATTCCATCATCATTGAAAGTATACCGACTTAATTCCGTAGCAAGGCTAAACTACTGCTACGTCGTTTGCGCGACGCGCCACCAGCACAGTTTTCTTGGGATTCTTCTGGTGTCGTGTCTATCTGTGGAGTACCAATTAAAGACTCAAATGTCGTTGATCTCGTGAATGACGCTATGAGATCGAGGAAAACACCTAAACCAATAGGTCGATGTGCTTTCGCTAAATTTCTGAGAACGATGCATACACCAAGGGAATTCATCGGTAATAAAGAGCTGTGGATGGAATCGAGGGCTAATTCAACATTGCGTAATTCACAGCTCGAAAACGCTATCAGCAGCAGCAGCAGCAACCCACCAATAGTGATGATGATGCTGCTGTTAGTCGAACGTCGTTTTACAGTGGTAGTGAAAGGAGATCAGATCAAAGTGGTGCTGGTTATAATAAGAAAAGACGTGTAACCTGGATTAACCTCAAATTATAATCATGAAAACATTGGAAAAGGTGTACTTTAAGACAGCCCATGAAGCATCGTTTTCAGGTGCCGCGAATCTATTGCGTGTCGCGCGACAGAAGAGAATCTCCAAATTGAGGACGCAGCAGTGGCTTGAAGCGCAGGATGCTTACACAAAACACAAGCCTGTAAGACATCGGTTTCCCCGGCGTATATACAACGTCCGGAATATTGATGATTTTTGGGAGGCTGATCTTGTAGATCTTCGATCAATCAAGTATTATAATGATGGTTATGTTTACCTTCTCGTTGTTATCGATACTCTCAGTAAATTTGCCTGGGTCCAACCGTTACGTGACAAGAGCGCTGCAACGGTAGCTAAAGCATTTAATGTCATATTATCGAAGAAGAATAGTAGCGGTAGATCACCCGTTTGCCTACAAACGGACAAGGGTAAAGAATTCATAGGTGCTGCATTCCAGTCCCTCTTAAAGAAAAAGAACATTCAATTTCGTGTTGCCCGCAACCCTGATGTAAAAGCCGCCATTGTCGAAAGATTCAATAAAACACTGAAGGAAAGAATGTGGCGTTATTTCACGTATTGAATAAATGTTATGATGCTTCGACGATGAACGCCTTTAATGTTTTGATGGAAGTTTGGCAAATCGTAACTCGGGTCTGAGTCGCACGATGCCGGAGATTCCGTTGTTATCGATCTTCCTGTATAGGAAAATCAAACATTTTGGAATCTATTTATTTTTTGTCCCTTTAAATTGCTTTGTTACGAGTTACATTACAAATTGCTTCATCAATTTACGAATTGATAAAGCAATTTGAAGGGATAAAAAATAAATAGATTCCAAAATGTTTGATTTTCCTATACAGGAAGATCGATAACAACGGAATCTCCGGCATCGTGCGACTCAGACCCGAGTTACGATTTGCCAAACTTCCATCAAAACATTAAAGGCGTTCATCGTCGAAGCATCGTAACATCTATTCAATATATATACATACTCCGCCAAAGCCAAATAAGAATAAAGCTGACATCTGACGTTAAACTAAATTAATTGTGAATCAATATTGCCAGAGCCACGGTGGCGTAATCGGTAACGCACTAGGCTGGATACCTAGAGTTCCCGGTTCGATCCCGAGCTGTGGCAATATTTTTTCACGATTAAAAATTCATTGTTAAAATATCGTCCGTTCAGATTGCTTCATCAATTTACGAATTGATAAAGCAATTCGAAGAGACAAAAAATAAATAGATTCCAAAATGTTTGATTTTCCTATACAGGAAGATCGATAACAACGGAATCTCCGGCATCGTGCGACTCAGACCCGAGTTACGATTTGCCAAACTTCCATCAAAACATTAAAGGCGTTCATCGTCGAAGCATCATAACATCTATTCAATATATAAACATACTCCGCCAAAGCCAAATAAGAATAAAGGTATTTTACTTATTCCAGACAAAAACGTTACATCGATATTTTGCAGAACATTGTTTCAGCATACAATCATGCTACACACAGCCGTATAAAAATGACCCCTGCATCCGTAACTTTCGAGACAGCTGCAAGGGCACGGGATAATCTATTGCAGCGCTATAAGAAAACGAACTATTGCTCTCCTAAATATAATGTAGGTGATATGGTACGCATCAGTAGTGCAAAGGCAGCCTTCACGAAAGGTTACGAGAGTGGATGGAGTAACGAGTTATTTAAGATTCACAGAGTTTCACACATTATTTGTCCCGTGACATACACCTTACGCGATCTTCACGGCGAGGATATTGATGGGATATTTTATGAACCTGAGTTATCGCGGGTGAAAACGCTGAAGAAAAAGTAGGACTGACAAAATGAAGGAGGAGTTTTTCAATGTGTTACCCAGCAACAGTAGTATGAGTTATTACCCCGATAACTTGACAACACGATATACCACCCTATTACCGCAATGCGTGCCTCTTCATTGTAGTTGGGCTGTTTCTTTAGCTGAAATACACATACCTATGACAATGTTGCATGTACCACCCGAGGGGGACCGAAATTTTATTAATATTGTAACGAACGTTGCAATACCAGGCACTGCGGCTGACATTGATTGAACGAGTGTTCGTGAATCGGTACCACAGGGGGTATATCGCAGCATAGATACATTACTCGAGACAATTAACGAAATACCGTGTTTGGCGGGGCATCTGAAATTTCAATATGCACACAACGGATATGTTACAGTGACACGTATCTGTAAGTCATGCGAGGATCTGGAGCACGCTTTTCATTTTTCCGACGTGTTGAATAAAGTTTTAGGATTCACCCACTTTCAGGATGTGGTGGTACAGAGAGAGTTCAAATACGTTGCTGACAGCCCCGCAAATCTAGCCAATGGCACTCCCAATATGATGTATGTTTATACTGATATCTGTGACCCTATATTACCGGGGATGTGCACACGCCCCTGCTACGGGTCGTACCAGCCGCAGCCGCCGATATATGTAATTACGGGGCTGTAAAAATCAGAAGTTTTTCACCACCGCGCTATGTGCCTTTACTACGCACGAGTTTTCAAACAATTACGATTGATATAAGAGATGAATTTGGCGAACCAATGCCATTTGAGTACGGGACGCTGACGGTGACGTAACAATTCAAACGTACAGATTAGAACGATAAAATGACTTACTACGACGAATACTTTGATTTACAAACGGGTGGCGGCCGCGGTGGTTATGGCGGTATCAGCCACGTCTATATAGGCTCACCGAATCAGCGAAGTCATGGTATAGGAAGTTTCCTAGGTGGTTTCTTTCGACGCATATTACCGCTATTGAAACAAGGGGCCCGAGCTGTCGGTAAAGAGGCGTTGCGTTCAGGTGTCAACGTAGCCAGTGATATCCTGGATTCTGTTATGCACCCAAAAGAAGCATTCAAAACGCGCCTGCGCCAATCAGGGGAAAATCTGAGACGCAAGGCTGAAGAAAAAATTAACACGCTTATGCGGGGGTCAGGTTATAAAACTGGTAAAATTAATCAACTGATGCATTCTCTCGCGGGACGCGCAACACGACGCAGTCGTGTGAAAAAACGAAAGAAGACAGCAAAATCACGGAGACGCTCGAGCAACGAGCAAAAGAAGACGACGCGGGGTAAGAGAAAGAAGACAGTCAACAGTAGAGCGAGAGGAGAGGGTGTCAAGAACCGTCGCAAGAAACCAAGAACAGTGAGGGATATTTTTGCCTAATTTCTTATTGTAAAAATGGCATTCTTACATACACACTCGTGTGAGTGTCTAAAATCGGAGCTTCAGCTATTCACACTACCACCAACGCAGACAACGATCGAGGGAACGCAATCAGTGTATTATAAGCCCATTTCATCGCTGACGGATGATTCACCGATAGAGTTTGTCGTACAAGGCGATGAGTACATTGATCTTGCACATACTATGCTAAGTATGCGAGTTAAAATAGAGGCACCCCCAGGTACAAAAGAGGATCCAATTAAAGTAGGACCCATAAATAATCTTATGCATTCGATGTTCAATCAGGTTGATGTATTTCTCAATCAGAAACTCGTATCACCGCCCAATAATGCTTATGCATACAGAGCGTATATTGAAACGCTCTTGAATTACGGCCCGGGTGCAAAGTCTTCGCATCTCACGAGTGTTCTATGGTATAACGATACACCTGGAAAACTGGATGACGTGAACGATGGTAATACCGGTCTTACAAGTCGACGGAGCGTCTCAGGGACTAGTAAAACGGTCGATCTTCTAGGACATCTGCACTGTGATATCTTTAACCAGGAGAGATTTTTGCTTAACGGTGTTGAGATGAGGTTACGATTTGTGCGAACTAACAACGCTTTTTGTCTCATGACTGGCTCGAAGAATTGTACGGTACGAATCACGGAGGCGTCGCTAGTCGTACGACGCGTTAAGATAGCACCTGGTATACTTCTTGCGCATGCAAGAGCTCTATCTAAATCCACAGCCAAGTATCCTCTGACACGCGTCGAGGTTAAAGCTATATCCATGCATGCGGGTGTCCATGGTGATACTCTTGATAACGTGATACTCGGTCAACTACCAAAACGTATAATCGTCGGTTTTGTCGATAATAAAGCTTTCAATGGTGATCGCGCAATGAATCCATTCAATTTTCATCATTACAACATTAATTATCTCTCGCTGTATGCGGACGGCCTGCAAATACCGTCTACAACCAAATTTTCTAGACGACTCCATGTACGTGGATGCATACCACACACTCTTCTCGGGTACAGGCATAGACTTTTTGAATGAGGGTAACTGCATTTCACGCACGATCTACCCCTACGGTTATTGTTTATACGCGTTTGATCTTACACCCGATCTCTCAGCCAATAGCAATACTCATTGGAATCTCGTAAGACACGGTAGTGTCCGAATAGAAGTACGTTTTGCAGAAGCTCTGGCTTCAACAATTAATTGCATTGTGTACGCTGAATACGATAATGTTTTAGAGATTGACTCATCCCGGCAGGTAATTGTGGACTATAGCGGTTAAATACCTATTGAAATCATATATTCACAGAGAGAACCGCGACTAGCGTCAGTTAGCGTTCATACCTTGAGTTATCACGATTGTGCAATACATCATGAATATCATCATCGATATACAGGGTCTGAAGGATAGAACTAACGAGTTTATTCCAAAAGAAATAGCTGTAATATCTGTCAACGCCGATTTTGGCGCACACTGGATCATATCACCACCCCATGCGTATAAAAGTTTACCACCTAGTGTAAAGAGACAAAACACATGGTTGATCAATAATCATCACGGTATAGAGTGGTCCGACGGGGAAACATCTCTACGCGCTGTTGAGAGCGTTTTGAAGAGAATCGCCGTGCAGGTCGACCGTATATTTACCAGAGGAACTGATAAAGCGAATTATTTAACACAGCTAACCGGATGTTTCGTTATAAATTTGGAAGAAGACGCATCGGACCCGTCATTCCGTAATTTACCATTGTGCAACACTCTCTGTGTCTATCATAGTGTATTGTGTAGAAATAGCTCGTATAGGTGTGCTCTAAATAGTGCTGCAAAAATAAAAAAGTGGCTCTGTCAGAGCGATCGTATTAATTCTCTGGGGGAGTATAGAACAACTACAACGTGGTACGTCGGATTAGGCTCACGCAAGGAACTCGGCGTATCTCATGAACAGCCTGCAAATATTACGGGCACTTCAGAGTATCAAGAACCATACTATCGGTGTCTATCCTGCCGATCGCATCCCAAAGGTGTGGACGAAACCGATTGCAATATTGACACAGATGGCCACAAGCAGCCCGGAACACACTGGGTCGCCATGTACGTCGATCGAGCTGGAAATGGATGGTATTTCGATAGCTACGGATTACCACCCGTCATCCCTCAGCATCTCCAACGACTTCGACGAAACTGCATACTCTTTCGCTACAGCACCTCTCAACTACAGAGTCCTGAATCAGAATTTTGCGGGCATTATTGTATTTTGTTTCTTTATTTGATGTCTACAGGCCTTGGGATTCATCGTTCCAGAAGCGTATTTTCAAATAATTTGTCGAGCAATGATAAAATAATAGGAGAATACTATAAAGAGTATTCCCGCAAGCATGAGCAGACTAACTATCAGAATAAACAATTAAACGTTTGTGTGCAAAGATGTTGCTCACGGTCTCGTTAATTGCAAAATGAAGAAGAAAATACATAATTAAACAAAGACGAAGAAACGCAGGGGGGGGGGGTGGCCTTCAACAGTGGTGTCAGTGACACCGCGCTCGTTGACCCGCAGCTGCAAGAATATTGTGTTACATGCACACGTGTCTTCAAGACAATCCGATGATTCAGCTAACGCTGCAGTAAATTAATAATGTCAGAGTGGGGGTAAGACACCGATGATGATGAGGTTTTTGAAAATCGAGCGACGCATATTCATTCGCAGTCGAGCCGTCTTAGATACTACTTCTTCTTCTTTGAATCTATATGCGCAAAAAACGTCTTATTCTAAAGTCTCGAATAGAAAAACTCTTGCAAGACGTTAAAGCAATCGAAGTTTTGATTTAAACAAGAACACGATTACGATATTTAACGCGTAAAATCAAAGTGCTCAAACTACAAGATGGATTTATCGACGATCAACAAAGTGGGTAGACCCGAGGCGTATTTGCCATTGAAAAAATTGGCGGAGCTGACAATCGAAAAAGAATATATCGTCACGGGTATGAGGGTAGCTCAAACCAAGTGGGGTGCACGTATTGCCGTGGATCTTCAGGGAGAATTTACATGTTTTCTACCATCGAGATTTGTCGATGCGTTTGCAAAGAACGATGAGCTCTTCCAACAAATGATTGTCTCCGCGAGTGAAAATCAATTACTTATGGTGTACTATGGTTCCAAGTACAATCATTTGGAGTTCAAGCAAGCCCCTGTATGAGCACTTCTCAGGTAATTAAAAACAACAGATTTTTACAGGTATATGACAGCGTACGATTTCTGGTACTGTGTTTGTTACTGTCTATTCTGTTTGCAATTTAGACGAGCCACGGTATGTTTTAACCTACTAGCACCAGGGCGTGATGGAGCCCTAGGTCGCATTTGTGTATATCTGTGCTCCATCGAAGTTCACCACTAGCAGCGTCATCATACCATAGTGTTACAAATATATATAAACCAATGTAAATAAAAATATGTAAAATATATTTCAATAAATGTAAAAAGGTGGTGCGCTATGGCGACTCACTGCTCCGACCGACCCCCCGCTCCTACATCCCACTTCTCACAAAGAGGAGTGGGGATAGGAGTGGGGGTCGCCATAGCGCACCGCTTACTACTGACACCTGAACGCGACGCCTCTTTACCGACAGCTCGGGCCCCTTGTTTCAATAGCGGTAATGTGCGTCGGAAGAAACCACCTAGGAAACTTCCTATACCATGACCTCGCTGATTCGGTGAGCCTATATAGACGTGGCTGATACCGCCATAACCACCGCGGCCGCCACCCGTTTGTAAATCAAAGTATTCGTCGTAGTAAGTCATTTTATCGTTCTAATCTGTACGTTTGAATTGTTACGTCACCGTCAGCGTCCCGTACTCAAATGGCATTGGTTCGCCAAATTCATCTCTTATATCAATCGTAATTGTTTGAAAACTCGTGCGTAGTAAAGGCACATAGCGCGGTGGTGAAAAACTTCTGATTTTTACAGCCCCGTAATTACATATATCGGCGGCTGCGGCTGGTACGACCCGTAGCAGGGGCGTGTGCACATCCCCGGTAATATAGGGTCACAGATATCAGTATAAACATACATCATATTGGGAGTGCCATTGGCTAGATTTGCGGGGCTGTCAGCAACGTATTTGAACTCTCTCTGTACCACCACATCCTGAGAGTGGGTGAATCCTAAAACTTTATTTAACACATCGGAAAATAGAAAAGCGTGCTCCAGATTCTCGCATGACTTACACACACGTGTCACTGTAACATATCCGTTGTGTGCATATTGAAATTTCAGATGCCCCGCCAAACACGGTATTTCGTTAATTGTTTCGAGTAATGTATCTATGCTGCGATATACCCCCTGTGGTACAGATGCACGAACACTCGTATAATCAATGTCAGCCGCAGTGCCTGGTATTGCAACGTTCATTACAATATTAATAAAATTTCGGTCCCCCTCGGGTGGTACATGCAACATTGTCATAGGTATGTGTATTTCAGCTAAAGAAACAGCCCAACTACCATGAAGAGACACGCATTGCGGTAATCGGGTGGTATATCGTGTTGTTAAGTTATCGGGGTAATAAATCATACTGCTGTTGCTGGGTAACACAATGGAACACTCTTCCTTCATTCAGTCAGTCCTACTTTTTCTCCAGCGTTTTCACCCGCGATAACTCAGGTTCATAAAATATCCTATCAATATCCTCGCCGTGAAGATCGCGTAAGGTGTATGTCACGGGACAAATACTGTGTGAAACTCTGTGAATCTTAAATAACTCGTTACTCCATCCACTCTCATAACCTTTCGTGAAGGCTGCCCTTGCACTATTGATACGTACCATATCACCTACATTATATTTAGGAGAGCAATAGTTCGTTTTCTTATAGCGCTGCAATAGATTATCCCGTGCCCTTCCAGCTGTCTGGAAAGTTACGGATGCAGGGGTCATTTTTATACTGCTGTGTGTAGCATGATTGTATGCTGAAACAATATTCTGCAAAATATCGATGTAACGTTTTTGTCTGGAATAGGTGAAATAACGCCACATTCTTTCCTTCAGTGTTCTATTGAATCTTATGACAATGGCGGCTTTTACATCAGGGTTGCGGGCAACACGAAATTGAATGTTCTTTTTCTTTAAGAGGGACTGGAATACAGCACCTATGAATTCTTTACCCTTGTCCGTTTGTAGACAAACGGGTGATCCACCGCTACTTTTTTTCTTCGATAATATGACATTAAATGCTTTAGCTACCGTTCCAGCGCTCTTGTCACGTAACGGCTGGACCCAGGCAAATTTACTGAGAGTATCGATAACAACGAGAAGGTAAACATAACCATCATTATAATCCTTGACTGATCGAAGATCTACAAGATCAGCCTCCCAAAAATCATCAATATTCCGAACGTTGTATATACGCCGGGGAAACCGATGTCTTACAGGCTTGTGTTTTGTGTAAGCATCCTGCGCTTCAAGCCACTGCTGCGTCCTCAATTTGGAGATTCTCTTCTGTCGCGCGACACGCAATAGATTCGCGGCACCTGAAAACGATGCTTCATGGGCTGTCTTAAAGTACACCTTTTCCAATGTTTTCATGATTATAATTTGAGGTTAATCCAGGTTACACGTCTTTTCTCATTATAACCAGCACCACTTTGATCTGATCTCCTTTCACCACCACTGTAAAACAACGTTTGACTTAACAGCGGCATCATCATCACTATTGGTGCTGCTGCTGCTGCTAATAGCGTTTTTGAGATGTGAATTAAGCAATGTTGAATTAGCCCTCGATTTTATCCACAGCTCTTCATTACCTATGAATTCCCTTGGTGTATGCATCGTTCTCAGAAATTTAGCGAGGCACATCGACCTATTGGTTTAGGTGTTTTCCTCGATCTCATAGCGTCATTCACGTGATCAACGATATTTGAGTCTTTAATTGGTACTCCACAAATAGACACGACACCAGCAGAGTCCCCAGAAAATTGTGCTAGCGGTGCGTCGTGCAAAAGACGTAGTAGTAGTTTAGCTTTACCGCGGAACTTAGTAGGTATACTTTTAATGATAATAGAATCGTTCATTCTGTCGTGCAAGACACCTTTTTCAGCAGAAACAGACACCGTATCTTTTTTCGTCATAAGTGCACGGTGCTGCTCAGCTCTCTCGTCATCGCCAAATGAAGATAACGTTGTAATACAGTCAGATATGCATGCCACTTTTCTCGCTCATCTTTGTATGCGGTGGAATTCAAAATTTCGTTCATCTCCATGTCCAACCTGGTCAGCACAGCGTCAATTCCTTGCAGTGGTAGTGACGTATCAGTATCGAGTCTTGGCTGTCGACGGTTTTGCGCGCCCATCTGTGATAGATTCTCCTCCGGTCTCAGTACCATTTTTCGCGCATGCTCCATTATTTGCTGATTAAACTTGACAGCACGGTTCTCAGTATTGGTGCTAGTAAGAGAGGCAGAAGCCCACCGCTCTGGACAACGAAGCGTTTTTTACTCTTCCAACAGCAGTTATTCGAGGCTAAACTTCGGAGAACGGTCGCGTGAAGTCGTAATTGTTTCCTTTGAGCAGTCTTCAGCGGTACGTTACCGCAAAGAACGTTCAAGGCACACTCACAAATACAGCGGACGATACCGGAATCGGCTTCACGTAAAACAGCTACACGCTGCTCCTTACTGAGATGCTAAAGGGCTCTCAATGTAGCAATGTGCTTTTTGCAGATCGGTGAACCTCTTTGCGCCATCACTCGAGATAAACTATCGATTCTCTCTCGCTGTATCACTTCTTTTAACTTATCCGCGCTGGTGACCCTATAGAGGTCATGACAAGCATAGAACTGGTAGTTCAACTAAATTGCAGCCGCTTTTTAACTTTTTTCGCGGCACGTATACGAAATGATAGGGGTCATCGGGAAAAATAGATGTACGAAACCGGCAGTTATCAGGTGTTGACTGTTTCAAATCAAGCAGTAGGTACCCATGTGGTATGAATGTTGCATCGTGATAAGCCTCTTGGAGGAAACGCGGGTTTTCAGAATATACCTGACGTGCGAGATGTTGGATTTGGGCGCGATCACGAGGATTTTTTAAAACAACGATTAAATTGGCGTTCAGTGAAATATCGCGATGTCCGTGACCCTGGTGGAATAGATTTTGCGTAATGAAAATAACGCTGGAGTTTTTATGGTGACTACCTTCAGTAAAGAGATGTATAACACTGTTGTTCGATGCCTCGCGCATCAAATCGTTGATTATTATGAGTTTTGCGCGAGGGTTGCCCGCGTAATCTGTACTCTGTGGTAAACCTTCTTAAACCTCGATTGATGTACCATAGTCAGTGTACGCGGGTTGCCACTCGGAATAATATAAAATAATTCTCTCGAATGGCTCACTGTTCATACAGGAGATGAATTTCGAGAACTTTTTCATAAAATACGTCTTACCGCAACCCGTGGGACCGCAGATCATTGACGTCGATGAATGTTTCCACTGCGTGTCCATCTCTACAAATGGTTAAATTATTATACTACGGTGAGTGATAAAGGCTTGGTCCGGTATGAATATTTATAAAACTTTTATTTTACAGAACAAATATGAATTTTTCATGATATTGACATTATTTACATTTTGGTACGATAGATAACACCTTGTAACCATACGGTAACGAACCGTATTCACCGTCTCGTCTTCGTTTAACGCTCGACGGTTTACATTTCTTTTTTTCCACACGGGTGACGACGTGATGAAACGGCGTTCGACGAATTGCGTCGAAGTTCACCTCGATAGGCTCCATCGTGTCACCTACTAAGTCGGCGCGTATTGTTCTGTAGTTTATCAGCTGACTATTTGGTAAATTGAGCGTTATACCTTTTACTTCACAAACTTCCGTTTCACTACTGTCGGGAGCGCATGTTATAAACGAATAAAATTAAGGACCTCCGGAAACGAAAGACTTGATATAACACCCCAGTTCAAGTTCATCTGTAAGGTCGCCTAAAAGCTGCCCTTTTGGTGGTTCATATTCATCGGGGTTATTGTTTGTCACGTAAATAACCGAGTCGGTGTCGCAGAAAAGCGCTCGTCGATCCAGACGCTCTAAATAGCTGTACAGTTCTAAGCGCGCCTGAGCTGTTGTATACGCAGATTACAGAGTTCGCGATTCCTGAGGGGATTACGGTTTCGTCCCTTTTTATGTAACTGACGTATAATATGTGATTATTTACAGGCAGGATACCTGTAATCTCGTACTCTGCACTAGTCAGTAATTCCACGAGTTTTGCGCGTGTTGAAACTATCGCGGTTTGCGGTAAATTTTCGCGCTGCCTGAACTTTCCCCAAAACGAGTTGAGACACAACTCAGCTACTTGGCGTAGTCCAGGGTTTATCGTTATCGCTTCACGATCTAGTTTAATCCCCTATGATCGCTCAAAAACATTGATATATTTTTTTTGAGCTTCTTCGTTGCCCACACACTCCACAGGCCAGCCGCTAGATTCTTGTTTAATTTTTAGGAAGGTGTTCCTGTAATCCGAGAAATGACCGCCTGAACGTGAATCGCGGTCATACTGGGTTATCTCGTATTGCCAAATTTCGTCCACATGAAGCACTCTATACCCGCATGAAACGGCTTTTCTCAACTCGTCGACTACCCATGTACCGTTAAACAAACGCTCCGCCGGCCTTTCATGTGTGCACTCACTCTGATTCATACTTTCACAACAACTACGACATAGAGCGAATAACAAACGCTGGTTCATACGCACCGGTAGCACCGGGTGGTAAAGATTGCGCTGCGGTAAGACAGTGCATTTAACAAGACCTTCTACTTTGGTAAGATCATTATTAGCACCGATTAACTTCGTACACTCGTCGTCTACAAACACTTTAGGATGCCCTACGGGGAATTTACCGTCTTAACAAACGTATGGATATAACGAACAAACATCGACGTATCGTATCTGCTCATTATCTTTTGCGTCGTACAGTGTGACCATGTTCTCTGTACGATCACCAAAAAAGCATCGCGGGGGTTAAGTGGGTCTTATTTAACTAGATCATTCCCTCGAACGAAGTCCCGCATTTGTTCATTAGCGACAAGGATACGATCATATTCACACTCCCAAATCTCAGTCAGGTTGTAACCACTATTTCGTATCTTAGAAGCCGCCGCTGTTGTTCTCTCGTGCCGTTCGTTCAGGGATATACCGTCGCCCTGTGCCTGATCTCTACCGGCCAAAAAACATTTCGGACAGCCGTGCCAGTAACAACCGTGGAACTGTAGTATATGTGTAGCGCTCGATGTTTCGTAGTAACCATCTACCGTTAAATTCATAGGTAGCTTGAACTCACGCGATCGACCCGCGTGGATAATACGCTGTCCAAGAATATGCTCTATCCATACAAGCCAGCTAACTGCTATTTTCGATTGATTATTGGCCCATCGGTATCCATTTCTAGGTATAATACCAATCGTATCGTTCTTAAGGAAATTCTTCCTAAAAATGCGGAACCAAGCGGATGCTATCGTTGTGCTCTCATCGAATGGACAAACAGACCCTTTGGCTATGAACATTTTTCGGAAAACCATACAGGCCTGTCTTAATATTGTAACGTCGTTCTTACAGTAGGCTACGATTTCTTTTCGAAAATCGAACACATAACCCGTATTTTTCAATTCGCGATACCACGGTACGAATACATTATTACGCACGCTTGTTGACATACTATTGGGCGAGTAATACTTCATCGGGGGTAATTCCCCCACATAATTATGATTCTCTGGTGTATTGAAGAGATGAGGGAACGTACCTTTAGCTAGGGCATCAGTTAACCCAAAGGACTTCGGGAGCTTACTCAAAGACATGTGGAAGTAGTGTAGACTATCCAGAAATACGAGCTTGCCGATACGCATAGTGATCATTTTTGTACCGTTCATAATCAGTAATGGTAACTGCATCTTTTTTTCATTTATAAAATACCGGAGAATGAGTTGAGCGTCAAAACCCCCGGCGTAATAGGCGATTAAGATTGCACCGGATAAGCCCTTAATTTCTTGTATAGCTAACTTTACCAGTTGAGCTACCGGCCTGTGCCTGTATACAAACTTATGTATACCGCAAAATTTACATGGCTTCGCTATAGAGTCATTGCAGCAGCAATTTGTACACACGCGTCGTGCAACACAGAGGTTCGGCTTATGCACGCGTGTGTCCGTGGTACCCTCTAGCGGCGTGCACTGTTGCGTTTCGAAATCATAAGAGATAAATATTTTGTCTTTTAATTCTCGATCGTTTGGGAGAGGCCGCATGAAACACAAGTGATTGTATGGTTGATTTGATTTACAAGTTGCGCAATAACCTACGGAGCACACGTGTTTTTTCTTTCTCACTAGTGGTCGGATCGTGCGAAAGCAGTCAGGGCAGCGTTTAGTAGTTGCGCAAACACTCCGTTTATTTTTCTTTTTCCTTGCGAGCTCGGGGGTTCGACGATTTTTAAAGCATTCCTGTCCGAAAAAAACACGATCGCACGCTGCGCATCTAACCGTATCTCCTGTGCGAGGATCACACGGAGGCGCCCTGAGACATCGTGTACATCGTTTGTTCCCGACGCATCTATGATCTAACCTTAGATATAACGTATCACACGACGTACAGAACCCAGTGCTACCGACAGCCCCTCTAAGGTTAAGAATTGGTTAGAAATGGTGTGAGCATTCGTAATACAGAATATACAATGTGTGGCGGACCTGTCCTATAGTGCTTACTACAGTTTTCGTACCATTGAAATTCGATCTCCTATTACGTAGTCCTAGGGTCAAAAACTCAAAGACGACAATTGCAATACCGTCTCGCGCAAGTATTCCTGATACTAAGCGATTTCATTTACACCGCAGCCATTTTTCGGTACTCTAACATTTGCACGTCGCGTAAGCTCGAGCGCTGCAATTTTTTGGTCCGAACGATTGATTTGTCTTACTCGTTGCCACTTAGTATGTAAATCGCCCGTGCGAACGTTCCCCCGTTCCGCGTGCACCAGCGCTGCTGCTAACGATCGTGGTAAACATAGATTGTCGTTGTTACATATTGTCAAGATGGATTTTTTTGCTACACCCTCGAGTGTTAATCCTTTCCGTCGGCCACGACCCTCGACACCCTTCACAACGCACGTTTTTATGTAGCATTCGTCATTAAGGTCAAAAGATTCCGAACTTTGCGCAACGCTACTTATGAGGTTCCATAAATCTTGGAACTCGTAATCACGAGCTGGTCGAAAAGACAGCCATACGGGGCCGTGTGTCAAGTTACGCGCTATAAACGATATTCCTACATAATCCCCACCCTCGCAGGAGTTGGTGATGTGGGTGAGAAGATCATTGAACGCTGCTTCGAGCCAATTCATTACGCTAATTTCTGGTGGTGGTTTGCGAATACGTAAGGTCGTCTCAGGACCACAAAGTTTAAAACGTTTAAAATACCGTACTGTCTCTGAATTATTCCGATTCGAATACCCGGTGGTTGTAACTCATCATATGTGGTGGGATTTCGCCGCATTCCAGCTCCCCTCTGTATTTCTGAAGAAAATAGACGATCTGCTTTTTTGATGTATTTATTTGTCATTTCAAATTACATTTGATTTTTCGTCGGAGATATTAATACACACGTTTGTCCTGTATTGTACCACTTCCGATCATTTACCTGGGTTCATCACCCCTTCAAACCACGCATCTTCCATCAACGTAGGGTATAGCCCTAATTGATTCTCCGGAAAGTCTTGTTCTTCAGGGGTATCCTCGTCCGGTTCGACGCCGTTAACGGAGGGGTCATCCAACGCATCGAGTAAATCAACCGTACGTGATGATGTTTCGGCCTCGCACGGCTGATTATTTCCAGTATCAAGTGTGTCTGGTGTGTCTGGTGATGCTTCTCCTCGATCGGCTATTCAAAATTGGATTATCATTATTAAATTTAACTTATCAGTTCGTATTCTTGATGAAGGATAGACTACGAAAATTTTGCAAAATCCATTCATTCGTTTTTGCAAAGTGAAATACTTACGATATGCATGTTGGATTGCTTCAACCTCTTCCACAGCGCGAGCTGCTTCGATGACGGCCACCATTATCGGGTCATCGTCATACGTGTGGTTATCACCGTTATTGACGCCGTGCTCGAACTCCGATGAGGTCTCTTTTGATGTTGAAAAATAATTTTCATTATTATTATTATTATTATTGGCTGGATATTAATAAATTAATTCTTAGACCCACCAGAATCAGGGTCTTGTGTTTGACGCCACTGATCTTGTTCTTCCACAGTGCGCGTCGCTTCTATTAACGCATTTTCATCTTCTTCGGTTGAGCCCTCGAAAAGCTGTGCATAAACTGTAAAGAAAGTTTATTTCCGTGAATATAAGATAAAATTTGTATTTATGTAAGCATGGTAATTATTATTATTTAGTCAAATTGTCATATGGTTATTGTTATAAAGTTGTTATAGAAAACAAAGAGGAAACATGTGGTTACACTGTTAAAAATAAAACTTACATCTTAAATATTGGAAATTACTGTTCATCGTATATTAAATTCACAAACAAAATTAAATTTTTATGCATGTATTTTATCATGATCGAGGACTTCCGATTTCGTATCTAAAAGTGGTCAACCACTAGTACCGATGACCCAGTGGATGACCTATACTTTGAATGTTAAATCAGAAGTTAACCAAATTGCCCCGGTCAACCCTAGGGGGTGAACTAGCCATCGGGGGATGAAAATTCTCCTTCAGAGATGATCAGCAATGATCCCCGATCACGCACTTAAAAGTGATTATCCAGTAAAGGTGACCGGGGTAAAATGGATCATTTGAGTATTGGGATGTAAAAATTTCAAAATCTTCGAATGTTGAGATTGGTTATATAGCAATTAACGAATTACCGATAGTAGGAATTACTAACAGAAAAAATCATTGACGGTAGAAATTACCGACGACTGAATATCTTACCCACGGGTAAGTTTAAGATCTATAATCAATAATGCTCATACCTTGAATTTCATTGAAAATCGCTCTGGCCGTAGGGGTGTCTTCGAACTTGCGTTGCTCGAGCTCTTCGTACACGCATCGAAGCACTTTACGCCCTTGTAGAATACCTCTATTATGGGCCACCATAATGACACGTAGAGGTGACCACTACGAAATGAATTTTAGGCGTTTAATGAGTTTTTTGCCCGATAAATCTCGTAAACTCCTACACTAATTACCGTCACAGCGTCGTCTAATCCGGGCACTATGAATTATCGCTAGTTTCAATAGTGCTAAAATACACGATCGAATGGTGTGCTCCAACAATTTTATGAGCGTATTATAAATTCTTTTTAACCTCTCTATCGTACGGTTGTCACTCGACTGACGTGATTTTAATTCGTATAAAATTTAGAAATTTCAGAAAAAATGAAGTAGTCTGACTAAATTGAGCGATCTTTGGACTGTTGAGAATGTTTTGAAAACACAATGTTGAAGTTTCATTAACTCAGAGTACAACCAGCATCGAACTCTCCACGCGCCGTGCAGCTGCAACGTATCATCTTTCATGTTATTATTTCTCTTAGCGAAAAAGCACATTCCGTAGAAGACACGTGGATTTTTGCTAATCTTGTAATTACTGCATCTCGTCAAAGAGAATATGCCTCTCGAACATTCCGGTAGAGACACGTGCATTTTTGCTAATCTTGCAATTGCTACATCTCGTCAAAGAGACTATGCATCTCGAGCATCAGTCTCTCGTTGTCTTTTCGAGAGGTACATTAGACCGCGAAAACGAAAATGTATCCGACGTACGCGCGAAGTGTTTTGAGTAAAGTAATAGGGTTTCGCCAAGTGTTGCTTGTCGAAGCATCGTGTGCTTCACATTAAAACGCCCGGGATGAGCGACGCGTACGCGGTTCTGCAAACCCTTTTGCAGAACCTTTACATACAGCGTAGGCAGCGCATAGAAGTTTCGGCCGAGGATCTAGAGCACGGTTTCTTGTGTGTATTCGTGAGAAACAATTACGTGCACCGGTATGACGTAATGAGTGTAGACGATGATGGATATTGCGAGGTACTCCTGGTCGATATCGGGGAAACCGCGTATAGCTATCGAGAAAAGTTATTTTACGCGGACGATTTGACGATCGCTATTCCGCAGCTGCGTTTTGAATGCGTGCTGCACGGTGTAGCTGCAGAAGAGCTTGAGGGCCTCAACCAAGCTGTTGAGGCCTTGTGTGCAGGCTTTGTGACCGTTTCTCCAGTCACATTTGGGGCCGAGGATCTCCCAGTGCGGATCGTTAATACCGACGGCCAGGATATCGTACCCATATTGATTGACAAGTACAATCTCAATATCGGGTACGATATAAACGATGAGGATAAAGGGATTGTCTCCTGTGACAGTGACAGGAGTGGGTGACAGGAGTGGGTGACAGGAGTGGGTGACAGGAGTGGGTGACAGGAGTTAGTGACAGGAGTGAGTGAAAGGAGTGATAGTGATAGACGTGACAGGAGTATAAGGAGTATAAGGAGTAACAGGACAGAGTGCGTGTAAGTACTAATTTGTTCAAAACCACTTTTTAAGAATTAAATTATAAATTAAAAAATAATGACTTTTTCAAAATTTGACGGTGCGCTGAGCCGATCCCTTACATCCCCGCACCTACCCCCCACTCGATTCCGACCAGGAGCTCTCCAAGGTCCAAAAAAGTGGGGATAGGAGTGGGGGTCGCTATAGCGCACCGCCTACTACTGACCTATGTTCGAAGGTTTCCAGAAGCGCATGGCACAGTTCATCGGCCTGACCAGTTCCATCCTCGACTATACACGCGTCGCGCACACGTTGCAAATTCAATTTAACCATCCTTTCTCGACGGAGTATACAGGAGAGATCCATGTGTATGGACACTCTCCACGTTGCTTTTGTTTGTGTGAGGCTCCCTATCTCCTCGTAGAAGATGCCGGGGCTGTCGGTGAATGGTTTTAGGGCATATTCCTCGTTGGCCATGCTGGTATTGGTAAAGCAGGCGAGGAACAGCGCGATCCTGAAAACAGAAGACGACGATTAAAGCAGTTTTCGACCGTGGGACTGCTTACTTTGCAGATTACCCCCGTTGTTGAGCGGTGGCCGGAACAGAGTAGCTGCCACCGGCTCATTAAATCGTCAACCGCCTCAGAGTTAAGATCAAAAACACAAACCACAAAAAAAAAATTATTGCTCCAACGATGAGCGGAGCTTCCATAGTTGGACAGGATCGGGTGACCCGGCGTCTCGTCGCCGCCATAGTAAGTATTTTTTTTTGCTATCAAAAAATTTCAATTGTATTTTCTTAGTATTTTTCATTGTATTTTCTTGTGTTATAGCTGGACGTTATCCACCGGAAAGGTACGGCGGGGCCCAGGCGGCCCGAGTGACTGGACACCTTCTTGTGGAAGGCCCAGAAAATCAGGTGCCTCCGCCAAAAACGGAGGCGTCATAAAGAATATATTTGGGACGGCGGCGACGAGGAAGATGAGGAGACGGAGGATTTTCAGGGGCTCCGTCGCCTCTTCCGCATCGGCCGTCCCACACCCTGCCCGTTCTGCGGGGCCCCAGAATTTCAATGAGTAATTTATTTTCCGTTGGGGAAAGGATTATCCTCCCCCTATAATAAATTTTCTATCTAAACATCATATAAACGTTTATTTTCTTGTTAGCTTTAAGATTTCTCCCGCGTAATAGATCGCGGATGACCCCATCCTTCCTATTTTTAATTCTTTTAGAAGCATGAGGACGCATGACGAACATCAGTGTGCGTCAATTCCATCCGATTAGGCATATATATATATATATATATATATATATATATATATATATATATATTGTAACAAAGTTGATATTCCTCAGGAAAACAGTTAAATTAGTCCTGATTTATATTTTCATTTGTTCTTAAAGTCTAACTCCCAATGAAGGTATTTTTCATGGGATGAGTGAGGATTCGTGTGCGGGACTCGATTGACTTGGGTTTTAGCGGAGATGAAGAAGCCTCAGCAATTCCTGTGCCATAGTGCGTAGATGCTGTTGCGTTTTCATCATTGGCTCGGGATAGGATGGTTTGAAATTAGCACAATGGTTTTTAATTATTGGAATAGATTTTTCTTCCCAACGAAGTAGTTTAAATGCTCAGATTATTCTTGCAAGGCTCGAGACGCGAGTGTTCCAGCAATAATAATAATTAAATGCAAATTATTCACAAGTGACTCTAATTTGTCGTGTACAGAGCTGACGACTGATACACGAAGCATGCATAGCTCATCGCCAAATGAATTTACAGTGCGTCCTTTGTAACGCTAGGGGAAATTTTGATTCGGTGATACCTAAAAGTCCTCAGAGATGTACACTGCTGTGGTGCGACTATATCATCATAGGACACAACAAGGTGTTTTAATTGTTTGTCTCATTCAATTTACCTTGACGGCTTATCTCGACATTATCATTCGTGTTGTTCAATAGAATAAAAAAATAAATTGTAAATGATTTCCGTTATACTTGAGGGGAAGTAGAATAGAGGAACAAGTGAGTTGGGCTTTCTCCAGGAGTTCATAAAGAAACTTGAATCCTTATGCAAAACTTATCTCGAGAGGCGAGAAACCGTACTCAAATTATATTTCGAAGTGCTTGCAATATCGTTTGGTATACGCGTGTGTTGGGCTATCACCAGTTGTTCCTATAGGAAACGCACTACGGCAAAAGGTAAATCAACAATACGAAACATAAGAGCAAGACTAATTAACTTTTGAGAAATATCAACTCTTTTCTATTTTCACGAGCGCGAGAGGTGTCGTTGAAATAATGAGATCGCGGTCTTGATTGAAGATGAGTTCAACGACCGCGAATCTGGGTGTAAGCCCTCATTATTGTTGTGTGTTGACCGTCGAGAGCAAGGCCAAAGCCTATCAGCTGTCAATTCGGAGAGGTAAATATTATGTACAGCGCTGCGTCAGGGCGAGCGCGCACCAAGTGTCCGAGAGTGTTTACTATTTTTCAGTACGGGCCGGGAGAATAAGACTCGATGCCCGCAGAGAGAGAAAGTAAACACCTTAGGCGGTATATCTGTAGTTCTCTCCAAAGGATCGAGACAACAGATACGCCGACTTGTTTTCAGGATGCACTTTACTTTCTATGTTTTTATTGTATTAAATCATATATTTACTTGATTCTAATGCCTTAGATACGTGTGAGCGTATTAGGCTAGCACTAATTTAAAGAGCTAGGAGCCAACGCAGTGTTGAGCCTAATTCTTGACTTATAACTAATTTATCAAGAAGAATAATATTCCGAGCAATTATTCCATTTCCACACGTACAGCGAGGGCCGATGCAGTATCGAGGCACGTTGCAGTGGTGAAATAAAACATGCAAAATTTTATTCTTCAAATATACAATTTACAACTAGGAAAATAAGAATTTAGGATAGAGAAAGTAGAGAAGTAGAGCAGTAGGAGCTGACGCAGTGTCAGGGCCTACTGGAGCTGGGCTTGCTCAAGGGAAGGACCGTACGAGTCAGTGCAGACTGAGATGTACGGGTGAGCCTGGGCTATGCTCAGAGGTATGGCGAGAGCCAGTCGCTGTGCTAGGGCTCGCAATCGGTTTAGGATTGTTCCGTGGAGGAACATTGGTAGGTAATAAGGTCTCGAGAGTGCGTGCGGCCGCCCTTATATACTCTATTCCCTACTAATTGTCAACAAGTTGAGTTGACAATTTTCGGGAGAGGTGGATAGCCACGCGCTGCTTACGAGCGCACGTGTAAATGAGTGCGTGGGGCCTTGGTGGTGTGGCATATGTGTGTGCCCGCGCTCCGGTGTTTTGGATATATCCCGTTCCGTTACAATATATTGTAACGTGGTAAAATTTTGAAGCTTTACTCGAGCTCCTCGCGATACGACGACTCCCGATAGATCCGAAGGGCCTGACCAGAATTACGACTATTTTTACTAATTCCAATTTTCTTATATTTTTTTTTATTTTATGTACGAGAGACGAGACGGTATCGACTAACGCGCTACGAATCTTCTCCGCCGGATTCCCTTACAGCAGCGAGGCATTGAATTTACGTTCACGAAATACCACCCACTCCCGAAGATTTCTGAGGAGTCGCCGAGTACTGAGTATTCAATGCCATCGATGTATCATCCGTAAACGTCACCGTCGATTACGTTGCGCTTCGAATTCCCGTTTTGGACTTCGCGCGCCAATAATACCAACTATTTAGTGTCTTCAATAGTTTGCGAAAATTAGGGTTGGTCGACTGACTCTTCGTAGTCAAAATAATTAGAGTAGGGATAAGAAGGCTCTTGCTCCCATGAGAGAGACGAGTCGGGGCTGTTCCGTGGTGTCTGTCGAGGAGGTCGAGTGTCGCTCGAGGTAAGTCCCGTCTCTCAGACAGATTTTATTGTTCGAATAGGGATATCGGTGACGATGATACTTTGCGTGTAGTAGAGTCCGCGAGATGATAGTTTGGGAATAGTTATTGGAAGAGTCCCGCGTGGCTTTACAGTGAAGTAATCGTTCTTGGATTTATTAGTAAAAACCGATACTGTCGGGAGTAGGGCCCGGAACAAGCCATTATTATTTTATTTCGTTTATTCCCTTGGATTTTCGGGAATATTTACAGTGCGCGGGAACGATCGTGTTGTCTTGAGTGAGTGTGTGCCGCGGTAGTCCCTTTCTTTTCGGTGAATTGAGTAGCCGAGTTTTTTTCCGGTGAGAGAGTGAGTGCCGTGGAAATTGTCGGGATATATGTTCGATTCGTGGATGATAATCGTTCCCGCTGTGCGTAGAGTGTGTGTGTGAGAGAGAGGCGGTTGAGAACGCGTCGCTTTGCGAGAGTGAAGGAGAAGCGCGCGATCTCTTTTCCCTTAATTTAACGTAAATTTCTCTCGTTATTCCCTCTGTGTAGTGTGGATATCGGGAGTGTATGATTTAGTCATTAAATGGAAGCCAGGTGGATCCAAGGAGCCATCCTGGGATGATTATAATCTTTTTTTTTTTAAATAAATTACCGTCTTCTCTCGTGTGTGTGGCGTGTGTTTTGCGTGAGGTGAGAGCCGCGGCGTGTGGTTGCTCGCTTCGGCCGATCGAGACCAGATTTCTTCTTTTTTTTGTTTTGTTTTGTGTTGGACTAAAATAAAATATATTTTTTTGTGATTCCAGTGAAACTGAATTTCGATTATTATTTTCCATATTTAACGAGAATAACTTTTAAGAATCCCGCCACTCTACAATTCTTGACGGCTGCGGCTAGTCCGGCAAAAGCAGCTTGGTCCCGAATAGGTCACAGAGTTTTTCCCGGCGCGAAAGCGCCTGGCGCCCATATAAAATAAAGGGAAGAACTCTTGGGGACTTTAGCTTTGTGGTGTATTGGGATTTTTTTTAGGAAATTACACTACAATATATATGTATTTTTATGTATAATCTTTCTTGCATTATTCATCTACATACAATAGTATTAAATTATCGTAAGCGTCATCGTCGTAATACTAATCTTAATTACTTTCACTTCATCATTTATTTTATCTAAATATAAGAAAAAGCGCCGTAAGCACCGTCATAATCTCATTATCTCTAGATATAAATAAGAATAATGTGTTTTACCATTTCTCCATTTCTCACCAACGATGTGCATAAATATGTATATATAAATAAACGTATGTAACTAATGATCCTTTTCTTTTTATTATCGTACCTTACAGACATAAAATCAAATAATCCAAAGAAATTGACATTATCGACCCTCGAACAAAATTGTTTTACCGACTGCTGAATGAACGATATTTTCCCCCTCGACGAATATCATTTTTCTAACCCTCTGATCGGCTGCCTATATCCACACACACACACCCTCGCATATTCTCCGACTTTTCATTGGCTCCCTATATCCGCTATCCACCACCATTCCCCCTAGAAAACAGACGTGGGGCGAGGGTGGAGAATATTCTCTGAGATCTGATTGGCTCCCTATATCTGCTATCCACCCCCACTCCCCATAGAAAACAGACGTGGGGAGTGGGAAACCCCCAGAAACCCAATGGGTGGGGTGGGGTGGGGGAGATTTTCTGCTTACTGATTGGCTCCCTATATTCCCCAGACACCCCCTCTATACCCCCCCCCCCCGACCGGGGGAGGGGTGGGGGTCGTCGTCTTCCCATACCTGTACCTTAATACTAATGTAATATATTTTTTTCAAGCTTGGGGGTTCTCCTCTCAGATGTTCTATAGTTTTTGGAGAAAAATTAATATGTTAGATTCAAAAATTTAGTAATGAATTTTAAGATGATATTATATTATATAATAATGTTATATACTTACATAGATAAATGATGTTAATTTTTACAATAATTCTCACACAAATTTCGGAAGAACATTGTTGATTGAAGACTGAACTTCAAATTTATAAAAATAAATAAAAAACACAGTATTAATTCCAGTTTGAAATAAATTTAATTTATAAAAACTAGTCCACTGCAACTGCAATTTGATACTGAACTATGAATATGAAAAAACTACACTTATATGTTCCTATTAAGAGGAAACGTTAAAAGTGATTAGACGTTGTGGTCGTTACTTTAGATATGGAATGGGAATAGAATAGGAGCATACACACATACACATACGCAAACATAAGTCTTACAGTTTTTATTCTTATGAAAGACATTACATAGTATAATGGTTTAATATCAAATCGTTGAATGTTACAATATTTTTTTCACAATATTTGAGAGAGGGTTATATTCAACAATTCGATCATGTATAACCAAGCAATGAGCGCTAGTATTTTCAGGTTTATTTGACCCACATTCAAACTTCAGTTTAACATCAACCGTTCCACCTTTAATTGATTCATTTTGGTGTGAACATTCAATAACAACTAGTGGACCATAATATAGGAAATCATCTATATTGAGATGTGGTCATAAATGTGGATCATTATAATATGAAGCTATACAATTTTTAAACATTTCATACAGATTAGAAAATCGATTTTCGGATACATAATTATCATTGAAGTTTAAATTCCAATTATCGTATGGGTATAAATCTGAATTCAGAAATAATTTTAAGTTACGTAACGTACAATGATCAAACGACTTTTTTAAAATTGTTTTTTTTTATTTGTCTGTAAAGTGACAATAACAAATCGTGGTTCTCCATCTGTGTTGACGTCTTCACGGTCCATGTGTGATTCTGAGTTGTAAGTAGAAGTCGATACTCATACAAATCCCATGAACGGAAAGGCATCGTGATTAATCGATCCTCTTTAGGTAGTCTTAGATATTGAAATTTCATATTATCTTCAAGCATTACATGAGGCATTTTCCATTGAACTCTGGTTATTTCAATCTTTAGAATCTTCACTTTATCCGATTTTGTGATTAAAGAATTTTTATCATCTCGTGCTCGAATTAGTACGATTTCATGTCGAGCATTTATAACTACTCGAGTGTAACCTTCAAAAAATCCCATCAACATCTTCATCGGTATACAATAATCGAAGTAAGCGGATCAGAATCGACTTTGTAGTCCAGCATTTTCTACTCGTATCTGATTGGGTGACATCAAAGTATGATTTTTAATTGTCGTAGTACTTCCAACGTTTTTACAACGATCGACTTCCACACAATTTAACTCATATCGCATTTGACTAAATAAGAACGATATACCATTGCTGTCAAGACGAACCAGATCCGTGTTTGTAGCATCAGGTTCTTTTACTCCTTGAATAACTTTCCCCTCAATGAAGAGATAGCTCTCGTGTGGAAGAGCAATTAAATCTTGCTGTTGTATTGGTATACGTATCTCATCATTGTAGTCATATGATGTATTTGCATATGGATTATATGTATTGTGACGGAACGCTCCATATTTCATCGATGGATATATCCAAGATCGATGAGCACGGGCACACCAACATACCACCTAACCACTCCACCACGCACACATTCATACGTGCGCACGTAAGACGGAACGTCACTCCCCACTTCTCCCGAACTTGCCCGAAATTCGATGACGATCAGTGGGGAACACGGTATATAAAGGCAGCCGCGCGCACTGCCTTTACCGTATCACTTACCTATCTTCCTTCCAGGAACATCCTTCATCTATTGCGAACTGCGTCTGGCTCTCGCAATTACCTCTGAGCATAGCCCAGGCTCGCCCGTACGTCTCAGTACTGCACTGACTAGTACGGTTTCTTGCCTTGAGCCAGCCCAGCTCCAACAGGCTCTGACACTGCGGCAGCTCCTGTTGCTCCTCTCATTTCTATCCGCTATCCTAAAATATATGAGAATAATAGGATTCCTCTATTTTTGTCTCACCACCGTAACGTGCCCCGATACTGTATCGGCTCTTGCTGCTTGTGAAGAGACAAATCTCGAGCTCTAATCTTTTTATTCCCCTTTTTTCAAAATAATAAGTCAAGAATAAGGCCCCAACACTGCGTTGGCTCCTAATTCTTTTAGTTTTGCTAGCCTAAATACAAAACCACGTATTTGAAGCTTTAGAATCAAGTATCACAATAATAATATCTATGTAAATTTAGAGCGCAAGTGCACTAAGAGAAATAGTCAAGGATACCTATAGTTTCGATCTTTTGACGATAACTGTAGGGATACCGCTCTGAGTATTGTCTTTCTTTCTCTTTGGACGTCGAGTCTTACTCTCGCAGTCCGCATTGAAGAAAGGTAAACAGACTCGGGCACTTGTCGTGCGCGCTCTCTCTCTCTCCCTCTCTCCCTCTCTCGAAGCTCTCTCCCTCCCCCCCTCTCTCGAAGCTCGCTCGCCATCCCAGTGCCGCGAGTAAGGTGCAACATATATAGCTGGATAGAATGAGGGTCACAACCACGGACCTGGTATCAACGGGTGCAGAAAATATAAGTCTGTAGTTCTATACAACAATACAACGTTGGAAGTGACCCGAACGAGAAATATTGCTTGGTAAAGAACATGGAAAAACGGAGCTGTCATTTCTGTGGGCGCAGCCATATTGGATCGCAGCCCCAGTGACAATAATCTCACGGCGACAGAGACTGCACCGTCCGGGTCAGGGGTGCTCAAACTGCGGCGCTTGAGCCTGCCCATGGAAACTTACCGTCAAGTAAGGTAATTTACTTGACACACAGGCAGATCTTATCCGGGCCCCGTTTTTAAAGTGTTTGGACATCAAAGTGTGTGCAGCTGGACTATACGAGAGAGGAGAAAATAATAAGGCATACTTGTAGCAGCATTTAGTGAAATGAAAGACATATTATAAGTGAAAATGAGTGCAGTAATTTGCCCGAAATGCAAGGGCAATATAGGCAAAATAATCTATGAGTGTAAACAGTGTCTGAAAGGATTTCACAATAGCTGCGCAAGTATTCACGGAGTATATAATAGTCAAAACGAATTAGTAAAGTGTACCGGAATTATCAAGGAAAAGGTAAATCACAAGTGGGTAGGCAGCCCGGCAGTGCAAGGCTTGGCAGTGCAAAGCCCGGCAGTGACCTTAGAATCGGTAAACAGCCCGACCGTAATGAATGAAAACAGAAGTGATAATAATGGAAAAAGGACAAACAAGAGATCAAGACAAAATATGGAAGAAGAAGATAAGGAAGATGGGGAAGAAGAGGAAGAACAAACATTGGACAAAAAACTTCACAACATACTAAAGGGATTAAAAAAATATACAGCAAGACATGAAGAAAATACAAAGAAAGTGATAAGCGAAATTCCAGAGAAGCAAGTAAAGCAGGTGAAACAGGATATTAAAGATGTGGTAGTGTCAGAGATCAACAAAGCTGTAAAAAGTTTAATAACTGAAATTAAAAATCTTCGAATGAGTGTAGAATTAATACAAAAATCGAACACAGAAAGGCAACAAAAAAAGTGGAATGAAGCGAACAGTAACGTAAAAGACACATACGCGGACAGATTGAAGAAGAGTGAAATGAAGTGTATTGTAGTCGAGCCAACAGAAATACAAACGAGTGACGAAACGGAGGGGGTTATAAAAAGTCAAGTTAATGTACTGCAATTAGGAGTAGGAATCGATAGATTAACAAAGGGATCGAAGGGAAAGATTATATTAGACGTAGAAAAAAAGCAGGACACAGAAAAACTGTCAGTAAAATTAAAAAAGAATCTGGGAGAAAAATACAAAATATATGAACCGAAGAAGAAGATGCCAAAATTGAAAATAATAGGTGTAGAACAGGAAATAGACAAGATCGAAGATAAAGAGCTGATAACAATGATAAGTGACCAAAATATGTTGAACGATGAGCGAGAGGATTTTAGTATGAACATAATAAAACGGTTGATAACGAAAAGAAAAGAAAGGGCACTTATCATAGAAGTGGATGTAAACACGTACACAGAACTCTCGGCGAAAGGGAGAATGAAAATAGGATTTAAAAATTGTAAAATATACGACTATGTAAGTGTGCTAAGATGCTACAACTGTTGCGGGTATAACCACTTCGCGCGAGATTGCGAGAACAAAAAGCGTTGTTGGTGGTGTGCGGGCGAGCATGAAAGAAAAGACTGCGAGGCAAGCGAAAGGAAGTGCGTAAACTGTGTGAAAATGGGGCAAAAATATAAAGTGACAGATATGGACGCAAAATATGTTAACGAATAGCAATTACAATGCAAACGAAAGACCACAAAATTTTTTAATAATGACAAGTGTTTTATATTGTTATTAAATGCGCAGGGTTTTATTAAACATAAAGATGAAATAGAAATAATGATGAATGAAAAGAAACCTGATGTACTATGTTTAACAGAAACGCATGCGACCAATGAAATAGATAATTTTGAATTGAAGATTAATAACTACGATATGGTAAGGACGAATACAAAAAATAAAAGAACGGGTGGTGTAATGACGTACTTAAAACATGAAATTAGTTACAAGATAATAGCGGCAAGAAGTATAGAAGAAAATATGTGGATAAATACTATACAACTACGAGGAAAGTCCGATGGTATTGTAATCGCAAATGTATATCACTCACCTAGCGCGAGTGATGGGAGATTTATTGAATTATTAATAAAGGAATGTGAGGAGACAATAGATATAGGAAAACTACTTCTGATAGGAGATTTCAATATAGATATAAGTAAGGTTAATCATTACGTCACTAGACTACTAAATAATCTTGCCGGACTAGGACTAAAACAATATGTAGAAAAACCGACACGGACTACAAAAATTTCGGAAACAATTATTGACTTGGTTTTTTGAAATTTTGTTATAAAACAGAGGTGATTCAAACGCCTAAAATTACAGACCACAGTATTATCAGAATAGAACAAAACAATAACAATACGAGAAAAAATGAAAAGATAGAATTTTATAAACGGGACTATAGTAAATTGAGAGAAGATCAATTTAATTCAATATTGTTGAATAAAATGAACATGTCTAATGAAAGAAAAGATAGAAGTGTTAATGATTTAGCTGAGGACACAGTGACATACATTATGGAAACAGTAGACGAGTTAGCACCGCTGGTGAAGAAACTAATGCCGGTTAAATGGTTAAACAAACCGTGAATTGATGAAAAAATTAGGAAAATGAGTGATGAAAGAGATCAAGTCTACACGGTGGCAAAAGAATCTAGACTTCAAAATGACTGGGATAAGTATAGACATTTAAGAAACGACGTGGTAAATGCAATAAGAGTGAATAAGAGAAAATACTACGAAGAAAATATAGATAAACAAAAACATGATTCAAAGAAAATGTGGAAAACACTGAAACAAATAATTGGACATAAAGAAAGCGGTAATGGCTCGAGAGAAATAGACTTTAATGGTGTGATATATACAGAACCGATTGTGATAGCAAATAAATTAAATAGGTTTTTTATAGAAAGCGTAGAAGAAATTGTAAGTGACATTGGGACACAAATAGATGATATTAGATATAGGACTGAAAGTGATACAACAGGATTTGAAAATGGTAGACTAGGAAGATTTGACGATATAACTACGGAGATTTTAGACAAGATTATTAAAAAACTCGATAACAAAAAGGGATAAAAAACGGGGATGATAGCAGAAATTATAAAAATAGTTTGGAAAGGTAACAGTGACATAATAAAACAGGTAACAAATCAATCGATGAGAGAAGGAATGGTTCCTGATATATGGAAAACGTCAATTATAACACCGATACCCAAGATAAATGGTAGTAAAAAAGCAGAAGAGCACAGACCCATAAACACACTCCCAGTATTTGAAAAAATATTGGAGGAAGAAGTGAAAGAACAACTGCTTGAATACTTGGGAAAGAATAATATACTAAGAAACGAACAATCGGGTTTCAGAATAGGGTATTCGTGCGAAACAGCACTGCAAGATACACTAATCGAGTGGAGAATACGCCTAGATGAGAGTAAAATAATAGGAGTCGTTTTTATAGATTTCAAGAGGGCATTTGAGACAATAAACACAGACTTAATGATTACGAAACTAGAAAAATATGGTATTAAGGGGACGGCATTGCAGTGGTTCAAATCGTATTTAAAAGACAGAAAACAAATAGTAAAATATAATAATACATTATCGGAGGAACAGGCAGTCAGATTTGGAGTGCCACAGGGCTCTAAGTTAGGATCGCTGCTATTTATTGTTTATATAAATGATGCAATAGATGAATTAAAAGAAAGTGGCTGTGCGTGTAAATTATTTGCAGATGACATGATGTTATATGTATCTAGTGATGACTTAGTGTTAGTAGAAGATGTGTTAAACAACGGGTTAGCAATATTGAACGAATGGTTGAAACGAAACTCATTGAAAATAAATGTAAAAAAAACTGTTTTTATGCCTGTTCATGACCCAAGAAAATTAAATATAAAAAATAAATGTGCAATAAAAATAGGAAATGAAGACATTGTAGAAGTAAGTGAAACGAAGTACTTAGGGGTGATTATTGATCAACATCTAAATTTGAATAGTCATGCGTTATATACGGCAAAGAAAATCGCAGAAAAGGTGGGACTGCTAAACAGGATCAAGAGAAATTTAAGCATACAAAGTAGAGTCACAATTTATGAAACAATAATTAGTCCACACTACGAATACTGTAGCTCGGTAATGTTGAACCACAGCCAGGAGAGCATGACGATGCTCCAGCGAACGCAAAATCGAGCAATGCGCGCCATGTTAATGGTAAACATGTACACTCCAGTGAAGCAAATGTTATATGTATTAGATTTAATAAGCGTTGAACAGATTGTAAATATGAGTGTATGTGTGTTACTATATAAGATGAAGAATGGATTAACGCCCGAGTACCTGACCGAACATGCGAAGCTAGTGAAGAATGTCCACGGCTACAACACTAGGAGTAGAAATGACCTCAGAATAACCAGAAGCAGAACGGTAACAGCGGAATGATCGTTAACCCAACGAGAGTTCAGAATGTTTAACGCACTTCCCGCTGATCTGAAGAACGCGGAAAATGTAGTAATGTTTAAATCAAAATTGCGAGAACGAATCAGAGCCGAGAATGGAAGCGAATAGCTGTGAAGGCCTCCCCCTTTGGAAATTGTAAAGTGAGGATGGTGCATTGTAGAAGTGTCTTTTATTGTATTGCGGAATGTATTGTTAAGGTATTGTATGTATTGTAAGCGCATCGCACGAAGTGCTGAAGCAGCTATGTAGCTAAATAAAGTTCAATCAATCAATCAATCTCTCTCTCTCTCTCTCTCTCTCTCTCGTGAGTACTAACGTCTTTCTAAATTGTCTGTCCATAATTGTTTAATTTATCAATATTTCATCGTCTGACACTCATTATTATATGTGTCCACTATTATTTAACATCTGACGATTCGGCGGAATATTAAGTTTACATAAATTAATACATTTTGGACGAGAAAAGATAAATTTTATAAAATAAACACTGACATAACCTCACTTTATACACCTAACTAATACCACTTTTTGTGAGTCGCACGACGATTCCAGTGTGGTCTTGTGGCACTCAGGTGTTTTATACGAATATGTTCTACATATTTAAATAAAAAGAACAACTGCTGAGTGCATTTCCACGAGATAATAAACAAAATAACATCTATACACCAACACGGACGCAAAGATCACCGATAAGCTGCACACACCACACTAAAAAGGGGCGTGTCGAATAGCCGGCAAACAGAGACCTGGAATACATAAGTACATATTCAAGGGAACCCCAACGAGCAGTGAACGCAGCTATTTGAACAAAGTCAAACTTTCATAGGAACAGGTGTTCACGGCGCGCCGTTTGAACGACGCAAAATGTCGAGCATAGGCAAGTGCGCACATTGTAAGAAGGTTGTTTATGTTGGTGTAAGGTGCAAATGTGGCCGTTTATTCCACGAGGAATGTAGAAAAATCATAGACGTAGTTAGCCAGGGTGAGTCGATAGGGTGTGTAACGTGCGTCAAGGAATTAAGTAGAGGCGCGATAAAGAAAAACACGAAAAAAAGAAAACACGACTCGGATGATGAGAGCGATCAGGAAATGCAAGAAATTCCTAATTATTTAGATGGATTGAAAAATTATTTTAGAACATTACTTGAGGAGAAAACGAGCGAACTCAAAAAGAAGATTCAATCTTTACGAAACGAATTGCATGAAATAAAAAAAGACCAACCCAAAAACGATTCCGAGGTTTTCAGATGTAGTGAAACGGAAAGTTAACAGCGCATCGGTAATTATCAAACCGAAAGAAACAAACCCCAATCTAGAGAGAGAGAAAAGGGAAAAAATTAATATGACTAAATTGAACGTGGGGATTATATAAAATAAAATAAAATAAAATATCAACGAGTGATAAAGGCACAGTGGTTGTTAATTGCAATAAAAAAGAGAGTCAACAAATTTTAAAAAACGAGATTGTGAAAAAAATGGGAGATGAGGTACAGATAATTGACTCAGCACAAATAACCAAAGGGTACAGAATAAAAGTAGTTAGGATAAGTCACGACCAGTTGCAAAAAACGGATGACGAACTTAAAACAATTATAAGGGATCAAAATGACAGTTTAAAAAATGACCATCAATTAAAAATTGTGAAACGCATACAATATGACAGCAACAACACAGGGAAGAACTGTTGGTCGATGATTTTGGAAACTGGGTGTGTGACACATCAACAGCTTTTAAAGGGAGGAATTTTGAATTTAGGCTGGCAAAGATGTAAAGTCTTCGACCAAGTAAATATAAGAAGATGCTTTAACTGCTGGGGATATAGACACACTCACAAAACGTGCAAAAAAGGTAAACATTGAAACCACTGTGCCCTAGAACATGATGATCGGGAGTGCCCGAATCTTAATCAAATTGAAAAATGCACCAATTGCGTGACAAAAAAAAAGAAATACAATTTGAAAGAACTTGATGACAACCATGAGGCTACTGACCGTAATTGTCCGCATTATATGCGAATTGTGAAGAAGATTGACAATACCTATGAGTAGCAATCAAAGTACAAAAAAAAAGGTAGTAATAGGAACATTTTTATGTGTGTTGTTACGTCCCGCAACTTTTTCCGAAGAATTGAGAAAATTTCTTAAAGTACTCATATACTGGCGTTGGCACCAGCTAACGGAGATATTTGATGGGCCGGGGCTTGTCAGAGCCTGCAGGGCCCATTAGACACACTAGGCAATGGAGTTCGTATGTGTCCGGCATATCGGTCTGATTTTTTTTATTATATCAACATCCGGAGATCGGGTTTAGGCGTTTGCTTATTTCAGACTCGATGGATAACAAGAATTACGACTCTAAATATTCAACTAAGGGTCTATGAACTCTGACTAAGATGGTTGTCAAAATATATGATATCTCTGTGGTGTTCGACTGCCAGCGCACCAACAAACGTGCTCTTTATCAAAATATTTATGAGTATTAAGGTTCTCGGTTTTCTCGAACATTTTAGTTCAGGAGTATGGACAGAAGAATTTACGCAATATATGTAAGGAATAATACTTTCTCTAAATATAAATTGTTGAATGTTCGTTTCTTTTTTGTGTTTGCTAAGAGTAGTAAGCGGTGCGCTATGGCGACCCCCACTCCTATCCCCACTCCTATCCCCACTCCTCTTTGTGAGAAGTGGGATGTAGGAGTGGGGGGTCGGTCGGAGCAGTGAGTCGCCATAGCGCACCACCTTTTTACATTTATTGGAATATATTTTACATATTTTTATTTACATTGGTTTATATATATTTGTAACACTATGGTATGATGACGCTGCTGGTGGTGAACTTCGATGGAGCATAGATATACACAAATACGACCTAGGGTTCCACCACGTCCTGGTGCTAGTAGGTTAAAACATACCGTGGCTCGTCTAAATTGCAAACAGAATAGACAGTAACAAACACAGTACCAGAAATCGTACGCTATCATATACCTGTAAAAATCTGTTGTTTTAATTACCTGAGAAGTGCTTATACAGGGGCTTGCTTGAACTCCAAATGATTGTACTTGGAACCATAGTACACCATAAGTAATTGATTTTCACTCGCGGAGACAATCATTTGTTGGAAGAGCTCATCGTTCTTTGCAAACGCATCGACAAATCTCGATGGTAGAAAACATGTAAATTCGTCCTGAAGATCCACGGCAATACGTGCACCCCACTTGGTTTGAGCTACCCTCATACCCGTGACGATATATTCTTTTTCGATTGTCAGCTCCGCCAATTTTTTCAATGGCAAATACGCCTCGGGTCTACCCACTTTGTTGATCGTCGATAAATCCATCTTGTAGTTTGAGCACTTTTATTTTACGCGTTAAATATCGTAATTCTGTTCTTGTTTGAATCAAAACTTTGATTGCTTCAATGTCTTGCAAGAGTTTTTCTATTCGAGACTTTAGAATAAGACGTTTTTTGCGCATATAGATTCAAAGGAGAAGAAGTAGTATCTAAGACGGCTCGACTGCGAATGAATATTCGTCGCTCGATTTTAAAAAACCTCATCATCATCGGTGTGTTACCCCCCACTCTGACATTATTAATTTACTGCAGCGTTAGCTGAATCATCGGATTGTCTTGAAGACACGTGTGCATGTAACACAATATTCTTGCAGCTGCGGGTCAACGAGCGCGGTGTCACTGACACCACTGTTGAAGGCCATCCCCCCCTGCGTTTCTTCTTCTTTGTTTAATTATGTATTTTCTTCTTTATTTTGCAATTAACGAGACCGTGAGCAACATCTTTGCACACAAACGTTAAATTGTTTATTCTGATACTTAGTCTGCTCATGCTTGCGGGAATACTCTTTATAGTATTCTCCTATTATTTTATCATTGCTCGACAAATTATTTGAAAATACGCTTCTGAAACGATGAATCCCAAGGCCTGTAGACATGAAATGAAGAAACATAATACAATAATGCCCGCAAAATTCTGATTCAGGACTCTGTAGTTGAGAGGTGCTGTAGCGAAAGAGTTTGCAGTTTCGTCGGAGTCGTTGGAGATGTTGAGGGACGACGGGTGGTAATCCGTAGCTATCGAAATACCATCCATTTCCAGCTCGATCGACGTACATGGCGACCCAGTGTGTTCCGGGCTGCTTGTGGCCATCTGTGTTAACGACAATTGCAATCGGTTTCGTCCACACCTTCGGGATGCGATCGGCAGGATACACACCGATAGTATGGTTCTTGATACTCTGAAGTGCCCGTAGTATTTGCAGGCTGTTCATGAGATACGCCGAGTTCCTTGCGTAAGCCTAATCCGACGTACCACGTTGTAGTTGTCCTATACTCCCACAGAGAATTGATACGATCGCTCTGACAAAGCCACTTTTTTATTTTTGCAGCACTATTTAGAGCACACCTATACGAGCTATTTCTACACAATACACTATGATAGACACAGAGAGTGTTGCACAATGGTAAATTACGGAATGACGGGTCCGTTGCGTCTTCTTCCAAATTTATAACGAAACATCCGGTTAGCTGTGTTAAATAATTCGCTTTATCAGTTCCTCTGGTAAATATACGGTCGACCTGCACGGCGATTCTCTTCAAAACGCTCTCAACAGCGCGTAGAGATGTTTCCCCGTCGGACCACTCTATACCGTGATGATTATTGATCAACCATGTGTTTTGTCTCTTTACACTAGGTGGTAAACTTTTATACGCATGGGGTGGTGATATGATCCAGTGTGCGCTAATCAGCGTTGACAGATATTACAGCTATTTCTTTTGGAATAAACTCGTTAGCTCTATCCTTCAGACCCTGTATATCGATGATGATATTCATGATGTATTGCACGATCGTGATACCTCAAGGTATGAACGCTAACTGACACTAGTCGCGGTTCTCTCTGTGAATATATGATTTCAATAGGTATTTAACCGCTATAGTCTACAATTACCTGTCGGGATGAGTCAATCTCTAAAACATTATCGTATTCAGCGTACACAATGCAATTAATTGTTGAAGCCAGAGCTTCTGCAAAACGTACTTCTATTCGGACACTACCGTGTCTTACGAGATTCCAATGAGTATTGCTATTGGCTGAGAGATCGGGTGTAAGATCAAACGCGTATAAACAATAACCGTAGGGGTAGATCGTGCGTGAAATGCAGTTACCCTCATTCAAAAAGTCTATGCCTGTACCCGAGAAGAGTGTGTGGTATGCATCCACGTACATGGAGTCGTCTAGAAAATTTGGTTGTAGAGGTCGTGACGGTATTTGCAGGCCGTCCGCATACAGCGAGAGATAATTAATGTTGTAATGATGAAAATTGAATGGATTCATTGCGCGATCACCATTGAAAGCTTTATTATCGACAAAACCGACGATTATACGTTTTGGTAGTTGACCGAGTATCACGTTATCAAGAGTATCACCATGGACACCCGCATGCATGGATATAGCTTTAACCTCGACGCGTGTCAGAGGATACTTGGCTGTGGATTTAGATAGAGCTCTTGCATGCGCAAGAAGTATACCAGGTGCTATCTTAACGCGTCGTACGACTAGCGACGCCTCCGTGATTCGTACCGTACAATTCTTCGAGCCAGTCATGAGACAAAAAGCGTTGTTAGTTCGCACAAATCGTAACCTCATCTCAACACCGTTAAGCAAAAATCTCTCCTGGTTAAAGATATCCCAGTGCAGATGTCCTAGAAGATCGACCGTTTTACTAGTCCCTGAGACGCTCCGTCGACTTGTAAGACCGGTATGACCATCGTTCACGTCATCCATTTTTCCAGGTGTATCGTTATACCATAGAACACTCGTGAGATGCGAAGACTTTGCACCCGGGCCGTAATTCAAGAGCGTTTCAATATACGCTCTGTATGCATAAGCATTATTGGGCGGTGATACGAGTTTCTGATTGAGAAATACATCAACCTGATTGAACATCGAATGCATAAGATTATTGATGGGTCCTACTTTAATTGGATCCTCTTTTGTACCTGGGGGTGCCTCTATTTTAACTCGCATACTTAGCATAGTATGTGCAAGATCAATGTACTCATCGCCTTGTCCTGGTACGACAAACTCTATCGGTGAATCATCCGTCAGCGATGAAATGGGCTTATAATACACTGATTGCGTTCCCTCGATCGTTGTCTGCGTTGGTGGTAGTGTGAATAGCTCAAGCTCCGATTTTAGACACTCACACGAGTGTGTATGTAAGAATGCCATTTTTATAATAAGAAATTAGGCGAAAATATCCCTCACTGTTCTTGGTTTCTTGCGACGGTTCTTGACACCCTCTCCTCTCGCTCTACTGTTGACTGTCTTCTTCCTCTTACCCCGCGTCTTCTTCTTTTGCTCGTTGCTCGAGCGTCTCCGTGATTTTGCTGTCTTCTTTCGTTTTTTCACACCACTGCGTCGTGTTGCGCGTCCCGCGAGAGAATGCATCAGTTGATTAATTTTACCAGCTTTATAACCTGACCCCCGCATAAGCGTGTTGATTTTTTCTTCAGCCTTGCGTTTCAGATTTTCCCCTGATTGGCGCAGGCGCGTTTTGAATGCTTCTTTTGGGTGCATACCAGAATCCAGGATATCACTGGCTACGTTGACACCTGAACGCAACGCCTCTTTACAGACACCTCGGGCCCCTTGTTTCAAGAGCGGTAATATGCGTCGAAAGAGACCACCTAGAAAACTTCCTATACCATGACCTCGCTGATTCGGTGAGCCTATATAGACGTGGCTGATACCGCCATAACCACCGCGGCCGCCACCCGTTTGTAAATCAAAGTATTCGTCGTAGTAAGTCATTTTATCGTTCTAATCTGTACGTTTGAATTGTAACGTCACCGTCAGCGTCCCGTACTCAAATGGCATTGGTTCGCCAAATTCATCTCTTATATCAATCGTAATTGTTTGAAAACTCGTGCGTAGTAAAGGCACATAGCGCGGTGGTGAAAAACTTCTGATTTTTACAGCCCCGTAATTACAATTATCAGCGGCTGCGGCTGGTACGACCCGTAGCAGAGGTGTGTGCACATCCCCGGTAATATAGGGTTCACAGATATCAGTATAAACAAACATCATATTCGGAGTGCCATTGGCTAGATTTGCGGGCCTGTCAGCAACGTATTTGAACTCTCTCTGTACCACCACATCCTGAGAGTGAGTGAATCCTAAAACTTTATTCAACACGTCGGAAAAATGAAAAGCGTGCTCCATATTCTCGCATGACTTACAGATACGTGTCACTGTAACATATCCGTTGTGTGCATATTGAAATTTCAGATGCCCCGCCAAACACGGTATTTCGTTAATTGTCTCGAGTAATGTATCTATGCTGCGATATACCCCCTGTGGTACAGATTGACGAACACTCGTATAATCAATGTCAGCCGCAGTGCCTGGTATTGCAACGTTCGTTACAATATTAATAAAGTTTCGGTCCCCCTCGGGTGGTACATGCAACATTGCCATAGGTATGTGTATTTCAGCTAAAGAAACAGCCCAACTACCATGAAGAGACACGCATTGCGGTAATCGGGTGGTATATCGTGTTGTCAAGTTATCGGGGTAATAACTCATACTACTGTTGCTGGGTAACACAATGAAAAACTCCTCCTTCATTTTGTCAGTCCTACTTTTTCTTCGGCGTTTTCACCCGCGATAACTCAGGTTCATAAAATATCCCATCAATATCCTCGCCGTGAAGATCGCGTAAGGTGTTTGTCACGGGACAAATACTGTGTAAAACTCTGTGAATCTTAAATGACTCGTTACTCCATTCACTCTCGTAACCTTTCGTGAAGGCTGCCTTTGCGCTACTGATACGTACCATATCACCTACATTATATTTAGGAGAGCAATTGTTCGTTTTCTTATAGCGCTGCAATAGATTATCCCGTGCCCTTGCAGCTGTCTCGAAAGTTACGGATGCAGGGGTCATTTTTATACTGCTGTGTGTAGCATGATTGTATGCTGAAACAATATTCTGCAAAATATCGATGTAACGTTTTTGTCTGGAATAAGTGAAATAACGCCACATTCTTTCCTTCAGTGTTCTATTGAATCTTTCGACAATGGCGGCTTTTACATCAGGGTTGCGGGCAACACGAAATTGAATGTTCTTTTTCTTTAAGAGGGACTGGAATGCAGCACCTATGAATTCTTTACCCTTGTCCGTTTGTAGGCAAACGGGTGATCTACCGCTACTATTCTTCTTCGATAATATGACATTAAATGCTTTAGCTACCGTTGCAGCGCTCTTGTCACGTAACGGTTGGACCCAGGCAAATTTACTGAGAGTATCGATAACAACGAGAAGGTAAACATAACCATCATTATAATCCTTGATTGATCGAAGATCTACAAGATCAGCCTCCCAAAAATCATCAATATTCCGGACGTTGTATATACGCCGGGGAAACCGATGTCTTACAGGCTTGTGTTTTGTGTAAGCATCCTGCGCTTCAAGCCACTGCTGCGTCCTTAATTTGGAGATTCTCTTCTGTCGCGCGACACGCAATAGATTCGCGGCACCTGAAAACGATGCTTCATGGGCTGTATTAAAGTACACCTTTTCCAATGTTTTCATGATTATAATTTGAGGTTAATCCAGGTTACACGTCTTTTCTTATTATAACCAGCACCACTTTGATCTGATCTCCTTTCACTACCACTGTAAAACGACGTTTGACTAACAGCAGCATCATCATCACTATTGGTGCTGTTGCTGCTGCTGCTGCTGCTGCTGATAGCGTTTTCGAGCTGTGAATTACGCAATGTTGAATTAGCCCTCGATTCCATCCACAGCTCTTCATTACCGATGAATTCCCTTGGTGTATGCATCGTTCTCAGAAATTTAGCAAAAGCACATCGACCTATTGGTTTAGGTGTTTTCCTCGATCTCATAGCGTCATTCACGAGATCAACGATATTTGAGTCTTTAATTGGTACTCCACAGATAGACACGACACCAGAAGAATCCCAAGAAAACTGTGCTGGTGGCGCGTCGCGCAAACGACGTAGCAGTAGTTTAGCCTTGCTACGGAATTTAGTCGGTATACTTTCAATGATGATGGAATCGTTCATACTGTCGTGCGAATGAACATCTTCTTCAACAGAAGCAGACAACCGAGTATCTGTTTTCGTCATAAGTGCACGGTACTGCTCAGCTCTCTCGTCATCGGCAAAATGAAGATAGCGTTGTAATACAATCAGATATGCATGCCACTTTTCTCGCTCATTCTTGTATGCGGTAGAATTCAAAATTTCATTCATCTCCGTGTCCAGTCTGGTCAGTACAGCGTCAATTCCTTGCAGAGGTCGTGACGTATTAGTGTCAAGAGTTGGCTGTCGATGACTCTGCGCACCAATCTGTGATAGATTCTTCTCCGGTATCATGACCATTTTTCGCGCGTGCTCCATTATTTGCTGATCAAATTTGACAGCACAGTGCCCAGTATTGGTGCTAATAAAAGAGGCAGAAACCCACCACTCTGGACAACAAAGCGTTTTTTACTCTTCCAACCGCCGTTTTTCGAGGCTAAACGACGGAGAATGGGTGCGTGACGACGTAATTGTTTCCTTTGAGCAGTCTTTAACGGCACGTTACCACAAAGAACGTTCAAGGCACACTCACAAATACAGCGCACGATACCGGAATCGGCTTTACGTAAAACAGCTTCACGCTGCTCCTTATTGAGATGTTGAAGGGCTCTCAATATCGTAATGTGCTTTTTGCAGAGCGGTGAACCTCCCTGCGCCATCACTCGTGTTAAACTGTCGATTCTCTCTCGCAGTATCACTTCTTTTAACTCATTCGCACTGATGATTCTATAGAGAGGATTACAAGCGTAGAACTGGTAGCTCAACCGAGTTGCAGCTGCTTTTTAACTTTTTTCGCGGCACGTATACGAAATGATGGGGGTCATCGGGGAAAATGGATGTACGAAATCGACAATTATCAGGTGTTGACTGCTTCAAATCAAGCAACAGGTATCCATGGGGTCTAGATGTCGCATCGTGATAGGCCTCTTGTAAAAATCGAGGGTTTTCAGGATATACTTGGCGTGCAAGATGCTGTATTTGAGCACGATCACGAGGATTTCTAAAAACAACGATATAATTGGCATTCAGCGAGATATCGCGCTGCCCGTGGCCCTGATGAAATATGTTTTGCGTAATGAAAATAACACTGAGATTTTTATGATGACTACCTTTAGTAAAGAGATCTATAACGCTATTGTTAGATGCCTCACGCATCAAATCGTCGATTATTATGAGTTTTGCCCGTGGGTCACCAGCGTAATCTGTACTCTGTGGTAAACCCTCATGAAACTCGATTGATGCACCGTACTCCGTGTATGCAAGTTGCCACTCGGAATAATAGAAAATAATTCTCTCGAATGGTTCACTGTTCATACAGGTGATGAATTTCAAGAACTTTTTCACAAAATACGTCTTACCGCAACCCGTGGGGCCGCAGATCATTGACGTCCAGGGATGCTTCCACCGCGTGTCCATCTCTACGAATGAGTCAATTATTATAATTGCTGTGAGTGATAAAGACTTGGACTGGTAGGAAAATTTATCAAACGTTTTATTTTAATATAAAATATAAATATTTACATTATCCACATTATTTACATTATTTTGATAAAATAGATTACACTTTGTAGCCGTATGGCAGCGAACCGTATTCACCGTCTCGTCTTCGTTTAACGCTCGACGGTTTACATTTCTTTTTTTCCGCACGGGTGACGACGTGATGGAACGGTGTTCGACGAATCGCGTCAAACTTCACCTCGATAGGTTCCACCGTGTCGCCAACTAAGTCGCCGCGTATTGTTTTGTAATTTATTAATTGACTATTCGCGAAATTGAGAGTTATACCTTTCACTTTACAAACTTCCGCTTCAGTACCGTTGGGCGCGCGTGTTATGAACGAATAAAATTTAGGTCCTCCGGAAACGAAGGATTTAATATAACAACCTGGTTCGAGTTCGTCTGTAAGGTCCCCTAAAAGCTGCCCTGTTGGTGGTTCATATTCATCAGGATTATTGTTTGTCACGTAAATAACCGAGTCGGTGTCGCAGTAAAGTGCTCGTCGATCCAAACGCTCTAAATAACTGTACAGTTTTAAGCATGCCTGAGCTGTTGTATACGCAGCGATTACAGAGTTCGCGATTCCTGAGGGGATTACGGTTTCGTCCCTTTTAATGTAACTGACATATAATATGTGATGACTTACAGGTAGGATACCTGTAATTTCGTACTCCGCACTAGTCAGTAATTCCACGAGTTTTGCGCGTGTTGAAACTATCACGGTTTGCGGCAAATTTTCACGCTGTCCAAACTTTCCCCAAAACGAGTTCAGACACAACTTTGCTACTTGGCGTAGCCCGGGGTTTTTCGTTATCGCTTCACGATCTAGTTTAACCCCCTCTGATCGCTCAAAATCATCGATATATTTTGTTTTAGCTTCTTCGTTGCCCGCACACTCCACAGGCCAGCCGCTAGATTCTTGTTTGATTTTTAGGAAGGTGTTTATGTAATCCGAGGAATGACCGCCTGAACGTGAATCGCGGTCATACTGTGTTATCTCGTATTGCCAAATTTCGTCCACATGAAGCACTCTATACCCGCATGATACGGCTTTTCTCAACTCGTCGACTACCCATGTACCGTTAAACAAACGCTCTTCAGGTCTTTCATGTGTACACTCACTCTGATTCATACTTTCACAACAACTACGACATAGAGCGAATAACAAACGCTGGTGCATACGCACTGGTAGCACTGGGTGGTAAAGATTGCGTGGCGGTAAGACAGTGCATTTGACAAGACCTTCTACTTTTGTAAGATCATTATTAGTACCCATTAACTCCATACACTCATCGCCTACAAACACTTTAGGGTGCCCCACGGGAAATTTACCGTATTTACAAACGTATGGATACAACGAACATACATCGACGTATCGTATCTGCTCATCATCTTTAGCGTCGTAGAGTGTGACCATGTTCTCTGTACGACCGCCGAAAAAAGCATCGCGGGGGTTAAGCGGTTCTGATTGAACTAGATCATTATCTCGAACGAAGTCCCGCATTTGTTCATTAGCGACAAGCATACGATCATATTCACACTCCCAAATCTCAGTCAAGTTGTAACCACTTTTTCGTATCTTATAAGTCACGGCTATCGTTCTCTCGTACCGTTCGTTCAGGGATACACCGTCACCCTGTGCCTGATCTCTACCGGCCAAAAAACATTTCGGACAGCCGTGCCAGTAACAACCGTGGAACTGTAGTACATGTGTAGCGTTCGATGTTTCGTAGTAACCATCTACCGTTAAATTCATAGGTAGCTTGAACTCACGCGATCGACCCGCGTGGATAATACGCTGTCCAAGAATATGCTCCATCCATACAAGCCAGCTAACTGCTTTTTTTCGATTGATTATTGGCCCATCGGTATCCATTTCTAGGTATAATACCAATCGTATCGTTCGTGAGGAAATTCTTCCTAAAAATGCGAAAGCAAGCGGATGCTATCGTTGTGCTCTCGTCGAATGGACAAACAGACCCTTCGGCTGCGAACATTTTCCGGAAAACCATACAGGCTTGTCTCAATATTGTAACGTCATTCTTACAGTAGGCTACGATTTCTTTTTGAAAATCGAATACATAACCCGTATTTTTCAATTCACGATACCACGGTTCGAATACATTATTTCGCACGGTTTTTGACATACTATTGGGTGAGTAATACTGCATTGGAGGTAATTCCCCCACATAGTTCTGATTCTGTGGTGTATTAAAGAGATGAGGAAAAGTACCTTTAGCTAGGGCATCAGTTAACCAAAGGACTTCGGGAGCTTATTCAGAGACATGTGGAAGTAGTGTAGACTATCCAGAAACACGAGCTTACCGATACGCATAGTGATAATTTTCGTACCGATCATGATTAGTGATGGTAACTGCGTCTTTTTTTCATTTATAAAATACCGGAGAATGAATTGAGCGTCGAAACCCCCGGCGTTATGGGCGATTAAGATTGCACCGGAAAAGCCCTTAATTTCTTGCATAGCTAACTCTACCAGTTGATCTACTGGCCTGTGTCTGTATACAAACTCATGTATACCGCAAAATTTACATGGCTCCGCTATAGAGTCATTGTAGCAGCAGTTTGTACAAACGCGTTGTGCAACATAGAGGTTCGGCTCATGCACGCGTGTGTCGGTGGTACCCTCTAGTGGCGTACATTGTTGCGTTTCGAAATCATAAAAGATAAATATTTTGTCTTTCAATTCTCGATCGTTTGGGAGGGGTTGCATGAAACACAAGTGATTGTATGGTTGATCTGATTTACAAGTTGCGCAATAACCTACGGAGCACACATGTTTTTTCTTTCTCGCTAGTGGTCTGATCGCGCAAAAACAGTCGGGGCAGCGTTTAATAGTTGCGCAAACACTCCGTTCATTTTTCTTTTTCCTTGCGAGCTCGGGGGTTCGATGATTTTTAAAGCATTCCTGTCCGAAAAAAACACGATCGCACGCTGCGCATCTAACCGTATCTCCTGTGCGAGGATCACACGGAGGCGCCCTGAGACATCGTGTACATCTTTTGTTTCCGGTGCATCTATGATCTAACCTTAGATATAACGTAATTACACGACGTACAGAACCCAGTGCTACCGACAGCCCCTCTAAGGTTGAGAATTGGTTGGAAATGGTGTGAGCGTTCGTAATACAGAATATACAATGTGTGGCGGACCTGTCCTGCAGTGCTTACTACAGTTTTCGTACCATTGAAAATCGATCTCCTATTACGTAGTCCTAGGGTCAAAAACTCAAAGACGACAATTGCAATACCGTCTCGTGCCAAGTATTCCTGATATTGAGCGATTTCATTTACACCGCAGCCATTTTTCGGTACTCTAACATTTGCACGTCGCGTAAGCTCGAGCGCTGCAATTTTTTGGTCCGAACCATTGATTTGTCTTACCCGTTGCCACTTAGTATGTAAATCGCCCGTGCGAATGTCCCCCCGTTCCGCGTGCACCAGCGCTGCCGCTAACGATCGTGGTAAACATAGATTGTCGTTGTTACATATTGTCAAGATGGATCTTTTTGCTACACCCTCGTGTGTTAATCCTTTCCGTCGGCCACGACCCTCGACACCCTTCACAACGCACGTTTTTATGTTGCATTCGTCATTAAGGTCAAAAGATTCCGAACTCTGCGCAACGCTTCTTATGAGGTTCCATAAATCTTGGAACTCGTAATCACGAGCTGGTCGAAAAGACAGCCATACGGGGCCGTGTGTCAAGTTACGCGCCGTAAACGATATTCCTACATAATCCCCACCCTCGCAGGAGTTGGTGATGTGGGTGAGAAGATCACTGAACGCTCCCTCGAGCCAGCTCATTACACTAATTTCTGGTGGCGGCTCGCGAATACGTAGAGTCGTCTCCCGACCACGAAGTTTAAAACGTTTGAAATACCGCGCTGTCTCCTGAATTATCTCAATTCGAATACCCGGTGGTTGCAACTCATTGTATGTGGTGGGATTTCGCCGCATTCCAGCTCCCCTCTGTATTCCTGAAGAAAATAGACGATCTGCATTTTTGTTGTATTTATTTTTCATTCCAAATTACATTTGATTTTTCGTCGGAGATATTAATACACACACGTTTGTCCTGTATTGTAGCACTTCCGATTATTTACCTGGGTTCATCACCCCTTCAAACCACGCATCGTCCATCAACGTAGGGTATAGCCCTAATTGATTCTCCGGAAAGACTTGTTCTTCAGGGGTATCCTCGGTCGGTTCGATGCCGTTACCGGAGGGGCCATCCAACGCATCGAGTAAAACAACCGTACTTGATGATGTTTCGGCCTCGCACGGCTGATTATTTCTAGTATCAAGTGTGTCTGGTGATGCTTCTCCTCGATCGGCTATTCAAAATTGGATTATCATTATTAAATTAAACTTATCAGTTCGTATTCTTGATAAAGTATAGACTACGAAAATTTTGCAAAATTCATTCATTCGTTTTTGCAAAGTGAAATACTTACGATATGCATGTTGGATTGCTTCAACCTCTTCCACAGCGCGAGCTGCTTCGATGACGGCCACCATCATCGGGTCATCGTCATACGTGTGGTTATCACCGTTATTGACGCCGTGCTCGAACTCCGATGAGGTCTCTTTTGATGTTGAAAAATAATTTTCATTATTATTATTATTATTATTATTGGCTGGATATTAATAAATTAATTCTTAGACCCACCGGAATCAGGGTCTTGTGTTTGACGCCACTGATCCTGTTCTTCCACAGTGCGCGTCGCTTCTATTAACGCATTTTCATCTTCTCCGGTTGAGCCCTCGAAAAGCTGTGCATAAACTGTAAAGAAAATTTATTTCCGTGAATATAAGATAAAATTTGTATTTATGTAAGCATGGTAATTATTATTATTCAGTCAAATTGTTATATAGTTATTGTTATAGAAAACGAAAAGGGAACATGTGGTCACACTGTTAAAAATGAAACTGAGAACTTAAATATTGGAAATTAAATTTTTATGCATTTTTATCATGAATGACCTATACTTTGCGTGTTAAATCAAAAGTTAACCAATTTGCCCCGGACAGCTCTAGGGGCTGAACTAACCATAGGGGGATGAACATTTTTTGAGGGGGGTGGTGCCGAGGACTACCCGATTTCGTATCTAAGAGTGGTCAACCACTAGTACCGATGACCCAGTGGATGACCTATACTTTGAATGTTAAATCAGAAGTTAACCAAATTGCCCCGGTCAACTCTAGGGGGTGAACTAGCCATCGGGGGATGAAAATTTTTTGAGGGGGGTGGTGCCGAGGACTCCCAGATTTCGTATCTAAAAGTGGTCAACCACTAGTACCGATGACCCAGTGGATGACCTATACTTTGAATGTTAAATCAGAAGTTAACCAAATTGCCCCGGTCAACTCTAGGGGGTGAACTAGCCATCGGGGGATGAAAATTCTTCTTTAGAGATGATCGGCAATGATCCCCGATCACGCACTCAAAAGTGGTTATCCAGTAAAGGTGACCGGGGTAAAATGGATCATTTGAGTATTGGGATTTAAAAATTTTGAAATCTTCGAATGTTGAGATTGATTAAGATCTATAATCAATAATGCTCTTACCTTGAATTTCATTGAAAATCGCTCTGGCCGTAGGGGTGTCTTCGAACTTGCGTCGCTCGAGCTCTTCGTACACGCATCGAAGCACTTTACGCCCTTGTAGAATACCTCTATTATGGGCCACCATAATGACACGTAGAGGTGACCACCACAAGATGAATTTTAGGTGCTTAATGAGTTTTTCGCGCGATAAATCGCGTAAACTCTTACACCAATTATCGTCACAGCGTCGTCTAATTCGCGCACTATGAATTACCGCTAATTTTAATAGCGCTAAAATACACGATCGGAGGGTGTGGTTCGACATTTTCTATCAGCGTAAACTAAATTATCTTTTTCGTCTCTCACGGGACGGTTGTCGTTTGACTGACGATCATGCCGTGATTTTCATTCGTAAATATTCAGACATTTCAGCAAAAATAAAATAGTTTGACGAAATCGAACAATCTTTGTCCGTTAACAATGGTTTTCAAAATACATTGTTGAAGGGTCATTGACTCAGAGTACGGTCAGCATCGAAGTCTCCGCGCGCCGTTGATGCAGGTGCATCGTGTCATCTTTCATGTTATTATTTCTCTCAGCGAAAAAGCACGTACCGGCGGGGACACCTGTATTTTTGCTAACTCTGCAGTAGTTGCTTCTTCTTCTTCCTAAGCATCTATGTATCTTGGTATAACGCTACCACACTCAGTATCATTTTGTTCTCCATACGGTCAGGATGAATGCAGTTTTTGAAGTCGCGAGTGTTGCTGTGGGCGATATGTGCAACGTTATTTACGTGCACAGCCCTTGCGCGGTGCAGTTACGCACGTTGCGTATGGAGGAAACGCGGGCCTCGCTTCAGGCGTTTTTACAAAGATTTTACAGCGAGAATACCGGTGCGGAGTGGTATCTTTCGCTGCAAAACGCCGTGGAGGGTGCCGCGTGTGTGGTGGTGATGTCGTTCGGGAGTGTTGCCCGGGGTGTAATTGTACACGTGGACGACGACGGCGAAATTGCCGAGGTGTACCTCGTCGACGAAGGGTACACCGGCTATTACAGCACAAGTCGTCTACGCGTACCCCATTCTCGGGCCCTGGACACGCCCGAGCTATCAGTGTCAGTATCATTAATAGGCCTCGACCCGTTTAACTATTTCGGTGCGGAGCCCATTATTGAAGAGCTCGCGCGAGAGGGTCCGATGATAGTTGAACTTGTGCAAGATGCCCCAATCGGTGAGCCGCCGTCGGTGTTGTTGACGGCAGCCACTGGGGTTGATATTGCACAAGCTGTCATGGCCGAGATCGACCCGTTCGGGGTGTACGATCTCGCCTATGACAGCGGGTACGAAACTTTTCGGGAGGAGGAGGGTGAGGCCTAGTGTGAGTGTAAAAACTGTGTGTGTATGTGTGTGCGTGTATGTGTGTAAAAACAAAAACTGTGTGTGTGTTGAAAAATCGTTGAGGCCACCACCACCACCACCACCACCACCACCACCAGCAGCAGCAGCAGCAACAGCAGAAAAAGGTATTTATACTGTTTATTATTTTTAAAATATTAGGAAAAAATAAATAAAATAAAATAAAATTAAATTAAATTAAATTAAAAATTTTAAAAAATATTAGGAAAAAATAAATAAAATAAAATAAAGTGAAATAAAATTAAAATTTTTTAAAAATCTCGGGGGACCTCATCCCTGTAGATCGCGAAAGATTTCCGCGAGCAGCAGCGCGCAGCGGTTTATACCGTCGTGAGCCGGGGCCACGCTGTTCGCACGGAAATCATTCAATTTCGCGGTCCGGGTTTTAGATCTGGGCCCCCGACAAAGCGGTCTTGCAGAGATTCGTCGGGTTCTCTGCCCGCTCACTAACATCAATAATAAAAATAAATAATAATATATTTAAGAAAAAAAAAAAAAAAAAAGAAAAAAATATATATATATATATAAAAATATAAAAAAACAGAGCGTCTTGCAGAGATTCGTCGGGTTCTCTGCCCGCTCACTAACATTAATAATAAAAATAAATAATAATATATTTAAGAAAAAAAAAAATATATATATATATATATATATATATATATATATATATAAAATATTTAAAAAAACAGAGCGGTCTTGCAGAGATTCGTCGGGTTCTCTGCCCGCTCACTAACATTAATAATAAAAATAAATAATAATATATTTAAGAAAAAAAAAAAAAAAAAAAAAAAAAAAAAAACAGCGGTCTTGCAGAGACTCGTCGGATTCTCTGCCCGCTCATTAATATTAATAATAATAACAATAATAAAGTGGTATGCTATGACGACACACTGCTCCTCCCCCTCCACTCCTAGCCCTAACTCTCACCTACGCTTTGCGTCCAGCAAGACGCTAAGCGTAGGGAAGGAGTGGGGATAGGAGTGGGGGTCGCCATAGCGCACCGCTTACTACTGCTAAGGTTTTGCTTTAAATCTCGAATTTTTTCTCCTGTGTTTCATTCTGGAGGGAATATCTAGTTTTTGCGACATTTAGAAAATTTAAAAGGAATAAATTGTTTGATCACCGGCAATATTGTAGCGTAAGGTTGTAAAATTAAATAGGGGAGCACACATGTCATGTAGTATAATTCTCGAACCATACCCAAAAAGCAAACTTTCTAGCTAATTGGGGTTCGAGTTTTACTCTGGTGAGGTAAAAGAACTCCACCAGGGGTATTACATACACTGGATTTTCGGTACGCGCAGTGAGACAGCTATACCAATCTGTAGTGTGCCAGTGAAGAATAGAAGTTATGGGACGCGGTCATCGCATCAAGCCTACGTACAAAGACCTATGGATTGTTGCAGCCTAGCAGCAAAGTTGCAGCTAAATTCTGGCGCGTTCATTGGAAAGAGACGCAACGTCATCACTACAGTGGAGTGAAAGAAAACGCTTCTACGAAAGGGTAACAAGGAGAAGGAAACGGTGCGGCTGTACAGCGAGCTACGCAAGGGCCTCTAGGCCTCTAGAAGAAAGAAGACCGAACGATGTGGGCCTATCCAGAAGAGGAAAAAGGATAGACGACTCTGCTCTCCTGTTAGCTGATGCCCTGATTCCACCGGCATACCCTTCACGATTTAGAAAGCCTTATTTAACGCAACGAAATGATTATTGCCGTTTATATTCATTTTTATAGTCAATAATTGTTAATTATGCGTATCTTATTACTCATTGATTTAAGTTTATGATTAAAGAAAAATTAATTCAATTATGGTTTGGAGTTGAAATAATAATGTTCATTACGATTAAAAATTCTAAGGTTAATTAATCTCAGACAATGAATTATTAAAATAACAATTTAAGCGAGTAGGATTATCTGGTAGAATTTACCAACGCGATCGCTGAGAGTTTAGGAGTAGTTTATGGCAATATCAGAGGCGAGTACAAAGATGTATACAATCTCGACAGAGTCGGCGTCGCCGAACTAGCGATTCAACCCTCACGCACGAAATCGAGGTTGTATATAACCTATGCGTTGGAGTACTCGGCGATGATGCAATTGTAATTAGACCTTTGAAATAAACACTCTTCTATATAGCTTCTCAGAATTCAACAGAGGAAAATATCGGAAGAGATTTGGAACGTGGCCCCCACCAGCGGGTTGACCCGATTTGATGACTTCGACAGTCTATATAATATTCAGCCTTCTGGTTCACGGGCAGTTGATTTTCCTAATTGTTCTCTACCGGTCGTAATGGTGAACTTTTTTCCTTCGGTTTTTTGTCAATTTAAATAATCAGTAACTTTGTTTTTAATGTCCGAGTTCTAATTCCTAAGTCTAAGACTCCGTTTTCCATGGGTTTTAAATGGGCCCCCTTGTTCTTGGGTCGTAAAATAGCTCCGTCTCTCTTTCAATTTTGTCCTCTGTTTGAAAGGATTTATCCGAGAGCTCGGCAGTGCGTTCGTTGCCGTCCAGTCAACCGAGACTGATTTTCCGAAATCGTGTATGCGCGATATTTTTTTTGTCCGTAGTTTGTGGTACTCTAACATTGAATTTCAATTAAAAAACCATTGTGAACATTATTTCGATTGTGTGTTTGAGAATTTATTCCTCATCACCTTCACGCCAACTCCTTCGTTCCGGAAATCTGGGAATTTCATTCGGATCATCAAATCGTTCATCATCATCAGCAGTTCCAGTTTTGCGGGACAATAGAAGTCTCCATTTTTCTTATTTTTGCGTTACATCAAGAGTTTAATCGGTGAGTCCAAATATTCCATCCAATTTCTATTCCTATTAGTATTAAACAAATCCAAAGAAAACCTCTTAGCCCTATCCCGAGCTTTTGCCTGAAAAGGTAGGCTCTAAAGAGGGAAAACACCCATTCGGGGTATTAAAAATAATCTTGAAATAGTGTAACAGGGAGAGCCTCCCTCTCCTTTGCCTATTAGTTGTTTTTGTATACGAATTCCCGATTCGGTGCTATAACAGAGTCAATGTCCAAAGTCTATTAAACAAATTTGACCAAGTAGAAAATTATTTATTATATAGAAAGCATATCGATATCCTTGCATGTACCGAGGCCAGAATAACCCCAAATATTACGGATGATGAAATAAAAATTAAGGGATATGACACAATAAGAATTGACTCAGAAAATAGACTGACTGGTGGCATAATACTCTACGTTCACCAGTTTGTAAAATATAAGGTCTTATTCTGGTCAAAAGTGGAAGGAAACTATTGGTCAATTGCAATTTACATTGACAATTCGTTCTACAAAGGTAATTTGCTGACTGTTTACCATTCCCCGAATGCCTCAGATATGACTTTTCTGAAATTTATAGAAGAAAAATGTGACAAATTGTTAAAAAAGGATAACCTTATAGTAATGGGAGATTTTAACATGGATATGTTGAATCGTCATTATTATGAGAATAAGCTAGAAAACATTTTTTTGACGAGGGGAATGGGGCAATAATTAAAGAACCGACAAGAATCACACCAACTAGTAGAACGATGATACACCTTATATTCTCAAATATTCCATTAGACTGCGACGTTGACAATGGACCAAGGATTTCTGACCACTTATGGATATCGATAAATTTTAAAAAGGATGAATCTGGAGGCGATTTTCCAAACCGACGTGACCCCAGCGCCGCTAAGTTCGAACTAAAAAAATCTTATTCTACCTTACCGACTAACGCGCGCGACATCCAGAACTTGACTACAGCGCGCTCTGTGTGCAGCCGGCCCCACTGCAGTATCAGTTCGCGTCGTAGTCAGCCAAGACGCGCTACAGTGTGATGCAGCCACTTTCAGCAATACTAAGACACGGCCATATGCTGTCAAAGTAACCTCAAAACACAATGTTTGTTACACATAGTGCGTTCAAGATGCTTCAATCGCGTATGATGTGCCTAGAATGCTTTCAATGCGTACAGTGCGGAAAAACACTTCTGAACGATGACAAGGTTTCACTGTTGCGCCTGAAAATCAGCGCATGTCTTTTCAGATGACTCTGTGATCGACTCGCTACTTGCCGAAAACAGCACACTTCTTTATGATGACAAGATTTGGCAGCTGCGCCTGAAAATCAGCACATGTCTCTTCAGATGACTCTGTGTTCGACTCGCTACTTGACGAAAACAGCACACTTCTGGACGATGACAAGATTTGACAGCTGCGTCTAAAAATCAACACGTGTCTCTTCAGATGACTCTGTGTTCGACTCGCTACTTGACGAAAACAGCACACTTCTTTATGATGACAAGATTTGACAGCTGCGCCTAAAAATCAGCACATGTCTCTTCAGATGACTCTGTGTTCGACTCGCTACTTGACGAAAACAGCACACTTCTGAACGATGACAAGATTTGACAGCTGCGTCTAAAAATTAGCACGTGTCTCTTCAGATGACTCTGTGTTTGACTCACCACTTGACGAAAACAGCACACTTCTTTATGATGACAAGATTTGGCAGCTGCGCCTAAAAATCAGCACATGTCTCTTCAGATGACTCTGTGTTCGACTCGCTACTTGACGAAAACAGCACACTTCTGAACGATGACAAGATTTGACAGCTGCGCCTAAAAATCAGCACATGTCTCTTCAGATGACTCTGTGTTCGACTCGCTACTTGACGAAAACAGCACACTTCTGAACGATGACAAGATTTGACAGCTGCGTCTAAAAATCAACACGTGTCTCTTCAGATGACTCTGTGTTCGACTCGCCACTTGACGAAAACAGCACACTTCTGATCGATGACAAGGTTTGACTGTTGCGCCTGAAAATCAGCGCATGTCTTTTCAGACGACTCTGTGTTCGACTCGCTACTTGACGAAAACAGCACACTTTTGAACGATGACAATATTTGACAGCTGCGCCTGAAAATCAGCACATGTCTCTTCAGATGACTCTGTGTTCGACTCGCTACTTGACGAAAACAGCACACTTCTGAACGATGACAAGATTTGACAGCTGCGTCTAAAAATCAGCACGTGTCTCTTCAGATGACTCTGTGTTTGACTCGCCACTTGACGAAAACAGCACACTTCTGATCGATGCGAGGTTTGACTGTTGCGCCTGAAAATCAGCGCATGTCTTTTCAGATGACTCTGTGTTCGACTCGCTACTTGACGAAAACAGCACACTTCTTTATGATGACAAGATTTGACAGCTGCGCCTAAAAATCAGCACATGTCTCTTCAGATGACTGCGTTCGACTCGCTACTTGACGAAAACAGCACACTTCTGAACGATGACAAGATTTGACAGCTGCGCCTGAAAATCAGCACATGTCTCTTCAGATGACTCTGTTCGACTCGCCACTTGACAAAAACAGCACACTTCCATACGATGACAAGATTTGACAGATGCGTCTAAAAATCAGCACATGCATTCAAATTACACAAAATTGAATGTGTAATTTTAATATTTATATGCTATATTTTACGGCAAAAAAATATCGATACCAGTATCGAACGACCTTTCCGCAAAAAAAAAAAATATATATATATATTTTCATTAGTTTTGCCGTAAAATATAGCATATAAATATTGAAATTACACGATTAATTTTAAATAAATTTTTTTGTTATGGGCCATGAAGAAACGCACATTTTCGTTTTTAAGAGATGTTGATAAGATTAATCGTTTCCGAGATATTATAGTTTAAATGAAAAATGAAAAGCATGGCGTAGTTTGCCAGGAAAAATTTCAAAAAAATTTAAATTTTGTGTATCTGTTATAAGCACTGGAACTGATTTTTAGACTAGTTCTGGGATTTTTTTTTGGTTGAGTTAGGGTGTTTGAAAAAACAATAAAACAAATTTCGGTGAAACAAATAAGAACGTGAAGCTCATTAATTATATATATATTCATTTATGATGAGCTAGAAAAATGAGGGCAAATCGAAAGCAAATTTAACCGGAAACGAATTTTCAAGTTCAATAAAATCGAAAACGGAAGGGGATTTTTGTGTATTTTATTTGCATTTTTTTGTTCCTGCGAAACGCGAGGCGGTGCCACTCTAGCGATTTTCCGTAGAATCTTACCGGAGATTCTGTAATTTTCGCAATGAAAACGAAAAGGTGTTTTTTGAGAGAGAAAAAATATTTTCTATATTTTGTAGCAAAAAATCAACTTCTTAAAGTCGATTCAATTATTTTAGAAAATGAATTATAGAGTTCATGGAAAACTACAACTTTCTTGTCGCAACATTTTTCCTGTATGACCAATATTTTCTGAGAAACATAGATTTAAAAAAAACTGATAATTTTCCAAATGGCTTGATTTAAGAATGTGGAAAAAATCACAGAGAATACGTTTCGGTAGTGCTACAATTTGGCAAATGATAAAACATATCGTGGGAGGGACCGAAAAAAGTGGCTGAAAGGACAAAGAATAGCTCATATCTGCAAAGTTTTACACAATGTACACCTGTGAACATCGTGATATTAATGATTCACTGCAAATATTTATATAAAAGCAACTATATCTAAGAATGTATTCGATGCAAAAATGTTTCATGTTTCTTACCACATGAACGGCATAACGGTGGTCCGGCATCGATAGATGTGCGATTAGAAATTTCGCCTTTTGAAGGTTACTTTTTCCGTGATCCTTCACTAATCCGTATTTAATCCCTGACGACTCCGTAGTAAAGGTTTCCATTGTTCTTTTCGGAAACATCCACTACTAAATGAACACTTTCTTCTAAAACTTAAACCGTTGAGCCGGTACGGCTGTAGGTTCGCTGCGCTCACGTAGTGTGACACCCGATTAGCGCGCGAATTCGTTTATGAATTCATATCGTAATTATCATTATTACGATATCATTATTTTTGTGAGCATCATGTTATTATTGTATCTCAATAAACGAGAATTATTTTACCAAACATAAACTGTGAAACTTCACTCAATCTGACGCATAAATATTTTTTTCTCTTCGACAAGTAAGTCGACAAATAATAAATGTCTTTTTATCAATTAAATTGTATCCAGAAAGCTTGATAACGGAAATTTATCCTTTTTTATTTATTTATATATCTGTTACCCTTCCGGACGAGTTAATCGACGGAGGATAATTCTCCGTTTTCAAGCTTTTGGGATACAATTTAATTTATAAAAACAGTTTATACTTTATTTTCTAACATTGCAGCTATGGCAGAACCATGGGTCATACAAAAACTCTTTTACATTGAAATTTGTAGAAATTTTTGATAAAGCTTACAAGTCATGAGACATTTCCAGATACGACGGCTCGTTTTCGAGAGAAGAAAAAAATAACAGGCCGAAGGCTCCGCCGACCGAGTAAGTTGACGGGCTCGCGCCACCTCGGAACTCTGCAAAAGCCCATCAAGTCACTCGGTCGGAGGAGCCTTTTATCTTTTTATTTCTCGAAAATGAGTCGTCGTATCTGAAGATGTCTCATGACTTGTTATCTTTATTACAAATTTCTACAAATTCCGAATGTAAAAGATTTTTTCAATGACCCGTGGTTTTTCCATAGCGGCGATGTTAGAAAATAAAGTATAAACTTTTTTTTAAAATTGAATTGCATCCAAAAAGCTTGCTAACGGAGATTTATCCTTCGTCGACTAACTCGTCCGGGAGGGTAAAAAATATTTGTGTTGGAATTTCAGCGAACTTGAAGATAACAAAGGTTTTCATTGATTTTGTTAAGTTTATCGCTAATTGATGAATAAATAAACGGCAAAAAAAATGTTGAGACCCCGCATTCGAAGTGCGCATCTCTCAACACAAATAAAACAATTTCGCCTAAATTTTGAGCATAGCCGTTCGCTGATAATGAATTTCAAGCACTGGGAACCGTTTCCCGATCGAGTAAGTTGACGGGCTCGCACCACCTCGCAACTCTGCGCAAGCCCGTCAAGTCACTCGGTCGGCGAAGCCCTCGGCCTGTTATCTTTCTTTCTCTCGAAAACGGGTCTTCGTATCTGAAAATGTCTCGTGACTAGTTATCGTTATTACAAATTCCTACAAACTTTGAATGTAAAAGATTTTTATATGACCCATGGTTCTACCATAGCGGCAATGTTAGAAAATAAAGTGTAAACTTTTTTACAAAATTAAATTATATCCAAAAAGCTTGATAACGGAAGTTCATCCTTCGTCGATTAACTCGTCCGGAAGGGTAACAGATGAATAAATAAATACAAAACGATAAATTTCCGTTATCAAGCTTTTTCGATACAATTTAATTTTTCAAAAAAGTTTACACTTTATTTTCTAACATTGTCGCTATGGTAGAACCATGGGTCATAAAAAAATCTTTTACATTCGAAATTTGTAATAAAAATAACAAGTCATGAGACATTTTCAGATATGTCGACTCGTTTTCGAGAGAAAAGAAGATAACAGTCCGAGGGCTTCGCCGACCGAGTGACTTGACGGGCTTGCGCAGAGTTGGGAGTTGGTGCGAGCCCGTCAACTCACTCGGTCGGGAAACGGTTCCTTGTCCTTGTAATGGACAGTCAGCGAAAGACTATAACTGAAATTCCCGAAAAATGTATTTATTCATTTTGAGATATGCGCCTTTGGTCTGCGTGGCCGTATTATTCTTTTTGCTATTACTTAATTTTTTTATCAGCTATCAACACAACAAAACCAATTAAAATATTTATTATCATTGGGTTAGCTGAAAATTGTTATCATAAATAGTTTTTCTTCTCTTTGACGAGTAAATTCGACGAACAATAATTTTTTGTTCGCAAAGTTTTCTGATATAATTTAATTTAAAAAAAAGTTTATCTTTTATTTGTTCACATTGATGTTACGGGAAAACGATAAGACGAGAAAAAAATGTTTTACATACAGATTTTGTAGAAATTTCTGACAGAAATAAAATGGTATGCCACTTTCTTAGCCCCAGTCACTCGTTTTCAAGAGAAACGAACAAAACAAATCCAGGCTCCTTCGGCCGAGTGAGTTGACGGGCTCGCGCTAACTCGCGATTCTGCGCAAGCCCGTCAACTCACACAGTGGCGGAGAAATAGGTTTGTTATTTTCAATATCCTCGAAAACGATTGGTCGTCGCTGAAATTTCCTTATGATTATATATCTAAAAAACATATACCCTAAAAAAAATATCAATAATATTCGACTCGCTAATCATTTGAACCACAAAGTTTCCTAGAATTCCGTAGTAATCCACGATTGCATACATTGTACTAAAACTATTTCTGCAGATTGCTTTTCTTACTTCGACAAATCATATAAATATAGTTTCACGTTCTGTATGGACTCTTCGATATTTTTTGGTGTAGTCTATTTCCATCTCATGATATGTTTATGGAATTATTAATATGTAACTGAACTAGCAATCCAAACGAATGTAACGATACAATGTATACGTTTACGTTGAACTGCTCCGGGAAAAAAGTAGTAAAAAACGCGAGCTGTATTGCTTGCACGCAGATACACTTGGCAGCAAGAGTCTAAGGACAAACCTCGTAGAGTAGAGAGAGATGCAACGAAAACAAAAGATACGCTGCTAAGCTTGTGGAAGCCTATAGGAACTGTCGCGCTCCCACTTACGTGAGCACGATAGTGGGAGAAGAAGGAGAAGTCTCCTTAAAAGTGAGAGAGAATTTCCGTTATCAAGCTTATTCAATACAATTTAATTTTTCAAAAAAGTTTACACTTCATTTTCTATCATTGCCGCTGTAGTAGAACCATGGGTCATGAAAAATATCATTTACATTCAAAATTTGTAGGAATTTGTAATAAAGATAACAATTCATGAGACGTTTTCAGATACGAAGACTCGTTTTCGAGAAAAAAAAAAAGATAACAGGCCGAGCGCTTCGCCGACCGAGTGAGTTTACGGGCTCGCGCCAACCCGCAACTCTGCACGAGCCCGTCAAGTCACTTAGTCGGCGGAGTCCTCGGCCTGTTATCTTTATTTTTCTTGAAAACGAGTCATCGTATCTGAAAATCTCTCATGACTTGTTATCTTTATGAGAAATTTCTACAAATTTCGAATATATAAAAGATTTTTTTTACGACCTGTGGTTTTTCCATAGCGCCAATGTTGGGAAATAGAGTGTAAAATTTTTTTCAAAAATCAAATTATATCCAAAAAGCTTGATAACGGAAATTCATCGTTCGTCGATTAACTTGTCCGGAAGGGTAACAGATGAATAAATAAATAAATAAAGATAAATTTCCGTTATCAAGCTTATTCGATACAATATCATTTTTCAAAAAAGTTTACACTTTATTTTCTAATATTGCCGCTATGGTAGAACTATGGGTCATAAAAAATATCGTTTACATTTAAAATTTGTAGGAATTTGTAATAAAGATAACAAGTTATGAGACATTTTTAGATACGAAGACTCGTTTTCGAGAAAAAAAAAAATAACAGGCCGAGGGCTTCGCCGACCGAGTGAGTTGACGGGCTCATGCAGAGTTGCGGGTTGGCGCGAGCCCGTCAACTCACTCGGTCGGCGAAGCCCTCGGCCTGTTATCTTTTTTTTTTCTCGAAAACGAGTCATCGTATCTAAAAATCTCTCATGACTTGTTATCTTCATGAGAAATTTCTACAAATTTCGAATATAAAAGATTTTTTCTACGACCTGTGGTTTTTCCATAGCGCCAATGTTGAGAAATGAAGTGTAAAATTTTTTTCAAAAATCAAATTATATCCAAAAAGCGTGATAACGGAAATTCATCGTTCATCGATTAACTCGTCCGGAAGGGTAACAGATGAATAAATAAATAAAAAAAGATAAATTTCCGTTATCAAGCTTATTACATACAATTTCATTTTTCAAATAAGTTTACACTTCATTTTTTAATATTGCTGCTATGGTAGAACTATGGGTCATAAAAAATATCGTTTACATTTAAAATTTGTAGGAATTTGTAATAAAGATAACAAGTTATGAGACATTTTTAGATACGAAGACTCGTTTTCGAGAAAAAAAATAACAGGCCGAGATGACTCGTTTTCAAGAAAAATAAAGATAACAGGCCGAGGACTCCGCCGACCGAGTGACTTGACGGGCTCGTGCAGAGTTGCGGGTTGGTGCGAGCCCATCAACTCACTCGGTCCGGAAACCGTTCCCAGTCCTCGAAATTCATTATAAGCGAACGGCTATGCCTAAAATTTCCGCGAAATTCTAATAGTCATGTTGAGAGAAGCGCACTTCGAATGCGCGGTCTCAATATTTTTTTTGCCGTTCATTTATTCATTTGTTAGCGATAAACTCAACAAAACCAATGAAAACCTTTGTCATCTTCGGGTTCGCTAAAAATCGGACTCAGAAATATTTTTTACTTTTCCGAACGAGTTAATCGACGGAGGATAAATTTCCGTTATCAAGCTTTTTGGATATAATTTGATTTTTAAAAAAAGTTTACACTTTATTTCCCAACATTGCCGCTATGGAAAAACCACAGGTCGTAAAAAAAATCTTCTATATTCGAAATTTGTATACATTTGTCATAAAGATAACAAGTCCTGAGAGATTTTCAGATACGATGACTCGTTTTCAAGAAAAATAAAGATAACAGGCCGAGGACGCCGCCGACCGAGTGACTTGACGGGCTCGTGCAGAGTTGCGGGTTAGCGCGAGCCCGTCAACTCACTCAGTCGGCGAAGCGCTTGGCCTGTTATCTTTTTTTTCTCGAAAACGAGTCTTCGTATCTAAAAATGTTAGATGACTTGTTATCTTTATTACAAATTCCTACAAATTTTGAATGTAAACGATATTTTTTATAACCCATAGTTCTACCATAGCGGCAATGTTAGAAAATGAAGTGTAAACTTTTTTGAAAAATGAAATTGTATCGAATAAGCTTGATAACGGAAATTTATCTTTTTTTATTTATTTATTCATCTGTTACCCTTCCGGACGAGTTAATCGACGAACGATGAATTTCCGTTATCAACCTTTTTGGATATAATTTGATTTTTAAAAAAAGTTTACACTTTATTTCCCAACATTGCCGCTATGGAAAAACCACAGGTCGTAAAAAAAATCTTTCATATTCGAAATTTGTATAAATTTGTCATAAAGATAACAAGTCATGAGAGATTTTCAGATACGATGACTCGTTTTCAAGAAAAATAAAGATAACAGGCCGAGGACTCCGCCGACCGAGTGACTTGACGGGCTCATGCAGAGTTGCGGGTTGGTGCGAGCCCGTCAACTCACTCGGTTCGGAACTCGTTCCCAGTCCTCGAAATTCATTATAAGCGAACGGCTATGCCTAAAATTTCCGCGAAATTGTCATAGTCATGTTGAGAGAAGCGCACTTCGAATGCGCGGGCTCAATATTTTTTTTGCCGTTCATTTATTTATTTGTTAGCGATAAACTCAACAAAACCAATGAAAACCTTTGTCATCTTCGAGTTCGCTAAAAATCGGACTCATAAATATTTTTTACTCTTCCGGACGAGTTAATCGACGAAGGTTAAATTTCTGTTATCAAACTTTTTGGATATAATTTGATTTTTGAAAAAAAATTTACACTTTATTTGCCAACATTGGCGCTATGGAAAAACCACAGGTCGTAAAAAAAATCTTTTATATTAGAAATTTGTAGAAATTTCTCATAAAGATAACAAGTCATGAGAGATTTTTAGATACGATGACTCGTTTTCGAGAAAAAAAAAGATAACAGGCCGAGGGCTTCGCCGACCGAGTGAGTTGACGGGCTCGCGCCAACCCGCAACTCTGCATGAGCCCGTCAACTCACTCGGTCGGCGAAGCCCTCGGCCTGTTATCTTTTTTTTCTCGAAAACGAGTCTTCGTATCTAAAAATGTCTCATAACTTGTTATCTTTATTACAAATTCCTACAAATTTTAAATGTAAACGATATTTTATATGACCCATAGTTCTAACATAGCGGCAATATTAGAAAATAAAGTGTAAACTTTCTTGAAAAATGAAATTGTATCGAATAAGCTTGATAACGGAAATTTATCTTTTTTCATTTATTTATTCATCTGTTACCCTTCCGGACGAGTTAATCGACGAACGATGAATTTCCGTTATCACGCTTTTTGGATATAATTTGATTTTTGAAAAAAATTTTACACTTTATTTCCCAACATTGGCGCGATGGAAAAACCACACGTCGTAAAAAAAATCTTTTATATTCGAAATTTGTAGAAATTTCTCATAAAGATAACAAGTCATGAGAGATTTTTGGATACGATGACTCGTTTTCGAGAAAAAAAAAAGATAACAGGCCGAGGGCTTCGCCGACCGAGTGAGTTGACGGGCTCGCGCCAACCCGCAACTCTGCATGAGCCCGTCAACTCACTCGGTCGGCGAAGCCCTCGGCCTGTTATCTTTTTTTTTCTCGAAAACGAGTCTTCGTATCTAAAAATGTTTCATAACTTGTTATCTTTATTACAAATTCCTACAAATTTTAAATGTAAACGATATTTTTTATGACCCATAGTTCTACCATAGCGGCAATATTAGAAAATAAAGTGTAAACTTTTTTGAAAAATGAAATTGTATCGAATAAGCTTGATAACGGAAATTTATCTTTTTTTATTTATTTATTCATCTGTTACCCTTCCGGACGAGTTAATCGACGAACGATGAATTTCCGTTATCACGCTTTTTGGATATAATTTGATTTTTAAAAAAAATTTCACACTTTATTTCCCAACATTGGCGCGATGGAAAAACCACAGGTCGTAAAAAAAATCTTTTATGTTCGAAATTTGTAGAAATTTCTCATAAAGATAACAAGTCATGAGAGATTTTTAGATACGATGACTCGTTTTCGAGAAAAAAAAAAGATAACAGGCCGAGCGCTTCGCCGACCGAGTGAGTTGACGGGCTCGCGCCAACCCGCAACTCTGCACGAGCCCGGGTCCTCCTCATAGAGGTAGATGTTTTAAAAATTTTAATTTAACAATATCCTCTTTACAGCTGTCTTCAAAATTTATGTGCGGAAGCAATGTGCAAAGTTCTACTTTTCTAAATATGATGTTATTACCGACCCATAAAGGCCTCGGAATATTTTTCAGATCTTTATACCACCAGTAACATTTTTGAATCTTCGAAAAAAACCAATTTCAAAAACGCCGTTTTTAGAAATCTGAAAAAATTCACACTGATTCTATTATTAAAATATGATTTCTGAGCGCCATGCGATAATGTTATCTCAATATTTACTATTTTTTCCACTTTTTTTTTTTCACGTTGCAATTTGGTTTTTTTATCTTTTAAATCAGATTAACTTTCTTGAATATCAATGGATCTTAATTTCTCTGAAGATGGTAAAATTATCGGAATGCCCGAAAACAATTGATATCGTTTCGAAAAATTCCGCAAATGCATTTCACACTACAAGCGATATTGCACCAATTTCCAAGTGTGCTCTAAGTTTTAGTTCTTTTTCTGTTAGCTTACTGCTGTTAGTTGTTGTTCTCCGATAGCTTACCCAACCGTTGAAGCTGCTAATCTTAACATTGGCAACGATTTTTTTCGTCACCACTATTTTTTTCATTATATGTGCCGGTATCTTTTTGAAATGCTTAGAAATTATTCGTAACCGAGGATCATCATAACGAGAAGCGAAGGAACTGAATATAGCGCTGAAAGTCGTATTCGAAGTACGTTTTCTTAGTCTTCGGCCTCTCGACGACGTACTGGAAAGTTTCATCTATCAAGGGAAAAAAGCTATCCTTTTCCCCTAATGTTGAATTTTACTAATGATTCACGGGATAATTAATAATTTACGCTCACTTTACGTGCAAAAATCAATCACGTACACAGGTTGACGAATAAAATTTAAACAATACAGTATACAATAGTAATTGTTACCACACTTATATCGTAATACACTATTTTTGCTGTGACATTTATATATGCTGATGCATGAGTGCGATACCGCAAAACATATTATATTCATTACAAAAACCATAACTCAGTGTCGACTGGTGAACAGATTGCATTGATACAATTTTATAATCACAACCAAGTTTTGTGACCAGCTCTCATATGTCTGTTTCATGCACTTAAACATTTTTAGTCGATAATCCCATTGTAGATTACGATTTGATGTTGAAAACTGTTTTACTTGTGATTTCTTATTTTACTTTTCACTGTTTGGAAGATGACGCCAGCGCCACCTGTGTTGCAACCGGGAAACTATAGCTGCGCTCTTCTTGACCGACTATAATCTCATGTCGCAAGCGAACAGACAACGAAAACGTAGTTTACACTTTTCGTCCGTTTCTTTTGTGCTATCGCCAGTCCAACGGTCTTCAAAAATGCGGAGGACCTCATAGAATTTGCGTCCACACTCGTTTTTAGAATACGATTCCTAGAAATGTTTATATAGTACGAAACAAGTTGTGTTGACAGTGCGAGCGGCCATGCTGGTTTTTGGTAGGTTTATAAATTTACGATTTTCTCTATTTTTCAAGCGTTTTCACCCGAAATTTCGATGGACGCAAATGCACCTATGTCGATATTATAATCCTGTGCAATTTGGAACATAACTGTAACATATTAACAACGAAAACTGTAAACTACGAAATCGTACCATTTTACCGACCAAAGTCGGTAAAAAAATCTACTCCAGCATCCCCTTAAAACAAGAAGGAACTTGAAACACTTGGATGACAATAAATTTGTAAATAGACTGAGAAACGATTATAATAGAAGAATTGACGATAATGAAGAAACCGTAATCTATCCGATTGACATTGACAACAATTTAAATGCTAATGCAAATAAATTGATAGACACAATTTCGAGGACATTGGACAAATTAGCACCTCTGACGGAAATTGTAATAAAAAATCAAGAAAAAAAATGGTTCACGCAAGAGATAAAAGAAAAGATTCGGGCACCGGACAACATCTTCGAAATGGCTCAAATTGACGGGACCTACTGGGACCATTATAAACGGCACAGAAATGATATCGTAAAATCAATTAATAATGCTAAAAAAGGCTATTTCGAAAGTCAAATCGAGGAAAGCAAACGTGACCCAAGGCAAATGTCACAAACAATAAAAAGGTTATTGAAAGACGACAAAAACAATGACGTGAATTTTAATAATATCAAATTTCAAGATGACGAAGTGGAAACACGGAATAATAAAGACGTGGCAAACAAATTCAATAACTTTTTTATTGAAAGCATAGAAAAAATAATTTTAGAAAATAATAACACTCGCTTCCAGGATGACTTGTTTGATACATTCCATTTTGAATGTACAAACATGCTCAATAGTTTTGACGAAATTGATCTAATCGGATTAAATAAACTAATAACAAATCTGGACAAAAATAAAAGCTCGATTGACGGAATGCATAGCAGAATTTTGGACAACGTTTATAAGGCTATAGGTGACGCATTTTTGGCTATCCTGAATCGTTCTCTAACAGTTGGGAAATTTTCGGAAAAATGGAAAGTCGCTACCATCACTCCGATCCGGAAAGTTAATAATTCGAATAAGGTAGAAGACTTTAGACCAATCAACCAGCTACCGATGTATGAGAAAATTTTAGAATTAATCGTGAAAGAACAGCTAGAAATGTTTTTAAACATGAATAATATTTTAATTAAGGAACAAGCTGGCTTCAGAAAGGGTTATTCGTGTGAGACTGCGCTACAAATAGTATTAGACAAATGGACGACCGCAATAAGTGAGAAACAATACGTAGGGGTGATATTTATTGACTTTAAACGTGCATTCGAAACAATTGACAAAAAAAGACTGATAAAAAAATTATACATGTACGGAATTAGGGAAAATGCGTTAGGATGGTTTGACTCATACAGGGCGGACACGGTGAAACTAAACAGTCCAATGCGGCTCCGTGAGAATTTAGCCTGATTGGCTACTGCCTACGGCCGCCAGTGCGTCTCATCCGAGCGGCGACTGTGTCCCCACGCGCCATCAGAATGGGCCAGTTAGGGTAGTGGTAGGGGCAAGGGACGCTACCTGAGCTGGTAGGGCAGACGCCAGAAACCAAGATTTATTTAGAACAAAACATTCCCCCTCTCCGTTCTCTCTTGCTGGCCCGACTACTCGGTCTGCATAGAGTGAGAACCGACGGTTTGACGCGCAAGCGCATTTGCGCTGTCTAGTTTCACCGTGTCCTCCCTGTATGTAAATAGTAGACGACAGCGAACACATATAAATGGAGTAATGTCAGACGAACGGGAAGTAAAGCATAGAGTTCCTCAAGGCTCGGTTCTGGGCCCGATTCTCTTCATATTTTATATCAATGACATCAAACAAGTACTTGGCCAGCATTGTGAAGTAAGAATGTTTGCGGACGACACGATGCTGTATGTCACTGATGCGGACTTGAAGAGCATAGAGAGGCGCTTAAACGATGTGATGAACATTCTGGACCACTGGATGAGCAAGAACAGTATGTTTATGAATGTTAAGAAAACGAAATATATGGCACTGAGAAATGACAAAATGCAATTGGCTGAGGGAATTGACATAAAATACAGAGATATGACGATCGAAAAAGTGACTGAAATTAAATATCTAGGGGTTATTCTTGAGGAGTACCTTAAATTCAAAAAACATATTGCGTATGTGGAGGGTAAGGTCGGTGGTAAGTTGGGTCTGTTGAATCGGGTTGGTAGATTCGTCGGCTCCGATACAAGAAACCTAATCTACAAAACCATTATCGCACCGCATATGAAATATTGCTCAACAGTGCTCCTGTACGTCAACCAGGAGGAAAAAGACAGATTGCAGATATTACAGAAACGAGCAATGAGGATCATACTGCACCGTGATATATATACACCGACACAAGAAATGAGAAGTGACTTACGGTTTTTAACAATTGACGAGCGAATTAAGCGAAATGTTATAATGTTTATTTATAAAATGACGAAAAATGACATTACTCCGGAGATGTGTGAAAAAGTCAAATATATCAGCGAAGGAAATCGGAGAAGAACGCGACAAAGCAATAATCTAGTCGTACCGTTCAGGAGAACGGTACAAGCACAAAGGAGTATGTATTATAAGGGAATAAAAATGTTCAACGAGCTCCCTAGAAATGTAAGAGACGCCGGAAGTATGGAAGTGTTCAAGAAGAGAATCACCGACTACATCCGACAAGGATAGACCGCGCAAAACTGGTTGTGAATCGTTAAATTTGTTAATTTATTGATGTACGTATAGCTTCATATGATTATTTATTCATTAATGTTATCGTTTGTTCATTGATGTAATTATTTATTTATTTGTGAAATTATTTATTTATTTATCGACAGATTTATAAATTGGATAATTTGCAAACCGTGCAATAGCGTTTTCTAGTATGTTCGAAGTGTGTGTGTATGAAGCGTAGAACTAAAAAATAAAGCAAACTCGTATATTCAAGTATGTACTGTATGTAGATATAGCAGTAGCGCGCAGGGCACGTTACACGCCGAAAAACGAAATGTTATGGATCGATTGTATTTCACTAGCCGTAGAGGCTAATAAAAAGTTCTCTTTCTCTCACTCACACACACACACACACACACACACACACGCACGCACGCACGCACGCACGCACGCACGCACGCACGCACGCACGCACGCACACACACACACACACACACACACACACACACACACACACACACACACACACACACACACACACACACACACACACACACACACACACACACACCTTATCAATATTTCTATTTTTCTCCTTCTCTCTTTGAGTCGACAGATGCGAGGCTTTGGCCTTGCTCTTGAAATTACCAAATAATAACATTTAAGGGTTGTATGAAGACTCGCGGTCATCGAACTCACCATCTGAGAACGCGTTTATCGAACCTTCCGCGCTCGTGTGAATAGAAAAGGGTCAATCCCGTCTTAAATTCAGTTTACTTGTTCAGGAAACTCTTATGATTTCCGATAGCTGATTTACCCTTCGCAATACAGCGTTTCCTATAGGAACATCTGGTGATAGCCCAACACACGCGTATCGCGAAAGGTTTTGCAAGCATTCGTGACATAATTTGAGATTCAGTTTCCCACCACTTGAGCTAGGTTATGCATAGAGATTCAAGTTTCTTTATGAACTCCTGGAGAACGCCCAACGCACTTGTTCCTCTATCATCCTTTCCCTCAAGTAAAGAAGAGACCATTATAAATTATTATATTTTTCTATCATTCGCTGTATAATCACATGCCGACGAGTAACTCAGTAACCCTGATAACTAAAATAATAACTTGCGTCCAGTGATGAAATCGTCGCACCACATAGGTGTACATCTCTGAGGATTTGTACTTTTTCCTGATCGGCAGTCACACCAAAAGCGTTATAACTGACGCATTATAAATTCAATTGGCGATGAGCTACGCATGCTCCGTGTAATAGTCATCAGCTCTGTGCACGACAAATTCGAGTCACTTGTAAAAATTTGCAAATAATTATTACGGTTGCTTTCGAGCATGCCTCTCGTGTTCGACAACAACCGTCTGAGCATTTAACAATATTTTTTACCTCTATCATAATAATATCAAACCCCATTCCTGAGCCAATGATGACAAACATCCAAGCTTTATGGCACAGGAAACACTTAGGCTTATTTCCTTTTCAACAAAGCGAACAGTCGGGTCCAGTACCGAATCTTAACCTTTTAATTGTGTAGATCTCCGAAGGTTGTTTTAATCTCTCAAAAAAAAAAAAAAAAAAAAAAGAAAATCGCAAATCACTACCGCTTAACGGCAAACGATTTTGTTACAGTATGTAATTCAATATGTGTGATACGATCATCATATAGAGGCATTGTTGTAATATTTAACACGTCAGACATCATTTTGAATGTTAATCTTAAAGCCTAAAGATTGAAGAAATTCAATGTTCGCAGGTTTTAGGAACTTTCTGTTGTTTCTTCTGTTCCCCAATTTCAATAATGATGACTTATGTTGAAATGATGTTGATGTTGTAGTTGATTGATTAAGAGATATTTGTAGTGGTGGTTGAAAAGATGATATTGTAGGATGTTCTAACTCTGAATACACACCTTGATTAACTTTCAATTCATTCAGATGTTTTAATTTATACACTTCCATACTTCTACTATCTTCACTGATATTGTTATAGATTAAAATTTTCTTAGATGAAGTCGCACAGTAATTTCCTCGTTTCCAAAGTCTACAATTTCATTGTCTTGATCAACAACTCGTAAAGTTATCCGTTCTATGACTTGCACGATGATAGGTAGATAAATGACTGTTGATGGTGACTCAGATATTTTATATCCAGTGTGACCCTTTTCCCTTGGAGAATAAGGCCCCCAAGGGACAGGTATCGACAACCGAAATTTTAGGGGTCGAGAGGGGGATGGGAAGGGAATACAGGAAAAAGGGGGTTGATAAATAATTTTCTGACTCTCAGTATTTTAAAAGAAATGAACAAGCAAAACTCCTTCTTTATTGGCCTAACTTACAAAAATAGAAAAAAAAAGAAGGAAAAGAAATACAAGGTCTTAGGGTTGGCCAATGGTGGAGCACTTAAAAGTAACTCTTAATAAATATCTCTTAATCTAAAATCTACAATCTATTAGTCGAAGATGGGGCTGTTGTGGGAAATCGATCAGTAATATTCAGGGGTCGATAGGGGAGAAAGTTTTAGAGTCGCTTAGGGGTGGGATAGTCAAAAGCGGCAGGGGTTGGAAGTTAAATTTTGGGCTTGGGGGGAGGAATTTAGTGTAAAAATTTCAAGGCGATGGTATGTTTAGTTTAGTAGGGGCGCAGAGGAGTAAAAGGCACTGCGCCAGGAAATTTGCAGATAGTTTTTGGGAGCAACAATGGGAAGTGGTATGTTGAACAACAAGAAATTTAAGGGAGATATTAAGATGGGGTAAAGGAATTTGGTGGCTAAATTTGAGGGCTATGCGCAGTGTAGTTCAGCTGGGGCACTAAGAACTAAAATACACTGCGATAGGAATTTTGGAGGAAAATTTGGAGTCGACGAAGGGAATTTATTGGCAAAATCCAAAAATAAGGGCACTTTAGTTTATTGGAGGGGCTCCACCAAGTTAAATATAGGGTAGCAAGAATTTAGGATGGAAATTAGGACTCAAGGAGAAGAATTTAGGGGTCCGATACCGAAGCGTCAAGTGCTCGGGTTCTATTGTAGCGTACTGAACCACAAGTCACTCGGGCCTGGAAATATTCACTAATAATTGTTATCAAAGGGTAGAATTTAATGGCACAATCTGGGAATGATGGCCCAAGGGGTGTGGCAGCGAGTCGATGCACTATACTTGGCTGCGTAGAGTGCTCGTCGAGAGTATGGGAGTCAGCGGAGGGAATAAAAATGGTGTTGGGGTTATTCTTTCGAAATGGCTTTGATGGCAAGAAAAAAAGTACACTAAAAGGGAGATATTTGGGCGCCAGCTACGTCAGGTGTAGCACCATATAGGATTTTAGATCATTTATGCTGTTCTTCAGGCGGCACAGCTCAGAGGGGGGCAAGAGGGGATCTCAGGGAGGTGAATTCCCGAAGTTTTGGCTTCTTAAATTGTACCTCGACCCGAGAATGGGCACAGGGGGACTCGTGGCACAGTTTGGGGCACTTATGGGGGGGAAAATTAAACTAGATTACCGCGTAATAACGCACCACTCGCGCAACAGGTGTGTACCGGCAAAATTCGACCACGCGGTCGCACAAAAAACGCGGCACACACACAATCAAACAACGAAAATACGGGGAAAATCAGGGGGAAAATATATGCGGGGTCAAAGGGAAACTCAAGCACTTACTTGTATGAGTGGTCCGGGGGTCAAAAGTCTCCTTTTCGCTCGATAAATCCTCCTTATGACAAAATATCTCTCTCCCTCTCTGTAATGGCGTCGCTCTTGTACAGGTAGCTCAGCTGAAGTGACAGGCCGGCCGGCTTCTTCTTCCTCGAGAGTTCGGGTCGTCGCTGATTGGCCGTGGCCCCCTTAGATCTTGGCCACGGCGAATTGGAGTGGTGTTCTTCCGTTAGACTGAGCGCAGCAGGTAATAGCTCTTTCAGCGGTGGCGAGGCGCTGGCGGCGGTTGACGAGGCAGGGACGCGTTCAGCCTACGCGTCCCCTCTGCCTACGCTCTAGTCTGCGGCTCAAGGTCCAGCGACGACACTGCTGCTTCGGCCGGCCGGCGCCACATTCAAACCTTGCTCATTCTCTCCATTCACACTTCACACACAGAGATCAAGAAAAAAAAAAAGGGGTTTTCGGGGACTCGATATAAAAATAAATATATGAATAGTAATTAACAACGATACCTGTTACGAGTGGTGGTCTCCAGCTGAGCTGCGTGCATGCTGCGCATGTGCCGTGTTACACCAGGTTCAACGTTGGGGAAAAATTCATGAATCACATGTATTTTTTTACCATTACAATATGCCCCGGAAGTGATACTACATTTAATTCTTAGAATATTTATTCTAATCATATTAACAGGTATGTCAGATTCATACCATTAATTTGCTTTTAATTTCAATTTATTAGAAAAGCCTAATATACTCCTAATGTTACTTGGCTTACTGAAATCAACTGGATATTTACATTTAATCTCACTTCTCAATGTATTATTATTTGCTCGTATAGTTAACACATCTTTGACACTTTCTTTAGCTTCTTTAACAATTCGATCTCGTAAAAATTCATTTCTCGCTGCAAGTTTATAAGATCCTTTTGGAATAATAATTTGTTTACCATTATCATAGTGAAACGTATTGTTTGAATCATGAACGTTGGGGATTGAATGAAATGCTTAAAAGTCCACTGAACCGAGTTCATAATTTTCACTATTTAAATCAATTGGCGGGAAAAAACCAGCAGTTAGGTTCGAAAATATACCAGTTAATTTATAGTGAACGGTGGAGGTGTTGTTAATAATGCCATTTTCTTAAGTGTTGCTTTGAAGAAACTTCACATATCACTGACCACAAATACTAGTGTCATAAAATTGATATGATGTGTGATTATATGTAATTGATGACACTGACGTGTTGAAATATTGAATTAATTCTAACGCAGGTCGAAGATTACCGAATTAATTAAAATATTTAACACATCTACCTTTCTTTATGTATGCAACCGAATGAGTAACTGAATTTATCCAATTGTCAACGTTTACAATACCACATTCATTTGGCTGAACAGTTTTGGGTAGATTATTACGCATAAAAACTCAACGAAAGTTTGGAACATTTCTACAAGCTTTTATCAGTTGGCAGTCAGTCATTGCATTATTTGAATTTTTTTTCCACCTTTTCGTTTAATTCTTGATTGATTAAAACCTTTTCCAGAATAGCGGTGAGGTTCTAAATAAAGACCTCTGCCTTCTATAGCTCGGTTATGTCGTTGCAGTTCCTCCAATTGTTTTCGTGCTGATCGAGCTTTGTTTACACCACCACCAGCAGTTACGTAATCGATTAAAAATTTTACACTATTCTCAGCGCCATCTACAACTCAGGTGGTGCTGAGATGCTTCCGTAAACCGCGGCAGTTTCCTTATTTTCGATTTTGTTTCCGCTATATGAATTGCTGTTAATGTACAGCATTCGGCGCTTCGCCGTGGCCTGACGTCACTCGCAATAATGATTGATTCTGCTAATTCCCTACTCGCATGTATCTACTGGCACTCTCGCAACTGCTTAATAAATACTATTTCTATCTAATATTTCGTAGCGCTATTTATTCGCCTCGCCTTTTTTCTACCCGTTCCGCTCTATTGCACATGTACATGAGAGATTCTTCTTATACGAAAATCGATTATTCGCTTGCTTCTGTATTTTTCCGGTATAAAAAGGTTCTTCGCTCGCTTCTGTATTTTTTCTTTTTGTCGCTTTACTTGTCCGTCTCTCTCACGAGGTAACTGCTAAGAGCAGCGGCTGAAACCTCTCCGCGGAGACTATCGGCTAAGAGCCAAGGGGGCGGGAGTCCCACGCGCTCTTCCTTACCAATGCACGGATTCCCCTCTCCCCACTCCTCTAGCCTAGACTTGTTTTCCACTAAATTCACGGTTCAACGGCCTGACGCCCATGGTAATTCCCGAAGGGCGCTAACATGTTTACCGGCAGTGGCTGATAGCAAAAACACCTGTTACCGTTAAAGACGATATCGATCGACATATCGATAATACCTAAGAAACTGTTTCCGCAGTTTCCATGGGCACCATCGTGTTTATTATCCGTTGCCGATAGCAAAAACACGATGTTGCCGTTGGAAACGTTACCTATTCGAATATCGATATTAAATTATGACTTATAGGGTTTCGACGGCAGCTGCCCCGTCTCATTGCTCCCCAGATCGATGAGTCAAATAATGATTATCATAATTCGAAAGAATCGATCTCTGTACAAACTTCTTAACTCCTAAATAAACAAATAAATTTTCTCTAAAAAAATATCAATAATAAAAAAAAACTGAAATAAAATTTGATTTTTCGCCTGTACGGGATTCGAACCCAGAACCCTGAGATTATCGCTCCGCACTTTAGCGTCCTCGACCATCCTTTTTTTTCCTACGCACATACCTCTTACTCAAATCACAGGTCTCTCCCGACCTGGACGGCTCTCTATTCTAACTTATACCTAGAGGAAGGATAGCAACATCCTATACTACATAAAAACAACTAAAAATTTTTAAAAATGTTTTTCTTTATTTTTGTACCATGTTTACAGCGACGGTGCGTATCCACTGTCCTCCTCACTCTCTTCCCCGCTCTCCCTCTCCTCTATCACCCTCCAGTCCCGCAGAAACGCTTCTTCCTCGGAAAACATCTCGTCCGTAGTCCCTCCTGGCAGATCTCCGGTTCCAGGTCCAACTCCTCCCACTCCTCTCACATGCTGGAAGAGATGGGCCCTTTATCGTCCTCCTCCCGTTGTTGGTGACCTTGGCTTGGCTCCTCTACACTTGTCCCGCCAATCTGTAGATATATCACTTGTTCGAGGGAGGGGCTTTTCCAGTACTCCCCTTTCCCCGTATGGATGCCGAATCTTAGGGGCCTGGCTGTCCGACGAGCATTAGCCACCCCGCTGCATTTCTTCCACCACCTCGTACCCCACACCACCGATGGTGCCATGGAGTTCTACCCACAATCCTGTGACCTCCACGTCCACCCCGTCAATGTACAGGTCCATGACACCTGCCCTCCGGTGGTGCGTGATACGGTGGAATCCGGCGGTTGCCTCGTCCTACCACGTTTGGCCAAGTACCGGTTGGTGGCCATGGAGCCCGCACATTATCGCCGTGTACCGTTCCCCAATAACCCACCTCGGCACCGTCCAAAGTTCCTCCAGCGTAGCTTCCTCCTGGACCCCATAATCTGCGAGCCACACCGAGGACGCGAGGACAGGCCTTCCGGGAAACCCTTCCTCCTCCAGGAGGGGATGAATATCCGGGTGACCCTTCTGAAGCTCGTAGACCGACCGGAGGAGGTATTGTCGTCTCCGGTCGTCCTTTTCCAGGTGGATATAAAATCGACCCGGAGATTGTACAGTTACAACCCGGCACCCGTATGGCTCGTTTATGCGCAGCCACCTCAGCGGATACTCAATAAATCTCTCCGTTTTCTCTTCCTCACGGTTGAACTGATAACTATCGACTGTCATCCGTTCCGTCTTAATTTTTCTCCTCGGCGTGGAGGCCTCTCTGCGTCCTACAGACTATTACTATATACACTCCTCTTTTCCCTACTTTGTCCCTTCTTGTTTCCCTCACACATAAAATTTCGTTGCACCCTGCGCCAAGTTCCACGGATTCCGAAAATCCACCAACCCCGATTACTTATTCCTCAAAAATCGGCGAGTTTTGCGCACTTGGATCTTCCATCCCCCCTTCCCGGCCTCCCCTCTGGGACTACATATCCTCATTACTATCTATCCAATTATATCTATATCTACACCTATATCTGATTCTATATCTATATCTATAACTACACTTATATCTATGTCCTATTACTATATCTATATCGGACTTCGCGGACTGTTTACTTCTCGGTTGCTTCTTCTGGTTTTCCGTCCTCGGAAATGAGCTTCTGCCTCTTGCCGCTACTGCCCCCCGGCATCTTGGTCGTCTTGTATCGTTTCAACATATTAGCGTGAAACTTTCCTTTTTGCTTTTTACATCCGCTAGCATATACGTAGCGAGTCCCACGCATTTCTTCATCAGATAAGGCCTTTCATACAGCGGTATGAATTTAGCAGTCCTCTGTTGCAGTGGATCTGAAACATTCAGAGCTTTAACTAGCATCAACTCTCCTTCTTCAAACACAGTGAGCTTATGGCGCGCATTGTATTTTTCCGCGCGTAATCTCCCCTCCCTCGCGATCCTTTTTCTTGCCAAATTCCACTTTTCATCTGAGGTTCTCGGGTTAACCTCTTCTCCCGCCATTATCGAAAGGACTCGATTTCATCCCCTGCAAGGCTTTTTCTAATATTGCAGCTCCATAGGCGTGAATTCCGTCGTTTCGTGGTGCGTTTGATTTATGCACTCTTGAATTTTCCGTACCCAGGCTGACAAACCTGAATGGTTTTCGGTCAACAGCACCCTGAAATACCGGCCAAGCTCTCGGTTCACTCGTTCGACTATGTTTCCTTGCGGGTGGCGTATTGATGAGAAGACGGCGGCAATATTCTCCTGTTTCAATTTCTCGAGTCAATTCTTTGCTGTAAACTGCGTACCGTGATCGAATTGTATCCTCTTGGGATTTCCAGAACGTGGAATATAATCGTGGAAAATCCTCTTGATTACCATCGCAGTATTTGCTTTCTTCATCGGATACAATACAACGTATTTACTGAAAGCGTCCAAGGTCACGAGAATATGTTTGACTCCGGCTACGGATGAAGGCAGAGGTCCATAAAAATCAATCGATAATAAATCCCCTGGTTTTTCTGGCATAATCGTTTGCATCTCCGCATAACACGTCTGTACTGTGACTTTGTTTCGTTGGCAAATATCACACGTAGCCAGTACGGTGCGTGTCAATCTCGCGAAATGTGGGTACGAGAAATCCTCATCCAGCATCCTAAAACACTTGCCTGCACCGATGTGACCGTAGATCGCATGGCACTCCTTAATTCATGGTCCTATTAAACATTTTGGAACCACTGTCCTCCATACTTGTGCCCTCGATAACCGTTGCAAAATGTCCTTATTTAGCCGATAACTGTCTCCGTTTCAATTTGAATCTTCGTACCTTTCAAATACGTACGAAACTTCTCGAGGGCCCACACGATTGCTAATAATTCTTTCTCGGTGGTCATATATCGCAATTCTGGTCCTTTGCGAGTGCGGCTTGCGTATGTTATCTATGTTATCATATGCGGTTTCCTGAGAGAGCGTTGTACCAAGTGCATATCCACTTGCATCCGCCTTGAGAATATAAGGCTTCTGAGGATCGGGAAACGTTGATAAGATCTCCTCACAAAACAGCCCTTTTACTCTCGTGAACCGTTTTTGCAATTCCGCACTCCAGTACCACTTATTTTCTTTTCTTGTCAGCGCATTCAACGGTGCTGTCCCTTCTGCCCGTTGGTTGGTGAATTTTGTGTAGTAATTTACCAAACCAAGAAACCCTCGCAACTGCTTTACGTTTTTCGGCACTGGAAATTCCTCTACCGCTTGTATCTTCTCCGGATCCGGTTTTAGTCCTTCAGTCGTCAAGATATGGCCTAAAAAACTCACTTCCGCCTTGAAAAAATGTGACTTGCTGAATTTCAAAGTCATTTCATGCTCTTGAAATCTTCTAAAAAGTATTCGCAGGTGTCCTCAATGCTCCTCGTGTGATGTTGACATAATAAGCAGATCGTCAACGATATTTATCACGTAATCCAACCCTTCTAGTACCACATCCAGGGCACGAATCAAACTCGCTGTGCTTGTTTTTAAACCGACAGGCGTTACTGTGAACTCATAACATTTTCCATTGTGCTGAAATGCAGTGTACTTTCTGGAATCTGGGTGTAGCGGAATCTGCCAAAAACTGCTAGTGAGATCCACGGTTGACATTACTCTTTTCCCACCACGGCGCTGGAATATTTCTTCTATCGGTGGTGCATTATTGTAATCATTCACCAGGTACTTATTCAGTTCTCGGGCGTCCAGACACAACCGCACGCTTTTATCATCTTTTGTGACCGGCATAATGGGTTTATGTAGATGCTTTCCGATTTTGAAATCACTCCTATCTTCAGCATACTATCTATCTCATCCTGGATCCGCCCCCGCTGCGATAAAGACACCGGATATTACCGGTGGAAATACGGTTCCGGATTTTCTAATAACAGCTTGTGCTCGTACTTCGTCATCCTTCCGGGTACCTTATCGAATATCTCAATCGTTTCGCCGACAATCCTCTTAACTTTGTTGATAATCTCTTCACGAACATTTTTGCACTCCTTCATTTTGTCCAAGAATTCCTCTCTTGTCAGGGGTATGCTGGTTTCACCTTCGGGAATATTTTCCGCCTTATACAAACTGCATATCCTTGACGATTCACCCACACCTATTTTCGTGGGATTTAACCGATGCCATTCTCCCTCCAGGAACTGTGCTACGATATTTTCGTCCACTGCCACAAGTTTATTTCTCCCATCTACCGATATTTTCAATGAAAACATCCCGCCGACTCTGATAATCACTGGCCTGGATAATGTCGGTACGATTAACATCTGAATCAACGTTTTTTGTCCATACGTCTCCACATCCACCATGATTTGTTCCTTTACTCTCTCGACTGCTCCACTCATTGCTCCGCATACTTTTGTTCCGGTTACTGGAAGTATGGGGCATCCCTCAAAAATTTCCTTATTTTTCAAGTAATATTTTTCAGAAATGGCATTCACTTGGCTTCCACAGTCGATCAAACTCATAGTGGTTAAACTCTCTAGAGCCACCGGTAATTATGGAGATTTCGGATGCTCCTCCTCGTACCATCTTTTGTTGTCTCCAGCTTTTTCGTACCTTAAAAACTCACGAGGATCCTCCGTCATTGCAGAGTAAATCGCCAACTCTCCGTACTGCATAACTTTCTCCGTATAACTCCCTTTAGCTGGAATCTGGGGCTTTACGTGCTCCTGCACTCGCCTTGTACTCGTAGAGACCAGACGCATTTCCTTACACTTTTCTGGTGCGTCACTCTTGCCTCTCGATCCATTGCGTGCCTCCGAAGTTTTCCCAGCTTTCACCTCCTCTTTCCTAAATTCCTTCTCCACTTCTACTAGACGCAGCTTTCTCTCTTGTCGCAATCTCTTCTTCTGCTCACGTCGTTTCTCGTTCATTCTCCCCCTGAATCCTTTTCTTTTCTGTTCCGTTGCGCCACGCCCTTCGTCTTCGACATCTTCTTTTTCCTCTATTTTCTTCTCTCTTTTTTCTTTGGGCGCAACGGTTATTCGTTTCCCGGCCCCGTTTACATCGCCTCATACTGTCTTCGCACTTCCGGAGTCATCGTTGCCTCAATAATAAGCCCCCCTTCTTTGTAATTCATTTATATTTAGTGTTGGTGGCGGCGCCAGCTCTCTAGGCGACATTTCTCGTTGCTACGGCACGGTGTGCTGTTGCTGCGGCTGACGTAGCGGAGGCGCAGCTGCGTACTGCTGACTCGGAGCTTCGTACGGTCTTCCTTGTTCCCCACCATCATACTGCCATTGAACCGAATAATGTGGTTGTGGAGGAGCTCCTCCGTACCGCTGCTGCCCCCGGTGCCCGAGATCCGTTTCTGTGGATATTCAGTGGAGCCGCCATATCGATGCTCTCCAATAACTCAATAAATTCACGTGTCGTCTTTATCTGTCGCACTCTGATTGCACACCTCACTTCCTCATCGAAATGCCGCATTAATTTTTGGATTATCATTTCATCCGTCATCTTCTCTAATAAATCTCGCGCATTTCCGATGATCAATGTTGCATATTCTGTTCTTGTCCTCCGCTGCGTACCAGGATCATAAACCCCGAACTCTGAATTACTTCTAACCTTGTTCTGCAAGTCCTGGTTCCAATATCGGCTAGCGAAAACGATGGAAAAGGTCACGATGTCATGTTCATCTTGGTTTTCCAGGTTCCACCAATTTCCGCCTCACCTGTCAAAGATTCTCGCAAAACATGGCGGATATCGGTTCCTTCGACTCGTGCTGCCTCACAGTACTCCTGAAGATTTTTAAAATACCTCGTTGGCCTCTCTTTTCCATCCGCAGCAAATTTCGGAATCCTCTGTGGTACTGCCGGTATTCTGGAAAATCCGGTGACATTTTCCGACTGAGATAAACCCCAAATCGAGCTATTCGGAGCGTTAGATAACTTTTTCTCCAATTTCTTGATTCGAACAATCGCAGATTTTGTTAAATCTTCATTCCTATCTACTCGATCCATCGCTTGGCCTATCATCTATCTTATCTGCTCCCTGGCTGATCGATCTTTCCCAATCTCGTCGCAGATTTCGTTACTGCTGTCATGCTGGGATTGTAAGAGTATTTCTTGGACACTGTCGATCTTCTGGGCCACTGTTTTCTCTAATTCCGGAATCTTTTTCTCAACCAGGTCCAACCTTCCCATACTAGTGGTTGACCTTGATTTACACAAATCATTTCCTTCAATTAATTCTCGGCATCCTGGCCTGCTCTTCCCTGATCGTCTGAAGCATTTTTATCACTTCATTGTTTTTGTCCAATTTACGTTCTTCATCCTCTTCCGACTGTGTGCAACCTTGCGTTGGTGGTAGAACATCATATGACCCATCGGAGTCGTTACTGTCCTCCGGACGAATTTCTGACATGCGTCCAATTGCCGCTCGATCATCCTCTCTTCTTTTTCTTAAAAGATGATCAGCGGTCGTCGATTCTCATGTCAAGGTTGCACGACCCTCCTCCACAGTGCTGGCCTGGCGTCACTCGCAATTATTATTCATTCCGCTAATTCCCTACTTGCATGTATCTACTGGCACTCTCGCACCTGCTTAATAAATACTATTTCTATCTAATATTTCGTAGCGCTATTTATTCGCCTCGCCTTTTTTCTACCCGTTTCGCTCTATTGCGAATGGATATGAGAGATTCTTCCTATACGAAAATCGATTATTCGCTTGCTTCTGTATTTTTCCGGTATAAAAAGGTTCTTCGCTCACTTCTGTATTTTTTCTTTTTGTCGCTTTACTTGTCCGTCTCTCTCACGAGGTAACTGCTAAGAGCAGCGGCTGAAACCTCTCTGCGAAGACCATCGGCTAAGAGCCAAGGGGGCGGGAGTCCCGCGCGCTCTTCCTTATCAATGCACGGGTTCCCCTCTCTTCACTCCTCTAACCTAGACTTGTTTTCCACTAAATTCACGGTTTAACGGCCTGACGCCCGTGGTAATTCCCGAAGGGCGCTAACATGTTTACCGGCAGTCGCTGATAGCAAAAACACCTGTTACCGTTAAAGACGGTTATGTTCGATATCGATCAACATATCGATAATACTTAAGAAACTGTTTCCGCAGTTTCCAAAGGTACCATCGTGTTTATTATCCGTTGCCAATAGCAAAAACACGATGTTGCCGTTGGAAACGTTACCTATTCGAATATCGATATTCAGTTATTACCTATAGGGTTTCGGCGGCAGCCGCCCCGTCTCAATATATATCAATACATTTTTTTTTCTATGCTAATACAGTATGCTATCAGTCTTGTATTCTAATCATTAGTGAGTGAATAATGCCCCCATGGTAATGTAGCTATATAATCAATCGATGACACACATCGCTTCTCATCATGTGGATCAAGTGAGACCTTTCTTTCTTGAATAGTAAACACTTAATGATTCTCTGATCTAATACTACTTTGTTAATTTATTTTTCATTTTTAAATTTTGTAATCAATCTAAATAATCATGAAACATTATTTTACGTTGTACAATGTTTCTTTAAATCCCTTTAACTTTCTTAACATCAGGTTGATCTTGAATTTTATATGAATACATTTTCGATCGCAATCCAACAAATTCTTCTACAATATGACCATTACACTCATCCTTTATCAAACCTAATATCTTTTTTTTCACTCTTGGAATATTGTACATATTGTTTTCAGGATAATCACTAGTATAAAAAAGACGCAAGTTTTTTTTCATTAATTCATAAATGTCCACATTTTTATAAAATAAAAGAGGCTGTCTGTATCTGTGTATGTAATCTTACAATTATCTTTCAATTGCACTTTTACGAAACTATAATGAAAGTCATACAGACAGATCTTAGGAATATCTGGGAATGACATTCCAACGTAAATCGGTTTATTGATAACTACATTCAGTTTCCTCATCTGAATACCAATTAAATCTTTGTCAAAAGCAACATGGCGATAGAAATTTGGTTGATTAATATACTGTGCAGCCCCATAACGACCGTCCCATTGAGTTACCAATTTAACATCAATATGGTTTCAAACATTTTCCATTGTTTCACCAAACACAGCATTATTCATTAATTTATATAAATTTTTCTCAAATTCTGATTGTGCAGACTGCCTCAGTAATGTATTCATTTCTATGTATTCAGACAACCATGTAGTTTGATCAAACTGTAAAATTCTATGTATTGTAACGCAGCAAAATTGCGCGTTCTCGAAAATTGCATCGTCCTCCTCGCTCTTCGACTCAGGGGCGATCTCGCAGGGTCAATATACGAATTTTAGGATTTTTTTTTAATAATTTTTTTTATTATATTTTTTTGTATGTACGACGGAGAGAGAATAAAAAGAAAAAAAAACTACTGGAACAAGGGAAAGAATATTAAGTCGACGAGAGCGATGCATTCATTTCGAGGCTCTCTTTTACCTCGTCCTGGACGTCATCCTCGGAAAATCAGCGAGCAGACAGCTCGCCATACGTCTACTGTCTCCACCTACGAACTTCCATCTTTCTAGGCCTATTGGGGAAGGCTTCTGGCTGTCATTAACATATATTCTTCGCAACGCAATACTGGACAGTTATTCGAGCATACGTGCTCGGAAAAAAGGGTCTAGCGCATGGTCGGTATCGTAGCGAGTTACCGGACCTTGATGCGCTAGTAATCGTAATGCTAATTTTCGAAATCGCCTAGCGAGGCGCCAGGTCCTGCGTTGCGTGAGAGCGCTCTAGCGTTTACCCTCAATTAGGGCATTTTGGAAGTCGTTAAGTGGGGTTCAGAGTTCGCGAGAAAGATCGAGCGCGATTCCTCAAGGCTTTTTGACGTGGACGCTTGAGCGAGAAGGACGTGCGCAATATTATTGGACAGAGGAGTAACTCGACGGTCCCGATATTCGTCCCGGTGAGCTTTTTTTACACTTCTTTGTTTCTCTCTGGTCTCACCAATGATATTTTAGTGTTATTTTTTTTTAAATAGTTTTGCGAGTTAAGATTTTTTTAATTTGAAAGTGTCGTGCCGTCCGTGTTCGTCTCCCCGCGTGGAGATAACAAATCGTTTGGAAATCGGAAATAGTATCAGCGCGTCCGGCAGGATTTTGTGACAGTTCCGGCGCGATATATTGAGCGAAAACGTTTGTTTCTCAGACGTGTGAGAATTCTTGGCAGGAGGCTTCGAGCCACTTTCAGAACCTTCGAGTCAGTGTAAAGATTTTTCGAGTTTTATAAAAATTTAACGAAAAGAAAATTCCGACGTGTAAGCGAATCGTCCTTGAGCCGCCGTCCCGCAGAAAGCCTTTGTGAGTGTGTGTGTGTGTGTGTGTGTATGTTTTGTATGTGTGCCCTTGGCCGAACCCGTTTGCAACGGATTTTGAGATTTTTGCGTGAGGGATCGTCGTCAAGGCCATATTACGTTTTAGATTAATCGAATAATAATTAATGAAAGTGACCGGGTCGTCTAACGTGCCCATTGTTAAATTGAAAATTTTGTAAAAGATTAATGGCGCGTTCCTCCCGGTTCTCGCGGATTGTTTATGTTTAATAGCGTGGGTGTGTGTGAGGGTGTGAGAGAGCCGTTATTAATTGTCGGACAATCCGTGACTCATTACTAATAATAATTATGGGCTCAGTTGGAGTCCCGAAACGAATATTTTACGTGGACATTTTTTTTCTTTTTGAAGGGATTGTGTTCGAGATATCATTGAACTTGAAATAAATTTAATATTTGTGAGTCCCGTAAAACATTGACATTCATTTATTTAAAGAATTGTGAGAAACCCGAACTCTTGAGAGTCTTACCCCCCCCCCCACTCTACGTGTTGCAGCTGACGCCAAGCCTGGGCTGATAATTGTTGTTGGAAAAACATTGCTTCCTTTCCGGCGCGAAAGCGTCTGGCGCCCTGTTCTTTATGAACGAAAAATAAGGAAGGGAAGCAATAGGACAATTTAGGTTGTAGCAAGGGTTTTTCCTGCGTTGGGCAGATTCTCGTTACAGTATTTTACATAATTTTAAACCTGCACGCAAACACTGTTGGAGACTGCGATAATGAATAATGCTCTTTGTCATGTCATGTGTCTATCAATTTTGTATATTTTGAATTTTGAAGGTTCTCATGATTAGAGCAAAATGGTAGATCTACATGTAAATCGAGAATTTCTTTATGATGTTTTAAATCTACTTCCATTATGTAACCAGTTGTTGAGTTGATATCTATTGACATTACATCAAAATCATCAAACTTTTCCTTCCATTGAAATTTTTGATATGGGAGCGCTTGAGTTATTGCCCACCCATACAAATTCTTAACATCATAATACATCAGGAATGAAGTTTCTTTAGATGAGTCATATCCCTTCATATACTTGTTGTTTGCTTTCACATAACGATGAGAACATTGACTGAGCCCTCCACGAATACCACGTTCAATGAACAACATCATGTCAATGTCTGTTAATAATTCTAATTTAATTTTTGTCATTTTTAACATTACATCCCAAGCGAAACTGGGAATTGTAATGTCATGTGCTGGATCCAGAGTATAATTCGTTTGACACTTCATTCGAAACATTTCAAATCCGTCAGCTAACATTAGTACATCAGTTTTTAAATATAAGTCACTATATTCTCCTAATGATTTTATATAGAATGTGTTCCAAACATTTTGAGCATGCTTATACTCATCATCGGAGATGTTAGAATCTGTCAATTGATTGTAGAACTGCTCATGTGTAGGTAAAGTGATTATTTCCAATTTTTTCAAAGTCGTATGGAAATACACCTTTTCGTGTTAATAAATCGAATTCAGTTTCGCTAATATTGTTTGAATTAGAACGCATTATTATCATCTCACTTTTTGTAATAGTTAAAGCTAATTTACTCAGACTAGCATTCAAAAATTTAAATGAATCGATAAATCTGAATTTTAATATTATTTGTTTATTCTGATTGAAAATTTTCATCGATTTTGTAAGTAAAATATATTTTTCCAATGTTGTTGCAAGAACATTTATATCCCCATCCAAGTCTGTAGCTGTGCTTTTTATCAAAAAATGAGCATCATAGTTGCTTAAATTATGCAATATTATTGGAACAACGTATGAGGTTTTTTTGTTCAAATTACAAGTCACATGAGTAGTACCACGATAGTCACCTGTGAAATGGCAGTGATCAAGTACTTGTACTTGACCTCCACTAAATGTTTCCCCGCATATGTAGCAACGTGTAGCTCTATTGGAAACTTTTTTTACTTTGTTTGGAACGATCGTTGTAAAAGTAGTACTAACTGATGTGGCAATATTTGATAACTCATTAGTAAACCATCTAGCACAATTTTCTCCACGATATGATTTATATTTTGACAATGATGTGTTCAAACTATTATGAAAATAATATCCAATACTGTATGGTATATGTTCCTGATATGTGTATCGTCTTTTATCTACATCTACTGTAACGAAACGCCCTATCCCCGGCGACAATATCGCCAAGGACGTGCCCGTTATCGCAAAGCGCGGCCGAGCCGCCGAGCGGTGGCCCCCGCACCGCACGCAGTAACCCCTACCACTACCGGAGACGGCCAGTCGCCCGAAAAGCGAGCGCGCGGATATATAAGCGGCCCGCGCGCTGGCTGGTAATCTCATTCCATTCCCAATCTTCCTCGGTGAAACATCCCGGAATCCACGAGCCTCAACAAAGCGTTGACACTCGCCAAATACCTACCCGCCCCGCTATGCGCCTCAGGATCGCCCTGACACGCATTGCGTAAAAACGTAGGCCCTAAAATCTGTAAAAGCTGCCCCAGCATTGTGCTGGCACAGCCGTTTCAATTCATTGTTTAAAAAAAAAACCCCGCTGGCCGCCCTATCAGCGCGATGGCACGGCCTTTCCTATCCTCCTAAATTCCTCCATCCTCTATCCGTCACGCAAACTCCCGCCAACGACGCGCCTGCCTGCGTATAGCGCGCACACAGGCCCGGGTCACGCAAATTCCCCGTGCCCTCCTCCTCCAATATCCCTACCGATGATGATGACCCGCCACATTACGATATTGGTAAGTGTGGCGGCCTGAGGTAACTCCTTCTCCCTTCCTACCTCCCCCGCCTCGTGGTCCAGCACATAATATCCTAACCCAACGCGAAAACCGCCCAACGCAAAAAAAAATAAGTTTCATCGGCGCCCGAACAGGGACCCGAGGCCCGGGAAAATTATCTCCAGGTAATCTTAGGTACGAGAAGGACTTAGAGAATTTCTTCCGAACGAATCATAAATGACACGCGTAATGGAGGCATCGAGCGAAATACCGCCGGTGACAGAGGCGCAGAGCAACGCGACACAATCGGCCGAGACTTCGACAGTCAATACGACGATGGCATCGGTTTTCTCAGCGTCCGCTAATTCGTTTGATCTCTCCTACACTCTGCCTAACCTCGCCCAGCAGCTGGCCGAAGCGCGGGCTTTGGACCAGCACCAGCCGCGACAATTTCAATCCCCCTCGAGTCGTAACAGGGCACGCAGCCGCGAGAACTGTCCAACAAGCCATCTGTCCGGCCCGACCGCGACGGTATAGTCAGAATTTCGTGCATTACAACGCGCGGAAAACGAAGGAATGGCACGACGCCTCGATGACCTGACCACAGCGGTCGACAGACGGGTAGATCGTTTATCTCAGCACGTAGAGGCCACGCTGTCGTCGGTCTTCCAGGAGCTCCAACTCATCTCGCGGTCTATTGCCACCGAGAGCCGCATCGGGGGCAGCATCAGGGAGCCTTCCGTGGGCACAATTCCACGAGTCACGCCACCGGTAACAAATCAGGAGTACGGCCATACGGAGCAGAATCCTCGTGGTCATTTGCCTCGTGGCCTCCAGAATCAGACTTGTCAGCCGCACGACGCTCGACGCAATGGAACCGAGGGCAACTGGAGTCGAGATCAGCCCCTCGGGAACCTAAATCGCGGAACGCCCACTATTAGAGCGCAACGGGACGCCGCGGAAATCGATCAGGACGTTAGTCGCCGTACCGAGGCGTACAACCGTAGCAATGAACACGCGACCGACCGACGTGAAGGAACATATCTGCACCATTCGACGCAGTATGCGGATCAGCCGGGCCACGCGTCTTCCCCCCACTATGGCCCACGCGCGGGAGACGAAAGTCAGTTTCAGCGCGGCGTACCTCCCATCGGCGCATCTGGGTACTCGGAGATAAAACTGTGGGGAACTCCTAAATTAAACGTACCCACGTATCGAGGAATCCCGACAGAGAGACCCATACGTTTTCTTGCCGAGTTGCGCAACTACCACCGAGCGCTCGGCCCACTATACGACGTTCACACGGTGATCGAGCAGAGCCTCTCGGGCCTCGCAAAGGAATGGTGGACAATCGTCGCACACACGGTGGAAACCTGGGACGACTTTGAACGCTGCTTCCGCCGCAGATTCTGGAGTGACGATGTCCAGTACGGTGTTCGCGAGATATTAGATTTCGGGTATTATCGAGTCGATTCAAAGCAGAAGAGGCTCTCGTACGCGCTCAATTTAATCGGAATGGCCAGAGAACTCCGCCCAGCATTGTCTGAGACGCAAATTATCAACAAGCTTGCTCGGCACTTTAACGAGGAAACGCGGGCGGCCGTGATATCACGCAGCATCGATACGCTCACACCCTTCCTCGATCTGCTCGAACGCTTCGACCAAGCCGGCACGCTGAACATGCACCGCAAACGGTTCGAGCAAGTGGCCAGCGAGCGACCAACACATTCCGGACCGAATGAGAGGCGCCCGTGGCAGGAGACGAGGCCCGGCGACAATCCCCCGAAGCCGAGATTCTCGTCCCCGCGAGACAATCCCGGAACGTCAAAGACGAACGACAACAATCGGAAAATTAGGGCGATAACCAGCGGTGCCGAAGAAGAGACAACCCCAACCGAGGATTCCCACATTATTGAAATTGAACCATCGGGAAACGCGGAAACGTCACCTCCCGAGACGACCCAATAAAGGAGGTGACATTTGGCTATGGGGAGGACATACGTGATCACCTGCTAAGCACGGACGAGCACGCGGCACGAGCACTCCCGAAATGTCCCGTCATCACGATAAAAATCCAACAGAAGGAAACTCGCGCCCTGATCGACACGGGAAGCGAGGTCAGCGCAATATCAGAAGAGCTATACCTGCATCACTACACAGTCTTTCAATCTTGCCCCACGTTACCGCTAACCGGCCTCACCGTATCAGGGGCCACATCAGGTCGAGCAACGAAAATTAAAAAACAATTCTTCCCGAGGATTCAGCTAGCAGAAGTCGAGGAAAAAAACGACTCTCCTCATCGTACCCCGCTTATCCGTCGATTGCATACTCGGCATTGACTTTCTCGTCAAAATGCGTGCGAAAATCGACCTCGAGAGGTACATAATGACCTTTTCGACTCCCGGAGACACGGGGCCGTCACATCGAATTACCTTCAGTGACCCTCCACACGAAGGAAAGCCTGGTAACTCCATTATTCAGGCGCTGGCCTGCGCTAGTGATTACGCGCTCACTGCGGAGGAAATTGATATTAAAATAAAAGAAACTATCTGGCCATCCGACGAGCACGCAGCGCGGATCAGGGAATTAATTGTCCGACACCGCAGAGCATTCGCCAAGAGACCGGGGCTGCTAAACTCATACCAACACGAGCTCAAGGTCGCCCCGCATCCCCCATTCCAGGCCAAGGTGTATCCGTTACCCGTCGCGTATCGGGAAAAAGTCGACGATGAGATAAAAAAAAAGGCTGAAACTAGGAGTCATACAGAGATCGTTAAGCCCTTACCGCAGCCCATTGGTCGTCGTACCAAAAAAGGATGGATCGGTACGCCTGTGCCTCGACGCTAAACGTATCAACGATATTCTACTTCCCGATAACGAGCAGATGGAAACCCCAGAGGCACTATTCCAGCAATGCATCGGCGTGAAATTTATGACGTCATTGGACTTGCGATCCAGCTTCTGGCAAGTACCCTTGCATCCAAATTCACGCCAATACACTGCCTTCTCACATCGGGGCAGGGGTTACGAATCTTGTGTGACACCTTTCGGTCTGCGGACAAGCACCGCCAGCCTGGTCAGGGGTCTCAACCCTGTGCTGAAAGGCCTCTGTAACACAATTAATTTCGTGGATGACCTCCTCTGCATGTCCGAAACATTTGAGCAACACTTAGACCACCTCGACGAATTATTCACGCGATTTGAGCGGCACGGTCTAACCTTGAACCTCGCGAAATCACAATTCCTAAAAGAGGAAGTCGTATTCCTGGGACACATTTTTAAGCCGCACGGCATTCGCCCGGACCCAGATAAAGTCCGCGCGATACAAGACTTCCCGACCCCCCGCACGATCAAACAACTCCGCGGATTCCTTGGCTTGATAAACTTCTATAGCAAATTTACGAAATGCCACGCCGCAGCAACCGTGCCTCTGCTGCACCTAACACGGAAAAATGTTCCGTGGAAATGGGGGGCCCAAGAAGAAACGGCGTTCGCCAATATCAAGCAGGAATTCTGCGCGGACGTCGTCCTCCGCTACCCCAACATTCATCGACCATTTCATCTGCAAACCGACGCCAGCGATTACGCACTGGGTGCCGTGTTATACCAGATAAACGACAAACAAGAGCACGAAGTCCTCCACTTCGGCAGTCGAACCCTGAAGGGCGCTGAACTAGCGTACTTCACCACGGAAAAAGAATTGCTCGCAATCGTCTGGGCGTTGCAGAAATTCCGCTCGTATGTACTTGGGTCCCGAATTCACATAATCACGGATCACGCAGCACTGACCTTCCTCCGCGAGTGCCGGCTGACCCACGCACGACTGACTCGCTGGTCCCTCGCACTCCAGGATTACGATATGACTATCGAACATTGTGCGGGCAACCTAAATACGGTCGCCGACACGTTGAGCCGCCTACCGGAGCTGGATCGGAAACCACAACCGAGTAACATAATTATTGCCGGCCTGGTCACCGCTATCTCGGCTGAACTCACTGGCCTATTAAAACGTCTCGGCGAGCTCCAAGACCAGCAGGAGGAAATAGCCACAATAAAAAAATCACTCGAAACACAGGAGCTGACCGAGGGATACGCGTATTAAACAACGTCGTGTACAAGGAGACACAAGGGAGGTTCCGGGCCCTCATTCCACCGAACGTGGCGAAACAGCTGATACAGGAATGTCACGAAATATACGGACACGTCGGTGCAAAAAAATGCTACCTCCTATTGAAAGAAGATTTCCACTGTCCCCACCTGTACCGACTAACACGACACCAGCTCGCCACGTGTGACGCGTGCCAGCGCAATAAAGTTTACACACCGGGCTCATTCGCGGAGATGCGGAATATGCTGCCCGAGCGACCCAACGATCTCGTATCCCTTGACTTCTACGGACCTCTACCAGCGGGGAAATTCGGAATGAAACACATTCTCGCTGTCATCGACGTATTCTCTAAGTACACTAAATTATATGCGCTACGTAACGCAAACACCGACGCAACGCTGAACTGTCTGTTGAAGGACTATATCCCGAACCACGGCAAACCCCGGGTCATTCTGTCTGACCAAGGGACGCAATTTACCTCGCCAAAGTGGCGTGAGAAACTCGCCGACAGTGGCATCCAATCGGTCTTAACATCCATCAGACACCCACAAGCTAACCCAGTAGAGCGAACGAACCGAGAGTTCTCGCGATTTTTCCGCACGTACCTCGGGAAACAACACAACCAATGGGTCGGTTGGCTCCCCACGATCGAGAGCTGTTTAAACGAGACCCCGCACGAAAGCACAGGTGTCACGCCGCACCACCTGCATACCGGGTCTGCCTCCTCTCGACCCTGGAATCAGCTCGTAGACCACGACCCCGACACAGGACCCGACCACGAGGCTCTGATATTTACTGCCCGAGAGAAGATGAAGAAAGTGCGCGGAAAACAAGCGGCAAAGTTCAATCAGGCGCATCGCATTACCCAATACGCACTGGGCCAATTGGTCCTCGTAAGAGCCCTCAATGTGTCAAATCCCGCGGCGAAGATGATCGCGAAATTTATGCCCTTATATGAGGGCCCATACTGCATAAAAAAAATCATAGCGAATTGCTCCTACGTGCTCGAATACACCGACGGGGAAAGAGAACGCGGCCTCTTTCATACACACGATCTTCGTCCCTATCGGTCACCACCAACGCACACAAGCCCATAAAACGAGAATACAAAACAACGTGCGAGCCGCCGAGCCGCTGCTCCGATGTAGCATCCAAAAATAAAAACAAAGCCGGACACCACTGAGAGTCAAAAGCCCGCTGCTCCGACGTAGCATCCAAAAATCAAAACAAAGCCGGACACCACCCAGAGTCAAAAGCCCGCTGCTCCGATGTAGCATCCAAAAATAAAAAAAAAGCCGGATTCACCAGTACCGCGTGAGATTCGACACGAGAAACATCAGTCGACACCTCTGTTACAATAGCATCACGCGACGTTGCGACTCAAGCAAATCCTGACGACACGGGAACCCACGAGTTAACCCCACGAGAGTTCATCAGTGTGCACGTTCGCGACGGGAACCGGCCCCGAAAAACGAAAAAAGTGAATCACAAGCAGTCGGAGGCCAAAGAATTTCACTTCCAATACATCGACACCGAGTTCACGTTGCACGAATTATTCGGGACCAGCAACCTAAAACCAGCGACCATCCACGATGGAAAAGGCACACAGAGATTTCATCCCAAGTTCATTCCCCGGGAGCTCGAGCGAGGAATAAAGAAACAACCGCTGCCTCCCATAAGGACAATTCTCCCATCGAAGACCAAGAAGCGAGGACCCGAAGCCTCAGAGAACGAAAACGCGCCAGCCCGGAAGCAAAAAAACTCGAGGACGACGCGATTGAGAGGGCCATCACCCGGAGATATTCCCACACCCCGGTGTACGCAGGACGAGCGCGCCCCCCCGCACCGCTCAGCTGCCACGACGACGCCGACCGGGAGACCCAGATACTGCTCGACGAGCTCGACATCACAATCAGAGAGCAAGAGGCACACACAGCGACATACAACCTGTAACACCTTACCATAAGTAAAAAAAACAAAAACCAAAAAAAAAAAAAAACATACAAATAGAAACTTCAATGCAAATCAGAAAGATGAATATCATTGATTCCCCCGCCCCGCAGCGGTGAGGAACAAAAATCTCCATCATTCAGGGGGGCAGATGTAACGAAACGCCCTATCCCCGGCGACAATATCGCCAAGGACGTGCCCGTTATCGCCAAGCGCGGCCGAGCCGCCGAGCGGTGGCCCCCGCACCGCACGCAGTAACCCCTACCACTACCGGAGACGGCCAGTCGCCCGAATAGCGAGCGCGCGGATATATAAGCGGCCCGCGCGCTGGCTGGTAATCTCATTCCATTCCCAATCTTCCTCGGTAAAACATCCCGGAATCCACGAGCCTCAACAAAGCGTTGACACTCGGCAAATACCTACCCGCCCCGCTATGCGCCTCAGGATCGCCCTGACACGCATTGCGTAGAAACGTAGGCCCTAACATCTGTAAAAGCTGCCCCAGCATTGTGCTGGCACAGCCGTTTCAATTCATTGTTTAAAAAAAAAAACCCCGCTGGCCGCCCTATCAGCGCGATAGCACGGCCTTTCCTATCCTCCTAAATTCCTCCATCCTCTATCCGTCACGCAAACTCCCGCCAACGACGCGCCTGCCTGCGTATAGCGCGCACACAGGCCCGGGTCACGCAAATTCCCCGTGCCCTCCTCCTCCAATATCCCTACCGATGATGATGACCCGCCACATTACGATATTGGTAAGTGTGGCGGCCTGAGGTAACTCCTTCTCCCTTCCTACCTCCTCTGCCTCGTGGTCCAGCACATAATATCCTAACCCAACGCGAAAACCGCCCAACGCAAAAAAAAAAAATAAGTTTCACTACACTGTCTTCATTATCTTCATTGTCTTCATTATCGCTTGAGGTGTTAGGTATTTGTTAAAAAAAACATTCGAAATCAGCGTATATTATGAATGGTAACGGTTCTGACTTCTGCTGCTGCTTTTAAATGATATAAAGTTGTCCCTATCGTTCTTAGGTAAATCAATCCTACAGTTGTTGAAATTTTGACAATCAATAATATGATTTCGTAGTTGTTCCTCAGTATGGAAAAAGTGTAGACATCTGAAATAAATAATTAGAATTATTGATAGACTAGCTATCAATGAAAATTTTTAAATAATCAACACTGTAATTATAATATAACCTTTTATAATTACCTGTTGCAAATTAGTATTTCATTTTGTCTGTTATTGATTGGTGTTGTTACAAGTCTGCTTAAATTTTATATCCAATAATAATGCCAGTCACTTTCCGTTTCATATAACAATAAATTGATATGCTTGTCATACATTCCCATAAATGAGCTACATTGTAGAGGAAAACAATCAAATCTTTTTTAACTTGTTTCAAAATGAATACGTTAATAGAAATCTGATTGTTCCGTTCAAATATTGGTATTTGTTTGAGTTCTGTTGGAAACGTGATTCCTTCAAGATTTAGCACATCCGTATAATGTGGATAAAAACACATCCGGCTGACGTTCTGTGGGCAGGGATAAAGTGCAGCCACGACTAACCAAGCAAAACATGCATTATCATTTGATTTAACATTAACTACGTTTTGTAAATCCAGATCCATGTATGAATTGACATTTGTTAATGTTTACCAACAAATTTATTGTTTTCGATAATACCCACCCACTGTCACGTTCTTGAAATTCTTCGAGGGATGTGAGTATTTTTTCAACAATTTGATTCAAATACATATCATCAAGATTTGTTGTTGGGAGAATAATCACATTTTTTGTTGAAAAAGTTTTCACATCAGTTCTTTCTTGTATCTTACGTTGATCATCATCCGTGACATGAATTATAACTAATTCAGCAGTGAACGTACAATTAACTTTGATGTTATTATGTTTTTCCAAACCTTGTCTCACTTGTTCAAAGACAAGATTCTTACAATCAAGTAGAAATTGTTTTGGATCAATGTGTTTGATGTTTACAACCATTCCTGATGTAATACGACTCTCAAAAATAGTTTTCACTTCTTTATTAGCACATAAAGAGCACATTATTTCTGGGTATTGAAAAGTCGTCATTTCCGACTATGGTCTGCTATCATCACACGGGTATCTACCCTAATCAGTAGCTTCGAATTTCTTCAATTAGCATGTTTAGTTATTATAATATTATTGAATATAAACATTCCATCAACCAGATTGATAATAAGATTGAAAAATTATCACGGTAAAGTGAAACATTGTACATAGCCTCCCCGTTATTTTACACCTGAAATATTGGATGATGAATTGACCTGAAATATTGGATGAAGGTTTTGGCTATTGGCGACCAAATAAAAAAAAGAAGATAGCTGCTCTTCTGTTAAAACGTTTCGACCTTATTGTAGGTCCTCTTCAGTTATTATTCGTCATCTTATTTTGATCTACAATTTTTTTACAATGTTATTTTTAATATGTGATACAGATTGTGAGTACAGTAAATTCGGGGTTAATGATGTGAGTTAACGCACTTACGCAACATGTTTGGAGCAATGTTACTGTTTCGGCCGGATTGTCTGGCCATGTTGTCAGTGGGAGGCTGGTTAATTCAATAATAATAGAAAAAAAAATTGACCTGAAAGTTCGACCACAAGTGGAACACCGGCTCGGCTGTAATTATTGCATTTATTAACGAAATGTATGTAAGAATTCCAATTTTATAAGTTTTTGAATTTTCTTCAAAAACTTTCGTGAAATTCTGGATATTTTGATAGCACAGTTCATCATTAGAGACTTATATTTAATATTAATTAGTATTGAATTGGCTCAAATCAGTCAAGTAAAATTTAGTCTTTATAAAACTTTTTTTTTTCTTAATGGAACCTTTTAAGTTTTTTCAAAGTTGAAATATTGAGCTCCAATTTCGGATAAAAACCAAACAAAATTCAGACATTAAATATATGTGGCGAACGATATTAAACTTTTGATGATAGGAAAAAAAACAAAATATGAAAAACGAATTCACAACATGTTTATGTTTTTGTGTAAAATAAGAGTGCAAAGTACAAACTCGCATATTGCTTTCTCACTATTTTTCGCTTTTTACGAAGCTTCCTCTATGAGAAAGCCAACATCCATTAGCATACTTCCTGATAAAGGAAGATTTGTAAAATATTAATAATATTAATCGATGAATGTGCAAGGTTCTACCCTTTTTTCTGAATATGTATTTAAAATACATCTTTTTTTCTGGTAGACTCACCGCCATCAGAGCTCTCCGATGAATTAAGCTCCTGTATCTGTTGGGCCGGTCGATCGACGTGACCTGCAACGGGAAAGACGAGAATTCTGTACCCAGGATCTTCATCTTCCCCGTCATCAAGGTTCTTAGGGACATTGCGTCCCTCAATGATCCCGTCATCGACATATTCAGCGTCATTCAGATTATCAATGACTTCGGCATTAGGATTTTCGGGGTCATTAAGATTCTGAATGACCTCATCGTCAGGATTTTTGGGATCATTGAGGTTCTCAATGACTTCAACGTCGAGATATTCGCCGTCCAGATTTTCAGGATTCTGTTCCCTTTCCGAATGACTCGACATGTCGTCATCGCTAACGATGACATTCAACCGTCGTACGCCTCTTCGGAATCTACCGCCTCTGCCAGCCCGACCGCCTCTGGCCGCACGTCCACGCGGTACTAGATTAGGGAGGGGTCCTTGTCGGGGGTCTCTTAACGCCTGACGGCCGCGGTTATGAGCAGGTTCAGCTATTAAAAAAATAGTCGAACGTGATAAATGTAGGCAAACAAAAAGTTTTCGCCCATATCTTTTACTTAGAGAGATGAATGTCACTTGAATGGCAGAGATAGGTGTCCGGAAACACACACTATAAGTCGTGGTTTTTCAAAGATTGAAAAAATTGTTCGTTGAACAAGAATCTGGCCAGACAAAAAACTATTTCATGCATCCATATAAAAAAAAATGCTTCAACTATTTCGGAATTATTCTAAATTTTGTTCGTTAATAGTTAATAGGACGTGGCCAATGCGGCAGGATTCGTATTTTTTTCATATTGTCATAGAGGGAGCTTTTTTGCGTAGTTTTTTTATTGCGTAATTTTGATGTCACTAGACTTGAAGATCCATAGCATCGGTAAAAATGATTAAAACTGAAATTTTGCACACAAGTGGAGCAGCAAACCGCAGAAATTTAGATTTAGTATCATTTTTTCAGGACGTGGTCGCTCGAATGTTTTTTTTTTGTTTTCGTAGGTACTCAAGATAAACGTTAATTAGCTGGCCTCGATCTTGTAGGGGGATATTTAAAAAAATTACTAAATGCGCAAATAGAAGATCCAGCCGATTTGGCCTGAGTGGCTCATATTCTAATGACGGGATTCTTACCGGCGCTATCCGACGTCTCTGACGCAGACCGCTTGCCGAGGAAACCATCTTCAATTGGAAATATGACATTAATTGTAAAAAATCATATCAAATGAAATTCGCTTCATATACGGACTACCAGAGTACAATAAGCTTTAAGTATAAGTTTGACATAAATCGGTCAAGCGGTAAAAATTTCTAAGACGTTTTGAATTTTTAGAAAAATATATTTTAATGATAAGCAAGTCTTATCACAGGAGAACTTTCGAAATTGTAAACCCCTTTATTTAAAAAATTTGACGAAACTTTTTCTATGAAAAATCCAAAATTGATCAAATTACAAATCTACCTCTACTTTATAGGGATATGATAGTAAGAATTTGAAAAAAATCAGGAAGAGATATGCAAAGTGTTCGTTTGAATTTTTTTCATTTAAAAAAAATTGACGTTCTAATACCTCCATCGGGCGACCTACCTCTCCCAGCTCTAGGACCTCGCACTCTTGGTCCGCGAACACGAAAAGCTTGGTCGCGTGCGGGATCGTCTGTATGGTTAAGGTTTTTAAGTCGAAAACACATAACTCGAGTATTAAAGCCTTCGGAGTATTAATAACTAATTTTTTTGATGACAATTGCTATCAACAGGTTGCGATTGTGTTCTTAGCATACCCGGAAAAACGTTAGGTGGATTCAAAATTTCCTCAGGAGCGGGAAGTACTTGTTCGCGTTCTCTGGCTGAAAAAAATATATATGATTGTCGAGTGCATCTTAAGTTGCGCGATTTTTCAATTAAAAAAAAATACAGTGTATCTCAAAAAAGGTTACGATCCCCTGCTTATTATGTATATAAGGGATTTAAGCTTACCACCTAGAAATCTTTGGGCGGCAAAACGGATGTCCATCCGCTGAAATCGCGTTGTTGCCGCTCGCAAGAATTCTTGTATATCGTATCTATTTAAAACAAAGAATATATTCTTGTTTCAATGTTACTTTTCAAATATTTTCGAATGGACCCACGGAGAAATCTAAATTTTTTTTTGGATTTCAAACAACATAGTTAGCGGATATATTTATCATCGAATTATACTGACTTTTCAGTTCTTACTAATTTTTTTTTTTAATAAACTATACTTTGGACGGCTCTGATGTTAAAAATTTTAACCTCTAACTACTGAAGACAGAATGTGCAAGGTCTCAGCCCCCTTTGTATCCTTTTTTTCTTATTTCCTTGTAACGGGAGCTTTGTTTCAAGGTGTAGAAACTTTATCGTATTTTTTTTACGTTTGCGCAGTCTTAAGGTATCATGTATTTAAACAATAATAATATTGTGAAAAACACTAGCATTCAATTATGAATATTTTCCTTCAACGTGGTGTTAAAAATTTGATTTTTTTTTTTTGGATCTATGTGAAAAAATTTGCAAAGTATACAAAAAATTAGAAAGTCGTGACTTCATATGATCAAGAAATTGAGCTGAAAAAGTTTCGTTTCACTCTTTCAGTACAAGGTAATTTAAAAAAAATGTAATAGCGTCTGTTGAAATGTAATGCCCCCCTATCGAGAAGCTATGAGTTATTATTCATTACCTTTCCGTCGTGAGTAACCGCTGACATCCCGCGACGTGCACATCGGCACGATCCCAAATTCTATTTGGTGGGACTCTGCCCGTACGCCCAGTCGCCTGCCATCTCAAAAATTTGGTCAAAACGTCACCTATTGTTTCTTGTAATTTATCTACGAAAAGAATTAGGATTTAAGAAATGACAATGCGCGTGCGCGCTTCAGCTTAATATTTTCGGCACCTGATCGCTTTTACGGAGATATGCCAAACAAGTCACCGTGAGAGCGAGGGACAAAGAGCCATGGGCACATTCGCAGTGGAGCGAGAGAAAACGATGAAAATATGTAGCACATAGTGATGCGACAAGAGACGAGAATTCTGTCAATCTCGCTCGTTTCTGATTGCGCTTTCGTTTGTTCGCGTATCTCGTATCGATCGTCCAATGTGAACATCTTGTCTCGAATTATCTTGGATTGACGAGCGAGAATCTCGAAAATGCGAAAAATCCGTGATCGACGGAAATGCTTTTTTTAAGCGGGGAACCCACTTTGGGAGCTTTCAAACGGCTGCTGTTGTTGGTGTCTCTAAAAATCGCAGTTGTTTATTCGACTATTCTTTTATTATACATAAGTAGGATCCCACTGATTTGTGAGATTCTTAGAAAAAATTGGTGATTTTTATTTGGGTGGTGAAAGTACCGTGAAATCCCCCATAAATAGTATTTACGCATATTTTTTACTTTCAATTAGCGGAGCTTCATCTATGAAATTCCTGGAGCAATCCGGTATCTCTCGAGAGTTGGCAACGGGTTGGACCTCATGTAATTTTCGTTTCATAATCCCAGTTGGAAAATCAATCGAAATTACAGCTCATGTGAGCCGAGATTGAGACAAGACGAGATGAAATCTTGTCTATGTTCATAATCTCGAACTCGAATGACAGCTCGAAAAACAAAATCAAGGAACAAGTCTCGTTCTTGACATTTTCTGGTCTCGTCTCGCTTGTCACATCACTAGTAGCACATGACATCAGAGAGAGTCGGGCGTGAAAACAGTGAAATGGAATGGATGCTGGATTCTCGAACACTTATTAATATGGAGGACCTGAGTTCAACGGCAAAGTTTGAGTAAGTTCATTTTCATGGTTTTCGAAAAAATAATTTATCCAATTTATACTATTTAACATTGCTTCTTATGGAAGATTGAGGAGAAACGATGCATTTTTATACATCGAGGAATAATTTCCACGGGTACCAAGTAATTAAATTATTGCAAACTGTAAAAAATATATTCAGGATGCTCTATGCAGAAATGCAGATACTTGGTTTTCACCGTCTATTAACAATAATCAATTATTTGACTCGAAATTGTGATTTTTTAAGCTTTGTCACATCATTTCGTGTGACCACACCGCGTTACCTGCCGGGCCCATCCTATCCAAAAAACGCGCTCGATTCTCCTCAAGACTTTAAATATCTTGCTGGAAAGCTGTGTCACCGCAGTTTTAATCAAACAACACTGAGATAAGCAGACTTTGAATCAAATGAAGTTAAGTTTCGATTAATCCCCTGTGGCATCGATTTTAACTGACTTTTATACCATTTAAATAAAAATAGTTCGCTCCAAATCGTTTTCAGTCATCGAACAATTTTTATTTAAAAAATGAGGTTACAATGTTGTTCAAGATTGATTGATTCAATAGTGAACATTATTTTCGAGATAAAAATCCCTATTAATAGGTCCGTTGAAATCTGTAACACGAAGATTAACAGAGCCGCAGTTTATTGTTCGGTTAAAAAAATCGGTTATACAGCTTGCCAGGGTTATTCATGAGGACGAGTCATACTAAAAAAAAACCCAAATTCCAGGGTGAGCCCCTCCCAGTTTCTTCGCGGAATGACGGTTGAAGGCTTCGTTGACATTATTTGTACGAATGGGCGTGCCATGTACGGACGTCACATCCGCCAGGGGGACCCATTGAGATCGAAGGTAGTGGGTAAATTCATTTAACTTTCTGTTGCCCCCAATCGCCAGAGGATCAGCGAGGGCTGTTATCGTCATACATCCCTCAGCAAACTGGCAGCAGAGGAAGTCCCCACGTTAAATATAGTATGTCGTTAGGTGGGTTTTCCATTTTTAATACCTTGCACATACGGTAAGTAGCCTATGTAAAACAATACTCTCGATTAATAATATGCCATCGTCTGCAAGTCAGGCATGAAAGGCCGCCTTTATTGACATGCCGTTACGGATATGAAAGTATTGCGCTTTAACGTCGCAGATATAAGAAAAAAGAATGACGTATGCTGACAATATTTGGCGTTCTCATAGAGAAAGCTTCTAAAAAGGTGTGAAATAGGGAAGGAACATTGTACATATAATGCCCAACATTACAAATTATTTTTGGGTGGGGATCAAAATAGCGAATGACCAAAATGGTGAATGGTTGAAATCGCGAATTTCGAAATTAGGATCATCTGAATCTAGTATAGTCATCATTATGGAATTCGCTATTTCAGCCATTCGCTTTTTTGACCTCCATCTTATTAACCCATTAACGACCAAGAATAGTGATTATTCATATTGATTTTGAGTGAAATTGTCATCATTAAACAATAAGAATTTTTCAATAAAAAATACAGTCTCTAGTACTTTCGAGTGTGCTTTCGAAATCCCCGGTCATATTTGAGATTTGTGTACTAGAAAGAAAAAAATATGACTGCTTAAAAAAAATCGCAGATATTTTTTTCAATATTTATTTTTCTCATAGAAGACACTCGAAGACCACCTCTTTTTTACCAACCTCGAGTGCATAAAATGATTTGTCTTAATCGACGTATGTTTTAATTTTTCGTAATCAACATTTTCAGCCCTAAAATGACGTTTTTCACAGATTGAGCGGCGAGACAAGTTTTGTGCATCGTATAAAAAAAACCGGACTTCCACGAAAGTTTGTATCCCGGGGTTTCAAAGGTCGCTGATTACGATTTTTCCCTCAAAATTCAAAAATTCAAAATGGCGGTTGCAATATGGTTCTTGCAACAATAATAATAAAGTTGCACTAACTATAAAAAAAAATTTTAAAGTTGTACTTCACTGTAGGTTCACTGTTGAAGAAACTACAACATTATGTTAATGTTAATTATGAAATGAGGTACAGTAATGATAACGTTGTCAATTTGACCATTATATCAGTTACAATAATTATTAAAATTGTTGCATCGAAAAAAATCAACATTTCTGGTTTAATACTACCAGGATTTCTCTAAATGTTAATGTAATTTATAAATTTCATAGTTTTTAAGCGCTTAAATCGTATATGTAACGAACCGGCATATTTGAAACTAATAGAATAGTTTCTGAAATTATTATCATTTTGATAACTACTACTACAATTATATTCGCTATAACCATAAAATAGAGACGTTCCATCTGGAAATTATATTAATGGTGAACGCAACTATTCTTTTATATTTGCTATAGTCATGAAGTATAGACGTTCCTTCTAGGAATTATAGTTTATATTTTATAGATTATCGTCGGGCTAACGATTCTTTTTTTTTTAATTACAAGATTTTCCTCTCCGCACATATTTTACCTTCATTTATCTCTATACGAGGCAAGTGGCTGGCTACCGCCGGAAACTAGAAATTTATCACAAAGTAGCACTGAAACTTACGGGACAAAAATGGAACCAGCACCCCCTAATTCGTATCAGCGGGAAATTGGACCGCAGACTTGAGATGGCTGCCGATTCGAAGTCCGTCCATACGGCTCTCAAGTTCGTAGGGAAATTCGGACACGACTCTAAGATGCGAGTCCGTACCGCGTCGTAGAGGACTTTCGTCCTCCGCTCGCACAAGACGAATACAGTTGCGTATCCCTATATTGATTAATAAATAAATTAACACGTTCTGACGTAGCTGCAGAAAAAATGTGTGAATAATGTATGTACTGAGCCACATTTTTCTTCGCAACATTGCTCAAATATGCGTTTTCCCTTTGAAATTATTTTCGAAAAATAATGTTGTATGCCGTAAGAAATTTTCGCGAATTTCACAAAAGTACCGTTTTTAAAGGACTTTTTGAAAAATGATTTTTAAGTTGAAATATGACCGTTGAAAAAAGTGAATCTGCAATATTTCTTAAGTAAATCAATTTTTTCCAACGTTATCTAAATATAGCCTGAAACTAGCGAACATACATCTAAAATTTGTGATAGTCTACCTTATCTCCTTCTCTGATAAAAATTATCCATAGTTGGCCCGCTTTCGGCTGTACTGGAACAACCTGTTACACTTTGCTTATACTTAATTTAATATACAATGGTAATTCAAAATTACCCGCGAAGAAAATTAAAATAAAATAAAATTAAAATAGAGGCTCTAAGATATTGTAGGGCCATATCGGGCTTAGAGGGACATAATAAGGTTTTCCATATGATTCCTAATTAGGACCCTAATACGGAAATTATCAGAATCCTAATAAGGGAATTTATGCCGAAATTTAAAAGGGTCATATTAAGTCAATTAATTAAGAGCCCAGTCAGGCTTAATCATGGTACCAAGTAACCGAATCAATAGTAATTTTGACTCCTCAATTTTTCGAAGTTCCTCGAGAGTGAGTACTTGGGTGGGAAACTGCCCGGAGGTCAAACTTTTCGGATATTGGGTTAGGACAGGTTAATTAAACATTTATATCTCCTGAACTACCAAACCTATCGAAAATAAAAAGATCTATTATTCGCCACAAGAATTGATATGATGGCTTACGCTTTTAAAAAACCGATTGAAAAAAAACGTGACATTAGACATTGCAGATATAAACTGATTTACTTTTTATATCACCGCTATGGATGTATTTTTATGTTCAGAACTAATACTGCTACGGTGAGTCGCGCTCCAAATTATTTTATTATGCCACCAAAAAATGTAGGAACTACTTTAAAACTTTATTACGTCTTTAATCGTTGTGACACGTAGAAGCTTCTTATTATGTACACATCTAGTAAATAATTTCAAAATTCAATTGAAAGTACAAGATAAACCGAATTCGATGAGCACAGATATTTATTTTTAAAATCATTTTTTTGTTCTGTTTAGGAAGGGCTTAGTAGAGCAGCCTTCAAGGGTCCTTCTACTTTTGACATTAAGCGCCGTCAACACGTAGTCTAGAAAGACGCGGGATGAACAAATTTGACCGTCCCGTCACAAGCCCTATGAGGCTTTCACATAAGGCCCCCAAGAAATTCAGGGATGATGTCAATTAATAGAGATGATTAATTAAACGCTACCACAATTGTAGATTGAATTTAATAGACAAGCTAATGCTAAAAAATAACGTACTAAAAACGTTCCATCGATATGTAACCACCGAGCTGTATCTAAAAATTGGAGCATTCCAGGGCTCACGAATAAAACGGCTGACGCACCTCCCGCAGTAACTTTGCCCTGAAAAATCTCTCATGTCGGAGCATAATTGTCTAGTACCTCGCCCAATTCACCAATAGTTCTGGGTATCGGGGGGACTAGACTTTGCTGAACTCGCTTGGCCAAGCTTTTCATAGCCGTGAATGAGCACCTTACCCCAGCTTCACGATAGCTGTATCATAGAAAAGTAGGAATCACATAATAAGTATAATGGTAGAAATACAATAAGGAGGATCCTGCACTTTACAGTGTTAGACTACCCTGTAAAAAAATCTGCTCGAAAATTAAGGTGCCAGTACCGGAAGTTTTTATTCACAAACCGTTACTTAAATTTCAATCACAAATGTGTTAAGAATTCTAGATTTTTCTACTTGACGTGAGATTGGTTTCTATTTTCTTAAATAAATTAAACAAATTTTGAAGAAAAATGGTAATCAAATTCACGGAAGCCCTATTCGCTTTGATCAGTGGTACGAACTTTTTTTCAAAATTGGAGTCGATAGGATTTTTAGCTGTATGAATTACCGTGGAAAGTGGCATGTATTTTCTGTAACTCGTTACAAACATATCTATTCATGAATTTGGACCAATAAAATTTGTATATTTCTATTATGTTTCAAAAATGGCTACAATTTCCACTATAAAAAAGACTTGGAATTTATAATATTAAGGGTTATTAAATTAATAAAATTCGCACGCGTTATACCTTATGCTTGCGTAACTATTGTTTGAAAAGTACAACATGCCATTAATCAAAATCTATTTCATGCACGTAATTGAAAGTTACAACCTACAACTTCCGAATACATGATTGAAAGTTTTAACAGTTGTATTTAAAAAATAAGAACGCACCTTGTAAATTCGATTTTTTGTATTTTAGAAATAGAGTATGGCGATGAAGTTCTCAAATCGTCTCAAGTACTTAAGAATGCATGTCAAGTTTTTTATAATTTATGCATGGAATTTCAACGCTTCAAAAACAAAGTTTCCGAAAATCTCAATACTTTTAGTAAGAAGTATGGAAGAATTTTTTGTATTCGTGTTCTGCTACTTGAAACGAAAGGTATAGTAAATTGATGTTTCAGGTGAAAAATTCACAGGTTGTAGATACAATGTTTTCCAAGATTCTGAAACCTGACAGTCTTTGTGAAAAGGAGGTTCAGTTCATCAAAAAATAATATTCACTTAAAAAAATTTTAGAACAGACTTCACGCTCTAATGTCAATTGAACATTTTGTTATGTGAATGATGTGCATGCTCTGGACAATAATAGATGTACAACCGTTATGCCAATTAGATATTCGGAATCACTAAGTTCTTTATTATCATTCAGATAAGTAGGTCGTTATTCAAGCTCTGAGGTAGGCATGAAATTTTGGTTGGCGGAAACCAGCAATCAACGACTTCTGATGACATAATGTGTCGAAAAAAATGATGCCCGAGTGATAATTTAATTTTTTTTCTTTTCAAATTGTTTTGAAGCCAATTCGTAATTTCTAACACATAGGTATTAGGGTGGTCGTTAATTTCGATGTTGAGCGATTGTGTCCGAGACGCCCCTTCATTTTGTTCAAAATAAAATCAAAAAGATCTGGTTAAAATTTGAGAGTTCTATCTCAACGGGAAAATTTTCCTGTGAGCACAAACATTTTTTCATTTAAATAACATGGAAGTTTTGGCACAATTACTTTGAATTTTTTTTCCGAGCCTCACAAAAGCGGAAAAAACCTAAATACTGCACGAATTATATATCAAGTAGTTGTACTTTGTACAGAAATTTAAATAATAATCTCATCATTATATTCAACACTCTTAAGCCACTAAAGCCGTTAAAGCTGGCAAGAGCTTTCTTTTACAACTGACTTCGAGCTCTTTTCATTCGGTTACTTAACGTGCAAGATAATTCGAAACACCTTAACAGTATGTCTTGAAGGTTGCTTAATTTGATAAAGCCGATAAAAAATGTTGGAAAAATTTTTTGATCACAAAAAAAAGGTTTTTTTAAAAAGTAATATCATATCTCAAACATTTTTTTTCGCGCTAAGTGACTTTTCAGGACCTTTTAGCTTTGCTATAGAGGTTTAAATTATTTAGATCGTGTTCTTTATGTCTGGACTTGAAAAAATATACTAAACAAACATTTTTTGTCCTTGCGTATAATTGAAGATGGCGCCTAACCTAAATATTACGTTTAGAAATTTGTAACCCAAAAAAATTTAACTTTGAATCAAATGTGCAAAAGATCAAAAGTATTGGAAATTATTTAAGGAATGATCCCAAATTTTTTAATCATTTTTTGAGAAATTAAAAAATTTTTGCAAAAATTAGCCGAATAAAAGAAAATTAAAAAATGCTTGAAAGAATCCTGAAAAAATTCAGTAATATGAAGTAGCTAATTGTAAGCACGTCCTGTTCGAAGAGATTATTACTAAAATTGTATAGTGCTCGAGTCGAAAATGTATAAACTTTGACAAAGGAAATACTGAACTCTGGGTGCCATCTTAAATTATACGCAAAGAAATTTTTTTCTTTAGTCTGTTTTTTAAGTTCAGACACTAAGGACACGATCCAAATAATTTTCAACTCGATAGCAAAGCTAAAAGGTCCTGAAAGTCACTTAACGTGAAAAAAAAAATGTTTGAGAAATCATATTACTTTTAAAAAAAACCTTTTTTTTGTGATCAACTTTTTTTGTGATCGAATTATTTTGCACGTCAAGTATCCGAATGAAAAGAGCTCGAAGTAAAAGAAGGCTTTTGCCGGTTTTAATGACTTAAGTGACTTAAGGGTATTGAATATAATAATGAAATACTTATTGAAATTTTTGTACAAAGTACAACTACTTGATATATGATTCGTGCAGTATTTGGATTTCTCCCGGTTTTGTGAGACTCGGAAAAAAAAATTCGAAGTTATTGTGCCAAAACTTCCATGTTATTTAAATGGGAAAATGTTTGTGCTTACAGGCACGTTTTCCCGTTGAGATAGGGTTCTCAAATTTTTACCAGATTTTATTAAATTTATTTCGATTGAAATGAAGGGGCATTTCGGACAAAATCGCTCAACATCGAAATTAACGATCACCCTATTGGGTACTTCAATTTTAAGACACTGTATATGCAATATAAAGTCTATGATGTACATTGATTTTATTCTCAATATTCAGCATTTTCGGTGAATGTACATTCATTTCAAGAGGAAGGTTATGTTATGATCCCATAACATTCAAATTCTTTTCATGAATCGTTAGTTAGAATTATTTATACATTTGTGTTTGGACACGTGTGTGTGTGTGTGTGTGTGTGTGTGTGTGTGTGTGTGTGTGTGTGTGTGTGTGTGTGTTTCTGTCTGTCTCGTGAAGAAAATTGTTTGGGGCGCCCTAAGATTAATTTTCGCGCTTCAATGTGGACACCCTAAAAAGGTTTTTCATATCACTCCCGAATAGGGCCCCGATAAAGTATTTCTAGGTTTCAATGGCGCAGTCCAATGAGGGGTTGATTAAGGTAATTACTTAAGGTCTCATTCGGGCTTCATCATGATAGCAAGTAATCTCATTAGCCAGCTTTACTAGCGGTTGTACACATAACGGTATTTTGTTGAATAATTTTGTGTAACACTAGCATCGAAAGTGGTGACTTTCGTTGTTGTTTTGTGGGGCGGAAGCGGTTTATATACCCGATATGGCGCCGCGATTTCGACGAGTCGCTTCGCTTGGGCGGCAAACTTGACACTCGTGTGAATCATCGACTTTCGACCCTTGTCGCACAATATACTAATTCATACGTGCAAGTATTGTTAGTGTTGTTTGTGATTGAATTTGACTGAAATCGGAAATGCGGTTCGGATTTTGTGGAGTTTTCAAATTGCCGAAAAGTTCACGATTTCGCCCTAACTTTAGCAAAAAATGAGATGATGAACCTAGAGTTCATACATGAAATTGATACGATTTAACGATGAGTAGTACATAGTTTCATCATAATCTGCAATGTGATTCAAATTTCTCAGAATTTGAATTTTCAGAAAAAATTGTATAATTATGATAACTTTAGCAAAACATACGATAGCAAAGTCAAATTTTATACATGAAATTCGTACTTTTTAGCAATATTAAGTACACAGTTCTGTCACAATTTGTTATGTGATTAAAATTCTTCAGAAATTCAACGGCGCTTATTATAAATGAAGATTCAAAGTTAAAGTTTGTAAATTGCCTCTGCATTTTTTTATTCGTTCTATGAAGCTTACTTTATCATGAAGCCAAACTCGATTAAAAAATTTCTTCACAGAGGTTTCGGTGTAACCAAACAACCAAAAATAATCAATTTTTCCCCTGAAATAATGAACAATCGCCCCAGAAGAAATAGCCCTGTAAAAAATACGCCCTGAAAGAAAAATGACCTTTGAGGGGTCCCTAAAGGTCGATTCGGATTTCGGTAAGATTTAGGTTGTAGAGCTACTGAATATAAACTGAATTCCTACCGGTTCTTTTATGTAAAAAATAAACCCTTAACCAACCAAGTTTCAACCGTTTGAAAGTAAGTTCACAGTTGGATTAATGGTTGGATTTACGGATTCCTACCAAATTCAAACTTTTGCAGGGCGTCGCACTTGGTAGGTTAGTTAAGTAGGTAAAAATCCTACCTAATTGCAACCTATACTCTATATGACGGTTTGAATTGGGCTGGCATTCAGTTCGCGAGGGGAAAAAAATCCGCAGAATACATACATTTCAGAGGCTCGAGCAATGACATCGTCGGGGCTTCAAAGGATGTCCCCGGCAAGTCGCTTAACTTCCTGACGGAAACGACAATCCTCTTTCATAATAACGTCGATGGCATGATTGTGGACGCCTTGGTGCGTAATTTTGCCGTTTTCGGCGATATATACAAACGCCTCGCACTTGGTATCCCCACCACGGCTGATACATCGGTAATATTTTTGGGGTGTATTTTTGTATCGCCCATCGAGGTGGTAGGGTTCGATACCGAGAAAATAGAACCACGAATCCCGTCTTTGTCCTGGCAGAAGCTCCATCTAGGAATAATATGTAGATACTTTAGAAATAAAATATAAAAATTGATAAATAAGTAACAATATTGAGTAATTTGGATTGTACACATGTTAAATATTTAATTTTAATTCCTTATGTGTTAATCCGATGAACTGTTCAACTGTGTACCTATGATTGCTAAATAGTACTGATTTAATGTCTAAACTTTGACTTCGCTATCTCATGCTTTGTTAAGGTCAATGATTCAACATAATTTTTTAGAAACTTTAAATTCGGATAAACTTTAACCATATCGCTTATGATGACAAAACAATGTACTAATCATCATTTGGTAGTGCCGATTCCATGGAATCGGCACTACCAAATCCATACATGTATGAAATTCAAGTTTATTGTCCCATGTTTTGCCAAGGTTGGGGCAAAAACGTGACCCTTTCGGAAATTTCAAAATTTCACGTCCTTTTAAAAATAATTCGGAAGTAGTCACGAATAAAAAAAACTGAAATAAATTAACATTTTCGACTTTCAAAACGAAATTTTTTTTTTTCAATTCTTTTTCAAAAGTAAAAAAAAATTCTCCGATGAACTGTTTATCGAATAAATACATAAGAAATGGGTTATAGTCTCTGAAAAATCAATAAAAAGTGAAAAAAAATCTCGTTGTTCACCGTCGAAAATTCTTATTTATTTCAGTTTGTTAATTCGTGACTGCTGCTTGAATTTGATTCACGAAGTCGGAACTATCCAATGATGATTAGTATATTGTTTTGTCATAATATGCGATATGGTTTAAGTTTATCAGAATTTACAGTTTCAAAAAAATGATGTTGAACCATTCCCAGATCGAAAATTGGCGGCAAGATGCCGACAAGAGTGCGGAAATCACTGGCACGCTGTGGGACAAATAATGCGACATGTACTGCAGCATTAAGCTGCGTAGTTGACAGCACGTCGAAGCGTCTTACCGCGACGGCACGATGGCGCCAAAGATACGCCACGTTTGAACACGACGTTTGCAGTTATATCGACGCAGGTTCTGGAGGCACATTGTCGCCAAAACAAGTGCTCGCGGTGCCGTAAATATAACGTAAATGTTTCACAGCATAGTAACGACACCTTGGCAGTAGAATTGGAGCTCGCGTTGTCGCCACGTACAACCAAGATAGCACCACGGGATGGCGGCACTCTGATGGCACAATTACAGCACGCCGTGCCGCTCCGTTGGCATAAATATTTAAGCATGCGGCGGTGGCATAAATGGTAATAAAAACGTAATCACCGAGTCGGCACGTTAATAGCAAAATAGTAGGATTTTTGAGTCACGGTCTGACGGCAAAAAGGCGGCATTTTAGAGGCAGTGTCTTACGGTGAAATGAGGGATTTTTAATGGCACGATTTGGCAGCAAAATTGAGGCATTTTACTGGGACAATTTGACAGCAAAATGATGGCATTTCGACAGTACAGTTAGACGGCATATTGCGAGCAGTTTGAGCGACCACTGTGACGACAAAATTGCTGGTAAATTGCCGAACGTGATGGCGGCATTCAAAATTTTTTTTTTTTACTATCGACGTAGTTTAATCGGTGAGCAATAATGCGAAGATGAATTAGATTGCAGGTAAGTGCGTGAAAAAATATTTATTATTACAAACGGAAATAATACATTTATATTTTTTCAAAAGATCATTTCAAAACTATAATAATATTTCTTAGAATTTCTTACATTATAATTTCTAATTACAAGATTAATCAATTGTTATCGTCACAAGTTGCGAAATGACATGTTGTTGTGAGATTTGATGAATGTGCGTATGAAATATAAGGATCTAAGCTACGTGACATTGACAAACGCTTTCAATTACCCGTATGCCAATTCCCCGAGAGCTTGAATGCTTTAAATCGCATACGCGATTGTTGGACCTACAGCTTAAAGTGGAATCCGAACCACTCATTCTCACAACACACTCTTTACATACACAATATTGCATAGCGATAATACTTAATACTTAATATAGTTCAAACTTAAGATACTTCATATATACTATAGTTCATAAACAAGATATTCCATCCTTAACTATCATCATTCAACATGATTTTGATTAATTATCGGATTGGGATGACAGACCCAATACCCTGTTCGCCCTAATCAGTCGCACATCGCACAAAACACTCTTCATACGATAGCGAATAGGTAAATCAGATTGTTGTCTACTTAAGGGATGATTCCGTTTTTTTTGTCGCTGCAGTGAGCTTTTTCTTTGGGATTTAATAAAAACGAATCTATGCCATTAATTCCTTTCTAATTTTCAGCGTCTTTCTGCCCGGCGCCACGGTCGAGGGCGGAGCCACGGGCATAATTTATCTTGGTGATTGAGACATTTTTTTTTAACACCATTAATGTAGATAGATATTGAGGCTGTTCAAACAACATAATTTGCTTATAATCGATTAGTGCCAAAATGCTGTATTCATTATAAAAAAAAAAAAGTTTTCGCAAAAGCTGGGAATTGTGCGATGATATTAAGTACTACCGCATTAAAGCCAACATCCATGAAAAACATCGATTTAAATTTTTTTTTATGACGTGTCGAACCGCTTATGGAGGTTGTGGTTCTCCTCCACGAGCGCTTCGATACGAAAAAAAAATTAAAGTATCGGAATTTTCTATGCAGTTTGGCCTTGAGGCGGCAATATTTAATGTCATCGCAAAACTCCATACTCTCGCGAAAACATTTTTTCAATGATAATCAATACAGCATTTTAAAAGCAAACGATTATAAGTAGAATATGTTTTTCTGAACGGACGTAATAAATATATTCCAAAAATGTTGCAGGGATTGATTTTTAAGGTTCATTTTTTAAATAAAAAAATAATACACATTTTAGCGAATAAAGAAAACGGAATGCAGCCTCTATTACAGTGCAGAAATTAATATCATTTGTTTATCACACATTTCACGTGTAGGATTTTTCTACTGACACGGATGAGTTAATTTTACACGAAAAATAACAAAACTAGAAATGAAAATAAAGGTTTTCCGAATATGATTATGATTGCAAAAGGAATTTTAATTCCAAATTCGAAAGAAAAGAATAATGATACGATCAAAACGGTTCAGCTTCAGTAATTTCAGCCAACTCGAACCAATACATTTTTAGTATTATAATTAAAAGAAATAATCATTTTTATTGGAACAAATGAAAATGATAATTAGAAATGGAAAGAAAAATTTAAGTGAAAAACCTCAAAATGCTTGATTTGAAAAAAAAAACCGAAAATAAAATTACAACAGATATGGAAGTTTTTGCAAAGCTTTTTCAGTGTCAGAAGAAAAGCCTCATTACACGTTACCGCTTTAAAACGCAGGCGCATCTTCATTATCGTTATCTTCGAGACGTCTGCTGTGATTCCCTGGCAATTCAGGATCAAACTCTTCAGGATATTCATCCTCTGGCCTGAGGTTGCGCGGTCGTTTGGCTGCATTTCGGTTGCGTTGTTTGCAGGACTTCAGTGCATTAGTCATGCATTCCGCGAACGCCCTCAACGTCGGTTTGGGGAAGTCCTTGTTCCTCGCCGTAGCCGCTGCGAGGTGAAAACAGAAACGTAAGTAAAACAAATGTCAGTGCTGAATATTATTACGAGACAAGAACCAAATAGTGCATTTGACACGAAAAAACGATTAAAACCTGATGGTAGAACAATCGAGCGTACCATACATGGCTTTCGCCAATTTCGTGTCTGAGAATTTCAGCGACCCCGGTGCACGGCCCTGCCAAGTCAAAGATGGCGACAATGAATCCACGATTGTATGTTGTAAGATGATGTTGGTGGTTTCAGTGAGATTGTAGCCTCCTAACTCAGACAGGTATCGGACCTGTGAAGATATTTAGACGATTTACAGCGAACAGTATACGTTGCTTATATAAATCTATTAAGCTAAAGGTACTTACCACGTTTTTGTACTCCTCATCGCCGATGGTTTCGAAATCATTCATGTCCTGCCGCATCCTTATCGGCAAGCAGTCAGGCTTCGTTGGGAACTCGGATTCCCGCTCCTCGAACGCAGCTAGTCGGTCGATGCGTCGGCTGATCTTACTGCAAATATGAGAAAGATGTTTGGTACTCAAGGAGGTTGGAGCGCTGCACACTAGCCAAATCAGTGCTAAATGTTAAAAAGCGTTTTAAAAATTTCAAATGGTTCAATAATCCGTTCAAAGGTATCAATTACATAGCAGCATTAGTTCTTGATATTCAAATACATTCACAGCTGTGATATCAACAGTAAATCGATAAATATCTGCAAATTTCGGAAGGCATGTTTTTCAATCCAGTTTTTTTTTAAAGGAAAAACCGTAATATCCGTCCGATTATGACGAACCATAGCTCATTTTGATCAGTGGGAGATCATTTTGCGATTGACCGTTCAGATTTTCTATAAGATCAGGCGTTCAAAAGTTAGAGTCATTTGTATCCTTGAAGTTAGGTTATGATGGATAAACAAACCGTTGTATCTTTTGAACTAATAATACGATTTAAAAAAAATACACGGTCAATCGATAGAATATCTTTTAATAAACAAAATGAGCTATTGTCATAATCGGACTGATATTACGGTTTATTCTTTGAAAAAACTGGATGAAAAAACATAACATCGGAAATTTGCAAATATTGATCGATTTACTGTTGATATCACAGCTGTGAATGTTTTTGAATATCAATGACTAATGCTGCTATGTGATTAACACCTTGGAACATATTTTTAAAGCGTCTGAAATTGTTGAAGGGATCGTCAGCTGCTCATGAGCAAGTTCAACTAAAAGGCTCTACATAAGAACTGGAGCATTGAGGACAAAAATATGTTTATAAATATGCACGTGGGTCATTTCACACGAGGTGGGCCACCTCTATTTCGAATTGTCTAAAACAAAGTTCATAATTTACTTGTGACAGGTTTAGAGTACTTCCAATAAGTTAAAATTATTTCAGATTTTTTTATCCTGTATTTCAGCCAGGATTATACGACTTTTAATTTTTGTTTTCGATTCGTTACGAATAAAAATCGGTCGATTATATGAAGAAAATCTTACAACGTAAAATTTAGGTCTTTGAATATACTTTCCACTAGAAATTTTCCATACTCGCGCAGTATAAAATTTTATGTATTTTTAAGAGGAACTAAGTTTATAAAAAAAAAATCGTGAGGAGGGAAAATTTTGATTTTGTTTTAAAATTCAGAAAATTTTCATTATTTTGAACACAAACTACAAAAAATTTGCACGATGGCGAATTGTGGGATGCCCCGGCTTACCTTTGGTTGTCCCGAATAGATTGGACCGCCGTCGCTCAACCTCCAGACGGTTTTATTCTTCTTGCCGACGTTTCTCAGCCTCCAAATGGCTTTGCTCTACCTGCCGACGTCTCTGTTCATCTCTTTTATCCAGATCATGTACTTAATTGCGCATAATCTTGGAATTTCGTCGGTGGTGATCTCTTTGGTCGTCTGAACATGTTTACTAAAAACTCAGCGAAATATTGACAGAAAATTATGCATACTGGCCAACTTCGTTTAGAAACCATTATCTACAAACATTCTATTAATATTAATATCTGATTATCAATAATCGACCTCACATGACATAGTTGCTACTGTGAATATATTGCTATCGAGTTGCTCCTGACCATTCTCGTCAAAGCGACGTGATTGCCAGTACGGCATAATATAACACTTGTTCATAACATCATCAAAACTAACGATCGAGAGATCCTGCCGTAGTGCGGAACACTTGTAGTAGCCGACCGACGACGATGGCATGCCAGCATCGTAAAGCGCTTCGATGCGTTCGAATTTCTTTACGATTAGAAATATCCTTGCCCGTAGTGTAACTATATTAGCAACTATACATATCGATGAATCTTTTAACATACAACAGTTGTCCGGCTTTTCCCTCGTCAACACGAATTTCCGACTCTTCAATCGACGATACTGCTGCACCTCGTGGTCACTGATATCCGCTGTGAGAGGCCCTTCGCTGTGTTTATCAAGAGCAAGAGTATCACAGTTCGCTCGCCGACGGCGAACACACCGCTCAGCAATTTCAGCACGTCTATTCGAGATTTGCTGCAAAGGCGCATCTGGCTTTCTACAATAACGCCGAAACACTTTCATATTATTTTCGTAAGGGAAGGCCGAAAATGAATCAACGGGACCCAACAGTTTGACATCGTCGACGAGATGCAGCAGTCCGTGGACGTTATAACTAACGAACGATTTTCCATACAAATTCTTACTTTGCTCGACGAAAATACGGAGTGCAGATTCCGCAAAAGACAATTGAATGCCCGATGGTGGCAAGGACGCTAAAATGCGCATAGCCATGTGGAGTAACAAGAAGTGATGCCAATGATCATCGCTGAGAATACCGAACAGAGCTGCCGGGCCTGTGTATAGTACAAACTGTCGGAACTCGGTAGCTTTATAACGCGGATAATACTTAAGTTCACGAGGCGGCCGTGCAAACTCCCTTGGATAGTAACGGGACAGGTGAACAAGTCTCAGCGACACCAAGTTTATGTCATGTGCACATAGCCGACTTTCGTTGGAAAATTTGCCATCTACCCACGCGGAGAATAAACGCTTAACGACCCCAAGATTCACAAGGTGCATCTACTCGAATGGCACTTGAGTAACCATACCGATCGGAAGAAGCGATAATGGACTTGGACCTCCCTTGTGATGATCGCCGTCCTCTTGTGCGTAATACTGTTCGTCAGTTCGTGGAACGAGATCTACATCACAAAAAGTCATGCGTCTATGCGCGTATTCACCTGTGATATGACATTTGGAGCACGGATTCTGCGAGTTATGGCTCGCATGGTTCAGTACAAATGCTCGCGCTGGAGCATCGGCAATGAAGGCCCTGAAGGTAAACAAAATTCTCGACCCGCGGAAGACTACGCCTCCATCGTGTATTAATACATTAGCTTCTTCGATCAAGGATTCAAAGAAAACCATAGCGCTATCTGGTTTCTTGTTCCCTCGATATATACCAATAACTTCCGTCGGGCTGTTACGAATGTTCGCGATTCTACATTGTATCGGCCACATTTGATTATTACCGGAATTGTCGAGATTAGCCCCGTCCGTACTCAAATCAATTTCAAGATTATCTGGAATGTCATCGTTACATTCACTTTCCAAAATAGATACCAAAGCTGCCTCAAACCCAAGATGCAAATATTTCCCGGGTGGTACGTCCAACAATGTTGCAGGTAGTCGGGGAGTGCCCAACAAAGTCTTTGTAGACTTCGGAAGATAGGAAAAACATGAATGTGCGCGAAGAATATGAAGAAGCCTATCACAAGCAACCCCAGTTATTGAATTCTCCACGGCCCAAGATGCAAGCTCTTCACGAAAACACGAACCACCCTCTGCGCTACTGAAAATCGACTCCCAACTGGATTGGCTCAAGCGATCGCTCGAGATGTCATCGGAAGAATCGTTAATTATTGCATCGCCGAGAGAATGGGTTGAAAAAATATCTGTAGACACTTGCGCGCTCTGTTCAACGATCACATCGGCAAAAATGCTAGGAAGAGGAATATAATTGGAAGTGATATGTTCATTTTCTACTACGATTTCTTGCGGTAATGTCGAAGATATTGATTCTTTTTGCCGCGACGAACAATCCCAAATTTCGCGAAAAATTTGCTTACTTTGTCTACGCGACAGTTCACACAAAGGTTTTCTACCGTGCAACCGTTTCTTACGGTAAGACATCTCAAAATAACGACAAATTACATGCGTTTGGATTAAGTGTAAATGCAGAGCGAGGAGGGGGGGGGGGGGGGGCGCGTTGGAGATACAACTAAAATACGATAAATGCGTACTGATAAGTCGATCTGATGAATTTAAATAATTGCACACAAATGTAGCAGTATCCTTCGTGAAACTTTTTTGAATTACCTAGAAGTTTCTACTCGTTCCTTCTAGCATTATATCGAAGTTAACAAGAAAAGCGGACATGCTCAAAAGAATTTGAATAAGCCGAAATGATGTAAATATATCAACTAACAATGGAGGTATTCTTCAACGTAACACACGACGCTTCTAGTTAAAAGATTCAGAGAACATTACGGTTTGTAAAAATGTGGAAATAATGCACAATGCGATTTAAATGAGTAAAAAATGTTATAGCATGCACTTTTGATACAGAGTTACCGTTTTCCGCGACTCACTTCACCAGTAAATCGTCCAGCGTTGATCTCGTATCCGTCTTAACCCTTTGAAGCATACATTTTTCCTGACATAAGATCTACTTTAAATTTGGGGTCCGGGGGTTTTTTGGGTCGCTGATTACGAATCCGAGCTCAAAATCCGGAAATTCAATATGGCGGATCCAATATGGCGGACCAAAATGAACAAAGTAGCTTGATGAAGATGAAACTCGGTATGCAGGGGTTTTTTGGGTCGCTGACTACGAATCTGAGTTCAAAATCCAGAAATTCAAAATGGCGGATCCATTATGGCGGACCAAAATGAACAAAGTAGCTTGATGAAGATGAAACTCGGTATGCAGGGGTTTTTTGGGTCGCTGACTACGAATCTGAGCTCAAAATCCGGAAATTCAATATGGCGGATCCAATATGGCGGACCCAAATGCACAAAGCTTGATGAAGCTGGAACTCGGTATGCAGGGGTTTTTCGGGTCGCTGACTACGAATCTGAGCTCAAAATCCAGAAATTCAAAATGGCGGATCCAATATGGCGGACTAAAATGCTCAAAGTAGCTTGATGAAGATGAAACTCAGTATTCGGGGGTTTATTGCATTGCTGAATACGAATCTGAGCTCAAAATCCAGAAATTCAAAATGGCAGATCCAATATGGCGGACCAAAAAGCTTAATGTAGCTTGATGGAGATGAAACTCCGTATTTGGGGGGTTCATGGTATCGCTGAATACGAATCTGGGCTCAAAATTCAAAGTAGCGGATCCAATATGGCGGAGCAAAATGCACAAAGTAGCAAAGTAGCTTGATGAAGATGTAACTCGGTAGGCCCTGGTTTTTTGGGTCGCTGATTACGAATCCGAACTCAAAATTCAGAAATTCAAAATGGCGGATCCAATATGGCGGACCAAAATGCACAAAGTAGCTTGATGAAGATGAAACTCGGTATGCAGGGGCTTTTTGAGTCGTTGAAAACGAATCTCAGTTTAAAATTGAACAATAAAAATGGCAGTTCCAATATAGGATAATGGCTTGGTCACTGATACTAATCTGAGCTTATAATTTGAAAATAACGAATGCCAGATTCAATTCGGTGGACTGAAACATAAAATTGTCTTGATGTAGAGGAAACTCGGTGCTTCAGGGTTATTGAAGTCGCTAATTTTGAAGCCAGTCAAAATATATAAATTAAAAACGTTCTAGTATGGCGTCCCAACGTGCAAGAAGTTACTTGACTTGAACAAAAGTCATTACTTCGAGCGATTAGACGTCACACATTACAAAACTGAATTCGAGATACAGGCATTAGAAGTATTGAACCAAAATAAAGGTAGTATTATGATTTGAATGTAACTCAGTACTCTGGATTTTTTGTGATAGCTGATTAGGTTGCATGCAGTCCAGCCGAATAACCATTTACATCGCGTAGTGGCTATCGTATTATCAGATACTTACGGCTACGTAGTTTATTCTGTTTTCATGCTTGCGCAGTGTAAAACGCCAACGGGTCAAAAAATTGCACAGTTGAAAACATATTGAGCATCTCCGATGTTCTAGTAATTCCAGTAAAATCTCCGGTTTTCGTTTGTCATATTGCATCCGCCATTTCTTATTTCTGGATTTTTAGTTCAGATTCGTAATCAGCGACCCAAAAGACCCCCGCATACTGAGTTTCATCTTTATCAAGCTACTTTGAGCATTTTGGTCCGCCATATTGAATCCGCCATTTTGAATTTTTGGATTTTGAGCTTGAATTCGTAATCAGCGACCGAAAAAACATCTCTGAACTCATTTTTTGTTCATTGTTTACCTGGCGGATTAACTATAATTACATTTATTATCTCAAAAACGTGTTTTTTTGTACTATAGTAATTATTAACATCCACTTAGTGAAACATAAACCCTTAATAGTCATATTGTAGTAGCAATTGGTCTTCTAACATCCTAAATATACATTTACATTCGTCGTTATACGCTAAAAAAAATTTTTATCGAAGAAAAACAGAGTTGAAGTAGGTGACATACCAGTATGTCACTATGCTTCAAAGGGTTAAGGCCTCGCTGAAAACATTTCGAAGCCATTTCCTCTATCCTAATTTTCTCGGCCGCAGGTAAATTATTATTTTTGCATTTATAGCCATCCATTATTTGATCCGCGAGTGTCTGAATTCGATCGGCATAATCATCTACCGAGTCTGCACGACGTTGAAAACTACTTCCAAGTTCACCAGTCAATTGGTCAATATCTCGTGGAGGATCGTACGTTTTCTTTAAATATTTTATTAATTCCAAGGTACTAGCAAAAGTTACTTTAGAAATCCGGTTCCAAACCGCGGATGATAATTTGGTTTTGGAGAGACGCAATAAGTGTGAGTCAAGTGCATCACCTACCATAACTCTTGCGTCCTCCATCCCCATTACATACCTAGCCAGATTTTCGCGCTTTCCGTCAAAATCGGGAAGTAATTTTACCGCATCACGCAAAACAGCTAAAGCTGAAGCATCCAATCGTTCTGGAACGTCAGGCCTCTTGTTATTGTTATCACTCGAACCGGCTCCCGAATCTACAAAGGACTTTAGTTTTTCACTTGATTCTACAGTCGCGGCTTCGTTGTCGCTTTCGTCTTCCGAAATTAAATCTTCTGGTTTTTGAAATTGACCCTTTCTTGTCTTTCTATCGTCTGGATATTCGTGCACTATTTTATCGTCAATCTCAACCTTAGAACGCGTAGTCATTACATTGATGCAATTTACCCAAAATAATCATAGAGGTAGATAAAAAAAAATGAAGTAAAAAAAATTCAGATTGGCCAAATGAATAATTATTGTTTCAACAAACAAAACAAAACGAAAAAAAACTTCTCGTACACTATTCCTCTAACTTATTCTCGAAAAATAATCAATATCGCACGTGAATCAATACCGCACGCAATTCGCGAAAAGTAATGAATAGCACACGTAATTTCATGAGAATCAAAAATTAGGAAGCAACGCACGCGATTTCCTGAAAAATTGAGGAAAACAATGACGCACGCGATTTCCTGAAAAATTAAGAAAAACACCGACGCACGCGATTTCCTGAAAAATTAAGAAAAACAACGACGCACGCGATTTCCTGAAAAATTATGAAAAACAACGACGCACGCGATTTCCTGAAAAATTATGAAAAACAACGACGCACGTTATCTCCTGAAAAATTATGAAAAACAACGACGCACGCGATTTTTGAAGAAAAATTACAGAAAGAAAAACAACGACGCACGCAATTTTCTTTGAATTTGAACGCGTATGGATTGGAAAATAGTCTATTTCTTTCGCGGAACCTAACGTTACTTCTTTCACTATTTTCATTTTTAATTAATTTATTTTTCTTTCTTTGCGCAAACAAACAAAAAAAATCTTCTAATTCGCACGCTTTAACTACCTCAACGAAGGATGTTCACACAATTCTACGGATAACATATATATATATTCTTATATATACATGTCTCGCAGGCTCTATTGACAATTTTCACTCACTTCAACATGACAAAGGTTCCCAGTCTTTGTCATTTATATTTTAAATGGTCAGTGGTAACAGAAGTTCCCAGTTTCGGTTACCGAAACATACAAAGGATTCACACTCAAGCAAAAAGAGACAGTTATTACATAGAGACAAAAAAAACGCAAGCAGAATAAAATTCAAAGAAAACTCTCACGATCCCGGACGAGCCCCCAATTTTTGTTATGGCACCGAATCGGGAATTCGAATACAAAAACAACTAATAGGCAAAGGAGAGGGAGGCTCTCCGTGTTACACTATTTCAATATTATTTTTAATACCCCGAATGGGTGTTTTCCCTCTTTAGAGCCTACCTTTTCAGGCAAAAGCTCGGGATAGGGCTAAGAGTTTTTCTTTGGATTTGTTTAGTACTGATAAGAATAGAAATTGGAATATTTGGACTTACCGATCAACCTCTTAATGTAACGCAAAAATAAGAAAAATGGAGACTTCTAGTGTCCCGCAAAACTGGAACTGCTGATGATGATGAACGATTTGATGATCCGAATGAAATTCCCAGATTTCCGGAACAAAGGAGTTGGCGTGAAGGTGATGAGAAATAAATTCACAAATACACAATCGAAATAATGTTCACAATGGTTTTTTAATTGAAATTCAATGTTAAAACACCACAAACTACGGACAAAAAAAATATCGCGCATACACGATTTCGGAAAATCAGTCCTGGTTGACTGGACGGCAACGAACGCACTGCCGAGTTCTCGGATAAATCCTTTCCAACAGAGGACAAAATTGAAAGAGAGACGGAGCTATTTTACGACCCAAGAACAAGGGGGCCTATTTAAAACCCATGGAAAACGGAGTCTTAGACTTGGGAATTAGAACTCGGACATTAAAAACAAAGTTACTGGTTATTTAAATTGACAAAAAACCGAAGGACAAAAGTTCACCATTACGACCGGTAGAGAACAATTAGGAAAATCAACTGCCCGTGAACCAGAAGGCTGAATATTATATAGACTGTCGAAGTCACCAAATCGGGGGGTTAACCCGCTGGTGGGGGCCACGTGCCAAATCTCTTCCGATATTTTCCTCTGTTGAATTCTGAGAAGCTATATAGAAGAGTGTTTATTTCAAAGGTCTAATTACAATTGCATCATCGCCGAGTACTCCAACGCATAGGTTATTGTTTGAGATTCACGTTGAGTGGCTCAGGATAGTGGAACGGGTGGTCAAATAAAAACTCGAGGCACAAAAATGTGTGAATAATAACGTATATTCACGGCGTGTATAAGTTCGTTGAGCGGCACTTAATGGCGGTGAGCGGTCGCACGAGTATCGAGTTTTCCCGGACGATTATATTAATCGCCGGTCGAGCACGATGAGCGGAGCACAATGAGATGAGCGCGAAAACCCAGATGTTGTTATTGAGCAGCTGCATTGGCGTTTATCTGCACGAGTAATTGAGATACACCGAAATGAGAATTTCCGAGAGCTGAGTACATGTGTCGCGTGCGCTGAACAAGACGGAAGTGTTCGAGAAAAACCGGTAACCACGCGTGGTCGCAGGAACCAGAGTCAACTGCGCGACGCGGTCAAGATATGCGCGCGCAGCGCTTCAGGGTTCAGCCTGAGTCGCGCGGTCGCTGCCAGCGAGGTGCTGCCGCGCCGTGGGCGCTCGCGGAGGGAGCCGTCAGACGACGGATTCTCCAACATTTCCGCCCGCCATCAGCAAGGGTTGCTGATGAGATTCCCGATGAGCTGGCAGCGGCGACGGCAGTGGAGCGAGCTTCGTGAGCGGTCGAGTGAGTGTCGTAGTCGCCGTCTTGAGCGTTGCAATCCGGGCGAGTCCATCCCTGCCAGGGTGAAGGTCCAAGACGCGCGCAAGAGGCCACTTGCATGGTGGAAGGCGTTCGTCTGGAATCAAAACAAGAGAGCCGACCTGAACGGCATTAGAGGCGTGGTGCCACTTGGAAATTGATTGCTGCCTTTGCAAGTAGTGAGCAGACCACTGAGCCCAGAAAGACTGGACTCTCTGCTGGATGAGCTGCCAATGCGCGAAACGAGACTCGTTGAGATTGAGCAGTGAAGGCTCAGGTACCGTAGTGAGCGCGTTTCCGATGAGAAAATGGCCTGGTGTCAAGGCCGAGACGTGTGATGGATCGTCGGTGAGCGGTTCCAGAGGCCGTGAGTTGAGTATCGCCTCGATCTGAGAGAGCAGGGTCGTGAGCTCTTCGAACGTGAGCAAAGTCTCACCCACCGTGCGCCTAAGATGAAACTTGGTCGACTTAACGACTGCTTCCCATTTGCCACCCATGTGAGGAGCGGCTGGCGGGTTGAACTTCCATTCCGTTCGATCCTTTGATAACATCGCGGCAATATCCCGATGTTCCTCAGATGTTGAGCTGAACAATCTCTTGAGAGTAGAGTCCGCACCAACGAAGTTCGTGCCGCAGTCTGAATAGAGGACCTGAGCGAGTCCTCGTCGCGCTGCGAATCTTCGGTATGCAGCGATGAATCCGTCCGTTGAGCAGTCCGTGACAGCCTCGAGGTGAGCGGCCGAAGTAGAGACGCATACGAAGACGCAAATCCAACCTTTGTACGTCTTTGAGCCTCTGCCTCTCCAGGTCTTCATTGTGAGCGGTCCTGCGTAGTCGACGCCTGTGTGTTCGAACGGACGCGAAGGTGTAACTCGAGAGAGAGGTAGTTGGCCCATCAATTGATGTGCACGGATCCCCCCCTGACGAGCACACACGACGCACCGTAACACGTGAGATTTCACTGGCGCTCGACCCCCGAGAATCCAACAGTTTTGCCGAACATGAGCAAGTGTGAGCTGAGTTCCTCCGTGGAATGTCCGTTGATGAGCTTCTGCGATGAGCATGAGTGAGAGTCGTCCATCACGGGGTAGAATAGCCGGATGTTTTCCCTCCTCGTTGAGCGTTGACTGGTTGAGCCGTCCTCCGACACGTATCACGCCTTGCCCGTCGACAAAGGCAGTGAGCCGCGAAAATGCGTGACTGCGAGGTAGAGCCGTACCGTGTGAGAGCGCTTTGATCTCAGATGCGAAGTACAAAGCTTGAGTTGCTTTGATCCAAAAGAGCCTGGCATTGTTGAGATCGTCGGATGTTATGGCCATGACCGGCGTGGTCAACAGACCCTTTGCCTTGAGCGCAACTCTGAAACAAAGACTTGTGAGCCGAAACAGTTTTTGCAATGTCGAAACATCGTAAATGAGACCCCAGTGATACTTGACGCTCGGCGCAGCCACGACAAGTGAGATGCCGGGGCGAACCTCATGTGCACTGAGGTCGCCCGACGGCGGAGGTTGAGTGGGCCATGAGCTTTCCGGTTGAGTCATCCATGGTGGTCCCGTCCACCATAGAGCGTGATCCTTGAGCTGAGCGGTAGTTACGCCCCGTGAGGCACAGTCAGCAGGATTGCTGGTGCCTGGAACATGACGCCATTGAGCGTCGGGCATGAGTTCTTGGATTTGCGCCACTCTATTCCGGACGTAGTCCTTCCAGCGTGAGGAGTGCGAGCGAATCCACATGAGCGTAACTTGTGAGTCCGTCCACAGATGAGTAGAATGTACGTCCAACTTTAGCGTTAATTGAACGTACTTGACAAGTTTTGTCAGTAGCAGCGCTGCCGTGAGTTCCAACCTCGGGATTGTGAGCTTCGTGAGTGGGGCAACCTTTGTTTTAGAGCACACAAGAGCAGACCGAATTCCTGTGGACATTGAGCAAACAGTGAGATAAACAACCGCAGACATTGCGAGTTGAGATGCATCAGAGAAGCCATGAATTGTGATCGTTGAGCCGCTCCAAGTGTGTAGCCATCGTGGCAGAGAAAGGCTGGCCAGCCGCGTGAGATCTTCTCTGAGCGTGAGCCACCTTGCCGCAACATCAAGTGGCAAGGCTTCGTCCCAATTGAGCTTGTGGAGCCAAAGTTCTTGTAGAAGCATTTTGGCTCGCACAGTTACCGGTGAGATAAATCCGAGTGGGTCGAAAATCTGAGCCACTTCCGAGAGAACATGCCATTTGGTGAGCTTACCCGGTTGAGCAGGAAAGTTTGAGGAGAATACAAATTTATCCTCGTGAGCTAACCAATTCATTCCGAGAATTTTGGTTGCGCAATCGTCGAGTGAGATCAGGCCGGTTGTACTCGCCGATGAGAGATCGTTGAGAAGTTCCAGGTCCGTTGAGTGCCACTTGGCTAGCGGGAATCCGCCCGCGTCGCACAAGTTCCTCAATTGATGAGCGATTTCGATGAGTTCTAGTGTGTCTGCTCCTCCGAAGATATCATCGACGTACCTGCCTTGTCGAAGAGCAGGCAGTGCAAGCGGAAACTTATGTCCCTCGTCGTCCGCGAGTTGAAGCAGCGTCCGCACTGACAGGAACGGAGCTGCTTTTGTTCCATAAGTGACCGTGGTGAGCTGATACGGCACTGGGTTGAGCTGTCCATCTATCCACAGAATTCGTTGTAGATCCCAGTCATCTTTATGCACCTTGATTTGACGGAACATCTTCGTAATGTCCGTGGCGAAGAGGTGTTTGTGTAGCCGAATCCAAAGTAGAACGTCCGAGATATCCAGTTGAAGTTTTGCACCCGTGTGCATGAGATCGTTCACCGAATAGCCGGAGGTGGTGGCGCAGGAGCCGTTGAACACCACCCGCAGTTTCGTTGTTGAGCTGTCAGGTCTGAGAACGCCATGATGCGGCAGATAATAATGAGTGCCGCCGTGAGATTTTCCATCCACCTTAACCATATGTCCAAGAGTCTCGTATTCGTCCATGAACTGCTGGTAGAGTTGTCGATACTCCGTGTCCCGCTCGAGCCTTCGTAAAGTTTGCTTCAGGCAGCGATGAGCTGCGCTGTAGGAATCCCCCAGTTGAGTGATGTCCAATTTTAACGGGATACGGACGACGTAACGTCCCGATGAGTCTCTTGAGTGAGTAGTGCGAAAATGCTTCTCGCACTCGTCTTCTTCGGCAGTGAGCTGTGGTGAGCTGTCGAACGGCAATTCTTCTTGCGTCCAGAACCGGGTGAGAAGTTCCTGCAAGACTGAAGTCTCTTGCTGGACCGAAGCAGTACGTGCAGAGTACGATGTTAGTACCTCATGTGGTACTGGACCAAGAACGAGCCAACCGAAAATTGAGAGCTGCGCGATTGGCATCGACGCAGAGCCGCGGATGATGTTCGGCTTAATGATGTCTCCGTAAAAGTCTGCTCCAATGATGATGTCGATTTGCCGTGGGATGCGAAATTCTGGATCCGCAAGGTTGAGATTTTCGAGATGAGGCCAGCATTGAGCTGAAGCCTCGAATGACGGTAAGATCGTCGTAACCGTCTTCAAAATGTGCGCGTGAACCAATACCGAGTGAGGCGTGTGAGCTGACTGCAGGTTAAGTTGAGCTGTACCTCTTGTTGCGGTGGACTGCGTGCCGCCGATGCCAAGAATCGGAATCGTTGACGGCTGTCGATGAACCCTGAGCTGAGCGATGAGATGTTCTGAGAAGAACGTCAATTCAGAGCCTGAATCGACGAGCAGTCGGACCTGATGAGATGTACCGGATGAGCCTGATGAGCGGACGTGAGCTATTGCTGTGGCGGGCAGCGTTGAGTGAGAGGTGCCGGAGTGCACCGCGGAGCCGACGATCGCACCGACCTCCTATTCCGCAGCGTCCTTGCTGCACGAAGCCACCGGTTCGTCGTGTGGCTTCGCAGGAGCCGGTGTCTTCTCGTGAAGCATCGTGTGATGCTTCGCGCTGCACTCCTTGCAGCCCTGCGTCGAGCGGCAAACGCGCGCACTGTGCCGTCCCAAGCAGTTATAGCACAGCCGCTTGTCTACCGCTGTCTGCCTCCGTTGAGCGATGGTGAGAGCGCGAAACTTCGCGCACGCGACGATGTAGTGGTCTCCGGCGCAAATATCACAGGGATATTTCCCGGAGAACTTCGTCGAGCTGCCTGGTTGAGCGGTCCGTTCTTGAGATGACGCGGAAGCTTGGTGAGCTAACTTCTTCGGCGGAGCCTTGGATGAGCTGCTCGTAGATGAGCTCCCGGTCTCGACGCGTTCCAGAGCGCGAGCGCGAGCGGTCAAAAACGCCTCGATTTGAGAGAACGTCGGGTACTCTTGGGAAGAGCCCAACGACGTCTCCCAAGCTTCACGGGTTGAGCGGTCCAGATGTCGGGTGATGTGATTGACGAGCATAATCTCGCCCAAGTTCTCGCCGACTCCCAACGATGCCAAGGCGGTGTGGCTTTCTGTCACCGTCGCAATGAGCTTGCTCAGGCTGGCTGCGCTTTTTGAGGTGAGCGGTGAGATGCCGAAGAGCGCGTCCAGGTGCGACTGGATGTTGAGCCGCTTGTTCCCATACCTCTCTTTGAGAATTCGCAGCGACGGCGCGAGCGACGCCGCTGTGAGCGGAAACGTCGAGATGAGCTGAGCCGGTGCTGCGCTCAAACAGCCTCTCAAATAATGAAGCCGCTCGACATCGCCCAGCGTTGCGTTGTCGAGGATCAGTGACTGGAAGAGCTCGAAGAATGAGGGCCACTGAGTGTACTCACCCTCGAACTTCGGTAGCTTAATATTTGGGAGGCGAGCGTGTTGTCCCTCTGAGCTGTCCCCGTGAGCAGTCGGGTGAGATTCGGTCCGCGGAAAAGAAGCACGAAGCTTCGCTGCGGCTCTCATGAAGGCTGCGTAAGCCCTGCAGGTCTCTCTGTAGACAGACTTCGTAAAATACTCGTGGTTAGCGAGTAAATCAGGCCACTGCGTCTGGAAGAGCTTGTGCTCGGCAATAAACTCTGCGTGAGCGTCGTTTACTTGCCGCTCCAGAACGGTGAGCTCCGCATCCGTATAACCCTCGATGCTATCCGGCAGTGTTGCAATGGCGTCGGAGGTGACCTCGACGCGCTCCATCTGCGCAACTGCGAGCTCGGCCAGGAACCGTGTTGGCGAGGGCCCACGGGAGGATGGCTTTGAGCGCGATGGCTTCTCCTCGCCGGGCACCGTCAACGTCGGCGTTGTCGGACGCGAAGTCTTCGGAGTGAGCGCGACTTTCTTGTCGCCTTCTTCCATTTTGCGAGCCCTATCACAATGAGCTGTTCGAATTGTGTATGCACTGAGGTAGACCGAACTCGAAATGATAATAAATCGAGAATGAGAAAAAACACACAAAAAAAAACCGAGAAATTAATGTTCAAATGTCAATACGCGATCACAATGAGCTGTTCGAATCGCGTAGCACTGAGGTAGACCGAAATCGAATTTCAAATCGATCGCGAATCAGAAAAACACCAGACAAGAAATTAATAACTGTTCAAATGTCAATACGCGAGCACAATGAGCTGTTCGAATCGCGTAGCACTGAGGTAGACCGAACTCGAAATGATAATAAATCGAGAATGAGAAAAAACACACCAAAAAAAAACCGAGAAATTAATGTTCAAATGTCAATACACGATCACAATGAGCTGTTCGAATTGTGTAGCACCGTGAGTTGGACCGAAATCGAATTTCAAATCGATCGCGAATCAGAAAAACACCAGACAAGAAATTAATAACTGTTTAAATGTCAATACGCGAGCACAATAAGCTGTTCGAAGGGCAAAGCACTGTAATTAAGCCGAAATCAATTGTCAAATTGATGTCGAATAAGAAAAACAGCAAAAGAGAAATCGATAGCTATCTGAAGGTCAATAAATTTACTCACGAGAAAATACTTTCTCTCGTTGAAATAAATTCACTCGTTGAAACCGGATTGAAGAAAATAAACATTCGATCGCAAAGTCAAAATGAGTGATCCAGTAGATAGGAGCGGGATAGAGAAAACAATTCGCCGAGAGAAAGAGAGAGAGCGCGTTCGAGTGTAAACAAGACTCGAAGAGTATACTGGAGTGAGCTCGTCGTTGAGTAAACACACTGTTCACAACACTGCGGACACAATTTTTTTCCGGAGGGTTCCACGAAGGACTAAATGTTTGAGATAATCCCTGACCGAATTCGTGGATGATAGAACAGGTGGTATAAATACAGTTTCTCTAGATACAAAATTATGTGTTGAATAATGCACGTATTCACTTGAACAATAATGGCGTTGAGCGGTCACAAAAAGATCGAGTCTCCCGGACGATTATATTAATCGCCGGTCAAGCCCGATGAGCAGAACACACTGAGCTGAGTTGAGTTAATCAAGCTGTTGTTATTGAGCAGCGTTGATTACTCGTGAGCGGAACAATGATTTGAGAAAAACTCTGTTTGGGATGAAGCCAAGAGCTGTTTCCCACGTAACGTATGCGCAGTTCAAAAACGGAAGAGAGAGCACGAACGGAACGCGAACGCACTGCGATCTCCGATTCACGCGTGGAAGCGAGCGAGCGCGAACGACACGAAAAGCGCACTGCCAATGTCCGTTGAGCCGAGCCACGCACACCGAAAACCGCGAAAATTCACACTTTTTCCCCGGGGGGTTCCACCATCCGGCTCGAAGGACCAAATGTTTGAGATTCACGTTGAGTGGCTCAGGATAGTGGAACGGGTGGTCAAATGAAAACTCGAGGCACGAAAATGTGTGAATAATAACGTATATTCACGGCGTGTATAAGTTCGTTGAGCGGCACTTAATGGCGGTGAGCGGTCGCACGAGTATCGAGTTTTCCCGGACGATTATATTAATCGCCGGTCGAGCACGATGAGCGGAGCACAATGAGATAAGCGCGAAAACCCAGATGTTGTTATTGAGCAGCTGGATTGGCGTTTATCTGCACGAGTAATTGAGATACACCGAAATGGGAATTTCCGAGAGCTGAGTACATGTGTCGCGTGCGCTGAACAAGACGGAAGTGTTCGAGAAAAACCGGTAACCACGCGTGGTCGCAGGAACCAGAGTCAACTGCGCGACGCGGTCAAGATATGCGCGCGCAGCGCTTCAGAGTTCAGCCTGAGTCGCGCGGTCGCTGCCAGCGAGGTGCTGCCGCGCCGTGGGCGCTCGCGGAGGGAGCCGTCAGACGACGGATTCTCCAACATATACAACCTCGATTTCGTGCGTTAGGGTTGAATCGCTAGTTCGGCGACGGCGACTCTGTCGAGATTGTATACATCTTTGTACTCGCCTCTGATATTGCCATAAACTACTCCTAAACTCTCAACGATCGCGTTTGTAAATTCTACCAGATAATCCTACTCGCTTAAATTGTTATTTTAATAATTCATTGTCTGAGATTAATTAACCTTAGAGTTTTTAATCGTAATTAACATTATTATTTCAACTCCAAACCATAATTGAATTAATTTTTCTTTAATCATAAACTTAAGTCAATGAGTAATAAGATACGCATACTTAACAATTATTGACTATAAAAATGAATATAAACGGCAATAATCATTTCGTTGCGTTAAATAAGGCTTTCTAAATCGTGAAGGGTACGCCGGGGGAATCAGGGCATTAGCTAACAGGAGAGCAGAGTCGTCTATCCTTTTTCCTCTTCTGGATAGGCCCACATCGTTCGGTCTTCTTTCTTCTAGAGGCCTAGAGGCCCTTGCGTAGCTCGCTGTACAGCCGCACCGTTCCCTTCTCCTTGTTGCCCTTTCGTAGAAGCGTTTTCTTTCACTCCACTGTAGTGATGACGTTGCGTCTCTTTCCAGTGAACGCGCCAGAATTTAGCTGCTACTTTGCTGCTAGGCTGCATCGCTCCATAGGTCTTTGTACGTAGGCTTGATGCGATGACCGCGTCCCATAACTTCTATTCTTCACTGGCACACTACAGATTGGTATAGCTGTCTCACTGCGCGTACCGAAAATCCAGTGTATGTAATACACCTGGAGGAGTTTTTTTACCTCACCAGAGTAAAACTCAAACCCCAATTAGTTAGAAAGTTTGCTTTTTGGGTATGGTTCGAGAATTATACTACATGACATTTGTGCTCCCCTATTTAATTTTACAACCTTACGCTACAATATTGCCGGTGATAAAACAATTTATTCCTTTTAAATTTTCTAAATGTCGCAAAAACTAGATATTCCCTTCAGAATGAAACACAGGAGAAGAAATTCGAGATTTAAAGCAAAACCTTAGCAAACACAAAAAAACGAACATTCAACAATTTATATTTAGAGAAAGTATTATTCCTTACATATATTGCGTAAATTCTTCTGTCCATACTCCTGAACTAAAATGTCCGAGAAAACCGAGAACCTTAATACTCATAAATATTTTGATAAAGAGCACGTTTGTTGGTGCGCTGGCAGTCGAACACCACAGAGATATCATATATTTTGACAACCACCTTAGTCAGAGTTCATAGAACCTTAGTTGAATATTTAGAGTCGTAATTCTTGTTATCCATCAAGTCTGAAATAAGCAAACGCCTAAACCCGATCTCCGGATGTTGATATAATTTAAAAAATCAGACCGATATGCCGGACACATACGAACTCCATTGCCTAGTGTGTCTAATGGGCCCTGCAGGCTCTGACAAGCCCCGGGCCATCAAATATCTCCGTTAGCTTGTGCCAACGCCAGTATATGAGTACTTTAAGAATTTTTCTCAATTCTTCGGAAAAAGTTGCGGGACGTAACACTCTCAACAGCGCAACCTTATTAAGTGCACGTACAAATTTTGTATCTATGATTTATAGGAAAATCGAAATACTAGCTTCACGCCAGTACCGGAATCTCAATCAAAATAAACATATTTTTCATGTTAATCTTTCAATACTCTAATTATTTTTATTCGATTCTAAGTTATTATTTAGCGAGTACCTATCATAAATGCGACACCTATTGCCCCGCATTTATGACCGCTGTTGTCTCGACAACCACGAAGATTTATTATATTAAATTCCAACACATTCATTTGTGGAGCAAAAATGTGAACATCGGAAAATTGAAGCTGAAGATCGTTCATAGTCATGAATACTGTTTCGGTGTAATTTTAGAGACAATTTCTTTCGCAATCCCTCATTAAGATGCCGGCTTTTATTATTTAAAACAAAAAAGAGTGTGCAGTTAGAATCTTAAGATTGTTTAATTTTTCTTGGTTTAATCAGCACGGATCATTAGATGAGTTTATCATCATGAAAAATTAACGTGACTAGCATTGCCCGGTGACCGTAATTCCTTCGTTCTCCCCTAGCTTTGTTATGAAACCAAAAATAATGAGGAGACCAAATCCGTTCCAAATCGGGCAGGCAGACAATCGTGGTGTCACGGAACTCTCCCAAATTGAAATATATTGTTTTTGAACGAAAAAAAAAGACCCGTATTTCGTTGTTTTCGACAAAAAAAATCTGTTACGAAGTTACGGCCATTTGAACGTTTTAACGTGCGGTACCGAAATCTTTGGAAAACGAACTTTTTTTTTTTTGAAAACGTTATATCTTGAGACAGGCTTTCTTTTTTAGGAGTTAGTACAATAATTTTCAGAATTTTTTATGAAAGCCACACCTGGCGCGGCCTGGGTCTACGGCTGCCAGGGCTCTGAATTCGACAATTAAATTGATTATGGGCGCCAATTAGTTTTATAGTAAAACTAATAAACTAGTAATAATACATTTGTCTGATTTTACTCGACTAGCTCGACAATAATTATTCAATTTAGAGACTTCGCAGGGGGATTCGATTAGGGGGACCAAAATAGGAAGAGATTTGCAAGTTTATGGGAGACAGAGAAGTAGATAGACAGTTATAAATGTTTCAATTTTACTTACGTAAATACGATATATAATTATTCCTTGACAAATATCCACAATTCCTTTGTGAGTTGACAAACAGTTTATATATACGGCTTCCTTCACGGTTCGACAATATTCGCTAATTAACGTAACGCAATATCTTCAAATTCGTCTAATAATACGAGAGGTCCTCGAGGGCTGACCGTCTCCTAGCGCTCTCGGCAGACAAGTGGATTTTCGAGATCTCGCCGGTCGTTGCCCGTCGATACAGTTCGACACGCGTGACGTCGCGTACCATTGTCTTTGAATTAGATGGAGGGGGTATAGGACTGTGCTCGCAGTTTTTCTTGTCGAGCTCTCGGCGTATTAGACAAATATACGCATCGTCGTACATGCGAGTACCTTAAGGATTGACTCCTAGTTCAAATTTCGATATATAGACTATTGTCGAGGCGTTCGATGAGTCGACTCGAGTTTTCGACGTCGAGGATATATATTCCGGTAACAATCTTTAGAACGAATCGTCGCAGCTACTTCATAATGGTCCCATTTTCTATAATTTCTTGCATTCTTTCGAAATCCGGAGAAAAATGAAGAGTTTTTTTTTTAGTTGACGAAATGACAGGTATTGTTTGAAAAATAGGAAAACTCAATGTTCTCGAAGAATAGATTTTTTTTCTTGAAAATGTCGCAAAATAAGTGCGATGATATTATGGATGTGTCCGATAAGTTTCATTGATAGTGGAACATTGATACGTATTTTAGAAAAATCATGTTTGCCTTGTTTAGTGCGGATAGGGATCCCACGCAGGTAAAAGTTTGACATAATTTTATTTTGAAATCGTACGGAATTTTCAAAAGAAAAAAACTATTTTTCGAAAAAATTAAGGGTTCTTATTTTTCGAAAAATTCCAGTCATTCCGTCAATCTTTAAAAATTTTAAATTTATCTCCGGATTTCGAAAGAACCCAAGAAATCTTATAAAATGGGACTTTTGCATGTGACTGGTTAGTGCGGATAGGGTTCCATGCACGCAGGTAAAATTGTAACTACGCAAACACGATTTTTTTCAATATGTAGCAGTGTTTAAGCATCGATGAAACTCATAGGATAAATATGACCCCGAAATTTTCCGCATCGGCAAAAAATGAACTTTGGAAACGCGAATGAAAAATGAACGCGTAGCGCCTAAACTATTGACTTAGGGGAAAAAAAAGTCCAAAGGCTTTTTTTTCCTTTATCGATTCTCTATAACAACGGATATTTTCAAAAATTCTATTAGACCGTTATTCGGGAAAATAGAGTCATTTTTTTGCTTTGACATCCTGTAACATCTTAAATATAGGTTCAAGAAGATAATGTTATATGACTTTTTTATTCCTTTTTCGATTCTCCAACGAATTTTTCGGAATGTTCTAAAAAATGGTATTTTATGTAGTACATTCAAACCAGAAATAGCAAGGTATAGCGCATAAACTAATGACTTGAAAAACAAAGTCTGAAGGCTTTTTTCCCCTTTTTTTGACTCTCGAGAAAAAGGAACAAAAAAGTCTTATAACATTTTCTTCTAAAACCTATATTTAAGATAATACAGGATGTCAAAGCAAAAAACGACTCTATTTTCTCGAATAACGGTCAAATAAAATTTTTGAAAAAAATCCGTTGTTAGAGAATCGAAATAGGGAAAAAAAAAGCCCTTGGACTTTTTCCCCCTAAGTCAATAGTATAGGCACTACGCCTTGCCAAAGTTTATTTTTTGCAGATGCAGAAAATTTCAGGGTCATAGGGTATATCCATAATATCATCGCAAATATTGTGTGAAACAAAAAAAAAAATATTTCTAAAAATGGAAATCTTACGTAATGGGACTTTTGCATGTGACAACACTGTGTTTAGTGTGGATAGAGATGCCACGCAGGTAAAATAGTGACTATACGTAAACATTATTTTTTTTAAACATGTAGTAGTGTTCCAGGATCGATGAAACTTAAAGGGCATATCCATAATATCATTGCACATATTGTATAAAAATTTCAAGAAAAAAAAAACTTCTCTATGTATCTTTCCCAACTAAGTCGGAAAGTTCTTCGATCCGAGTGCGCGTAGTATCGTCCGTTTATCCATTTCCGATTTTTTTTTCAGTTTTCTCGCTTTACGTGCGTCAAAACTCACTTAAATCATTGAAGTTTCTTCGTCTAATGTTATTGACAATAGCAATTCAGCAATAATTATATTTCTTTTTATAAATCAGTATTCTCTCTTCGGTTAACTTAACTTTTTTTTCCACGTGTTTTTTTTCCTGTTTCCTGCCTCCGCTTATTTACTGTTTGGTTTGCGAGGCATGGCCTCGCAAACCTAAGGTTTGTCCGGGGGACGTTCCGAAGATGAAGAACATCCGGATGACCCAGAAGCAGTGGATTCCTTAGTGATGGATACTGACCTGTCATCGCAAGTGGACAATCTCACCAACGAAGCTTTTCCGCTTACTTCTGTGGCCAGCAATATCACCAAGCGTCCAAGTGATCCCTCTGCCATTCCAAACGGAAAAAAAGAAAAAAGCAAACTCTAATGAAACTTTGGTCGAATCTGAAGTGCTTGTCACACCACGAATAATGATAAACTCAACGTCTGAACAATCTCAGCCTAGGAACAGCATCCCCCTGCGTCTATTGCAAAATAAATATTCCCAAGACAGAAAATTAATGCTAGCACCCCTAGGTTAAACGCTACCAACACCGGAAAACTGCTCTTCAAGCAGTTTACAGGAAATCAAATCCTAGATATTTTCAACTCCGGCAAATGCCAAAACACAGTTTTTTTCAACTCTGCTCAGGACGCCAATGTCGCCCTCGATTCTCCAACTTTGGCCGAAAACAATTTAACTGCTTTTATCCCTGACTATTTCGTTTCTTGGGAAGGGCTCATCAGGGGAGTCCCTACCGATTTTTCTCACGATGAACTTCTCCTCTACATTAAATCCCCCGTGCGCATTCTGGAAGTTCGACGCTCAAATCGTAAATCTAATGTAGGAAACGAAACTTCGCTCGTCCGCACCCAATCGGTTTATATTAAATTCGAAGGAAGATCTCGTCCTGACCGCGTCTCTCTCTCTTTAGAGTCAAACACTCTGTCGATCCTTGGGAAGCCCCGGTTAAAATTTGCTACTCTTGCTCCATCTTTAACCACGTAGCTGCCCAATGTAAAAGCCAAGCAAAGTGCATCCAATGTGGTGATAGAAAACATTCTGGCGATGTTATCTGTCCAAATCAAAACTCTGCTCCCTGCTGTGCTAACTGTAAACAACCCCACCTGTCAACTGACAAAAGACGCCCAGATGCTTTCCAGCATGAAAAAGCAATCTGGGCGCTTGCTGGAGAACTCAACATTTCCCACCTTGAGGCCAGACGTCTCTTGGCAGATGGCGCTCCTTTGCATCCTCTCAATCCCTCACGTCCTCACTACCCGCCTCGCACGCAAACGCATTTCCCGCTACTTGCCACTCCTTCGATGGTTTCAAATCCACATCCGCTTCCGCCCTCGGGCCGCTCTTATAGTCTGATAGCTTCGTCTCCTCCCGCAACCTCGACATTTTCAATTTCTCCTCTGCCTCCGTCTCCGACGCCTTCTCTTCATGACTCAAGGCCTGCCTTTTCTCGCTTTCCTAACAACAACCGCACATTCACCCACAAATTTCTTTCTCCCCCCCGCTCAATTTCCCTCAAACGCTTCTTTGAATACTCACTTAGAAAGCAGCAACATCCTTATTGCTCCTCATGGTCACAACCCCTGCTTCTCGAACTCGCAAAACGGCTTCGCCATCAAACATAGTGCATCATCCCATGCGACCTCTTCACCAATCCATTCTCCGAATTCTAGCGATCGCTCAATCCTCGCTCCTGTCCCTTCTCAAGCTCTTATCATAATTCCTTTTCTGCTTCAACTTATCACATAACAATTATCTCCTCTTCTCTCTGCTCTTGGCCTATCGTATCGACTTGGCCCCGTCTTCGATACCTTAAATTCGCTTGCTCTTGCTATCTCTCAAAATAATGGCCATGCGTAATCAACTAAATATCCTTCAATGGAATTGCCGATCTTTACGAAATAAAATTGATCTGCTATCTAAGATTTCCTCCTCTTACGACATTATTATCTTATGTGAAACTTGGCTTCCTTTTCGGAATAATTCCGCCCCGTCATTGAATGGATTTATCGCAATTATTAAAAACAGGGAATTCAATAGAGGCGGCGGACTTGCTATATATCTCAGGAAAGATATTCCCTTCTCTCCAGTCAACACTACTCTACATAATCCCAACTTGATCGAGACTCTCGCAATCTCTATCAACTGTAACTTTGGTCCCTTAATTTTAGTCGCTCTTTACAAACCACCCTCTGTATTAGTTAGCAGAAATCACTGGCAGCGTCTATTTAACCCACTTCAAAATGAAAACGTGATTATTGCAGGTGACTTTAATAGTCATCACTTATCTTGGGGCTGTTCTTATAATTGCTCTTCGGGAAATTCTCTTGCCGACTCCTTAAACGAGCACAATTTTTGCTTTCTTAATGACGGCTCTCCAACCCTTGTCTCTTCCCCTACGAGTAACATCTCGGCAATCGACCTTACTCTTATTTCCCCTCATCTTATTCCCTTTTGCAACTGGAAGACCGAACCTGACCTACTCACTAGCGATCATTTTTCTATCTCTATCTCAATTGGTATACCCGTCTCCTCCCTTCCCTTCTCTTCTCACCGATATCCCTTTAATAAAATCGACTGGTCTATTTCTAAATCTAATCTCACGAATTGCGCATCTTCTCTCTCTAATCCTTCACCTCTTGTACTCTACGACAACCTCATTGATGCTATTAACAGAGCTATCTTAGACTCATGTCCCGAGTTGGCTAATCCCCAGTTGAATTCCGTTCACATGAATAACAATAAAAATAATAACGTAGCTAATATGATCCCTGTCACCCCTAACAACAATTTTCACAGTAACGCGCGCCCTCGCGCTTTTAAATCTCGTCCTTCAGTTTGGTGGAACGCCGAATGCGAAAATGCTAATGATGCTCGCAAGGAAGCATGGGCTACCTTCAGAAATCTCGGGGACTCGACCAACTTCACCAACATAAAGAAACTTGCAGCCAAAGCCAAAAGAACCTTTAATAAAGCCAAAAAATCTTCTTGGAAACACTTTACTGAGTCTATCGATTTTCGTTGTCCTGCTAATCTTGTCTGGTCCAAAGTTAAACGTTTTAAAAACAGAAATCTTATGGATCAACCTGCTTTTCCTAACAACGTAGAAACTATTCAGAAAATGAAAAATCTCATTCCTTCTATCTGTTCCCCTGCTAACTTTCCTCCTAATTTCCTCGTTTCATTTTCCTCTAATGTTCTCCTCGATGCCCCTTTTTCTATCAGAGAACTTAACTCAACCATTCAGTGCAGCAAAATAAAAGCAGCCCCGGGACGGGACAAAATAAACTTCGAAATTATCCTCCATCTTCCTGACGCTTTTAGACTCCTTATCTTAAATGTCTTTAATCAACTCCTGAAGAACGGCTTATTTCCAAAACCTTGGAAAGGATTTTTCGTTTTTTTTCATTCCAAAATCCTCACCCGACAAATTTCGCCCAATCTCACTTGCTTGTTGTTTTCTCAAATTAATGGAAAGACTTCTACACTCCAGAATGATTCAATGGTTGGAGAGTAACTCACTCCTTTCGCCATCTTAATTCGGGTTCCGTAAAGCTAGATCTTGTGCCGACAACTTAGCCATTCTCACCACCGAAATTTATACCGGATTTACAAAGAATCAATTTACGGCATCTGCTTTTCTCGACATATCAAGCGCCTCTGATAATGTGGATCCGGGTATCCTTGCCCATGATCTCAAAGACTTAGGTTTTCCCTGGTCTTATTGCAAATTTATCTTTAATCTGGTCTCTTCTAGATCTGTTTTCTTTAACATAGCTGGCGAATATCACGGCCCCTTCGAGTCGGCAAAGGGTGTTCCACAAGGCTGCATTTTAAGTCCGTTACTTTACATCATCTATACCAATAAACTTGATGACCCCTCAGACCCTGACTAACAGAGGTTTTTCCATTGAACCCTCCAAATCCAAACTAGTCATTTTCTCGCGCAGACATTTCGATCCGCTTCAATTTTCGGTCTCTATAAATTCTTCCCCCGTACCTACCTGTTTCGAACCCAAATTCCTTGGTTTAACTTTGGATTACCGCCTCTCTTGGAAAAGCCACATTAACAACTTAGTTTCTAAATGCAGTGAACTCCTGAATGTTATTAAATGCCTTCGCACCACATGGTGGGGCACAGATCCATCTTCGCTAATCACGATATATAGAGTCTTATACGTAGCTCAGTTGAATACGGTGCGATGGTCCTCCCCATTAAAAACTCGTCTCTTTTCCAAAAAAATGAAATTATCCAACGTAAAGCCCTGAGATTGGCCTTCGCAACTCTACTCCTAATAACCTAGTCCTTGCCGAAGCGAAAGAACCTATTCTTCGCCACCAGCTTCAACTCCTTTGAAGTAAATTCCTTCTCAAAGTTTTTTCTACCTCATGGCACCCTCTCCTTACGTCTCTTCCGCTACTAATGCATTCTCTCCGCTGTATTGATCACTACGCTGAGCTATGCGATCTTCCTCTAGTAAAAGCTTTTGTCGATTTATCATTTTACACAGAACTCATTGAGTCTTTTTCTATTCCGCCTGCTTTTTGTATCGCTCCTATAGCACCCTTCCCTGAATCATCCATTGACATTTCATCTGGTAGGATTATTCAAACATCTTCAGACCCCAACACAGAATTTCTTTCTAAGTTTAATAATCTTTTCGATAACTCTACCGTATTTTTTACTGATGGAACTAATTCGCCTTCATGTAATCACGTTGGACTAGCCATCCACAGCCCTTCTCTCTCCCTATCCTTGAAATTTCGTATTTCTCGTTTCGCCTCGGTTTTTTCGGCAGAAGCTCTCGCGATTCAGATCACTCTAGACTTCATTATTGCCAAGAACATCGACAACACTATTATTTTTACTGATTCCCTCAGTACCCTCCAAGCTCTTCAGGCGCCTTTTAATAAAATTTCCACCCCTATTATTATAGCTGCTCATCAAGCCCTCAGCTCCATTTCTATGGCTAACCTTAATATTAAACTAGTTTGGATTCCTGGTCATGCTGGCATCTCCGGAAATGAATTTGTTGATCGCTTAGTTAAAGCGGCAATAGTAGACGGCTCCGATTATAATTTGTTACTCCCTCCTTCCGAATTCTTCCCAACTATCCGAGAAATATGCAACTCTTCCTCCGACAATGCTTTCAAACTTTACAGCAGCAATCTCAATAAAGGAGTCATATATTTCAAACCTTTTTTTTTCCCCCTCACCAGGTAAGATGTGGTTTAGTGACCCGAAGAAAATTAATAGAAATTCAATCGTTCTCTTTTGTCGAATGCGCTCCGATCATTACAATCTAGCCGCTAGACTTTTTAGAAAGAATATAGTTGACTCTCCAGCCAGCCCTTGTGGATACGAATCCGAAGATCTGAACCATGTTTTTTGGGTTTGCCCGCGTTTTGCTGGCCATAGATTAATCCTCGTTCAATCTTAAATCTCCCTCAAAATCTTTACTCCATACAACGTCGAATCCTTCCTCGCTTTTCCTTCTACTCGCACAATTAATATCTTCTCTACTTTTCTCAGAAATTGCAAACTCGAATTTTGATTATTCTCTTTTTTTTATTTTTTATTCTTATTTTTTTTTTTTTTCTTATATCTTCCTTTACTCATGTGTTCCTCTAGTTAAGAGGGTTCTTTTGAGATTAGGGATGGCGACATTGTCGACCCGTTACAAACTCGAAGCAGGATTGCCGTTCTCCGTTTTTCGTTAGTTCAATCCCCACGATATCTTGCAACTCTAGTTTTTCATTTGTCCATGGCCGTATGGTGAAACCACTTTTGAGTGGTGACCAGAGCCAGCCCCGACCAATAACCAACTAACCAACTCTAGTTCTTCATTTATCCATGGCCTTATGGTGAAACCACTTTTGAGTGGTGGCCAGAGCCAGCCCCAACCAATAACTAACCAACCAATTAAGTCGCAGCAGATGGCCGTATGGTAACTCACCAAAGTGCAAACCGGAGCCAACCACAAACAAAAGAAAGAAAGAAAAGAAAAGGGACTTTTGACGTAATGGAACAAGAGAAAACTATTCAGTCAATAGATATTTTCTGTAAAAAAAAATTGAGTTGATAGATATTTTTTGTAAAAAAATTAAGTCCATAGATTTTTTTCGTGAAAAAATTTAGTCGATAGATATTTTTTGTAAAAAAATTAGGTCAATAGGTTTTTTTCGTAAAAAAATTTAGTCGATAGATATTTTTTGTTAAAAAAAAACTCAACAGATATTTATTGTAAAAAAATTTAGTCGATAGATATTTTTTGTTAAGAAATTGAGGCGATAGGCATTTTTTGTAAAAAAATTTAGTCAATAAATATTTTTTGTAAAAAAATGTGGTCGATAGGGATTTATTATAAAAAAATTCAGCCAATAAATATTTTTCGTAAAAAAATTTAGTCAATAAATATTTTTTGTAAAAAATTTAGTCAATAAATATTTTTTGTAAAAAAATTTAGTCAATAAATATTTTTTGTAAAAAAATTTAGTCAATAAATATTTTTTGTAAAAAAATTAAGTCGATAAATATTTTTTGTAAAAAAATTAAGTCAACAGATATTTTTTGAAAAAAAATTTAGTCTACAGATATTTTTTGTTAAAAAATTGAGGCGAAAGGCATTTTTTGTAAAAAAAATGTAGTCGATAGGCATTTTTTGTAAAAGAATCAAGTCGATAGATATTTTTCGTAAAAAAATTAAGTTGATAATCATTTTTTGTACAAAAATCAAGTCGATAAGCATTTTTTGTAAAAAAATGTAGTCATGCGGTATTTTTTGCGAAAAAATCAAGTCGATAAGCATGTTTTGGAAAGAAATTCAGTCGATAGGCATTTTTTGTAAAAAAATAAAGTCGATAAACATTTTTTGTAAAAAAATTAAGTCGATAGATAGTTTTTGTAAAATAATCAAGTCAATAGATATTTTTTGTAAAAAGATTTAGTCGATAGAAATTGTTTGTACAAAAATTAACGATTTGGTCAGGAATCAATTTTCAAACATACTCCCTGTATTGTCATTCTTATATCATTGTATCATGATATCGTACTATCATATTTCGTGCGATTTTTACACGCCCGAAAAAAAGTTGTACCGCAAGTTATATGTCCACTTACCTCGTTACTCGACTAATTAAATTCTTGGACGAATCGGCTGCAACCACTTTTTTTCTATTTTCCACTACTTGTTCACTTTTTTAACGACGATATAATACCTGTTAATCTGTGATTCCTACACTAAACACCGGCGTTGTTGAAATGGCAACTGAAAACAATTGACATATGAAACGATCTTCGACTGTTATAGATGAGAGAAAAGCACCTTGGCGTTGGAAAGCTCGTGCAATCCAACATAAATATTTAAGTTTCTTGGTGAAACAAGATTTTCATAGTGCGTGAAACAACGAAAAAGTCTTAACTTTTATCATTTATATATATATACATTTTTTATTCGTTTTATTTCCAAGAAGTTTTACTTGTCATATATATAGTATCACGGTGCAACCTTTATTGGAAGGTGGCGGTGGCCGAGTAGATAGCGTTCAGGCTCTGCCATCACTGGGTCGATGGTCCAAGCCCTGCTGGCGGTCGTTTTTTTTCCAATTTTATTTAGTTAATTATTTATTTTTATAATTTTTTTTACATTACATTTATCTGGTTGTTTATTAATTTTTATTATTACAATAAATATTATATTTATAATTATTGGAAAATTAACGACCAAACGTATAAAGTTTTTCTGAAAAAGTATGTCTATCGTCATTCGCATAATCTCTCATACCTGCAATCAGTGAAGGGACCCTTACCCGAGTATGCTTCGCACCTGGACGTTTCGAACTTCAGGTTTCAAATGACAAATATTGTAACTTTTCTATTATTGTATAAAGTTATTTACACCTTTATCTATCGGTGTTTGACATAAGCTTTCCAAGACCTCCCCCCCCCCTCCCTCCTTGTCTTTTATGCGTTGATTCGTTTATTTTTCGATAATCATAAATACAATATTGATTGTAATAATAAAAATTAATAAAAAATTAAATAACATTAAAAACGCAATACAAATGCATACAAATGTATTTTTTGATCATATTACCTTTGAATCGTTATGTGTACAAAAAAATATTACCAGTGTGTAAAAAAAATTAAACTAAAAATAAATAAATAAATGAATAAAATTAAAAAAAAGACCACGAGCAAGGCTCGAACCAGCGAGCCACCTATTACAGATACTAAACGCTACCTACTCGGCCGCCGCCGCCTTGTACTGAGATTCACACCGTGCTAGTATATGTCGGACGCGTAAAACTTCTCTTCCGATTTTCTCGAAAACGTTTGAGTAATACACCTTACTACTCACACATTATGTTGTCCTAATAGATTTCTAAAAGTATATCAAGTTTGAAGAAAATACGTGACCCGAAGGTCGTGGCCTCCTAAGTTCATAGGTAGAATCAATAAGACTGAACCAGTAACGGAAGACGTATTTCAAAGCCGATCGCGTCCTGAAGCTTAATTTTTTTTTCAAGTTATATTTTTTTTATAAGCTGGTTGTCCTTTATTTGCATGGGTAATACGAGTTACGTAAAGCCAGGTTAAGATTTTTGTGGATCCTGGTCTCACTCTCTACTAAAAAAAAAACGCTTTAAACAAATCTAAACGAATTCTTTGAAATTTTGACATACATGAAAATTATCAAGTAATACCTGCAGTAAAAGGATTCTTATGCATTGAACTTTTTTCAATTTTCATAATCTTAAAAATATTAATATCCGATAGTAGTAAGCGGTGCGCTATGGCGACCCCCACTCCTATCCCCACTCCTATCCCCACTACTTCCCTACGCTTAGCGTCTTGCTGGAGCAAAGCGTAGGTGAAAGTTAGGGGTAGGAGTGGGGGGGAGGTGTGTCGTCATAGCACACCGCTTTATTATTATTATTATTATTAATAATATATATATATTTTTATAAATATTATTATTCATTCTTATTATTAATATTAGTGAGCGGGCAGAGAACCCGACAAATCTCTGCAAGAACGCTTTTTTTTTTTTTTTTTTTTTTTTTTAATTTTTATAAATATTATCATTCATTCTTATAATTAATATTAGTGAGCGGGCAGAGAACCCGACGAATCTCTGCAAGACCGCTCTGTATTTTATGGAAATATATTATTATTCTTATTATTAATATTAGTGAGCGGGCAGAGAACCCGACGAATCTCTGCAAGACCGCTCTGTATTTTTAGTCGGGGGCCCAGATCTAAAACCCGGACCGCGAAATTGAATGATTTCCGTGCGAACAGCGTGGCCCCGGCTCACGACGGTATAAACCGCTGCGCGCTGCTGCTCGCGGAAATCTTTCGCGATCTACAGGGATGAGGTCCCCCGAGATTTTTAAAAAATTTTGATTTATTTATTTTATTTATTATCTAATTTTTAAAAGCGGTTTTGAAAAATTATTACTCACTCCTTATACTCCTGTCACGTGTATCACCATCGCTCCTGTCACTCACTCACTCCTGTCACTAACTCCTGTCACTAACTCCTGTCACTAACTCCTGTCACTCACTCACTCCTGTCACTCACTCCTGTCACTCACTCCTGTCACTCACTCATGTCACTGTCACAGGAGTCAATACCTTCGTCCTCATCGTTCATATCGTACCCGATATTGAGATTGTACTCGTCAATCAATATGGGTACGATATCCTGGCCGTCGGTATTGATGATCCGCACAGGAAGATCCTCGGCCTCGAATGTGACTGGAGCAACAGTCACGTACCCGGCACACAAGGCCTCAACGGCTTGGTTGAGGCCCTCAAGTTCTTTCGCAGCTACGCCGTGCAGCACGCATTCGAAACGTAGCTGCGGAATAGCGATGGTGAGATCGTCCGCATAAAATAAATTTTGCCGATAGCTATATGCGATTTCCCCGATATCGACCAGGAATAACTCGCAATAGCCATCGGCATCTACACTAATTATGTCGCACCGGTGCACGTATTCGTTCCGCACTAATACGCACGAGAAACCGTGCTCCAAGTCCTCGTCTGCCACTTCTACGCGCTGCCTACGTTGTATGTAGAGGTTCTGCAAAAGGGTTTGCAGAACCGCGTACGCGTCGCTCATCCCGGGCGTTCTGATATGTAGCACACACGATGCTTCGACAAGCAACACTTGGCAAAGCCACATCACGTTACTTAAGACACTTCGGGCGTACGTCGGATACATTTTTCGTTTTGCGATCTACCTCTCGAGAAGACAACGAAAGACTGATGCTCGAGATGCATAGTCTCTTTGACGAGATGTAGCAATTGCAAGATTAGCAAAAATGCACGTGTCTCTACAGGAATGTTCGAGATGCATATTCTCTTTGACGAGATGCAGAAATTACAAGATCAGCAAAAATCCACGTGTCTTCTACGGTATGTGCTTTTTCGCTAAGAGAAATGATAGCATGAAAGATGATACGTTGCAGCTGCACGGCGCGTGGAGAGTTCGATGCTGGTTGTACTCTGAGTTAATGAACTTCAACAATGTGTTTTCAAAACATTCTTAACAGTCTAAAGATCGCTCGATTTAGTCAGACTACTTTATTTTTGCTGAAATTTCTAAATTTTATACGAATTAAAATCACGTCAGTCGAGCGACAACCGTACGATAGAGAGGTGAAAAAATTTATAATACGCTCATAAAAAATGTCGGAGCACACCATTCGATCGTGTATTTTAGCACTATTGAAACTAGCGATAATTCATAGTGCCCGGATTAGACGACACTGTGACGGTAATTGGTGTAGGAGTTTACGAGATTTATCGGGCGAAAAACTCATTAAACGCCTAAAATTCATCTTGTGGTGGTCACCTCTACGTGTCATTATGGTGGCCCATAATAGAGGTATTCTACAAGGGCGTGAAGTGCTTCGATGCGTGTACAAAGAGCTCGAGCGACGCAAGTTCGAAGACACCCCTACAGCCAGAGCGATTTTCAATGAAATTAAAGGTAAGAGCATTATTGATTATAGATCTTAAACTTACCCGTGGGTAAGATATTCAGTCGTCGATAATTTCTACCGTCGATGATTTTTTCTATCAGTAATTCCTACTATCGGTAATTCGTTAATTACTATATAACCAATCTCAACATTTGAAGATTTCAAAATTTCTAAATCCCAATTCTCAAATGATCCATTTTACCCCGGTCACCTTTACTGGATAACCACTTTTGAGTGCGTGATCGGGGATCATTGCCGATCATCTCTAAAGAAGAATTTTCATCCCCCGATGGCTAGTTCACCCCCTAGAGTTGACCGGGGCAATTTGGTTAACTTCTGATTTAACATTCAAAGTATAGGTCATCCACTGGGTCATCGGTACTAGTGGTTGACCACTTTCAGATACGAAATCTGGGGGTCCTCGGGACCACCCCCTCAAAAAATTTTCATCCCCCTACGGTTAGTTCAGCCCCTAGAGCTGTCCGGGGCAATTTGGTTAACTTCTGATTTAACATTTAAAGTATAGGTCATCCACTGGGTCATCGGTACTAGTGGTTGACCACTTTTAGATACGAAATCTGGGAGTCCTCGGGACCACCCCCCTCAAAAAATTTTCATCCCCCTATGGTTAGTTCAGCCCCTAGAGCTATCCGGGGCAAATTGGTTAACTTCTGATTTAACACGCAAAGTATAGGTCATTCATGATAAAATACATGTATAAAATTTAATTTCGTTTGTGAATTTAATATACACTTGAACAGTAATTTCCAATATTTAAGTTGTAAGTTTCATTTTTAACAGTATGATCACATGTTTCCTTTTTGTTTTCTATAACAACTTTACAACAATAACTATATAACAATTTGCCTGAATAATAATAATTACCATGCTTACATAAATACAAATTTTATCTTATATTCACGGAAATGAATTTCCTTTACAGTTTATGCACAGCTTTTCGAGGGCTCAACCGAAGAAGATGAAAATGCGTTAATAGAAGCGACGCGCACTGTGGAAGAACAAGATCAGTGGCGTCAATCACAAGACCCTGATTCTGGTGGGTCTAAGAATTAATTTATTAATATCCAGCCAATAATAATAATAATAATAATGAAAATTATTTTTCAACATCAAAAGAGACCTCATCGGAGTTCGAGCACGGCGTCAATAACGGTGATAACCACACGTATGACGATGACCCGATAATGGTGGCCGTCATCGAAGCAGCTCGCGCTGTGGAAGAGGTTGAAGCAATCCAACATGCATATCGTAAGTATTTCACTTTGCAAAAACGAATGAATGGATTTTGCAAAATTTTCGTAGTCTATACTTCATCAAGAATACGAACTGATAAGTTTAATTTAATAATGATAATCCAATTTTGAATAGCCAATCGAGGAGAAGCATCACCAGACACACTTGATACTAGAAATAATCAGCCGTGCGAGGCCGAAACATCATCAAGTACGGTTGATTTACTCGATGCGTTGGATGGCCCCTCCGGTAACGGCATCGAACCGACCGAGGATACCCCTGAAGAACAAGTCTTTCCGGAGAATCAATTAGGGCTATACCCTACGTTGATGGACGATGCGTGGTTTGAAGGGGTGATGAACCCAGGTAAATAATCGGAAGTGGTACAATACAGGACAAACGTGTGTGTATTAATATCTCCGACGAAAAATCAAATGTAATTTGGAATGAAAAATAAATACAACAAAAATGCAGATCGTCTATTTTCTTCAGGAATACAGAGGGGAGCTGGAATGCGGCGAAATCCCACCACATACAATGAGTTGCAACCACCGGGTATTCGAATCGAAATAATTCAAGAGACAGTACGGTATTTTAAACGTTTTAAACTTCGTGGTCGTGAGACGACCTTACGTATTCGCAAACCACCACCAGAAATTAGCGTAATGAATTGGCTCGAAGGAGCGTTCAATGATCTTCTCACCCACATCACCAACTCCTGCGAGGGTGGGGATTATGTAGGAATATCGTTTACAGCGAGTAACTTGACACACGGCCCCGTATGGCTGTCTTTTCGACCAGCTCGTGATTACGAGTTCCAAGATTTATGGAACCTCATAAGTAGCGTTGCGCAGAGTTCGGAATCTTTTGACCTTAATGACGAATGCAACATAAAAACGTGCGTTGTGAAGGGTGTCGAGGGTCGTGGCCGACGGAAAGGATTAACACACGAGGGTGTAGCAAAAAGATCCATCTTGACAATATGTAACAACGACAATCTATGTTTACCACGATCGTTAGCGGCAGCGCTGGTGCACGCGGAACGGGGGGACATTCGCACGGGCGATTTACATACTAAGTGGCAACGGGTAAGACAAATCAACGGTTCGGACCAAAAAATTGCAGCGCTCGAGCTTACGCGCCGTGCAAATGTTAGAGTACCGAGAAATGGCTGCGGTGTAAATGAAATCGCTCAATATCAGGAATACTTGGCACGAGACGGTATTGCAATTGTCGTCTTTGAGTTTTTGACCCTAGGACTACGTAATAGGGGATCGATTTTCAATGGTACGAAAACTGTAGGAAGCACTGTAGGACAGGTCCGCCACACATTGTATATTCTGTATTACGAACGCTCACACCATTTCCAACCAATTCTCAATCTTAGAGGGGCTGTCGGTAGCACTGGGTTCTGTACGTCGTGTGATACGTTATATCTAAAGTTAGATCATAGATGCGTCGGGAACAAAAGATGTACACGATGTCTCAGGGCGCCTCCATGTGATCCTCGCACAGGAGATACGGTTAGATGCGCAGCGTGCGATCGTGTTTTTTTCGGACAGGAATGCTTTAAAAATCATCGAACCCCCGAGCTCGCAAGGAAAAAAAAAAATGAACGGAGTGTTTGCGCAACTATTAAACGCTGCCCCGACTGTTTTTGCACGATCAGACCACTAGTGAGAAAGAAAAAACACGTGTGCTCCGTAGGTTATTGCGCACCTTGTAAATCAGATCGACCATACAATCACTTGTGTTTCATGCGGCCTCTCCCAAACAATCGAGAATTAAAAGACAAAATATTTATCTTTTATGATTTCGAAACGCAACAGTGTACGCCACTAGAGGGTACCACCGACACACGCGTGCATGAGCCGAACCTCTGTGTTGCACAACGCGTTTGTACAAACTGCTGCTACAATGACTCTATAGCGGAGCCATGTAAATTTTGCGGTATACATGAGTTTGTATACAGACACAGGCCGGTAGCTCAACTGGTAGAGTTAGCTATGCAAGAAATTAAGGGCTTTTCCGGTGCAATCTTAATCGCCCATAACGCCGGGGGTTTCGACGCTTAATTCATTCTCCGGTATTTTATAAATGAAAAGAAGACGCAGTTACCATCACTGATTATGAACGGTACGAAAATTATCACTATGCGTATCGGTAAGCTCGTGTTTCTGGATAGTCTGCACTACTTCCACATGTCTCTGAGTAAGCTCCCGAAGTCCTTTGGGTTAACTGATGCCCTAGCTAAAGGTACTTTCCCTCATCTCTTCATTACCCCAGAGAATCATAATTATGTGGGGGAATTACCCCCGATGAAGTATTACTCGCCCAATAGTATGTCAACAAGTGTGCGTAATAATGTATTCGTACCGTGGTATCGCGAATTGAAAAATACGGGTTATGTGTTCGATTTTCAAAAAGAAATCGTAGCCTATTGTAAGAACGATGTTACAATATTGAGACAGGCCTGTATGGTTTTCCGAAAAATGTTCATAGCCAAAGGGTCTGTTTGTCCATTCGATGAGAGCACAACGATAGCATCCGCTTGCTTTCGCATTTTTAGGAAGAATTTCCTTAAGAACGATACGATTGGTATTATACCTAGAAATGGATACCGATGGGCCAATAATCAATCGAAAAAAAGCAGTTAGCTGGCTTGTATGGATGGAGCATATTCTTGGACAGCGTATTATCCACGCGGGTCGATCGCGTGAGTTCAAGCTACCTATGAATTTAACGGTAGATGGTTACTACGAAACATCGAACGCTACACATGTACTACAGTTCCACGGTTGTTACTGGCACGGCTGTCCGAAATGTTTTTTGGCCGGTAGAGATCAGGCACAGGGCGACGGTATATCCCTGAACGAACGGCACGAGAGAACAACAGCTGCGGCTTCTAAGATACGAAATAGTGGTTACAACCTGACTGAGATTTGGGAGTGTGAATATGATCGTATGCTTGTCGCTAATGAACAAATGCGGGACTTCGTTCGAGATAATGATCTAGTTCAATCAGAACCGCTTAACCCCCGCGATGCTTTTTTCGGCGGTCGTACAGAGAACATGGTCACGCTCTACGACGCTAAAGATGATGAGCAGATACGATACGTCGATGTATGTTCGTTATATCCATACGTTTGTAAATACGGTAAATTTCTCGTGGGGCACCCTAAAGTGTTTGTAGGCGATGAGTGTATGGAGTTAATCGGTACTAATAATGATCTTACAAAAGTAGAAGGTCTTGTCAAATGCAGTGTCTTACCGCCACGCAATCTTTACCACCCAGTGCTACCAGTGCGTATGCACCAGCGTTTGTTATTCGCTCTATGTCGTAGTTGTTGTGAAAGTATGAATCAGAGTGAGTGTACACATGAAAGACCTGAAGAGCGTTTGTTTAACGGTACATGGGTAGTCGACGAGTTGAGAAAAGCCGTATCATGCGGGTATACAGTGCTTCATGTGGAGGAAATTTTGCAATACGAGATAACACAGTATAACCGCGATTCACGTTCAGGCGGTCATTTCTCGGATTACATAAACACCTTTCTAAAAATTAAACAAGAATCTAGCGGTTGGCCCGTGGAGTGTGTGGGCAACGAAGAAGCTCAAACAAAATATATCGATGATTTTGAGCGATCAGAGGGGGTTAAACTAGATCGTGAAGCGATAACGAAAAACCCCGGGCTACGCCAAGTAGCAAAGTTGTGTCTGAACTCGTTTTGGGGAAAGTTTGGACAGCGTGAAAATTTGCCGCAAACCGCGATAGTTTCAACACGCGCAAAACTCGTGGAATTACTGACTAGTGCGGAGTACGAAATTACAGGTATCCTACCTGTAAGTCATCACATATTATATGTCAGCTACATTAAAAGGGACGATACCGTAATCCCCTCAGGAATCGCGAACTCTGTAATCGCTGCGTATACAACAGCTCAGGCACGCTTAAAACTGTACAGTTATTTAGAGCGTTTGGATCGACGAGCACTTTACTGCGACACCGACTCGGTTATTTACGTGACAAACAATAAGCCTGATGAATATGAACCACCAACAGGGCAGCTTTTAGGGGACCTTACAGACGAACTTGAACCAGGTTGTTATATTAAATCCTTCGTTTCCGGAGGACCTAAATTTTATTCGTTCATAACACGCGCGCCCAACGGTACTGAAGCGGAAGTTTGTAAAGTGAAAGGTATAACTCTCAATTTCGCGAATAGTCAATTAATAAATTACAAAACAATACGCGGCGACTTAGTTGGCGACACGGTGGAACCTATCGAGGTGAAGTTTGACGCGATACGTCGAACACCGTTCGATCACGTCGTCACCCGTGCGGAAAAAAAGAAATGTAAACCGTCGAGCGTTAAACGAAGACGAGACGGTGAATACGGTTCGCTGCCATACGGCTACAAAGTGTAATCTATTTTATCAAAATGTAAATAATGTAAATAATGTGGATAATGTAAATATTTATATTCTATATTGAAATAAAACGTTTGATAAATTTTCCTACCAGTCCAAGTCTTTATCACTTACAGCGATTATAATAATTGACTCATTCGTACAGATCGACACGCGGTGGAAGCATCCCTGGACGTCAATGATCTGCGGCCCCACGGGTTGCGGTAAGACATATTTTGTGAAAAAGTTCTTGAAATTTATCACCTGTATGAACAGTGAACCATTCGAGAGAATTATTTTCTATTATTCCGAGTGGCAACCTGCATACACGGAGTACGGTGCATCAATCGAGTTTCATGAGGGCTTACCACAGAGTACAGATTACGCTGGTGACCCACGGGCAAAACTCATAATAATCGACGATTTGATGCGTGAGGCATCTAACAATAGTGTTATAGATCTCTTTACTAAAGGTAGTCATCATAAAAATCTCAGTGTTATTTTCATTACGCAAAACATATTTCATCAGGGTCACGGGCAGCGCGATATCTCGCTGAATGCCAATTATATCGTTGTTTTCAAAAATCCTCGTGATCGTGCTCAAATACAGCATCTTGCACGCCAAGTATATCCTGAAAACCCTCGTTTTTAACAAGAGGCCTATCACGATGCGACATCTAGACCCCATGGATACCTGTTGCTTGATTTGAAGCAGTCAACACCTGATAATTGTCGATTTCGTACATCCATTTTCCGCGATGACCCCCATCATTTCGTATACGTGCCGCGAAAAAAGTTAAAAAGCAGCTGCAACTCGGTTGAGTTACCAGTTCTACGCTTGTAATGCTCTCTATAGGGTCATCAGTGCGAATAAGTTAAAAGAAGTGATACTGCGAGAGAATCGACAATTTAACACGAGTGATGGCGCAAGGAGGTTCACCGCTCTGCAAAAAGCACATTACGATATTGAGAGCCCTTCAACATCTCAATAAGGAGCAGCGTGAAGTTGTTTTACGTAAAGCCGATTCCGGTATCGTGCGCTGTATTTGTGAGTGTGCCTTGAACGTTCTTTGTGGTAACTTGCCGTTAAAGACTGCTCAAAGGAAACAATTACGTCGTCACGCACCCATTCTCCGTCGTTTAGCCTCGAAAAACGGCGGTTGGAAGAGTAAAAAACGCTTTGTTGTCCAGAGTGGTGGGTTTCTGCCTCTCTTATTAGCACCAATACTGGGCACTGTGCTGTCAAATTTGATCAGCAAATAATGGAGCACGCGCGAAAAATGGTCCTGATACCGGAGGAGAATCTATCACAGATTGGTGCGCAGAGTCATCGACAGCCAACTCTTGACACTAATACGTCACGACCTCTGCAAGGAATTGACGCTGTGCTGACCAGACTGGACACGGAGATGAGTCTGTTCTGTTGAAGAAGATGTTCATACGCACGACAGTATGAACGATTCCATCATCATTGAAAGTATACCGACTAAATTCCGTAGCAAGGCTAAACTACTGCTACGTCGTTTGCGCGACGCGCCACCAGCACAGTTTTCTTGGGATTCTTCTGGTGTCGTGTCTATCTGTGGAGTACGAATTAAAGACTCAAATATCGTTGATCTCGTGAATGACGCTATGAGATCGAGGAAAACACCTAAACCAATAGGTCGATGTGCTTTTGCTAAATTTCTGAGAACGATGCATACACCAAGGGAATTCATCGGTAATGAAGAGCTGTGGATGGAATCGAGGGCTAATTCAACATTGCGTAATTCACAGCTCGAAAACGCTATCAGCAGCAGCAGCAGCAGCAGCAACAGCACCAATAGTGATGATGATGCTGCTGTTAGTCAAACGTCGTTTTACAGTGGTAGTGAAAGGAGATCAGATCAAAGTGGTGCTGGTTATAATAAGAAAAGACGTGTAACCTGGATTAACCTCAAATTATAATCATGAAAACATTGGAAAAGGTGTACTTCAATACAGCCCATGAAGCATCGTTTTCAGGTGCCGCGAATCTATTGCGTGTCGCGCGACAGAAGAGAATCTCTAAATTAAGGACGCAGCAGTGGCTTGAAGCGCAGGACGCTTACACAAAACACAAGCCTGTAAGACATCGGTTTCCCCGGCGTATATACAACGTCCGGAATATTGATGATTTTTGGGAGGCTGATCTTGTAGATCTTCGATCAATCAAGGATTATAATGATGGTTATGTTTACCTTCTCGTTGTTATCGATACTCTCAGTAAATTTGCCTGGGTCCAACCGTTACGTGACAAGAGCGCTGCAACGGTAGCTAAAGCATTTATTGTCATATTATCGAAGAAGAATAGTAGCGGTAGATCACCCGTTTGTCTACAAACGGACAAGGGTAAAGAATTCATAGGTGCTGCATTCCAGTCCCTCTTAAAGAAAAAGAACATTCAATTTCGTGTTGCCCGCAACCCTTATGTAAAAGCCGCCATTGTCGAAAGATTCAATAGAACACTGAAGGAAAGAATGTGGCGTTATTTCACCTATTCCAGACAAAAACGTTACATCGATATTTTGCAGAATATTGTTTCAGCATACAATCATGCTACACACAGCAGTATAAAAATGACCCCTGCATCCGTAACTTTCGAGACAGCTGCAAGGGCACGGGATAATCTATTGCAGCGCTATAAGAAAACGAACTATTGCTCTCCTAAATATAATTTAGGTGATATGGTACGTATCAGTAGTGCAAAGGCAGCCTTCACGAAAGGTTACGAGAGTGGATGGAGTAACGAGTTATTTAAGATTCACAGAGTTTTACACAGTATTTGTCCCGTGACATACACCTTACGCGATCTTCCCGGCGAGGATATTGATGAGATATTTTATGAACCTGAGTTATCGCGGGTGAAAACGCCGAAGAAAAAGTAGAACTGACAAAATGAAGGAGGAGTTTTTCATTGTGTTACCCAGCAACAGTAGTATGAGTTATTACCCCGATAACTTGACAACACGATATACCACCCGATTACCGCAATGCGTGTCTCTTCATGGTAGTTGGGCTGTTTCTTTAGCTGAAATACACATACCTATGGAAATGTTGCATGTACCACCCGAGGGGGACCGAAACTTTATTAATATTGTAACGAACGTTGCAATACCAGGCACTGCGGCTGACATTGATTATACGAGTGTTCGTGAATCTGTACCACAGGGGGTATATCGCAGCATAGATACATTACTCGAGACAATTAACGAAATACCGTGTTTGGCGGGGCATCTGAAATTTCAATATGCACACAACGGATATGTTACAGTGACACGTATCTGTAAGTCATGCGAGAATATAGAGCACGCTTTTCATTTTTCCGACGTGTTGAATAAAGTTTTAGGATTCACTCACTCTCAGGATGTGGTGGTACAGAGAGAGTTCAAATACGTTGCTGACAGGCCCGCAAATCTAGCCAATGGCACTCCCAATATGATGTTTGTTTATACTGATATCTGTGAACCCTATATTACCGGGGATGTGCACACACCTCTGCTACGGGTCGTACCAGCCGCAGCCGCTGATACTTGTAATTACGGGGCTGTAAAAATCAGAAGTTTTTCACTACCGCGCTATGTGCCTTTACTACGCACGAGTTTTCAAACAATTACGATTGATATAAGAGATGAATTTGGCGAACCAATGCCATTTGAGTACGGGACGCTGACGGTGACGTTACAATTCAAACGTACAGATTAGAACGATAAAATGACTTACTACGACGAATACTTTGATTTACAAACGGGTGGCGGCCGCGGTGGTTATGGCGGTATCAGCCACGTCTATATAGGCTCACCGAATCAGCGAGGTCATGGTATAGGAAGTTTCCTAGGTGGTCTCTTTCGACGCATATTACCGCTCTTGAAACAAGGGGCCCGAGCTGTCGGTAAAGAGGCGTTGCGTTCAGGTGTCAACGTAGCCAGTGATATCCTGGATTCTGGTATGCACCCAAAAGAAGCATTCAAAACGCGCCTGCGCCAATCCGGGGAAAATCTGAAACGCAAGGCTGAAGAAAAAATCAACACGCTTATGCGGGGGTCAGGTTATAAAGCTGGTAAAATTAATCAACTGATGCATTCTCTCGCGGGACGCGCAACACGACGCAGTGGTGTGAAAAAACGAAAGAAGACAGCAAAATCACGGAGACGCTCGAGCAACGAGCAAAAGAAGAAGACGCGGGGTAAGAGGAAGAAGACAGTCAACAGTAGAGCGAGAGGAGAGGGTGTCAAGAACCGTCGCAAGAAACCAAGAACAGTGAGGGATATTTTTGCCTAATTTCTTATTGTAAAAATAACATTCTTACATACACACTCGTGTGAGTGTCTAAAATCGGAGCTTGAGCTATTCACACTACCACCAACGCAGACAACGATCGAGGGAACGCAATCAGTGTACTATAAGCCCATTTCATCGCTGACGGATGATTCACCGATAGAGTTTGTCGTACCAGGACAAGGCGATGAGTACATTGATCTTGCACATACTATGCTAAGTATGCGAGTTAAAATAGAGGCACCCCCAGGTACAAAAGAGGATCCAATTAAAGTAGGACCCATCAATAATCTTATGCATTCGATGTTCAATCAGGTTGATGTATTTCTCAATCAGAAACTCGTATCACCGCCCAATAATGCTTATGCATACAGAGCGTATATTGAAACGCTCTTGAATTACGGGCCGGGTGCAAAGTCTTCGCATCTCACGAGTGTTCTATGGTATAACGATACACCTGCCAAAATGGATGACGTGAACGATGGTAATACCGGTCTTACAAGTCGACGGAGCGTCTTAGAGACTAGTAAAACGGTCGATCTTCTAGGACATCTGCACTGTGATATCTTTAACCAGGAGAGATTTTTGCTAAACGGTGTTGAGATGAGGTTACGATTTGTGCGAACTAACAACGCTTTTTGTCTCATGACTGGCTCGAAGAATTGTACGGTACGAATCACGGAGGCGTCGCTAGTCGTACGACGCGTTAAGATAGCACCTGGTATACTTCTTGCGCATGCAAGAGCTCTATCTAAATCCACAGCCAAGTATCCTCTGACACGCGTCGAGGTTAAAGCTATATCCATGCATGCGGGTGTCCATGGTGATACTCTTGATAACGTGATACTCGGTCAACTACCAAAACGTATAATCGTCGGTTTTGTCGATAATAAAGCTTTCAATGGTGATCGCGCCATGAATCCATTCAATTTTCATCATTACAACATTAATTATCTCTCGCTGTATGCGGACGGCCTGCAAATACCGTCACGACCTCTACAACCAAATTTTCTAGACGACTCCATGTACGTGGATGCATACCACACACTCTTCTCGGGTACAGGCATACACTTTTCGAATGAGGGTAACTGCATTTCACGCACGATCTACCCCTACGGTTATTGTTTATACGCGTTTGATCTTACACCCGATCTCTCAGCCAATAGCAATACTCATTGGAATCTCGTAAGTCACGGTAGTGTCCGAATAGAAGTACGTTTTGCAGAAGCTCTGGCTTCAACAATTAATTGCATTGTGTACGCTGAATACGATAATGTTTTAGAGATTGACTCATCCCGACAGGTAATTGTGGACTATAGCGGTTAAATACCTATTGAAATCATATATTCACAGAGAGAACCACGACTAGTGTCAGTTAGCGTTCATACCTTGAGGTATCACGATCGTGCAATACATCATGAATATCGTCATCGATATACAGGGTCTAAAGGATAGAGCTAACGAGTTTATTCCAAAAGAAATAGCTGTAATATCTGTCAACGCTGATTTTAGCGCACACTGGATCATATCACCACCCCATGCGTATAAAAGTTTACCACCTAGTGTAAAGAGACAAAACACATGGTTGATCAATAATCATCATGGTATAGAGTGGTCCGACGGGGAAACATCTCTACGCGCTGTTGAGAGCGTTTTGAAGAGAATCGCCGTGCAGGTCGACCGTATATTTACCAGAGGAACTGATAAAGCGAATTATTTAACACAGCTAACCGGATGTTTCGTTATAAATTTGGAAGAAGACGCAATGGACCCGTCATTCCGTAATTTACCATCGTGCAACACTCTCTGTGTCTATCATAGTGTATTGTGTAGAAATAGCTCGTATAGGTGTGCTCTAAATAGTGCTGCAAAAATAAAAAAGTGGCTTTGTCAGAGCGATCGTATCAATTCTCTGTGGGAGTATAGGACAACTACAACGTGGTACGTCGGATTAGGCTCACGCAAGGAACTCGGCGTATCTCATGAACAGCCTGCAAATACTACGGGCACTTCAGAGTATCAAGATCCATACTATCGGTGTCTTACCTGCCGATCGCATCCCGAGGGTGTGGACGAAACCGATTGCAATTGTCGTTAACACAGATGGCCACAAGCAGCCCGGAACACACTGGGTCGCCATGTACGTCGATCGAGCTGGAAATGGATGGTATTTCGATAGCTACGGATTACCACCCGTCATCCCTCAGCATCTCCAACGACTCCGGCGCAACTGCAAACTCTTTCGCTACAGCACTTCCCAACTACAGAGTCCTGAATCACAATTTTGCGGTCATTATTGCGTTATGTTTCTTCATTATATGTCTACAGGCCTTGGGATTCATCGCTTCAGAAGCGTATTCTCAAATAATTTGTCGAGCAATGATATAATAATCGGAGAATACTATAAAGCGTATTCCCGCAAGCATGAGCAGACTGAGTAATCAGAATAAACAATTTAACGTTTGTGTGCAAAAATGCTGCTCACGGTCTCGTTAATTACAAAATGAAGAAAATAATTGAACAAAGACGGAGAAACGTAGGGGTGGCCTTCATCAGAGGTGTCAGTGACACCGCACTCGTTGATCCGCAGCTGCAAGATATTGTGTTACATGCACACGTGTCTTCGAGACAATCGGATGGTTCAGCTAACGCTGCAGTAAATTCATAATGTTCAGAGTAGGGGGTAATATACCGCTGATGAGGTCTTTTCAAATCGAGCAACGAAGATTCATTCGCAGTCGAGCCATCTTAGATACTACTTCTTCTCCTTTGAATTTATATGTGCAAAAAACGTATTATTCTAAAGTCTCGAATAGAAAAACTCTTACAAGACATTGAAGCAATCAAAGTTTTGATTCAGACAAGAATAGACTTACATTCTTTAACGCGTAAAATCAAAGTGCTCAAACTACAAGATGGATTTATCAATGATCAACAAAGTGGGTAGACCAGAGGCGTATTTGCCACTGAAAAAATTGTCGGAGCTGACAATTGGAAAAAAATATATCGTCACGAATATGAGGGCAGTTCAAACCAGATGGGGTGCACGTATCGCCGTGGATCTCCAGAACGAATTTACGTGTTTTTTACCGTCGAGATTTGCGGAGGCCTTTGCGAAGAACGATGAACTCTTCCAACAAATGATCGTCGGCGCGAGTGAAAATCAATTACTTATGGTATATTATGGTTCGAAGTACAATCATTTGGAGTTCGAGGAAGTCCCTCTATGAGGACTCCTCAGGTAATTAAAAACACCAAAGTTTTACGATGTATAAGATACATTCCATGGTACTGTTGCGACCCGGAATTTCGGCAAGCAACGTTGCGAAACATTTATTGCACTTCGCTAATCATATTCAGCATATTCGCTGATCGCGAATATTGCAATCGCACCATGCGACATTTTTGTCAATTAAGCAATAATGCAATTCAGCATTATCGTGTAGGAACTAAGGTGAACTGGAAGCGACAGCGCCAGTACACCAGTAGTCTTAAATCGACTTCAAGAGCAATCGGTTGGGCTCGCGAGTAGAGTACATTAGCAAGTTGTAATTGTAATAAATACATTTTATATTTAAACTCGTGTGGATTCCAATCCTTTAACCCTTTGAAGCATACATTTTTCCTGACATAAGATCTACTTTAAATTTGGGGTCCGGGGGTTTTTTGGGTCGCTGATTACGAATCCGAGCTCAAAATCCGGAAATTCAATATGGCGGATCCAATATGGCGGACCAAAATGAACAAAGTAGCTTGATGAAGATGAAACTCGGTATGCAGGGGTTTTTTGGGTCGCTGACTACGAATCTGAGTTCAAAATCCAGAAATTCAATATGGCGGATCCAATATGGCGGACCCAAATGCACAAAGCAGCTTGATGAAGCTGGAACTCGGTATGCAGGGGTTTTCTGGGGTCGCTGATTACGAATCCGAGCTCAAAATTTAGAAATTCAAAATGGCGGATCCAATATGGCGGACCAACATGCTCAAAGTAGCTTGATGAAGATGAAACTCGGTATTCGGGGGGTTTATTGCGTCGCTGAATACGAATCTGAGCTCAAAATTCAAAAATTCAAAATGGCGGATCCATTATGGCGGACCAAAATGAACAAAGTAGCTTGATGAAGATGAAACTCGGTATGCAGGGGTTTTTTGGGTCGCTGACTACGAATCTGAGCTCAAAATCCGGAAATTCAATATGGCGGATCCAATATAGCGGACCCAAATGCACAAAGCTTGATGAAGCTGGAACTCGGTATGCAGGGGTTTTTTGGGTCGCTGACTACGAATCTGAGCTCAAAATCCAGAAATTCAAAATGGCGGATCCAATATGGCGGACTAAAATGCTCAAAGTAGCTTGATGAAGATGAAACTCAGTATTCGGGGGTTTACTGCATTGCTGAATACGAATCTGAGCTCAAAATCCAGAAATTCAAAATGGCAGATCCAATATGGCGGACCAAAAAGCTTAATGTAGCTTGATGGAGATGAAACTCCGTATTCGGGGGTTTATGGTATCGCTGAATACGAATCTGGGCTCAAAATTCAAAGTAGCGGATCCAATATGGCGGAGCAAAATGCACAAAGTAGCAAAGTAGCTTGATGAAGATGTAACTCGGTAGGCCCTGGTTTTTTGGGTCGCTGATTACGAATCCGAACTCAAAATTCAGAAATTCAAAATGGCGGATCCAATATGGCGGACCAAAATGCACAAAGTAGCTTGATGAAGATGAAACTCGGTATGCAGGGGCTTTTTGAGTCATTGAAAACGAATCTCAGTTTAAAATTGAACAATAAAAATGGCATTTCCAATATAGGATAATGGCTTGGTCACTGATACTAATCTGAGCTTATAATTTGAAAATAACGAATGCCAGATTCAATTCGGTAGACTGAAACATAAAATTGTCTTGATGTAGAGGAAACTCGGTGCTTCAGGGTTATTGAAGTCGCTAATTTTGAAGCCAGTCAAAATATATAAATTAAAAACGTTCTAGTATGGCGTCCCAACGTGCAAGAAGTTACTTGACTTGAACAAAAGTCATTACTTCGAGCGATTAGACGTCACACATTACAAAACTGAATTCGAGATACAGGCATTAGAAGTATTGAACCAAAATAAAGGTAGTATTATGATTTGAATGTAACTCAGTACTCTGGATTTTTTGTGATAGCTGATTAGGTTGCATGCAGTCCAGCCGAATAACCATTTACATCGCGTAGTGGCTATCGTATTATCAGATACTTACGGCTACGTAGTTTATTCTGTTTTCATGCTTGCGCAGTGTAAAACGCCAACGGGTCAAAAAATTGCACAGTTGAAAACATATTGAGCATCTCCGATGTTCTAGTAATTCCAGTAAAATCTCCGGTTTTCGTTTGTCATATTGCATCCGCCATTTCTTATTTCTGGATTTTTAGTTCAGATTCGTAATCAGCGACCCAAAAGACCCCCGCATACTGAGTTTCATCTTTATCAAGCTACTTTGAGCATTTTGGTCCGCCATATTGAATCCGCCATTTTGAATTTTTGGATTTTGAGCTTGAATTCGTAATCAGCGACCGAAAAAACATCTCTGAACTCATTTTTTGTTCATTGTTTACCTGGCGGATTAACTATAATTACATTTATTATCTCGAAAACGTGTTTTTTTGTACTATAGTAATTATTAACATCCACTTAGTGAAACATAAACCCTTAATAGTCATATTGTAGTAGCAATTGGTCTTCTAACATCCTAAATATACATTTACATTCTTCGTTATACGCTAAAAAAAATTTTTATTGAAGAAAAACAGAGTTGAAGTAGGTGACATACCAGTATGTCACTATGCTTCAAAGGGTTAATCGGTCCCGATCCCTTAATATATTAATTGAACCGAGTCAGGAAAAGGGCTGATCACCCTTTGAGCATTTCGGGCACAACAATTTGGTGGCAGCGGTGGTATCACCGTAAGCGAAGTTTAAACAATCTACAACCAAACCCAGGAACGAACCCGACACGCAGTCGTTGGGGTAAATAGCCTGGTGCGATTTAACACGCAGTCGTTGAATCGTCAAGACGTCAGAAGGTACCACTGACGAGGACGAGCCAACTACGAGGTCAAGCACGACTGGAAGGACGTACAACTTGACCAAGGGTGACCAGAACGTCGCCAACCGGGGAATAACGTCGAGGTCAGCACGACTACGAGGACGGCAACCCTGAAGTTCCACAGCGCCATGGAAGGAATTCTAAATCTGTAAGTGGCGGTTTTCTTTTTTCAGAGCCAAATATTTTAAAAATAAAAAAATTAAAAAAATAAAAAATTCCGTAGGACTGGGCCCGCGAGCTCATATCCTTCGTTAACAAAAATCGAGACCCTTACCAATAATCGGTGCAAGTTTGTAGCAACTTGCAGGGATTTTGGTATTAATTCGCGAAAGGCAGGAGGCAAGGCTATCTCCAACCACTGTCCATCATAACTAAAATTTTTTATAAAAAATCCGTAGGACTGGGCCCGCGAGCTCATATCCTTCGTTAACAAAAATCGAGACCCTTACCAATAATCGGTGCAAGTTTGTAGCAACTTGTAGGGATTTTAGTATTAAATCGCGAAAGGCAGGAGGCAAGGCTATCTCCACCCACTGCCCATCATAATTTAAAAATAATAAAAAAAATAAAAAATAAAATATATATATATATTTTAGATACAAGCCCTTCCGCGATAATAAAAAAGTTAACGAATCAACGATGGAAGACGGGAAGGAGACTCAGCAACAACAGAGGTCCAATTCCGAAAAAACCACACTACCGGGAAAGGATCTCGGAGCTGTGGCTGGAGTTGAAGCAGCCATAGGAGACATATCACTGAGGACAGACGACGTCCTCAGACAGCTATCTCCTGCCGAAGGGGTAACAGATAAAGCGAAGGACCCACTCAATAAGGAAACTTTGGATTCTTATTTTGGGATCAACACCAAAAGAGGCACGTCGTTCACTAAAACGACAGGGAAAACTGAAAAAAGGGAACCAGTGACGGACGTCAACAGAGAAAAGGGGGCGAAGGTCCCAACGACACCGGAAGTGGACGGTGAAATAGATGCGCTGCTCAAGGCCAGTGGATTGGGCGAGCGTGAGGGGGCTCTAGCCAGAGCACGAGCGAATGCACCCGGCATTAGTGGTGGGAGTGCTCTGCGGAAAATCATCCCACCTAGTCGATGGGATATAACTCCGGAAGTCCCGAAAAATAGACGGCCACGATATCCGGAAGGAACTCCGGAAATCGAGGACAGCGACTATGAGTTACCTCCTCCGTTGCGGAGAGGAGGAAGAAATGCTTCCGCTGGAGGAAGATTAGAGGAGCGAGGAGGGAGTCTTGCTCGTTCGGCAGCAATAACGGACCACAACGCCACACAAGACCTACTCGTGTCTATGCATCGACAAGGAAACGAGCTAGACGATCAGATGATGCTGATACAGCTCCTTCAAGGTCAAGTGGAAAGGCTCGAAAAGGCTCTTTCCGAAAAAACAAATCCACGTACGGGAAGAAATGGCGAAGAAGTAAATAATGAACGAGAGTCAGCAGTAGTTACGCCCAGAGGACGGCCAACAAGGTCACCAGGAGATCCACCTGAAGGGTCACCATCAGGACCTCCAGGAGGGCCGAGAAGAAATGGAAATTGGGGACCACCGGGAGAACCTCCAGGAGGGGGACCAGGTGGAGATCCACCAAACGATCCGCCAGGGGGATTTGTGCAGAATAGGTTCAGTGAAGGACGGAGGTATCTCGACCTTGGATTGGCATTAAAACATGTAAAACATTTTGATGGCAGTGACTCAGCTGAACTAGACGGATTTTTGCGGTCATGTGAAACCGTATTTGCCAGGGTACGCGAAGATGACTACGAGTTACTACTGGCATTGGTTCTCAGCAGTAAAATTGGTGGACGAGCGACAAGAGAACTAAAGCATAAATCCATCTATACGCTTGAACAACTGAAAGCTGAGTTGGAAGCATTGTACGGCCATAGGAAATCACTGTCTGCCTTACAAATGGAATTTAACTCGTTACGGCAAGGACCGAGCGAAGATATAGCCGCGTATGCAGCTAGGACAGAGAAAATCACCGTAGAAGTGGTTGAAAAACTCTGCGAGACCGTATCTACAGAAAAAGATGCACGCACGGTAGAAACAATGACCCGAAAATGTGCACAAATGAATTTCGAGAATGGATTACACGGTCAGGTGCAAATATTGGTTAGATCACGTAATTATTCCTCTCTTCATGAGGCAGTGACCGGTGCAATAGAAATAAGCCACATGGTTCAGCCGAAAGGAGGAGCGGGAGGTGTTCATAATACCAATAATCGAAAATCCCTATCGGGAAAAGCAGGTGAAAGAAATTGCTATATTCGCGGAAATTCGGGACATCTGGCGAGGGATTGTACTCGCAGATCAGGAAGGGTAAGCCTCCCTGCCCCTAGTGCACCAAGGAACATAAATCAAGTTGAAATAATCTGCACTTATTGCAAGAATAAAGGGCACACCTGGTTGGAATGCAGAAAGCGATTACGGAAGAAGTATGAAGTAGGCCAAGGTCGCGAAGGAAACAGCAACGGCAGTAAGCAGCGCGGAAGCGATAGGCGAAAAGAATCCAGTATGGCCGCTAGAAATAATATCCGCACACTCGGGTCTTTGCAAATCAACACTATCACCACAAGAAGCCCGGTGAAGGACCCGAGTAGAGGAGTCAGCGATAAGCAGAAAGAATTCAGCATGGCCGCCGCGAGTAGTAGTACTACGTCTGCTACTACTACCAACGCGCGTACGTTGAGCGGCGTGCGATTCACCAAGGCACTGAGGCCAGGCGCCGCGGAGGGGCCGAGAGGGGAAGCGAGCGATAAGACGTTGCTACGGGTGCTAGAGGTATCGGCACCCACGACGAGTGCAACGGCCAGCGACATTGATATCGCCAGCACTACATCGGTACGGGGGGTTCTGACCCTTAAGGCCGATACAGGAGCTCAATGCAGCATAGTGAAATATAGTTGCGTAAAGACTGAGACTCCTATAATGGATAATGATGCAGAATTACAGGGCGCTGAAGGAAGTACATTCCGGCCTATCTGTAAAGCGGAAGTGACCCTACAAATTCCAGGGAAATCTGTAAAACATTGGTTTTACGTTGTGAAAGATGAAATCCCAATAACTGTAAATGGATTATTGGGAATGGATTTCATCAAGAAACATAAGGCAAATATATTGCAGGGAGAGACATTCGAGTTATATGGACATAAAATACCATTGGTAGATGGAAAGTCAAAAATCGTCCTCACACCTCGGTCGGAAACCATTGCGTACGTATCTACTACGAGTCAAAATCCCGGAATACTCTCTCGAGTGGAAATAGGTGAAGGAATATTAATGGGGGCATGCTATACACCACCACTAGGAAGTAGCTGTGTGGTGAACCTCGTTAATACAAACGAGAGGGAAGTAGTAGTAGAGCGTCCGACGGTGACACTCGAGCCGCTCGAGATAACAGAGCTCGACGCGGAGTCCAACGCTCTAAGTATGAATGCTGTGAGTAAAGAAAGAGGGGTATACCGACTCCAGCGGTTAGAAAGAGAGCTCAACATGAGTCACCTCAACGGTGAAGAGAGAGAAGCCCTACTTCAGCTCATAAGAAAATATGAAAATATCTTCCATCTAGAGGGTGATAAACTACCTTGTACTCATATGGTGAAGCACCGAATACCATTAAAGGAAGGCACTTTACCAATGAAGGTGCATCCTTATCGATTACCGGAAGCCCACAAAAAGGAGGTCGAACGACAAACTTGCGAAATGTTGAAGGATGGAATCATCCAACCCAGTAGGAGCCAATGGAACGCACCCTTGTTAGTGGTGGCCAAAAAACCGGATGCCTCTGGAAAAGTAAAAATGCGAGTAGTGGTGGATTTTCGGAAAATAAATGAAGCCACCATTGGAGATTCCTACCCACTTCCAAATATCACGGAGATATTGGATCAATTGGGAAAAGCCCAATACTTTTCCACTCTCGACCTTGCTTCTGGATTCCATCAAATTCCGATGGCTAAGGAAGATAAGAAAAAAACAGCATTTTCTACACCTCAGGGCCATTTCGAATATAATCGAATGCCATTCGGGTTAAAAAATGCGCCTCCAACTTTTCAGCGGTTAATAAACTCCGTACTAGCCGGAATACAGGGCATAAAATGCTATGTTTACCTAGATGACATTGTTGTTTACGGGAAAAACCTGCGTGAACACAATGAAAGACTAGAAGAAGTTTTCCGACGATTAAGGGAAGCTAGACTGGCTGTGAAGCCACAAAAATGCCAATTCTTGCGGAAAGAGATGCAATTTCTAGGTCACATCATTTCCGAGGACGGGGTACGGGCAGATCCGGAGAAACTTGCGGCTGTGAAGGAGTACCCTGCACCTAAAAATGTTATAGAAGTACAATTATTTTTGGGATTAACTGGTTATTACCGAAAATTCATAAAAGATTTTTCGAGGATAGCCAAGCCATTAACGGAGCTAATAAAGAAAGATACTAAATTTGAATGGACGGCTGTGCGCGATGCTGCATTCGAAGAATTAAAGAATGCATTAACAACTGCACCGGTATCACAATACCCAGATTTTCAGCAGCAGTTCTTGGTAACTACAGATGCATCGGATAAGGCTATTGGAGCCATCCTCTCGCAAGGCAAGGTCGGAGAAGACTTGCCTATATATTACGCAAGCCGCACACTCTCAAAGGCAGAAACGAATTATACCACAACGGAGAAAAAATTGCTCGCTATAGTATGGGCTATAGCGCAATTTCGGCCCTATATATATGGGACGCGGTTTAAAGTGATAACCGATCATCACCCTCTTACATGGTTATTTGGGGTGAAAGATCCAGGTTCACGGCTAATGAGGTGGCGAATAAAATTGGCAGAACACCAATTTGACGTGGAATACGAGGCTGGCAAAAGAAATACCAACGCAGACGCGCTTAGTCGTATATACGTTACTACGAGAGCACGCGCGCGAGAAGGAGAACCTGTGCTGAAGGACGTGCGAGAGAAAGAGACAGAGCAACACGCCGTTTCTACAGACAGCGGCTCACCTATACGCACCAATACACCCAAGGCAGGCGAGTCGGGCTCCCGCGGTGCGAATATCAGCACAAAGCGGAGAGCCGAGGAGACAGAGAGAGCTATAGAGGATACCGCTCTACCATATAGCGAGCAGTGCAGGGAACAGGGGGCTGCGCCGCGGCTACCCGTGAGAGGTGGGAGCGCGAGCGAGCGACCTGGCTTGCAGCAGAGCGAAAGAGATGCTATGAGACAACTGCAGCCAATCACTGAAATAGGTGAAGCAGTCCGCGCGGACTGCAATGCTTCTGGAAGGCTGGGGGAAGCGGAGAGCGGGGAGAACGAGAGTATACCTTTGCGCTCAAGGAGGGACAAGGAAGCTACGATGCAAAAAGAGTGTAGCTGCAGCAACGGTGTAACCTGTCCTTCTTTGGAGGATAGAGGGAAAATACTAAAGGAATATCATGATGCCCCTCTGGGTGGGCACCAGGGTATTAAGAGGACTCTGAAACGAATCCAAGCAAAATATGTATGGCCAGGAATGAAAAAAGAAATACAAAGACATATCGCTGCTTGTGAAAAATGTCAGAAGAACAAGCTCCGATGCGAGGGCAAAGTACCTATGGTGATTACAGACACGCCTGGACGAGCTTTCGAAAAGGTAGCTGTGGACATCGTTGGACCACTACCTTTGAAATGTGCTGGAAATAAAAACATACTTACTTTCCAGGATGCTTTGACGAAATACAGCGCGGCTGTGGCCATCCCAAATCAGGAAGCCCATACAGTCGCGAAAGCTTTAGTGACGGAGGTAATTTGTCGATATGGAACCCCCGAAATAATCCTTTCGGATAGGGGTACGAACTTTTTGAGTTCTACATTTAAAGAGGTCTGCAAGTTGTTGCGGATTAAGAAAATCCAAACTACGGCTTATCATCCTGAAAGTAATGGAGCATTGGAAAGGTCGCACCGAACTTTGGCCGAATATTTAAAAAATTTTATAGATGAAGATCAAGACGATTGGGATGAGTGGCTGCCGTACGCTATGTTCACGTACAACACCACTCCACACACAGCTACCGGAATGACTCCCTATGTGTTAATGTATGGACGCGAGGCCGAGTTGCCTACTGCGGTGAAACAGGAGCCGCGCTCCACTTACACACACGCAGACTATGCCAGCGAGCTGCGAGAAAGATTACGAGCCTCGTGGACGGTGGCCAGACATAATCTAAGCAGTGCGAAAGAGAGGGCGAAGCTGGATTACGACGTCAAAGCATGACAGCGTGAATATCTTGTAGGTGACCACGTACTATTGCACGATAATACGGTACGGCGGGGACGATCAGCCAAACTGACACCCACATGGACGGGGCCACACACTATCACGGCGGTGCATAGTCCCGTCACCTATACAATTAAAATGGGACGTAAAACCGCGACGGTTCACGTTAACCGTCTGCGACATTTCGTCGAGTATTAGGGTGTGTGTATGTATATATTAGCTTATCGCATGCAACGGCCATTAGACCGTCCCCATGCTCCTAAGTGAGAGAGAAGATAGGGAGCACGGATGCGCCAGAAAAAGAAGGCTGCCACGTGCTCGCAAGAAAGAAGGAGAAGAGGATAGTGAGTACGGATGCACCAGAGAGAGAAGGCGACCACGTGCTCGAAAGAGGAAAGGAGAGACAGATAGAGAGAGAGAAAAGTAAGGCACGGATGCACAAGGGGCATCTACGCGCGTGAGAAGGGAGAAATGAGAAAAAGCCTTACTCATGGTACTGACGCAAAGTGCGTCCTCATGATTCTATTGAAGGGAAGGATGGGGTCATCCGCGATCGATTACGCGGGGGAAAAACTTAAAATTAAGAAAAAAAAAAACACATAATTTTGGTTTTGGGTTTTTTAAAGTTTATTATAGGGAGGGGATAATCCCCTCCCCAGCGGAAAATACAATACAAATATCAGAAATCAGAAGAGAATTAAATTAGAATTTCTGCTGCGGCCCCGCATATCGGACATTGCCGATAGTTGTGGAATAGGCGGCGGAGGCCCAGAAAATCCGCCGCTACGTCCTCCTCGTCGCCGCCGTTCCAAATATAGGTGGCGTGACGCCTCGCGGCCTGGCGGCGGCGCCGCACCGTGAGGGCCTCCCTAATAAATGTGCAGGCCCACTCCGGCCTCTGGGGTCGCCTCGCCGTCCCCGGAACATAGATTATATTGTTCTGAAAAAAAAAAAGGAGAGAAAAGAGATTATTAATGTTAGGCTCATAAATAAATTGAATAAAAAATGGTACTCACGATCGCCTCTAGCAAACGGCGGCTTAGGCTCCCGCCTTGAATGATCACTGCTCCGCTCATTTTTACGCTGATTTTGAAGAGAGGAAGCGTCTGGTCGTTGAAGCGGTTGACGATTTAATGAGTTGGTGGCAGCTACTCAGTGCCAACCACCGGTCAACGACGGGGGTAATTTACAAAGTAAGCAGTCCCACGGTCGAAAACTGCTTTAACCGTTGTCTTCTGGTTTCAGGATTGCGCTGTTCCTCGCCTACCTTATCAAAACCAGCACGGCCAACGAGGAATATGCGCTGAAACCATTCACCGACAATCCCGGCATCTTCTACGAGGAAATTGGAAGCGTCACACAAACAAAAGCGACATGGAGACTTGCCATACACATGGATCTCACATGTATACTCCGTCGAGAAAGGATGGTTAAATTAAATTTGCAACGTGTGCGCGACGCGTGTAAAGTCGAGGATGGAATTGGTCAAGCCGACGAATTATGTCACGCGCTTCTAGAAACCGTCGAACACATGTCATCAAGGGTAGAAGATGGCATGAGCACCGTTCATGACCTAATTGAACCCAATTCGTTGCGAAGACGCAGAGGACTCATCGATGGAATGGGATCGATAATCAAATCAATCACCGGAAATATGGATGCTGCAGATGCGGAGCGGATTAATCACCAGATAATGGCCCTGCAGGCGGGTGAACGAACCCTAAAAAGAGGCATCAAGGGACAACTGCAGGTCGTTTCCTCCACTCTGCGGTTATTTAACGATACCGTGGACAGGATAGTGGCCAATGAGAACACCCTTCTCGGCCTTGTAAATGCAGCACGGCGTGATCTAATCGCTGACAAAGATCAGCTCATGAGACGTGTACGTCTTGACGAGAGCCTAACTGCCGTAAGTGTGGTGGTAGAGGAACTCCTTACCGACTCGCGGGAGTTAGTATTGCTCCTGGCCGAGATATCAACGGGAAAGGTGAGCGCAGCGGTACTACCACCGCGTAAGCTAGTGGAGTACCTCACGGATGCACTACCACACCTACCGGCTGGCACTGGATTCCCCTTACCGATAGTAAGGAGTGAGGCAAACTCCTTGATGCGACTCATCGACGCGCGGGCATACAGTGATGGAACAGCGGCCATACTGCTATTGGATATCCCGCTGATAAGCTCACAGCGTTACACCGTCCACCGGCTATACCCCGTGCCTGTGAAGGGTATTAATGACACCTACTACTACGTGGATACAACAGAAGACCTCGTAGTAGTAGATCAGGCGAATAGAAATTTTTTGCGGATGTCATCAGTAGACTTGCGGAATTGCAAAAAATTCGGAAAAAATTTTATATGCTCTCCTCAGCACCCTTCGGTGCCCATCACAAAACATGCACCATGCGAAATACTAACCTTGGTAAAAATCGACACTGAGGGCGGTCTCAGGTGTCCTAAGCGAGTTTTAACTCTGACCAGCACGCTTATCATCCCTATGGAGCAACCCGGAAGATGGATGTACATCGCACCTTCAGAAGAAATAGTAACAATAACTTGTAACAAAAAACCCGCGTTCCGCGAATCGTTAATAAACTCGGGTATTTTGGCTCTGATAGGTTCGTGCGAGGTAACCGCCCAAGATTTTAGTATTCGGACCCTTAAAAGGGTCACAGACACTCGGAACGAGGAATATCTACCTCCGTTTAAACTTACATTATCCGACATCGATGTGAATTATCATTCACAATTACAAAAAGTTAATAAGAAAGTGCAGTTCTTAAGTGTATTGCGGAATCCCGAGGAGTTAAGGACCCTTGGTTCACGTGTGAAAGAGATAACTAGAGACTTAGATAAAGACAATAAGTACAGTGAGCAGTGCTACCATAATATAGCACTGTATTCTTTAGTAGCCTTAGTTTTTGTAGCCTTGGCCTGCTATGCCGCATATCGGTTACACCGGCTGAGGCGAAGATGCAACGCGACACCGGCAAGGCCAGAGGAGGCGGTGACCCCTCAAGAAGCACCGTCCGCAGTCGAGATGCGTGCGGAGTCAGTGCCCCCGCGTATCAGTAGTTTACATGTAGATAGGGCTGCTACAATTCAGAGGCACCCATTGCGTTTTTCATATCATGCCAGAGCTACAGATAAGCCATGATTTATAAGAGTATCCATATATCACATAAATAGTCGAAAGTTCAACCAACTTGCTCAGAAAAAATTTTTTTTTTTGAATCTCAACAATTTTTCTTTTTAAGGGGGGAGGGATGTTGCGACCCGGAATTTCGGCAAGCAACGTTGCGAAACATTTATTGCACTTCGCTAATCATATTCAGTATATTCGCTGATCGCGAATATTGCAATCGCACCATGCGACATTTTTGTCAATTAAGCAATAATGCAATTCAGCATTATCGTGTAGGAACTAAGGTGAACTGGAAGCGACAGCGCCAGTACATCGGCAGTCTTAAATCGACTTCAAGAGCAATCGGTTGGGCTCGCGAGTAGAGTACATTAGCAAGTTGTAATTGTAATAAATACATTTTATATTTAAACTCGTGTGGATTCCAATCCTTTAATCGGTCCCGATCCCTTAATATATTCATTGAACCGAGTCAGGAAAAGGGCTGATCACCCTTTGAGCATTTCGGGCACAACAGTACTGTGTTTGCTACTGTCTACTCGATTTTTAATGTAGACAATTCACAAAGTGTTTCAACCAATTCACCAACTAGCATCAGGACGTGATGGAACCCTAGGCCTCATTTGTGTTCCATTAAAGTTCACCACCACCAGCGTCATCATACCATAGTGTTACAAATATATGTAAACAAAAATATGTAAAAATATGTAAAATATTTCCCATATGTAAACAAAAATATGTACAATATTTTCAATAAATAAAAAAGGTGGTGCGCTATGACGACACACTGCTCCTGCAACCCCCACTCCTACCCCCACTTCTCTGAAAAAAGGAGTGGAGATAGGACTGGGGATTACCCCCCACTCCTATCCCCCACTTCTTCTTGGAAAAGAGGAGTGGGGATAGGAGTGGGGATAGGAGTGGGGGTCGCCATAGCGCACCGCTTACTACTTCCGATGTAATATTTCTGGGAATTTCATGAAATTTTCGCATTATGGCATTCAATACGTACGTTATAAAAAAATCGTAAGCACTAAGATTTTAAATAGAAAAAAAATTCGAAAATCGCTTCAAAAAAATCCACACGTTGAAGATTTGTTTTAAAATTGGCCAACCGAAAAAGACGGAAAATTTCGTTAAAAAATGGCCGCCCATTCGTTAATACTTGTAGAAATCTAAAAAAAATTGTGCTTATAGGAAATCGTGGACCGCAAAAACCTGCCGAGGAAATTTCTTTTTGTCCTCTCCGTCACATAGTTATGATTTTTTAAAGTCAAAATTTTGCAGATGCAGAAATCTTCTACGTCATAAAAAATCTGAAAACATTCTTTGAAGTCTGATATATATCGACATGTAATAGCCTGCAGTAAAAGGATATCTACGTATCTAACTTTTTTTAATATTCGTTTTAAAAAAAATTCGTTGAAAAAAAACGAGCATCCGGCCTAAGCTTAAAAGAATTGATATAGGATCCACGATTCATAAGAATTTATTCAAATTTATTTGAAACAACGTTTAATATTTTCATCATAAATAATTATTAAGCATCCATTTTTTTTAACGATTTAAAAATGTGTCTCTGCGTAGAGGTGTAAAAATAACATAAGCAACCGGAGGATAAAATCCAAGAGGTTGACGGGCAGAACCAGGTCGAGTTGGTATGGAATAGCCTCATAAATACAATTTTTTTTAATACGGAATATTACATTGTAGATATTCGAATCTGTTGATTATTCTGTTTTCTTTTTAAATTTTTTATTATAATTTTTTTTTCTTCACGAAATCTATAAGTTCACGCGTAATCTGGCCCTCGTTGGTAGAGTCGATGTGTGATTAATTTTTTTTCCAATATACAGCACGTTGGAAAATGTAGAAACAGTATTTTACTGCCGGGAATGTCGCACTCCCGCAGTGTTGGTAAAGACAATTTTTAATTTTGATATAAATATTTATTAAAGAAAATCGGAGCGAAACAAACACGTCCGCTCTCTTTGCGATTTTTTAAAATAACTACCCGCGTAGAAAAAAAGAATCTTTTCGAGAATCTTTTCAAGAATCTTTTCAAGAATCTTTTCAAGAATCTTAGAAGAATCTTGAAAAGAATCTTGAAAAGAATCCCGGATAGGATCCGGAAAAAGACACTTTTCAAGATTCTATCCAAAATTCTTTCGGATATTCTTTCAAAGATTCTTTTCAAGATTCGACTGAAATTTCATTTCAGTATTCTCTACAAAATTCTTTTCAAGATTCTATTAAAACAATATTTTTAGGATCTTTTACCAGATGCTTTCCAGGATTCAATGGAAAGATTTTTTCCAAGATTCTATACAGGATTTTATGTAGAAATTTCTTCTAGGATTCTGTCGAGGATTCTTTACAAAATGTTATTGAACGATTCTTTCCAAGGTTCTACTCAGAATTTAATTCTGAAATTCAATTTAGAATTCTTGACAAGATTTTATGGCAGGAATCTTTTCAATATTCATCCAAGCTTCATTTCGGGATTCTATTGAAAGATTCGTTAAACGAATTTTTTAACGATTCTATTGAGAAAACATTTTTAGGATTCTCTACAAGATTCTTTACAGGATTCAACTGCAAGATTCTTGCCAAGATTCTATACAGAATTTTATATTGAAATTTCTTCTAGGATTTTATCCAGGATTCTTCACGAAACGTTATTATAATATTCTTTCCGAGATTCTAAGCAGAATTGATTCTTGAAATTCATTTTAAGATTCTTGTCAAGATTTTATTGCAGGACTCCTTTCAAGATTCCATCGAAGCTTCTTTTAGGGATTCCATTGAAAGATTCGTTAAAAGATTTTTTTCAGAATTCTATTAAGTAAAAGTTTTCAAAATTCTCTCCAAGATTCTCTACAGGCTTCAACTGCAAGATTTTTATCAAAATTCTATATAGAATTTTATTTTGAAATTCCTACCAGGGTCCATTTTTTCCAGAATGTTATAAGATCTTTTCCAATGTTCTACTCAATATTGAAGTTTGAAATTCTTTTTACGATTCTTGTCAAAATTTCATTCAAGTTTTGTTTCAGGATTCTATTGAAAAATATTTTAAAGATTTACTTCAAAATTCTATCCATAAAATATGTTCAGGATTCTCTACAAGATTCTTTACGGGATTCAATTGCAGTATTATTTTTAAGGCTCTATTGTAAGAGTCATATCAAGATTCTTTACAGAATTCTATTCAGAAATGCTTTTAAGGATTCTATGCAAGATTCTGTTCAGGATTAAGTTGAACATTTTTATTCAACATTTGTTTTAATGCTCTATTATTAATCAATTAATAATAGAATATAATTAATCATTATTATTAAGAAATTATATTTAGCATCCTCTACAGGATTCAATTGGATCTTATTGAATTCTATCGGAAGATTCTTCGAAAGATTTGTTTACAAATTCCATTCAGAAATTATTTCCAGTATTCGATACAAGATTCTATACAGAATATTAAACAGGATTATTTGCGATTCTTTTGAAAACACTTTTTGGAGAAATTATTTCGGTATCCTTTAGATACCTATTAAAATCCTTCACTTTAGGTACCATTTCAGCTCGAATCTGATTGCCTGATGGCAGTGTTTGTATGATTTTGTCAATTAAATTAACCAGGGATTGTTCTTGAGATTATGTTGAGTTTTCATAGATTTCATCGATAATTCTAATCTTATCAATTCGTATGAACTAAATTGTTAAATAATATTTCTAAATTTTTGGTACTCAGGAGTTAAAACGTTTGAACTTAGATTTTTCCGTTGAGCTGAAGAATATCTTGGTGCTGTGCTAGAAGTTTTCTAAGTTGAAATTTCCAATCATCACAATGTTGTTTTTTGTACTGTTCATAAGTGAATTTTCCGAGGCCATAAAAAGCTGCGGGGCGAGCCTGGGTAACAACGCCCACATTTCAGAGTTACCAGGATATGTGCTCATGCAGATTCTTACACTTCCAATAGGAAGTACTTTATCATACACAGTTTTTAAGCTTAACTTTGGTGAAACTTTATCTTAGTCTTGCGAAGGTCGATCTGAAAATATATACAACTTTAACTTATCGGAACAGTATACCTAATAGAAAAAGATACTTCAACCAGTAGCATATTACAGGTACGATATTCTTCTCGTTGCACCAATCAAGTAAGTTGTGTATTAGTTGATACATATGTAATGCCTTTCAAAAGAAGTAGACGGTATCCGAATTCAGTATACACGGTTGATTGGTGGAGTAGTGGTCATCACATTAACCCGTCACTTCACGCGCGGCGAATAATGACCGCTGAGTAGTTAATTTGAAATCCGAGGAATATCAAAAGATTATCAATACTTTTTAATGTTTTCGATCGATTTTTTATTCCCTTGGAACGAATTTGTCAAGAGTGACATTTGTTTGTTATTTTTTTTATTGTCATTTTTATTTTTGTAATTTTATTATATATATATTATATATATTATATAGTATTAATTATATATAGGGGATCCCGTACCAACTCGACCTAGTCCTGACCCGCGACTTGTCGCTTTTCATTCCTGATTTTTCATGTTGCTGTTCTATTTATAAAAAGCAACCACAATTTTCATTAGATTTTTTTAATAACAATTTATAAACTTATGATTATTAAGAACGAACATATTAAAGTACGTAATCAAATAATCTGAAAAAATTCTCATAAATCCTGTATCGGATATTAATATTTTTTAAACTTAGACCCAAAGTATCCCAGACCGCGCTTCCATTCATTTAGGATTTTGTTTCAAAACGATAACTGATAAAAGTTATATCCGTAAGAATCAGTTCACTGCAGGCTATTGTTTAAACATTTCTATAAATGACAGGACTTCAGGGGGATTTAAAAAAAAATTCAAAGCGATTATTTAAATTTTCCAATTTATTAATAAATTTATTAATGCATTTTTTAAATCGCTTTGAAGAAATCTAAAAAAATTCTCCGAAGTTCGGACATGTATAGAAATTTTTGAGCAAAATGCCTGAAGTAATATGATTCTAACACATTTGAATATGTTCAATTTTTGTTTCGAAAAAAATTCATAAAAAAATAGAAGCGAGGCCCGAGACACTTTGGATCGATGCTTAAAAATATTGATATCCGATACAGGACTTATGATAATTTGTTCAGATTATTCAATCACGTCCCTCAATATGTACGTTCTAAATAATCATAAGTATATAAACAGTTTTTGGACAAATCTTATATAAAACATGGTTGCTTTTTAGACATAGCACAATAACATGAAAAATCGGGGATGAAATGTGAAAGGTCAAGGGTCGGACCCAGGTCGAGTTGGTATAAAATGCCCCATCTATATAAAAATTTAAAAAATACAAAAATAAATGAAGATAAAAATATATATTTGAACATAACTTGTATAATTCAACAAAACGAGAAACCATATAAAAAAAACAAGTATACAATGCGCATTTGCGCACAACTAAACAGAAGCATCATCGACAGCAGGAGCGGATTTGCCAGGATCGATCTTCGCCTTCTTGTCTCTCGCAACACGCAAATTACAAATTTGTTGATTTATTACTCGGATGTACTCGGGATCGCTGAGCTTAAACAAGCATTTGTGGTCCACATAATCTGAAGCAAAAAAGGTTGTGGAGCATAAATCTAACAAAAACGTGGTTCAGCTTATATATCAACGTTACGTTAGTTATCTAAGTAGGACAATTGTTATTTTGCTTCCTCATAGAAGAAGCTTTGTTTTCGTGAAATTTTTTTTTCTAGATTATCATGTCAATACACTCAGAATGATCCAAAACGTCGAGAAAAGTGGTTTGTGCGAAATGTTTGTATGTGTATGGGGGGGGGGGAAGGTATTAATAACGTTTGGGATTGTATTTGACGCGAATCAGTTGAAAATTTTGAAAAACTCGTGTTCACATAACTTTCGCAATTAAAGAGGCACCAAGCTGAAATTTTGTACATAAATGGACTACCCGCAAAACATTATGTATAGCAAATTTTGCACGAATCTGTCGAGCCGTTCTGATTTTATTACAATTTTAATTTTTTCAAAAATGTCTGCAAATACTAAAACTCATGCGAATTCTGACATATCGGGCTGCAATAGCCGGCATGATTTCACGATTATTGATTGCCGATTAACATTTTGGTCCAATTAACTGTTGACGTGTCAGAAAATTTCGATTTTGGTGAACAAAAATAAAAAAAAAGCTTTTACAAAAAAAAGTTCGAAATATTTCACAGATTTATCTTAAATTTTCTCCACACTTAGACGACCATTTAAAAAGATATTTGGTACAAATTTGACACCAATCGGTCGAGTGGTTAAAATTTTATGGCATTTTGAATTATTTGAAAAATCTCGTTCGAGCGCTTGCCCATGCAAATTACTAGGTATCGGGTTTCAATTTAATTTACATATAGACTATCGTTACACAATTTTTGAGTGACAATTTTACACAAATGAGTCGAGCGCTAAAAATTTTACGTCACTTTGAATTTTTATAAAACTGTCTTCCGCGTATAAAGACGCCTGCAAAGTAGAATCTTGCAAATTACGTCCTCATCATTTTTCGCTTTCTACAAAACTTCCTCTATGAGGAAGCCAAAATTGATCAACATACTTCCCCATAGAGGTAGCTTTGTAGAAAACAAAAAATAATGAGGAAGCAATTTGCAAGGTTCCACTTTGCAGGATTTTTTTTCATTTGCGGTAAGTATGGCTTTAATGATTTCATTGTTAACATATTTTGATTTTCAAATGGTTGCGCAGCCTCATTTCCTACGTACATTTAACTGCTTTCAGGACTTCAGGCGGTATGCCCTTTTTAGCGCTTTTATTTTGACCAGGTTTAGTGACTACACCCCGGGCTGTCATTTCGCACAATCGATCTGCTCCAATAATGAGCAGCATTAGACGTCGGATCATCTCCGGCGGCTTGGTCTTCCACCGTCCCAACAGTTGGAGGTCAGCCTGGTCAACATACACTGCTGACTCAGGTTGAATCAGAACCTATCCGATATAAAATGTCTTTAATGCTTATAAACCATCTGTGGATAAGCGAAACTCCATATACTTAGTTTTGAAATGGCATAAATCAAGAGTTCAATACGTGCCCCACGTCAAATAATTATTCTATCTATGGCACGAACGGAAAAATTTTGACTTATATTAGATATCAGTCACCTCGCCAGGCATAGGGTGAATTTTTTCAGCTGGGGATGGAGGACGAGGCTCTAGTGGCGATAGAGCTGAACGAACATGCTCGTGGGTTGATGCGGTTGACGGTCGTCGCTCTGCATAACCCGCTGCTGCGTTTCTTTCAGCGACGTTGACAGTAGTCAAAGCTGGAGGCAAAGCTGGAGACGAAGCTAGAGACGAAGCTTGAGGCGAAGCTGGAGGCGAAGCCGGAGACAAAGTTGGAGGCGCAGCTGGTGACCAAGTTGGAGGCGAAATTTGAGGGCTTGGAGGCGAAATTTGAGGGCTTGGAGGCGAAACTTGAGGGTTCGGAGGCGAAACTTGAGGGCTTGGAGGCGATGTTTGCGGCAGAATTCGCATTACTGATTGTAATCGCTTGCAAGCGGCTATCAGAGGAGAGCATGATTATTTATTTTCCGTGCCTCATGCTACAGGAGAGGGAAGTGTATGATTTCTGCCGAGTATATAGTTTGCTGACCGAACGAAGTGAGATAATTAATACGCCCCTTCCCGTAAATTATACGATACTTGTTTCCTGATGTCACTTGAAAATCAACCACATGCTGCGCTTGCAACAACGACTCAAAGATTACATATTTTTCCCAAGAGTGCATGAAGCGCATACAAAACAAGGTTAATAAACGAAGTTTTCAAGAATACTACATTTTAACACTAGGGTGATCATTGTTAGTGAGTCCGGGCCCGTAATACGCGATGGAGGTGAGTAATATCGACAACTGTGATGGGGGCAGAATCTGTTGTTTATTTGGGGGGTTGTCTTGTCAAAACTGAAAGAAAAGTTATGATTTTTTTCCTCTGAAACTATTAATTGCCATGTCAATTATGTTTTAGTAAAATTATATGCCGGAATTCGCAAAAGTGACCAAGTTCTAACGTACCATTCATATTTAATATTCTCGAAAGCCGTTAAACATATTATATTTGAATGTAAGATTATTTTATTTATATTATATACACCGATAAAAAGAATTGGTAATACCAACCGAATCTGCGGTTACGGGTGGCGAAACAAATATTTGGTTGATTAGGAGAAATATTCGTTCTAATCAACCAAATATTTCTTTCGCTACGCTTTCAAACGAAATATTTGGTTGATTGAAACGAATATTTCTCCTAATCAACCAAATATTTGTTTCGCCACCCGTAACCGCAGATTCGGTTGGTATTACCAATTCTTCTTATCGGTGTATTATATGCACACACCTATATAATTTATATAGGTCTGTGGAAATTTTTGTGCAGCACATTTATGAATGTATGAACATTAGATAGATTGTCAGTAATGTTATCAGTCAAATAAATGAATCCCATGTTATTTCCATTTTTTTTGTATAATGCATTCATTTATTTATTTAGATATTTACAAGGAAAATCTTATTTTTTTAAAAATCAATTCTAATATTCTATGATTCGGCTTGCAAGTAAATTTTTTATGTCGTTTTTCAAAGGTAGTACGATATCTCAAAGGTGAAAGGAGCGCAAAAAAATTTATAAGTGATAAACTGTGAATGCCAATTGCCAAAACTTGTATTTAAACATAATCTGCGCGTGATTCAGAGAAAACTGCTAGGCAGACTGGATGACATCTTATTTTCTTCTTTATGCAAAGAAACACAAGAAACTCCACTAAGCGGAGAAAATGTTCATAAAAAGTGATAGTTTTAAATTGACATAATTATCACTAAATAAATAAAAGCACGGGCGCGATGGGGCTCCAGTTGTTCACATGAGACATACACAGGTATTGTACCTGTGAGGGTCTCGTGTATATAGCTGTGGTCCGTATCTACATTTTCCACGAAACGTGACGTAGCTTCGGCACTGTGAGGCGAACTCAAGATCGGCTATATCGGCATGAGTTTGTCGCCGTTTGCTATGCTCATAGTGGAAATACTATCACCAATGCGATATAGAAGGGAAAGTCGAATGCAGCCGCATGAGGGTTTGTTACTGCTAAGGGCCGGATCTTTTTATGATGAAAAAAGGAGATTGAAGTCATACCATGGAAGAATGAAAAATAAGTGAGCGTAACCAAATCTTTTTCTCGATGAAGCTGTTTGGTTTGAATGACGCGCACACTCGGAGAAAAATCTTGTAATTTCAAAAAATATATAGTTAAACCAACGATAATCTAACTATACACTATAGTTCTCAGGAGGAACGTCTATATTTTATCGCTATACCAAATAGAAGAAAATAGCTTTATGAACTATTGATATAATTTCCACGAGGAACGTCTGTATTTCATGATTATAGCAAACTGAATTATAGTAGCAATCATCAAAATGATAATAGATTCAAAACCTATTCGAATAGTTTCGAAAATGCCATTTTGTTGTAAATACGATTTCAATGTTTGTTTCCAATAACCTTGCAAGTATCGTACCCAGGAAAAGTTTGCCAGTGTTGACAATACGGCCGAGCTTTGGGCCAGCACTGTCACTCGACCGACGGCGGGCGGCGTAGGTCCGACTGAGCGCCGATGGTAGCGCCAGTGCTGGCGTTACGCTGGCTCTAGTAACTAGGCCCGACAGTGCGCCGATAGCAGGGCCAGTGCTGGGGTAACGCTGGCTCTAGTAACTAGGCCCGACAGTGCGCCGACAGCAGCGCCAGTGCTGGGGTAACGCTGGCTCTAGTAAATAGGCACAGTACCGGTCATTGGTGTTGGGCCATTACTCGTTTCGATATTTCGCCAATGCTTGTCAACTTGAACGTATTCGAGCGTCCGTTAACGTCGCGGGCGAGTTAATTGCGTTGTTAACGTTTTAAACATCCCGTGATAGCACGGGGAAATAATTGTGGTTCTCCTGCCAGATCAACGATGTCTAAACAAAATTATAAAAATAAAAAATATCGTTTTCTTAAAAACGTGGAAACATCGAGTGATACGAGTGATAGTGACAATGAAATCGATCGACCAAAAAAAAAAGCAGAGTGTGACATGCTGAGAGCGATTTCTCGCGAAAGTGTTGACAATGACAACGACGCATCGGTCTCAAGCAACCTAAATATTCAAGATATTAGAGTTGATATACAAGCGCCGGACGGTAACCTCAACGAATATCACAGTAGTACGGAAGACAGCGAACATAACCTCTCGGAACGTCAACATGATTCGGCTGATAATGAAAAAAAACCTAGCGAGTCGGAACAACCACCGAAAACTTTCAAGGAAAAACTTATTGATTTCGCTCTAAGGAATGTGCGTACGTTAAGACATGTTGTCCTCTCTGAAATTCTTGAATTATTAATAAGTGAAGGATATGACCTTCTCCGAACAGCGCATGCTCTATTAGGAACGAAAACCTACAAGAACGTAGTACCCATGAATAGCAAGAAAAAAATGGTTGGCAAATTTATTTATTTAGGGATTGAAAAAGCTTTACTCACCTCTAATGCGATTGCCGAAATTTAATATAATTAAGTCAGTCGTCCTCGATTCGATGCATTTATTGTACCTAGGCGTTATGAAACTTCTCCTCGAGAAATGGACCTCCAGAAAATGTACGTTTCGCATTAGTAACCAGCAATGGAGTTGTTTTCAAGGAATGATGACCTCTATTAAAGGTAACATTCCTCACGAATTTCAGAGGAAAGATTTTGACGTAGACGATATAACGCGCTGGAAAGCAACACAATTTAGATTCTTTTTATTATACTGTGGTGCAATTACTTTGCCCCAGATTCTTCCCAATGAATTCTACAAGCACTTCTTGTTATTAGTAGTATCGTGTCGAATACTTTGTAACGAACAGCTTGCCGTTGCCCAATCAGATTATGCTGACACTTTGCTAAGAAAATTCTTTTACCTGATGCCAACTTTGTACGGAACGGACTCTCAAGTATTAAACGTTCATAATTTGATACATCTTTCCGACGATGTTTGACAATTAAAGGCCCCTCTGACCGAATTTTCTGCCTTTTGGGCTGAAAATTATATAGGTAAACTCAAAAACTTCGTTAGAACACCTAAAAATCCACTTGTACAAGTTGTTAATCGACTATCGGAACTCGATTTATTAGAAAATAACAAAGTTCAACGTATCACAGAGATGAAAGAATGTAAAGTACACGATGGTACGGTCACGCAAGTAAAACTAAGAGGTATGCTAATTACTTTGAAGCATCCAAACAATTTGGTTCAACTGAAAAATAAAACGCTTTTTGTAATTAACAAAATTTCTCAACAAAATCAACTACGCGATAACGAAAAACCGAATAAAATTGACGACTTGTATATTGAAGGATTCGAAATATCTCGTACGACTAAAGTTTTTAATCAACCCGATTCGTCCAAAAAATGTGGCATCATGATTATAAAAGAATTGTCCAAAGCTATCACGATTGTATCGATGGCAGAAATAGAAACTAAATGTATAAAAATGACTGTAAATTCCGTTCCATTTGCTGTAGCTCTCCTTCATAGTGAAACTTGAAAATTCTATTGCGCAAGAAAAGAATAGCAAACAATTTATAAACATTATTAGTATTGAGGATAAACAAACATGTATAAATATAAGTAGCAATAAACGTATCATTCTGAGAAAAAATGTAAATGAGAAGTATATCCGAAAATGTCGGTAATATACCGACGGCAATCTCACGCGCATCGGCCGTCCGAGCTGGCCGGGATGAGTCCGCACGAGTTCCCGCGCGAGTTCCCGCGCTCCAGAGAAAGCAACAACGCAGCGAAGCCGGCAGTACCGAAACGATCGACGAACGTAAAGTACAACGACAATTTCGCGTAAAAAGTTTTTCGAAGTATTCTTCGTCCCCTAATTGGCGTCACGCGTAAGAAGAGCGAAAGAAGTAAGTAAAAATATATTTGCTAGTGCCTTGCACGCTTTTAGGTTAGGTTAAGTTATTCGCGGCACATGCTTTTTTCGCGGCATAATTCTTTCTTGCAGATGGAAGACCCCGATCTGTCGAAACCCTTCGTCGTTATACAGTTCGACGAAATCCTAGAAAATAACAAAGTGGCAATCGAATTAGTACCAACATCTTGGCTATCATTTTGTCAAGGGGTATGGCACTGCAAGTATCCGCAGAAAAAGGATTATCCGAAAATCAACAAATGGGTCCAGGACGAGAAAGCTGCAGAAAAAGACTGGGTTTCTTATCCCGGAGTGAAAATACTGAAGACAGCGGGTAAGTTGACATTTTTTCACGTTCTGTACTTCGTGAATTGAACTATTAACGCACTATGTACGGGTACTAGATATTTTGTGTGCACTAAATTATATACTAGTCGTAATGTGTATTTCTTTGGATTAGGAAATTACGAACGAGGTCTACGTAGACTAGAAAAAGCATGTACAAATCTCAACCAGCTGGATACCACGGAGGTCGAAAGCGAAGCATGTACGACGCCAGCAATACTGTCAGGATCGCAAATGAAGAATTTGCTTGAAACGCGAGTGAAAATGACAGGAAAATCCTCGACGAGCGGAACAGGTCTGTAGAAATAATTTTTCACATATTATGAGTATTCACGTTCTCCAAAAAAAATTATTATTTATTCATTTGTGAGTTTTTTTAACTTTTAACAAGTACTTATTCAATTGATTATTATTGTATGAGTAATGAAGATAAATTTTACTAGATTGGTATAGCAATTTATTGAAGGCGAATAAATAATGTTTGTACGAAAATATTGTCTATTACGCTGTGAAATGAATAAAATGTATTTGCTTAAGGCGTCTGGCCTCCTTGACCACTGCAGAAATGGGTATAATTTATAAACTATAATAACCTCAAAAATATGAGACGGAAGATTTTTATTTTTTTCAATTGTAAAAAAAAATGGTTAGCCTAAAAAACAATGTTCCTGCTCTTAAAATTTCGGTGAAAAACGCTACATTTTTTTCGGCCCACCATATTTTTTTAATGATTAAAAAAAATATATATTCGGTCTCATACTTTGGAATTTATAATGGTTTAAAAATTATACCCATTCCTGCAGCGGTCAAGGTGGCCAGACGCCTTAAAATAATCGTTACTGTCGTTGCCGTAACGGATAATATTGCATGAAAATAATATTCTGTCGTTTTATGTAGGTCCTGTTAAAAGTATGCGGAAGGCTGCTGTGTGTGATTCCGAAGATGAAGAGTTAGCGTCCGACTCTGTGCTGGCAAATAAAAATTACCGGGTCGTTACTGACACACCATGTTCGCTTTTGGGTGCAAGGGATGAAAACCAAAATCTTCCCGAAATTGTCAGCGCGGAATTCGAGTTTGTTGGTAATAAATTTGATATATATGTGAACGTAGACTGAACTGCAAACCATGCGTATGGAAGCACAAACCCGCTAGCATCAAAAGTTGCATCACCCAGTACATCACCCTAATTTTTCTCGCTGCGGGGTTTGTGCTTCAATCGTTGTTGAAAATAGTCTCCAGAATTGATACAGTGTTTTTCAGATACTTGGAAAATTTACATCGACAAAAAAATGGAAGCGTTGGACACCAGCTTGGGAGCCAAAATAAATGCAGCTAAAAGAAGCATATTATACGATTTCGACAAAAAAATCACCGAAGTGAAGAATACGATTCTGATGTCGATTAGCCAAAAAGCGAACGATATTGGAAACCCTCGAGCGGAAATAAGCACGACCTTACCAAGTAAAACATTGGACGACTTCTTCGATTTCGACTCAACGATAGCGACGAACGTGGAGATACAACAAGCTTTGGTAATTCTTTCAGATCATCTTTTAGCTCGGCTGATATTCTTTCCTTTAATAATTGACTTTGTTTGTTTATGAACCTCATCATTCATTATTCAGTTCAATAATTATTTTCAATTGTTATTTATTGGAACGGTTTGGTTTGAATGCTGAATAATTCATCTTCATTCGTCTTTATATTGCAGAAATCACTCATGAACATCGTCACTGCTGGGTCGATGTGCTCGAAAACTGATATTGCGAAAATCATCAGCAGCCTTATAACCAAAGATGTGCAACTTCTTTATAGTGGATGTGGACGCACAGTTAAAGGCGTGGGAAAACGGAATTTCCACAAAACATCGGTATATGATTGCATGAAAAGTAATGCCATGTAATGTTATGTATTAAAAAGACGAATTAATCGGATTCAGTTTCATGACATTGATTTTGATTCTTTATGATTATGTTCTCAGAGTTCATCGCGGGAAAATATGCCGAAGCTCAAGTGCCCGTACAAATCGCTGCAATTACGAGCAGATATTTGGCTGGTGCACTGGATCGCGAGGGCGGCCGTCGAGTTCGCGGTACCGTACGAGAGGAGAAAACATCGGAATTGAGTTCATGAGGAACGCAGTCCATGTGGAAACGTATTTCCTACGTTTTTTTTTAAGTAAAAATAAGTCCAAACCCTCTAGAGCTATTTTGTGGTCAGCTCAAAGACCACCAAAATAGAAATTACGAAAATTATTATTTTTTCACAGTTTTATGACGTTTCACAAATATTAAGTAACAAATAATAAAAATCGTTGACATAATTTTGTTTTTATTTGAGAATGAACCCCTTATAAATGTATAGAATGTATAATATTTAGATTTGCCGATCGAGAGCCAGCAATGGCACCGTAGTCGTGCCATCACTGGCGGAGTAATGGCACTGTGGTTGCACCATTGCTGGTGGAGTAACGGCGCTGTCGTTTAGCCGACACTGGCGGAGTAATGGCACCGCCGTTTAGCCGACACTGGCCCAGTGTCGCTGCCAGTACTGGGACAGAGCTGGTCACCAACCGTCGGACCGAAGTACTCATGCCAGAGACATACCGGGGTTCGGCCCAGCACTGGCGTCCAGCGTCGTGCCAGGCCTGGCTAGCGTTGGCACGACGTTGGGCCCATACAGGCCCGATTGTACAACTTTTCCTGGGGTATATTGAACAATATTATTATCGGTTCAACCTTAAACCATTGCAAGCCTTCCAATATTCGTTGTATCATGTGACACCGTTAAATCAACAATATGCTTTTCGTTCAGTGCAGAGTGGAAAATTTAAGAACCTTGCTTCAAATAATATTAAAGGGCATTCGCAAGTCCGACAATAGGAGGAAATTCTTTCATTAAGTACCAACAATATAGTTTGCTAGTCATCGCTATATGCAATATAATATAATTATCATTAAATTGTTAAATTCACTTTATTTAGATGTGACTCTCTCCTCTTAAAAACACCGCTAACCATTGTCGGTAATGCGACGATACAACAGTTTATCGTAAATTTTGTGTCGAAATAACGTAAAGTTTTTCTTAAACGTGTTGCCGACATTAATCAAATTGAAAGCACCGGGGTCAACGACTTTAGTTACTTGGAGTGCTGCTGCTGTCCAATTTTGTTAGTGTCATATGACAAAAACCAAAAATTTTGATGTATCAACTTGGTCCCGATACAAGTAAGTCCAATGTCTAATCAGAGCACGGGTGAATGGGTAACAATGAATTTCGTATTTATTACTCATGAACTTTTTACAGAAGGATCTTAGGAGCAACAGTGGTAAAGATTTTATAACAACTCTATCATATTAAGAGTCAAATCAGAATCAACTTCTTACCGATTCAGGGATTCGGAACTCTAAAATCATGACAACACGCGTAATCGTAATATAATCGCAAATGTCTATGTATGCGTTTCTGGACGAGAGTCTGTCGAGTATAATATGACTGTAGATATAAAGCGAAATTTTCTATACAAAAATTGTCTAAGATTATTTTTACGTAAAGTCTAATGGTTTTTCATTCTGTACGCACAAGGCTTACTTTTATTTTGCTTGGCCATGATAAAGTCTCGATGACCCTCGGTAATTGGAGACCTTGGTTTATCCATTGCGGATGTATGCGGCCTCGGCTCATGGAATCCACCCGAGACCGCGGTCTCCTCGCGCAGCAAGTTTTCCTCCATGGCCCTCAACGAGGTCTTCTTGGCCTTACCCTTTGCCTTTTTTTTTTTTCTAAGGGACTCGCACTCGTCTTTCTTTTTTTCTCCGGGAGCATGATCTCCCCCGATCTTGAAACTTCTAGTGAATCTAGAAATTTCTTGTCTTCTGTAAGTAAATGGGGGAGAGGTATAGGATATTGCCAAATTAGCTAGTTAGTTAGGTCAGAATGATACACAATTTTGGTATATGTATTCTTCGTATACAATAGTATATTACACTACAAGGGCAGAAAGTTGAAATTCCTGCACTGTGTGATATCGAGGCGAAGCCGAGCTTACAGTTAGACTTTTTGCCTCACAATCGATGCAAGAGGAACGTACTTTTGACCGAGGTGTGACGAAAACATTTTTAGCTCGTTACTCTTTCATTGCTAAAACATCATGTATTACCTATTGTATTTTTCTCGTGACATAACTATGTTTTGTAAGAATATCATGCTGCTCCTGCCGCCGATCCTTGGACCATAATCATAATTTATTATCACTTATCGTGAGTACATATAAAAAATTGCAGGCAGATAGCATAAAGTTTACACGGATTATTGTTTACTGACTTCAAATTAAAACGAATTTGCAGTCCACTTCAATCGATTCTCGACAAATTTAGTACGGATTATGTACCAATAATAATCCATGTGTGTACAAGATTTTAGACTGTTATGCAGTTATTTACAAAAATTATTCCGTAGAATTATATTTCCCATAAATTTTTTAAATTCTGTGATTTAAATCTATTAATCGATTTGTCTTAAATACAATGCCAAGCATCGACATAATAGTTCACTAGCTTACTGATCGTAAAAACGGACATAGAAATTACCACAATTATCGTGCCAAAGAGAGAATCTGGATTTTCACACACTCCACATGAACGCTTTTCGTCAAAGATGTTAGATCATTCTGCTATGTGTACTGACATTAGAATTTTTAAAGAAATTTCCAACGAAAAATAATATTACTTTATAAGCAAGGAAAAAGCGTGCAAAATGAAACCTCGAAATTTCATTGTATACTTTTGATAGAAACCACCCTTATGTTAAAGTTGAGGTATGCTAGCTTTCTCATAAAGCATGCTTTGTTAATTCAGAACAATTATGAGTATGCAAGTTGTCAGATTCTACTATAGAGGCTTGTTTATGGTCCATGTTTGTCGAAACGATATGGTCGAAAAAGGTCGAGAGACATTTGTCCAAAACTCACTGTCGTAAAATTTCATAACCAATTGACGCATTTGATTAACATTTGTAATAAAAACATGTTTCATGGTAGTCCACGAATAAAAAAAATTTGAAGCTGGCATCTTAAAATTTGCACAAGCTAGCGGTCAAACACATATTATTTGAACCATTTGAACGCAATAATTTACTGTCCGCTCTACTTGTGTGTGCAATATCTGTACTTATACCTGGCTTTATGGTAGTAACATGTTAAACACATTTGAGCTTAATCAATGTAAGTCTTAAAATTCATTTTTCAGTGAAAAAAATCTGTGATTTTTAGAAAATATTTCAATGTTTTTGAAAACTGAAATCTCAAATTTATCAACATAGTAATCGTTCCTTGGATTATTTTTCATTATCTATTATTATTTATGTATTATCACAGATCGTAAGTTCATATGAGAACATTGCAGCGAAATATCTAAAAAAATTACGCTTATTTTTCTTACTGACTTCGAATAATATACTGAAATTTCAGTCATCTCAAAACCACTCAACGTATTCTTGACAAATCTAGCACACGTCAAGTTTTGTAATGTACGGGTTTTTGTTTACAGACTTTAAAAATAATTAAAATTGCAGTAATTTCTGAACCACTCTACTTATCCTGGCCAAACTGAGCACAGATCATGTTCCAATAATGATGTATTTGTATACCTATCTTAAAAATTACTGAATTTTATTCTGTGCCAATTAGAGTGCAAATAAAAAATACGAAGATGGGTCGCCCATTCAATTCACAAAATAAAAGCGTGCAAACTCATTATTACCGAGAAGTAAAAGAGGCGAGATATTTCGTTCCGCAGTTGACAGAGTATAAAATCAATTATATCATTCTACAGCAATATCCGATTTGGGTAAAAAAAAATAGCCACGGTGAATTATAACGACAGAAGTATAATCGGTCAAACGCTCGCTAGTCTCGACAGCATTCGCAAGGAACGGGAGAAACATAGACCGACCTATAACAATCATAACAACGGCCGACACACTCAAGAAAAAATTTCGTAATTTGACGATAAAAATAGTTAGTCCAACGATAATCCAACTATAATGTATAGTTGCCCGGAGGAACGACTATATTTTATGATTATAGCAAATAAAAGAAAATAGTTGGATCAACTATTGATGTTCCCAGGAGGAACATCTATATTTCATGTTTCTAGCAAATATAATTATAGTAGTAATTATCAAAATGATGATAGTTTCAAATATGCCGTTTTGTTGCATATGCGATTTCAACGTTTCTTTTCAATCAACTTGAAAGTATCGCTTATCGAACCATATTATCATCACTTTAACTATAAAACAGTGCAACCCTTCCTATATGCCTTTTATCATGTGAAATCATTGAATCAACGAGATGCTTTTCTTTCTGTGCAACAACGAGTACCGGCAATGAGACAAATGCGAGTCAAATATGATAATAATTATAAAGCTTCCCGATCTTGGGGACAGAATCGAAATTATTATAATAGGCCGTACAATACGCAATCACCAAGCCATAATAATTGGAAATATAATAACGCTTCTCAAATAGTACTTCGAAACACGCGTTATCCTCCGTCTAATTGGAGGAATTACTCAAATCCAACATATTTAGAATCGAGAAGTAATGCTGATGTTCATTCACAACATTTAAACTAATTGATGACGCGTTGTATACTGGTCCGTCAACGCGTCAGGATTTTGATATTACTAAGTAATTGTCTTTAGAAATCGAAGGAGTTCAGGACCGTAAAGTAATTATTTCTACCGCGACAATAGCTAGATGCCCACATGTGAAAATTAAAATCTGTCAAAATTACAATAATCGTTTTGATAGACTCGGGAAGCCAAATCACAGTTATTTCGGACAAATTTTACAAAACATGAATAAACCAATGCAAGAATTTAAAAGTCTTGCCAGTATCGGATCTTGTAGTAACGACTGCTATCGAATAACAATCAACGACTATCAAACAGCAAGTATTTTCAGAAGTAGAAGTCGAAAATCAGACAATCAAATATCCATTCGTAATTATTTCATACTTAACGTCTATGATAATTCTGCACTTTTAAATTTACACAAAATTTAGAAATGATGTATGTGTATGTGTCATAAATTTGGACAATTATTTCAGATTTTTTTATAGCGTTTTTTTTTTTCAATTTAATTTAAATAATTTGAAAAAATAATAAATCGAAAAAAAATCGCTATGAAAATATCTGAAATAATTGTCCGAACTGACATATATAAAAATCCAAGCAAAAGTTCAAGCATTATTTTGCAGTAAATAAATTGCTACACGTCTAATTTATTTTAAATTCTGTGTGTGTGTTCACACATGCAGACAGTTTTCCAAAACGGCTTTAAGGAGGCTCGATGACGACTATCAAAATCAAATCAGTGCTAAATTTTCGTAATTGATTCTTTGAACTTTAATACATAAAAAAATTATAGTGAAGAGTGATTTGTATTGGAGCATGTATCTTAATCCAATGAAATATCAATAGTGACGAATTTGCATTAAGATTACCTGATTAATATTTATTTGTAATGAGATACATTTTTGTTCCGTTTTTTGTATTCAAGTATAATGAGTAATTCTTTATCGATTTAAACTAGTGACGGTTCATCCCCTTTCTCGAAAGTTACTCTATGAATTGAGTGCCACGATATTTCATGGTGTTGATCTTTAATAATTATGGCATGTGTTTATAAAAGTATTTTTGTTTATGTTAAACGACATGCTATAATTATTGAACAATCAATATTACAAAACATCTAGGCAGTGACTCGTCAAGTACCTTTTTAGAAACAAAATAAGTCATCACTTAGTGTAATCCGTGAATAATTACAGATGATCTTTGGAAAAAACCAAAGGAAAATGTGTCCCATTGAAAAGAAAAGTTAATCGGTTAATCTTCATGTCAATTCGTCGCTATTGATCTTTCACCGGATTAAGTATAGATGCTTCAATGCAAATCACCATTCACTATCGTTTTCTATTATGAAAATTTAGCACTCATATAACTTCGATAGTCGTCACCGAACCTCCTTAATCGACGGATCGCTATGGATGCAAAATTTATTATAATCATTTTGACTTACCACTGAATTTCAGTATTTTCACCAAATATCTCGTCTTCGCCGCTTTGACTGTCACAGTGTCGCCTATTTTTCCTTTCTTCGGCAACACCGAAGCCTTCTCCACGCTTATTTTTTTACACGCCATCCAATAAATGAGAACATACATTTTTTCTTCTTACGAAAAATCCTTTGGTTTTTTTAACAACTTTTTTTTAAAACTTTTCGTAGCAACTAAGTGACATGGAGAAGCAAACAAAACAAGCGCTTGGCGATCACGGAGTAAAGAGCTATGTGAACGTAGTGCCGCACGACACCAGCTTCCATACCAGTTGCGGCCGATAAAGCAGTGGATGTGAAAATTAATTTCTCAATTTTTTGTACATGAAGCACTCTCTGTCAATTCAGCAACTTCTTTTTCGACTCCCCCTGATCTCCTCCATAATTGGATATTTCGCAGCACTAATAAAAAGCACACTATGTGAATTCTTCCAGATTTTTAAGAACATTATTTTAGAAAATACCGTTTTTTATTGAAGTGCAAATATTTTGAAAAATTGAAGTTACTTAAAAAAAATGTATTCACATAATTTTTGCATCCTCATAGAGGAAGCTGTTTTCGTAAAAAAAAATTTTTCAGAAGTTTTCATGTCAGAATACTTAAAATGGTCTAAAGCATCAAGAAAAATGGTTCTTACGAAACGTCGGTGTGCGTGCGTGCGTGTGTGTGTGTGTGTGTGTGGGCGTGTATGTGCAGATTTCCTTGTACGCACGGTAACTGTCGTAATTTTTTACAGATTTTCTTCTTATTTGGTACTAAGGTAGGATATCATATAACAAAGTTTAGGATTATATTTGTCGCGGAGCGGTTAAAAATTTTTTTTCTTACAGCATTTTTTAAATTTTGACAAAATCGTTTTCACGCTATAACTTACGCAACTGAAAGGCACCAGGCTAAAATTTTGTACATCAATGGATTACCCGTGAAACATTATGTACACCGAATTTCGCGAGAATTTGTCGAACCGTTCTGATTTTATTACAATATTAATTTTTTTTAAATGTCTGCAAATACGATAGCTCATGCAAATTCTGTGATATCCGGCTGCAATTGCTGATACGATTTCACGATTATTGATTCCCAATTAAGATTTTAGTCTAATGAACTGTTCAAATGTCAATTTAGATTTTGGTGAACCAAAAGAAAAAAAGCCTTCACGAAAAACAATTTTTTCGACTACCTACAGATTTATCTTAAATTTTCTTCACACTCACACGACCATTTAAGAAGATATTTCGTACAAATTTGACACCAATCGATCGAGTGGTTCAAATTTTATGGCATTTTTAATTATTTGAAAAATCTCGTTCGAGCGCTTGCTCATGCAAATTACTGGGTATCGGGTTCCAATTTAGTTTACATATGGACTATCATTAACGCATTTTTGAAGAAAAATTTTACAAAAATCGCTCGAACGGTAAGAATTTCACGTCACTTTGAGATTTTCTGAAAATGTCCTCCGAGTATAAACAAGCCTGCACAGTAGAACCTTGCAAATTGCTTGCTCATTATTTTTCAGTTTCTACGAAGATTCCTTTATGAGGGAGCCAAAATTGATCAACATACTTCCTCATAGCTTTGTAGAAAGCGAAAATAATGAGGAAGCAATTTGCAAGGTCTTACATTTTTTGTTAGCTTTCAAGCGGAATATATTAAATGATTTTTACGATCCAGCGAGTATGATTTTTTATCGAAAAACGGAGGAAACTTTTTTTTAACTCGAAAACGGATATTTTTGCGGGCTGAAAAGATTACAGAGTATTCTTGCATAATTGCTGATATCTCGAAGAAAATCACCAGAGTGGTACCGGCAGATTTTCATGCATAAAAACAATAATTTGTATGAAAAGTCCAAAAAACGGTGGAATTATAATTGTCATTGAGAAACAGTCAGATTTTTTTGCTAAAAAAAATTATAGAGTATCCTCGCGTGATTGTTGATATCGCAAAGAAATCATTTGATTTTTACGGGTCGAGGTTCCAGTATAAAGAAAAAATCATTCATGTGGAAGTATCCAAATATTGTGTGGACTATTCACACAAATAATTTTTTTCATGCAGGAAAATCTAGCGGTGTTAATCTGGTGATTTTTTAAAGATATCAGCCATTTTTTTTAAAATCAGAAACTTAGAGGTGTCTGGAAATTTTTTTATGTACTAGTACTACAACCTTACGTGTTTTCAGAGTGATTGCGAAAGTTTGAAAAATTGGGTAGCTAAAGTCGAATGCCGTATACGTCGAAACAGCTCAAAACAAAAATACGACGGAATCTCTTTTGACAGTCGATTAAATATAGCGAATTTCATACGTGTCAAGCAGATTGAAGGTTCTATTGCGGTTGTGGTACTTCTTCAATTTGAGTAAGAAAACTTGGAAGCGAATACATGAAGGACGGGCATTTAGAACTCAAGGGTGGGACATTCCTTGCTGGGCGAACCATGTATGTTTTGAAACTTATTATTTTTCTATAAGACATTCTCTGACCATTAACCATATTTATTTTCCAACCCCCTCAAATATTATTTCATGATTGGCCAAATTTCACCACTTGATAGTAGTCAGTGTTTATTTCAGTTAAGGTAGCTCCAGCGCTGAGTGGTGCTCAACGCCCTCGAAAGTAGATATTTCAGAGAGAATTAAGAACATTTCTCGATGTAATAAGAAACTGGAGAAAATCACGCATATGGAGCATTCTCTGTCAATTCAGCCAGTCTTTGCTCAACCCCTTCTGATCTGTTCCATAATTGGATATTTCAAAGCACTAATGAAAAGCTCATATGTAAATTATATCAGATTATTCAAAACATTATTTCAGAAAATACCGTTTTTTTTATTGAAGAGCTCATATTTAGAAAACTTGAAGTTACTAAAAAAATTTCTGTACATGAAAGTTGTCTTCTTTTGTTAGCTTCCGAGTGGAATATATGAAATGATTTTCACGATCCCGCGAGTATGAGTTTTTGCCGAAAGACGGAAGAAGCACTTAAAAAAGACATGAAAAAAAAAAAATTCTGTACATGGTTCCTTCCTTCTGAAAATTCTTACATTTAAGCCTCATTAAGAACTCATGTAGCATCATAATTCTGCAATTTTAATACGACACATAGTGCGCACCAAAATGGTGCAAAATGCAGTTTCAATCTTTGATGCAGCGAAAATTTACTGAAACCTACTGTTTGGTGAGTTTTTAATAACGGAACATTTATTTACAGATTTGGAATCATAGTATCAAAAAACCTAAAAAAAATGCTGTACTCAGTCCAGAATGCTCTCTTCGATATATAAAACAGGACATCGAGCGCTAAAATTTTTTCACCAGTTTTGTCTGAAAGATATTTTAGTGCATTGGATAAATTTACAAAATTTTATAATCATAATGCACTTAATGACGTTTAAATGTGAGATTTTTCTTTCGAGGGTATCTACAGATTATTTTTTCTTGTGACTTTTTTTTCAGATGACTCGACCCTCTTAAAGTCAATATATCTTGATAACTTAAAATATCAGAAAAATATCATTGAACATAACAATAGTTGTATCATACAAGCTTAAAAAATGTGAGAAGAAAAATTTTGCCCAATTCGGCATTGAGCTAAATATTTTGATATTCATCAGAGAATTTTTCAGATATTTGCAGATTTTTAAGTTATGGCATTTGATATGTCACTTTTGGAAAAATATTTCAAACACTGTGCTGGTTCGGGAAAATCTTTCTTTTAAAAGGGGAAAATCCAATTTTACACAAATAAACATTTGAACAATCGCTTGTAGTAGATTAATTTTCGTTTTTTGATATTTTTTTTAATAAAAAAAGCTTGAAAACTATAAGAAAAAAATCTTGCCCACTTTGGCTATAAGCTAGAAAATGTTGACACTAAAAAAAATATTTTTTATAATTATTTCAGATCTTTAGATTATGGCGTTCGATACGTGACTTTAAAAATATATTTAAGAAAAATTGAGGTCAAACCCTGGACGAAATTGACCGGGTGGATTGACCCATTTATATGTTACTAACATAGTGGATATAAAATATCTTTTTCTATCAACTAGATCGCGTAATATCAACATGCCCTCGCGATGAAAGAGATTCAACGAATACTCACAGGGTAACCTCAATAAATTGAAACGGCTATGTCTGATGACTCCCGATAATAATGAAGCTCCTCAACAGTGCTACGGTTTGGATTTAGTCGATCGAGTTCAACAAATACCGGACGATCTAGAGCCCGCTTCTGATCACAACGAGGATTCTAGCGAAATGACCAATGTCCCCTCATCAGAGGTATCAGAAGACGAGTTTAATAACGGCCAACATCTTTCAGATGCTTATCAATCTAGCGTGAGGTCTGCTGATATTACATCTGATTCCGAATCAGAAGGTTTCTACCAAAGTGAGGTTGACGATGAAGACAACTTGGATAAAGACCAAAACTGTGAGGACGAGCGATTGTATGTCGGAGCACCAATCAGTATTGAAGAAAGCTCGGTGTCCATTTTGAATTTTTCTTCCAGGCATAACATCTCTGGCGCAGCGCTGTCCGATTTATTGGTCTTAATAGAGATGCATTGCCCACGTGATAATAAATGCATAAAGACGCTCTATTCGTTCAAAAACCATTTTTCAGATGTGAACGTTCCCGTAATTCGTCACTTTTATTGTAAACAGTGTTACCAAAAAGTTGAAGAACAGAACACGGTTTGTCCCTCTTGCAATGATGAATCAAAACTGGACTACTTCATAGAAGTACCGATTATACCACAGATAAAAGCATTATTTGAACGTCCAGGATTTTACGATGCCTTGCAACACAAGTTCACGGGGGGTCGCAAAAACGCGGAAAATATTGAAGATATTTATGACGGTGCAGTGTACAAGGAATTAAGTCAACAAGACAGCTTCCTTGCTAATCGTGATAATATATCTCTCACGTGGTACACGGATGGAATTAACATATTTAAATCGTCAAAGTTTTCGATTTGGCCTGTTTATTTGACCATCAATGAGTTAGCATATTCCGTCAGAACGAAGAAAGAGAATACCGTGCTCGCTGCTTTTTGGTTCGGGGAGGAGAAACCAGTTCCAAACTTATATATGGAGCCACTGCTAGCGAGTATAAGAGAATTACGTCAGGGCATCAGCGTACATATTCCAAACGTCTTACGTCCAGTCGTTGTTAAGGGAATAATTATTTGTTGCGCATGCGACTTGCCGGCGAAAGCACTCTTTCTCAATATGAAGCAATACAAAGGAAAGTTCGGCTGCCAAAAATGTAAGCAAGAAGGGAAATACCTTCTAGACGAGGGAGTACTCGTATATCCATATGAGGAATTTGAATTAAGAACGGATGAAGAAACTCGTGCCCATGCCCGGCAGGCTTTCGATTCCAACGTCTCCGTCTACGGCGTTAAAGATCCATCGATTATGATGCACCTTGTACCGCAATATATGAGATCGGTAGCTGTTGACTCGATGCACTGCGTCTATGAAGGAATTGTCAAGAACTTGATGAACTTCTGGTTCCTGCCAGCTTATTCCGATCATCCCTCTTCGACGCTTAATCATATTGGTTTAATAGACTCAAGACTCGCTTCACTAACACCACCATCGTCGGTGCAGAGGTTGCCTCGATCGATTGAAAAACATATTGCTTACATAAAGGGCAATGAAAGAAAAGCATGGTTGCACTACTGGTCAATTCCTTGCGTACAAGATGTAATGTCCGAGATATACTTCAACCACTACAAACTTTTAGTGCTTAGGATAAATCTACTCATGCAATCCAGTATATCTCCGAACGAATTAGATATTGCGTCGCGGGCGTTGAATGAATTCGTCTCAATGTATGAGCAACTCTACCATTTGGCGAATATGAGTAACAATCTCCACCAATTACTCCATTTAGTAGAGAATGTCAGGCAGTTCGGACCATTATGGACAACGTCTTGTTTTCCATATGAAGATCTAAACGGAAGACTGAAGAGATTAGTGCACGGAAGCAATTCACCACAATTGCAAATACAATCAGCTGCTTCGACGATGTTGCATCTAACGTCACTAAAACGTGAAAAATTAAATGGAGGCAGACCAGCATATTTTTATTGCGAGAACTTGGACTACAAGCGGGGAAGGCTGAAGCGTCATTGTATTTCAGATACGACATACATCGTCGGGAAGGGCAAGAAACTCTTAGAACTTCCTCCCACAATTTCTGACGTTTTCGAAAAAACAAACATAGAAGGCACGACTTTCTTTCAGTACGAGAGATTACTGAAACGAAAAGTTGTTTTTTCCTGCACAGAATACAATCGCAGTACGAAGACAGATTCAACATTTGCTTTGTACATAAATGAGGATGGCTTGAAACGAATTGGGAGGATTCGTTGTTTCATCAGGGTATCGGACTGCGATTGTAACGACTGGTGTTTCTGCAACTCGACATTATGCAATAATGAAGCCGTGCATCGTCGAGAACAGGTACTCAACATGCATCGACAAAACGGTTCTAACGAGTGTGTACAATATTGTTGCCTTCGATGAGCATGAACACGCAGTGAACGTAGAAAGTCTCAAATCAGTTTGCTATTACTCAAACATCGAAGATCCTCCTGCCAAATTCGTGATTGAGCCGGTGAATACCTTGGAATTCGAGTAAAGGTATACTGTAAAAATAATCTCCTTAAAATTTGGTGTACTTCTACTGAAAGTTTATATCCATCAACTAGTATATGAAATTTATTATACAAGTGTAATGTAAAATTAATGTATGGTACAGCATAATTAACAATTTACTTGAATTTTACAGTAAAGGTACTTGAATTTAAATAATTTTCTTTAATTTTACTGGAAAAGTACATGTATTCTATACCAAAATTGTTTATTAAATTTCGATGCCAAGTTTATGCATAAACACTTTCAATCTTTTCAAACAGTGTATTTCACATTGGACGGTCTCATTTAAAAAACTAAAACCGGTAAACCTACCGACCCATTGCAACATTTTCACGAGGGTGGAAATAACACCTCCGTCGTATCAACTTCAAAACGAAACTATTACTCTTAACATAAAAATCTGCGGTCTTTTTACGGTGGCGCATATAAGATCTTCATCGTATAAACTTCATAACAGATCCATTGCTTTTGTTAAAATACCTGCAACGTTTTTATGGAATCGCATAGAGCTTTTCTACATGTCAACATGTAGAAATTTATTTCCATAGAATTTTTAAAAAACCTTTTAACGAATCTTTCAATTAAATCATTAAAAAAGCTTGGATGGACTCTTGGAAAGAGTCCTGCAACAAAACCTTGACCAGAATCCTGAGATGAATTTCGAAATTTAAGACTGAGTAGAATCTTGAAAAGAACCTTATAAATACATTCCATGAAGAATCCTGGATAAAATCCTAGATAGAATTTCTAAATGAAATCCTATATTGAATCTTGGAAAGAATCCCCCCATTGAATCCTGGAAAGAATCCTAAAAATACTTTTTAATGGAATCTGTAAAAAATTCTTTGAATGAACCTTCGAATAGAATCCCGAAAAGAAGCTCGGATGGAATCTTGAAAGGAGTCATGCATTAAAATCTTGACAAGAATCCTAAATTCAATATCAAAATTTAATTCTAAGTAGAATCTTGAAAAGTGTCTTATAATAACAGTTTGTGAAGAATCTTAACAAGAATCTTGCAGTTGAATCTTGTAAAGAATCCGAAAATTTTTTTTTATAGAATCTTTAAAAGAATCTTTTAACAAATCTTTTAATAGAATCCAGAAAAGAAGCTTAAATGGAATCTTGAAAGGAGTCCTGCAATAAAATCTTGACAAGAATCCTGAAATGAATTTCAAAATTCAAGTCTGTAGAATCTTGGAAAGAATCTTATAATAACATTTCGTGAAAAATCCTGAATAAAATCCTAGAAGAAAATTTCTGAATGGAATCTTATATTGAATCCTGGAAAAAATATTGTAAAGAATCATGAAAATATTTTTTAATAGAATCTTTAGAAAAAGTTTTTAACGAATCTTTTAATAGAATCCCGAAAAAAGCTTGAATGGAATCTTGAAAGGAGTCCTGCAATAAAATCTTGACAAGAATCCTGAAACGAATTTCAAAATTCAAGTCTGTAGAATCTTGGAAAGAATCTTATAATAACATTTCGTGAAGAGTCCTGAATAAAATCCTAGAAGAAATTTCTAAATAAAATACTGTATTGAATCTTGGAAAGAATCTTCCCATTGAAATCTGGAAAGCATCTTGTAAAGAATCCTGGAATAATTTTTTTAATAGAATCTTTGAAAAGAATTTTGTAGAGGATACTGAAACGAAATTTCAGTTGAATCTTAAAAAGAATCTTTAAATGAATCTTTCAATAGAATCTTTAAATGAATCTTTCAATAGAATCTTTAAAAGAATTTTGGATAGAATCTTGAAAAGTGTCTTCCTCCGGATCCTATCCGGGATTCTTTTCAAGATTCTTTTCAAGATTCTTCTAAGATTCTTTTCAAGATTCTTCTAAGATTCTTTTCAAGATTCTTCTAAGATTCTTTTCAAGATTCTTCTAAGATTCTTTTCAAGATTCTTCTAAGATTCTTTTCAAGATTCTTCTAAGATTCTTTTCAAGATTCTTCTAAGATTCTTTTCAAGATTCTTCTAAGATTCTTTTCAAGATTCTTCTAAGATTCTTTTCAAGATTCTTCTAAGATTCTTTTCAAGATTCTTCTAAGATTCTTATCAAGATTCTTTCCAAGATTCTTGAAAAGATTCTCGAAAAGATTCTTTCTTTCTACGCGGGTAACAACATGCTTTTGTTTATACTGTAACACGGCGCATGCTCAGCATGCGCGTGGCTCAGCTGGAGGCCACCACTCGCCAAAACAAGGTATCGACTCGCCTATTTATTTTTTTTTTTTTTTGTTTAAATAGTACTTTTGTTCCCCTTTCCCGTGTGTGTGAGTATGAATGGAAGCAAGGTTCGAATGTGGCGCCGGCCGGCAGCAGCAGGAGCGTCGTCGTGGGAACCGGAGCCCGTGGCCCGAGCGCACGCAGAGGGGACGCGTAGCCTGAGCGCGTCCCTGCTCCTCCATCCACCACCAGCGCCTCGTCAACGCAAAGAGAGCTGCCGCCTGCCGCGCTCGGCCCGACGGGAAAGCAACAACATCGATACGCCGTGGTCTAAGATCCAAGAGGACCACGGCCAATTAGCGACGACGCCATCCATCGAGGAAGAAGGAGCCGGTCGGGCCATCACTTCAGCTGAGCTGCACATGCGAGAGCGACGCCATTTTTGTGTGTGAAAATTTCCGAGCGATTATCACCTGTTATTCTAAGGAAAGTGGAGAGACCCGGCATCTTCGGATTACCCGAAAAGTAAGTTCTTGAGTTTTCCTTGCCCCAATGTATATTTTCCTCGCGGTATTTCCCGTATTCATATCGTTTGAACTGTGTGTGTGTGCCGCGTTTTCCCTAGACCGCGTGGTCATATTTTTGCCGGCAAAACACCTGTTGCGCGAGTGGTGGTTCGTGCGCGTTAGTAAATCGTAATTTCCCCTTTTTACAGTGCCCAACGATAGTTGACAGTCCCCTGTGCCCTAATTTATGCCGAGGTAAAATTTAAGGAGCCGCAAACTTCGGGAATTCACCTCCTTAAGACCCCCCCTCTTGCCCCACCTGAGCTAGGCCCTAACAAATCTAGAACAAACCCTGTGAAATTAAGTATGGTGCTACACCTGACGTAGCTGGCGCCCAAACACCTTTTTTTGTGTGTACAACTTCCCTTTTTAGAACCCTATTTCTGAGATAACCCCAATTCCAACTTAATCTCCCTCCGCTGTTTCCCATAATCTTGGACGATCACTCTACGCAGCGAATTCTAGTCCTTAGAGTTGCTGCCAAGCCCCTTTGCCCATCGTTCCAAGATTTGGCTAATCAATTCTCCCCATTAATTGCAATTTTCTCCCAGAGTTTCTTGTCCGAGTGACTTTTGGTTCTTAACGCTGTTGTAAAACTAGAGCGTTTGTCACCTCAGTATCGGACCCCTAAATTCTTTCACCTGAGTCTAAATTTCCATCCTCCGTTCTTGCCACCCAATATATTATTTTTGCTAAGTCCCAATAAACTAAAGTGCCCTTTACTTTTGGAGTTGGCCAATGAATTCCCCTCGTCGACTCCAAATTTTCCTCCAAATTTCCTATCGCAGTGTATTCTTGTTCCCAATGCCACAGCTAAACTACACTGCGCATCACCCTCAGATTTGGCTCCAGAATTGCTCCCTCAAACCTCAATATCTCCCCTAAATTTCTTGGCATTCCTCATACCAGTTACAATTGTTGCTCCAAAAACTCCTCACCATATCGCCTGGAGACTTTCTCCACCAAATTCCCTCCGTCAACCCCATCGACATAGATTTTTGCCAGCCCCATATTTTAAGATTCCGCTTGTGGATCCCCCTTTCTCTTATTGTAGGTTTTTTTTATAGTTTAGACCCTAGAACGTAGATTTTAAGAATTAGTTCATAAGTCTCCTCATTGGCCAACCCTAACTTGTGTATTTTTTTATATTTTTTTATTGTAAGTTGAGCCAATAAAGAAGGAGTGTCCTTGTTCATTTTTTTTCTTTATCATAATCCGAGTCAACCATTATTTATTCACCCCAAACCCCTTCCCCCTTTTTCTGAATTCCATCCCTCTCTTTCAATCCACCAATTTTCGTTGTCGATACATGTTCCTTGGCAGAGCCTTATTTTCCAAGGGATAAGGGTCACAATACACCATAACAACATCAGCTGATATTTTTAAATTAGAATAAATTATGTTCCGCAGGAATATTACAGAAATGACGAATGGTAATAAGTTATTACTAATACACTGTAAAAAAAATCTGGGGTGGGGTTAAAGTTTCCAATGGTAAATACGAGAAGGTCTAAAATTCCAAAAATTAATATCTCACCTACAATTTTCGGAATTTCAGCCTCATGAGTATTGACCATTCGAAACTTTGTCTCCGAGAAGCAAGGGAACTAGGGTCAAAGTTCCGAATAGTAAATGAATGAAAGTCTAAAATTCCGAAACTCAATATTTCACCTACATTTTCAAAGAAATTCGCTAGAAAACTCTTCGTCGAAAATTCGAGTGAAATATTAAATATCGGAACCCCAAAAATCTACGCGAAATTGAGTGTACGTATGTATGTGTGTATGTTTATTGATGTTCACGGGACTACGTCCCCTACGAACATATAAGATAGCGAAATACAAAATATGACGTAATATTTGGTGATTCGATATAATATTAAATTTAGATTGCGAGACAGGGATGTTGCAGCAGATGTAATTAGGCTGCGTAGTCGAGGGCCAGTAGGTACGTGGAAAGTCTCCCCTTGAAGAGTGCCAGCGAAGTAGAATCAGAGATCGATGGTGGCAAAGAGTTCCAAAGAACAGATCCGGCAACAGCAAAAGATCTCTGATAGGCTGTTGTGTATGCAAATGGAACGGCCAGGCGAGGACAGTATCTGGTCTCACGGTGCCTTGAGCCCGAGTCGAAAGCCACCAACAGTTCGCGTAGATAACCAGGTTCGTTGTGCTGCAACAGAGAGTAAATTGTGCAGGCCAGAAGGTATTTTCTTCTGTTCACAACCGTTAACCAGTGAAGTGCACGCCGAGCTTCCGAAATGTGATCGCGTGAACGTAGCCGAGCGACGAAACGAACACCTGCATTGAACGACCTCTGTTAACGAGCCGAATGCACTTCATCAATGTCGATGTATGCAGCAGCACGATCGCGGGCCCGAATAGCTCTGCGGAGACAAGCATTTCTCTTGCGCATACGAGCGTGATTTTCAGGCGATATCCAAGGTGCCGGCGGTCGACGCACCGTGACAGTGATGATGGGTGCATGTCTGTCAATAAGTGTGAGAACGTTGATGTTCAAGAATTGAAGACGGTCTTCAATGTGGATAGAGCTTGATACAGACGCCAGTCAAGTGAGATGAGGTCGCGGGCAAATGCTGGAGCCTTAAGACACCGGATATCTCGATACCGAACCGTGCGAGTCCCTAGTTGCGAGGTAGCGAAGTCGTAGACGGTAGAGATAACGTCATGTTTAGAGAGAAACGGTACCTCCGATTCGCCTGATTCCAACAGCTTGGTGGAGTTGTCAATAGCACAAACGTCAATCCAGGTAGCGGCAGTCCGAGTATGGTGAGTTGCTGAGAAACCGACAAGCGTCAAGCCAGCGGAGTAAACAAAGTCTCGCAGACCCCGCGCCGGGGGGTCATGAACAAGAAGATCAATATTAAGATCACCCATCAATACGACGTTGTGCTGTTGTCCGAGAAGGGCAAGCAGCTGAGGACCAGCGGAAGCAATCGGATCGGCATCTGGAGGACGGTAAACACAGCAGACGAGGAGTGAACTGCTGTCATCGTGGCTCTTTATGGAGACAGCCAGATATTCTGGTTGTCCAGGCTGATCGTTAGAGATCGTTAGATAGCAACACCAACCCCACGTTTGAGCCGCCGATCATTCCTGTGAAGCTTGTACCCAGTCAGCGAAACCATTGCTTCAGGGATGACGTCATGTAGCCAGGTCTCAGAAACGCATACAACGTCAAATGAGGTGTCATCCTGGAAGCGCTGCCGAAATTCGTCAATGTGGCAAATGACCGATTGCGCATTGAGATGGCATAATTTTATCGGCCTGGAACGCGCGAAGTTGCGAGTGGCCCTGGTAGTCTTATTAGATTCACGATCGGCGAAAGTTATTGTAGGGCGACTGATGGGAGTGCACGTTTAAAGGGGCATGATCCATGTAGTCCGCGATAGAGTATAGAAGAGTGGAGCAAGCATTAATGATCTGGCGATGTGGTAGGCAACGACGGAGAATAAAATGCACGATCCGATAGATGAAGTGTTGAGCCCGCAAAATCCAGAGCAGTGCCATGTGCTTGGAGTGGCAAAGGTGGTGGTGGCAGCGAGAGGTCCAACGGGTGCAAATTAAAGGCCTCAGTCGTGCGTAACGCACGAGCGCATTCAGCGCCGAGTTCGGGTGCAAGTGTGAGATTCGCTTCGCTTGTTTTCTTTGGCCTACCGCGCTTGGCCGGCTTCTGTTTGTTGCTGTTGCCGTTGTAGTTCGTACTCCTGTTCGCGGTACGCCTTAGCGCCCCTTTCCCGACGGGTATCGCTTCGCTGCTGACGCGTGGTGCCGCAGTAGCAGGTGGTGACAGCCTATGAAGTGGAGCTGAGTATGAGGTCACGGCGATGGTGTCTGATGAAATCAGCTGCGGTATAGAGGTTGCGACGCGTAGTAGCCCTGGATTGAGCTGTGGTTGCGCTGAGAACGAGACCTGCCGTCGAGTTTGCTGACGAGGCAGCGCTGAGTTTGAGGGTCCCGCTCGAGAGGGCCCGTTGCCGTCTACGGCAATGTACGGTACTCGGTTGCAATAGGCAATTCGGAGGCCAGATTCTCCAGCCGCCGATCTTCGCATCATTTCTGTACGCAGCAGTTGATATTCCTCCTCCTCTTGCAGTGTGCGATTCTGCCGAATGAGATGTTGCCATATGTTGCGTGACCACGGGGTGCAGGCGAGCGACGTATGACAGCTGGAGCGATGGAAGTCGAGGCGAGGGTGACGACTGTCGGGCGCGGGCGCATCGCCGACGAGCCACGGGCCGAGCTCGTCATGGCTCCGACCCTAAAGCAATGCATGGCAACTATACCTTGCCCGGGGAGGAGGAATTCGAAGAGACAATTAGCCTTTTCAGCATCGCTGTTAGCGGAACCATTCAGAGGAGTTTCAGGCAGATCAATGAGCAGGACTTGTTGGCTCCGCTGATGCCGACTGTTAAATTCGGCAAAGAGTTCACTACGTCGGGCGAGCGTTAGAGTGTCAAGCAAGGATCCACGAAGCTGCTGCTCTCGATTTTCAAACACGTTCAGTCTAGCATCAAAGGCAGCCGAGTTACTCTTAACGGTCGCGTTCATAACCTGAAATTGTTGGTGTAGCGCATTGCAGGTGTCATTGACCGTGTTGAGCCGAGTGTCCGTGACGTCACACTTTTCCCGAAGAGCCGCCACATCAGAGATCACATGATCAAGCCTTGAGTTTACCGCCTCTACGTATTTAGCGTTATCCTTTCTCAGTGCCTGCAGTTCGGCTAGTATGGCCATGTTGGTGGGGGCATCCTTGCCAGCGCAGCAAGTCGGCGAATTGGAGCTGTCGAGCATTTTATATGTGTTAGCACAATCATGGTGGTAGTATTTACCACACACCGGGCAATGGGAGGAGCCGAGCGACACATTAATGGCAACACCGCACAGTACATAGGAGTAGACAGTTGAGCTAGCAATACTCACCGCAGGGGACAGATGGCAGCACCGACGAGACTGTTAAAAGCAAAACGCATTGTATATGTGAACACGCATACATGTATACAGGAAGTACTTGCAGATGCAGCTGCGAGATCACTGCGCTAGGCACAGCGTGAGTGTAGTACGGTGGCGTACGGGGGGCCAACGGGCTGAACCGCAACTACTGTTTTTACCTGCCGCCCTGAAATGGACAGCGTTCGGTCGAGAACCGATAGCACACACACACACACACACACACTGTGACAGCAAATCGCGGTGACAGCTCGCATACGCAGCGAAAAAGACTTCTAAGCACTCCAAAACACGCACTTGCAGCCAGAAGATGCGCTGACTGGATCAGGCACACTTGCCTTGCACTTTGGAATAACAAATTTCGAAAGAAATGCCCACTGAACAGTGAAATAGCAGCGAATCGTAGGAGCACAAAGAAGATACGTCCGACTTCTATCTAATCCGTTACAAATGTACTTTTACTGGAAGTTTTTATTCATAAACTTCTAACTGAAATTTAGTACACAAGTGTAATGTAAAATGAACGTAGGGTACGGCATATTCAATAATTTACCTTAATTTTCTAGTAAAAGTACTTTAATTTTAATAATTTGCTTAAATTTTACTGGAAATGTAAATTAATTCGATACCACAATTATTTATTGAATTCCGATGACGAGTTTATGCATAAAAATTTCCAACCTCGAATCGGTTCTTCATAAGGACTGAAGTTTATTTTTGCGGATCAATTCGGTAATCAAATTTTTATGTGAATTTGACTTACCTGAAGAGAACGTTCAACCATACAAAACGGCGTGTCTGAGCGGAACTTTCAGGTTACGAGTGTAAGGGTGAATGCTGACTTGAAGGCGCGTGGAACCGAAGCTCAATTAATTGCAGCTGGTTAATAAAATAAATCAATCAAATACCGATGACCGACGAATAGTATTTAAAACGAATTGTAAAATCCGAGGCGTGGCGGAAATTTTTCTTCTATTTGTTTGAGATCAAATTTGTCGATTGTGGCTGCTTGACTAATTGATCCAATTAATCAAACGGCTACAGTACAGATATTTCTAAAGAACCGCATTAGTGAAATTAAAATGAAACTTCGGTTTCGCGCGCTTCAAATCTATCAATTGGTTGTCTTAGGCTTCAAGATTTTCTTCGCAATTTCCATCATCCAAATGGACCACTTATAATCGCATACGAAGAACGAACGATGCTTACAACACACGGTCGCTGCTTATAATATACTACTTCCACAGACTAAAGTGGTGATTAAGAAAAATATTTTTATTGTACATTACTACTAAATCAATCAATAAATAAGTTCCTTACCTCAGAAGATCTCATCTTGCGTACACCTGTGAACTTTTAGAGGATCTTCGATTACCAATATTTCATAGTGAGATGACGTTATGTTTGTAATATCTCTTGCACTATCAGTGACGTGACGCACTTTGTAGATGTAAGTTTGCACACAGTACAAGAGAAGGAATTGGGCTTGCACTACATGCTAAGTAAGTTCCGGAAATACTAAAGATTGAAAGATTTTTTATTCAAAGCCTGATTATACCGTGCTGAGTTGTTTGTGTTGACTTTTCATCGTGTCGAGTTTTCGGTGTCGAGTCTTCGGTGCTGGAGTTTCGTCGTGTCGAGTTTTCAGTGTCGAACTTTCGTCGTATCGAGTTTTCGGTGTCGAATTTTCGTCGTGTCGAGTTTTCAGTGTACATTTTTTTAAGTTGCGAGGTGGCTAGATTTCGGTCTAGAGATACTCGGTGTAGAGCTGCGTGCGTGTTCAGTCCTTTAGAGCAAACCTTTAGTATTGATTTGCTTTCGTGTAAAGCTGTTGGTGTTTAGTTTTTGGTATAGAGTTATTTTGTGTTGATTTTCTTACGTGTACAGTCTTTCTGTGTCGACTTTTTGTGTAGACCTTGTAACGAGAAATTTCGCTAAAGCGAAATCTCGATACAAGCACTGCCCGAACGCGCACAACACATTCCCGAAAACAATAACAACTAGCTTCTTCCCATGCTTTCCCTCCTCGCCCGCCTATATCTAATAGCAGTGTTGAGCATGGGAGAGGGACAGTGAGCGTTGCGGGGCGTGATTGAGGCGCGGATGACGTCATCGCGGGTCGACAAGTAACGAGGATCGCCAGCCGTCGTCTATCGATTAGGGATCCAACGGGACTCCTGCCGCCATCCATCTCACACTTGTCGAACTACCATCACGCGTTACAATTACTACCCGCGGCGGCGTTAATGTCTCTCCCCTATGCAAATCAACCAATAGCAAAATTAGAAAATTAGGATAAAATTCGAGGAAGAAGACGGCGAGGATAATCGCCATAACCGTTTCTACTTCGAAAGAGTGATAACCGTTTCTACCTCGAACGTGTGAACTGTTTTTCTTCATCGTCGAAATCAGAAGTGTGTAAATTGTGTCCGCGCCGAAGAAAATTTGTGCTGAGAGCTTTATTTGGATTTTTGTTACGAAAGGATCGTAAGTTTTGAGCCCTGGTTTTTTTTACGACCCCGTGAAATCCCTTTCACCCCTATTTGCCACCGAAACCCCCCCGTAATACCCAATAAATAGATAACGAGTGTCCCCTCGTTATCAGCCATTTTGCCACCTGTCAATACTCGTGTGAAGAAGCACCGATATCCCCAATATACCCCCCACAATTATTTATTAATACCCGTCACCCTATTCCAAATCGTCCTTCAGACAATTTGGGATTTTTTAAAAATTATTATTATTATTTGTTCCCGCGATAATTTGTTTTTTTTTAAAATTATTATTATTATTATTTTTTTTTTAATTAAAAATTCGTGAATCGTCCTTCGGACTTTTTACGATTTTTCAATATACATTCTTCCCCCCCTTTTTTTTGTATTTCCCCTTTTACCAATAACCCGTATTATTTTTTTGACCCCAAAACCCTATTTTTGTGCCACTCGGATTATTGCCATAGTTGAGATCACCGAGTTAATTTATAAGAGCTGACCGTTAGGCCATTTTGCCCCTCGCCCTGACCGTTGTCTCAGCCCTCCCCGACAGCTAATGCCCCTGTTTAAATTATTTCGCGTATTTATTCTCCCACTTCGTGGTTTGAGATTTTGTAGTATTTACTAGTTTTTTAATATTAATTTCGGAAACGGTGTTGCACCGAATTTGCAACTGGCGCCCATATTTTGTTTATTATAATTTTGTTTCTCGCCATTTTTTTTCTTTTTTTTTTCTTTTTAATATTTTTTGTATTTGTTGATTTTTTTTGAATAATTAAAGTAGTCTCTAGTTTTTAAATAAAAACTACTGCATTGATTATTTATTTCACCCGTTTTCCCCTCCCACCATTTCAGGAGAGAACTTCGGGTCACAACCTATCTTTGTGTAGACTTGGGAGGTGTAGAGTCGGTCCCCTGCCTTCTTCTGCCCCTGATGACACCTCCGCCACTTCTAGTTTTGATGTTCCCATTCCAATATCATCATCATCACATCGTTCTCCTTCAATACCTCCATGACCCTCGATGTTTCCCTTTTCTACTTCTTCTTCTTCTTCTTCACCCACTTTTCTTAATGTAAAATAACATGTGATTGATGTCGAAGATGAAGTTTTCGCGGTCACGCGTTTGCAAATCATGTGTAACTGATTTTCAGAAGCATCAGGTGAACAAACTGATTTCATATGGTTGAAAAGTTCTGCATCTCAAAATTCATTCGACACTTTCGTTGGTGAAAAAAACAGCACATTCGTCGTTCAACTCAACCACAGCTTTCTCACCATATCGAGTTGAAACTATTTTAACATTTGTCACTTTGTAATGAACATTTCTTGTTAATTCAGCCAGTCTTACAGTTGGTAAAAAATTCATTTGACCAACGTTGGAACTAGCTATTTCAAGTCGATTGGAAAACTTCGCGCTTTTACCTTTAAATAGATAATCCATCTCAACAATTTTACTCTCGTTTTAAATATCTATTTCAAATATCTATTCTCACTGGAAAAAGTTCTAGTTTATATAAGTATTACCGCTCTCCACAGACTAGTGTTATTTTCATAATTTTTACTCGGAAGGAAACTAGTCGTTTCTTGCTATATGTGTTCATACGCAAGGAATTGTGTGCGTGTGCGTGCGTGTGTGTGTGTGTGTGTGTGTGTGTGTGTGTGTGTGTGTGTGTGTGTGTGTGTGTGTGTGTGTGTGTGTGTGTGTGTGTGTGTGTGTGTGTGTGTGTGTGTGTGTGTGTGTGTGTGTGTGTGTGTGTGTGTGTGTGTGTGTGTGTGTGTGTGTGTGTGTGTGTGTGTGTGTGTGTGTGTGTGTGTGTGTGTGTGTGTGTGTGTGTGTGTGTGTGTGTGTGTGTGTGTGTGTGTGTGTGTGTGTGTGTGACTTTGTTTAGTGTCAACTGGGCTGAATCGTATAAGTCAAGGAGGGGTGATATTCTAGTGGGAGAGTGATATTTCTTTAGTGGGGGAGACTGGTGGTCTCCTACAAAAAAATGATATTATTAAATTCAGTTACAATGATTCCTCGATTGAAGAAACAGTGTATCTGTGTACTCGTGTGAAAATCTGCGAAGCAATGGAGAAAAAACATAGAATGATTTTGGATGTTGTTGCTGACTTTAACTTGAAGTCATTGACCTTGTCTTCACTATTACCTGTGATGATTCAGAAAGGAATTTTTAACATTGATGACGTCAACTTGCCAGCGTGGTGGGTAAGTTATTGTATTTTTATTTAAGATTCTAAAAAAGGTGGAAGAATTGCTTGGTTCTATCATTCATGTTTTTGAAAATATTTTTTGTTTTTAAAGCTTGACATCGAATCTGATTGTACAAAATGTCAGTTTTTGGATGTATGAAGACGAGGGGGCCGCGTGCTTTCACAACTTACTGCTAAGCATTGAAGAACTCTGACGAACATTGTAAAGTTCTCAACGCTATTCGAGCAACTGAAAAACTTATGGAATGTATACCATATCGTACATTTATCAATGGTTCGATAATACATCTACCCAGTGACTGGGTGTATGAAGCAGATAATAGACTGAAAGATCTCATGAGTACGATAATAGACTGAAAGATCTCATCGGCAATAATCACTCGTCGACTTAAGGATCCAAGGTTAAACAGATCCTACATAGTTGGTAGTCCCTATCATGTTGAAGAATTGGCCGATCATATAAAAGTTGTCAAGGTAAAAAAAAACTTATTTAAAAAATATTAATAAAATAATAATTATAGTATTAATATTTTTCTTTATAGATCGAGTAGACACCTCACAGTCATCGATACCCAAGAGATTTTACGCCCTTAAGTAAATAATAAAAACAATGAAATTGAAAAAAATCTGTAAGAATTTTATATTCAATATAAAACTACTAATCAAAAGCTGTAAGAATTTTATTTTCCATACATACATATAACTATTAAATAAACTGTACCACTTACTCAACTTACCCCCCCCCCCCCCCCCCCTCCACCTCCTTATTATCAATCACATAATTGATATAATAGAAGAATTGTGTAATAATTACATTCAGTTTATTACAATGCATTTCAAAAGACATCCGATAACAATTCAAGTATGTGATAGGATACATAATGAGGAGAATAAGTTTAGACGCCATGGGACACTGTTACCTAATACAATACGTGCTATAATTTGTGGTCCCTCAAATTGTGGTAAAACGCATTTGTTGATAAGTCTCATCGCAAGTCCACATGGAATACGATTTGAAAACATTTATGTATATTCAAAGTCGTTACAGCAAGCTAAATATCAATATCTTGAAAGTTTATTACAACCAATTAATGATATCGGTTATTTCACTTTTTCTAATAATGCTGATGTAATTAGTCCTAGTGAAGCTATGTGTAATTCAGTTTTCATCTTCGATGATGTAGCATGTGATGGACAAAATATTCTTTCAAATATTGATAGTTTCTATCTATGTCAAACGTATGCAAAAATACCAAAGCACTTGATTCGTGATAATACAAATCTCTTAGTAATTTTTAAACAAGATGAATTAAATCTACGTCATATATATGATGAACATGTTAATACCATGTGACCCGAAGTTCGCTCCTGAAATGGTGGGAGAAGAAAACGGGTGAAATAAAAATTAATGCAGTAGTTTTATTAAAAAACTAGAAACTACTTCAATTATTCAAGAAAAATCAACAAATACAAAAAATATGTGTATTGAATTTTGTTCTTCCGCGAGGGCGACTCAATGGGCGAATGCACGATTGGGAGAAAAAGACAATACGTCAAATTAAATGAACGATGATTAATTGTAAATTAATTAACTATGTAGATGGAAGGTAAGATTCAACTGTAATTAGGATTTTATACCCAGAATAAATTCACTAGATGTTACGTCATGGCCCGACGCCCCATAAGAACGCACTACTTAGTGTAATAAATACATTTTTTTTTACATTTTTATCAACAAAACTAAAAGATAGTTCATAAGGAAAATTTTAAAAAATGTTTACTTTATTTTTTTCATTATAAAACATTGTTAAAACAATGTTGATATTGGAAATATAATCATTGTCAAAACAATGATTATATTCCCAATGAAAGCCGTTGAATACATTTTTCAACGCATGTTAAGGTACATTTTAATTCACTTTGTAAAATTTACCTGCTGCAAGCGAAAGCATTAAGAGCCTTCATTTGCGCAGAAAATATAAATAAGCTAGCGTAAGCATTCACATATGTCGACGAGATGCATTCGAGCATCTAAGACCCAAGCGTGAGCAATGCGAAGACGAAACATTGATAGAGGCTGGGCCCGGAGTCCCGCTACTAAGAAGTCCGATAAGGACTCGCGGGAACTGCAACTAAGCAAATTCTGCAGTTGGACTCGGAGGGGATAATCGGTCCAGCCGGCTATAATATAATATTAAAATTCAGTTCACGACGCGATTTCAAACTGTTCACACCTTGCGAAAACAAAGGTGTTGTGTGTTTTTTCAGTCGGACTCCGAGTTAAAAGTGCATGTTAAGTAAAGTGCTAATCGTGCCAGCAATTGCTCACGCTTAAGTCTTACCGGGATTTTCAACGCACAACAATTACTGTAAGTCTCAAACTCGTTTCGTTACTACACCATTTCATCGTTTCTATTGTGATTTAATCATTTAAAACCACATTGTTTGATCTTTATTACAATTTGACAATTTAAAAGGAAAACTATTTGATTTTATTCGTAGTTTAAATTTGTTTAACAAAACTTATTCGATTCTATTGTGATTTAATCATTTAAAACCACATTGTTTGATCTTTATTGCAATTTGACAATTTAAAAGGAAAACTATTTGATTTTATTCGTAGTTTAAATTTGTTTAACAAAACTTATTCGATTCTATTGTGATTTAATCATTTAAAACCACATTGTTTGATCTTCATTGCAATTTGACAATTTAAAAGGAAAACTATTTGATTTTATTCGTAGTTTAAATTTGTTTAACAAAACTTATTCGATTCTATTGTGATTTAATCATTTAAAACCACATCGTTTGATCTTTATTGCAATTTGACAATTTAAAAGGAAAACTATTTGATTTTATTCGCAATTTACATTGTTTAACCATAACTATTTGATCGTCATTTGATTTTTAACGCAGTTTAAATTGTTATTCGAACATTACTGTAAAATAATAATTTGAAAAACCAAAACTGTTTGATTTCTATTGCGGTTTAAGTTGTTTAAACTGTTTAAAGGGAAAACTATTCGACCTTTTTTTATGCAAGTTTAAATGGTTTGACCGAAACCATTCAATTTATTGTAATCGAATCGTTTAAACAACGAAACTATTTGACTTGTATTGTTGTTTAGATTGTTTAACACAATAACTACCTTTCATTGTGGTTGAATTGTTTAAAACAGAAACGGAGTTGATCCTTTTAAACTATGCGAGCTTATTATCCGATTTAATTGTTATTCTTTCAAACAAACACCATTTAACCTTTTCACATTGTTTTACACGAAAAGATATAATTGAATTTGTTTAAGATACAGTCAGGTCCGATCTTTTTTTAACTATTCGATCCTTTTATTTATTACAACTTTATAAAATGTTTAAACCCGCAGTAAATTGAATTATTTCAAAACAAAAATGTTTAACATGCAATATATTTGAACTGTACTTTCAAAAATTTAATTGTTAATGTCGTAGCCATTTTCGACAAATTTGTAAATTTGTTTTGAATTTGTTTTGAATAATTAAGGGGTTTCACAGCCTCAGTAAACAGCAAAAACCCCACCTGAATTTTTATTTCAAAACCCTTTCTCCAAAACGACGGGGTTTAGTCCGAGAGAGAGAGAGAGAGAAATTCAGCTACCAAATAAAGGAAATAAATTTGTCATCCATTAGAGGCAAGACAAAAGTATTGATAAGCCAAGAGGAGAAACGTCTTTACCCGCTATTAAAAAGGTAAGTGTCTACGCACGTTTGGTTGTGAACATGAATTTATTATAAATGTTAAGTTAAGAACGAGGTAGGAATAAAATTCTCGCCAGAAGTCAACAAATCCAATCGACATTGGTCTCCGGCCCCTGAGGCGGCAAATTCCGCCCTAAAACGGAGAAATTTAAATCAAATTTGACTTTGTTGCGTCCCAAACGCGAAAGCCATGACGTAACACTAGAAAAGAGAGGTTTCCTGCAAATCTATTTGGCTCGATTATGAGAGTCAGAGAAAATCAGGGGACTTGAAGGGCATCAATCTCATACAAAATGAACAAAAGAGAAATTATGGTAACTCTTGGTTTATTCTCCCTCAAGGAGAATCACGCATATCATACATAAACATAATAATACAAAAATATATCAATACGGCGAGTACACAGTATACATTCGAGAGAATCACAGGTAAGAGTTTTTAGTAGTGGATTAGACTTTGCTATATCCCTCTTGCATTGCACATTCAGTGCCTAGTATCGGTGGACGAAAGTATCGTTCGCCACAATTACACCATATCACAGTTCAATACACGTTCACATATAAATCACACAGAAGACATGAATTATTACAAATAAAAGAGGACACAGTTCATGGATCCGCTTATGAGAAGTAATACCGTTCTTAAAGTAGGGATAAAAAAAATTATGAGAAAGAAAACAGAGTCAAACGGTTATCACCGTAGCTTAAGAAACCCCCAATGGTAATTATCACTCGATTACATGAATTAACAAGATGAAGAATCGGTGTATTAATTAAATACACAACAAAATATGAAATAACTGTCCATCCATTAACCTCAAGACCATGAATTAACAATACAATCTTGGGTATTGACAGGTGCTGATGGTGAAAGTTAATAATTTCCCATATAAAGATAAGCGTTCATAATTCATGCCAGGTTAGAGAGATCTCTCTCTGAAATGTCTCTAGTATTAATTTTCAATAACATTATTCCTGGATTTGAATTCATGAATGAACGATGAAACTGTCAAAGGATGCCAAGAATAATATTGTTGCTCTGAGAATTGGTTTTGTTTGGTCGTAAAGTAAAGAGTATGTTACGCTTCAGTGGTAAGCGGTGCGCTATGGCGACCCCCACTCCTATCCCCACTCCTATCCCCACTCCTCTTTGTGAGAAGTGGAATGTAGGAGTGGGGGGTCGGTCGGAGCAGTGAGTCGCCATAGCGCACCACCTTTTTACATTTATTGGAATATATTTTACATATTTTTATTTACATTGGTTTATATATATTTGTAACACTATGGTATGATGACGCTGCTGGTGGTGAACTTCGATGGAGCATAGATATACACAAATACGACCTAGGGCTCCATCACGTCCTGGTGCTAGTAGGTTAAAACATACCGTGGCTCGTCTAAATTGCAAACAGAATAGACAGTAACAAACACAGTACCAGAAATCGTACGCTGTCATATACCTGTAAAAATCTGTTGTTTTAATTACCTGAGAAGTGCTCATACAGGGGCTTGCTTGAACTCCAAATGATTGTACTTGGAACCATAGTACACCATAAGTAATTGATTTTCACTCGCGGAGACAATCATTTGTTGGAAGAGCTCATCGTTCTTTGCAAACGCATCGACAAATCTCGATAGTAGAAAACATGTAAATTCGTCCTGAAGATCCACGGCAATACGTGCACCCCACTTGGTTTGAGCTACCCTCATACCCGTGACGATATATTCTTTTTCGATTGTCAGCTCCGCCAATTTTTTCAATGGCAAATACGCCTCGGGTCTACCCACTTTGTTGATCGTCGATAAATCCATCTTGTAGTTTGAGCACTTTTATTTTACGCGTTAAATATCGTAATTCTGTTCTTGTTTGAATCAAAACTTTGATTGCTTCAATGTCTTGCAAGAGTTTTTCTATTCGAGACTTTAGAATAAGACGTTTTTTGCGCATACAGATTCAAAGGAGAAGAAGTAGTATCTAAGACGGCTCGACTGCGAATGAATATTCGTCGCTCGATTTTGAAAAACCTCATCATCATCGGTGTGTTACCCCCCACTCTGACATTATTAATTTACTGCAGCGTTAGCTGAATCATCGGATTGTCTTGAAGACACGTGTGCATGTAACACAATATTCTTGCAGCTGCGGGTCAACGAGCGCGGTGTCACTGACACCACTGTTGAAGGCCATCCCCCCTGCGTTTCTTCTTCTTTGTTTAATTATGTATTTTCTTCTTCATTTTGCAATTAACGAGACCGTGAGCAACATCTTTGCACACAAACGTTAAATTGTTTATTCTGATACTTAGTCTGCTCATGCTTGCGGGAATACTCTTTATAGTATTCTCCTATTATTTTATCATTGCTCGACAAATTATTTGAAAATACGCTTCTGAAACGGTGAATCCCAAGGCCTGTAGACATGAAATGAAGAAACATAATACAATAATGCCCGCAAAATTCTGATTCAGGACTCTGTAGTTGAGAGGTGCTGTAGCGAAAGAGTTTGCAGTTTCGTCGGAGTCGTTGGAGATGTTGAGGGACGACGGGTGGTAATCCGTAGCTATCGAAATACCATCCATTTCCAGCTCGATCGACGTACATGGCGACCCAGTGTGTTCCGGGCTGCTTGTGGCCATCTGTGTTAACGACAATTGCAATCGGTTTCGTCCACACCTTCGGGATGCGATCGGCAGGATACACACCGATAGTATGGTTCTTGATACTCTGAAGTGCCCGTAGTATTTGCAGGCTGTTCATGAGATACGCCGAGTTCCTTGCGTGAGCCTAATCCGACGTACCACGTTGTAGTTGTCCTATACTCCCACAGAGAATTGATACGATCGCTCTGACAAAGCCACTTTTTTATTTTTGCAGCACTATTTAGAGCACACCTATACGAGCTATTTCTACACAATACACTATGATAGACACAGAGAGTGTTGCACAATGGTAAATTACGGAATGACGGGTCCGATGCGTCTTCTTCCAAATTTATAACGAAACATCCGGTTAGCTGTGTTAAATAATTCGCTTTATCAGTTCCTCTGGTAAATATACGGTCGACCTGCACGGCGATTCTCTTCAAAACGCTCTCAACAGCGCGTAGAGATGTTTCCCCGTCGGACCACTCTATACCGTGATGATTATTGATCAACCATGTGTTTTGTCTCTTTACACTAGGTGGTAAACTTTTATACGCATGGGGTGGTGATATGATCCAGTGTGCGCTAAAATCAGCGTTGACAGATATTACAGCTATTTCTTTTGGAATAAACTCGTTAGCTCTATCCTTCAGACCCTGTATATCGATGATGATATTCATGATGTATTGCACGATCGTGATACCTCAAGGTATGAACGCTAACTGACACTAGTCGCGGTTCTCTCTGTGAATATATGATTTCCATAGGTATTTAACCGCTATAGTCCACAATTACCTGTCGGGATGAGTCAATCTCTAAAACATTATCGTATTCAGCGTACACAATGCAATTAATTGTTGAAGCCAGAGCTTCTGCAAAACGTACTTCTATTCGGACACTACCGTGTCTTACGAGATTCCAATGAGTATTGCTATTGGCTGAGAGATCGGGTGTAAGATCAAACGCGTATAAACAATAACCGTAGGGGTAGATCGTGCGTGAAATGCAGTTACCCTCATTCAAAAAGTGTATGCCTGTACCCGAGAAGAGTGTGTGATATGCATCCACGTACATGGAGTCGTCTAGAAAATTTGGTTGTAGAGGTCGTGACGGTATTTGCAGGCCGTCCGCATACAGCGAGAGATAATTAATGTTGTAATGATGAAAATTGAATGGATTCATGGCGCGATCACCATTGAAAGCTTTATTATCGACAAAACCGACGATTATACGTTTTGGTAGTTGACCGAGTATCACGTTATCAAGAGTATCACCATGGACACCCGCATGCATGGATATAGCTTTAACCTCGACGCGTGTCAGAGGATACTTGGCTGTGGATTTAGATAGAGCTCTTGCATGCGCAAGGAGTATACCAGGTGCTATCTTAACGCGTCGTACGACTAGCGACGCCTCCGTGATTCGTACCGTACAATTCTTCGAGCCAGTCATGAGACAAAAAGCGTTGTTAGTTCGCACAAATCGTAACCTCATCTCAACACCGTTAAGCAAAAATCTCTCCTGGTTAAAGATATCACAGTGCAGATGTCCTAGAAGATCGACCGTTTTACTAGTCCCTAAGACGCTCCGTCGACTTGTAAGACCGGTATTACCATCGTTCACGTCATCCATTTTTCCAGGTGTATCGTTATACCATAGAACACTCGTGAGATGCGAAGACTTTGCACCCGGGCCGTAATTCAAGAGCGTTTCAATATACGCTCTGTATGCATAAGCATTATTGGGCGGTGATACGAGTTTCTGATTGAGAAATACATCAACCTGATTGAACATCGAATGCATAAGATTATTGATGGGTCCTACTTTAATTGGATCCTCTTTTGTACCTGGGGGTGCCTCTATTTTAACTCGCATACTTAGCATAGTATGTGCAAGATCAATGTACTCATCGCCTTGTCCTGGTACGACAAACTCTATCGGTGAATCATCCGTCAGCGATGAAATGGGCTTATAATACACTGATTGCGTTCCCTCGATCGTTGTCTGCGTTGGTGGTAGTGTGAATAGCTCCAGCTCCGATTTTAGACACTCACACGAGTGTGTATGTAAGAATGCCATTTTTATAATAAGAAATTAGGCGAAAATATCCCTCACTGTTCTTGGTTTCTTGCGACGGTTCTTGACACCCTCTCCTCTCGCTCTACTGTTGACTGTCTTCTTCCTCTTACCCCGCGTCTTCTTCTTTTGCTCGTTGCTCGAGCGTCTCCGTGATTTTGCTGTCTTCTTTCGTTTTTTCACACCACTGCGTCGTGTTGCGCGTCCCGCGAGAGAATGCATCAGTTGATTAATTTTACCAGCTTTATAACCTGACCCCCGCATAAGCGTGTTGATTTTTTCTTCAGCCTTGCGTTTCAGATTTTCCCCTGATTGGTGCAGGCGCGTTTTGAATGCTTCTTTTGGGTGCATACCAGAATCCAGGATATCACTGGCTACGTTGACACCTGAACGCAACGCCTCTTTACCGACAGCTCGGGCCCCTTGTTTCAAGAGCGGTAATATGCGTCGAACGAGACCACCTAGGAAACTTCCTATACCATGACCTCGCTGATTCGGTGAGCCTATATAGACGTGGCTGATACCGCCATAACCACCGCGGCCGCCACCCGTTTGTAAATCAAAGTATTCGTCGTAGTAAGTCATTTTATCGTTCTAATCTGTACGTTTGAATTGTAACGTCACCGTCAGCGTCCCGTACTCAAATGGCATTGGTTCGCCAAATTCATCTCTTATATCAATCGTAATTGTTTGAAAACTCGTGCGTAGTAAAGGCACATAGCGCGGTGGTGAAAAACTTCTGATTTTTACAGCCCCGTAATTACAAGTATCAGCGGCTGCGGCTGGTACGACCCGTAGCAGAGGTGTGTGCACATCCCCGGTAATATAGGGTTCACAGATATCAGTATAAACAAACATCATATTGGGAGTGCCATTGGCTAGATTTGCGGGCCTGTCAGCAACGTATTTGAACTCTCTCTGTACCACTACATCCTGAGAGTGAGTGAATCCTAAAACTTTATTCAACACGTCGGAAAAATGAAAAGCGTGCTCCATATTCTCGCATGACTTACAGATACGTGTCACTGTAACATATCCGTTGTGTGCATATTGAAATTTCAGATGCCCCGCCAAACACGGTATTTCGTTAATTGTCTCGAGTAATGTATCTATGCTGCGATATACCCCCTGTGGTACAGATTCACGAACACTCGTATAATCAATGTCAGCCGCAGTGCCTGGTATTGCAACGTTCGTTACAATATTAATAAAGTTTCGGTCCCCCTCGGGTGGTACATGCAACATTGTCATAGGTATGTGTATTTCAGCTAAAGAAACAGCCCAACTACCATGAAGAGACACGCATTGCGGTAATCGGGTGGTATATCGTGTTGTCAAGTTATCGGGGTAATAACTCATACTACTGTTGCTGGGTAACACAATGAAAAACTCCTCCTTCATTTTGTCAGTTCTACTTTTTCTTCGGCGTTTTCACCCGCGATAACTCAGGTTCATAAAATATCCCATCAATATCCTCGCCGGGAAGATCGCGTAAGGTGTATGTCACGGGACAAATACTGTGTAAAACTCTGTGAATCTTAAATAACTCGTTACTCCATCCACTCTCGTAACCTTTCGTGAAGGCTGCCTTTGCACTACTGATACGTACCATATCACCTAAATTATATTTAGGAGAGCAATAGTTCGTTTTCTTATAGCGCTGCAATAGATTATCCCGTGCCCTTGCAGCTGTCTCGAAAGTTACGGATGCAGGGGTCATTTTTATACTGCTGTGTGTAGCATGATTGTATGCTGAAACAATATTCTGCAAAATATCGATGTAACGTTTTTGTCTGGAATAGGTGAAATAACGCCACATTCTTTCCTTCAGTGTTCTATTGAATCTTTCGACAATGGCGGCTTTTACATAAGGGTTGCGGGCAACACGAAATTGAATGTTCTTTTTCTTTAAGAGGGACTGGAATGCAGCACCTATGAATTCTTTACCCTTGTCCGTTTGTAGACAAACGGGTGATCTACCGCTACTATTCTTCTTCGATAATATGACAATAAATGCTTTAGCTACCGTTGCAGCGCTCTTGTCACGTAACGGTTGGACCCAGGCAAATTTACTGAGAGTATCGATAACAACGAGAAGGTAAACATAACCATCATTATAATCCTTGATTGATCGAAGATCTACAAGATCAGCCTCCCAGAAATCATCAATATTCCGGACGTTGTATATACGCCGGGGAAACCGATGTCTTACAGGCTTGTGTTTTGTGTAAGCGTCCTGCGCTTCAAGCCACTGCTGCGTCCTTAATTTAGAGATTCTCTTCTGTCGCGCGACACGCAATAGATTCGCGGCACCTGAAAACGATGCTTCATGGGCTGTATTGAAGTACACCTTTTCCAATGTTTTCATGATTATAATTTGAGGTTAATCCAGGTTACACGTCTTTTCTTATTATAACCAGCACCACTTTGATCTGATCTCCTTTCACTACCACTGTAAAACGACGTTCGACTAACAGCAGCATCATCATCACTATTGGTGCTGTTGCTGCTGCTGCTGCTGCTGCTGATAGCGTTTTCGAGCTGTGAATTACGCAATGTTGAATTAGCCCTCGATTCCATCCACAGCTCTTCATTACCGATGAATTCCCTTGGTGTATGCATTGTTCTCAGAAATTTAGCAAAAGCACATCGACCTATTGGTTTAGGTGTTTTCCTCGATCTCATAGCGTCATTCACGAGATCAACGATATTTGAGTCTTTAATTCGTACTCCACAGATAGACACGACACCAGAAGAATCCCAAGAAAACTGTGCTGGTGGCGCGTCGCGCAAACGACGTAGCAGTAGTTTAGCCTTGCTACGGAATTTAGTCGGTATACTTTCAATGATGATGGAATCGTTCATACTGTCGTGCGTATGAACATCTTCTTCAACAGAAGCAGACAACCGAGTATCTGTTTTCGTCATAAGTGCACGGTACTGCTCAGCTCTCTCGTCATCGGCAAAATGAAGATAGCGTTGTAATACAATCAGATATGCATGCCACTTTTCTCGCTCATTCTTGTATGCGGTAGAATTCAAAATTTCATTCATCTCCGTGTCCAGTCTGGTCAGCACAGCGTCAATTCCTTGCACAGGTCGTGACGTATTAGTGTCAAGAGTTAGCTGTCGATGACTCTGCGCACCCATCTGTGATAGATTCTCCTCCGGTATCAGGACCATTTTTCGCGCGTGCTCCATTATTTGCTGATCAAATTTAACAGCACAGTGCCCAGTATTGGTGCTAATAAGAGAGGCAGAAACCCACCACTCTGGACAACAAAGCGTTTTTTACTCTTCCAACCGCCGTTTTTCGAGGCTAAACGACGGAGAATGGGTGCGTGACGACGTAATTGTTTCCTTTGAGCAGTCTTTAACGGCACGTTACCACAAAGAACGTTCAAGGCACACTCACAAATACAGCGCACGATACCGGAATCGGCTTTACGTAAAACAGCTTCACGCTGCTCCTTATTGAGATGTTGAAGGGCTCTCAATATCGTAATGTGCTTTTTGCAGAGCGGTGAACCTCCTTGCGCCATCACTCGTGTTAAACTGTCGATTCTCTCTCGCAGTATCACTTCTTTTAACTTATTCGCACTGATGATCCTATAGAGAGGATTACAAGCGTAGAACTGGTAGCTCAACCGAGTTGCAGCTGCTTTTTAACTTTTTTCGCGGCACGTATACGAAATGATGGGGGTCATCGGGGAAAATGGATGTACGAAATCGACAATTATCAGGTGTTGACTGCTTCAAATCAAGCAACAGGTATCCATGGGGTCTAGATGTCGCATCGTGATAGGCCTCTTGTAAAAATCGAGGGTTTTCAGGATATACTTGGCGTGCAAGATGCTGTATTTGAGCACGATCACGAGGATTTTTAAAAACAACGATATAATTGGCATTCAGCGAGATATCGCGCTGCCCGTGGCCCTGATGAAATATGTTTTGCGTAATGAAAATAACACTGAGATTTTTATGATGACTACCTTTAGTAAAGAGATCTATAACGCTATTGTTAGATGCCTCACGCATCAAATCGTCGATTATTATGAGTTCTGCCCGTGGGTCACCAGCGTAATCTGTACTCTGTGGTAAACCCTCATGAAACTCGATTGATGCACCGTACTCCGTGTATGCAGGTTGCCACTCGGAATAATAGAAAATAATTCTCTCGAATGGTTCACTGTTCATACAGGTGATGAATTTCAAGAACTTTTTCACAAAATACGTCTTACCGCAACCCGTGGGGCCGCAGATCATTGACGTCCAGGGATGCTTCCACCGCGTGTCCATCTCTACGAATGAGTCAATTATTATAATTGCTGTGAGTGATAAAGACTTGGACTGGTAGGAAAATTTATCAAACGTTTTATTTTAATATAAAATATAAATATTTACATTATCCACATTATTTACATTATTTTGATAAAATAGATTACACTTTGTAGCCGTATGGCAGCGAACCGTATTCACCGTCTCGTCTTCGTTTAACGCTCGACGGTTTACATTTCTTTTTTTCCGCACGGGTGACGACGTGATGGAACGGTGTTCGACGAATCGCGTCAAACTTCACCTCGATAGGTTCCACCGTGTCGCCAACTAAGTCGCCGCGTATTGTTTTGTAATTTATTAATTGACTATTCGCGAAATTGAGAGTTATACCTTTCACTTTACAAACTTCCGCTTCAGTACCGTTGGGCGCGCGTGTTATGAACGAATAAAATTTAGGTCCTCCGGAAACGAAGGATTTAATATAACAACCTGGTTCAAGTTCGTCTGTAAGGTCCCCTAAAAGCTGCCCTGTTGGTGGTTCATATTCATCAGGATTATTGTTTGTCACGTAAATAACCGAGTCGTTGTCGCAGTAAAGTGCTCGTCGATCCAAACGCTCTAAATAACTGTACAGTTTTAAGCGTGCCTGAGCTGTTGTATACGCAGCGATTACAGAGTTCGCGATTCCTGAGGGGATTACGGTTTCGTCCCTTTTAATGTAACTGACATATAATATGTGATGACTTACAGGTAGGATACCTGTAATTTCGTACTCCGCACTAGTCAGTAATTCCACGAGTTTTGCGCGTGTTGAAACTATCACGGTTTGCGGCAAATTTTCACGCTGTCCAAACTTTCCCCAAAACGAGTTCAGACACAACTTTGCTACTTGGCGTAGCCCGGGGTTTTTCGTTATCGCTTCACGATCTAGTTTAACCCCCTCTGATCGCTCAAAATCATCGATATATTTTGTTTTAGCTTCTTCGTTGCCCGCACACTCCACAGGCCAGCCGCTAGATTCTTGTTTAATTTTTAGGAAGGTGTTTATGTAATCCGAGAAATGACCGCCTGAACGTGAATCGCGGTCATACTGTGTTATCTCGTATTGCCAAATTTCGTCCACATGAAGCACTCTATACCCGCATGATACGGCTTTTCTCAACTCGTCGACTACCCATGTACCGTTAAACAAACGCTCTTCAGGTCTTTCATGTGTACACTCACTCTGATTCATACTTTCACAACAACTACGACATAGAGCGAATAACAAACGCTGGTGCATACGCACTGGTAGCACTGGGTGGTAAAGATTGCGTGGCGGTAAGACAGTGCATTTAACAAGACCTTCTACTTTTGTAAGATCATTATTAGTACCCATTAACTCCATACACTCATCGCCTACAAACACTTTAGGGTGCCCCACGGGAAATTTACCGTATTTACAAACGTATGGATATAACGAACATACATCGACGTATCGTATCTGCTCATCATCTTTAGCGTCGTAGAGTGTGACCATGTTCTCTGTACGACCGCCGAAAAAAGCATCGCGGGGGTTAAGCGGTTCTGATTGAACTAGATCATTATCTCGAACGAAGTCCCGCATTTGTTCATTAGCGACAAGCATACGATCATATTCACACTCCCAAATCTCAGTCAAGTTGTAACCACTTTTTCGTATCTTATAAGTCACGGCTATCGTTCTCTCGTACCGTTCGTTCAGGGATACACCGTCACCCTGTGCCTGATCTCTACCGGCCAAAAACATTTCGGACAGCCGTGCCAGTAACAACCGTGGAACTGTAGTACATGTGTAGCGTTCGATGTTTCGTAGTAACCATCTACCGTTAAATTCATAGGTAGCTTGAACTCACGCGATCGACCCGCGTGGATAATACGCTGTCCAAGAATATGCTCCATCCATACAAGCCAGCTAACCGCTTTTTTCGATTGATTATTGGCCCATCGGTATCCATTTCTAGGCATAATACCAATCGTATCGTTCTTGAGAAAATTCTTCCTAAAAATGCGAAAGCAAGCGGATGCTATCATTGTGCTCTCGTCGAATGGACAAACAGACCCTTTGGCTATGAACATTTTCCGGAAAACCATACAGGCTTGTCTCAATATTGTAACGTCATTCTTACAGTAGGCTACGATTTCTTTTTGAAAATCGAATACATAACCTGTATTTTTCAATTCACGATACCACGGTTCGAATACATTATTTCGCACGGTTTTTGACATACTATTGGGTGAGTAATACTCCATTGGAGGTAATTCCCCCACATAATTCTGATTCTGTGGTGTATTGAAGAGATGAGGAAAAGTACCTTTAGCTAGGGCATCAGTTAACCCAAAGGACTTCGGGAGCTTACTCAGAGACATGTGGAAGTAGTGTAGACTATCCAGAAACACGAGCTTACCGATACGCATAGTGATAATTTTCGTACCGTTCATGATTAGTGATGGTAACTGCGTCTTTTTTTCATTTATAAAATACCGGAGAATGAATTGAGCGTCGAAACCCCCGGCGTTATGGGCGATTAAAATTGCACCGGAAAAGCCCTTAATTTCTTGCATAGCTAACTCTACCAGTTGATCTACTGGCCTGTGTCTGTATACAAACTCATGTATACCGCAAAATTTACATGGCTCCGCTATAGAGTCATTGTAGCAGCAGTTTGTACAAACGCGTTGTGCAACACAGAGGTTCGGCTCATGCACGCGTGTGTCGGTGGTACCCTCTAGCGGCGTACATTGTTGCGTTTCGAAATCATAAAAGATAAATATTTTGTCTTTCAATTCTCGATCGTTTGGGAGGGGTTGCATGAAACACAAGTGATTGTATGGTTGATCTGATTTACCAGTTGCGCAATAACCTACGGAGCACACATGTTTTTTCTTTCTCACTAGTGGTCTGATCGCGCAAAAACAGTCGGGGCAGCGTTTAATAGTGGCGCTAACACTCCGTTCATTTCTCTTTTTCCTTGCGAGCTCGGGGGTTCGATGATTTTTAAAGCATTCCTGTCCGAAAAAAACACGATCGCACGCTGCGCATCTAACCGTATCTCCTGTGCGAGGATCACACGGAGGCGCCCTGAGACATCGTGTACATCTTTTGTTTCCGGCGCATCTATGATCTAACCTTAGATATAACGTATCACACGACGTACAGAACCCAGTGCTACCGACAGCCCCTCTAAGGTTGAGAATTGGTTGGAAATGGTGTGAGCGTTCGTAATACAGAATATACAATGTGTGGCGGACCTGTCCTGCAGTGCTTACTACAGTTTTCGTACCATTGAAAATCGATCCCCTATTACGTAGTCCTAGGGTCAAAAACTCAAAGACGACAATTGCAATACCGTCTCGTGCCAAGTATTCCTGATATTGAGCGATTTCATTTACACCGCAGCCATTTTTCGGTACTCTAACATTTGCACGGCGCGTAAGCTCGAGCGCTGCAATTTTTTGGTCCGAACCGTTGATTTGTCTTACCCGTTGCCACTTAGTATGTAAATCGCCCGTGCGAATGTCCCCCCGTTCCGCGTGCACCAGCGCTGCCGCTAACGATCGTGGTAAACATAGATTGTCGTTGTTACATATTGTCAAGATGGATCTTTTTGCTACACCCTCGTGTGTTAATCCTTTCCGTCGGCAACGACCCTCGACACCCTTCACAACGCACGTTTTTATGTTGCATTCGTCATTAAGGTCAAAAGATTCCGAACTCTGCGCAACGCTTCTTATGAGGTTCCATAAATCTTGGAACTCGTAATCACGAGCTGGTCGAAAAGACAGCCATACGGGGCCGTGTGTCAAGTTACGCGCTGTAAACGATATTCCTACATAATCCCCACCCTCGCAGGAGTTGGTGATGTGGGTGAGAAGATCACTGAACGCCCCCTCGAGCCAGCTCATTACACTAATTTCTGGTGGCGGCTCGCGAATACGTAGAGTCGTCTCCCGACCACGAAGTTTAAAACGTTTGAAATACCGCGCTGTCTCCTGAATTATCTCAATTCGAATACCCGGTGGTTGCAACTCATTGTATGTGGTGGGATTTCGCCGCATTCCAGCTCCCCTCTGTATTCCTGAAGAAAATAGACGATCTGCATTTTTGTTGTATTTATTTTTCATTCCAAATTACATTTGATTTTTCGTCGGAGATATTAATACACACACGTTTGTCCTGTATTGTACCACTTCCGATTATTTACCTGGGTTCATCACCCCTTCAAACCACGCATCGTCCATCAACGTAGGGTATAGCCCTAATTGATTCTCCGGAAAGACTTGTTCTTCAGGGGTATCCTCGGTCGGTTCGATGCCGTTACCGGAGGGGCCATCCAACGCATCGAGTAAAACAACCGTACTTGATGATGTTTCGGCCTCGCACGGCTGATTATTTCTAGTATCAAGTGTGTCTGGTGATGCTTCTCCTCGATCGGCTATTCAAAATTGGATTATCATTATTAAATTAAACTTATCAGTTCGTATTCTTGATAAAGTATAGACTACGAAAATTTTGCAAAATCCATTCATTCGTTTTTGCAAAGTGAAATACTTACGATATGCATGTTGGATTGCTTCAACCTCTTCCACAGCGCGAGCTGCTTCGATGACGGCCACCATTATCGGGTCATCGTCATACGTGTGGTTATCACCGTTATTGACGCCGTGCTCGAACTCCGATGAGGTCTCTTTTGATGTTGAAAAATAATTTTCATTATTATTATTATTATTATTATTGGCTGGATATTAATAAATTAATTCTTAGACCCACCGGAATCAGGGTCTTGTGTTTGACGCCACTGATCCTGTTCTTCCACAGTGCGCGTCGCTTCTATTAACGCATTTTCATCTTCTTCGGTTGAGCCCTCGAAAAGCTGTGTATAAACTGTAAAGAAAATTTATTTCCGTGAATATAAGATAAAATTTGTATTTATGTAAGCATGGTAATTATTATTATTCAGTCAAATTGTTATATAGTTATTGTTATAGAAAACGAAAAGGGAACATGTGGTCACACTGTTAAAAATGAAACTGAGAACTTAAATATTGGAAATTAAATTTTTATGCATTTTTATCATGAATGACCTATACTTTGCGTGTTAAATCAAAAGTTAACCAATTTGCCCCGGACAGCTCTAGGGGCTGAACTAACCATAGGGGGATGAACATTTTTTGAGGGGGGTGGTGCCGAGGACTACCCGATTTCGTATCTAAGAGTGGTCAACCACTAGTACCGATGACCCAGTGGATGACCTATACTTTGAATGTTAAATCAGAAGTTAACCAAATTGCCCCGGTCAACTCTAGGGGGTGAACTAGCCATCGGGGGATGAAAATTTTTTGAGGGGGGTGGTGCCGAGGACTCCCAGATTTCGTATCTAAAAGTGGTCAACCACTAGTACCGATGACCCAGTGGATGACCTATACTTTGAATGTTAAATCAGAAGTTAACCAAATTGCCCCGGTCAACTCTAGGGGGTGAACTAGCCATCGGGGGATGAAAATTCTTCTTTAGAGATGATCGGCAATGATCCCCGATCACGCACTCAAAAGTGGTTATCCAGTAAAGGTGACCGGGGTAAAATGGATCATTTGAGTATTGGGATTTAAAAATTTTGAAATCTTCGAATGTTGAGATTGATTAAGATCTATAATCAATAATGCTCTTACCTTGAATTTCATTGAAAATCGCTCTGGCCGTAGGGGTGTCTTCGAACTTGCGTCGCTCGAGCTCTTCGTACACGCATCGAAGCACTTTACGCCCTTGTAGAATACCTCTATTATGGGCCACCATAATGACACGTAGAGGTGACCACCACAAGATGAATTTTAGGTGCTTAATGAGTTTTTCGCGCGATAAATCGCGTAAACTCTTACACCAATTATCGTCACAGCGTCGTCTAATTCGCGCACTATGAATTACCGCTAATTTTAATAGCGCTAAAATACACGATCGGAGGGTGTGGTTCGACATTTTCTATCAGCGTAAACTAAATTATCTTTTTAGTCTCTCACGGGACGGTTGTCGTTTGACTGACGATCATGCCGTGATTTTCATTCGTAAATATTCAGACATTTCAGCAAAAATAAAATAGTTTGACGAAATCGAACAATCTTTGTCCGTTAACAATGGTTTTCAAAATACATTGTTGAAGGGTCATTGACTCAGAGTATGGTCAGCATCGAAGTCTCTGCGCGCCGTTGATGCAGGTGCATCGTGTCATCTTTCATGTTATTATTTCTCTCAGCGAAAAAGCACGTACCGGCGGGGACACCTGTATTTTTGCTAACTCTGCAGTAGTTGCTTCTTCTTTTTCCTAAGCATCTATGTATCTTGGTATAACGCTACCACACTCAGTATCATTTTGTTCTCCATACGGTCACGATGAATGCAGTTTTTGAAGTCGCAAGTGTTGCTGTGGGCGATATGTGCAACGTTATTTACGTGCACAGCCCTTGCGCGGTGCAGTTACGCACGTTGCGTATGGAGGAAACGCGGGCCTCGCTTCGGGCGTTTTTACAAAGATTTTACAGCGAGAATACCGGTGCGGAGTGGTATCTTTCGCTGCAAAACGCCGTGGAGGGTGCCGCGTGTGTGGTGGTGATGTCGTTCGGGAGTGTTGCCCGGGGTGTAATTGTACACGTGGACGACGACGGCGAAATTGCCGAGGTGTACCTCGTCGACGAGGGGTACACCGGCTATTACAGCACAAGTCGTCTACGCGTACCCCATTCTCGGGCCCTGGACACGCCCGAGCTATCAGTGTCAGTATCATTAATAGGCCTCGACCCGTTTAACTATTTCGGTGCGGAGCCCATTATTGAAGAGCTCGCGCGAGAGGGTCCGATGATAGTTGAACTTGTGCAAGATGCCCCAATCGGTGAGCCGCCGTCGGTGTTGTTGACGGCAGCCACTGGGGTTGATATTGCACAAGCTGTCATGGCCGAGATCGACCCGTTCGGGGTGTACGATCTCGCCTATGACAGCGGGTACGAAACTTTTCGGGAGGAGGAGGGTGAGGCCTAGTGTGAGTGTAAAAACTGTGTGTGTATGTGTGTGCGTGTATGTGTGTAAAAACAAAAACTGTGTGTGTGTTGAAAAATCGTCGAGGCCACCACCACCACCACCAGCAGCAGCAGCAGCAGCAGCAGCAACAGCAGAAAAAGGTATTTATACTGTTTATTATTTTTAAAATATTAGGAAAAAATAAATAAAATAAAATAAAATAAAATAAAATAAAATAAAATAAAATAAAATTAAAAATTTTAAAAAATATTATGAAAAAATAAATAAAATAAAAAAAAGTGAAATAAAATTAAAATTTTTTAAAAATCTCGGGGGACCTCATCCCTGTAGATCGCGAAAGATTTCCGCGAGCAGCAGCGCGCAGCGGTTTATACCGTCGTGAGCCGGGGCCACGCTGTTCGCACGGAAATCATTCAATTTCGCGGTCCAGGTTTTAGATCTGGGCCCCCGACAAAGCGGTCTTGCAGAGATTCGTCGGGTTCTCTGCCCGCTCACTAACATTAATAATAAAAATAAATAATAATATATTTAAGAAAAAAAAAAAAAAAAAAAAAAAAAATATATATCTATATATATATATAAAAAATATAAAAAAACAGAGCTGTCTTGCAGAGATTCGTCGGGTTCTCTGCCCGCTCACTAACATTAATAATAAAAATAAATAATAATATATTTAAGAGAAAAAAAAAAAAAAAAAAAAAAAAAAAAAAAAAAAAAAAAAAAAAAAAAAAAAAAAACAGCGGTCTTGCAGAGATTCGTCGGATTCTCTGCCCGCTCATTAATATTAATAATAATAACAATAATAAAGTAGTGTGCTATGACGACACACTGCTCCTCCCCCTCCACTCCTAGCCCTAACTCTCACCTACGCTTTGCTCCAGCAAGACGCTAAGCGTAGGGAAGGAGTGGGGATAGGAGTGGGGATAGGAGTGGGGGTCGCCATAGCGCACCGCTTACTACTCGTTTCAAATAGTTTGCACATATACTGAACAAGTAATATGAGTTCCGTTGAGAACATGAATTGACAATGAAATCCCAACTTGTTTACTCATACACCGATATATTTATAATTGAATGGAAACCGGAGTTAGAAGCTAAGTTAAATTTCAAAGAATTTGGAAAAGAATAATCACTGCGGATGCTTCAACCAGATTGACTTCTCAGCATTAACGAACTGTGTGGATCTCTTCGCTGACAATCCTATTAGGTTCATGAATCGATGATGGGACATAAACAATTAACGCATACGCACATTGCCAACATCGACTCAGGAAGCTTGGGACCAGCGGAAGCTATGTCCACTTTTCTACAGTTATATAACAAAAGCTTAAATCACATCAGAAGGATGCTACAAAAAACTTAACAGGCAAAAGTTAGTGTACTATTACTAAACTCTAGGATAACCTCTTACAAGGTGGATTTTTATTAGTTACTTTGAAACAACGCTGCACCACCAATATCGCTTAACTTAATCGTCCTGTCTATTAATGTTTACTACTTTATGCTGATTGATTCTAAATTGAAGGGTTAAACCCCTCAATACTAACTTCAACAGTCTGCGTACGGTATAGATATACGCTCGGAGCACTCGTAGCACAATAGATTACCGACACGATGGAGAGTAAAGAAGGAAAGTCTCAAGTGTTATTAGATTTCGTCTTTGTTTACACTACGTGAGTGGTGAGCTGATCCTTCTCACGACTTGTTGCGATGTTATGGAATTATATAGTGTCCTTGGACAAAGAAAGGTGCAAAAACTTATCGATTCGATAATCGCATGGTGTTACAAGATGGCCGTCCCTCGTTGCTCGCAAACAAAGACATTTAGATGGAGGTGGATAGCCAGAATGGCTCGGGAATATCTCGATTACAAGCGTCGAAGTTCCTCCATAGTTTTCTGGGATATGATGGTATTATTATGGCTATAATGCTGTCATGATCCGATGTATTTGTCGCTCAATAGCCTGAACGAGTCTCCATGTGAGTATATAAAAATATATTCCGGCTGAATATGGCGTGGCTTGCCGGAAGTCTCTGCTTTTCGGGGGTTTAGCCACGGGTATACCGGGCCCTGTCGCCGTCTATAATTAGGGAGCGATGGTAATGAATATTACAAATCGAACAACACAGAAAGATTCAGCAAACAATAACCATAATTCGCAAAATACTCACCTCACGACGAAACAATGAATTGACACAAACACAAGAGATACACAATCGACTTACTTGTCGAGGCGTCGTTAAGCGACTGGGACGACGGTTATTCGTTCCCTCATGAGGTGGGTAGAGTGTTAACAACGCATTCACAGGTAGGCGGAACTATTAAGATCGCCGATACAATGAACGGTGGATAACGCGGCCGGGTGTCTTCCGTACTCGTGGGATGGCGCGCGCTAGACAAGAAACTGGAAAAGAAAAAAAATGGCAAGAAACAAAGCCAATATAGCGGGCGATGTAAAGCAGGGAGAAAATGACAGAGCGACTTTCAGTAAAAAGTTTAAGTGTTGTGCTCAACAAAAAGCAGTTAAGATCTGTGTTTGCATAATTTGCAACGCACTGTACCACTCGAGCTGTTCAACTCGGGTGAAAAATCTACAAAAAGTCGACAATTCATTCGTGATTTGCTGCCTACCTTTAACCTCAAAGGAAAACACAACGGAATACAATTCAGAGGAGAAAGAAATCGAGGATGAACTTGTACTACGGAAGGTGATTGCATCGCTAAAAGCACAAATTGCAAAATCAAAATCTACAAACAACAATAAAAACGCCGAGGATGGAAATGATGAATGTCTAATCGTACCGAGCATGCCAATAAGTCGATCAAGCAGCTACGGCGACTTGGACGACGGGTGCACAGGGTGTAGAACACTCAAAGGAGAAAACAGCTTGTTACGAGAATTGATAAAAGAAGTTAAGGACAAAAATCAGCTAATAGAATAAAAAAATGCGAATTTGGGTGGAAACGTAAATGTGTTTGGAGCAAACGAGGCACAGATAAGATACTCAGACGCAGTCAAGGAAAGACGTCGAGACAAATCAAAACAAGAATGCCATCAGTCATCGTTAAACCGATAAAGATACAGAAATCGGAGAAAACGATCACGGACACACAATCGATCGTGGACTATAAAAACTCGGAGGCGAACGTGGCTGGAGTGAAGGAAATGAAGAACGGAGGAATCGTAATATGATGCAATAGTCAAAAGGATGCTCTTCTAGTCACTCAAGAAATCGGGCGGCGCACAGGGAAAAGATACACGGTTGAAACGGAGACATGATCGAATCCGTGCATTAAGGTTGCGGGTATAAACGCCGAGTACACTACGGAAGAACTGGAAAAAATTATCGTACGGAAAAACTGCCAAAGGATCGAAAATCCTGTGATAAAAGTCTTCAATAGAGTGCTCATCGAGGCCAAAGGTACGTACACAGCATACGCCGAAGTGAACGCTAGCATGTACGCAAAAATAAACAAAACGCAAAGAGTTTTCATAGGCTGGCGAAGCTGTGCCGTCTATGATAACCTCAACATGAGAAGATGTATGTGTTGAGAAATCAAGAAGAGTAAGTAGTAAGCGGTGCGCTATGGCGACCCCCACTCCTATCGACACTCCTTCCCTACGCTTAGCGTCTTGCTGGAGCAAAGCGTAGGTGAGAGTTAGGGGTAGGAGTGGGTGGAGGAGCAGTGTGTCGTCATAGCGCACCACATTAAAAAAAAAAAATTTTATTGAAAATATTTTTACATATTTTTATTTACATTTATATATATATATATATAACAGTATGCTAGTGATGACGCTGTTGCTGCTGGACTCTGTAATTGAGAAGTGCTGTATCGAAAGAGTCTGCAATTTCGTCGGAGTCGTTGGAGATGCTGAGGGATGATAGGTGGTAATCCGTAGCTATCGAAGTACCATCCGTGTCCAGATTGATCGACGTAAATGGCGACCCAGTGGCTTCCCGACTGTTTGTATCCATCTGTGTTAACCACAAGTGCAATCGGTTTCGTCCAAACCCGGGAGATGCGATCGGCAGGATGAACACCGATAGTATGGTTCTTCTTTATACTCTGAAAGGCCTGCAGTATCTGCAGACAGTTCATGAGATGCGTTCGGTTTTTTGCATGCACCTAGACTAACGTACCACGTTGTGGTTGTTCTGTACTCCCACAGAGAATTGATACGGTCACGATGACAACTTTTTTATTTTTGGGGCACTGTTTAGAGCACACCTATATGAGCTATTTTTACACAATACACTATGATAAACACAGAGAGTGTTGCACGGTGGTAAATTACGGAATGAGGGGTTCGTTGCTTCTTCTTCCAAATTTATAATAAAACACCCAGTTAGCTGTGTTAAATAAGTCGCTTTATCAGAACCTCTGGTGAATATTCGGTCGGCCTGCATGGCAATTTTTCGTAGAACGTTTTCCACAGCACGTAATGGTGTTTCACCCTCGGACCACCCTATACCGTAATGATTATTCATCAACCATGTGTTTTGTCTCTTTACACTAGGTGGTAGATTATTATAAGCATGGGGTGGTGACACGATCCAATGTGCACTAAAATCCAAGTTAACAAAAATTACGGCAATTTCTTTCGTAATAAACTCGTTAGATCTATCCTTCAGACCCTGTATATCAATGATAATATTCATGATGTGACGCACGATCGTAACACTTGAAAGCATAAGCGTAGACTGACGATAGCTCCCGTCTCAGCTGTAAATATATGCTCTAAACTTAACCGCTATAATCCACAATAACTTGCCTAGATGAGTTAATCTCCGAAACATTATCGTATTCAGCGTACACAATACAATTAATTGTTGTAGTTAGAGCTTCAGCAAATCGTACCTCTATTCGAACACTACCGTGTCTTACAAGATTCCAATGAGTGTTACTATTGGCTGAGAGATCGGGTGTAAGATCAAACGCGTATAAACAATAACCAAACGGATAGCTCGTACGCGGAATACAGTTACCCTCATTCAGAAAGTGTATACCTGTACCTGAAAACAGTGTGTGGTATGAGTCCACGTACATGGCCGTGTCTACGTAATTTGGTTGTAGAGGTCTTGATGGTATTTGCAACCCATCCGCATACAATGAAAGATAATTAATCGATCGTTTTATTAGCCCCTAACACGGTTCGGCGTCTCATAAGACCGTCATTACCATCCTTCACGTCATCCATTCTTCCAGCCGAATCACTATACCATAGGACGTTTCTAAGATGCGAAGACTTTGCACTTTGTTCATAGTTCAAGAGTGTCTCAATATACGCTCTGTTTGCATGAGCATTCTTAGGAGGTGATACAAGTTTCTGATTCAAAAACGCATCGACTGATTGAACATTAGGTGCATGAGATTATTGACAGGCCCTACTACAATCGGCTCCTCTTTTAAGCCCTGTGGAGACTCTATTTTAGCGCGCATACTTAACATGGTATGGGCGAGGTCAATGTACTCATCACCTTGTCCTGGTATGACAAACTCTATCGGTGAATCATCCGTCAGCGATGAGATGGGCTTATAGTGCACTGAATGCGTTCCCTCAATCGTTGTCTGAGTTGGCGGTAGTGTAAAGAGCTCGAGTTCCGATTTCAGACACTCGCACGAGTGTGTATGCAGGAACGCCATTTTTCCAGCGCGTGACCAAGCGAAAATATCCCTCACTGTTCTTGGCTTCTTGTTCGTCTTCACAGTCGCTCTACTTTTCACTGTGTTCCTCTTATCACGCTTTTTCTTTTTCTCGTTGCTCGAACGAGTTCGTGACTTCGCGGTCTTTTTTCGCTTTTTCACACCACTGCGTCTTGTTGCGCGGTCAGCAAGAGAATGCATCAGTGTATTAATTTTGGCGGCCTTATAACCCGAACCATTCATAAGCGTGTTAATTTTTTCTTCAGCTTTGCGCTTCAGATTCCGCCCTGATTCGCGCAGGCGCTCTTTAAATGCTTTTTTTGGGTGCATACCAGAATCCAGAATATCTGTGGCTACGTTAACACCTGAACGCAACGCCTCTTTACCGACAGCCCGGACACCTTGTTTCAAGAATGGTAATACACGCCGAAAACGTCCACCTAGAAAACTTCCAATACCGTGACCTCGTTGATTCGGTGAGCCTATATAGACATGGCTGATACCATTATAACCGCCACGGCCACCACCCGTTTGTACATTGAAGTATTCGTCGTAATAATCCATTTTTCGTTTTAATCTGTACGTTTGAATTGTAACGTCACCGACAGCGTCCCGTACTCAAATGGTATTGGCTCACCAAATTCATCTCTTATATCAATCGTAATTGTTTGAAAACTCGTGCGTAGCAAAGGCACATAACGTGGTGGTGAAAAACTTCTGATTTTCACATCTCCATAATTACAGTTATCAGAGGCCGCGGCTGGTACGACCCATAATAGGGGCGTGTGCACGTCCCCTGTAATATAGGGTTCACAGATACCGGTATGAACATACATCATATTGGGTGTCCCGTTGGCTAGATTAGTTGGTCTCTCAGCAACGTATTTGATTCCTCTCTGAACTACCATATCCTGCGAGTGAGTGAATCCTAAAACTTTATTGAACATGTCGGAAAAATAGAAGACGTGCTCCAGATTCTCACAAGATTGACAGATACGTGTCACAGTAACATAGCCGTTGTGCGCATATTGGAATTTCAGATGCCCCGCAACACACGGTACTTGGTTAATTATCTCGAGTAATGTGTCTATACTGCGATATACCCCTGGTAGTACAGACGCGCGATCAGCCTCAAAATCAAAATCAGCCGTGGTACCCGGTATTACAACATTAGTTACAATATTGATAAAGTTTCGGTCCCCCTCGGGCGGTACATGTAACATTGTCATAGGTATGTGTATTTCAGCTAAAGAAACGGCCCAATTACCATGAAGGGTCACACATTGTGGCAATCGGGTGGTATATCGCGTTGTCAAGTTATCCGGGTAATAATCCATACTACTAATGCTAGGCAACACAATGTAAAACTCCTTCATTTCGACAGTCCTCTTTTCAGCATTTGCACTCGCGATAACTCGGGTTCATAAAATATACCATCAATATCCTCGTCGTGAAGATCGCGCAAGATGTATGTCACCGGACAAATACTTTGCGAAATGCAATGTATCTTGAATAATTCGCTACTCCACCCACCCTCGTAACCTTCCGCGAAGGCTACCTTTGCACTACTGATACGTACAATATCGTCCACGTTTTATTTAGAAGGGCAATGGTCTGATTTCTTATAACGTTGTATCAGATTACTCCGGGCCCGCGCAGCTGTCATTAACGTTACGGAGGCAGGAGCCATATTTATGCTGCTGTGCGTAGTATGATTGTATGCTGGAACGATGTCCTGCAGGACATCGATGTAACGTTTTTGTCTAGAATACGTCAAATAACGCCACATTCTCTCCTTCAGTGTTCTATTGAATCTCTCTACAATAGCTGCTTATATATCGGGATTTCTCGCTATACGAAACTGGATGTTCTTTTTCCTCAATAGGGTCTGGAATGCAGCACCTATGAATTCTTTACCTTTGTCCGTTTGCAAACAAACGGGGGATCTACTGTTACTTTCTTTTTCGCTAATATTCGCTTTTTGAATGCTTTAGCCACCGCTGCGGCAGTTTTGTCGCGTAACGGCTGGAACCAAGCAAATTTACTGAGAACATCGATAACAACGAGGAGATAAACATATCCATCATTGTAATCCTTGATTGAACGAAGATCCACAAGATCAGCTTCCCAAAAATCATCAATATTCCGTACGTTATAAGGACGTCGTGGAAACCGATGCCGCACAGGCTTGTGTTTAGTGTAAGTATCCTGCGCTTCAAGCCACTGCTGCGTCTTTGCTTTGGAAATTTTCTTCTGTCGTGCCACACGCAGTAGATTCGCGGCACCTGAAAACGATGCTTCATGGGCTGTATTAAAGTACACTTTTTCCAATGTTTTCATTATTATTATTATAATTTCAGGTTAAGCCAAGCTACACGTCTTTTTTTCTTATTATTATACCTAGCACCGCGCTGAGGGGATTTGCTTTCACTAACACTGTGAAACGATGACTGACTTAATGCAGCGCAGTCATCACTAGTGGTACTACGATTGACATCAATTTGCGAGTACCGTCATGTTGAATTAGCCCTCGATTCCAGCCACGGCTCTTTATTACCGATGAATTCCCGCGGTGTCTGCATCGTTCTCAGAAATCTGGCAAAAGTACCACGTCCCGTTGGTTTAGACGTTTTCCTCGACCGCATGGCATCATTCACAAAATCAACAATGTTTGAGTCTTTGACGAGTATTCCATTGATGGTCACGACACCAGCAGGGTCCCATGAAAATTGTGCTGATGGTGTCTCACGCAAACGACGGAGCAATAGTTTAGCTTTGTTGCGCTATTTAGCTGGTACACTCTCAATGATAACGGAGTCGTTCATGCTGTCGCGGGTTACTTCTTCACCAGAAGCAAACTCTGTAGTATATTTCTTCTTCCTTATGAGCGCACGCTACTGACCAGCTCTCTCGTCATCGGCAAAATGGAGATAGCGCTGTAGTACAGTCAAGTCCGCACACTATTTTTCACGCTCATCCTAGTACGAATTGGAATTCAAAATATCCTTCATTTCGATGTCCAGTCTGCTCAGTAAGGCGTCAATACCTTGCACGCGTCGTAACACACCAGTGTCACGATCTGGCTGCCTATGACTTGGCGTACCCATTTGAGATAGATTCTCCTCCGGCACTAGTGCCATTTTCCTCGCGTGCTCCATTATTTACTGATCAAATTTGACACATCGGTGCCTAGTATTGGTGCTAGTAAGAGAGGCAGGAACCCACTGCTCTGAACAACGAATCGTTTCTTGCTTCTCCAGCTACCGTTTTTCGAGGCTAAGCGACGGAGAACGGGGGCGTGGCGACGTAATTTTTTTCATTCAACGGTCTTCAGCAGTACGTTACCGTAAAGAATGTTCAAGGCGCACTCACAAATACAGCGGATGATACCCGAATCGGCTCTGCGTAAAACAGCTTCACGCTGCTCCTTATTGAGGTGCTGAAGAGCTCTCAATATCGCAACGTGTATCTTACAGAGTGGTGATCCTCCTTGCGCCATCACTCACATTAAACTGTCGATTCTCTCGGTGTATCGTTCTTCTTTAACTTATCCGTCCTGATGGCCCTTCAGATACCATTACAAGCGTCGAACTGGCAGTTCAACTGAATTGCAGCCGCTTTTCAACTTTTTTCGTGGTACATATACGAAATGATGAGGGTCATCGAGAAAAATAGATGTGCGAAATCGGCAATTATCAGGTGTTGATTGTTTCAAATCGAGTAGCAGGTATCCATGTGGTCTGGACGTTGCATCGTGATAGGCCTCTTGTAAAAAACGCGGATTTTCAGGATATACCTGACGTGCAAGATTTTGTATTTGGGCACGATCACGGGGATTTTTTAATACAACGATATAATTGGCATTCAGTGATATATCACGCTGTTCGTGACCCTGATGAAATAGATTTTGCATAATGAATATAACGCCGAGGATTTTATGGTGACTATTTTTAGTGAAGAGATCTATAACTTTATTGTTCGATGCCTCGCGCATCAAATCGTTAATGATAATGAGTTTAGCACTAGGGTCACCAGCGTAATCTGTACTCTGTGGTAAGCCTTCGTGAAATTCTATCGATGTACTATACTCAGTGTATGCGTGTTGCCATTCGGAATAATAAAAAATAATTCTCTCGAATGGCTCGCTACTCATACAGGAGATAAATTTCAAGAACTTTTTTACAAAATACGTCTTACCACAGCCCGTGGGCCCGCAGATCATTGAGGTCCAAGGATGTTTCCACCGCGTGTCCATCTTTACGAATGAGTAAATTATTATAACGCTGTGAGTAGTGAAGACTTGGATTGGTAGGGAAATTTATAAAACTTTTATTTCACAATAGAAATATGTATATTTACATTATATACATTATTTACATTTTGATAAAATAGATTACTTCTTGTAACCATACGGCAGCGAGCCGTATTCCCCGTCTCTTCTTCGTTTAACACTCGATGGCTTACATCTCTTTTTTTTTCTACACGGGTGACGACGTGATGGAACGGTGTTCGACGGATCGCGTCAAATCTCACCTCGATAGGTTCCTCCGTGTCGCTAACTAAGTTGGCGCGTATCGTTTTGTGATTTATTAATTGACTATTTGCAAAATTGGGTGTCATACCTTTTACTTTACAAACTTCCGTTTCACTACCATCAGGCGCACGTGTTATGAACGAATAAAATTTTGGTCCCCCGGAAACGAAAGATTTTATATAACAGCCCGGTTCAAGCTCATCTGTAAGATCACCTAAAAGCTGTCCTGTTGGTGGTTCGTATTCGTTCGTATTCATCAGCCTTTCTTATTTCAAATTAAATTTTGACGCTGTGATTGATGGATTGACAGAGATTTTAATGTTTAATTAATTGATGAAAGCCACACCTGACGCGGCCTGGGTCTACGGCTGCCAGGGCTCTGAATTCGACAATTAAATTGATTATGGGCGCCAATTAGTTTTATAGCAAAACTAATAAACTAGTAATAATAAATTTGACTAATTTTACTCGACTAGCTCGACAATAATTATTTAATTTAGAGACATCACAAGGGGGTTCGATTGGGGGACCCAATAAGAATAAATTTGCAAGTTTAAAGCGGACACAGAGGTAGACAGATAATATATAAGAATCCTGAATTTTACTCACACGAATAATAATTATAGTTTATTCCTTGACAATTTCCACCAATATTCCTCAATTGGTCGATAGGTTTTCCACACAGCTTCCTTGACGTTTTGACAAAGGGTTGACAATATACATTAATAATGGTTCGCTTCACAATAATAAGTAGATCAATATAGTAATGAGACTCCTCGAGGACCGACTGTCTCCTTTCGCTATCGGAAGACAAGTGATTCCGTGACGCGATCTTGCCGGTCGTTACGCGTCGATACATTTTGGGCTGTGCGACGTCGCATGCGCTGTCTTTGTCGCGCATGGGTGGACTATAGGGTTACGCTCGAAGTTTCCTTGTCAAGCGTTCGTAATATTGGACAAGGATATACGGCGTCGTCGATGTGAGTGCGTCGGGGATTAATCCTTAATTTTAATTTGGACTTATCGGATATTTTCTAGGTGCTCGAGGAGTTAACTCGAGTTTCCGACGTCGGGGAAATATTTTCCGGTAACACTCTCCTCCCTCGAACATCGACGTCGCAAACGAGAGGATTTCGTATATTGTCAAGCAAGCCGTATGTTTTGGTTACCCCGGAGACTCATAATCGCCTGAAGATCTCCTCCACCGATAAATGCTGGTGTTATGCCCACAATAACCTTGCAAATTTGAAGGAATGAGGATATGATGGAGTCGATTGAAATGGCACATTAATATCAGGAACAAACTATATTTTACGAACTAGCTATTATGCGTATTATTTTACGCATGATAGACGTGATAATATACAGGCATGAACTAAAGATATTTTTTAGCCGATTAAACCTACGAGTCGACCAAAATTGTCGAAACAAAAGCCTGTGTACAGGAAATCTTCACGACAAAATACAAAACGGTTGGTAATCAAATAAACATCATAAGTCGACTGAGTTTGTCGAACGAAAATTCGTGTGCAGAAAGATTTTCGCAACACAGAACACAAAACAAAATCATAACCAAATTCAACGTTAATAAAGTCGACTGATTTTGTCGAACAGATACTTTGAAAACAAAAGACTTTTGCTACGCAAAATAAAATGAAATTGTGAGTAAAATAAGCATTAGTCAAGTCAACTGATTTTGTCGAACATAATGTTAATAAACAAAGGATAATCTTTGCGACAAAAGAGAAATACATAACAAAACAAGTTGACGCGGTGAAGAAAACTAGATATAAGCTTAATATTTGAACGTGGATTATGAGGTCTTATCTTACTCTGAGCTTTTGCTCTTTCTTCAGATGAATAACTAACTATCCACTTCCGCTTTTAGAAGTAGCCTGCTTCTTTTTGTACTTGGTTGGCATGATAACGCGGATTTCCTCTCCGTCTTGCAGTTCCGGCCTCTCCTGCATGATTTCGTCAAGATTTTTGTCGACGCGTGGTGAGCACAAGGATTGGAGTGCTCGGCTCCTCTCCTCTTCGACCAGACGGAGTGCTGTTTGCGCAGCAGGATTGGCGACAGTCTTGGCCTGACTGAGCGCGTTCTCGCGTATTAAGAAGGCACGAACACGATAAGGGTGGTCCATAGGATCGTCAAATTTAACTTTGAATCTCCTTTGGAGTACTTCAGCACGTTCATTGATGAGATACTGATGGTCCCCTGGTACCAATGAGGTAGGCCAGGTTGCGTAATTTAGCCTGAGCCAGTCGACAATGTCTCCGTACCGTATATTGCAGTCCGGGCACTCCGGGCAGTAAACTCACAAATCCGTGCCGCATCCAATGCAGCGATTGAGGGCGTGTTCGTGCTCAATCTTGTGTGGATATTCGCAGTCTTTGGTGTCGAATCCGTCGGCTCCGCAAATTTGGCAGAACCCAGTGGACGCAGCCTGCGACGTGGCATTTCCCCGCTTGAGTTACGATGGTTTGTGTTCCGCGGTCCACCTTCTTTGACTGCATTTGATCTACCAGAGACTTGGCACGTTTGACGACAATTTTCTTGAGTGCTGTCTCTCTGATTATTCTGCAGTCGGCAAAATACAGGGGTTTTGCTCCGCCTGCAGCACCAGATGATTCGGGGATATTTAACTCCTTCAAAATTTCGTCAAAGGATGGCAACTCGGTCAGAGGTGGTGGTTGTACAGATACTGAGGGAGCGACGAGAGCAGTCGGGTTGTCGGTTGATTGCAGCACTCGTTTCCCATCGGTCGACAACCGTTGTGCGTGATGCCGATTGGATATGCGGTTACGTTTTCAACTTTCCACATAGATTCCGGCAGCAGAAGTTTTAGTTGGCTTCGTCAACTTCAGCCGAGGAGGAGGAAGATCTCGGATCTCTTTGATTAGGCGCAGCGCTTCGGCACTCGGTGATGGCGTAGCTTTGTCAATTTTGTCGCCACGTGTTGGTGGAGTAGTGGCAACTCTCGACGAGGTCGAGGGCGCGTTTTCCATTGAATTGACAAAGTCTTGCATGACGTCAGCAGCCATTTCGCTCATGGTTTCGGATGGACCGTCACCTTCAGATTCTCCGGTAGACAAACCAGTAAAGGAGGCTGTGTCCTCCTGCTGTTCCATTTTGGCCTGGAGAGCTTTAACACGGGCCTCGATCTCTAGCTTTCGTTGGAGCAGTTCGGCAAGGGCGGCCTCGTTCTCCTCGTTGTTCATGTTGCTTCTTGAAGACAGAGCGTTGTCGAATCGGCTGTATGAAAGTCAAAGATTACAGTAGTAGGCGGTGCGCTATGGCGACCCCCACTCCTATCCCCACTTTTTCGGACCTTGGAGAGCTCCTGGTCAGAATCGAGTAGGGGGTAGGGGCGGGGATGTAAGGGGTCGTCACAGCGCACCGTCAAATTTTTAAAAAGTCATTATTTTTGAATTTCTAATTTAATTTTTAAAAAGTGTTTTTGAAAAAATTAGTACTTACACGCACTCTGTCCTGTTACTCCTTATACTCCTTATACTCCTTACAACCCTGTCACGTCTATCACTATCACTCCTGTCACTCCTGTCACTCCTGTCACTCCTGTCACTCCTGTCACTGTCACAGGAGTCAATCCCTTCATCCTCATCGTTTATATCGTACCCGATATTGAGATTGTACTCGTCAATCAATATGGGTACGATATCCTGGCCGTCGGTATTAACGATCCGCACTGGGAGATCCTCGGCCTCGAATGTGACTGGAGAAACGGTCACAAAGCCTGCACACAAGGCCTCAACGGCTTGGTTGAAGCCCTCAAGCTCTTCCGCAGCTACACCGTGCAGCACGCATTCAAGACGTAGCTGCGGAATAGCGATAGTCAAATCGTCCGCGTAAAATAAATTTTTTCGATAGCTATACGCGGTTTCCCCGATATCGACCAGGAGTACCTCGCAATATCCATCGTCGTCTACACTAATTACGTCGTACCGGTGCACGTATATACCCTATACCCTACGTTGATGGATAATGCGTGGTTTGAAGGGGTGATAAACCCAGGTAAATAATCGGAAGTGGTACAATACAGGACAAACGTGTGTATTAATCACCGACGAAGGATCAAATGTAATTTGGAATGAAAAATGAATACAACAAAAATGAAGATCGTCTATTTTCTTCAGGAATACAGAGGGGAGCTGAAATGCGGCGAAATCCCACCACATACAATGAGTTACAACCACCGGGTATTCGAATCGAAATAATTCAAGAGACAGTACGGTATCTTAAACGTTTTAAACTTCGTGGTCGTGAGACGACATTACGTATTCGCAAACCACCACCAGGAATTAGCGTAATAAATTGGCTCGAAGGAGCGTTCAATGATCTTCTCACCCACATCACCAACTCCTGCGAGGGTGGGGATTAGTAGGAATATCGTTTACAGCGAGTAACTTGACACACGGCCCCATATGGCTGTCTTTTCGACCAGCTCGTGATTACGAGTTCCAAGATTTATGGAACCTCATAAGTAGCGTTGCGCAGAGTTCGGAATCTTTTGACCTTAATGACGAATGCAACATAAAAACGTGCGTTGTGAGGGGTGTCGAGGGTCGTGGCCGACGGAAAGGATTAACACACGAGGGTGTAGCAAAAAGATCCATCTTGACAATATGTAACAACGACAATCTATGTTTACCACGATCGTTAGCGGCAGCGCTGGTGCACGCGGAACGGGGGGACATTCGCACGGGCGATTTACATACTAAGTGGCAACGGGTAAGACAAATTAATGGTTCGGACCAAAAAATTGTAGCGCTCGAGCTTACGCGACGTGCAAATGTTAGAGTACAGAATGGCTGCGTTGTAAATGAAATCGCTCAGTATCAGGAATACTTGGCACGAGACGGTAATGCGATTGTCGTCTTTGAGGTTTCGACCCTAGGACTACGTAATAGGAGATCGATTTTCAATGATACGAAAACTGTAGTAAGCACTGTAGGACAGGTAAGCCACACATTGTATATTCTGTATTACGAACGCTCACACCATTTCCAACCAATTCGTAACCTTAGAGGGGCTGTCGGTAGCACTGGGTTCTATACGTCGTGTGATACGTTATATCTAAGGTTAGATCATAGATGCGTCGGGAACAAAAGATGGACACGATGTCTCAGGGCGCCTCCGTGTGATCCTCGCACAGGAGATACGGTTAGATGCGCAGCGTGCGATCATGTTTTTTTCGGACAGGAATACTTTAAAAATCATCGAACCCCCGAGCTGGCAAGGAAAAGAAAAATGAACGGAGTGCTTGCGCAACTATTAAACGCTGCTCCGACTGCTTTCGCACGATCAGACCACTGGTGAGACAGAAAAAACACGTGTGTTCCGTAGGTTATTGCGCAACTTGTAAATCAGATCAACCATACAATCACTCGTGTTTCATGCGGCCTCTCCCAAACGATCGAGAATTAAAAGACAAAATATTTATCTTTTATGATTTCGAAACGCAACAGTGTACACCACTAGAGGGTGCCACCGACACACGCGTGCATGAGCCGAACCTCTGTGTTACACAACGCGTTTGTACAAACTGCTGCTACAATGACTCTATAGCGGAGCCATGTAAATTTTGCGGTATACATGAGTTTGTATACAGGCACAGGCCGGTAGCTCAACTGGTAGAGTTAGCTATGCAAGAAATTAAGGGCTTTTCCGGTGCAATCTTAATCGCTCATAACGCCGGGGGTTTCGCGCTCAATTCATTCTCCGGTATTTTATAAATGAAAAAAAGACGCAGTTACCATCACTAATCATGAACGGTACGAAAATTATCACTATGCGTATCGGTAAGCTCGTGTTTCTCGATAGTCTACACTACTTTCACATGTCTCTGAGTAAGCTCCCGAAGTCCTTTGGGTTAACTGATGCCTTAGCTAAAGGTACTTTCCCTCATCTCTTCAATACACCAGAGAATCATAATTATGTGGGGGAATTACCCCCGATGAAGTATTACTCGCCTAATAGTATGTCAACAAGCGTGCGTAATAATATATTCGTACCGTTGTATCGCGAATTAAAAAATACAGGTTATGTGTTCGATTTTCAAAAAGAGACCGTAACCTACTGTAAGAACGACGTTACAATATTGAGACAGGCCTGTATGGTTTTCCGAAAAATGTTCATAGCCAAAGGTTCTGTTTGTCCATTCGATGAGAGCACAACGATAGCATCCGCTTGCTTTCGCATTTTTAGGAAGAATTTCCCTAAGAACGATACGATTGGTATTATACCTAGAAATGGATACTGATGGGCCAATAATCAATCGAAAAAAGCAGTTAGCAGGCTTGTATGGATGGAGCATATTCTTAGACAGCGTATTATCCACGCGGTTCCATCGCGTGAGTTCAAGCTACCTATCAATTTAACGGTAGATGGTTACTACGAAACATCGAACGCTACACATGTACTACAGTTCCACGGTTGTTACTGGCACGGCTGTCTGAAATGTTTTTTGGCCGGTAGAGATCAGGCACAGGGCGACGGTGTATCCCTGAACGAACGGCACAAGAAAACAACAGCTGCGGCTTCTAATATACGAAATAGTGGTTACAACCTGACTGAGATTTGGGAGTGTAAATATAATCGTATGCTTGTCGCTAATGAACAAATGCGGGACTTCGTTCGAGATAATGATCTAGTTCAATCAGAACCGCTTAACCCCCGCGATGCTTTTTTCGGTGGTCGTACAGAGAACATGGTCACACTGTACGACGCAAAAGATAATGAGCAGATACGATACGTCGATGTTTGTTCGTTATATCCATACGTTTGTAAATACGGTAAATACCCCGTAGGGCATCCTAAAGTGTTTGTAGGCGACGAGTGTACGAAGTTAATCGGTGCTGATAATGATCCCACAAAAGTAGAAGGTCTTGTTAAATGCACTGTCTTACCGCCGCGCAATCGTTACCACCCGGTGCTACCGGTGCGTATGCACCAGCGTTTGTTATTCGCTCTATGTCGTAGTTGTTGTGAAAGTATGAATCAGAGTGAGTGCACAGATGAAAGGCCGGCGGAGCGTTTGTTTAACGGTACATGGGTAGTCGACGAGTTGAGAAAAGCCGTATCATGCGGGTATAGAGTGCTTCATGTGGAGGAAATTTGGCAATACGAGATAACCCAGTATGACCGCGATTCACGTTCAGGCGGTCATATCTCGGATTACATGAATACCTTCCTAAAAATTAAACAAGAATCTCGCGGTTGGCCCGTGGAGTGTGTGGGCAACGAAGAAGCTCAAACAAATCATATCGATGATTTTGAGCGATCAGAGGGGGTTAAACTAGATCGTGAAGCGATAACGAAAAACCCTGGACTACGCCAAGTAGCTAAGTTGTGTCTCAACTCGTTTTGGGGAAAGTTCGGGCAGCGCGAAAATTTACCGCAAATCGTGACAGTTCCAACACGCACAAAACTCGTGGAATTACTGACTAGTGCAGAGTACGAGATTACAGGTATCCTGCCTGTAAATAATCACATATTATACGTCAGTTACATAAAAAGGGACGAAACCGTAATCCCCTCAGGAATCGCGAACTCTGTAATCGCTGCGTATACAACAGCTCAGGCGCGCTTAAAACTGTACAGCTATTTAGAGCGTCTGGATCGACGAGCGCTTTACTGCGACACCGACTCGGTTATTTACGTGACAAACAATAACCCCGATAAATATGAACTACCAACAGGGCAGCTTTTAGGCGACCTTACAGATGAACTTGAACCGGGGTGTTGTATCAAATCTTTCGTTTGCGGAGGTCCTAAATCTTATTCGTTTATAACATGCGCTCCCGACGGTAGTGAAACGGAAGTTTGTAAAGTGAAAGGTATAACGCTCAATTTTGCAAATAGTCAGCTGATAAACTACAGAACAATATGCACCGACTTAGTAGGTGACACGATGGAGCCTATCGAGGTGAAGTTCGACGCAATTCGTCGAACGCCGTTTCATCACGTCGTCACCTGTGAGGAAAAAAAGAAATGAAAACCGTCGAGTGTTAAACGAAGAAGAGACGGTAAATACGGTTCGTTACCGTATGGTTACAAGGTGTAATCTATTTTTACCAAAATGTAAATAATGTAAATATCATGAAAAATTCATATTTGTTCTGTAAAATAAAAGTTTTATAAATATTCCTACCGGACCAAGCCTTTATCACTCACCGTAGTGTAATAATATAACTATTTGTAGAGATGGACACGCAGTGGAAACATCCATGGACGTCAATGATCTGCGGTTCCACGGGTTGCGGTATGACGTATTTTGTGAAAAAGTTCTTGAAATTCATCTCCTGTATGAACAGTGAGCCATTCGAGAGAATTATTTTCTATTATTCCGAGTGGCAACCCGCGTACACTGACTATGGTACATCAATCGAGTTTCACGAAGGTTTACCACAGAATACAGATTACGCGGGCGACCCTCGCGCAAAACTCATAATAATCGACGATTTGATGCGCGAGGCATCGAACAACAGTGTTATAATAGATCTCTTTACTAAAGGTAGTCACCATAAAAACCTCAGCGTTATTTTCATTACGCAAAATCTATTTCACCAGGGTCATGGACAGCGTGATACTTAACTGAACGCCAATTATATCGTTGTTTTCAAAAATCCTCGTGATCGCGCCCAAATTCAACATCTCGCACGTCAGGTATATCCTGAAAACCCGCGTTTTCTACAAGAGGCTTATCACGATGCAACATCTAGACCTTATGGGTACCTACTGCTTGATTTGAAACATTCAACACCTGATAACTGCCGGTTTCGGACATCTATTTTTCCCGATGACCCCTATCATTTCGTATACGTGCCGCGAAAAAAGTTGAAAAGCAGCTGCAATTCAGTTGAACTACCAGTTCTACGCTTGTAATGACCTCTATAGGGTCACCAGCGCGGATAAGTTAAAAGAAGTGATACAGCGAGAGAGAACCGATAGTTTATCTCGAGTGATGGCGCAAAGAGGTTCACCGATCTGCAAAAAGCACATTGCTATATTGAGAGCCCTTCAACATCTCAGTAAGGAGCAGCGTGAAGCTGTTTTACGTAAAGCCGATTCTGGTATCGTCCGCTGTATTTGTGAGTGTGCCTTGAACGTTCTTTGCGGTAACGTACCGCTGACGACTGCTCAAAGGAAACAATTACGACGTCACGCACCCGTTCTCCGAAGTTTAGCCTCGAATAACGGCTGTTGAAAGAGTAAAAAACGCTTCGTTGTCCAGAGCGGTGGGTTTTTGCCTCTCTTACTAGCACCAATACTGGGCACCGTGCGGTAAAATTTGATCAGCAAAAAATGGAGCATGCGCGAAAAATGGTACTGATACCGGAGGAGAATCTATCACAGATGGGCGCGCAAAACCATCGACAGCCAAGTCTTGGAACTGATACGTCACGATCACTGCAAGAAATTGACGCTGTGCTGACCAGGTTGGACATGGAGATGAACGAAATTTTGAATTCCACCGCATACAAGGATGAGCGAGAAAAGTGGCATGCATATCTGGCTGTATTACAACGTTGTCTTCATTATGCCGATGACGAGAGGGCTGAGCAGCACCGTGTACTTATGACGAAAAAAGATACGGTGTCTGTTTCTGCTGAAGAAGGTGTCACGGGCGACAGAATGAACGATTCTATCATCATTGAAAGTATACCTACTAAGTTCCGCGGTAAAGCTAAACTACTACTACGTCGTTTGCACGACGCACCGCTAGCACAATTTTCTTAAGATTCTGCTGGTGTCGTGTCTATCAGTGGAGTACCAATTAAAGACTCAAATATCGTTGATCTCGTGAATGACGCTATGGGATCGAGGAAAACACCTAAACCAATAGGTGTGCTTTCGCTAAATTTCTGAGAACGATGCATACACCAAGGGAATTCATCGGTAATGAAGAGCTGTGGATGGAATCGAGGGCTAATTCAACATTGCGTAATTCACAGCTCGAAAACGCCATCAGCAGCAGCAGCAGCACCAATCGTGATGATGATGCCGCTGTTAGTCAAACGTCGTTTTACAGTCGTGGTGAAAGGAGATCAGATCAAAGTGGTGCTGGTTATAATAAGAATAGACGTGGAACCTGGATTAACCTCAAATCATAATCATGAAAACATTGAAAAAAGTGTACTTTAATACAGCCCATGAAGCATCGTTTTCAGGTACCGCGAATCTATTGCGTGTCGCGTGACAGAAGAGAATCTCCAAATTAAGGACGCAGAAGTCGCTTGAAGCGCAGGATGCTTACACAAAACACAAGCCTGTAAGACATTGGTTTCCCCGTCGTATATACAACGTTCGGAATATTGATGATTTTTGGGAGGCTGATCTTGTAGATCTTCGATCAATTAAGGATTATAATGATGGTTATATTTACCTTCTCGTTGTTATCGATACTCAGTAAATTTGCCTGGGTCCAGCCGTTACGTGACAAGAGCGCTGCAACGGTAGCTAAAGCGTTTAATGTTATATTATCGAAGAAGAATAGTAGCGGTAGATCACCCGTTTTTCTACAAACGGACAAGGGGAAAGAATTCATAGGTGCTGTATTCCAGTCCCTCTTAAAGAAAAAGAACATTCAATTTCGTGTTGTCCGCAACCCTGATGTAAAAGCCGCCATTGTCAAAAGATTCAATAGAACACTGAAGGAAAGAATGTGGCGTTATTTCACTTATTTCAGACAAAAACGTTACATCGATATTTTGCAGAATATTGTTTCAGCATACAATCATACTACACACAGCAGTATAAAAATGACCCCTGCATCCGTAACTTTCGAGACAGCTGCAAGAGCATGGGATAATCTATTGCAGCGCTATAAGAAAACGAACTATTGCTCTCCTAAATATAATGTAGGTGAGTAGTAAGCGGTGCGCTATGGCGACCCCCACTCCTATCCCCACTCCTCTTTGTGAGAAGTGGGATGTAGGAGTGGGGGGTCGGTCGGAGCAGTGAGTCGCCATAGCGCACCACCTTTTTACATTTATTAGAATATATTTTACATATTTTTATTTACATTGGTTTATATATATTTGTAACACTATGGTATGATGACGCTGCTGGTGGTGAACTTCGATGGAGCACAGATATACACAAATGCGACCTAGGGCTCCATCACGCCCTGGCACTAGTAAGTTAAAACATACCGTGGCTCGTCTAAATTGCAAACAGAATAGACAGTAACAAACACAGTACCAGAAATCGTACGCTGTCATATACGTGTAAACATCTGTTGTTTTTAATTACCTGAGAAGTGCTCATACAGGGGCTTGCTTGAACTCCAAATGATTGTACTTGGAACCATAGTACACCATCAGTAATTGATTTTCACTCGCGGAGACAATCATTTGTTGGAAGAGCTCATCGTTCTTTGCAAACGCATCGACAAATCTCGATGGTAGAAAACATGTAAATTCGTCCTGAAGATCCACGGCAATACGTGCACCCCACTTGGTTTGAGCTACCCTCATACCCGTGACGATATATTCTTTTTCGATTGTCAGCTCCGCCAATTTTTTCAATGGCAAATACGCCTCGGGTCTACCCACTTTGTTGATCGTCGATAAATCCATCTTGTAGTTTGAGCACTTTGATTTTACGCGTTAAATATCGTAATTCTGTTCTTGTTTAAATCAAAACTTTGATTGCTTCAATGTCTTGCAAGAGTTTTTCTATTCGAGACTTTAGAATAAGACGTTTTTTGCGCATATAGATTCAAAGGAGAAGAAGTGGTATCTAAGACGGCTCGACTGCGAATGAATATTCGTCGCTCGATTTTAAAAAACCTCATCATCATCGGTGTGTTACCCCCACTCTGACATTATTAATTTACTGCAGCGTTAGCTGAATCATCGGATTGTCTTGAAGACACGTGTGCATGTAACACAATATTCTTGCAGCTGCGGGTCAACGAGCGCGGTGTCACTGACACCACTGTTGAAGGCCATCCCCCCTGCGTTTCTTCTTCTTTGTTTAATTATGTATTTTCTTCTTCATTTTGCAATTAACGAGACCGTGAGCAACATCTTTGCACACAAACGTTAAATTGTTTATTCTGATACTTAGTCTGCTCATGCTTGCGGGAATACTCTTTATAGTATTCTCCTATTATTTTATCATTGCTCGACAAATTATTTGAAAATACGCTTCTGAAACGATGAATCCCAAGGCCTGTAGACATGAAATGAAGAAACATAATACAATAATGCCCGCAAAATTCTGATTCAGGACTCTGTAGTTGAGAGGTGCTGTAGCGAAAGAGTTTGCAGTTTCGTCGGAGTCGTTGGAGATGCTGAGGGATGACGGGTGGTAATCCGTAGCTATCGAAATACCATCCATTTCCAGCTCGATCGACGTACATGGCGACCCAGTGTGTTCCGGGCTGCTTGTGGCCATCTGTGTTAACGACAATTGCAATCGGTTTCGTCCACACCTTCGGGATGCGATCGGCAGGATACACGACGATAGTATGGTTCTTGATACTCTGAAGTGCCCGTAGTATTTGCAGGCTGTTCATGAGATACGCCGAGTTCCTTGCGTGAGCCTAATCCGACGTACCACGTTGTAGTTGTTCTATACTCCCACAGAGAATTGATACGATCGCTCTGACAAAGCCACTTTTTTTTTTCCAGCACTATTTAGAGCACACCTATACGAGCTATTTCTACACAATACACTATGATAGACACAGAGAGTGTTGCACAATGGTAAATTACGGAATGACGGGTCCGATGCGTCTTCTTCCAAATTTATAACGAAACATCCGGTTAGCTGTGTTAAATAATTCGCTTTATCAGTTCCTCTGGTAAATATACGGTCGACCTGCACGGCGATTCTCTTCAAAACGCTCTCAACAGCGCGTAGAGATGTTTCCCCGTCGGACCACTCTATACCGTGATGATTATTGATCAACCATGTGTTTTGTCTCTTTACACTAGGTGGTAAACTTTTATACGCATGGGGTGGTGATATGATCCAGTGTGCGCTAAAATCAGCGTTGCCAGATATTACAGCTATTTCTTTTAGAATAAACTCGTTAGCTCTATCCTTCAGACCCTGTATATCGATGATGATATTCATGATGTATTGCACAATCGTGATACCTCAAGGTATGAACGGTAACTGACACTAGTCGCGGTTCTCTTTGTGAATATATGATTTCAATAGGTATTTAACCGCTATAGTCCACAATTACCTGCCGGGATGAGTCAATCTCTAAAACATTATCGTACTCAGCGTACACGATGCAATTAATTGTTGAAGCCAGAGCTTCTGCAAAACGTACTTCTATTCGGACACTACCGTGTCTTACGAGATTCCAATGAGTATTGCTATTGGCTGAGAGATCGGGTGTAAGATCAAACGCGTATAAACAATAACCGTAGGGGTAGATCGTGCGTGAAATGCAGTTACCCTCATTCAAAAAGTGTATGCCTGTACCCGAGAAGAGTGTGTGGTATGCATCCACGTACATGGAGTCGTCTAGAAAATTTGGTTGTAGAGGTCTTGACGGTATTTGCAGGCCGTCCGCATACAGCAAGAGATAATTAATGTTGTAATGATGAAAATTGAATGGATTCATGGCGCGATCACCATTGAAAGCTTTATTATCGACAAAACCGACGATTATACGTTTTGGTAGTTGACCGAGTATCACGTTATCAAGAGTATCACCATGGACACCCGCATGCATGGATATAGCTTTAACCTCGACGCGTGTCAGAGGATACTTGGCTGTGGATTTAGATAGATCTCTTGCATGCGCAAGGAGTATACCAGGTGCTATCTTAACGCGTCGTACGACTAGCGACGCCTCCGTGATTAGTACCGTACAATTCTTCGAGCCAGTCATGAGACAAAAAGCGTTGTTAGTTCGCACAAATCGTAACCTCATCTCAACACCGTTTAGCAAAAATCTCTCCTGGTTAAAGATATCACAGTGCAGATGTCCTAGAAGATCGACCGTTTTACTAGTCCCTAAGACGCTCCGTCGACTTGTAAGACCGGTATTACCATCGTTCACGTCATCCATTTTTCCAGGTGTATCGTTATACCATAGAACACTCGTGAGATGCGAAGACTTTGCACCCGGGCTGTAATTCAAGAGCGTTTCAATATACGCTCTGTATGCATAAGCATTATTGGGCGGTGATACGAGTTTCTGATTGAGAAATACATCAACCTGATTGAACATCGAATGCATAAGATTATTGATGGGTCCTACTTTAATTGGATCCTCTTTTGTACCTGGGGGTGCCTCTATTTTAACTCGCATACTTAGCATAGTATGTGCAAGATCAATGTACTCATCGCCTTGTCCTGGTACGACAAACTCTATCGGTGAATCATCCGTCAGCGATAAAATGGGCTTATAATACACTGATTGCGTTCCCTCGATCGTTGTCTGCGTTGGTGGTAGTGTGAATAGCTCAAGCTCTGATTTTAGACACTCACACGAGTGTGTATGTAAGAATGCCATTTTTACAATAAGAATATAGGCAAAAATATCCCTCACTGTTCTTGGTTTCTTGCGACGGTTCTTGACACCCTCTCCTCTCGCTCTACTGTTGACTGTCTTCTTCCTCTTACCCCGCGTCTTCTTCTTTTGCTCGTTGCTCGAGCGTCTCCGTGATTTTGCTGTCTCCTTTCGTTTTTTCACACCACTGCGTCGTGTTGCGCGTCCCGCGAGAGAATGCATCAGTTGATTAATTTTACCAGCTTTATAACCTGACCCCCGCATAAGCGTGTTGATTTTTTCTTCAACCTTGCGTTTCAGATTTTCCCCTGATTGGCGCAGGCGCGTTTTGAATGCTTCTTTTGGGTGCATACCAGAATCCAGGATATCACTGGCTACGTTGACACCTGAACGCAACGCCTCTTTACCGACAGCTCGGGCCCCTTGTTTCAAGAGCGGTAATATGCGTCGAAAGAGACCACCTAGAAAACTTCCTATACCATGACCTCGCTGATTCGGTGAGCCTATATAGACGTGGCTGATACCGCCATAACCACCGCGGCCGCCACCCGTTTGTAAATCAAAGTATTCGTCGTAGTAAGTCATTTTATCGTTCTAATCTGTACGTTTGAATTGTAACGTCACCGTCAGCGTCCCGTACTCAAATGGCATTGGTTCGCCAAATTCATCTCTTATATCAATCGTAATTGTTTGAAAACTCGTGCGTAGTAAAGGCACATAGCGCGGTGGTGAAAAACTTCTGATTTTTACAGCCCCGTAATTACAATTATCAGCGGCTGCGGCTGGTACGACCCGTAGCAGAGGTGTGTGCACATCCCCGGTAATATAGGGTTCACAGATATCAGTATAAACAAACATCATATTGGGAGTGCCATTGGCTAGATTTGCGGGCCTGTCAGCAACGTATTTGAACTCTCTCTGTACCACCACATCCTGAGAGTGGGTGAATCCTAAAACTTTATTCAACACGTCGGAAAAATGAAAAGCGTGCTCCATATTCTCGCATGACTTACAGACACGTGTCACTGTAACATATCCGTTGTGTACATATTGAAATTTCAGATGCCCCGCCAAACACGGTATTTCGTTAATTGTCTCGAGTAATGTATCTATGCTGCGATATACCCCCTGTGGTACCGATTCACGAACACTCGTATAATCAATGTCAGCCGCAGTGCCTGGTATTGCAACGTTCGTTACAATATCAATAAAGTTTCGGTCCCCCTCGGGTGGTACATGCAACATTGTCATAGCTATGTGTATTTCAGCTAAAGAAACAGCCCAACTACCATGAAGAGACACGCATTGCGGTAATCGGGTGGTATATCGTGTTGTCAAGTTATCGGGGTAATAACTTATACTACTGTTGCTGGGTAACACAATGAAAAACTCCTCCTTCATTTTGTCAGTCCTACTTTTTCTTCGGCGTTTTCACCCGCGATAACTCAGGTTCATAAAATATCCCATCAATATCCTCGCCGTGAAGATCGCGTAAGGTGTATGTCACGGGACAAATACTGTGTGAAACTCTGTGAATCTTAAATAACTCGTTACTCCATCCACTCTCGTAACCTTTCGTGAAGGCTGCCTTTGCACTACTGATGCGTACCATATCACCTACATTATATTTAGGAGAGCAATAGTTCATTTTCTTATAGCGCTGCAATAGATTATCCCGTGCCCTTGCAGCTGTCTCGAAAGTTACGGATGCAGAGGTCATTTTTATACTGCTGTGTGTAGCATGATTGTATGCTGAAACAATATTCTGCAAAATATCGATGTAACGTTTTTGTCTGGAATATGTGAAATAACGCCACATTCTTTCCTTCAGTGTTCTATTGAATCTTTCGACAATGGCGGCTTTTACATCAGGGTTGCGGGCAACACGAAATTGAATGTTCTTTTTCTTTAAGAGGGACTGGAATGCAGCACCTATGAATTCTTTACCCTTGTCCGTTTGTAGGCAAACGGGTGATCTACCGCTACTATTCTTCTTCGATAATATGACATTAAATGCTTTAGCTACCGTTGCAGCGCTCTTGTCACGTGACGGTTGGACCCAGGCAAATTTACTGAGAGTATCGATAACAACGAGAAGGTAAACATAACCATCATTATAATCCTTGATTGATCGAAGATCTACAAGATCAGCCTCCCAAAAATCATCAATATTCCGGACGTTGTATATACGCCGGGGAAACCGATGTCTTACAGGCTTGTGTTTTGTGTAAGCATCCTGCGCTTCAAGCCACTGCTGCGTCCTTAATTTAGAGATTCTCTTCTGTCGCGCGACACGCAATAGATTCGCGGCACCTGAAAACGATGCTTCATGGGCTGTAATGAAGTACACTTTTTCCAATGTTTTCATGATTATAATTTGAGGTTAATACAGGTTACACGTCTTTTCTTATTATAACCAGCACCACTTTGATCTGATCTCCTTTCACCACGACTGTAAAACGACGTTTGACTAACAGCGGCATCATCATCACTATTGGTGCTGTTGCTGCTGCTGCTGCTGCTGATGGCGTTTTCGAGCTGTGAATTACGCAATGTTGAATTAGCCCTCGATTCCATCCACAGCTCTTCATTACCGATGAATTCCCTTGGTGTATGCATCGTTCTCAGAAATTTAGCGAAAGCACATCGACCTATTGGTTTAGGTGTTTTCCTCGATCTCATAGCGTCATTCACGAGATCAACGATATTTGAGTAGTAGTATAGGCATGAGATGGGGAGACAGACCCTACCCCCTCCCTACCTCCCTCCGACTCCTCCTCCTCGGGTGATGGTGGGAGGCAGACCCCTCCCACCCCCTAATTAGCATAATTCCCCGAGCGGTGATTGGGCCCCCGCTCCGCCCCCTGAGGCCCTTCCCCGTGTCTAGTCAGATTAGCATAATTCCCCGAGCTGTGATTGCTCCCCAGCTCCTTGAGGCCCCTCCCCGTCTGGCCCCGAGTCTAGATTACCATAATTCCCCGAGCTGTGATTGCTCCCCAGCTTCTTGAGGCCCCTCCCCGTGTCTAGATTACCATAATTTCCCGAGCGGTGATTGCTCCCCAGCTCCTTGATGCCCCTCCCCGTGTCTAGATTACCATAATTCCCCGAGCGGTGATTCCCCCCCTCCTCGAGGCATGTGGGAGGCAGCTGACCCTTTTCATGTGGATTTTCGAATGATGGTCAATTTTTCAGGTAAGTGAAATAAATAAACATTTTTTCAATGAAATAATTATATTTAAACATAATCTCAAAACATGCAGATGAAGGCCATTACAGATCTTTTCAAAGAGAGGTGCAATTGATATGTCTTATAATTATATTACAATGAGATACGATGAATAATAAGTAGAATTTAGTTCGGGCGATTCGGCGATAAAATTAACTTATTTTATTATTTATTATTTCCGTGGGGGCACAATCGTAAAAAACAGACACAATATAGAGTCTGCCGTTATTATTATTTAGACTCCTCACTCTTCACTGTGAGTGCCTTCTGTACTTCATTTGCAATGAAGGCAGTGCACAACACAGTGAGCTCCAGAAACACGATGTCAAACGTAAGTTCGGCAAATCCAGGATCCATGCGGCGTTGCACAGCATCCTTCAAAGATTTACAATTATTCTTCAACAATAACTTTATGCGATGTTCGTTAATTTTTTCTGGAGTCTCGTCAGTCGGGATATGCAGCGACAATTCGGCACAAAGCACTTCAGCGCATTTTTGTACATTTGCGGCATTTCGTTGTAGTCGTCTGAAGCGTTCGTCGGTGCACAACATGATGTTTTGTAAGCCCTCGAACGAAGGCTTTTGCATCACAACCGCTGGTAAATAATTTTTGCGATGCTTCTTCGCTGGTGGTTCGGGGTCCAGCTGACTCCCGTTCATCTCATCAGACGGGATTTTTTCAACCCGGCGATCAAACACTATAGATTTCGATCCATAGCTTGACGTGAACAGAATCTCACAGTCGGCGATGTGTATCGGGTCTGGATTACGCCAGCTTGAACTCCAAACTACCTTCTGTCCATGGATAAAATACTTTGAAATTTCCGGAAGCTTGCCTTGCAGTAAAACCCAATCCTTTGACTCGGAAACTATACCACCAGCGGTGTTATTGTCGGCGATTAAGAATTGGGAATAACAATAAATCCTGAATTTTATAAAATTATAGTACAAAATCATGAAATCAAAGCTGGATTCTAAAATTATTGTACATTTCGGAATTATGGTACGCGTGCTATGGTACATGGTACAGGCCCTTAAATTATTGTACGATTTCATAATTATGGCACGGTCTGGCAACACTGACGGCTATCGAGCGGGCGATTGAGATTTGATAAGGCGATAAGTTCATCGGAAGGGTACCGGTTTCCATACGTTACATTGTCTGTGGTATTCGTATTGAAACAGTTGTTATACACGTTAATACACGGTAAAAAGATGCCGGCAAAGAACTTAGAACTAAGTTACCTAAGCATGTACAGAGTCCTATCTTACATGCTAGTATTAAAATTACGATGCAGATGCACGCATACCCTCAATATTTGAGCCCATCATACGCGGTCTCGTACAGTGTTTTATTCCGTCTGTGTCGTCCAATTTTTTCGGCTTTTTTTTTCGGGAACGTTGTGTTTGCCGTCGACCTCCATTGGGAATTCGTCGGGTCCCCGTTGATCGATCTCCCCATGATCCGCGACCACCGCGGAACTCGCGCTGGCCACCGTGTTGATCCCCGAATCCGCCTGACTTTGATCGTCCTCGTCCTCAAGCACCCAGATTCTGTCAGGGTCTTCAGGGTTGTAATAAAATACACCCTGAAGTAAATTCTGCTCTTCGACGGGTTCGGGTGATGCTGGACTATCAGCATCATCGTCCGGTCCACCGCGGATAACGACATTGACTACGAAATGCGGTGGATTAGGGGAATCCGGGGCCATGAATTCTGCTTCATCGGCGATACTCGCCTCCGAAGGTGCGGGACTAACGAGATCCACGACTTCGTGGAGTCGATCCTCGGGGTCACGGGGCGTCGATGGGAATGGTGGCGTCGTGAGGTCGACGACCTCTACGTCACACATCGCTCGCCTCTCCGGAGCAGCGTTGTTTTCGTCATCGTTGACCACGTCCATCTCCTGTTGATTACCGTCACCGTCTGTCGATGAATCACTATCCGCCTGGTCGGCCCAAGCAGTGAGATTGATAGCGGCCCGCGAATTATCGTAACACTCAAGCAGGCTACGTACAGCTGGGCAATCTCCAGCATTTCGCTCACGCACCGTCTCGCACGCAATAACAATCGCATAACTCATCGAAAGCTTTAAATTTGTGAGTCCGTGCAATAACCCTGATACTCAAGGATCTCAACACCGCTTTTAATTCACGCTGGGCTTGGCGGAGATTCATTTGCCTCAACCGCGAAGCCCAATTTCGCGTGCAGCGACGTGCTGTAGGCGCACTTCGAAGTCTCGCAAGTCCAACCACTTTGAGGATCATCTTGCACAACTTGCGGGTACTCTCGCACTGGCAACTCTACACATTTTCTGCCACACGCTGCATTTTCACGAGTTTTTTTAAACACAAAATTTTAAAAAGTCACTATGTTTTTCGTCACAGAATCACGTAATAATCGAGTAACGATAAACTCGAATTTCACAAATAATAACACTCACAGTTCACTGTAATGTCAATGAATTCACAATGTACAAATGTTGTAAACACTGAACAGATGACACACACGAGAAACAAACCGTTTAAACAATGATTTGAAAACGCGTGGGATGCTGGAGTGTCACGAGTGACTTCTCGAGAGAGAATTCAACAAAGTCCGAGTTTCTAAAGATTATATAGTTTTAACCACACCCTCTATGGATAGATTTAAGTTGACAAAAGTGAAAAAGGAGCTGTGACTATTTTTTCGAGAGCAAACATTGGTCGAAACCACAAGCCAATGCTTTTCCGAAAACCTTTTTTCTGCATTGAAAAGGACATCGCACAGGTGCGATATAATGTTTGGATTACAAAAAACTTCAAAAACATAAAAACGATGTTACCTCCTGCGAAGATCTCAAAACAGCTTGAGGTCCATCCTCGACCCTGGTCATCGATACATTGGAGACACTTTTTTTTTATTACCACCCCCACGCTGAGACCATAAAATGATCGGAGATGCACATCTCGACAGGGTGCCAAGGGCGAGAACTCTTACACCTTGCTGCGACATTAGGTTAGCCGCACCCTTAAACCGACTGCTACAAACGTCTTCCATTGTGACAGCTATGTATCACGATTCTTATCACCTTCGACGTTGAAACCGATGCGACCCTGGTCATCGAAACCATGGAGACACTTTTTTTAAAAATTATTTCCACCCCCGGGGTAAGATCAAAAAATTATCTCCGGGTGGACATCTCTTCAGGGGCGCCAAGGGCGGGAACTCTTACACCTTACTGCGACAACAGGTTAGCGATACCCTTAAACCGATTGCTATAAACGTCTTCCAATGTGACAGCTATGTATCACTATCTGTATTACCCTTGACGTTAACGACGATGCGACTCCGGTCATCGATACCATGGAGACACTTTAAAAAAAATTATTACCGCACCCGCCGTGAGATCGGAAAATTATCGTGTACATCTATACAGGGCGCCAAGGGCGAGAACTCGTACACGTTAGAGATCAACCCTTTAACCGACTGCTATAAACGTCTTCTTTTGTTACAGCCATGTATCGCAATTTTTATTACCTTTGACGTTGATGCGCCTATTTTCTATCTTTAATCTATACACCAGTTACACATGGTTGCTTTAGTCCAACAGTTGTTATCCTCTGCATCGCTAGACAAGAATTTCTAGGAAAATATGATAACTACTATGAAAAATCTTGACAGCAAATGTGGACCACTCCCAAAAAATCCTATTATTAGTAACTAACAGACATTCCTATTTTCTGATTATCCATACCCCCTCGTAAACCTGTTATATTAGTGTACACCTACACATAATTATTTACCGGTTACACAACCTCACCTTGATAAAAATGTGATAGTCGAGATACATTGTCGCAACATGTCGCAAGCTATAACAAGTGAAAATCGCAGCGCTGGTGACCTGCAACCCTCGACCATGTACCGAGTGCTGTCGGACACGGAGAAGAAGCGCCATGAAGGACCGCTGATCCTCGGTACAACATACACTCACAACCAGTCCGAGACAAAAAGAGTAAGTGTTGGCCTACAGCCTCGTGTCGATGGAAGTATCCAGCCTATCGTCAAACTGCAGAACAATAACACCGCTGATGGTTTTACTGCAAGGCAAGCTTCCGGAAATTTCAAAGTATTTTATCCATGGACAGAAGGTAGTTTGGAGTTCAAGCTGGCGTACTCCAGACCCGATACACATCGCCGACTGTGAGATTCTGTTCACGTCAAGCTATGGATCGAAATCTATAGTGTTTGATCGCCGGGTTGAAAAAATCCCGTCTGATGAGATGAACGAGAGTCAGCTGGACCCCGAACCACCAGCGAAGAAGCATCGCAAAAATTATTCACCAGCGATTGTGATGCAAGAACCTTTGTTCGAGGGCTTACAAAACATCATGCCGTGCACTGACGAACGCTTCAGAAGACTACAACGAAATGCCGCAAATGTACAAAAATGCGCTGAAGTGCTTTGTGCCGAATTGTCGCTGCATATCCCGACCGACGAGACTCCAGAAAAAATTAACGAACATCGCATAAAGTTATTGTTGAGGAATAATTTTAAATCTTTCAAGGATGCTGTGTGGATGCTCGAACTTACGTTTGACATCGTGTTTCTGGAGCTCACTGTGTTGTGCACTGCCTTCATTGCAAATGAACTACAGAAAGCACTCACAGTGAAGAGTGAGGAACCTAAACAATAACGGCAAACTCTGCACATATATATGGTACTCTGTCCGTTTATTTCCGTGTTGTGCCCGCGGAAAAAAATAATTAATCAAATAAGTTAATTTTATTGACGAATCTCCCGAACTAAATTTTACTTATTATTCATCGTATCTCATTGTAATTAATTATAAGACATATCTATTGCAACTCTCTTTAAAAACATCTGTAATTCCCTTCCCCTGCGTGTTTTGAGAATATGTTTAAATATAATTATTTTATTGAAAAAATGTTTATTTATTTCACTTACCTGAAAAATTAAGCATCATTCGAAAATCCACATAAAAAGGGTCAGACGGGCTGCCTCCCACATGCCTCGAGGAGGGTGAGATCAATCACCGCTCGGGAGATTATGGTAATCTGACTAGACACGGGGCCAGACGGGGAGGGGCCTCAAGGAGGAGGCACTGGGGACCAATCACCGCTCGGGGAATTATGCTAATCTGACTAGACACGGGGCCAGACGGGGAAAGGCCTCAAGGGGGCGGAGCGGGGGGCCAATCACCGCTCGGGAAATTATGCTAATCAGACGAGACACGGAGGGTGGGAGGGACCTGCCTCCTCCCATCCCTTAAGGGTGAGGAGCGGGGGACCAATCACCGTTCGGGGAATTATGCTAATTAGGGGATGGGAGGGGCCTGCCTCCCCCCATCACCCGAGGAGGAGGAGTCGGAGGAAGGTAGGGAGGGGGTAGGGTCTGTCTCCCCAGCTCATGCCTATACTACTTTTATACTCTCAAAAAAAAACCTACAATAAAAGGAAGGGGGTCCATAAGGGAAATCTTAAAATATAGAGCTGGCCAAAATTTATGTCGATGGGGTTGACGGAGGGAATTGGGTGGAGAAAATCTCCAGGCGATATGATGAGGAGTTTTCGGAGCAACAATGGGAACTGGAATGATGTGCGCCAAGAGATTCATGGGAGATATTCAGGTTCGAGGGAGAAATTCTGGGGCCAAATCTGAGGGCGATGCGCAGTGTAGTTTAGCTGTGGCACTGGGAACTAAAATACACTGCGATAGGAAATTTGGAGGAAAATTTGGAGTCGACAAAGGGAATTTATTGGCCAACTCCAAAAGTAAGGGGCACTTCAATTTATTGGGACTTTGCAAAATAGAATATAGGGTGGCAAGAACTTATGATGGAAATTGAGGCTCAGGGAAAAGAATTTAGGGCTCCAATACTGAGATGACAAATGTTCTAGTTTTACAATAGCGTTAAGAACCAAAAGTCACTCGGACAAGAAACTCTGGGAGAAAATTGCAATTTTTGGGGAGAATTTGATAACCAAATCTTGGAACGATGGGCAAAGGGGCTTGGCAGCGACTCTAAGGACTAGAACCTGCTGCGTAGAGTGATCGTCCAAGATTATGGGAGGCATCGGAGGGAGATTAATCTGGAATTGGGGTTATTTTCAAAAAAAGGGTCCTAGTAAAGAAAGTTATACACAAATAAGGGTGTTTGGGCGCCAGTTACGTCAGGTGTAACACCGTTCTTAATTTGACAGGGTTTTACTTTATATTTGAAAGGGCCTAGCCCAGGTCGGGCAAGAGGGGGGGTCTCAAAGAGGTGAATTTCCGAAGTTTGCGGCTTCTTAAATTTTATCTCGGCGGAGAAAAGGGCACAAGGGACTTTCAACTATTGTTGGGCACTATCGAAAGGGGAAATTAAGCTTAATTTATGCGTACGAACCACCACTCGCGCAACAGGTGTTTTACCGGCAAAAATACGACCACGTGGTCTAGGGGAAACGCGGCACACACACAGCTTAGAACTATGGAAATACGGGGAATACAGGGAAGAAAATATATATGGGGGCAAGGAAAACTCAAGCACTTACTTTTACTTGTAACCCTGGGATCGCAAATATCTCCAATTTCTCAAAATATTGATATTCGCTCGTGATTTTCTTCGGTAGCAAAAAAAATGGCGTCGCCCTTATCCGAGTAGCTCAGCTGAAGTGATAGGCCGACCGGTTTCTTCTTCCTCGAAAGTTCGGGTCGTCGCTGATTGGCCGTGGCCCCCTTAGATCTTGGCCACGGCGTATGGGAGGCGATTTTCTTCCGTTGGACTGAGCGTAGCAGGTAGTAGCTCTAACAGCGGCGGCGAGGCGCTGGCGGTGGACGTCTGTAACGCCCGAGCGTTTTTATTCGCGGAAACTTCAAACAACACCAATGATGTGTCCTCCTGGGTCCTGTTGACAAAGGGTAAAATCCCACCTTGCGAATCGAGGCGTTAAAAGCAAATTAAAAAAAAGGAACTGCTCACTTTGAGTATCGAAAATATTCTGTTTTATTCTCTCCAAGATTTTTAAATCCAGGCTAGGATGAACCACAGAACGGTTCCCCTACCAAATCCTCGCGGAGCCAATCGCACATGAGTTCAATAGGAACAAGGGAGTACATACAGAGTATTTCCAAATTCCAATGCATGCATTTTCTCTTGACAAAGAAAAGGCCTGCAGTCACTACTCCACTTATCGAAGGCTTGACTTAAGAGCTAAACATCTATACAAACTCAAAACTGCAGAATAAACATACATTCGCTCGACGTATTTTCAATAACAAAGATACATAACCAAATATATATACGATAAGACAATGATGGCTCTGTATTTATTCAATATCTTTAAGAAATATCCAATATTATTACAAATTATTATTATAAGTCACCATTTGTTAATTTCGAGTCTCTCAGGATATAATTATTCTGTTCAATTCAACCAATACATTCTCATTATATTATTCTTCAAAATTAGCTTTGAATAAGGCGTGCTCAAACAATGGTAAAGTGACGCATGAGTCACACCTTCCTCCTTTTTTAAAAGATGTTTTCTACGAAAACAACTTTTAGTTTATGATAGCATAACGAGTGTAAGCAACATAAGCAATGTGTGTTGTTACCATGAAATGCGTGGAGAGTTTATTTCTAACAATGTTGTCAAATAATGTGAATAAATGTTAAGGTAAGCAAGTTCAAAAATATAGAAGTAGGTTAAACGTAAATGTGATTTGAAAACAAGAATCCGATACATTTCACTAGGCCGCCTATGAATACATTTTGAAATAAATTTATATGTATTTTCAAACCCCTTTGCCTAAAATCTATGTGTCTATGAATTTTAGACTAAGCTGATTTTAATTATTAATGATTAATCTTAAAAAAAACTGTTCTAGATTCATGAAATCTTGTTTCATTGCATGGACACCATTGTCAATCTTGCATTCTCAAAAATGCATGTTTCAGCTTGTCCATGTGGACTATCTTAACTTTGTTTGCATTAATCTGTAATTCAACATTATGATCATTGAAAACCTTGTTAATAACATATGGTCCCTCATAGTGGTCATCGAACTTACTAATACGTGGCTTCTTCAATAAGTAGACATGTTCACCTGCCATGAATTTTCCTTTGTTAGCCTTGCGATCATAATAAAACTTACACCTTTTCTCTGCAGCTTCCAACTTATGACCAACCGTAGATTGTGTTTCAGACAATTTTGTCATTAAGTCATCTACCAGAGTTACATATGTTAAGGGCACATTGCCAGACTCAAATTCGGAAGGAATTCTTGCTTTATGGCCGTACACAACTTCAAATGGAGTAAACCCAGTTAATTCCTGAAGAGAAGTATTGAAGGAAAACATTGCGAAGGGCAACCAGCAATCCCAATTTACCTGTGTGCAATAATGTTTCAGATACTCAACAAAAGTGTGGTGACTTCTTCCAAGTGACCCCAATGACTGTGGGTGAAACGCAGTTGATTTGAACTGACGAACCTTAAATACTTTTGCTACGTTAGCCATTATTGAACTAAGGAATTGACTTCCCTGGTCAGTTTGAACAGATTCTGGGCATCCGTGCAAGCAAATAAAAGATTCTCAGAATGCAATTGCGATTGTAGGTGCTTCGACATTGGATAAAGGAATTCCACCTGAATACTTCGATAAACAATCGTGTCAGGTAAGAATATATCTATTTGCTGCTTCAGTTCTTGGCAAAGGCCCGACAATATCAATTTGTACTTTTTCAAAGACTCTAGTCGGAGTGTCTGTGATACACATTGGCTGTTTTGTCTTTACGCGAACCAACTTTTTCTTTTGACACGAGGTGCACGTTTTAATGTAATTATGAATATCTACTTTCATATTTTTTCAATAATATGATTCTCTGATCCGTTCATATGTTTTTGTTCCCCCCTTGTGTCCACCAACAACAGAATCATGATTTTCAGCAATAATTAATTGACGCTCTGATTCAGGAGGAATGCGAATGGTCCCGTGCAAACGGTTATTTGATAACCATCAGTACCAAAGTGAATTCTGAATGATTTTTCCATCAAAGCCCATGGAACGTTATTTAGTCCATTTCCTTTTCTGGATACACTAAAACTCTTTACCTTTAATGCTTCCGTTGCTTGTTTTAATGCGTTAATCGTTAACTCAATGTCCCTCATGTAAACCTTATCGTCGAATTTCTCTTTAACAAACATGTGAAAAATATAATGGTTTTTGTTTTTAGTGACAACAACCTGGCCTAACCTAATTCAGGCTCCTCGCTCTTTAAGACTGATAATTGAAACGCGCCTTGTTATCGTCGCCCTTCCTACGGCGGTTGTACAAACGCAATCTGAGGAGATAAAATTCAGCTTATGATCATCGCGCATCATCAAACTTTCAGGACTATACTGGACAACGGGTCTCAACATAGAACTTCAATTGGTTCTCAGGATTCGGGATTTATTCGGCAGTGACTCTGGCAACAGTCTCTTTTTCGTCTTTGCGTCATAGTCATCCGTCTCAAACCCCCGTTTCATTGGCATTTCCTCCATGATACTATCATCTTTATCAACTTCAACCTCATTTCTCTCCGAGCCAGAGGTGCCTCCGGATCCGGTAACTAAGAGTCTACACGGGGAAGACGCAGGCTGCACAACACTTTCCTCATGATTAGTATCATTGCCATCACAACCATCTTCATCTGTCTCTTTATCGTCATTCTCTACGTCATGAGTCATGCCAACACATAAGAATACTCTTTCAATGAAGTTTTCGTCGACCACGGAGTCGGATTCCGCATCAGGTGAGAGATCATGCACGATCAATACCTGATGATCGGTTTCCTGTGGGACTGGAGACGTTTTCGAGTTGATTTCAATAGGATTCCTTGATAGTGCATCCGCGTTTGCATTTATTCGTCCTGGCTTATATTGAATCTCATAATCGTACTCGCTTAGCCAAATTTTCCATCGTGCCAATTTAGAAGCTGAATCTTTTAAATTATGCAACCAAACTAATGGGCGATGATCAGTTACCAAATTAAATCTCCGTCCAAAGACATAAAGACGAAACTGCTTTACTGCGTACACAATAGCTAAAAGCTCTTTTTCGGTTGTTGAATAATTTACTTCTGTTTGATTTAAAGTACGAGACATATATGCAATTGGAAGATCTTTACCAATGGGGCCCTGAATTAAAACTGCACCAAGAGCGTATCCTGACGCATCTGTCGTTATCACAAAGGGTTCTTCAAGGTTGGGATACTGAAGCAAAGGTTCAGTACATAGAATTGATTTTAATGCGTTGAATGATTCCTGCTGCGCTCGACCCCACTCAAAACAATTCTCCTTTTTCAAGAGCACCGTTAATGGCCTTGCAATCTTGGCAAAGTCACGAATGAATCGCCTATAATATCCCGCGAGTCCTAAGATCTGTTTGATATTTTTTGAATTTCTAGGCACAGGGAACTTTAAAACTGCTACTACTTTCTTCAGATCAGACTTTACTCCTTCCTTGGTAATAACATGCCTGAGATATGCAATTTCTTTGCACAAGAACTTGCACTTATCAGGCTGAAGAACGAGCCCGGAGTTTTTTAGTCTTGCCAATAGCTTGCTTAATTTAAATTCATGCTCTTTAAGTAAGTTCGCATAAATAACAATATCATCCATGTAGACGAACAACCCATTACCTTGCAGTCCCGAAAGAACTCGGTCCATAAGTCTTCGAAACGTTGCAGGCGCGTTCTTCAAACCAAAAGGCATCCTATTAAAATGAAAGTGCCCATATCGGGTTGGAAAAGCTGTCTTTGATCTACTAGTTGGTTCTACTTCGATTTGGTGAAACCCTGAAGCAAGATCTAAAAGTGAAAACTATTGAGACTTCCCGAGCTGCTCTAGAATACTCGTTATATGTGGAAGCGGCTAAGCATCACCAACCGTTTTTTTAAATTTAAACCCCTGTAATCGATTACCATTCGCCATCGACGGTTTCCCTGTAAATCAGCCTTTTTGGGTATTACCCAAACGAGCGAATTATACGGTGAATCCGACGGCGAAATAGCTCCATTTTCAAGTAATTCTTTCGTTTGTTCTATAACTATGTCATTATGTTCGGGCGGGTGACGGTACTGTCGTTTGTATACTGGAATATTATCGATAGTAATTATTTTATGATTCAAGACTGACGTACAACCCAATTTGTCCCCAGGGAAGCGAAATTGATACAGGTAATCACAAATAGATCGTAAAATACCACTTTTTTCTTCAGTATTCTGTTGTTTCAAATCTAGCACTTTTAATAATTCTCCTAATCTCTTGCCGCTTACAGATCGTACATCCCGCGTCGGCTCAGCTTGAAGAGCGGTACGAGGACCAGGTTTTACTACTTCACATTCCTCAACTTCTAGCGGGGGAAGAGTGAGCTCTACGTCGCGAGTAGTTGAATTTATACAATGAACCTTTGCAAAGTTACCTACTTGCTTGACAATATTTTCCCCAAGATAAATACCCGGACCTGCATTTACAACCTCTAAATAGCCCACATTAATATCCGTCCTTTTTATAGGAATCGAAATGACTTGTCGCGTTCGAGCAGGAATGACTAAAGTTTTTCATCTTTGAAATGGAATCGTACCTAAAATTGATGTAATGATACCTTTGCGAATGTAGATGACCGCATCTCGATCCCAGAGAAACGTCATGCCCAATAGACCTTCTTGTTTAATTGCCAAACTGTTCGGAACAACATGCAAGTCAACGCCCTGATTTTCGATATTCACTTGTACTATTCCTTAAGTTTTAACTGGATTCAGTCCTATACCAAATAAAGTGCATTTTACCTGATCATTCATCTTCGTGTTTGATTTTACGTATTTTCTTTTTATAAAATTAATTTCGGCACCTGTGTCTACAAGAAATCGAGGTTGTTTTCCCTTTAAATCTTTACTTTTCAGTGCTACAACAGGTGAATTTACTTTTTCAGCTGATTTGATTGAAAATACAACTCTTTTAACTCACGCTTCCTCTAGACCTAGCTTAATGTCGCGCGTTTTCATCAAGCTTTCTACTCCTTTAAAGACACCTTTTGAACTTTTCCTTTACTAGAATAACCGAATTTCATACCACTCGGCCCCTGTTCTTGATCACGTTTCGGGCAATTGCAGACTACATGAACCTCAATACCACATAAATGACAAATTACAGATATATTTTGATCTTAGCAATCGCGAGAATAATGTCCCAATTTATTGCACCGATAGCATTTGACAAGAGAATTCCCTGTTCTATTTTGCACACATCTGCGAGCAAAGTGCCTTTCTTTAACATATCATGCCGTTTGTTTTGTTGCGCTCACCCTCGACCTTATGAACTCCGCGTGAGCCCTCTCCATGATTTAAAACGCGCCCGCGATATGTCCCACGACCACGTGCACCGGAAGTGTGAACTCGCGAAGTCCCGCGTTCACGATAAGGAAGAGACCGCTGAAGAAATCGCGATTTTGAAAAAGCGGTAAGTAGTAAGCGGTGCGCTATGGCGACCCCCACTCCTATCCCCACTCCTATCCCCACTCCTTCCCTACGCTTATCGTCTTGCTGGAGCAAAGCGTAGGTGAGAGTTAGGGGTAGGAGTGCGGGGGAGGAGTGTCGTCATAGCACACCGCTTTATTATTATTATTATTAATAATATATATATATATATTTTTATAAATATTATTATTCATTCTTATTATTAATATTAGTGAGCGGGCAGAGAACCCGACGAATCTCTGCAAGACCGCTCTGTTTTTTTTTTTTTTTTTAATTTTTATAAATATTATCATTCATTCTTATAATTAATATTAGTGAGCGGGCAGAGAACCCGACAAATCTCTGCAAGACCGCTCTGTATTTTATGGAAATATATTATTATTCTTATTATTAATATTAGTGAGCGGGCAGAGAACCCGACGAATCTCTGCAAGACCGCTCTGTATTTTTAGTCGGGGGCCCAGATCTAAAACCCGGACCGCGAAATTGAATGATTTCCGTGCGAACAGCGTGGCCACGGCTCACGACGGTATAAACCGCTGCGCGCTGCTGCTCGCGGAAATCTTTCGCGATCTACAGGGATGAGGTCCCCCGAGATTTTTAAAAAATTTTAATTTATTTATTTTATTTATTATCTAATTTTTGAAAGCGGTTTTGAAAAATTATTACTTACTCCTGTCACGTGTATCACCATCGCTCCTGTCACTCACTCACTCCTGACACTAACTCCTGTCACTAACTCCTGTCACTAACTCCTGTCACTAACTCCTGTCACTAACTCCTGTCACTAACTCCTGTCACTAACTCCTGTCACTAACTCCTGTCACTAACTCCTGTCACTCACTCCTGTCACTCACTCCTGTCACTCACTCCTGTCACTCACTCATGTCACTGTCACAGGAGTCAATACCTTCGTCCTCATCGTTCATATCGTACCCGATATTGAGATTGTACTCGTCAATCAATATGGGTACGATATCCTGGCCGTCGGTATTGATGATCCGCACAGGAAGATCCTCGGCCTCGAATGTGACTGGAGCAACAGTCACATACCCGGCACACAAGGCCTCAACGGCTTGGTTGAGGCCCTCAAGTTTTTCCGCAGCTACGCCGTGCAGCACGCATTCGAAACGTAGCTGCGGAATAGCGATGGTTAGATCGTCCGCATAAAACAAATTTTGCCGATAGCTATATGCGATTTCCCCGATATCGACCAGGAATAACTCGCAATAGCCATCGTCATCTACACTAATTATGTCGCACCGGTGCACGTATTCGTTCCTCACTAATACGCACGAGAAACCGTGCTCCAAGTCCTCGTCTGCCACTTCTACGCGCTGCCTACGCTGTATGTAGAGGTTCTGCAAAAGGGTTTGCAGAACCGCGTACGCGTCGCTCATCCCGGGCGTTCTAATATGTAGCACACTCGATGCTTCGACAAGCAACACTTGGCAAAACCACATCACGTTACTTAAAACACTTCGCGCGTACGTCGGATACATTTTTTTGTTTTGCGATCTAATGTACCTCTCGAAAAGACAACGAAAGACTGATGCTCGAGATGCATAGTCTCTTTGACAAGATGTAGCAATTGCAAGATTAGCAAAAATGCACGTGTCTCTACAGGAATGTTCGAGATGCATATTCTCTTTGACGAGATGCAGAAATTACAAGATCAGCAAAAATCCACGTGTCTTCTACGGAATGTGCTTTTTCGCTAAGAGAAATGGTAGCATGAAAGATGATACGTTGCAGCTGCACGGCGCGTGGAGAGTTCGATGCTGGTTGTACACTGAGTTAATGAAACTTCAACAATGTGTTTTCAAAACATTCTTAACAGTCTAAAGATCGCTCGATTTAGTCAGACTACTTTATTTTTGCTGAAATTTCTAAATTTTATACGAATTAAAATCACGTCAGTCGAGCGACAACCGTACGATAGAGAGGTGAGAAAATTTATAATACGCTCATAAAAATGTCGGAGCACACCATTCGATCGTGTATTTTAGCACTATTGAAACTAGCGATAATTCATAGTGCCCGGATTAGACGACACTGTGACGGTAATTGGTGTAGGAGTTTACGAGATTTATCGGGCGAAAAACTCATTAAACGCCTAAAATTCATCTTGTGGTGGTCACCTCTACGTGTCATTATGGTGGCCCATAATAGAGGTATTCTACAAGGGCGTGAAGTGCTTCGATGCGTGTACAAAGAGCTCGAGCGACGCAAGTTCGAAGACACCCCTACAGCCAGAGCGATTTTCAATGAAATTAAAGGTAAGAGCATTATTGATTATAGATCTTAAACTTACCCGTGGGTAAGATATTCAGTCGTCGGTAATTTCTACCGTCGATGATTTTTTCTATCAGTAATTCCTACTATCGGTAATTTGTTAATTACTATATAACCAATCTCAACATTTGAAGATTTCAAAATTTTTAAATCCCAATTCTCAAATGATCCATTTTACCCCGGCCACCTTTACTGGATAACCACTTTTGAGTGCGTTGTTGCGACCCGGAATTTCGGCAAGCAACGTTGCGAAACATTTATTGCACTTCGCTAATCATATTCAGCATATTCGCTGATCGCGAATATTGCATCAATTAAGCAATAATGCAATTCAGCATTATCGTGTAGAAACTAGGGTGAACTGGAAGCGACAGCGCCAGGACATCGGTAGTCTTAAATCGACTTGAAGAGCAATCGGTTGGGCTCGCGAGTAGAGGACTTTAGCCAGTTGTAATTGTAATAAATACATTTTATATTTAAACTCGTGTGGATTCCAATCCTTTAATCGGTCCCGATCCCTTAATATATTAATTGAACCGAGTCAGGAAAAGGGCTGATCACCCTTTGAGCATTTCGGGCACAACAATTTGGTGGCAGCGGTGGGATCACCGTAAGCGAAGTTTAAACAATCTACAACCAAACCCAGGAACGAACCCGACACGCAGTCGTTGGGGTAAATAGCCTGGTGCGATTCAACACGCAGTCGTTGAATCGTCAAGACGTCAGAAGGTACCACTGACGAGGACGAGCCAACTACGAGGTCAAGCACGACTGGAAGGACGTACAACTTGACCAAGGGTGACCAGAACGTCGCCAACCGAGGAATAACGTCGAGGTCAGCACGACTACGAGGACGGCAACCCTGAAGTTCCACAGCGCCATGGAAGGAATTCTAAATCTGTAAGTGGCGGTTATCTTTTTTCAGAGCCAAATATTTAAAAAAATAAAAAAATCAAAAATTCCGTAGGACTGGGCCCGCGAGCTCATATCCTTCGTTAACAAAAATCGAGACCCTTACCAATAATCGGTGCAAGTTTGTAGCAACTTGCAGGGATTTTGGTATTAATTCGCGAAAGGCAGGAGGCAAGGCTATCTCCAACCACTGTCCATCATAACTAAATTTTTTATAAAAAAATCCGTAGGACTGGGCCCGCGAGCTCATATCCTTCGTTAACAAAAATCGAGACCCTTACCAATAATCGGTGCAAGTTTGTAGCAACTTGTAGGGATTTTGGTATTAAATCGCGAAAGGCAGGAGGCAAGGCTATCTCCAACCACTGCCCATCATAATTTAAAAAAATAAAAAAAAAATATATATATATATATATATATTTTTTTTTAATACAAGCCCTTCCGCGATAATAAAAAAGTTAACGAATCAACGATGGAAGACGGGAAGGAGACTCAGCAACAACGAAGGTCCAACTCCGAAAAAACCACACTACCGGGAAAGGATCTCGGAGCTGTGGCTGGAGTTGAAGCAGCCATAGGAGACATATCACTGAGGACAGACGACGTCCTCAGACAGCTATCTCCTGCCGAAGGGGTAACAGATAAAGCGAAGGACCCACTCAGTAAGGAAACTTTGGATTCTTATTTTGGGATCAACACCAAAAGAGGCACGTCGTTCACTAAAACGACAGGGAAAACTGAAAAAAGGGAACCAGTGACGGACGTCAACAGAGAAAAGGGGGCGAAGGTCCCAACGACACCGGAAGTGGACGGTGAAATAGATGCGCTGCTCAAGGCCAGTGGATTGGGCGAGCGTGAGGGGGCTCTAGCCAGAGCACGAGCGAATGCACCCGGCATTAGTGGTGGGAGTGCTCTGCGGAAAACCATCCCACCTAGTCGATGGGATATAACTCCGGAAGTCCCGAAAAATAGACGGCCACGATATCCGGAAGTAACTCCGGAAATCGAGGACAGCGACTATGAGTTACCTCCTCCGTTGCGGAGAGGAGGAAGAAATGCTTCCGCTGGAGGAAGATTAGAGGAGCGAGGAGGGAGTCTTGCTCGTTCGGCAGCAATAACGGACCACAACGCCACACAAGACCTACTCGTGTCTATGCATCGACAAGGAAACGAGCTAGACGATCAGATGATGCTGATACAGCTACTTCAAGGTCAAGTGGAAAGGCTCGAAAAGGCTCTTTCCGAAAAAACAAATCCACGTACGGGAAGAAATGGCGAAGAAGTAAATAATGAACGAGAGTCAGCAGTAGTTACGCCCAGAGGACGGCCAACAAGGTCACCAGGAGATCCACCTGAAGGGTCACCATCAGGACCTCCAGGAGGGCCGAGAAGAAATGGAAATTGGGGACCACCGGGAGAACCTCCAGGAGGGGGACCAGGTGGAGATCCACCAAACGATCCGCCAGGGGGATTTGTGCAGAATAGGTTCAGTGAAGGACGGAGGTATCTCGACCTTGGATTGGCATTAAAACATGTAAAACATTTTGATGGCAGTGACTCAGCTGAACTAGACGGATTTTTGCGGTCATGTGAAACCGTATTTGCCAGGGTACGCGAAGATGACTACGAGTTACTACTGGCATTGGTTCTCAGCAGTAAAATTGGTGGACGAGCGACAAGAGAACTAAAGCATAAATCCATCTATACGCTTGAACAACTGAAAGCTGAGTTGGAAGCATTGTACGGCCATAGGAAATCACTGTCTGCCTTACAAATGGAATTTAACTCGTTACGGCAAGGACCGAGCGAAGATATAGCCGCGTATGCAGCTAGGACAGACAAAATCACCGTAGAAGTGGTTGAAAAACTCTGCGAGACCGTATCTACAGAAAGAGATGCACGCACGGTGGAAACAATGACCCGAAAATGTGCACAGATGAATTTCGAGAATGGATTACACGGTCAGGTGCAAATATTGGTTAGATCACGTAATTACTCCTCTCTTCATGAGGCAGTGACCGGTGCAATAGAAATAAGCCACATGGTTCAGCCGAAAGGAGGAGCGGGAGGTGTTCATAATACCAATAATCGAAAATCCCTATCGGGAAAAGCAGGTGAAAGAAATTGCTATATTTGCGGAAATTCGGGACATCTGGCGAGGGATTGTACTCGCAGATCAGGAAGGGTAGGCCTCCCTGCCCCGAGTGCACCAAGGAACATAAATCAAGTTGAAATAATCTGCACTTATTGCAAGAATAAAGGGCACACCTGGTTGGAATGCAGAAAGCGATTACGGAAGAAGTATGAAGTAGGCCAAGGTCGCGAAGGAAACAGCAACAGCAGTAAGCAGCGCGGAAGCGATAAGCGAAAAGAATCCAGTATGGCCGCTAGAAATAATATCCGCACACTCGGGTCTTTGCAAATCAACACTATCACCACGAGAAGCCCGGTGAAGGACCCGAGTAGAGGAGTCAGCGATAAGCAGAAAGAATTCAGCATGGCCGCCGCAAGTAGTAGTACTACGTCTGCTACTACTACCAACGCGCGTACGTTGAGCGGCGTGCGATTCACCAAGGCACTGTGGCCAGGCGCCGCGGAGGGGCCGAGAGGGGAAGCGAGCGATAAGACGTTGCTACGGATGCTAGAGGTATCGGCACCCACGACGAGTGCAACGGCCAGCGACATTGATATCGCCAGCACTACATCAGTACGGGGGGTTCTGACCCTTAAGGCCGATACAGGAGCTCAATGCAGCATAGTGAAATATAGTTGCGTAAAAGCTGAGAGTCCTATAACGGATAATGATGCCGAATTACAGGGCGCAGAAGGAAGTAAATTCCGGCCTATCTGTAAAGCGGAACTGACCCTACAAATTCCAGGGAAATCTGTAAAACATTGGTTTTACGTTGTGAAAGATGAAATCCCAATAACAGTAAATGGATTATTGGGAATGGACTTCATCAAGAAACATAAGGCAAATATATTGCAGGGAGAGACATTCGAGTTATATGGACATAAAATGCCATTGGTAGATGGAAAGTCAGAAATCGTCCTTACACCTCGGTCGGAAACCATTGCGTACGTATCTACTACGAGTCAAAATCCCGGAATACTCTCTCGAGTGGAAATAGGTGAAGGAATATTAATGGGGGCATGCTATACACCACCACTAGGAAGTAGCTGTGTGGTGAACCTCGTTAATACAAACGAGAGGGAAGTAGTAGTAGAGCGTCCGACGGTGACACTCGAGCCGCTCGAGATAACAGAGCTCGACGCGGAGTCCAACGCTCTAAGTATGAATGCTGTGAGTAAAGAAAGAGGGGTATACCGACTCCAGCGGTTAGAAAGAGAGCTCAACATGAGTCACCTCAACGGTGAAGAGAGAGAAGCCCTACTTCAGCTCATAAGAAAATATGAAAATATCTTCCATCTAGAGGGTGATAAACTACCTTGTACTCATATGGTGAAGCACCGAATACCATTAAAGGAAGGCACTTTACCAATGAAGGTGCATCCTTATCGATTACCGGAAGCCCACAAAAAGGAGGTCGAACGACAAACTTGCGAAATGTTGGAGGATGGAATCATCCAACCCAGTAGGAGCCAATGGAACGCACCCTTGTTGGTGGTGGCAAAAAAACCGGATGCCTCTGGAAAAGTAAAAATGCAAGTAGTGGTGGATTTTCGGAAAATAAATGAAGCCACCATTGGAGATTCCTACCCACTTCCAAATATCACGGAGATATTGGATCAATTGGGAAAAGCCCAATACTTTTCCACTCTCGACCTTGCTTCTGGATTCCATCAAATTCCGATGGCTAAGGAAGATAAGGAAAAAACAGCATTTTCTACACCTCAAGGCCATTTCGAATATAATCGAATGCCATCCGGGTTAAAAAATGCGCCTCCAACTTTTCAGCGGTTAATGAACTCCGTATTAGCCGGAATACAGGGCATAAAATGCTATGTTTACCTAGATGACATTGTTGTTTACGGGAAAAACCTGCGTGAACACAATGAAAGACTAGAAGAAGTTTTCCGACGATTAAGGGAAGCTAGACTGGCTGTGAAGCCACAAAAATGCCAATTCTTGCGGAAAGAGACGCAATTTCTAGGTCACATCATTTCCGAGAACGGGGTACGGGCAGATCCGGAGAAACTTGCGGCTGTGAAGGAGTATCCTGCACCTAAAAATGTTAAACAAGTACAATCATTTTTGGGATTAGCTGGTTATTACCGAAAATTCATAAAAGATTTTTCGAGGATAGCCAAGCCATTAACGGAGCTAATAAAGAAAGATACTAAATTTGAATGGACGGCTGTGCGCGATGCTGCATTCGAAGAATTAAAGAATGCATTAACAACTGCACCGGTATTACAATACCCAGATTTTCAGCAGCAGTTCTTGGTAACTACAGATGCATCGGATAAGGCTATTGGAGCCATCCTCTCGCAAGGCAAGGTCGGAGAAGACTTGCCTATATGTTACGCAAGCCGCACACTCTCAAAGGCAGAAACGAATTATACCACAACGGAGAAAGAATTGCTCGCTATAGTATGGGCTATAGCGCAATTTCGGCCCTATATATATGGGACGCGGTTTAAAGTGATAACCGATCATCAACCTCTCACATGGTTATTTGGGGTGAAAGATCCAGGTTCACGGCTAATGAGGTGGCGAATAAAATTGGCAGAACACCAATTTGACGTGGAATACAAGGCTGGCAAAAGAAATACCAACGCAGACGCGCTTAGTCGTATATACGTTACTACGAGAGCACGCGCGCGAGAAGGAGAACGTGTGCTGAAGGACGTGCGAGAGAAAGAGACAGAGCAACACGCCGTTTCTACAGACAGCGGCTCACCTATACGCACCAATACACCCAAGGCAGGCGAGTCGGGTTCCCGCGGTGCGAATATCAGCACAAAGCGGAGAGCCGAGGAGACAGAGAGAGCTATAGAGGATACCGCTCTACCATATAGCAAGCAGTGCAGGGAACAGGGGGCTGCGCCGCGGCTACCCGTGAGAGGTGGGAGCGCGAGCGAGCGACCTGGCTTGCAGCAGAGCGAAAGAGATGGTATGAGGCAACCGCAGCCAATCACTGAAATAGGTGAAGCAGTCCGCGCGGACTGCAATGCTTCTGGAAGGCTGGAGGAAGCGGAGAGCGGGGAGAACGAGAGTATACCTTTGCGCTCAAGGAGGGACAAGGAAGCTACGATGGAAAAAGAGTGTAGCTGCAGCAATGGTGTAACCTGTCCTTCTTTGGAGGATAGAGGGAAAATACTAAAGGAATATCATGATGCCCCTCTGGGTGGGCACCAGGGTATTAAGAGGACTCTGAAACGAATCCAAGCAAAATATGTATGGCCAGGAATGGAAAAAGAAATACAAAGACATATCGCTGCTTGTGAAAAATGTCAGAAGAACAAGCTCCGATGCAAGGGCAAAGTACCTATGGTGATTACAGACACGCCTGGACGAGCTTTCGAAAAGGTAGCTGTGGACATCGTTGGACCACTACCTTTGACATGTGCTGGAAATAAAAACATACTTACTTTCCAGGATGCTTTGACGAAATACAGCGCGGCTGTGGCCATCCCAAATCAGGAAGCCCATACAGTCGCGAAAGCTTTAGTGACGGAGGTAATTCGTCGGTATGGAACCCCCGAAATAATCCTTTCGGATAGGGGTACGAACTTTTTGAGTTCTACATTTAAAGAGGTCTGCAAGTTGTTGCGGATTAAGAAAATCCAAACTACGGCTTATCATCCTGAAAGTAATGGAGCATTGGAAAGGTCGCACCGAACTTTGGCCGAATATTTAAAAAATTTTATAGATGAAGATCAAGACGATTGGGATGAGTGGCTGCCGTACGCTATGTTCACGTACAACACCACTCCACACACAGCTACCGGAATGACTCCCTATGTGTTAATGTATGGACGCGAGGCCGAGTTGCCTACTGCGGTGAAACAGGAGCCGCGCTCCACTTACACACACGCAGACTATGCCAGCGAGCTGCGAGAAAGATTACGAGCCTCGTGGACGGTGGCCAGACATAATCTAAGCAGTGCGAAAGAGAGGGCGAAGCTGGATTACGACGTCAAAGCATGACAGCGTGAATATCTTGTAGGTGACCACGTACTTCTGCACGATAATACGGTACGGCGGGGACGATCAGCCAAACTGACACCCACATGGACGGGGCCACACACTATCACGGCGGTGCACAGTCCCGTCACCTATACAATTAAAATGGGACGTAAAACCACGACGGTTCACGTTAACCGTCTGCGACATTTCGTCGAGTATTAGGGTGTGTGTATGTATATATTAGCTTATCGCATGCAACGGCCATTAGACCGTCCCCATGCTCCTAAGTGAGAGAGAAGATAGGGAGCACGGATGCGCCAGAAAAAGAAGGCTGCCACGTGCTCGCAAGAAAGAAGGAGAAGAGGATAGTGAGCACGGATGCACCAGAGAGAGAAGGCGACCACGTGCTCGAAAGAGGAAAGGAGAGACAGATAGAGAGAGAGAAAAGTAAGGCACGGATGCACAAGGGGCATCTACGCGCGTGAGAAGGAAGAAATGAGAAAAAGCCTTACTCATGGTACTGACGCAAAGTGCGTCCTCATAATTCTATTGAAGGGAAGGATGGGGTCATCCGCGATCGATTACGCGGGGGAAAAACTTAAAATTAAGAAAAATTTACAATTAAGAGAATAATTTTGTTTTTTTTTCAAAGTTTATTGTAGGGAGGGGATAATCCCCTCCCCATCGGAAAATACAGATCACTTTGATATTTTAATTTTTTTTTAAAATTAATCCTCGCTGCCCCGCATCTCAAACAAAATGACGGGGGGCCGACGCTGAAGAGCCGGCGGAGACCCAGAAAGTCCACCGCCTCTCCATCCACCTCGTCGCCGCCGTCCCAGAGATAAGCTGCATTTCTCCTTGCAGCTTGACGGCGGCGCCTTACGGTGAGGGCCTCCCGGATGAATGTGGAGGCCCACGTCGGCCTCCGGGGTCGTCTCGCTGTCCCCGGAATGTAGATCACCCGATTCTATAAAAGAAAAAAAGAGAAAAGAGATTAACAACCCGAGAATGCGAATAGAATATGAAAATGAATGTTCAAATGGCGACCAATACTTACAATGGCTTCGAGCAGGCGGCGATTTAGGCTTCCGCCTCGGATTAGTACAGCTCCACTCATTATGTTTAATTGCTGCGACGTGGACGTTGAGGCGGTTGACGAGTTAATGAGTCGGTGGCAACTACTCTGTTCCAACCACCGCTCAACGACGGGGGTAAACTGCAAAGTGAGCAGTCCCACGGTCGAAAACTGCTTTAACCGTTGTCTTCTGGTTTCAGGATTGCGCTGTTCCTCGCCTACCTTATCAAAACCAGCACGGCCAACGAGGAATATGCGCTGAAACCATTCACCGACAATCCCGGCATCTTCTACGAGGAAATTGGAAGCGTCACACAAACAAAAGCGACATGGAGACTTGCCATACACATGGATCTCACATGTATACTCCGTCGAGAAAGGATGGTTAAATTAAATTTGCAACGTGTGCGCGACGCGTGTAAAGTCGAGGATGGAATTGGTCAAGCCGACGAACTATGTCACGCGCTTCTAGAAACCATCGAACACATGTCATCAAGGGTAGAAGATGGCATGAGCACCGTTCATGACCTAATTGAACCCAATTCGTTGCGAAGACGCAGAGGATTCATCGATGGAATGGGATCGATAATCAAATCAATCACCGGAAATATGGATGCTGCAGATGCGGAGCGGATTAATCACCAGATAATGGCCCTGCAGGCGGGTGAACGAACCCTAAAAAAGGGCATCAAGGGACAACTGCAGGTCGTTTCCTCCACTCTGCGGTTATTTAACGATACCGTGGACAGGATAGTGGCCAATGAGAACACCCTTCTCGGCCTTGTAAATGCAGCACGGCGTGATCTAATCGCTAACAAAGACCAGCTCATGAGACGTGTACGTCTTGACGAGAGCCTAACTGCCGTAAGTGTGGTGGTAGAGGAACTCCTCACCGACGTGCGGGAGTTAGTATTGCTCCTGGCCGAGATATCAACGGGAAAGGTGAGCGCAGCGGTACTACCACCGCGTAAGCTAGTGGAGTACCTCACGGATGCACTACCACACCTACCGGCTGGCACTGGATTCCCCTTACCGATAGTAAGGAGTGAGGCAAACTCCTTGATGCGACTCATCGACGCGCGGGCATACAGTGATGGAACAGCGGCCATACTGCTATTGGATATCCCGCTGATAAGCTCACAGCGTTACACCGTCCACCGGCTATACCCCGTGCCTGTGAAGGGTATCAATGACACCTACTACTACGTAGATACAACAGAAGACCTCGTAGTAGTAGATCAGGCGAATAGAAATTTTTTGCGGATGTCATCAGTAGACTTGCGGAATTGCAAAAAATTCGGGAACAATTTTATATGCTCTCCTCAGCACACTTCGGTGCCCATCACAAAAAATGCACCATGCGAAATACTAACCTTGGTAAAAATCGACACTGAGGGCGGTCTCAGGTGTCCTAAGCGAGTTTTAACTCTGACCAGCACGCTTATCATCCCTATGGAGCAACCCGGAAGATGGATGTACATCGCACCTTCAGAAGAAATAGTAACAATAACTTGTAACAAAAAACCCGCGTTCCGCGAATCGTTAATAAACTCGGGTATTTTGGCTCTGATAGGTTCGTGCGAGGTAACCGCCCAAGATTTTAGTATTCGGACCCTTAAAAGGGTCACAGACACTCGGAACGAGGAATATCTACCTCCGTTTAAACTTACATTATCCGACATCGATGTGAATTATCATTCACAATTACAAAAAGTTAATAAGAAAGTGCAGTTCTTAAGTGTATTGCGGAATCCCGAGGAGTTAAGGACCCTTGGTTCACGTGTGAAAGAGATAACTAGAGACTTAGATAAAGACAATAAGTACAGTGAGCAGTGCTACCATAATATAGCACTGTATTCTTTAGTAGCCTTAGTTTTTGTAGCCTTGGCCTGCTATGCCGCATATCGGTTACACCGGCTGAGGCGAAGATGCAACGCGACACCGGCAAGGCCAGAGGAGGCGGTGACCCCTCAAGAAGCACCGTCCGCAGTCGAGATGCGTGCGGAGCCAGTGCCCCCGCGTATCAGTAGTTTACATGTAGATAGGGCTGCTACAATTCAGAGGCACCCATTGCGTTTTTCATATCATGCCAGAGCTACAGATAAGCCATAATTTATAAGAATATCCATATGTCACATAAATAGTCGAAAGTTCAACCAACTTGCTCAGAAGAAAAATTTTTTTTTTGAACCTCAAAATTTTTCTTTTTAAGGGGGGAATGATGTTGCGACCCGGAATTTCGGCAAGCAACGTTGCGAAACATTTATTGCACTTCGCTAATCATATTCAGCATATTCGCTGATCGCGAATATTGCATCAATTAAGCAATAATGCAATTCAGCATTATCGTGTAGAAACTAGGGTGAACTGGAAGCGACAGCGCCAGGACATCGGTAGTCTTAAATCGACTTGAAGAGCAATCGGTTGGGCTCGCGAGTAGAGGACTTTAGCCAGTTGTAATTGTAATAAATACATTTTATATTTAAACTCGTGTGGATTCCAATCCTTTAATCGGTCCCGATCCCTTAATATATTAATTGAACCGAGTCAGGAAAAGGGCTGATCACCCTTTGAGCATTTCGGGCACAACAGCGTGATCGGGGATCATTGCCGATCATCTCCAAAGAAGAATTTTCATCCCCCGATGGCTAGTTCACCCCCTAGAGTTGACCGGGGCAATTTGGTTAACTTCTGATTTAACATTCAAAGTATAGGTCATCCACTGGGTCATCGGTACTAGTGGTTGACCACTTTTAGATACGAAATCTGGGGGTCCTCGGGACCACCCCCTCAAAAAATTTTCATCCTCCTACGGTTAGTTCAGCCCCTAGAGCTGTCCGGGGCAATTTGGTTAACTTCTGATTTAACATTCAAAGTATAGGTCATCCACTGGGTCATCGGTACTAGTGGTTGACCACTTTTAGATACGAAATCTGGGAGTCCTCGGGACCACCCCCCTCAAAAAATTTTCATCCCCCTATGGTTAGTTCAGCCCCTAGAGCTGTCCGGGGCAAATTGGTTAACTTCTGATTTAACACGCAAAGTATAGGTCATTCATGATAAAATACATGTATAAAATTTAATTTCGTTTGTGAATTTAATATACACTTGAACAGTAATTTCCAATATTTAAGTTGTAAGTTTCATTTTTAACAGTATAATCACATGTTTCCTTTTTGTTTTCTATAACAACTTTACAACAATAACTATATAACAATTTGACTGAATAATAATAATTACCATGCTTACATAAATACAAATTTTATCTTATATTCACGGAAAGAAATTTTCTTTACAGTTTATGCACAGCTTTTCGAGGGCTCAACCGAAGAAGATGAAAATGCGTTAATAGAAGCGACGCGCACTGTGGAAGAACACGATCAGTGGCGTCAAACACAAGACCCTGATTTTGGTGGGTCTAAGAATTAATTTATTAAAATCCAGCCAATAATAATAATAATCATAATGAAAATTATTTTTCAACATCAAAAGAGACCTCATCGGAGTTCGAGCACGGCGTCAATAACGGTGATAACCACACGTATGACGATGACCCGATAATGGTGGCCGTCATCGAAGCAGCTCGCGCTGTGGAAGAGGTTGAAGCAATCCAACATGCATATCGTAAGTATTTCACTTTGCAAAAACGAATGAATGGATTTTGCAAATTTTCGTAGTCTATACTTCATCAAGAATACGAACTGATAAGTTTAATTTAATAATGATAATCCAATTTTGAATAGCCGACCGAGGAGAAGCATCACCAGACACACTTGATACTAGAAATAATCAGCCGTGCGAGGCCGAAACATCATCACGTACGGTTGATTTACTCGATGCGTTGGATGGCCCCTCCGGTAACCGCGTCGAACCGACCGAGGATACCCCTGAAGAACAAGTCTTTCCGGAGAATCAATTAGGGCTATACCCTACGTTGATGGACGATGCGTGGTTTGAAGGGGTGATGAACCTAGGTAAATAATCGGAAGTGGTACAATACAGGACAAACGTGTGTATTAATATCTCCGACGAAAAAACAAAAGTAATTTGGAATGAAAAATAAATACAACAAAAATGCAGATCGTCTATTTTCTTCAGGAATACAGAGGGGAGCTGGAATGCGGCGAAATCCCACCACATACAATGAGTTGCAACCACCGGGTATCCGAATTGAGATAATTCAGGAGACAGCGCGGTATTTCAAACGTTTTGAACTTCGTCGTCGGGAGACGACTCTACGTATTCGCGAGCCGCCACCAGAAATTAGTGTAATGAGCTGGCTCGAGGGAGCGTTCAGTGATCTTCTCACCCACATCACCAACTCCTGCGAGGGTGGGGATTATGTAGGAATATCGTTTACAGCGAGTAACTTGACACACGGCCCCGTATGGCTGTCTTTTCGACCAGCTCGTGATTACGAGTTCCAAGATTTATGGAACATCATAAGTAGCGTTGCGCAGAGTTCGGAATCTTTTGACCTTAATGACGAATGCAACATAAAAACGTGCGTTGTGAAGGGTGTCGAGGGTCGTGGCCGACGGAAAGGATTAACACACGAGGGTGTAGCAAAAAGATCCATCTTGACAATATGTAACAACGACAATCTATGTTTACGACGATCGTTAGCGGCAGCGCTGGTGCACGCGGAACGGGGGGACATTCGCACGGGCGATTTACATACTAAGTGGCAACGGGTAAGACAAATCAACGGTTCGGACCGAAAAATTGCAGCGCTCGAGCTTACGCGCCGTGCAAATGTTAGAGTACCGAAAAATGGCTGCGGTGTAAATGAAATCGCTCAATATCAGGAATACTTGGCACGAGACGGTATTGCAATTGTCGTCTTTGAGTTTTTAACCCTAGGACTACGTAATAGGAGATCGATTTTCAATGGTACGAAAACTGTAGTAAGCACTGTAGGACAGGTCCGCCACACATTGTATATTCTGTATTACGAACGCTCACACCATTTCCAACCAATTCTCAATCTTAGAGGGGCTGTCGGTAGCACTGGGTTCTGTACGTCGTGTGATACGTTATATCTAAGGTTAGATCATAGATGCGTCGGGAACAAAAGATGTACACGATGTCTCAGGGCGCCTCCATGTGATCCTCGCACAGGAGATACGGTTAGATGCGCAGCGTGCGATCGTGTTTTTTTTCAGACAGGAATGCTTCAAAAATCATCGAACCCCCGAGCTCGCATGGAAAAAAAAAATGAACGGAGTGTTTGCGCAACTATTAAACGCTGCCCCGACTGTTTTTGCACAATCAGACCACTAGTGAGAAAGAAAAAACACGTGTGCTCCGTAGGTTATTGCGCAACTTGTAAATCAGATCAACCATACAATCACTTGTGTTTCATGCGGCCTCTCCCAAACGATCGAGAATTAAAAGACAAAATATTTATCTTTTATGATTTCGAAACGCAACAGTGTACGCCACTAGAGGGTACCACCGACACACGCGTGCATGAGCCGAACCTCTGTGTTGCACAACGCGTTTGTACAAACTGCTGCTACAATGACTCTATAGCGGAGCCATGTAAATTTTGCGGTATACATGATTTTGTATACAGACACAGGCCGGTAGCTCAACTGGTAGAGTTAGCTATGCAAGAAATTAAGGGCTTTTCCGGTGCAATCTTAATCGCCGATAACGCCGGGGGTTTCGACGCTCAATTTATTCTCCGGTATTTTATAAATGAAAAGAAGACGCAGTTACCATCACTGATTATGAACGGTACGAAAATTATCACTATGCGTATCGGTAAGCTCGTGTTTCTGGATAGTCTACACTACTTCCACATGTCTCTGAGTAAGCTCCCGAAGTCCTTTGGGTTAACTGATGCCCTAGCTAAAGGTACTTTCCCTCATCTCTTCAATACCCAGAGAATCATAATTATGTGGGGGAATTACCCCCGATGAAGTATTACTCGCCCAATAGTATGTCAACAAGTGTACGTAATAATGTATTCGTACCGTGGTATCGCGAATTGAAAAATACGGGTTATGTGTTCGATTTTCAAAAAGAAATCGTAGCCTACTGTAAGAACGATGTTACAATATTGAGACAGGCCTGTATGGTTTTCCGAAAAATGTTCATAGCCAAAGGGTCTGTCTGTCCATTCGATGAGAGCACAACGATAGCATCCGCTTGCTTTCGCATTTTTAGGAAGAATTCCCTTAAGAACGATACGATTGGTATTATACCTAGAAATGGATACCGATGGGCCAATACTCAATCGAAAAAAGCAGTTAGCTGGCTTGTATGGATGGAGCATATTCTTGGACAGCGTATTATCCACGCGGGTCGATCGCGTGAGTTCAAGCTACCTATGAATTTAACGGTAGATGGTTACTACGAAACATCGAACGCTACACATGTACTACAGTTCCACGGTTGTTACTGGCACGGCTGTCCGATATGTTTTTTGGCCGGTAGAGATCAGGCACAGGGCGACGGTATATCCCTGAACGAACGGCACGAGAGAACAAGAGCTGCGGCTTCTAAGATACGAAATAGTGGTTACAACCTGACTGAGATTTGGGAGTGTAAATATAATCGTATGCTTGTCGCTAATGAACAAATGCGGGACTTCGTTCGAGATAATGATCTAGTTCAATCAGAACCGCTTAACCCCCGCGATGCTTTTTTCGGCGGTCGTACAGAGAACATGGTCACACTCTACGACGCTAAAGATGATGAGCAGATACGATACGTCGATGTATGTTCGTTATATCCATACGTTTATAAATACGGTAAATTTCCCGTGGGGCACCCTAAAGTGTTTGTAGGCGATGAGTGTATGGAGTTAATCGGTACTAATAATGATCTTACAAAAGTAGAAGGTCTTGTCAAATGCAGTGTCTTACCGCCACGCAATCTTTACCACCCAGTGCTACCAGTGCGTATGCACCAGCGTTTGTTATTCGCTCTATGTCGTAGTTGTTGTGAAAGTATGAATCAGAGTGAGTGTACACATGAAAGACCTGAAGAGCGTTTGTTTAACGGTACATGGGTACTCGACGAGTTGAGAAAAGCCGTATCATGCGGGTATAGAGTGCTTCATGTGGAGGAAATTTTGCAATACGAGATAACACAGTATAACCGCGATTCACGTTCAGGCGGTCATTTCTCGGATTACATAAACACCTTTCTAAAAATTAAACAAGAATCTAGCGGTTGGCCCGTGGAGTATGTGGGCAACGAAGAAGCTCAAACAAAATATATCGATGATTTTGAGCGATCAGAGGGGGTCCAACTAGATCGTGAAGCGATAACGAAAAACCCCGGGCTACGCCAAGTAGCAAAGTTGTGTCTGAACTCGTTTTGGGGAAAGTTTGGACAGCGTGAAAATTTGCCGCAAACCGCGATAGTTTCAACACGCGCAAAACTCGTGGAATTACTGACTAGTGCGGAGTACGAAATTACAGGTATCCTACCTGTAAGTCATCACATATTATATGTCAGCTACATTAAAAGGGACGAAACCGTAATCCCCTCAGGAATCGCGAACTCTGTAATCGCTGCGTATACAACAGCTCAGGCACGCTTAAAACTGTACAGTTATTTAGAGCGTTTGGATCAACGAGCACTTTACTGCGACACCGACTCGGTTATTTACGTGACAAACAATAAGCCTGATGAATATGAACTACCAACAGGGCAGCTTTTAGGGGACCTTACAGACGAACTTGAACCAGGTTGTTATATTAAATCCTTCGTTTCCGGAGGACCTAAATTTTATTCGTTCATAACACGCGCGCCCAACGGTACTGAAGCGGAAGTTTGTAAAGTGAAAGGTATAACTCTCAATTTCGTGAAAAGTCAATTAATAAATTACAAAACAATACGCGGCGACTCAGTTGGCGACACGGTGGAACCTATCGAGGTGAAGTTTGACGCGATTCGTCGAACACCGTTCCATCACGTCGTCACCCGTGCGAAAAAAAAGAAATGTAAACCGTCGAGCGTTAAACGAAGACGAGACGGTGAATACGGTTCGCTGCCATACGGCTACAAAGTGTAATCTATTTTATCAAAATGTAAATAATGTAAATAATGTGGATAATGTAAATATTTATATTTTATATTGAAATAAAACGTTTGATAAATTTTCCTACCAGTCCAAGTCTTTATCACTCACTGCAATTATAATAATTGACTCATTCGTACAGATGGACACGCGGTGGAAGCATCCCTGGACGTCAATGATCTGCGGCCCCACGGGTTGCGGTAAGACGTATTTTGTGAAAAAGTTCTTGAAATTTATCACCTGTAGTAACAGTGAACCATTCGAGAGAATTATTTTCTTTTATTTCGAGTGGCAACCTGCATACACGGAGTACGGTGCATCAATCGAGTTTCATGAGGGTTTACCACAGAGTACAGATTACGCTGTTGACCCACGGGCAAAACTCATAATAATCGACGATTTGATGCGTGAGGCATCTAACAATAGTGTTATAGATCTCTTTACTAAAGGTAGTCATCATAAAAATCTCAGTGTTATTTTCATTACGCAAAACATATTTCATCAGGGTCACGGGCGGCGCGATATCTCGCTGAATGCCAGTTATATCGTTGTTTTCAAAAATCCTCGTGATCGTGCTCAAATACAGCATCTTGCACGCCAAGTATATCCTGAAAACCCTCGTTTTTTACAAGAGGCCTATCACGCTGCGACATCTAGACCCCATGGATACCTGTTGCTTGATTTGAAGCAGTCAACACCTGATAATTGTCGATTTCGTACATCCATTTTCCCCGATTACCCCCATCATTTCGTATACGTGCCGCGAAAAAAGTTAAAAAGCAGCTGCAACTCGGTTGAGCTACCAGTTCTACGCTTGTAATGCTCTCTATAGGGTCATCAGTGCGAATAAGTTAAAAGAAGTGATACTGCGAGAGAATCGACAATTTAACACGAGTGATGGCGCAAGGAGGTTCACCGCTCTGCAAAAAGCACATTACGATATTGAGAGCCCTTCAACATCTCAATAAGGAGCAGCGTGAAGTTGTTTTACGTAAAGCCGATTCCGGTATCGTGCGCTGTATTTGTGAGTGTGCCTTGAACGTTCTTTGTGGTAACGTGCCGTTAAAGACTGCTCAAAGGAAACAATTACGTCGTCACGCACCCATTCTCCGTCGTTTACCCTCGAAAAACGGTGGTTGGAAGAGTAAAAAACGCTTTGTTGTCCAGAGTGGTGGGTTTCTACCTCCCTTATTAGCACCAATACTGGGCACTGTGCTGTCAAATTTGATCAGCAAATAATGGAGCACGCGCGAAAAATGGTCCTGATACCGGAGGAGAATCTATCACAGATGGGTGCGCAGAGTCATCGACAGCCAACTCTTGACACTAATACGTCACGACCTGTGCAAGGAATTGACGCTGTGCTGACCAGACTGGACACGGAGATGAATGAAATTTTGAATTCTACCGCACACAAGAATGAGCGAGAAAAGTGGCATGCATATCTGATTGTATTACAACGCTATCTTCATTTTGCCGATGACGAGAGAGCTGAGCAGTACCGTGCACTTATGACGACAACAGATACTCGGCTGTCTGCTTCTGTTAAAGAAGATGTTCATACGCACGACAGTATGAACGATTCCATCATCATTGAAAGTATACCGACTAAATTCCGTAGCAAGGCTAAACTACTGCTACGTCGTTTGCGCGACGCGCCACCAGCACAATTTTCTTGGGATTCTTCTGGTGTCGTGTCTATCTTCGGACTACCAATTAAAGACTCAAATATCGTTGATCTCGTGAATGACGCTATAAGATCGAGGGAAACACCTAAACCAATAGGTCGATGTGCTTTCGCTAAATTTCTGAGAACGATGCATACACCAAGGAAATTCATCGGTAATGAAGAGCTGTGGATGGAATCGAGGGCTAATTCAACATTGCGTAATTCACAGCTCGAAAACGCCATCAGCAGCAGCAGCAGCAGCAACAGCACGAATAGTGATGATGATGCCGCTGTTAGTCAAACGTCGTTTTGCAGTGGTAGTGAAAGGAGATCAGATCAAAGTGGTGCTGGTTATAATAAGAAAAGACGTGTAACCTGTATTAACCTCAAATTATAATCATGAAAACATTGGAAAAAGTGTACTTCAATACAGCCCATGAAGCATCGTTTTCAGGTGCCGCGAATCTATTGCGTGTCGCGCGACAGTAGAGAATCTTCAAATTAAGGACGCAGCAGTGGCTTGAAGCGCAGGATGCTTACACAAAACCCAAGCCTGTAAGACATCGGTTTCCCCGGAGTATATACAACGTCCGGAATATTGATGATTTTTCGGAGGCTGATCTTGTAGATCTTCGATCAATCAAGGATTATAATGATGGTTATGTTTACCTTCTCGTTGTTATCGATACTCTCAGTAAATTTGCCTGGGTCCGAATGTTACGCGACAAGAGCGCTGCAACGGTAGCTAAAGCGTTTAATGTCATATTATCGAAGAAGAATAGTAGTGGTAGATCACCCGTTTGTCTACAAACGGACAAGGTTAAAGAATTCATAGGTGCTGTATTCCAGTCCCTCTTGAAGAAAAAGAACATTCAATTTCGTGTTGCCCGCAACCCTGATGTAAAAGCCGCCATTGTCGGAAGATTCAATAGAACACTGAAAGAAAGAATGTGGCGTTATTTCACTTATTCCAGACAAAAACGTTACATCGATATTTTGCAGAATATTGTTTCAGCATACAATCATGCTATACACAGCAGTATAAAAATGACCCCTGCATCCGTAACTTTCGAGACAGCTGCAAGGGCACGGGATAATCTATTGCAGCGCTATAAGAAACCAAACTATTGCTCTCCTAAATATAATGTAGGTGATATGGTACGTATCAGTAGCGCAAAGGCAGCCTTCACGAAACGTTACGAGAGTGGATGGAGTAACGAGTTATTTAAGATTCACAGAGTTTCACACAGTATTTGTCCCGTGACATACACCTTACGCGATCTTCACGGCGAGGATATTGATGGGATATTTTATAAACCTGAGTTATCGCGGGTGAAAACGCCGAAGAAAAATTAGGACTGACAAAATGAAGGAGGAGTTTTTCATTGTGTTACCCAGTAACAGTAGTATGAGTTATTACCCCGATAACTTGACAACACGATATACCACCCGATTACCGCAATGCGTGCCTCTTCATGGTAGTTGGGCTGTTTCTTTAGCTGAAATACACATACCTATGCCAATGTTGCATGTACCACCCGAGGGGGACCGAAACTTTATTAATATTGTAACGAACGTTGCAATACCAGGAACTGCGGCTGACATTGATTATACAAGTGTTCGTGAATCTGTACCACAGGGGGTATATCGCAGCATAGATACATTACTCGAGACAATTAACGAAATACCGTGTTTAGCGGGGCATCTGAAATTTCAATATGCACATAACGGATATGTTACAGTGACACGTGTCTGTAAGTCATGCGAGAATATGGAGCACGCTTTTCATTTTTCCGACGTGTTGAATAAAGTTTTAGGATTCACCCCCTCTCAGGATGTGGTGGTACAGAGAGAGTTCAAATACGTTGCTGACAGGCCCGCAAATCTAGCCAATGGCACTCCCGATATGATGTATGTTTATACTGATATCTGTAAACCCTATATTACCGGGGATGTGCACACGCCCCTGCTACGGGTCGTACCAGCCGCAGCCGTTGATAATTGTAATTACGGGGCTGTAAAAATCAGAAGTTTTTAACCACCGCGCTATGTGCCTTTACTACGCACGAGTTTTGAAACAATTACGATTGATATAAGAGATGAATTTGGCGAACCGATGCCATTTGAGTACGGGACGCTGACGGTGACGTTACAATTCAAACGTACAGATTAGAACGACAAAATAAGTTACTACGACGAATACTTTGATTTACAAACGGGTGGCGGCCGCGGTGGTTATGGCGGTATCAGCCACGTCTATATAGGCTCACCGAATCAGCGAGGTCATGGTAGAGGAAGTTTCCTAGGTGGTCTCTTTCGACGCATATTACCGCTCTTGAAACAAGGGGCCCGAGCTGTCGGTAAAGAGGCGTTGCGTTCAGGTGTCAACGTAGCCAGTGATATCCTGGATTCTGGTATGCACCCAAAAGAAGCATTCAAAACGCGCCGACGCCAATCAGGGGAAAATCTGAAACGCAAGGCTGAAGAAAAAATCAACACGCTTATGCGGGGGTCAGGTTATAAAACTGGTAAAATTAATCAACTGATGCATTCTCTCGCGGGACGCGCAACACGACGCAGTGGTGTGAAAAAACGAAAGAAAACAGCAAAATCACGGAGACGCTCGAGCAACGAGAAAAAGAAGACGCGGGGTAAGAGGAAGAAGACAGTCAACAGTAGAGCGAGAGGAGAGGGCGTCAAGAACCGTCGCAAGAAACCAAGAACAGTGAGGGATATTTTTGCCTAATTTCATATTGTAAAAATGGCATTCTTACATACACACTCGTGTGAGTGTCTAAAATCGGAGCTTGAGCTATTCACACTACCACCAACGCAGACAACGATCGAGGGAACGCAATCAGTGTACTATAAGCCCATTTCATTGCTGACGGATGATTCACCGATACAGTTTGTCGTACCAGGACAAGGCGATGAGTACATTGATCTTGCACATACTATGCTAAGTATGCGAGTTAAAATAGAGGCACCCCCAGGTACAAAAGAGGATCCAATTAAAGTAGGACCCATCAATAATCTTATGCATTCGATGTTCAATCAGGTTGATGAATTTCTCAATCAGAAACTCGTATCACCGCCCAATAATGCTTATGCATACAGAGCGCATATTGAAACACTCTCGAATTACGGGCCGGGTGCAAAGTCTTCGCATCTCACGAGTGTTCTATGGTATAACGATACACCTGGAAAAATGGATGACGTGAACGATGGTAATACCGGTCTTACAAGTCGACGGAGCGTCTTAGGGACTAGTAAAACGGTCGATCTTCTAGGACATCTGCACTGTGATATCTTTAACCAGGAGAGATTTTTGCTAAACGGTGTTGAGATGAGGTTACGATTTGTGCGAACTAACAACGCTTTTTGTCTCATGACTGGCTCGAAGAATTGTACGGTACGAATCACGGAGGCGTCGCTAGTCGTACGACGCGTTAAGATAGCACCTGGTATACTCCTTGCGCATGCAAGAGCTCTATCTAAATCCACAGCCAAGTATCCTCTGACACGCGTCGAGGTTAAAGCTATATCCATGCATGCGGGTGTCCATGGTGATACTCTTGATAACGTGATACTCGGTCAACTACCAAAACGTATAATCGTCGGTTTTGTCGATAATAAAGCTTTCAATGGTGATCGCGCCATGAATCCATTCAATTTTCATCATTACAACATTAATTATCTCTCGCTGTATGCGGACGGCCTGCAAATACCGTCAAGACCTCTACAACCAAATTTTCTAGACGACTCCATGTACGTGGATGCATACCACACACTCTTCTCGGGTACAGGCATACACTTTTTGAATGAGGGTAACTGCATTTCACGCACGATCTACCCCTTTGGTTATTGTTCATACGCGTTTGATCTTACACCCGATCTCTCAGCCAATAGCAATACTCATTGGAATCTCGTAAGACACGGTAGTGTCCGAATAGAAGTACGTTTTGCAGAAGCTCTGGCTTCAACATTTAATTGCTTTGTGTACGCTGAATACGATAATGTTTTAGAGATTGACTCATCCCGACAGGTAATTGTGAACTATAGCGGTTAAATACCTATTGAAATCATATATTCACAGAGAGAACCGCGACTAGTGTCAGTTAGCGTTCATACCTTGAGGTATCACGATCGTGCAATACATCATGAATATCATCATCGATATACAGGGTCTGAAGGATAGAGCTAACGAGTTTATTCCAAAAGAAATAGCTGTAATATCTGTCAACGCTGATTTTAGCGCACACTGGATCATATCACCATCCCATGCGTATAAAAGTTTACCACCTAGTGTAAAGAGACAAAACACATGGTTGATCAATAATCATCACGGTATAGAGTGGTCCGACGGGGAAACATCTCTACGCGCTGTTGAGAGCGTTTTGAAGAGAATCGCCGTGCAGGTCGACCGTATATTTACCAGAGGAACTGCTAAAGCGAATCATTTAACACAGCTAACCGGATGTTTCGTTATAAATTTGCAAGAAGACGCAATGGACCCGTCATTCCGTAATTTACCATCGTGCAACACTCTCTGTGTCTATCATAGTGTATTGTGTAGAGATAGCTCGTATAGGTGTGCTCTAAATAGTGCTGCAAAAATAAAAAAGTGGCTTTGTCAGAGCGATCGTATCAATTCTCTGTGGGAGTATAGAACAACTACAACGTGATACGTCGGATTAGGCTCACGCAAGGAACTCGGCGTATCTCATGAACAGCCTGCAAATACTACGGGCACTTCAGAGTATCAAGAACCATACTATCGGTGTCTATCCTGCCGATCGCATCCCGAGGGTGTGGACGAAACCGATTGCAATTTTCGTTAACACAGATGGCCACAAGCAGCCCGGAACACACTGGGTCGCCATGTACGTCGATCGAGCTGGAAATGGATGGTATTTCGATAGCTACGGATTACCACCCGTCATCCCTCAGCATCTCCAACGACTCCGGCGCAACTGCAAACTCTTTCGCTACAGCACTTCCCAACTACAGAGTCCTGAATCACAATTTTGCGGTTATTATTGCGTTATGTTTCTTCATTATATGTCTACAGGCCTTGGGATTCATCGCTTCAGAAGCGTATTCTCAAATAATTTGTCGAGCAATGATAAAATAATCGGAGAATACTATAAAGCGTATTCCCGCAAGCATGAGCAGACTGAGTATCAGAATAAACAATTTCACGTTTGTGTGCAATATGCTGCTCACGGTCTCGTTAATTACAAAATGAAGAAAATAATTGAACAAAGACGGAGAAACGTAGGGGTGGCCTTCATCAGAGGTGTCAGTGACACCGCACTCGTTGATCCGCAGCTGCAAGATATTGTGTTACATGCACACGTGTCTTCGAGACAATCGGATGGTTCAGCTAACGCTGCAGTAAATTCATAATGTTCAGAGTAGGGGGTAATATACCGCTGATGAGGTCTTTTGAAATCGAGCAATGAAGATTCATTCGCAGTCGAGCCGTCTTAGATACTACTTCTTCTCCTTTGAATTTATATGTGCAAAAAACGTATTATTCTAAAGTCTCGAATAGAAAAACTCTTACAAGACATTGAAGCAATCAAAGTTTTGATTCAGACAAGGATAGACTTACATTCTTTAATGCGTAAAATCAAAGTGCTCAAACTACAAGATGGATTTATCAATGATCAACAAAGTGGGTAGACCAGAGGCGTATTTGCCACTGAAAAAATTGTCGGAGCTGACAATTGGAAGAAAATATATCGTCACGAACATGAGTGCAGTTCAAACCAGATGGGGTGCACGTATCGCCGTGGATCTCCAGAACGAATTTACGTGTTTTTGACCGTCGAGATTTGCGGAGGCCTTTGCGAAGAACGATGAACTCTTCCAACAAATGATCGTCGGCGCGAGTGAAAATCAATGACTTATGGTATATTATGGTTCGAAGTACAATCATTTGGAGTTCGAGGAAGTCCCTCTATGAGCACTCCTTAGGTAATTAAAAACGCCAAAGTTTTACGATCTATAAGATACATTCCATGGTACTGTGTTTGCTACTGTCTACTCGATTTTTAATGTAGACAAGTCACAAAGTGTTTCAACCAATTCACCAACTAGCATCAGGACGTGATGGAACCCTAGGCCTCATTTGTGTTCCATTAAAGTTCACCACCACCAGCGTCATCATACCATAGTGTTACAAATATATGTAAACAAAAATATGTAAAAATATGTAAAATATTTCCCATATGTAAACAAAAATATGTAAAATATTTCCCATATGTAAACAAAAATATGTAAAATATTTCCCATATGTAAACAAAAATATGTAAAATATTTTCAATAAATAAAAAAGGTGGTGCGCTATGACGACACACTGCTCCTGCAACCCCCACTCCTACCCCCACTTCTCTGAAAAAAGGAGTGGAGATAGGACTGGGGATTACCTCCCACTCCTATCCCCCACTTCTTTTTGGAAAAGAGGAGTGGGGATAGGAGTGGGGGTCGCCATAGCGCACCGCTTACTACTGCGGTATATCTACTTGAATTTCTGCTTTTATCATTATCTGGATCGTTCCCACGCATAAGTTCCTCCTGGAGATTAACCTCTTACTCAGCTGCTTTTGCGTAACCAGCAGCTTCCTGAAGATTCTTCTGCGATTTTATCCGAACTCGCAACTCTAAGTTTGCTTTTAGCCCGCGTATAAAATTTGCTACGGCAGAGATACGAACAGAATGAATCATTCCATACGCTATAGTCGGTGCATTTTCCTGTTCGATAGCAGCTACTAATTTATTCAATATTTTACGAAGTCGCACCCCATAATTTTCAGCCGATTCGTCAGTTCTTTGCGCAACTGCAGACATCATCGCGGTCATATCCTGTGCATTCTCATGAGGAGCAAACGCAGCCTTTAGATCGCTTAAAAGATCTTCTAACGAGTTAATCTCTTGCAAATATGCATCAGCGTCACCACTCAAGCGAGACCGCACCATGCGAAGTAATAATGGATACTCTCGCGGATGAATAGACTCTTGGGCAAACAGTCACGAATAAATTTTGTAACCGGCATATTTTCTCCATCATATGTTTTTGGCAAGAACTTCAGAGCTGCCTTGAAGGGCAGAAAGTTATCACCACGCGAATTTCCAATTACCGAATAACCCTCGAACGGTCTAGAACCTGACTTGGCAACTGTACTTACAAAGGGCCACGTCTCAAAATCAGTAGTTGATTGGAGCTGTTGCTGTGCATATCTGATGTTGTACCCCTTCCACTTTCGTTTCTATTCGCGAGAGGAACCAAATCTACAGCCCTAGATAAATCTAATGCACCTTGGTCTGAAATAGCATTATCTATCCCTTGAACAGAATTTTCTCCCGCTGCTAACCCGGATGGTATATCATTACTTAAATTTTTACCTTCGATATTCATTGCGATATGTTGCTTATTATTCAACGGCTAACAATATTTCTAAAATTTTACGAATCCTGAGAAAGACGAATTACAAATATTTTATATGGCGACTCACTACTTGTTGACTATGATGATATATGCACTGCACTGTTTAAAGTTCGCACTGCTCGATGACGTTTTGCTGTTGACTACACGGTGTTGCTCGTCCTGGTCTCCTTGTCGCTCCGGCTTCTGTTCTCCTTATCGACTGGTCCTACAGCTGGCTGCGTCCCTCGTTGCGTCTACGGTAAATCAGGGAAGATTTTTCCGTGGTCCCTCTTATTACCGCATACAATCCTGGTATATATCTTATTATATACCCTTAGCCTCCGGGTAAAAAAACCACGGCAAAACCCTGGAGGAGGATCGCGACGTTCACGGTCGGCGTTTTATTGAATTTCACAGGAACAGTTCGATCAGGAGTTTTTAATAAAACTCGAAATTGCACTATTCTAAACTCGATGATCGCTCTCCGTCTCCACTCAAGTCACAAGGCTACTCGGTCCACCCCATAAACATGAGCAGATCAGAAAAGTAATTTATTTATATGGGTTTTCGGTAATAGAAGAGTTCTTCCCACATTCAACTTCCAAATAATCGTATCTTCATAAACAATTTCACGTACACCAGATTTTTGAAATATATTATCAATTATGTAATTATCCAAACACAAATCGACATTTGTCTTGTTGCGACCCGGAATTTCGGCAAGCAACGTTGCGAAACATTTATTGCACTATTCGCTGATCGCGAATATTGCAATCGTACCATGCGACATTTTTGTCAATTGAGCAATAATGCAATTCAGCATTATCATGTAGGAACTAAGGTGAACTGGAAGCGACAGCGCCAGTACATTGGTAGTCTTAAATCGACTTCAAGAGCAATCGGTTGGGCTCGCGAGTAGAGTACATTAGCAAGTTGTAATTGGAATAAATACATTTTATATTTAAACTCGTGTAGATTCTAATCCTTTAATCGGTCCCGATCCCTTAATATATTAATTGAACCGAGTCAGGAAAAGGGCTGATCACCCTTTGAGCATTTCGGGCACAACAATTTGGTGGCAGCGGTGGGATCACCGTAAGCGAAGTTTAAACAATCTACAACCGAACCCAGGAACGAACCCGACACGCAGTCGTTGAGGTAAATAGCCTGGTGCGATTCAACACGCAGTCGTTGAATCGTCAAGACGTCAGAAGGTACCACTGACGAGGACGAGCCAACCACGAGGTCAAGCACGACTGGAAGGACGTACAACTTGATCGAGGGTGACCAGAACGTCGCCAACCGGGGAACAACGTCGAGGTCAGCACGACTACGAAGACGGCGACCCTGAAGTTCCACAGCGCCATGGAAGGAATCCTATATCTGTAAGTGGCGGTTACCCTTTTCAGAGCTAAATCTAAAACAAAATATAAAAAATTCGTAGGACTGGGCCCGCGAGCTCATATCATTCGTTAATTAAAATCGAAACCTTACCAACAATCGGTGCAAGTTTGTAGCAACTTGCAGGGATTTTGGTATCAAATTGCGAAAGGCAGGAGGCAAGGCTATCTCCAACCACTGCCCATCATAACTAAAATTTTTATGAAAAATCCGTAGGACTGGGCCCGCGAGCTCATATCCTTCGTTAAAAAAAATCGAGACCCTTACCAATAATCGGTGCAAGTTTGTAGCAACTTGCAGGGATTTCGGTAGGAAATCGCGAAAAGCAGGAGGCAAGGCTATCTCCAACTACTGCCCATCATAATTTAAAAATTAAAAAAAAAAATAATATTTTTAATACAAGCCCTTCCGCGATAATAAAAAAAAGGGGTTAACGAATCAACGATGGAAGACGAAAAGGAAACTCAGCAACAACGAAGGTCCAACTCCGGAAAAACCACACTACCGGGAAAGGACCTTGGAGCTGTGGCTGGAGTTCAAGCAGCCATAGGAGACATATCACTGAGGACGGACGACGCCCTCAGACAGCTATCTCCTGCCGAAGGGGTAACAGATAAAGCGAAGGACCCACTCAGTAAGGAAACATCGGACTCTTATTTTGGGATCAACACCAAAAGAAGCACGTCGTTCACTAACACGACTGGGAAAACTGAAAAAAAGGGAACCAGTGACGGACGTCAACAGAGAAAAGGGGGCGAAGGCCCCGACGACACCGGAAGTGGACGGTGAAATAGATGCGCTGCTCACGGCAAGTGGATTGAGCGAGCGTGGGGGGGCTCCAGCCAGGGCACGAGCGAATGCACCCGGCATTAGTGGCGGGAGTGCTCTGCGGAAAATCATCCCACCTAGTCGATGGGATAAAACTCCAGAAGTCCCGAAAAATAGACGGCCACGATATCCAGAAGGAACTCCGGAAATCGAGGACAGCGACTATGAGTTACCTCCTCCGTTGCGGAGAGGAGGAAGAAATGCTTCCGTTGGAGGAAGATTAGAGGAGCGAGGAGGAGGTCTTGCTCGTTTGGCTGCAATAACGGACCACAACGCCACACAAGACCTACTCACGTCAATGCATCGACAGGGAAGCGAGCTAGACGACCAGATAATGCTGATACAGCTGCTCCAAGGTCGAGTGGAAAGGCTCGAAAAGGCGCTTTCCGAAAAAATAAATCCACGTACAGGAAGAAATGGCGGAGAATTAAATAATAGACAAGAGTCAGCAGTAGTTACGCCCAGAGGACGGCCAACAAGGTCAACAGGACATCCACCCGAAGGGTCACCATCAGGACCGCCAGAAGGGCTGGGAAGAAATGAAAATTGGGGACCACCGGGAGAACTCCCGGGAGAACCTTCAGGAGGGGGACCAGGTGGAGATCCACCTAATGATCCGCCAGGAGGATTTGTGCAGAATAGGTTCAGTAAAGGACGAAGGTATCTCGACCTTGGATTAGCGTTAAAACATGTAAAACATTTTGATGGCAGTGACTCAGCTGAACTAGACGGATTTTTGCGGTCATGTGAAACCGTATTCGCCAGAGTACGGGATGATGATTACGAATTATTACTGGCATTGGTTCTCAGCAGTAAAATAAGTGGACAAGCGGCAAGAGAACTAAAGCATAAATCCATCTACACACTTGAACAACTGAAAACTGAGTTGGAAGCATTGTACGGCCATAGGAAATCACTGTCTGCCTTACATATGGAATTTAATTCGTTACGGCAAGGACCGAGCGAAGATATAGCCGCGTATGCAGCTAGGACAGAGAAAATCACCGTAGAAGTGGTTGAAAAACTCTGCGAGACCGTATCTACAGAAAAAGATGCACGCACGGTAGAAACAATGACCCGAAAATGTGCACAAATGAATTTCGAGAATGGATTACACGGTCAGGTGCAAATATTGGTTAGATCACGTAATTATTCCTCTCTTCATGAGGCAGTGACCGGTGCAATAGAAATAAGCCACATGGTTTAGCCGAAAGGAGGTGCGGGAGGTGGTCACAATACCAATAATCAAAAATCCCTATCGGGAAGAGCAGGCGAAAAAAATTATTATATTTGCGGAAATTCGGGACATCTGGCTAGGTATTGTACTCGCAGATCAGGAAGAGTAAGCCTCCCAGCCCCTAGTGCACCAAGGAACATAAATCAAGTTGGAATAATCTGCACTTATTGCAAGAATAAAGGGCACACCTGGTTGGAATGCAGAAAGCGATTACGTAAGAAGTATGAAGTAGGCCGAGGTCGCGAAGGAAACAGCAACGGCAATAAGCAGCGAGGAAGCGATAAAAGGAAAGAATCCAGTATGGCCGCTAGAAATAATATCCACACACTCGGGTCTTTGCAAATTAACACTATCACCACGAGAAGCCCGTTGAAGGACCCGAGTAGAGGAGTCAGCGATAAGCGGAAGGAATCCAGCATGGCCACCGCGAGTAGTAGTACTACGTCTGCTACTACTACCAACGCGCGTACGTTGAGCGGCGTGCGATTCACCGAGGCACTGCAGCCAGGCGCCGCGGAGGGGCCGAAAGGGGGAGCGAGCGATAAGACGTTGCTATGGGTGCTAGAGGTATCGGCACCCACGAAGAGTGCAACGGCCAGCGGCATTGATATCGCCAGCACTACAGCGGTACGGGGGGTTCTGACCCTTGAGGCCGATACCGGAGCTCAATGCAGCATAGTAAAAAATTGTTGCGTAAAGGCCGAGACTCCTATAATGGATAGTGATGTAGAATTACAGGGCGCTCAAGGAAGTAAATTCCGGCCTATCTGTAAAGCGGAAGTGACCCTGCGAATTCCGGGGAAATCTGTAAAACATTGGTTTTACGTTGTGGAAGATGAAATCCCAATAACTGTAAATGGGTTATTGGGAATGGATTTCATCAAGAAACATAAGGCAAATATATTGCAGGGCGAGATATTCGAGTTATATGGACATAAAATGCCATTGGTAGATGGAAAGTCAAAAATCGTCCTCACACCTCGGTCGGACACCATTGCGTGCGTATCTACTACGAGTCGAATTCCCGGAATACTCTCGCGAGTGGAAATAGGTGAAGGAATATTAATGGAAGCATGCTATAGACCACCACTAGGAAGTAGCTGTGTAGTGAACCTCGTTAATACAAACGAGGGAAGTAGTAGTAGAGCGTCCGACGGTGACACTCGAGCCGGTCGAGATAACAGAGCTCGACGCGGAGTCCAACGCTCTAAGTGTGGATGCTGTGAGTAAAGAAAGAGGGGTATACCGACTCCAGCGGTCAGAAAGAGAGCTCAACATGAGTCACCTCAACGGGGAAGAAAGAGAAGCCCTTCTCAAACTCATAAGGAAATATGAAGATATGTTTCATCTTGAGGGCGATAAATTACCCTGTACGCATATGGTGGAGCATAGAATCCCGTTGAAGGAAGGCACTTTACCAATGAAGGTGCATCCTTATCGATTACCGGAAGCCCACAAAAAGGAGGTCGAACGACAAACTTGCAAAATGTTGGAGGATGGAATCATCCAACCCCGTAGGAGCCAATGGAACGCACCCTTGTTTGTGGTGGCCAAAAAACCGGATGCCTCTGTGAAAATGAAAATGCGAGTAGTGGTGGATTTCCGAAAAATAAATGAAGCCACCATAGCAGATTCCTACCCGCTTCCAAATATGACGGAGATATTGGTTCAATTGGGAAAAGCCCAATACTTTTCCACTCTCGATCTTGCTTCTGGATTCCATCAAATTCCGATGGCCAAGGAAGATAAGGAAAAAACAGCATTTTCTACACCTCAAGGCCATTTCGAATAGAATCGAATGCCATTCGGGTTAAAAAATGCGCCTCCAACTTTTCAGCGGTTAATGAACTCTGTACTAGCTAGAATACAGGGCATAAAATGCTATGTTTACCTAGATGACATTGTTGTTTACGGGAAAAACCTGCGTGAACACAATGAAAGACTAGAGGAAGTTTTCCGACGATTAGGGGAAGCTAGACTGGCTGTGAAGCCACAAAAATGCCAATTCTTGCGGAAGGAGACGCAATTTCCAGGTCACATCTTTTCCGAGGACGGGGTACGGGCAGATCCGGAGAAACTTGTGGCTGTGAAGGAGTACCCTGCACCTAAAAATGTTAAACAAGTACAGTCATTTTTGGGATCAGCTGGCTACTACCGAAAATTCATAGAAGATTTTTCGAGGATAGCCATGCCATGAACGGAGCTAATAAAGAAAGATACTAAATTTGAATGGACGGCTGTGCGCGATGCTGCATTCGAGGAATTGAAGAATGCATTAACAACTGCACCGGTATTACAATACCCAGATTTTCAGCAGCAGTTCTTGGTAACTACAGATGCATCGGATAAGGCTTTTGGAGCCATCCTCTCGCAAGGCAAGGTCAGAGATGACTTGCCTATATGTTACGCAAGCCGCACACTCTCAAGGGCAGAAACGAATTATACCACAACGGAGAAAGAATTGCTCGCTATATTATGGGCTATAACGCATTTTCGGCCCCATATATATGGGGCGCGGTTTAAAGTGATGACCGATCACCAACCTCTCACATGGTTATTTGCGGTGAAAGATCCAGGTTTACGGCTAATGAGGTGGCGAATAAAATTGGCAGAACACCAATTTGACGTGGAATACAATGCTAGCAAAAGATATACCAACGCAGATGCGCTTAGTCATATATACGTTACTGCGAAAGCACGCGCGCGAGAAGGAGAACCTGTGCTGAAGGACGTGCGAGGGAAAGAGACAGATCAACACGCTATTTCTACAGACAGCGGCTCAACCATACGCACCAATCCACCCAAGGCAGGCGAGTGTCAATCGGGCTCCCGCGGTTCGAATATCAGCACAAAGCGGAGAGCCGAGGAGACAGAGATCGCTATAGGGGATACCACTTCACGATATAGCGAGAAGTGCAGGGAACAGGGGGCTGCGCCGCGGCTACCCGTGAGAGGTGGGAGCGCGAGCGAGCGACCTGGCTGGCAGCAGCGCGAAAAAGACGCTATAAGGCAACCGCAGCCAATCACTGAAGTAGGTGAAGCAGTCCGCGCGGACTGCAATGCTCCTGGAAGGCTGGGGGTAGCGGAGAGCGGGGAGAACGAAAGTATACCTTTACGCTCAAGGAGGAACAAGGAAGCTACGATGGAAAAAGAGTGTAGCTGCAGCAGTGGTGTAACCTGTCCTTCTTTGGGGATAGGGAGAAAATACTAAAGGAATATCATGATGCCCCTCTGGGTGGGCACCAGGGTGTTAAGAGGACTCTGAAACGAATCCAAGCGAAATATGTATGGCCAGGAATGAAAAAAGAATTACAAAGACATATCGCTGCTTGCAAAAAATGTCAGAAGAACAAGCTTCGATGCAAGAGCAAGGTACCTATGGTGATTACAGACACGTCTGGACAAGCTTTTGAAAAGGTAGCTGTGGACATCGTTGGACCACTACCTTTGACATGTGCTGGAAATAGAACCATACTTACCTTCCAGGATGCTTTGACGAAATACAGCGCCGCTGTGGCCATCCCAAATCAAGAAGCCCATACAGTCGCAAAAGCTTTAGTGACGGAGGTAATTTGTCGATATGGAACCCCCGAAATAATCCTTTCGGATAGTGGTACGAACTTTTTGAGTTACACATTTAAAGAGGTCTGGAGGTTGTTGCGGATTAAGAAAATCCAAACTACGGCTTATCATCCTGAAAGTAATAGAGCATTGGAAAGGTCGCACCGACCTTTGGCCGAATATTTAAAAAATTTTATAGATGAAGATCAAGACGATTGGGATGATTGGCTGCCGTACGCTATGTTCACGTACAACACCACTCCACACACAGCTACCGGAATAACTCCCTATGTGTTAATGTATGGACGCGAGGCCGAGTTGCCTACTGCGGTGAAACAGGAGCCGCGCTCCACTTACACACACGCAGACTATGCCAGCGAGCTGCGGGAAAGATTGCGAGCCTCGTGGACTAAGGCCAGGCATAATCTAAGCAGTGCGAAAGAGAGGGTGAAGCTGGATTACGACGTCAAATCAAGACAGCGTGAATATCGTGTTGGTGACCACGTACTGTTGCGAGATGATACGGTACGTCGGGGACGATCAGCCAAACTGACACCCACATAGACGGGGCCACACACTATTACGGCGGTGCATAGTCCCGTCACCTATACAATTGAAAAGGGACGTAAAACCGCGACGGTTCACATTAACCGTCTGCGACATTTCATCGAGTACCAGGAGGTGTTTGTGTATTGTTGTTTATTGCATGTAACGGCTATTAGACCGTCCCCATCCTTCTAAGAAAAAGAAAAAGATAGGAAGCACGGATGCGCCAGAGAAGGAAGGCTGCCACGTGCTGGGAAGAGAAGAAGAGAAGAGGATAGTGAGCACGGATGCACCAGAGAGAGAAGGCGGCCACGTGCTCGAAAGAGGAAAAGAGAGACGGATAGTGAGAGTGAAGAGTGAGGCACGAATGCGCAAGGGGCATCTACGCGCGTGAGAAGAAAGAGATGAGAAAAAGCCTTACCCATGGAACTGACGCAAGGTGCGTTCTCATGTTTCTATTGGAGGGAAGGATAGGGTCATCCGCGATCGATTACGCGGGGGAAAAACTCAAAATTAAGGAAAAAAAAAAAAAAAATTTGTTTTTTGAAATTTATTGTAGGGAAGGGATAACCCCCTCCCCAACGGAAAATACATTATCGAGGTATTAATATCAATTAACTAAAGATATTAATTTAATGAGGGTTTCCGCCGCGGCCCCGCAGAAAGGGCAGGTTGTTGTGGGACGGCCGACGAGGAAGAGGCGACGGACCCCGAAGAAATCCGCCGTCCCCTCATCTTCCTCGTCGCCACCGTCCCAAATATACTTCGTGTGACGTCGCCGCACCTCGCAGAGGCGCCTGATTTCCTGCGCCTCCCTAATAAACGTGGTGGCCCACTCTGGCCGCTTTGGCCCTGCCGTCCCCTTGCGGTGGAAGACGTTCAGCTGTAAATCGATAAAATGTTATGAAAAACGGGGAATCAAATTGATTAGATGAAAGGAAAGCCCAGAAAATACTTACGATGGCAGCGACGAGGAGCCGATTTACTCGGTCTTGCCCAACGACGCACGCCCCACTCATGATTGATTAATTTTTTTTTTTAAGAGTTGCTTGCGAGGTGAACGCTGAGACGCATGACGATTCAATGAGTCGGTGGCAACTACTCTGCTCCAGCCACCGCTCAACGACGGGGGTAATCTGCAAAGTAAGCAGTCCCACGGTCGCAAACTGCTTTAACCGTTGTCTTCTGGTTTCAGGATCGCGCTGTTCTTCGCCTGCCTTATCAAAACCAGCATGGCCAACGAGGAATATGCGCTAAAACCATTCACCGACAATCCCGGCATCTTCTACGAGGAAATTGGAAGCGTCACACAAACAAAGGCGACATGGAGACTTGCCATATACATGGATCTCACATGTATACTCCGTCGAGAAAGGATGGTTAAATTAAATTTGCAATGTGTGCGCGACGCGTGTAAAGTCGAGGATGAAACTGGTCAGGCCGCCGAACTGTGCCATGCGCTTCTGGAAACCGTCGAACATATGTCATCGAGGATAGAAGATGACATGGGCACCGTTCATGACCTATTTGAACCCACTTCGTTGTCAAGACGCGGAGGACTTATTGATGGAATGGGATCGATAATCAAATCAATCACTGGAAATATGGATGCTGCAGATGCGGAGCGGATCAATCGCGAGATAATGGCCCTACAGGCGGCTGAACGAACCCTAAAAAGAGGCATCAAGGGACAACTGCAGGTCGTTTCCTCCACTCTGCGGTTATTTAATAATACCGTGGACAGGATAGTGGCCAATGAGAACACTCTCCTCGGCCTTGTAAATGCAGTGCGGCGTGATCTAATCGGTAACAATGACCAGCTCATGAGGCGTGTACGTCTTGACGAGAGCCTAACTTCCGTAAGTATGGTAGTAGAGGATGTAACGGATCGCCTACGCGATGCTAGTGTTGTCCGTCTTGACGAGATATAAGTAAGTGTGTAATTAGATATAAAAACTTGTTTTCGCGCAAATGCTCCGCTTTTCGGGTGTTCCGCGGTAGGGATATAGGTAGGGAGAGAGCGACGGTTATCTGCCGAAAATTACCAATTGCCTCCCACCTTAGCGTATTATACTGGTAATCAGTATTGTCGCGGAGCTCGCCCCCAGTCGTTTGAGAACTCTCCTGTGCGAGTCACGCGTACGGCCGTCCGTGATCTATATTAGTACTGTATAATCAATTATTGTATTCAATCTGCGCTGCAAATTAGTAATAATTTATACGTGTGTAAAAAAGTATGAGAACTTCGCCGAGAGGTCGGCTGGGAGCACGAGAGTGCCAAAATCTATGGCAATAAGCCGTATATTGAAGAACCACCTAGACCTCATTTTTGACCGTTGGATCGTTGGTTCTGAAGCATTGAGCGAAAGAGCGTTATGGGATAAGTACTCGTTATTTAAATGAACGATATTTATTGTGGACCCTTTATAATTATTGTCGGGCATGAAATGATTTATGAATATTAATGATAATTGTGAATGAAATGATTTATGAATATTAATGATAATTGTGACTGAAATGATTTATGAATATTAATAATAATTGTTAATGAAATGATTTATAAATATTATTGATAATTGTTAATGCAAATTGATGAGAATTGTTAATGCAAGAAGAAGAAAATTTGTGATAATTGTTAATGAGCTGATTTAGAAATAATACTGAGAATTGTTAATGGAATGTCTAATTATTCACTGAATTTATTAATGAAATGAAGCGTGATGATTCTCTACTCAAAAATGTCTGAACTGGTATTATTATGATAACGGATGTATATGAATGAACTAACTAAAGAAAAATTTGTTACAATTTGGCGCCCGAACAGGTGGACACGGAGGGTAAATCTAATGCAGTGTTGTGAAATTGACTATTGATTAAGCTAGCTAAAGTATTTATCGCATGCTTTGGAGGGAAACGATATCATATTTTTTTTTTTGAAAGTTCATTCCGAGAGCCCACATGCTTACTCGATCAGCAGCAAGAAACGTTAACCGGTCAGAGGATAGTGATAATAATACTGTTGATATGGCGAATAATTCAAATAACGACCCTATAGGTCCACTCACCCGAGGAGAGGCTTTAGCAGAGCAATTGCGCATTGAGCGAGAACGTACGCAAAGGCAGCGTGAGGATTGGAAAGCGTTGAGGTTGCGTCTCGTCAATGAGTTAGCACAGTTACAAGAAACGCAGCAGAAACAGCAGCGCGAGATAGCGCAGCTGCGGGAGGAGAACCAGCAGCTCCGGGATAACTCGAGATCGAGTGATGAAGGTAATAGTAACTCACAAATGTTAAACGGGCTAGTTCGTGGAATTCAATCTATGAATATAAATTTAAAACCCCCTAAATTCGGGAATAATTTATTAGCAAATCCTCACGAGTTCGTCGAAAATGTGGAAAAATATTTCTTAATTAAAAAAGTACATGATGATTGCAAATTATTGGTATTAGAGACGCTTTTGGAGGGGCGTGCTCGAGACTGGTATCGCGCACAGTCGGAGGCTTATACAAATTTTAATGACTTTAAAAAGACATTTCTTGAGGAATTTTATTCAGTAGCCACGCAAGTACGGCTTAAGGCTCAGTGGGCTGCTCGCCGTTATGCTTCTTCGGATGGGCCGATGCAGTCCTACTTCCTCAAACAGGCAAGCATGGCACAGTATTTTACTCCGAAGCTTGACCACTATGAAATTAGTTATACGGTGGTCCAGCAACTTCCAATGCGTGCTAGGGACGTGCTTGTAACTATCGACTATGGAGATATGAACGTTGTAGCGAGAGCGCTAGCTCAGCTTGACGCGTCGTGGGAAGAAACGCGTACTCGAGAGCCGCGTAGCAATCAGTCAAGTAACAACTCAAGCTTTAACCGCTCCTTTAACAATGAGGGTAGTGGGGGATCGCGTTATAATGGTAGTTCGCCTAACCAGAGTACCAGTCAAAATAGTTCCTCTCGCTCTTTTCAAAACCAGTCACACAATAATTCGTACTCATCGCGAGGAAATTCATACCAAGGCTCACTTTCACCTCCGAGTAATGTACGCGCTAATGCGTCTTCGCCTCAAGCTAATTTAATTCAGAATTCGCCCTCCTCCAATTCGCCTTCGTATCGCGCTCGAGGGTTAGATGTTAATGCGGTGTCCTGGTACCCGTTGCCAAATTTCACGGTGCCACCACCACACCTTACTTGGAGTAACCTGCCGCAAGAAGAGACGTATGCGTCGCAAGGGGATTCCGCGGAGGCTGGCCAACAGGATACTGATGCTTTAAACTAGTATGCGGCGTCATGACTAGGGGGTCCCACATGCGCCGATATCCTTACGACCTGTTTGAGGACCTCGCTTCAACTATTACGAAACAGAATGATAAGCCATCGGAGAAAGGGGCCTTGCGAATAGCAACTTGTCCACACGTTACTCTTTTCATGTTTAACTTTCCGATGCCGACTTTATTAGATACCGGAAGCCAAGTAACGTGTATTTCAGAGAAATTCTTTGCTTATCTCGAAAAATTCGGCAAGCTTACGGTTCTTCCAGTAGCAAACATAGTGGTTCTTACCGCCATTCGGGAAAGACCAACACCAGTACGGAAGCAAATTCTGCTGGAGGTGATGGTCGGTTCAATGACAATATCTACTGTTTTCCTCGTCATTCCACATCTGTCAAGTAATGTAATCCTCGGTAGTGACTGGATGCTGCGCACTGGAGCTATCATTGATTTTTCGCGTTGTTCTGTAACTGTGAGTAATCAAGTTGTACCAAATGATCTGGTGTCATTCGGTAAACGGCCGCCTGAACGTTTAAGCGTGTCACAAGAAGACGATTTCACATATATTCAAATACTATCAGTAAATGACCCGATTGGAGATCCATGTCTCGACCCCGGACGAGAGACTGTACTCGGAAAAATGGGTGAAATGGCCAGAGGTATAATCGGCGATATCATCGATAGGACAACGAGTGTAAGAGATGTTGTAGGAATGGGGGATGGTATCATTCCTTATAAACCAATTGCAGTGGAGGATGTTGCCTGCGAGGATAGTGTAAAGATATTGGAGGTCACCGATCGAGCGACCGAACTCTGCGCTGAAAAGTTAACACTCGCGAGCTCGCCAGTTTCTCCGACTCAAGAGTCATACGACGAGGGGCTCGAAACAGTCAGTCACGAGGTAGTGGAGGATACGTGCACGCTCTGGGGTGTTTCTGAGAAGACCCAGCAGCGAATTCGAGCCGAATACGCCTCAGTTGTGACAGGCGCAGAAGTTGCCCAGTTCACCATCGCATCAACGAGTTTAGATGAAAATAGTGAAATGTTGGTTGATCGGGAAAGAGATTGCCTCACTATTCACGATAGTAAAGAATTTGAACGAGCTGAGGCTCGATACTCTTGTCAGTTGTATAAAGATGGGGAGGATGAAAATTTCTTCGACGATGTATATACGGTGGTATCCGAGCTCACGGGATGTAACGAAGCCCAGCGCAAAGAGGTAAAACAATTACTCTTGAAATATCAACGCGTTTTTTCCTACAAAACGGACGGCGGGGGTGTTTATGAGCACCGGATACGATTAAAAGACAGTAAGGCAATCGTTCGGAGGTCATACCCGGTACCATTCGCCTTAAGAGACGCCGTTGGAAAAGAAATCGTCGAGATGTTGGCAGCCGGAATAATTGAACGGTCGGAGAGTTCTTTTTGCAACCCGTTAAGGATAGTCGAGAAAAAAGATGGAAGAATTCGCGTATGTCTGGATGCGCGATTTATCAACTGCGTAATAGAATCGGATAACGAGTCACCTCCGATCATAGGCGAAATTCTACAGAAATATCATGGCACAAAGTGCATGTCCACAACCGATTTAGCGTACGGGTACTGGCAAATTGCTTTAGAGCCAGAATCGCGGCCGTATACGGCTTTTTTGTACGGTTCGCAATTGTACCAATTTCGGCGGATTCCATTTGGGCTGAAGACAGCTGGTAGTGGGTTCATAAGAGCCTTGAATCTCGCCTTGGGGAGTGATTTCGATTCGTTTCTCACATGTTACATTGACGATCTCCTAATAACTTCCGCATCATTTGAGGAACACCTTCGTCACCTCGACTTACTGTTCAACAAGCTTGAATCGCAAAATTTTACGTTACGGTTGGACAAATCATATCTGTGTCGAGAAGAGGTTGAATTCTTGGGATTTGTCTTATCGGGTGACGGGATCAGACCGCGTTCAGACAAGCTCGACGTGATTCGCAACTTTGCAGAACCAACTTGTCGAAAGGAGCTTCAGCAAATGATAGGGGTATGCACGTATTATCGGCAATTCAGCGTTCGTCACGCAAATCTCATTGATCCGTTTCGCCCTTTGTTAAGGAGTAAGAGTGAGTGGCTATGGACAACTTATCATAGTACAGCATTTACCGCATTAAAAAACGCCTTTGCCGATAATATCATGTTGCGGCACATCCTTCCACGAGTACCCTTCAAACTGCAAACGGACGCTTCAGATAAAGGGATAAGTGGGATATTGTACCAAACCTCTCATGAAGGAGAAAATCGTATTGTGTCGTTGGTAAGTCGGTGCCTAAATGCTGCCGAGCTCCATTATAACACGACGGAAAAGGAACTTCTGGCTATCGTGTATGCTATTGCAAAATGCCGTATTTACCTGGCAAGGACGGAGTTTTATGTGATCACCGATCACCAGGCATTGACCTTTCTAAATACAACTCCTTTCCATACGGCCCGACTAGTTCGTTGGAGTATATATCTGCAGCAATACTCAATGCAGGTCCAACACTGTACTGGTCGAGACAATCTGGTGGCCGACTTTCTTAGTCGGAATCCGCAAGGGAAATTTGAGCCAGAAGGAAATTCTTGCCGCCTAACCATTGCGTGTCTCACAGTCGATCTCAACCTTCGCTGCGAAAATAAACAAGCATCGTCAAACATCATCTACAAATTAGCATATCAGTACGACTCGTTACCAACAGATATTCGTAAGGATCATCAGTCAATTTATACGCTCCAGAGAGGCGACACTTCTTTATCCAGGATAATTGATGCTGTTAACCAGGGCCAGTGTGTACCTTGTTACCAGTTGCACAAGGACATTCTTTTTAGATCCACCAAGGAAGGCAGGTATTGGCAAGTTGTTGTCCCGGAAATCCTCACCAGTCGGCTAATCGACTTTACCCACGAAAAGCTAGGTCACCCAGGAGTATCGAAGACCCTGGAATATCTCAGAATACATTTTTTTTGGAAGAAGATGAATAAACAAGTGAAGCATCACGTACTCTGTTGCGATCTCTGTCAACGGGTGAAGTCATTGAATTACTCTATGCAAGGTGAATTCCACATGGTTCCCGCGAGTAAACCCTCGGAACTCGTAACCGTGGACTTTTACGGCCCTCTACCACGTTCGGTGGGAGGAGTCCAGCACATATTCGTGGCTCTTGACGCTCATTCCAAGTATGTCAAATTGTATGCTATTAAAAGGGCAACTACTCGAACTGCCCTAATGAAGATTATTGAAAACTACATCCCAGAGATGGGAAAACCATCACGAATTCTGTCTGATAATGGGACACAATTCACGTCTCCATCATGGAAACTAGGCTTGGGCAACGCGAATATCCAGGCTATTTTCTCCTCAATCCGACATCCGCAAAGCAATCCAACCGAGAGGGTCATGCGAGAGTTAGGACGATTGTTTCGCACTCTTTGCTCTGATATGCACACAAAATGGGCACAGTATATTCCTCGTATCGAGACATTTCTGAACGTCACCGTACATGAAAGTACCGGTTTCGCTCCTCATGAATTACACTTCGGAACACGAATAACCGAGAGACTAGATAAACTGCTTTCGTTTCCACCAGTGGTGGAGCTGTCACACAGCGAAAAAATCGCTTTAGCGGAATCGCGAATGAAACTGCATTTTGAATATCGGAAAAAGGCCCAAAAAAGCGTTTCTAATATTCCACTAGGGGTAGGCGATTTAGTCTTGCTCCGAGTGCCCCATCAGTCGAGCGCCGTAGATCGTGTCAGCGCAAAATTTTTCCATCTATTCCAAGGGCCCTATCGTATTGAAAAAACAATTGGTAAAAACGCGTTTTTATTGGTAGATCCTCATGATTCGACGGTTGTAAAAAATGTTTACAATCGCTGTAGTCTCAGAAAGTATCGAAGCCCTATTTGACTTTGTGTGTTACTATTTTCTTTTCCAGCTGTAACGCGAGGTACTCAGTTTTGTACTCTTATTGTAATTTATTTAGCGAACAATCTCATTCGTGTAACCAATTTTGTTGTTCACTCAATAAAGGGGGATAAATGTAACGGATCGCCTACGCGATGCTAGTGTTGTCCGTCTTGACGAGATATAAGTAAGTGTGTAATTAGATATAAAAACTTGTTTTCGCACAAATGCTCCGCTTTTCGGGTGTTCCGCGGTAGGGATATAGGTAGGGAGAGAGCGACGGTTATCTGCCGAAAATTACCAATTGCCTCCCACCTTAGCGTATTATACTGGTAATCAGTATTGTCGCGGAGCTCGCCCCCAGTCGTTTGAGAACTCTCCTGTGCGAGTCACGCGTACGGCCGTCCGTGATCTATATTAGTACTGTATAATCAATTATTGTATCCAATCTGCGCTGCGAATTAGTAATAATTTATACGTGTGTAAAAAAGTATGAGAACTTCGCCGAGAGGTCGGCTGGGAGCACGAGAGTGTCAAAATCTATGGCAATAAGCCGTATATTGAAGAACCACCTAGACCTCATTTTTGACCGTTGGATCGCTGGTTCTGAAGCATTGAGCGAAAGAGCGTTATGGGATAAGTACTCGTTATTTAAATGAACGATATTTATTTTAGACCCTTTATAATTATTGTCGGGCATGAAATGGATTATGAATATTAATGATAATTGTGAATGAAATGATTTATGAATATTAATGATAATTGTGAATGAAATGATTTATGAATATTAATGATAATTGTGACTGAAATCATTTATGAATATTAATGATAATTGTTAATGAAATGATTTATAAATATTATTGATAATTGTTAATGCAAATTGATGAGAATTGTTAATGCAAGAAGAAGAAAATTTGTGATAATTGTTAATGAGCTGATTTAGAAATAATACTGAGAATTGTTAATGGAATGTCTAATTATTCACTGAATTTATTAATGAAATGAAGCGTGATGATTCTCTACTCAAAAATGTCTGAACTGGTATTATTATGATAATGGATGTATATGAATGAACTAACTAAAGAAAAATTTGTTACAAGGAGCTCCTCACCGACGTACGGGAGTTAGTATTGCTCCTGGCCGAGATATCTACGGGGAAGGTGAGTGCAACGGTACTACCACCGCGTGAGCTGGTGGAGTACCTCACGGATGCACGCCTACCGGCTGGCACTGGATTTCCCTTACTGATAGTAAGGAGTGAGGCAAACCCCTTGATGCGACTCATCGACGCGCGGGCATACAGCGATGGAACAGCGGCCATACTGCTATTGGATATCCCGCTGATAAAAGCTCACAGCGTTACACCGTCCACCGGCTATACCCCGTGCCTGTGAAGGGTATCAATGACACCTACTACTACGTTGATACAACAGAAGACCTCGTAGGAGTGAACCAGGCGAATAGAAATTTTTTGCGGATGTCATCGGTAGACTTGCGGAATTGCAAAAATTTTTGAAAAAATTTTATGTGCTTTCCCCAGCACCCTTCGGTGCCTATCACAAAAAATGGACCATGTGAAGTACTAACCTTCGCAAAAATCGACACTAAGGGCGGTCTCAGGTGTCCTAAGCGAGTTTTGACTCTGACCAGCACGCTTATCATCCCTATGGAGCAACCCAGAAGATGGATGTACATCGCACCTTTAGAAGAAATAGTAACGATAACTTGCAACAAAAAACCCGCGTTCCGCGAATCGTTAATAAACTCGGGTATTTTGGCTCTGATAGGTTCGTGCGAGGTATCCGCCCAAGATTTTAGTATTCGGATCCTTAAAAGGGTCAAAGACACTCGGAACGAGGAATATCTACCTCCATTTAGTCTTACATTATCCGACATCGACGTGAATTATCATTCACAATTACAAAAAGTTAATAAGAAAGTGCAGTTTTTAAGTGCATTGCGGAATCCCGAGGAGTTAAGGACCCTTGGTTCACGTGTAAAAGAGATAGCTAGAGATTTAGATAAAGACAATAAGTACAGTGAGCAGTGCTACCATAATAAAGCACTGTATTCTTTAGTAGCCTTAGTTTTTGTAGCCTTGGCCTGCTATGCCGCATATCGGTTACACCGGCTGACGCGAGGATGCAACGCGACACCGGCAAGGCCGGAGGAGGCGGCGACCCCTTAAAAAGCATCGTCCGCAGTCGAGATGCGTGCGGAGCCAGTGCCCCCGCGTATCAGTAGTTTACATGTAGATAGGGCTGCTACAATTCAGAGACACCAGTAGTAAGCGGTGCGCTATGGCGACCCCCACTCCTATCCCCACTACTATCCCCACTCCTCTTTTCCACGAAGAAGTGGGGGATAGGAGTGGGGGGTAATCCCGAGTCCTATCTCCACTCCTTTTTTCAGAGAAGTGGGGGTAGGAGTGAGGGTGGCAGGAGCAGTGTGTGTCGTCATAGCGCACCACCTTTTTTATTTATTGAAAATATTTTACATATTTTTGTTTACTGTAGTGTAATTTCCTTAAAAAATCCCAATACACCACAAAGCTAAAGTCCCCAAGAGTTCTTCCCTTTATTTTATATGGGCGCCAGGCGCTTTCGCGCCGGGAAAAACTCTGTGACCTATTCGGGACCAAGCTGCTTTTGCCGGACTAGCTGCAGCCGTCAAGAATTGTAGAGTGGCGGGATTCTTAAAAGTTATTCTCGTTTAATATGGAATATAATAATCAAAATTCAGTTTCACGGGAATCACAAAAAATATATTTTATTTTAGTTCAACACAAAACAAAAAAAAAGAAATCTGGTCTCGATCGGCCGAAGTGAGCAACCACACGCCGCGGCTCTCACCTCACGCAAAACATACGCCACGCACACGAGAGAAGACGGTAATTTATTAAAAAAAACAAAAGATTATAATCATTCCAGGATGGCTCCTCGGATCCACCTGGCTTCCAATTAATGACTAAATCATGCACTCCCGATATCCACACTACACAGAGGGAATAACGAGAGAAATTTACGTTATATTAAGGGAAAAGAGATCGCGCGCTTCTCCTTCACTCTCGCAAAGCGACGCGTTCTCAACCGCCTCTCTCACACACACACACTCTACGCACAGCGGGAACGATTTTCATCCACGAATCGAACATATATCCCGACAATTTCCACGGCACTCACTCTCTCACCGAAAAAAAACTCGGCTACTCAATTCACCGAAAAGAAAGGGACTACCGCGGCACACACTCACTCAAGACAACACGATCATTCCCGCTCACGGTAAATATTCCCGAAAATCCAAGGGAGTAAACGAAATAAAATAATAATGGCTTGTTCCGGGCCCTACTCCCGACAGTATCGGTTTTTTACTAATAAATCTAAGAACGATTACTTCACTGTAAAGCCACGCGGGACTTTTCCAATAACTATTCCCAAACTATCATCTCGCGGACTCTACTACACGCAAAGTATCATCGTCACCGATATCCCTATTCGAACAATAAAATCTGTCTGAGAGACGGGACTTACCTCGAGCGACACGCGACTTCCTCGACAGACACCACGGAACAGCCCCGACTCGTCTCTCTCATGGGAGCAAGAGCCTTCTTATCCCTACTCTAATTATTTTGACTACGAAGAGTCAGTTGACCAACCCTAATTTTCGCAAACTATTAAAGACGCTAAATAGTTGGTATTATAGGCGCGCGAAGTCCAAAACGGGAATTCGAAGCGCAACGTAATCGACGGTGACGTTTACGGATGATACATCGATGGCATTGAATATTCAGTACTCGGCGACTCCTCAGAAATCTTCGGGAGTGGGTGGTATTTCGTGAACGTAAATTCAATGCCTCGCTGCTGTAAGGGAATCCGGCGGATACCGTCTCGTCTCTCGTACATAAAATTAAAAAAAATATAAAAAAATTGGAATTAGTAAAAATAGTCGTAATTCTGGTCAGGCCCTTCGGAACTGTCGGGAGTCGTCGTATCGCGAGGAGCTCGAGTAAAGCTTCAAAATTTTACCACGTTACATTACATATGGGAAATATTTTACATTTTTTCACATTTTTTTGTTAACATATATTTGTAACACTATGGTATGATGACGCTGGTGGTGGTGAACTTTAATGGAACACAAATGAGGCCTGGGGTTCCATCACGTCCTGATGCTAGTTGGTGAATTGGTTGAAACACTTTGTGACTTGTCTACATTAAAAATCGAGTAAACAGTAGCAAACACAGTACCATTGATCGTATCTTATACATCGTAAAACTTTGGCGTTTTTAATTACCTGAGGAGTGCTCATAGAGGGACTTCCTCGAACTCCAAATTATTGTACTTCGAACCATAATATAGCATAAGTAATTGATTTTCACTCGCGCCGACGATCATTTGTTGGAAGAGTTCATCGTTCTTCGCAAAGGCCTCCGCAAATCTCGACGGTAAAAAACACGTAAATTCGTTCTGGAGATCCACGGCGATACGTGCACCCCATCTCGTTTGAACTGCCCTCATGTTCGTGCCGATATATTTTTTTCCAATTGTCAGCTCCGACAATTTTTTCAGTGGCAAATACGCCTCTGGTCTACCCACTTTGTTGATCATTGATAAATCCATCTTGTAGTTTGAGCACTTTGATTTTACGCGTTAAAAAATGTAAGTCTATTCTTGTCTGAATCAAAACTTTAATTGCTTCAATGTCTTGCAAGAGTTTTTCTATTCGAGACTTTAGAATAATACGTTTTTTGCACATATAAATTCAAAGGAGAAAAAGTAGTATCTAAGACGGCTCGACTGCGAATGAATCTTCGTTGCTCGATTTCAAAAGACCTCATCAGCGGTATATTACCCCCTACTCTTAACATTATGAATTTACTGCAGCGTTAGCTGAACCATCCGATTGTCTCGAAGACACGTGTGCATGTAACACAATATCTTGCAGCTGCGGATCAACGAGTGCGGTGTCACTGACACCTCTGATGGAGGCCCCCCCCCCTACGTTTCTCCGTCTTTGTTCAATTATTTTCTTCATTTTGTAATTAACGAGACCGTGAGCAGCATCTTTGCACACAAACGTTAAATTGTTTATTCTGATACTCAGTCTGCTCATGCTTGCGGGAATACGCTTTAAAGTATTTTCCGATTATTTTATCATTGATCGACAAATTATTTGAGAATACGCTTCTGAAGCGATGAGTCCCAAGGCCTGTAGACATGAAATGAAGAAACATAACGCAATAATGACCGCAAAATTGTGATTCAGGACTCTGTAGTTGGGAAGTGCTGTAGCGAAAGAGTTTGCAGTTGCGCCGGAGTCGTTGGAGATGCTGAGGGATGACGGGTGGTAATCCGTAGCTATCGAAATACCATCCATTTCCAGCTCGATCGACGTACATGGCGACCCAGTGTATTCCGGGCTGCTTGTGGCCATCTGTGTTAACGAAAATTGCAATCGGTTTCGTCCACACCCTCGGGATGCGATCGGCAGGATAGACACCGATAGTATGGTTCTTGATACTCTGAAGTGCCCGTAGTATTTGCAGGCTGTTCATGAGATACGCCGAGTTCCTTGCGTGAGCCTAATCCGACGTACCACGTTGTGGTTGTTCTATACTCCCACAGAGAATTGATACGATCGCTCTGACAAAGCCACTTTTTTATTTTTGCAGCACTATTTAGAGCACACCTATACGAGCTATCTCTACACAATACACTATGATAGACACAGAGAGTGTTGCACAATGGTAAATTACGGAATGACGGGTCCGATGCGTCTTCTTCCAAATTTATAACGAAACATCCGGTTAGCTGTGTTAAATAATTCGCTTTATCAGTTCCTCTGGTAAATATACGGTCGACCTGCACGGCGATTCTCTTCAAAACGCTCTCAACAGCGCGTAAAGATGTTTCCCTGTCGGACCACTCTGTACCGTGATGATTATTGATCAACCATGTGTTTTGTCTCTTTACACTAGGTGGTGAACTTTTATACGCATGGGGTGGTGATATGATCCAGTGTGCGCTCGAATCAGCGTTGACAGAAATTACAGCTATTTCTTTTCGAATAAACTCGTTAGCTCTATCCTTCAGACCCTGTATATCGATGATGATATTCATGATGTATTGCACGATCGTGATACCTCACGGTATGAACGCTAACTGACACTAGTCCCCGTTCTCTCTGAATATATGATTTCAATAGTCATTTAACCGCTATAGTCCACAATTACCTGCCGGGATGAGTCAATCTCTAAAACATTATCGTATTCAGCGTACACAATGCAATTAATTGTTGAAGCCAGAGCTTCTGCAAAACGTACTTCTATTCGGACACTACCGTGTCTTACGAGATTCCAATGAGTATTGCTATTGGCTGAGAGATCGGGTGTAAGATCAAACGCGTATAAACAATAACCGTAGGGGTAGATCGTGCGTGAAATGCAGTTCCCCTCATTCAAAAAGTGTATGCCTGTACCCGAGAAGAGTGTGTGGTATGCATCCACGTACATGGAGTCGTCTAGAAAATTTGGTTGTAGAGGTCGTGACGGTATTTGCAGGCCGTCCGCATACAGCGAGAGATAATTAATGTTGTAATGATGAAAATTGAATGGATTCATGGCGCGATCACCATTGAAAGCTTTATTATCGACAAAACCGACGATTATATGTTTTGGTGGTTGACCGAGTATCACGTTATCGAGAGTATCACCATGGACACCCGCATGCATGGATATAGCTTTAACCTCGACGCGTGTCAGAGGATACTTGGCTGTGGATTTAGAGAGAGCTCTTGCATGCGCAAGAAGTATACCAGGTGCTATCTTAACGCGTCGTACGACTAGCGACGCCTCTATGATTCGTATCGTGCAATTCTTCGAGCCAGTCATGAGACAAAAAGCGTTGTTAGTTCGCACAAATCGTAACCTCATCTCAACACCGTTTAGCAAAAATCTCTCCTGGTTAAAGATATCACAGTGCAGATGTCCTAGAAGATCGACCGTTTTACTGGTCCCTAAGACGCTCCGTCGACTTGTAAGACCGGTATTACCATCGTTCACGTCATCCATTTTTCCAGGTGTATCGTTATACCATAGAACACTCGTGAGATGCGAAGACCTTGCACCGGGGCCGTAATTCAAGAGCGTTTCAATATACGCTCTGTATGCATAAGCATTATTGGGCAGTGATACGAGTTTCTGATTAAAAAATACATCAACCTGATTGAACATCGAATGCATAAGATTATTGATGGGTCCTACTTTAATTGGATCCTCTTTTGTACCTGGGGGTGCCTCTATTTTAACTCGCATACTTAGCATAGTATGTGCAAGATCAATGTACTCATCGCCTTGTCCTGGTACGACAAACTCTATCGGTGAATCATCCGTCAGCGATAAAATGGGCTTATTACTACCCTGATTGCGTTCCCTCGATCGTTGTCTGCGTTGGTGGTAGTGTGAATAGCTCAAGCTCCGATTTTAGACACTCACACGAGTGTGTATGTAAGAATGCCATTTTTACAATAAGAAATTAGGCAAAAATATCCCTCACTGTTCTTGGTTTCTTGCGACGGTTCTTGACGCCCTCTCCTCTCGCTCTACTGTTGACTGTCTTCTTCCTCTCACCCCGCGTCTTCTTTTTCTTGTTGCTCGAGCGTCTCCGTGATTTTGCTGTCTTCTTTCGTTTTTTCACACCACTGCGTCGTGTTGCGCGTCCCGCGAGAGAATGCATCAGTTGATTAATTTTACCAGTTTTATAACCTGACCCCCGCATAAGCGTGTTGATTTTTTCTTCAGCCTTGCGTTTCAGATTTTTCCCTGATTGGCGCAGGCGCGTTCTGAATGCTTCTTTTGGGTGCATACCAGAATCCAGGATATCACTGGCTACGTTGACACCTGAACGCAACGCCTCTTTACCGACAGTTCGGGCCCCTTGTTTCAAGAGCGGTAATATGCGTCGAAAGAGACCACCTAGGAAACTTCCTATATCATGACCTCGCTGATTCGGTGAGCCTATATAGACGTGGCTGATACCGCCATAACCACCGCGGCCGCCACCCGTTTGTAAATCAAAGTATTCGTCGTAGTAAGTCATTTTATCGTTCTAATCTGTACGTTTGAATTGTAACGTCACCGTCAGCGTCCCGTACTTAAATGGCATTGGTTCGACAAATTCATCTCTTATATCAATCGTAATTGTTTGAAAACTCGTGCGTAGTAAAGGCACATAGCGCGGTGGTGAAAAACTTCTGATTTTCACAGCCCCGTAATTACAATTCTCAGCGGCTCCGGCTGGTACGACCCGTAGCAGGGGCGTGTGCACATCCCCTGTAATATAGGGTTCACAGATATTGGTATAAACATACATCATATTGGGAGTGCCATTGGCTAGATTTGCGGGCCTGTCAGCAACGTATTTGAACTCTCTTTGTACCACCACATCCTGAGAGTGGGTGAATCCTAAAACTTTATTTAACACATCGGAAAAAAGAAAAGCGTGCTCCAGATTCTCGCATGACTTACAGATACGTGTCACTGTAACATATCTGTTGTGTGCATATTGAAATTTCAGATGCCCCGCCAAACACGGTATTTCGTTGATTGTCTCGAGTAATGTATGTATGCTGCGATATACCCGCTGTGGTACAGATTCACGAACACTCGTTTAATCAATGTCAGCCGCAGTGCCTGGTATTGCAACGTTCGGTACAATATTAATAAAGTTTCGGTCCCCCTCGGGTGGTACATGCAACATTGTCATAGGTATGTGTATTTCAGCTAAAGAAACAGCCCAACTTCCATGAAGAGACACGCATTGCGGTAATCGGGTGGTATATCGTGTTGTCAAGTTATCGGGGTAATAACTCATACTACTGTTGCTGGGTAACACAATGAAAAACTCCTCCTTCATTTTGTCAGTCCTACTTTTTCTTCGGCGTTTTCACCCGCGATAACTCAGGTTCATAAAATATCCCATCAATATCCTCGCCGTGAAGATCGCGTAAGGTGTATGTCACGGGACAAATACTGTGTGAAACTCTGTGAATCTTAAATAACTCGTTACTCCATCCACTCTCGTAACCTTTCGTGAAGGCTGCCTTTGCGCTACTGATACGTACCATATCACCTACATTATATTTAGGAGAGCAATAGTTCATTTTCTTATAGCGCTGCAATAGATTATCCCGTGCCCTTGCAGCTGTCTCGAAAGTTACGGATGCAGGGGTCATTTTTTCACTGCTGTGTGTAGCATGATTGTATGCTGAAACAATATTCTGCAAAATATCGATGTAACGTTTTTGTCTGGAATAAGTGAAATAACGCCACATTCTTTCCTTCAGTGTTCTATTGAATCTTTCGACAATGGCGGCTTTTACATCAGGGTTGCGGGCAACACGAAATTGAATGTTCTTTTTCTTCAAGAGGGACTGGAATACAGCACCTATGAATTCTTTAACCTTGTCCGTTTGTAGACAAACGGGTGATCTACCACTACTATTCTTCTTCGATAATATGACATTAAATGCTTCAGCTACCGTTGCAGCGCTCTTGTCGCGTAACATTCGGACCCAGGCAAATTTACTGAGAGTATCGATAACAACGAGAAGGTAAACATAACCATCATTATAATCCTTGATTGATCGAAGATCTACAAAATCAGCCTCCCAAAAATCATCAATATTCCGGACGTTGTATATACGCCGGGGAAACCGATGTCTTACAGGCTTGTGTTTTGTGTAAGCATCCTGCGCTTCAAGCCACTGCTGCGTCCTTAATTTAGAGATTCTCTTCTGTCGCGCGACACGCAATAGATTCGCGGCACCTGAAAACGATGCTTCATGGGCTGTAATGAAGTACACTTTTTCCAATGTTTTCATGATTATAATTTGAGGTTAATACAGGTTACACGTCTTTTCTTATTATAACCAGCACCACTTTGATCTGATCTCCTTTCACTAACACTGCAAAACGACGTTTGACTAACAGCGGCATCATTATCACTATTCGTGCTGTTGCTGCTGCTGCTGCTGCTGATGGCGTTTTCGAGCTGTGAATTACGCAATGTTGAATTAGCCCTCGATTCCATCCACAGCTCTTCATTACCGATGAATTCCCTTGGTGTATGCATCGTTCTCAGAAATTTAGCGAAAGCACATCGACCTATTGGTTTAGGTGTTTCCCTCGATCTTATAGCGTCATTCACGAGATCAACGATATTTGAGTCTTTAATTGGTACTCCACAGATAGACACGACACCAGAAGAATCCCAAGAAAATTGTGCTGGTGGCGCGTCGCGCAAACGACGTAGCAGTAGTTTAGCCTTGCTACGGAATTTAGTCGGTATACTTTCAATGATGATGGAATCGTTCATACTGTCGTGCGTATGAACATCTTCTTTAACAGAAGCAGACAGCCGAGTATCTGTTGTCGTCATTAGTGCACGGTACTGCTCAGCTCTCTCGTCATCGGCAAAATGAAGATAGCGTTGTAAGACAATCAGATATGCATGCCACTTTTCTCGCTCATTCTTGTGTGCGGTAGAATTCAAAATTTCATTCATCTCCGTGTCCAGTCTGGTCAGCACAGCGTCAATTCCTTGCACAGGTCGTGACGTATTAGTGTCAAGAGTTGGCTGTCGATGACTCTGCGCACCCATCTGTGATAGATTCTCCTCCGGTATCAGGACCATTTTTCGCGCGTGCTCCATTATTTGCTGATCAAATTTGACAGCACAGTGCCCAGTATTGGTGCTAATAAGGGAGGCAGAAACCCACCACTCTGGACAACAAAGCGTTTTTTACTCTTCCAACCACCGTTTTTCGAGGGTAAACGACGGAGAATGGGTGCGTGACGACGTAATTGTTTCCTTTGAGCAGTCTTTAACGGCACGTTACCACAAAGAACGTTCAAGGCACACTCACAAATACAGCGCACGATACCGGAATCGGCTTTACGTAAAACAGCTTCACGCTGCTCCTTATTGAGATGTTGAAGGGCTCTTAATATCGTAATGTGCTTTTTGCAGAGCGGTGAACCTCCTTGCGCCATCACTCGTGTTAAATTGTCGATTCTCTCTCGCAGTATCACTTCTTTTAACTTATTCGCACTGATGATCCTATAGAGAGCATTACAAGCGTAGAACTGGTAGCTCAACCGAGTTGCAGCTGCTTTTTAACTTTTTTCGCGGCACGTATACGAAATGATGGGGGTCATCGGGGAAAATGAATGTACGAAATCGACAATTGTCAGGTGTTGACTGCTTCAAATCAAGCAACAGGTATCCATGGGGTCTAGATGTCGCATCGTGATAGGCCTCTTGTAAAAAAACGAGGGTTTTCAGGATATACTTGGCGTGCAAGATGCTGTATTCGAGCACGATCACGAGGATTTTTGAAAACAACGATATAATTGGCATTCAGCGAGATATCGCGCTGCCCGTGACTCTGATGAAATATGTTTTGCGTTATGAAAATAACACTGAGATTTTTATGATGACTACCTTTAGTAAAGAGATCTATAACACTATTGTTAGATGCCTCACGCATCAAATCGTCGATTATTATGAGTTTTGCCCGTGGGTCACCAGCGTAATCTGTACTCTGTGGTAAACCCTCATGAAACTCGATTGATGCACCGTACTCCGTGTATGCAGGTTGCCACTCGGAATAATAGAAAATAATTCTCTCGAATGGTTCACTGTTCATACAGGTGATAAATTTCAAGAACTTTTTCACAAAATACGTCTTACCGCAACCCGTGGGGCCGCAGATCATTGACGTCCAGGGATGCTTCCACCGCGTGTCCATCTGTACGAATGAGTCAATTATTATAATTGCAGTGAGTGATAAAGACTTGGACTGGTAGGAAAATTTATCAAACGTTTTATTTCAATATAAAATATGAATATTTACATTATCTACATTATTTACATTATTTACATTTTGATAAAATGGATTACTCTTTGTAGCCGTATGGCGGCGAACCGTATTCGCCATCTCGTCTTCGTTTAACGCTCGACGGTTTACATTTTTTTTTCTGCACGGGTCACGACGTGATGGAACGGTGTTCGACGAATCGCGTCAAACTTCACCTCGATAGGTTCCACCGTGTCGCCAACTAAGTCGCCGCGTATTGTTTTGTAATTTATTAATTGACTATTCGCGAAATTGAGAGTTATACCTTTCTCTTTACAAACTTCCGCTTCAGTACCGTTGGGCGCGCGTGTTATGAACGAATAAAATTTAGGTCCTCCGGAAACGAAGGATTTAATATAACAAGCTGGTTCAAGTTCGTCTGTAAGGTCCCCTAAAAGCTTCCCTGTTGGTGGTTCATATTCATCAGGATTATCGTTTGTCACGTAAATAACCGAGTCGGTGTCGCAGTAAAGTGCTCGTCGATCCAAACGCTCCAAATAACTGTATCGTTTTAAGCGTGCCTGAGCTGTTGTATACGCAGCGATTACAGAGTTCGCGATTCCTGAGGGGATTACGGTTTCGTCCCTTTTAATGTAGCTGACATATAATATGTGATGACTTACAGGTAGGATACCTGTAATTTCGTACTCCGCACTAGTCAGTAATTCCACGAGTTTTGCGCGTTTTGAGACTATCGCGGTTTGCGGCAAATTTTCACGCTGTCCAAACTTTCCCCAAAACGAGTTCAGACACAACTTTGCTACTTGGCGTAGCCCGGGGTATTTCGTTATCGCTTCATGAGCTAGTTTAACCCCCTCTGATCGCTCAAAATCATCGATATATTTCGTTCGAGCTTCTTCGTTGCCCACACACTCCACGGGCCAGCCGCTAGATTCTTGTTTAATTTTTAGAAAGGTGTTTATGTAATCCGAGAAATGACCGCCTGAACGTGAATCGCGGTCATACTGTGTTATCTCGTATTGCCAAATTTCCTCTACATGAAGCACTCTATACCCGCATGATACGGCTTTTCTCAACTCGTCGACTACCCATGTACCGTTAAACAAACGCTCTTCAGGTCTTTCATGTGTACACTCACTCTGATTCATACTTTCACAACAACTACGACATAGAGCGAATAACAAACGCTGGTGCATACGCACTGGTAGCACTGGGTGGTTAAGATTGCGTGGCGGTAAGACAGTGCATTCGACAAGACCTTTTACTTTTGTAAGATCATTATTAGTACCGCTTAACTCCATACACTCATCGCCCACAAACACTTTAGGGTGCCCCACGGGACGCTTACCGTATTTACAAACGTATGGATATAACGAACATACATCGACGTATCGTATCTGCTCATCATCTTTAGCGTCGTAGAGTGTGACCATGTTCTCTGTACGACCGCCGAAAAAAGCATCGCGGGGGTTAAGTGGTTCTGATTGAACTAGATTATTATCTCGAACGAAGTCCCGCATTTGTTCATTAGCGACAAGCATACGATTATATTCACACTCCCAAATCTCAGTCAGGTTGTAACCACTATTTCGTATCTTAGAAGCCGCAGCTGTTGTTCTCTCGTGCCGTTCGTTCAGGGATATACCGTCGCCCTGTGCCCGATCTCTACTGGCCAAAAAACATTTCGGACAGCCGTGCCAGTAACAACCGTGGAACTGTAGTACATGTGTAGCGTTCGATGTTTCGTAGTAACCATCTACCATTAAATTCATAGGTGGCTTGAACTCACGCGATCGACCCGCGTGGATAATACGCTGTCCAAGAATATGCTCCATCCATACAAGCCAGCTAACTGCTTTTTTCGATTGATTATTGGCCCATCGGTATCCATTTCTAGGTATAATACCAATCGTATCGTTCTTAAGGAAATTCTTCCTAAAAATGCGAAAGCAAGCAGATGCTATCGTTGTGCTCTCATCGAATGGACAAACAGGCCCTTTGGCTATGAAAATTTTTCGGAAAACCATACAGGCCTGTCTCAATATTGTAACATCGTTCTTACAGTAGGCTACGATTTCTTTTTGAAAATCGAACACATAACCCGTTTTTTTCAATTCGCGATACCACGGTACGAATACATTATTACGCACACTTGTTGACATACTATTGGGCGAGTAATACTTCATCGGGGGTAATTCCCCCACATAATTATGATTCTCTGGGGTATTGAAGAGATGAGCGAAAGTACCTTTAGCTAGGGCATCAGTTAACCCAAAAGACTTCGGGAGCTTACTCAGAGACATGTGGAAGTAGTGTAGACTATCCAGAAACACGAGCTTACCGATACGCTGTGATGCATTTTTCCAAAGAAAAAAAAACGACTCCCTTCTCGCATTCACAAACCTCGTTTAATAAATTCCCCCTTCCAAATTTGTTTAGGGCGCCAGCCGCCGAAGCGACAATGGAAGGGACAAGATGTTAAGTTAGTAACAAAAAAAATAATTTACCAAAAAAAAAAAGAGGTGATTGCCGGCTAAGCTACGAGTCGATGATCTTACGGTAGAGTGGGCGGTTCGTAATTTGCTCAGTCAAGTAAATAAAATATTTCCACATAAATAATCAAACAAAATAAATAAATAAAACACAACTTCAAATTAGATGGCAACCAAATTCGTTCCTTTTATTATTATTTTCGGGAGGTCCCGAACGATTGCAAACTCCACAAACAAAAAAAAAACAAATAAATAAATAATTACAAAAAAAAATTATGTCACTACTAAAATCTACAACGGCTACTCTATTCACCGCCGAGATTTTCTACCCCGCAATAACCGCAACGGTACCTCCCGGTCCAAAGCGCTCGAATTCCCTACTTGCCCTACTATCTTAAAATTTATCGCCAAAAATGGTCAAAACGGTTAAAAATACGGTACCTACGCTAACGCACAGCCCCGCAGTACCAGCTAGAATTTTTATCGCATCAAACCGGACCAACACAACACAAATATGACGATCTTTGGTACCGCTACCCAAGGGCATTCTTTTGAGAAAAAAAAAATCTAATTATTACATCGAAGCGAATCTGTCGCGCTTATGTCAGCGGTACCCAAAAATTCCCAATAGGTCGCCCGCCGACACCACTTTGCGGTCGCTTATAAAACAAACAAAAATTTTAAAATAGTAGCGCGATTGATTTTATTATCGAGTCCCAAAAATACGAGGCAAGGAGAGCTTACCGATTCACAGTCGCCGTTCTTCGCGATGGGTCCACCGATTGTCTCTTGTTAGTCCACAAGACACTAGCAGTGCTCTCGCTCTCACGCACCCGTACTCCTCGACGTTGTACCAAAGACAAAAATTTTTACGAAGATTCGCACGCTCTTAATCTTTTTGCCCCACTTCGCTCATATATTCGGCCCTCGTCGACTTTTCCCGATCTGCGGCAACCAATTAGGGCCTGTGTCACGCGTCAACGACTTCGCGCAATACTCGATGTTCGAAATACTCGATGTTCGAAATACTCGCCGTTATAATATTTTATCGCCTCGCTAATAATATGACCAAAAAAAAATCGGCCGCTTTGCGAACCCCAAGGGATTAATTCCAATAATAAAATATGACGGGTTGGATTATCCCGAAGCGTGGAAAGTCCTATTCCTTTTCTCGGGGCTACTGCTGAGTGGGGAGGGTACCCTGTGGGAATTCCATGTCAAAATCAATCGTGGAATAACGACTATTCCTGGTTTCGCTCTCCGCTCTCGCTCCCTCGGCGTTGACATAGAAAAAAATATACAAAAACAGTTCCTAGAGATTAGTACAATATTCCTATATAATTTAGCCTGGTGGAATGCCTGAATAGCGGTCGAAGAGCACAGTGCACGCGAGAGACTGCTCGGTCCCTCCAAAAATCTGAATTTTTGGGACGCTCTCAAAGATACGCGTCACAACGCATAGTGATAATTTTCGTACCGTTCATAATCAGTGATGGTAACTGCGTCTTCTTTTCATTCATAAAATACCGGAGAATGAATTGAGCGTCGAAACCCCCGGCGTTATGGGCGATTAAGATTGCACCGGAAAAGCCCTTAATTTCTTGCATAGCTAACTCTACCAGTTGAGCTACCGGCCTGTGTCTGTATACAAAATCATGTATACCGCAAAATTTACATGGCTCCGCTATAGAGTCATTGTAGTAGCAGTTTGTACAAACGCGTTGTGCAACACAGAGGTTCGGCTCATGCACGCGCGTGTCGGTGGTACCCTCTAGCGGCGTACACTGTTGCGTTTCGAAATCATAAAAGATAAATATTTTGTCTTTTAATTCTCGATCGTTTGGGAGAGGCCGCATGAAACACAAGTGATTGTATGGTTGATCTGATTTACAAGTTGCGCAATAACCTACGAAGCACACGTGTTTTTTCTTCCTCACTAGTGGTCTGATCGTGCAAAAACAGTCGGGGCAGCGTTTAATAGTTGCGCCAACACTCCGTTCATTTTCCTTTTTCCTTGCGAGCTCGGGGGTTCGATGATTTTTAAAGCATTCCTGTCCGAAAAAAACACGATCGCACGCTGCGCATCTAACCGTATCTCCTGTGCGAGGATCACATGGAGGTGCCCTGAGACATCGTGTACATCTTTTGTTCCCGACGCATCTATGATCTAACCTTAGATATAACGTATCACACGACGTATAGAACCCAGTGCTACGGACAGCCCCTCTAAGGTTGAGAATTGGTTGGAAATGGTGTGAGCGTTCGTAATACAGAATATACAATGTGTATCGGACCTGTCTTACAGTGCTTACTACAGTTTTCGTACCATTGAAAATCGATCTCCTATTACGTAGTCCTAGGGTCAAAAACTCAAAGACGACAATTGCAATACCGTCTCGTGCCAAGTATTCCTGATATTGAGCGATTTCATTCACACCGCAGCTATCTTTCGGTACTCTAACATTCGCACGGCGCGTAAGCTCGAGCGCTGCAATTTTTTGGTCCGAACCGTTGATTTGTCTTACCCGTTGCCACTTAGTATGTAAATCGCCCGTGCGAATGTCCCCCCGTTCCGCGTGCACCAGCGCTGCCGCTAACGATCGTGGTAAACATAGATTGTCGTTGTTACATATTGTCAAGATGGATCTTTTTGCTACACCCTCGTGTGTTAATCCTTTCCGTCGGCCACGACCCTCGACACCCTTCACAACGCACGTTTTTATGTTGCATTCGTCATTAAGGTCAAAAGATTCCGGACTCTGCGCAACGCTACTTATGAGGTTCCATAAATCTTGGAACTCGTAATCACGAGCTGGTCGAAAAGACAGCCATACGGGGCCGTGTGTCAAGTTACTCGCTGTAAACGATATTCCTACATAATCCCCACCCTCGCAGGAGTTGGTGATGTGGGTGAGAAGATCATTGAACGCTCCTTCGAGCCAATTCATTACGCTAATTTCTGGTGGTGGTTTGCGAATACGTAAGGTCGTCTCACGACCACGAAGTTTAAAACGTTTAAAATACCGTACCGTCTCTTGAATTATTTCGATTCGAATACCCGGTGGTTGTAACTCATTGTATGTGGTGGGATTTCGCCGCATTCCAGCTCCCCTCTGTATTCCTGAAGAAAATAGACGGTCTGCATTTTTGTTGTATTTATTTTTCATTCCGAATTACATTTGATTTTTCGTCGGTGATATTAATACACACGTTTGTCCTGTATTGCACCACTTCCGATTATTTACCCGGGTTCATCACCCCTTCAAACCACGCATCGTCCATCAACGTAGGGTATAGCCCTAATTGATTCTCCGGAAAGTCTTGTTCTTCAGGGGTATCCTCGGTCGGTTCGACGCCGTTAACGGAGGGGTCATCCAACGCATCGAGTAAATCAACCGTACGTGATGATGTTTCGGCCTCGCACGGCTGATTATTTCCTGTATCAAGTGTGTCTGGTGATGCTTCTCCTCGATCGGCTATTCAAAATTGGATTATCATTATTAAATTAAACTTATCAGTTCGTATTCTTGATGAAGTATAGACTACGAAAATTTGCAAAATCCATTCATTCGTTTTTGCAAAGTGAAATACTTACGATATGCATGTTGGATTGCTTCAACCTCTTCCACAGCGCGAGCTGCTTCGATGACGGCCACCATTATCGGGTCATCGTCATACGTGTGGTTATCACCGTTATTGACGCCGTGCTCGAACTCCGATGAAGTCTCTTTTGATGTTGAAAAATAATTTTCATTATTATTTTTACTATTATTGTTATTGGCTGGATATTAATAAATTAATTCTTAGACCCACCGGAATCAGGGTCTTGTGTGTGACGCCACTGATCCTGTTCTTCCACAGAGCGCGTCGCTTCTATTAACGCATTTTCATCTTCTTCGGTCGAGCCCTCGAAAAGCTGTGCATAAACTGTAAAGAAAATTTATTTCCGTGAATATAAGATAAAATTTGTATTTATGTAGGCATGGTAATTATTATTATTTAGTCAAATTGTTATATAGTTATTGTTATAAAGTTGTTATAGAAAACAAAAAGGAAACATGTGGTCACACTGTTAAAAATGAAACTTACAACTTAAATATTGGAAATTACTGTTCAAGTGTATATTAAATTCACAAACGAAATTAAATTTTTATACATGTATTTTATCATGAATGACCTATACTTTGCGTGTTAAATCAGAAGTTAACAAATTTGCCCCGGACTGCTCTAGGGGCTGAACTAACCATAGGGGGATGAACATTTTTTGAGGGGGGTGGTGGCGAGGACTCCCAGATTTCGTATCTGAAAGTGGTCAACCACTCGTACCGATGACCCAGTGGATGACCTATACTTTCAATGTTAAATCAGAAGTTAACCAAATTGCCCCGGTCAATTCTAGGGAGTGAAGTAGCCATCGGGGGATGAAAATTCTTCTTCAGAGATAATCGGCAATGATCCCCGATCACGCACTCAAAAGTGGTTATCCAGTAAAGGTGGCCGGGGTAAAATGGATCATTTGAGAATTGGGATTTAAAAATTTTGAAATCTTCAAATGTTGAGATTGGTTATATAGTAATTAACGAATTACCGATAGTAGGAATTACTGACAGAAAAAATCATCGACGGTAGAAATTACCGACGACTGAATATCTTATCCACGAGTAAGCTTAAGATCTATGATCAATAAAATACCGATGGTAGGAATTACCGACGACTGAATATCTTACCCACGGGTAAGCTTAAGATCTATGATCAATAAATTACCGACGGTAGGAATTACCGACGACTGAATATCTTACCCACGGGTAAGTTTAAGATCTATAATCAATAATGCTCTTACCTTGAATTTCATTGAAAATCGCTCTGGCTGTAGGGGTGTCTTCGAACTTGCGTCGCTCGAGCTCTTCGTACATGCATCGAAGCACTTCATGCCCTTGTAGAATACCTCTATTATGGGCTACCATTATGACACGTAGAAGTGACCACCACAAGATCAATTTTAGGCGTTTAATGAGTTTTTCGCCCGATAAATCTCGTAAACTCCTACACCAATTACCGTCACAGTTTCGTCTAATCCGGGCACTATGAATTATCGCTAGTTTCAATAGTGCTAAAATACACGATCGAATGGTGTGCTCCGACATTTTTATGAGTGTATTATAAATTTTTTCACCTCTCTATCGTACGGTTGTCGCTCGACTGACGTGATTTTAATTCGTATAAAATTTAGAAATTTCAGCAAAAATCAAGTAGTCTCACTAAACCGAGCGATCTTTAGACTGTTAAGAATGTTTTGAAAACACATTGTTGAAGTTTCATTAACTCAGAGTGACAACCAGCATCGAACTCTCCACGCGCCGTGCAGCTGCAACGTATCATCTTTCATGTTATCATTTCTCTTAGCGAAAAAGCACATTTTGTAGAAGACACGTGGATTTTTGCTAATCTTGTAATTTCTGCATCTCGTCAAAGAGAATATGCATCTCGAACATTCCTGTAGAGAAACGTGCATTTTTGCTAATCTTGCAATTACTACATCTCGTCAAAGAGACTATGCATCTCGAGCATCAGTCTTTCGTTGTCTTTTCGACAGGTACATTAGACCGCGAAAACGAAAAAATGTATCCGACGTACGCGTGAAGTGTTTTCAGTAATGTGATGTGGTTTTGCCAAGGGTTGCTTGTCGAAGCATCGAGTGTGCTTCATATTAGAACGTCCGGGATGAGCGACGCGTACGCGGTTCTGCAAACCCTTTTGCAGAACCTCTACATACAGCGTAGGCAGTGCGTAGAAGTGGCAGACGAGGACTTAGAGCACGGTTTCTCGTGCGTATTAGTGAGGAACGAATACGTGCACCGGTGCGACATGATTAGTGTAGATGACGATGGCTATTGCGAGGTATTCCTGGTCGATATCGGGGAAATCGCATATAGCTATCGGGAAAATTTGTTTTACGCGGACGATCTAACCATCGCTATTCCGCAGCTACGTTTCGAATGTGTGCTGCACGGCGTAGCTGCGGAAGAACTTGAGGGCCTCAACCAAGCCGTTGAGGCCTTGTGTGCCGGCTATGTGACTGTTGCTCCAGTCACATTTGAGGCCGAGGATCTTCCTGTGCGGATCATTAATACCGACGGCCAGGATATCGTACCCATATTGATTGACGAGTACAATCTCAATATCGGGTACGATATGAACGATGAGGACGAAGGTATTGACTCCTGTGACAGTGACATGAGTGAGTGACAGGAGTGGGTGACAGGAGTGAGTGACAGGAGTGAGTGACAGGAGTTAGTGACAGGAGTTAGTGACAGGAGTTAGTGACAGGAGTGAGTGAGTGACAGGAGTGATGGTGATACACGTGACAGGAGTATAAGGAGTAAGTAATAATTTTTCAAAACCGCTTTTAAAAATTAGATAATAAATAAAATAAATTAAAATTTTTTAAAAATCTCGGGGGACCTCATCCCTGTAGATCGCGAAAGATTTCCGCGAGCAGCAGCGCGCAGCGGTTTATACCGTCGTGAGCCGGGGCCACGCTGTTTGCACGGAAATCATTCAATTTCGCGGTCCGGGTTTTAGATCTGGGCCCCGGACTAAAAAATACAGAGCGGTCTTACAGAGATTCGTCGGGTTTTCTGCCCACTCACTAATATTACTAATAAGAATAATAATAATATATTTCCATAAAATACAGAGCGGTCTTGCAGAGATTCGTCGGGTTCTCTGCCCGCTCACTAATATTAATTATAAGAATGAATGATAATATTTGTGAAAAAAAAAAAAAAAAAAAAAAAAAAAAAAAAAAAAAAAAAAAATACAGAGCAGTCTTGCAGAGATTCGTCGGGTTCTCTGCCCGCTCACTAATATTAATAATAAGAATGAATAAAAATATTAATAAAAATAATAAAAAAAAAAAAAAAAATTACAGAGCGGTCTTGCAGAGATTCGTCGGGTTCTCTGCCCGCTCACTAATTTTAATAATAAGAATGAATAATAATATTTATTAAAAAAAAAATATATATATATATATATGTATTACTAGGGGGGCTTCGCTCCCCTGCGCGCTTCGCGCGCCAACCCCCCACTTCACAAATAAAAAATTGAAAACACATCAAATAAATAAAAAATAAATGTTATGTATTCAAAATCTATATATTATTGGAAAGTTATTAAGTCCAAGTTTATGGAAAAGACAATTTGTGAATGTGAGTAGAATTATAAATTTATTTTAAATTCTTGATGAATTCGAATTATTTTCTGTTGTGAATTTCAAATCCCCTTCGATCATTCCATGTCAATTTTTCTTGAGTTCAAATCTTGAGTATCAGTGATCACTTATTTCCGGCTATGGGTTTGCAGGCCACGATGATTCATCTTTCGTATTTTTCGGACACACGCATTTATGACGTTCTTCTTAAATCAAAGCGTTCGGTGGAAGTTCGGTGAGGATGGAAGAGAATCTCTCGGTCGATGAGGATAAAATCCAGGTGGTAGAGGATTGAAACCCAGAACGTAGAAAACAATAATAGGCAATATTAATTTTTGAAATCGAGTTAGAAAATAAGATTGTTACTGAAATATTTCTCTCCATACAATATTATCAATTTCGTTGGTGTCGTCAAGATTATTTTGTATTTTAAGGCCATTTGGTGATGTACATCGTGACAGAGCTACATACAGTTGTCCATGGCAAAATAATGGTTTATGAATAAATAATCCTACTTTATCGAAAGTTTGTCCTTGCGGATTATTGATAGTCATTGCGAAGGATAATGTTATTGGAAATTGACGTCGATGTAAAATAAAAGGCAATTCATCATTTTCACTGGTTTGTAATTTAATTCTTGGAATATATACGATTTCTTTTCTGTGTTCTCCTGTCATTATCTCGACTTCTATATTACTTTTGAATAATTTTCTGATTTTTAATCTTGTACCGTTGCATAATCCGTTATTAATACTCAAATTTCTTAATAACATTACAACTGCACCAATTTTTAATGTTAACTTATAATTTGGAAAGCTAGGTAATGTAATTGAATTTAGGTATTCTATAGGGTATTGTAATTGAACGTCCTGATCCAACTGATCAATCCCCTTATGTGTCACAGTATCAATACCATAATAGATATGTACCACGTTATCTATTTTCTTTAATATTTTTTCGTTCAATCTATTAACGTCATCGTTATGACATGCTAATATGGTTTTACTTGATAAATCTTCTTTTGAATCAATAACTGTCCCATAAATATCTGTGCATATGTCATCAGATCGCCAATTATCAGGAATAAGTACTCGTTTGATCAACCCGTCTCCCACTGAAAGCAACCACTCGGAATGCGTCGTGTGTGAAGATCGCATATTTTGTTTTAAATTCAATGTTTTGAATAAAAACCATAAATGTGAATACTTTATAGTTTGTTCAATAATTGCAGTTTTAGTCCCGTATTTAAGGACAGGTAGTACTTGTCGGAAATCGCCACCCAATATAACGACTTTACCTCCAAACGGCTTTTCAGATCGGCATAAGTCTTTTAGGGTTTCATCTACCATTTCTAAAGCTTTTTTAGGAATCATCGATGCTTCATCCCATATTCATTAATCTTCTATATATATAGCTTCGTCTATATTCATTAATCGACGTCGTTCTTCTTTATCTTTAATAAAACACGTTTTTTGATGCTCATCAAAATATAACGGAAGTTTGAAAGCTCGATGTGACGTACTACCCTGTGGTAATAAAATTGAGGCGATTCCGGTCCAAGCAACGGACAAAATATTTTTATTCTGACCTAAAAATGTGTTGATTATTGCGCTATACAAAAACGTTTTCCCTGTTCCTCCAGGCCCGTCCACGAAGTAATATTTATGTTCAGCAGACATCAAAGCTTTCATTATCGTTTCAAAAATGTTCAGTTGATCGGAGTTCAATTTTCGTTTCATTTCCTCGCCTATCATGCTATAATTTAATCGTTCTTTTTCTGTTTCACCACTATCTTCAATAAATATCACGTCTATGTCCGGAATAGGCAAATTGAAATGCTCGCAAGAGAAATTTTCCGACTGTAATATTTTATCGATCTCTTTTAAGGCCCTATATTCATTATTGTCGCTATAACCTTCACAAAGATATGATTTAAACTTTTCCCATAACTGTAAGCCGTTTGGAGTGGAATCTCCGATCAAAAATAATGCAAAAAATTGACGCAATTGCTTGGGCATCATAATGTTGGATGCTTCTTCAAACAGTTTAAATATTTCTTCCTCGGTATCAACTAATCCCATTGCTAAGGCTGTATCTCGGAATGTTTTATAACAAATATTTTCAAACGTTTTGAGGTCATTATAACATGTTGCTCCAGTTACACGATTTAATATCAGTTTCAGATGAAAACGTTCAATATCTATTGGGCTAACAGAACAAACACGACCGATTGTTTGTGAATATTGTTGCCGCCTCACCCATTCTTTTTTGCTGGCATTGAATGAGTAATTAAGTGGAATATTACGATACAACATGTTATGAGCGCGTGTATCTTTTTTATTAAAATCAAACCATGCTGTTAACGTCGTTTTACCTTTCCTCTCATCTCCTATTACATCTCCTTCATGGCCTTCTATAAAAGTAATATTTTGTTGATGTTCTTCATGGACTGCCAAACGTATATCTGCATGAGATCTACCCGAGAGTGGCAATTCTTGCAATCTCCATGCCGCTTCCATTGGACCGACGTAACGGGAGTCCAGAAATGTCGAAATTTCATCATGAATTTCAGTCGCTTTCCCGCTCGTTTTCATTTCTATCAAAGCCCGATCATGTCCCTTGTGCATATATTTATTGATATATTTAATAGCCATTATGGAGTGACAACTTTCTACGTTAATATGGCAACTGTATCTTTTAAGTAAATATGGGTTGTATGGTACAACCCACTGATTATGAACTAATTTCAAATTACCATCGACCTTTGCATTATAATATAGTTTTTCTTCTCGATTATCAATTCTTTTGTAAATAGGATATCCATTTTTATTAAAAGTAGTTGTTTCGCAAAATCGCTTTGGAAATTTTTTTACACACATTATTAATATTACCGGCTTTTAAACACGGGCTTGTGCTTTTATGTGGACCGTGCGACATGTGCTTCATTACTAAGTACCGCAAAGGATCATCTTCACTTTTTTTCGGAATTTCAGCTCTAATATATTTGTCAACATCTTCTGGTGTTTTTATTTTAAATTGAGATTGTACTATTAGCAACAAATGCATGTGTGGTAATCCACGTTTTTGGAACTCAATCGTGTAAATATACGCCAACACTTGACCGAATACTTTGCCACTCAAAATATCGTTTAAAATAGACCTAATTTTTATATAAAACAGGCGACATACAATCATAGGAATGTCATTAACTGTTGTCCCCACAGGAAAATTGTTTAGCACACGTTTCAATTCAGGCCAATTTGGATTGCACGTAACAGTTATAAAGGAATCAGGTTTGCCTTTAGCTCTAATAATTGCCATCCCATCTTGGTAATTTTGATGCATATATCGAGGACTTCCAATGAAAGATGATGGTAGAATGAAAATGTTACCTAATCTTTTTGAAGACTGGAACGTGTTTGAATTGTTCAAAGCACTTTTCTTTACGTGATCTACGATTCCCTGATAACATTCAATTCGTAATTGTTTTTGATTCCTACGGAAAAAGTTTAAGCGTGTACTTTCGACCATTATATATGCATGAATAATGTATTGTTGCGTCAATCGTCCGCCTTTCATAATGGGATTAAAATCTTCCGAGGGCCTATAGGCTAAGCGATAAGAATAAAACTGCAATATCGATAGACGTTTGGCGTCATTGCTGGTCTGCCTCATTTCGGGATGCCACCCAAAATCTCCAGAAGGAAAAAAGAGAGGAAACGTCATTGGATCGACAAATCGTGATAATTTGATTAATGTTCTTATTGTTGTCCTATTGGTATCATTATTCTTAGGGTGGACACGCAAATCGAAAGTCGGAACCGAACCATCTTTTGAAATTATTGAAGCCGCACATTCGTCAGTTTGTGGTTTGTTATATCTGCGCGTATCAAATTTAGGACTGCGAACAAAATATAAACTATATTTCTTTGACTTTTTAGCACATTGATGTAAATGTTTATATTTTTTCACAAACGGATTAATTTTATTCAATTCAGAGTTAATTTTCATAATTGTTACAGATTTAAGTTTTGGATTAGACCGTAATCTTTCTTTGAGAGATGCATAATCGTCGTAGATGTAGACTTGTCCACATATCGGTTTTTCATTTTCTTTAGGGTATAAGGTGGTCGGTGTGTAATGATAAACTTGACCTTGAATTTTTAAATTGTAAACGCCTTGTCCAGAATAGTTTACGAACGTTGTCCGGAATGTTGTAAACGCAAATCGATTATTGTAATAACGTATAGTTTTGCGAAACACACTATCGTCAAACAATGAGCGCAGATTTTTCGGATAAGATGATAATGGCGATAAAGATACTTTCCCTCCATGACAACAGCTTTTTTTCGAATAGTCATCCCTCCAAAAAACTGCCTCACAATATTCACAAACATAATCCATGTCGCCATTATCATAATATTCAATAACATCGAAATCGATCTTATTGTTATTTAATGTTATTGGTGATTCTTCCCTCTGATTTTTATGAAACTTTCGTTTACGCTCCAATTCTTTCGCACGATTTTTTTTTGCATATCTTCTTTGACGCTCTCGTCGCTTCGCTAACAAAATTTCTGGTCGCAAATTGACCCGTTCTTTCGTATTTAAATATTCTTTCTTATCATTTATGTATTTCCGTTGTCGTTTCGCTAATTTAACACGGTTTTTTCCGCATACCTTTGTTGACGGGCTCGTCGTTTTTCTGTCGAGTCCATAATAATACTTGAAATTCGTACAAACTTACACTTTGGAGAGTGGATGGTTCAGAGATCTGACTATTTGAAGATCTAACGGTTTTGAAGGCTACGATTTTGTGGGCTCAGTTTGTTTTACTTCATTTTTCTCATTCATCGTTCGCGTTTCCGTCTTTCTTGAGATATTCTCTTGATTTTCTTGGATTTTACACTCCGATTCTTTCATAATTTTTAATTGTTTATGTTTTCGTGTATGTTCTCGGCGTTTTTTTAACAGCTTTTCCCTGTATTTTTCGCGATATTTCCGTTTACGTTCTAATTCTTTGTCGTGATTTTTTTCGGCGTATCGTCGTTGGCGTTCTCGTCGTTTTTCAACCGAATTCATTGCAATAAAAACTCCTACAAATTTCGCGGTTTTTTAAAAGAATTTTCAAATAAAATTTCCAGTATGTGATGACGTGTGATCGTTGAATTCAAATGACTATCTAGACTAACTTCTCAGTATTTGATCGTTCTTTTTTCTCATCAGTGTACATGTCACCGCTGACACATTTGAGACGTTAAATTTATACTCCTTCTTTTTCAAAATTTAAAAGAAAATAGCGAACTGTTCAAACAACGCAATGAGTAAACACAAAAATAAAAACGAAGCATACGGACCTAGTTCGAGTCGAGATTGGAGTGACGGCCAATCCACTTCCAAAAAGAAACCAAGCAAAAAAGAATCAATTCCCTTCTCGAGCAATGAACACTTAAAGAAAATTGAAATTGGCGACCAATCCGTGTAAGTTTTCCTTCTTTAAGTGGCGATTTGCCTGCTTCCTGAAAAAATTACACAACCTTAAAAAAAAAAAAATTTGCATATTATCGAAATTCGCAAAAATGCTTTTAATTTTTCCGGAGAGCAGGCAAACGCTTAGGGTATTCCCAGCGATACAACCCCAAACAACATGAGATTCAAAGATTCGAACCTCGCCTGATTTTTTTTTATTTCGGAAACGTACGAAATATAATTATTATTTCGTACTTATTAAAACTATTATAATTATAGGTCCATAGTTGGATACGTCGAAGAGATTGAGTCCCCCAGAAATATACGCTCGAAAGATTTATCAAAAGAATTCACAATATTCAAATTTTTAATCAACAATTCCGAAGGCTCAAAAATTCAGTGTTGCGTATGGAACAGTGACATTGAGAAAATAATTGAAAAAATAAATTTAAATGAAGTACTTATGAAATGTTTTCTTCAAGTTTACTACGAATTATGGCTTAACTACGTTTCCGGTTGATTTCGAAAGGATTAATTACGATTGTATTCGTCCTTACAAATCATATAGGTTCTTCTGATCGAGACAGTAACCGCAAAAGACACGAATTTCAATAATGGCAACCTTCCTTACGAACTAATCATCAAATCATTTTCAAAAATCACCAAACTGAACACCTACGAACCTGATTATAATGACATCGACACCATTGAATTGAAAGACGTGTTTTCAACATCTGCTTCTGGATATATTCGTAAGTTGTAATAAAAAAAGGCACTACAAATGTTCTCTGTAATCATTTTTATAACAGGCGTCAGTGGATATGTGCGTAATGAATTTGTTTCAACAAATTTGCGGAAAACATCACAAGTTTTCGGAGCTATTACTGACGGACGTTATAAATTAGAAGTGATAATCGCCAATTATGATAAAAATATCAATTTTGAAAGAGGTCAAAAACTTGAATTGACCGGAAAAATCGAGAACGCTGGTAAAAATATATAAAAATAAAAAAATAAAAATCTACCTTTTCTTAAATCGTTTGTATTAAACTTACATCGTTGATCCACAGAAACCTCTGCCTACTTCCACGTAAATGATAAGACAAATGTTAAAAAAATTGATTCTCCAGCGATGTCATTATCAAAATTGTTATCCGGAATCGAAAAACCAAAATTTAAACGATATCGTGACGATCTCACCGAAGCTCATACTTCGAAGGTATAATTCGTTTCGTTATTCGCCAATCCATTTTTCAAAATCGTAATAATTTCCACTTCTTCCATACAGAAATTCAAACCAGCCTAAGCCCCTCGTCAGCCCCCCCAAGACATCAGCCCTCCAAAACGTCAGCCCTCCAAAACACCAGCCCTCCAAAACGTCAGCCCCCGAAAACGTCAGCCCTCCAAATCTTCAGCCCTCGAAAACGTCAGCCCTCCAAAACACCAGCCCTCCAAAACGTCAGCCCCCGAAAACATCAGCCCCCCAAACCGTCAGCCCCCAAAAACGTCAGGCCCCCAAACCGTCAGCATCTGAAAAACGTCAGCCGACACTTTTTTATAGTATTAATAGTATAGAGAGATTAATAATAATAATAATAATAATAATAATAATAAAGCGGTGTGCTATGACGACACACCTCCCCCCCCACTCCTACCCCTAACTCTCACCTACGCTTTGCTCCAGCAAGACGCTAAGCGTAGGGAAGGAGTGGGGATAGGAGTTGAGATAGGAGTGGGGGTTGCCATAGCGCACCGCTTACTACTGACACCCATTGCGTTTTTCATATCATGCCAGGGCTACAGCTGATAAGCCATAATTTATAAGAGTATGCATATGTTATATAAATAGTCGAAAGTTCAACCAATTTGCTCAGAAGAAATTTTTTTTCTGAAATTCAAATTTTTTTTTTAAGGGGGGAGGGATGTTGTGACCCGGAATTTCGGCAAGCAACGTTGCGAAACATTTATTGCACTGTTCGCTGATCGCGAATATTGCAATCGTACCATGCGACATTTTTGTCAATTAAGCAATAATGCTTAATTGACAGCATTATCATGTAGAAACTAAGGTGAACTGGAAGCGACAGCGCCAGTACATCAGCAGTCTTGAATCGACTTCAAGAGCAATCGGTTGGGCTTGCGAGTAGAGTAACATTAGCAAGTTGTAATTTGAATAAATACGTTTTATATTTAAACTTGCGCATTCCAATCCTTTTATCGGTCCCGATCCCTTAAAATATCAATCGATCCGAGTTAGGAAAAGGACTGATCACCCTTTGAGCATTTCGGGCACAACAGCCTTTTGAATCTAATCTTTCACTTCCACAATTCAGTTATTATTGATAATATCCACGATTCACAAGTTCAACAACCGCACTTATAACTTTATACTTTTCGCGAAAATGAACCGTATTTTGCGGTATCCTACCGCTGCCACCAATTTATAAACTGTAACGCCCGAACGTTTTTATTCGAACTTCGAACAACACCAACGATGTGTCCTCCTGGGTCCTGTTGACAAAGGGTAAAAGCCCACCTTGCGAATCGGGAAGTTAAAAGGAAATTAAAAAAAAAAGGAACTGCTCACTTCGAGTATCGAAAATATTCTGTTTTATTCTCTCCAAGATTTTTGAATCCAGGCTAGGATCAACTACAGAACGGTTCCCCTACCAAACCCTCGCGGAGCCAATCACACATGAGTTCAATAAGAACAAGGGAGTACATACAGAGTATTTCCAAATTCCTATGCATGCATTTCCTCACGCACTTGACGAAGAAAGGGCTTGCTGTCGCCACTCCACTCATCGAAGGCTTGACTGCAGACCTAAACATCTATACAAACTCGATTACATCGATTTACGAATTGATAAAGCAATTTGAAGGGACAAAAATAAATAGATTCCAAATGTTTGATTTTCCTATACAGGAAGATCGATAACAACGGAATCTCCAGCATCGTGCGACTCAGACCCGAGTTACGATTTGCCAAACTTCCATCAAAACATTAAAAGGCGGTCATTGTCGAAGCATCATAACATCTATTCAATATATATACATACTCTGCCAAAAGCCAAATAAGAATAAAGTTAGCCGACAAACTTTGACTTTTTTTCTTTTTCTTTTTGCACATCGTTTGTTGTTTGTTTGTAAGTGTTTGTTAGACAAATTAGAATGTTTGTCGGATAATAATAAATCCAAAAAATCAAAAATTAAAATTTACGTTAAGTTAGCCGATTTTTTTTTCTCAGCAAATCCAAGGTTGCGAATCGACGCGGAATCGTTTGTCGGTCATAAATACTCCAATTATTGTATTTGTCGGATCGTTTTTCGATAGAAATAGCGAAAAAACATATTTGGTGTTATTTTTACGCGCCGGTCATATGACCGTGGTAAATTATCCGTGAAGAATTCTGAATTGGCAAGCGTTATAGTTCAATCGACACAGAATTGTTTGTAGGTCACAAAAAATTCAATTAAAGCGTTTGTCGGTTTGTGGTTCGAATGGAATACGTAAATGACCATTGATAAGCACACCGGCGGTGGGAGGTACATGCATAGATAGCGGCGCGTGCCTCCTACGTCACTTCCGGTCATCCGTTTGGCGAACATAGAGGTTATGTAGTCTTTAGCCTAGAATAATTGTTTTATTTTGTAATTGTTGCGTAAATTAAAAAAATTCAAAGATATTAAAGAATGTTGAAATGGTTAAATACGAGAGAGACATGGCAACGAGGATTCAGTGGTGAGCATTTTTAAAAGTATTTTGCTTTAAAGTATTGAAGCTGTAAAAAGGAGTAAATATTATCATGATGTTGTTTAAGTATCATTTCAAGTTTTTCCTTAATTAAATTATTCTTGACAAAAGAACTGAACAAGAAATTGTATCTTGGATACAATGAAGTAAATTCTAAAGCTGTCCTTGTTCCTGAACCTTACAAAAATGGTTTATGGGCTACACGACGAGTTACGAGGATTGTCAAGTGATAAATCCTGAGACGTTTGAGAAGAACGATTTTTCCTTCAAAGCCTATGTACCATCTCCGGATGAAATTGAAGATTGTGCGATTCCAAGCGATGACGACGATGTTTGAAGAGTCTTGGTCCTAGGAATGTACATAAAAAAAAGCAAACACCTATTTTCATATTTTGTACAATATTTATTGGTTGCGAGTAATAAATTTTTTTAATGTTCTTTACTTCGACTAATCACTGTCTTTGCAAGATTTCTAAACCCCCGCTCTGTAGGCATATGGCATTGAGTGGGATAAGCGGGACGATCGTTGGCAACCACGTTGTACAGTTTACTGCGGCTCAATAGATTATTGTGAGGATTTGTCCTCTGGTGTTATCTAATCTATAAATCGTCGCTATTTCCCCAGAGAGAGATCCCATTTCTTGTTATAATGTGCTAATCGTCTTTCCTTCAAAGTCTACGTACAACCAGCGAACGAATCCGACAATAGTGCGACTTGAAACAACGGTTAACAACGTTCAAAGAATCTTGGTCGTAGGATTGTACATAAATAAAATAGGCAAAGAAAAAATCACTTTTTCCAGACTTTGTGGAATATTTATTTTCCGCGCGTAATAAAAAATGTTTTTCCTTAATTTTTTACTCTTACAATATTTGGATGGCAGGTTTTCAGAACAATAAGTTAATAAAGGATATTGGGATGTCGATTGGCTCCGACGTGTCCAAGAGTAACTCGAGGTTAAGCTCGAGGACTAAATCGTCGATTTCCGCTTGCCTAGAAGAGAATCCTGTCGAAAATTTGGTCAATATCCGCCACTTTGTCTCGCCAGCTCTTCGGAGATATCTTTAGTAGACCGCTGTTCTTTTGTAGAAATGGAAAAAAATCCACGTAAACAATTACTCAATAATTTAGAAAACGTGCTAAAGAGACTCGATATTTAATGCTTGGAACTAGTTGGTTTGGTTTTTTGCCTTGTAACGAGAAATTTCGCTAAAGCGAAAGCTCGATACACGCACTGCCCGAACGCGCACAACACATTCCCGAAAACAATAACAACTAGCTTCTTCCCATGCTTTCCCTCCCCGCCCGCCTATATCTAATAGCAGTGTTGAGCATAGGAGAGGGACAGTGAGCGTTGCGGGGCGTGATTGAGGCGCGGATGACGTCATCGCGGGTCGACAAGTAACGAGGATCGCCAGCCGTCGTCTATCGATTAGGGATCCAACGGGACTCCTGCCGCCATCCATCTCCCACTTGTCGAACTATCATCACGCGTTACAATTACTACCCGCGGCGGCGTTAATGTCTCTTCCCTATGCAAATCAACCAATAGCAAAATTAGAAAATTAGGATAAAATTCGAGGAATAAGACGGCGAGGATAATCGCCATAACCGTTTTGACTTCGAAAGTGATAACGTTTTTCTTCATCGTTACGATAGAAGTGTTAAATTGAGTCTGCGCCAAAATTTAGTTTGTGCTGAGAGTTATTTGGATTTGTGTTACGAAAGGATCGTAAGTTTTGAGCCCTATTTTTTTTTACGCCCCGTGTAACCCCTTTCACCCTTATTTGCCACCGAAACCCTCCCGTAATACCCAATAAATAGATAACGAGTGTCCCCTCGTTATCAGCCATTTTGCCACCTGTCAATACTCATGCGAAGAAGCACCGAGATCCCCAATATACCCCCCACAATTATTTATTAATACCAGTCACCCTATTCCAAATTGTCCTTCCGACAATTTGGGATTTTTGAAATTATTATTATTATTATTTTTTTTAATTGAAAATTCGTCAATCGTCCTTCGGACTTTTTACGAATTTCCAATATAAATTCTTCCCCCCCCCCTTTTTTTTTGTATTTCCCCTTTTACCAATTACCCGTATTATTTATTGACCCCAAAACCCTATTTTTGTGCCACTCGGATTATTACCATAGTTGAGATCACCGAGTTAATTTATAAGAGCCGACCGTTAGGCTATTTTGCCCCTCGCCCTGACCGTTGTCTCAGCCCTCCCCGACAGCTAATGCCCCTGTTTAAATTATATCGCGTATTTGTTCTCCCACTTCGTGGTTTGAGAGTTTGTAGTATTTACTAGTTTTTTAAATATTAATTTCGGAAACGGTGTTGCACCGAATTTGCAACTGGCGCCCATATTTTGTTTATTATAATTTTGTTTCTCGCCATTTTTTTCTTTTTTTTTCTTTTTAATATTTTTTTGTATTTGTTGATTTTTTTTTTAATAATTAAGGTAGTTTCTAGTTTTCAAATAAAACTACTGCGTTGATTATTTATTTCACCCGTTTTCCCCTCCCACCATTTCAGGAGAGAACTTCGGGTCACAGCCTACTGTATGAGCCTCTAGGTCTGAATTTAGTAATCCAAACAGTTTAAGACAAAGTTATGTAATAAATCGAAATTAATGTCTTTTTGGCTTACGGTGATAGTTTTGTGATCACGCAGTATTAATACGAATATGTCGTGGCAAAAAGATCGAAGATTAAAGGCTAAACATACCGATTGTCACCGTCATAACATTTTCGGTTACCGATAGTATTTAATAAGAGAATTAGGAATTCCGGGCCAGTTTTTATTCTGTATATAAATGTATTCAGAGGGATATCTTGAATCTCTATACTCAAGTAATAGAAAAAATGTAAACATGTACATGAGAATATTCTGTGAAAAAAATTTTAAAACAGGAAAATTTTATCTCCACAAAGTGCGAGATACTTTACGCACTGATTTTGTTAAAAGGGATAATTAAATAAATGAATTTCTTCCTTCTCTATGAGGAAGCAAAAATGATATCTACCTCGAATATATACTGCAAGATGATGCTTGATGAGAGTTTTCGAATTACTCGAAGTTACTTGTCGGGCCATGTCGTTTAAACACTGCCAGAAATCAGCGATTCTTCGGCAATGAGCGATGTAGTGATTAGGTATGTACTCCAGTACTCCAGCGAGCCTGAAAGATAATCATTATTGTCAGAATTAGCTTAAGGACGAACTTTAGAGCAATATGGTTGAAATTGCAAATGGAACGAACCTGTATACCAAACTTTTTTCACCCATCTGCCCTAGATGCAACGTTCTCGGAAAATCTCTGAGTGCACATTTTACCGATTTGTCTAAATCGCGAGTGTGACGAATGTCAAGTTCGATAAATATGTGTTCATTTGGGATACGGGTGCGAGTGAATGTGCCGGTACATCCCTCTCGACATAGAATCTTAAAAATGGGAGATTGGAATTCTAAAGCCGCTTCAAGGGCTTTGAAACCTTTTTTGGCGATGATTTCGTAGTTTGGTGCGATTGTTATGTGCGGAATCCTCCTTTCACCACATTTTGAACACAGTTCCGTATCAATTACGCTTGGATTCGAGGACAAGATACATTTGACTACATTGGCAATATTTCCCTACTCGTCAATTTTATACCAAATCGGACGATTGTTGAACTTTCCGCAAAGTTCTGGCTTCCGGAAATCACGAAAATCACTCTTAGCGAAATTTGAGACAAATTTCATCGTACTGTTATTGGAACGTTCTAATAATTGCAGATACTCAGTATCATCAATAGCAGCTGTGGCTAAGATTTGCGCCAGTGAATCAAATGGACAAGTGTTTTTTACAAAGTAAAAGCCGTCTGCGATCTTCACCGCTATATTGGAAAGCGAACCATAGGGAAATAATGCTGCGCGTCTCAAAGCCGGTTTTTTCGTTGCAACAAGTGCGTTTTTTTTGGCGAATTTATGGGTGGAGCTTGAAATATTTACTTCTTTTTTTTTCTTCCTTCTTCGGTGGTAGTGGTACATGTCCAATTGGGGTCGATACCTTGTCCGCTGGAGCATTGAGACACAACTCGAATTTGTCATACGAAATATGTTCTTCGTTATCCTCAAAGCTTCCCGATTTTGCGTATGAGTGTTCCACTGAAATATCGACTTCCCTTTGGTCCTGGTTCTCGATATCGTCGCATTTCGGCACCGTATTGTCTGTGGCTTCGCCCTGTTCATTGGTCTCGATACAATCGTTTATTGTGGTAAAAGAATCATTGGCATAAATTGGAACGCTAGCTTTGCCTCGCCAATTTTCATGCGCGAAGAGATCGGAGTCATTGACCTTGGGGCTTATGAGGAGTTTTAACTCATCCTCTTCCACTTGTTTCGGATGTATTTCGAGAACATCTTCCCGCGGTTTAACATTATTAGCTGTACCTTCATCTCGACGTTCTGCGTTATATTGAATAAGTATTGATGCCATCAACGCGGTGCTTCCGTCGATGTCCCTCGCGTGAATTGCCATAAACTTATCTACCCGAATTGGAAGAGAATGGCCCATAAACGTCCGCGTTTTGAGATCTCCGAAATAAGCTTCGACGCAACTTGAGCTTGCGCGTTTCGTGTTCGCAGGCATTCCAACAGCTGTCCACAGAGGGAATTCTTTTGCCAACTTGGCTAATGGTGTAATGAAGTCCGGGAGAAAAAATAGATTTAAATCAGACCCAGGAGTAAGTGTGTTGCTAGCCTTTAAGAGAAGATTCTCAACCCATTGGCTAATGAACTGTTCCGACGAATTATCGGAGTGTTTTTCCGGCTCGATGTCTTCGTCGAACTCCCAGAATCTCCCAGGTTGCTGTCGTGGACTGCTTTTCTCGTCTTCGATTTCTATAGATTCGTCGTTAATGTTACCGACAGATATGAACTGCTCTAATTTTCTCCTCGCTTCTTCGGCCGTTTTTGCCTGAGGTATCCCAATTGTGGCGTCTTGATTACTTTGAAGCCCCACGGCGCAAGTTAAGATAAATACTTCTTCGAATTCAATTAGCGTTTGGCATTCTACCATTAACGCGACGCAGCGCACGAAGAAGTCTTTCATCGGCTTCTGTCTAATAGATTTGAAACATTTCCAGCGACAGATGAAGTAGATCAAATGTGCAACGTCGACACGAATGATGATAGCAGGTTTCTTCGTTATTCCGCTGTAATTTGATACAAATCTGAAACGAACGAGTACGTACTCCTTTATCGTTTGATTGTTAAAAGCCATACTCATAGCCGCAAGAAGCGCTCGAGAGTAATCACAGATCGCCTGTTTAGGCCTTGGAGCACCTCGATGCAACCACTTGAGGATCCAGTACATTATTGTGACGGTATCGTGACTTTCTGAAAGCATTTGATGAACCGCAACCGTAGTACCACGGAAGTTGAAAACCATAGTAAATAGAAACACATGGCCAGACTTTGTGCCATTTTGTCTTACGAGCATTTTAATCATACTCCCAGTGGCGTCAATGATAATCGTCGAGGTTTCCTTTGACACTCGAATGTACTCTTTGTACGTGTGCAATTGAGCTGGCGAGCTATAGCAAACACGGAAGGGCAAGATTGTAACCTCGTGGATCACATCGCAATATTGTGCCAGAGCCATTTCCTCTATAGTTTTGATGAGATCGCGCGCGTCTTTCACGATGCCTAACTCTTCGTCAATTCCCTGTTTTCTGGCCTGTCGAAGAACGTGATCATTCGGTAGAGTGGGTGCCTCTGTATCACCAGGCCACATTGTTCTCAGTGCTCCACGTTTTCGCCATCCAATACATCCAATCGATTTCAAATCTTTCAGAGCTTCCTTTCTTCTTTCGCCATTGAACGGACGTTTCACTACCTCGTGCTTCTCTCCTGGTGTGTCTCATTTTGATTTAAAAAATTATACCTTTTTTATCAATTATTTTTTCAGCATGACCTCTCAACGTGTTTCCACACTCCTTACATTTACATGATCCTACTATTCTGATCGAATAGGACAATTGGTCTTGAGATTTGCTGATGTCTGCTCGTTTGAAGACAAATGCGCATGGAAGCCGAAATTGCAGCCAGAATTCGTTGGCAATGATATTGGACCACACTTTTGGTTGCAATTTTGTCCTACTGTGTTTGAAGTTGTCTGCATTCTGCGGTTTCATTTTGTTCCAATGCTCCTCGGTCAGGACGAGATCAAATTTTCCTGTATTCGTAGAATTGAAGCTGGAGTTTGAAGATTCGTCATCAGATTCTTGTTCCGTATCGCTGTTTGTCAATTCTTATAGGCTGATATTTTTGTCATCTTGATTCATGGGTAAAATCGGCCCCATTTCTTGTCTAGCACGACTTAAAATTGATCTTCTATCGTGAAAAACATTTGTGTACACACAGCCAGGCTTCCACTGCCCATCAAGGGCTTTGGACATGTCGGTCCAGACTGGGCTTGACCATGTTGGAAGTTGGTTTGTACAAAAATATTCCTTGTATTGCTTGATTACCGACACTGCTTTGTCGATACTGACAGCGCATTTAGGCCCCATACTTGCATTAATGAACCTGCAAATACATGAATAGATGATACTTTTAAATTAAGTAGTAGTAGTAAGGTAGTAGTCATTAAGGATACATTTTAATTGAGATAGCTCTAACGTTTAGTGATGCTCAACGCCCTCAAAAGTGAGTGAATTCAGAGAGAATTTCGAACTCTTCTCGATAGAATAAAAATCGGAAAAAAATCGCGCATATCAACCAAAAAAGGTGCTGAAAAGATTAAGATTGCATAATAACAATACCAAAATGTTATTAATAAACAGATGACGAAAACAATTGTTTTTTAACTAATTTATTTTTTTCAAATTAAAATAATATATTAATTTTTCTTCCTCATAGAGGAGGCTTTGTTTTCATTTGAAAAAATATATCCATATTTTCATGTCAGGACACTCAGAATAGTCTAAAATGTCAAGAAAAGCGATCTACAAAAGGTTTTCGCGCGCGCGCGCGCGTGTGTGTGTGTGTGTGTGTGTGTGTGTGTGTGTGTGTGTGTGTGTGTGTGTGTGTGTGTGTGTGTGTGTGTGTGTGTGTGTGTGTGTGTGTGTGTGTGTGTGTGTGTGTGTAATTTTGAAAATACAAACACTGATAACTCAAAAACCATTTTAGCTATCGAGCTCAAATTTGGCACACAACTAGAAGAGCAGCTCCTTTTCAGTTAGTACAATTCTTGACTGAATGAATACAAAAATGTAGATTTCGTAGCTTTTTCAAGGCGTGGTCGCTCTAACCTTCGTAAAAATGAGTCTATTATGCTAAATATTTTTTCATAACAGCATTTGCATTTGATGTTGTTTGGTATTGAGTTTGGCGCGAATCGGTCAAGTCAATTTCATTAACTTCTCCAAAATTTTATGTGACATATCGAGCTCATAATTTGGTATATGAACAGAATAATATTCAGCCTTGATAAATATATAATTTAGTAGCAAACAATATAAAAATTTGTATTCTATGGAATTTCGATTTTCGTTTTAAATTAACGGTATCGCATTAACTGCGGAAAAGCTTGAGATATCAATCGCAAATTCAATGTGTGAACAAGATAATATGCAGCCATGATAGATATATAATTTATTGACGCACGGGCAAGAATCCCGATTTTATAGAATTTCGGATTATCAAAAATCTAAGATCATCGCATTATCTTTTGTAGAACTTGAGATTTCAAGCCCAAATTTAATATTTAAAACAAGGATCCAAAGTACAACTTTCCACATTGCTTTCTCATTATTTTTCGGTTTTTACAAAACTTTTTCTATGAGGAAACCAAAATTGATTAATATACTTCCTCATAGAGGTAGCTTTTTAAGAAGCGTAAATAATGAGGAAGCAATGTGCAAGATTCTGATTTGCATCGTTGTTTTTTTCTGTTCATGTTCAAGTTATATTCGCAAATCTATTTGATCAATCATTCGAAAACTTTTTGGATGTAATGGTTGTTTTTGTGACAAACACATAAAAAATTTGTGACTTAACACACATTTTTGAAGAAAAAAGAATTCTATAAAAACCAAATTTCCATGTTTAGAAAAAATTTGGAAAAAATTCATACGTATACAGAAAATGTACATGGAATTTTCATTAAAGAAAAAAGTTGGGTTGACGGATAATTTGTTAAACAATTGTTATTTTCATCGATTTGATAATAACATTTTGGAATGATTATTATGCAAAATTAATCTTTTTAGCACCATTTATAAGCTTGATTTTTTTCAGATTTTTATTCCATCAAGGAGTATTCAAAATTGTCTCTGAAATGCTAACTTCTGTTGGCGTTGAGCACCACTCAGCGCTAGAGCTACCTTAAATACAATAAAAGTTTCAGGTACCTTATTTTCTCAGAAAAATTAGATATTTTCATCAAAGCCTCAATGCGTTTGTGTGCATCCTGCAAGTCAACATAGTCTGTCATTGTCCAAAATATTCATATAACCACTGAAAAAATAGCAGAGTTCAAAATATACCCTGAGAATTAAAATATGGAAGTTTCATTGATAGATAGTTTGTATATAATATTTTAGATTGACGGCTTAATAACCAACGGCTTCTGCAACCTATAGCTGCAGTACTTAGCTGGCGTTTGGAGATGGTATAACATAGCTATAAAACTTCTGTATTCTAACTTGAGGTATCTTTTAAACTGTAGCTTTAATATTCATATTTTGGAGAAAAAATATATTACATTGATTTCCAGGATGCTCTCATAAACAAAGTGCTTTTTACAATATTTAGCTTTCTATATTTATATTCTTTTGATTCAACGAACCTGTAGAAGTTTCGATCGATCATCCACGTTCGATCCACAATCTCCGCGATATCCGGCGTAATCTTGGCTTTCTGCAGTTTCAGTATACTCGGATTTCTGGAAAAACTATGTGTTAAAAAAAACCAAAATATTGCTACGATAATAATACTGATGATTACAAAATAATGATATCGTACACAATATAATTATTAGTACACTGGCAAAAACACTTCACTATAGATGTATAATTTAGTGAAAAAACATAAATAATTTTAATTTTATGGAATTTCAAATTGTTACATTATTTTTATTTATTGTATTAATTTTTGCAAAACTTGAGATTTCAAGCTCAAATTTAGTATTTAAAACAAAGATGCAAATTAGAACTTTGCACATTGCTTCCTCATTATTTTTGGCTTCTTATAAAGCTTTCTTTATGAGGAAGTCAACATCGATTAATATAATTCCTCATGAAAATAGATTTGTAAGAAGCCAAAAATAATGAGGAAGTAACGTGCGAAGTTCTACTTTGCATCCTTCTTTTTAACTGTCGTTATATGTAATTGCAATATTCAGAAAGGACTGCTCTCACCTATCTTTCAATGATATCATAGTGGAGTGAAAACTTCAATGTTTTCCCCGAATGTCGTGAAGAAATCCTCTCAGCCACCTTCCACAGCTTCAAGCGCCCCACCACACGTCACGATGACCAGCCGCCGTCCCGGTCCACGTTGTTCCCGGCAACGCCCGGACGCCGACCCCGATTCACATGAGAGGGAATACCACGAGGGCAGAGAACCTCCCACCGGGCAAACTGATAGCGAGGATTCCACGGAAGATGAAGATGAAGACCGAGGCAAGGGGGTAGAAGGTTGGGAGGACATCCTGAGATTCCATTACACGGCACCCACGCCACCCGAAGTAGATCCGATCTTGGAGCGACTCGGTAAACAGAAACCGTTCAAGTTTGATACGATACCGTTATGGCAACCTCTTCGACCATGGGCCCGGCTGTTAGCCGCGGTGGAATTCATAAGACTCGGACTCTGCCGCGCCCTTAAGGATGTGACACAACTGTTGGTCCACCAACCCGGCCAGCCGTGCCCCATCCACGAGGGTTTGGGACTACGCCCACGAATTGCCACGGCCATCGACGTACATGATTACCCGTCGATGTCCGACGCTAGCACCCAAACAGCTACCCCGCCGGAGACGAGGGACCAGTCTATCCAAGCAGTGCCAAGAGTTACTCACATGGATGTCCGAACCGAGGCCTGGGACCTATCAACTTCGTCAGCTCGCCACAACCACTCCAGAACGCCGGTAGGCATTGGTCCCATAACAACTACGACGAGGACCCCGGACTCTCGAGCTCCGTCTTGCTCTAAACCCACCTCCGAGAGACGAGCGAAGAGTGTATCCACCACTGATCCAGGACCCTCGTCCAGGCCAATCAACGATCACGTCCAATCCCGTAGAGCTCAACGACACCCTGAGCCGGCTCACCGTCCACGGTCACCGACCACCAGCCCAGCCGACGTTGGCCCGCGTCTGGTTCGCTGTTTTAACTGCGGTGCTCGAGATCACCGCAAAAACCAATGTCCGGAGCCTACCACCCTCCATTGTTGCCGCTGCGGCCGACCTGGGGTCACCGTCAAGAATTGCCCCATAGACGGACCCATATGGAGGTCTGAAGGACCTTACGTTCCTGAGTTAGGCCGTAACGTACCACTGCACCAGCTCCCGGCAAGAGACTCCATGAAGAGGAGCAACCCACGCGGCGATCCCTACGGGAAACTGTTCGAGGACCCTCGTCGCCGAGGCTACTGAGGACAGGCAAATACGTCATCACCAAGCTATAGACGGCGTCATTTCCTTATTTCCTTTTTTGTGTTTGTTGTTACGCCACTGCTACTTACGGGCGCGAGCTTTAGTACAAGACGAGCTACCCGCTTAACCTACCCTCGAGCCTACACGGTTTCAAACTAGTGAACCCAAAAACGTTATATTTTTTTTTGTTACGCTACCTGATTATCAGCTACCTGTACCCCAAACGGGGAAAAGATTCACGTTTAGTTACCTTTTCTTAACTATAATAAAATAACCATTCTCATTACCTGTCCATGCCTTATCATTTACCAAACCTCGCCTTGGAGGCCAGTTTGATTTCGCCATATGATGCTAGTTCTTTTTTTTTCTTTCCTCCTTCTCTTCGCTTCTGTTAGTACCGCCGGCCCGTTCACGAGCCTTCCAGCTACCTTACACTTTGGCAGGAGCTGGATCTACAGATCCAGAGAGTGTTATTGAGAGTTTCATTGTTTCGGAAAGTTCCACTTGCATTGATAACAATTCTAGGTATAGATCGACCAGTTCATAACAGGATGGGGCATCACGTTTACAACGTAGGTGGAGGATGAGATCTGGGCCCCGGAGGGGTGGGTCTCGTCCCAGTTTTTCTGTTTCAGATTCCTTGAGGTACCTCCGACCCGCTGCGCTCTGTACAGGAATCTCACTAAGACCATCTGTATTTGCGTGAGGCCGAGCTCAGAAGAGACGGAAAGCATGACGCTCACAACACCTTCGCGACTGGCGCCGTTTGGCAGTACGTTCACGGAGCTCCCATGGGGAGGGGGGTCTGTGACGTGACATTTTGCCACGCCACCTGCGCAGAGTGTAAGCGGCGAGGAGTGTCGGATTTACGACACTTGGGCGGCGCACGTCCACTCCTAGACCTCCGGCAACGAACAACTAGCCCGATTTTATTAATAGGCAACCGTTTTAGATAAGTCTGCGTTAATCAAATATTAATTACTGTTTAGGCATTTTAGAGAATTTTGCTGAAATTAGTAGAAGTTAAGCGTATTCGACCGTAATGTTCTCTCTACAACGGAGTCTCACCTCACCTACCACCAATCAACGAGGAAGCATTCTTCGCCTAGACACCGACTTCGTTCTCGCTATGTGCCACCGCTACGTTATTGTGCTCCGTACCAACTACGTTCGTTTTGCTACCTCTAACATCCCGAGTTCTTTAAGCTATTTGAGATTTGTATTGCTACGTGAAGAAGCTCAACATTTACATCTTGGATATTGGGCCTGTCAATCAGTGCCGCAGGCGGACACCGAACACCTGTGTCCGTGAATTTTGGATGCCTTGGGAGCGCGCAAGAAAATGGGCCGAAATATTACTGTGCCACCCGCCTCCCACAAGACTTACTAGCCTGGAGCTAGACTATTCCACTGTGACTTGGGGTACCGCGGACCGGTCAACCCGGCGCCCCATTCAGCGTGGGTCTAGGTTCATCAGAGGACGAGTTTAATTGCAGTGGTGCGCCCTATGTTGTGAGTTCGAACGCCGACGCATCGCTGGCCATGATTTCCCGCGTGAGGAACTCCGCACTCGCCCAATGATGCTACCGGATCCGAGGGAAAGGACCTCAGGGAACAGAACAATTTTGCTGCATAAAAAGAATGTGAAGAAAACGTGCGTACGAGCACGATAAAAGCAGTATTCGTCATCGGCTCGGCTGCATTCAACTTTGAATGGCGCGCCACGCCGTCCCGCGGGCCTACATCACCGTCACTATTGGACGAGAAGGCTGAGCTACGAAACAAGAGAGAGCGTATCTACATCGAGCGCTAGCGAGAACATTAGGCGGCTCTCGGCGGAGTGGGGGAACACCATCGATCGACGGCACGCGCCGCATCAAAGGCACTTTTCGTGTGGCTGTTGGGCCGAGGAGCACGTGTGACGATCCAGCGAGATACCAGCGCCTCGATCTGCGGAACACCGGTGAGACTCATCCCTCCCATATCTTCTTGTTAAATAAAAAACTCATTGCAGGCTACCTTTATTAGTTTATTGTTGATTTGGTTTTTAGAGTTATGTTGAGTATTTGTGTAATTTAAGGTGCCACTCAGGCACTCATTGTTCTGGTCGATTCGATTCAATAACTTCGTTTCTTTCACTAAGTTAACAACGATATATAGTTTTGTTAGAGGCTTTGAGAATTCACAACCCTTTGATTGAAGATGCAATTTATCTATGTAAAACTTGGCTCTCTGTAACTTTATAAGATTTCGCTACCTTACATTATGCCTACTATACACGCCGCGTTTACATCTCGGCCGAATTGTTATGCTACCTTATTATAGCCTAAGATTTCGTGCTATCTTGTCTAGAATTGAGAATATTATTTCGATTGTAAATGTTATTTAGTTTAGCTTCCTGCAATCCATTGTGCTACCTGATTTACCTTACGGACTTAGTATTGCGTTTCGCTACCTTATTTAATTAAAGGCTACCTTCCATTAATATTGAATATCTTAACTATTTTTAAGCTACCTTTTGGGCACTTTATCTGTCTTTCCCCACTGATAACTTTCCGACTACGCTTTAGAACACTTTAGTATTTCTTTCGCGAATTCATATTCTAACGTTGTATTATTTTTGTTATATTGCTTTGTCTCACGTATTATAACCACAGTTCGATCCATATAGCGCCTCGAGTCACATTCGAGTGCTGCCCAGGAGTTGGTAATAAATACCCGAAATACCTGAAGCTTCGCGTTGTTGTCACTTATTTTATTGAACCAGCCCCTCTACCATAGCCCTACTCAATAATCAAGTGTTAGCCGCGGTCTTTCGTTGTTTTATCTCGTTCTCTCATTTTCCAGCATTAGGTAACTCACTATTCTCGAGGAAAATTTAAGTCGGCCATGAGCCGGCGGTACTTTGTACCTGGCGCCCAACTCCTGTAGTTAGTGATTTACGAACGTCTCTATTTATGTGAGTAATTGATCCGGCTCCTCTATTTAACTTCCCGTGGTTACGTTAAATGACCTGATCGTAGCTATCTTTCCGACTTTAATCTATTTGACGCGAGCTACCTTTCGGGAATTAAGCTACCTGGTCTCAGCTCCCTTGCAGTTATTTGCCTACCTTGTCTTAGCTCTCTTGCGGTTATTCAGCTACCTGATCTCAGCTTTCTTGCAGTTATTTAGCTACCTGATCACCGCCATCCTTCGATCGTAAGCTACCTGATTCGAGCTCCCTGTCGGGAATTATGCTACCTGTTCGCAGTTAACCTTCGATAGTAAGCTTCTCGATTGAGCCTTTTTCACGCCCGCGTGCTACCTGATGTCGTCATACGTACTTCTTCGCACTGAGCTCCCTGATCTATAGGCGTCGTCAATATCGGCCGAGGTGAAATATTTCTTAGTTAAGCCGTGCTTGGTTAGTTGTGATTTTGGAATTTCATTACGCTGGATAATGGGACGAATGAGACCGTTATTGGTGCAGGATTCTCCTCTTGCGGGGAAAATGTCTCACAAATTAGAATGCAGAGTTCGCGTTCTGGACTCGAAAAGAATCTTTTGTTATGGAGATAAACCTCAGTATGTTATTTTCGCAATCAAGCAAAAATAAGCTCTCATCATAGGTTTTGTTTCATGAAGTATTTAACTGGCTGAAGAGCATTGGCAAAAGAGATGGCTTTATCCTCGCAACTTTGCTTCTTAATGACTTCGAATAGTAATTTATGCGGGATATCCCGATTTTTAGCAAAGATAAATGACTCGAATGTTCACGTAGTGTGCTGATGACACTACGAGGAGCCCTAGGCTCATATGCAAGGAAGTTACTATGCGTGTTGTCACTTTTTTGGACACGCCACCAACTATAATAAATGAGGGTAAGAAAGAATTGAAGCGATTTCCTCAGAGAAGCGCTCAAGTGAGCCTAAATCTCATCATAGGACAATAGATCGATCGTGAAGATGAGTATCAAGAGCGAGATATGGCAATTAATTAGTATTGATGATTGAGTCCTGAAATTACAGGTGAGATTCTATGATTTAGGCTCTCAATAAGAGTGGTTGTGCGAAGCACACTTAAGATGTTTTCGAGTGAGAGTTGTTACTCCTCGCGAGGATGCAGTTAATGAGAATGCTGACCGTAATTTATTAATGTCTGCCTTTTAGTTTCATGTCCCGAAATTCAAGTATTATATTTCCCTCTAAATTATTCTAAGAATACGGGATTATTGCGACGTTGGGTCGCAGACGCACAAAAACATTTGATCCTTTATAATCCGTTTAGGCTTTGAAAGGATCTACTTGCAACAGAATTTGATCGTGGTAATGAATTTATGATCTGTAAAAGATATCTCGTGGAGTTCAGAATGATTGGCGAAGGTCACGATTATACACCCATTAGGCTACACGCATAGACATTACTCATAATAGAACCATCTGTATGTTCAAGGATCGAGCTCGAACGAAGCAGAGACTTGTATTGTGCTGTGTAGCTGCGTGACGCGGGCGAATGTTGGAGCAGTTTCAAGCCAAGCGCCCAAAGACAGGGCAGTGTGTTTACCTTTTTTTCCTCTAGCTCGGAGCGTAGTCCGGGCTAGACGAGAATAGGTGAGTTCGATGATTATAATAACGGATTATGCGAAATAATGCGTCGTTGTAATCAACGTTTTAAATGGACAAGGAAAAAGATGGATTTACGAGTGTTGATGCAGTATCAAGCCAAGTAGTTTTAATAAGGGTGTTTTAGAGTGTATGTGCTGATGCAGTATCAGGCCGTACAGGTATTTTAGGTATTATTAAAGGTTATGGATCAGAAGATACTGGAAAAGGAAATGATGGATCTACATGTGCCGATGCAGTATCGGGCCATGTAGTTTTAATAAAGGAGTTTTAGAATGTACGTGCTGATGCAGTATCTGACCGTACAGGTATTTTAGGTATTATTTATCTTAGACTAAGGATAGAAAAGGTGGTAGGTACGATAGGTTTTTGAGGCCTAAAGGAGCTGGGCGTGCTCACGGAAGGAACCGTTTGTGTCAATGCAGTATTGAGCCAAATGGGCGTGCTGGGCTGTGCTCAAGAATTCTTGCACGTGTCGAAGCAGTTTCGAGCCGAGCAAGAATCGGAAAATTTAATAGTTAGGAGGTTTATTCCTGTAGGAAAGATTGATTAAAATTGAAGTGACTTGTCAGGAAGAGGTTCGCTTATATAGGAGCGTCCCCACTGCCAGTTGTCCAGATTTCGGTTATCCGCAAGAACCGCGAATTGAAAAAGTGGGCGTGAGCCACAAAACCGTCGGACTAAGCGATGTACGACCTAGCACGATCCACTATGATAACTCGAAAGGTCACCAACGATTTTGTCGTTGGGGATATATCGTTCCGTTACAACTGTCCCCCTAAAGAAGTGGAGGTTTATACAATTGAAGTAGTTCACATATAGAATAAGTATAAAGCCGCTTCTTTATTCAGCAATGTATAAGTCGAGTTCGTCTAGTATTGACAATGTAGTTGCTGTAAGTACAGGCAATGGGGTGACTGGGCGAGATGTTTCGTTTGAAGAATTTTCCTGCTGTTTTTTGCCGGCAAAGACTGGTGTCTTCTGGTATCTTCTGGTAATCGCGGCCTCGATTTCCTCGTCTTCTTTGGCACGTTTCTCCACGAGGTCTACTTGCGAGGTTGCCGTTCTCTTTCCCAGTCTTATGGGACGGTTTACTCGTGGAGCGAGTCCTAGGAGGGAACGAGCCATAGGAGCCAATTCCGAGGGGAACCACTTAATGTGGTACCTTGAAGTGGTTCCATTTGGGGTTTTTTGTGGTTTTCCAAGCACACTATCCCCAAACAGCTCGTGGATTTTCATTTCATTGTTGATATATTTGAAATGGAATTCTTCTGCTTGGCACCTAATGGATTTCTTTTTTACTGTTCTCTGTGGGCGTCTATCCTGACGCGATTTATCAGGCACAAAATCTCTGGCCGTTATGAATTTGAGTTCTTTACAAGACCACGTTGTTTGGGTCGCGATGGTAGGCATTACGATGCGTTTGGTATGATGTTTAAGGTAAACTGTTGTCGAAGCTTGCAATCGATGGCTATTTATACGCTTTGGTTGTTGTAATTTTCGAGTTCATCAAGTAATATCGGTTGAGGTAGCGAGTGGACATATGTCTATGCGAGCGTTAGACTTTGTTTTGATTTTGCACATAGGGACGTATATCGTGCGTGTGGAAGAGTCCTCGTTCTCGATCGCTGTTTATGGTCTCCAATAGATGTAGGACTGAACCGACGGGGATTGAGAAAAGGACAGACGTGACAACGATTTCAATAAACGAATATATTTTATTTGTTACAAAAGATACGATGATGAATATAGTAAAATGAAAAGACTGTTCTGTACGACTGTTCCCGACGAATGTTAGCAACGGACTGCCGTGTTCACCCGACCCCACTCGCCGTCGTGGCGCTCACAGCGCCGTCTCGATTAATGCTCGAGCATCAATATACTCGAGCAACCACGAGCCCCGTTCCTACATTCGGCCATTCCTGCTAGTCTTCGGGTCCCGAAGAGTCTGGATAAAAAGGTTTCATATAATCGGCGGCCGTTGTAGTAATCTGCGGGCCCTCGCCGTTACCAACTCGAATCACCTCGTAGCGATTTTCCCCTTTAGCTTGTGTTACTTTGTACGGACCCAGAAACTTCTGTTTAATTATAAGCCCGGGACCGAATTGTGTTCTTTTAATAGCGACAAGCTCGCCGACTTTGTATTCGGTTGCTTTTTTGCATGCTCGGTCATGCGTTTTCCGATTTTCTTCCTGAATCTTGAGTAGGTTTTCTTTGGCGAGATTTCGCAGTTCTCCTCGATTATCCTCAAATAGCTCCACCTATTCTTGTTCGATAAGCGATAAAATTCGTGGATCGTCTTTACGTCTCATCTTCACGCCAAATAGTACTTCGAAAGGAGTTCTTCCGATGCTTCTTTGGTAAGTGCTATTCAAACATCCTTGTACCTGATCTACATATCGATACCACTTGTCTGGGTTATCCAACGCGAGCTTCGTTAATATCGGGATTATGATGCGATTGATGCGCTCAACCTGCCCGTTTCCGCGAGGGACTTCCGTGGTTATCGTGACGTGTTCAATGTTCTCAGCTGTACAATAGTCTTTAAATTCGGTCGAGGTGAAAGCTGATCCTCGATCGGTTATGATTCGCTGCGGATTCCCAAATATCGCTTGTTGCGTTGCCAACCTCGAGATAACTTCTTTAAGTATTCGTCGTCTTGGTGGGATAAAGCCATACAAACTTAGAAAAACCGTCGACCACGACGAATAAATGCTTGTATAGCTTGGACGTGGCAGTCATTGGACCTAGATGGTCAACATGGTACGTGGATAAAGGGATATCTCCTTTTGGTATCGGCATTAGTTCCCCTTCTTTCTTGCCCTTCTTTTTCTCTGCCAGAATGCAGGGGACGCAGCAACTAATGAATTTTTCGAGTTTGTCCTTTAGCTTCGGAATATAAAATTCGTCGGTGATGCTTTCACTCATTTTTCTCACACCGAAATGTCCATTTTCGTGGGCTTTTCGTATGATCTCGTGGTGCATCTTTGACGGCAACACGATTAGGTTTTTGTCGCCAACTTTTTTCATCAAGATACCATGTTCTACAAGATAATCTTCGTACGGTTCCGTTGTTAGGATTTGCTTAATCACTCTGAGTCGTTCCTCGTCGTCTTGCTGCTGTCTGATCATCAGTGACACCTTTTCGTCTACAATCATAACTGGGTAACGACTAAGGGCATCTACGTGCTTGAGACGTTGCCCGGCTCGATGCTCCACTTCATACTCAAATTCCTCCAGTAACAAAGCCCATCTTGCGATCTTGGGTGTGATATCTTGTTTGTGCAACGTTTTTTTAAAAGCTTCACAATCAGTCACCAGTTTAAACTTCAACCCTTGCAAGTAGACGCGAAACTTCTTGATCGCCGCGATGACGGCGAGAACTTCAAGTTCATAGGAATGCAACTTTTTTTCAGCATCAGATGTTTTCCGACTCATGTAGTAAACTGGATGGAACTCTTCATCGTTGGTATTTCGCTGCAACAGAGCAGCACCGTATCCGGCTTTACTGGCATCGGTATGTAGTTCCGTCTGAGCGTCTGGTCGGTATATCCGGAGCACTGGTTCCGTGGTCAGCTTCTTCTTTAATTCGGTAAAAGCAGAGTCTTGGGCTGGTCCAAAATAAAACTTTTGGTTGCCCTTGAGAACATCGGATAATGGGCGTGCTATTATAGCATAGTCCCGAATAAATTTTCTAAAATATCCGGTGAGCCCAAGAAAGCTTTGGATGCCCTTACGACAAGTCGGCTTCGGGAATTTGTCCACTGCTTTGATTTTCTCAGTTGATGGTCGTACCTGTCCCTCTTCGATCACATGTCCGAGATAATCGACTTGTTTTTCCAAAAATTTGCATTTTTTCCAATTTAATGATAGTCCTTTGTCGGCAGCTACGTTTAGTGTTTCTTGTAAATTTTGGAATGCCTCTCCTTCATCTTTTCCCGGAACTATCAGATCGTCCATATAGGTGAGCACGCCGCCTCTCCTACTCAGATCCCGAAACACTTCGTCTATAAATCTTAGGAAGTTGGTCGGGCTGTTGCAGAGTCCGAAGGGGGTCTTCAGAAATTCGTATTGAGCTTCACGGGTCACGAACGACGTATATTTCCTGCTCTGCTCTTCGACTGGAACATGAAAATAACCATTTTTCAGATCGAGCACCGAGAAAACTCTAGACGTTGCGAGAGCATCAATCCGATCCTCGATGAGGGGCATCGGATATTGATCGCGTATAATCTTCTTGTTCAATTGTCGATAGTCCACACAGACTCGGTGAGTCCCATCTTTTTTAGCAACAATCACCACCGGACTCGAATACATGCTGTGGCTTGGTTGTACTATGCCCTCCTGTAGCCACTCATCTATCTGTTGATCGAGAATTAGTTTATCCTTTACTGATAACCGACGTGGCCTTAAACAGACGGGCTCCTGATCTTTTAGTACGATTCTCGTCTGGACATTGGTTTGTACTTGTTTCTTCGGTTTTTGTTCGACGATCAGCTTATGTATTCTATCTTGATATGATTTCTTCACGTCAACTTTGCCTGGTTCAATGTAATTGACCATCGTTAACTCGCTGGTGAATAATCCCTCGTTGCCGTCAATATTTAAGCTGCCTTCGTTGTCGACTTCCCGAGATTCGTTTGTGTCGTTCGTAGTCGGAGGTATTTTTTTAATCGTCACGCGCCCTCCTCGAATGGTGATATTCATCTGTTTTTGCAAATCTTTGCCAAGGAGCATTCGCGAATCCATTGCTTCTGCTGTAAACTTCATTCCGATAAATCTCACCGTCGATCTGTAATTCAGCATCAAAAACTCCAACTGCCTTGCTCTGTGCGTTCCCGAATCCTTTGAATACTCGACCCGTCGTTCGTAGTGCTGGACTGCCAATCTTGTAGAATTCGTCGGCACGCAACAGATTTTTATAGCTCCCAGTATCGAGCAATGCCGGGATTATAATCTCGTTGATTTGCACCCTAATGACGTCGTCGTCACTCGTTATGCAATTCACTTTCTCTTCTCTTTTATCAATTTTTTTAGAATTCTCGCATTTCGACGAAATATGACCAAATTGGTTACATTTAAAACACTTGGGCCCCTTTTCTTTATGCGGACATTCCTTTACCTCATGCTTTGCCGATCCACACCCATAGCAGTGAGCTTTTTTCGACGTCTGCTTCGTGTCCTTATTTTTATCATCTTTTTGATCCTCCTTCTTCGTGTCGTGTTTAGTCACCGGCTTCTTCTTGTCAGATTTTTCTCTCATGCGGTCGTAGACCTCTAAGCTTTTTTTCAAATCGTTCACGTTTCGAGCATTATACAATAACTGTTTATTCGTTTCTTCATCGGGTATTCCGTCGATGATATACTGTATAAGCGCGTCGTCTTCAACGTAACCCTGATTTGCGATCGCCTGCATCGCGTACACATACTGACGCGGAGTTTCGCTGGCCAATCTTTTTCGTTTTGACAATTGTGAATGGATCACGGCGCTGTTAACTTCGACTTTGAATTCTCGTATCATCCGACGCTGAAATACAGCCCACGACGTAATGCCTTGTTCTAAAGCGATGTATTGTTTCGCCGATCCTCTCAACATTTTTTTACCGTAAATTACCATTTGAAGATCGTTCCAGCATAATAGCGTACTTGTATCTTCGAATTCAGCGAGCCATTTCTCAATTGGCATTTTATCGTCACCGGTAAAAAAGGGAATACTTCCCTCGACATCTTTAATCGTGAAAGTACTCGCGATGTTTCTCACCGCCTGTCCCTCATCTTGTACCACTGGACTACGTCGATGATAATTGCCTCGCGGCTCATCTACGAATTCTCGTGGATGTTCTTCCACCCGTACTCGCGGTGCAAGATTACTTCGACGCGTTTGTAACCCTTCATCCTCAATTTCTTCGTCATGTCCAATCTCATAATTTCGCGGTCGCGGATTTTGTCGGCGTCTTGGCCGTTGATTCACAGTGCCCCTAATGGGTGACGGTGTCTCCTCCCTTGCACGTTGACGTCGACTGTCGGCATAGCTTCGTTGTGCTTGCCGTTCACTTCGTCTCAGTTGAGATTCTGCATTATTTCTCGGTTGCTCTTCCTCATCACTGAGATCGGGAGCGATTCCCTCAGTTTCGGTTTGTTCTTGATCTTCGACTTCGTTTTCGTCTTCAGATCCCTGTCTCTGAGGATTTTCGATCGCGTCTTTTAATCGACCGCACAGCTCTGATTTTTTTCCTTTGATCGATAGATTGAGATTTCGTAATTTTTCTTTCAACTCGTTTATCGTCATTTTATCAATTGGTTTATCGAACTGTCGATCCGCGTTATCGTCTTTGCTATTTTCGCTAACTAACCTTTCCTGACTCGTCGTTACTTTTCCTGCCTCTCCATTCTCGTTAACCAATTGTTTTTTTCCACCATGGCCTGATTTACCTTGACCCTGAGAGTTGGTTGCTTCGTCGGATTCATCACCTCCTTTGTCTGTCGGTGGCTGCTTCGTGGTTGGCGGTGGCGTGACAAACATTTTTCTAACGACGTAATAATTCACTCAACACTCAATTTAACTTTGTCTCTAAAATGTTCTGTCTTTGTTTTTTTTTTATGTATTGTCTCTTTTTTTTAATGTTATGTCTCTTTTTTTTTTAATGTTCTTTTTTTTCACACGGATCAATTGTTAACGTTTACACTCGTCGAGCGTTCCCCAACGATCAACTTACGCGGCAACACACGCGCCGTCAACGGTTGCAATATGGCTGACTCGCCTTCCTTCGATCACGACGCGTTTACAACTTCGACTTTTCGGCACGCTATTTACTTACGCGCGACCCGACTTATATCTACACGCCCGATCTCTCAACGAGTAACCGATGCTACCGATGACTTTCCGACGTATATCGTTCCGTTCAACTTACAACTTTTCGACTTTTCCCTGCGATACAACGCAGTTATGATCGCTCGCACAATGGCGACGCCGTTCTTGTTACTGTTCGTCTCTTTGTTTTCTCCGTCTTTCTCTCGATTGTCGGTGTTCAATTATTAACTCATAAAAATTAGCCGAGTCTCCAGTGTCGAATCGTGGTTCGAGTTTGGCAACATCTTGAGACGGGCCTGCCTCGAGGGGCTCGCAAGAACCCCCTCGAGGTGAGCCCCTCTTCTTCTCGCTTGACCACGAGGCGACTCTGGAAGATCTCTCGGACCACCAGTCGCCCATTGGCCATTACTCATGTTAGATCAACAAGTGTAACTCTCTACAATTCGGCCTATCTCGACAACTCAACTCGGTTATTATTCATGTTCCTCACACCAATTCATTACAACTAGTTCTATCTCATCCGGTGAAGAACAAAATGTGCATCAATTCAAGACTTTTCAGTGACAATTCAATTAAACAAAACTCAACGATTATTCAGTGCACTCAGTCGATCGCTCTCACTCACACATTCAAGATATTCACTTTGTCGCACTCACTCATTCACACATAAGATTTATTCTCATTCAAAATCGTGTCATCTCTCTTTCACTTCGCGACACCCTCATATTACGTGAACAATATCCGATCTCTTAACATCGTGAGATATTTATAATTAGAATTAATAATAAAACCTACCACCAAAGTATTTCCACTAATTCGAGTGAAATTTATTTTCCCTCAAAATGATTATTCAACAATCGGTTATTATCCCGGACGAGCCCTCAAATGTAGGACTGAACCGACGGGGATTGAGAAAAGGACAGACGTGACAACGGTTCCAATAAACGAATATATTTTATTTGTTACAAAAGATACGATGATGAATATAGTAAAATGAAAAGACTGTTCTGTACGACTGTTCCCGACGAACGTTAGCAACGGACTGCCGTGTTCACCCGACCCCACTCGCCGTCGTGGCGCTCACAGCTCCGTCTCGATTAATGCTCGAGCATCAATATACTCGAGCAACCACGAGCCCCGTTCCTACATAGATAGGTCGTAGTGAAGACACACCGTTTAATTTCATATGGTCCTCCATATAAAGGCATGAATTTGGCAACGAGCTTCGCAGCGGGATTCGAGACATTTAATGCTCGGACTAGAATTAATTGTCCTGGTAGATAACGAGACATATGGTGTGAGTTGTTGAATTTATCCGCCTGACGGCTACGCAGTTTCTTCATCTGATCCTTGGTTGCTGCTATTATGATATAGTGTTCCGGTGGTATGTCATTACCGGGGTGGAGCAGATTTTTCCACGGCTTTAGTGGTTTAATACCGGTATGCAAGTGTAATGGTGCATAACCTGTTGTTTCATGTGGCGTCCCATTGATGCAGCCTTCTATCGACTCTAGCCAATTGACCCATTGGTTGTGTTTACTTCGAGCAAATGTTCGGAAAAAACGCAAGAGTTCCATGTTTGTTCTTTCGGCAGGATTTGCTTGAGGATGCCGTATTGATGTAAGAATGTTGCGAATCCCATTCTCACGTAGTTGCTTCGCCCATTTCTCTGAAGTAAATTGTGTGCCTTAATCAGATAGGTTCGCTTGCGGTTTGCCATACTTGGAAATGAAATCTTTGAGGAGACAATTAAGTGTCGCGTTGGTAGTTGCGTTCCGTAGAGGATAGAGCTTAGTCAATTTAGAGAATACGTCAATTATTGCGAGGATGTCCCTCATCCCAAATTGGCCAGCTGGCAGAGGTCCGTAGAAATCCAAGGATACAAGTTCGCAGGGTTTATCAGGTAAGATATTGCGCATCTCCGCAAATGACCCTTTTGAATAAATTTTATTACGTTGACAGGAGTCACAAGATGCTTACTGCTTACGAGTGAGTCGATAGAGATGGGGACAAAAAAAATCCTCCTTCAGAAGAAGATAACATTTCTTAGCTCCTGCATGTCCATACAGTAAATGGCACTCTTGAATAAGTTTTGTAGCGTAGAGTGCAGGAATTATTGCTCGAAAATTACCACGTATTTTTTTATAAAGAATATGGTTATGGATGCAGTAACCGTCAGGCTCCGGGTTGATTTGTTTTTGTGTTAGAAGCTTTTGGATTTCATTATCCTCTTTTTGATATTTCTCTAAATTATTTAGCAAAATCTGAAACTCGAGAGAAATATCACACGCCAGCTTTGCAATTATAATATGGTCATGTCGTGACTTCCACTCAAGGTCAGGTAATCGACTTAGAATATCGGCAACAGTATTCTTTTTCCCTTCACAGTGTTGGACGGTCATGTCGTAATCTTGGATTGCTAGTGACCATCTTGTTAAGCGTGCGTGTGTTAATCGACCTTCGCGTAAAAAGGTTAATGCTGCATGATCTGTGATTACATAGATTTTTGATCCCAGTAAATACGATCGAAATTTTTGCAAGGACCATACAATGGCAAGCAATTCCTTTTCTGTGGTGAAGTATGTGAGCTCTGCACCCTTTAATGTTCTACTCGCAAATTGCAGGACCTCGTGTTCATTTTCGTTGTTTAGTTGATACAAGACAGCCCCGAGTGCATAGTCACTCGCATCTGTTTCTAAATAGAAAGGTTTTTTAAGGTCAGGGTAGTGTAATATGACATTGTTGCAAAATTTTTCTTTAATGTTGTTGAAAACTGCCGTTTCCTCGGCTCCCCACTTCCAATTCACACTTTTTCGGGTGAGATGGAGTAGAGGAACAGTGGCCCCAGCATGTTCTTTAGTAAACTTGCTGTAGAAATTAATCAGACCGAAAAAACCTCTTAGTTGCACTATCGTTCGTGGAGTCGGAAATTCTTTGATAGCTTTAATTTTTTCAGGGTCAAGCTGAATACCGTTGGGAGTGAGCACATGGCCGAGAAACGTGACCTCGGGTTTAAGAAATTGTGATTTCTCTAGACTCAAGGTCAATCCATGCTGCAGGAATCGCTCAAATAGTTCCTCCAGATTTTCGAGGTGTTGTTCGAAACTTTCAGACATGCACAGGAGGTCATCCACGAAATTTATGATGTTGTCTAATCCTTTGAGGATAGGAGTAAGTCCACGCACCAGACTTGCAGTACTGGTGCGGAGACCAAATGGAGTCACACGAAATTCATAGCACCTACCTCTATGTGAAAATGCGGTATATTTGTAGGAAGTTGTTTTTAGAGGTATTTGCCAGAAGCTTGAACGTAAGTCGAGAGAGGACATGTACTTGACGCCAATGCATTGTTGGAATAATGTTTCGGCTGTCTCCATTTGTTCATAATCGGGGAGCATAATTTCGTTGATCTTTTTAGCGTCTAAGCAGAGTCTCACCGATCCGTCTTTTTTGGGTATAACAACCAGAGGGCTTCGATACGGGCTTCGAGAGCGTTGAATGATCCCAAGATTCAACATTTTTTCTAATTCCATATCGACACTTTCACGATAGGCCACAGGCACCGGATATACCTTAGCTTGAAAAGGTTTGTGAGGTATTACTCTCAGCTCGTGTTGGTAAGAGTTTAGCAAACTAGGCTTTTTATCAAATACACGACGGTATTTGCGTAATAGGAATTCAAATTTTATAGCGTGTTCCGGCGTGGGCCACGTTGTTTCGTTAATTTTAGTGCGGATTTCCTCATCTTCAAGGAGATAGTCTGTGTTGAGAATCGAGCGACGTATCGAGTTATTGGACCCATCAAGCAGAGGTGGATTGGCAAAATTGATTTTATGTGAGTGTTGACTTTCACTAGTCAGTGCGAATGTTAGGGTATAGGAATCGAGATCTAGCTGTGCCCGTATTTTGTGAAGAAAGTCGATGCCAAGAAGACATTCCACCGTAAGAGTAGGAACAATAAGTAAGGTTGCGTGTTCGTTTGTGGGACCCAAATTGATGCTGGCGAAAAATTGTTTTTTTTTTACGCGTGTCGCCTTTCCGGCGGTAGCTCCACTGACTGTTACCCCCGTGAGTGGTAATGTGGGGCATTTGTAGAAGACGTCCTTGAAGTTTTCATAGAATTTTTCTGACACTGCGCTCACTTCACTTCCTGTATCGATAAGAGCCCGTACTTTTTGTCCTTGTATAGAAATTTCGTGTACCGGACATTTAGGAGTTTTAATCGGAGTGATATCCTCTGTATCTAGTAGATAATCGCGTATATTTTCGCCATAACCGAGCGTCACCTCCCTTATTGCGATTGATTGAGAGATGACGCTTCCTCGTTTCCCGATTCTTCGATCTCGATAACATGTGCGTCTTGCGTCATCCCTTATTCCGTAGGGTTTGCTGTAAAAACTCGAAGTTGAGGATTAACGTTCGTAGGTTTACGGTAGTTACTCTCTTCGCGGTTCCAAGGCCGCGTGTTATTTTACGCGGTTCCCGAAATATTCTCTGTATTGAATTTTCTGTCCCCCGAAGGTCTGTTGAAAGGTTTGTTATTGGAATTCTCGAAACGCTTGCGATAAAAATTCAATGGTCCGGCTTGGTCAAACTTCTCGAGCAGATCGAGGAAGGATGAAATAGAGTAAATACCCCGAGCAATTACAGCGCTGCGGACTTCTTCCGTAAAGTGACGTGATAGTTTGGCGATGATCTGTTCATCTGAAGGAACAGGTCGAAGTTCGCGAGCAATTCCGATCAAATTGAAAGCATAAGATAAGCGAGTATTATTCTTTTCGCGATCGTAATGGCCAAAATCGAGGTTTTCACGTACGCTATATTGTACCTCCTCATTCCAAAATCGTCTGCGGAAATACATGGCAAACTCTTCCCACGATTCGATAGCATGCTCCTCTACCGTCCACCAATCCTTCGCCAAACCAGCGAGACTCTGCTCAATGACGGTTGCGAAATGATAGCGAGGGCCTAACGCCATACGATACTTGTTTAATTCATTTAGAAAGCGCATGGGACGTTCCGATATGTTGCCTCGAAAAACGGGTGGTAAAAGCTTAGGTGCTTCCCACAACTTGGATTCTGCCAGGTTGTGATTATGAGGTGGACCGCCCTCTTGCACAAAAGATGTATTGATTTGTGGAGTAGGATTTTCTCTAATTTGAAAACTCATAGGGGTGCCACTGGGACGATAAGATGTCGAGTGGTAGAGTTCTCGACTCTGCTCTGGATCGTGATCGTTGCTCGAATTACTAAGACGATTATTATTAACTCTCGATTCGACATTTTGGGTACTCCCATTGTTCAAGGGTGGGACCGCAGCTGTAAAGTTTGCCGTTGTCCTCGGAATCGTTCCAGTATTGTGACTCAGCTGTGTACCACTTTGATTGGTATTTGGCACACTTTGCGAAAGATTCTGTAGTTCCCGGCAAATTACCGATAGCGAATTTTCCAAATACGCCTGTAGATTGTCCATTCGACGATTGAGAGTGCTATTCATGTTTTCTAAACGTTTGTTTACTGCTTCATTGTCAGCGACACGCAAAGCTTGGAATTCCTGCAGCGCGGGTACGGATGAAATTGGGTCCAACTGAGTCCCCCCATTACTCCGAGCTTGACAATTTAAAAACGGACCAGTGCTTTGATGGCTGTTACGATCGAGCGTACCAGCCTCAGCAAGTTCCTCAACAAGATGAGGTACCGTGTATGAGAGATGGAAGCCGCTCGGCGCAGTTGTACAGATTGGACGTGTTCGCGATGCTGTAGTGATAAGCGGTAGAGTCGACGATATATGTGAATCATTAGTCGTCGTGTGCGCCATTTTAGACTTAGGAAACAGTATTATATGAGATCGATATTACGCCTGAGCGTATCAAAAATACGAGAGCGATATTTTCCTGAGTGTAAGATGGGCGTGAGATTATAATTTCCACAACAAATTTACTTATTCGGGTTCCTGTTCGGGCGCCAATCTAACAAAACGGAATTTTGTCCTTGTCTCTAAATTTGTGACTTAATGAACTTAGAATGATAATAAGAAAAAGAATTAGAATGCAGAGTTCGCGTTCTGGACTCGAAAAGAATCTTTTGTTATGGAGATAAACCTCAGTATGTTATTTTCGCAATCAAGCAAAAATAAGCTCTCATCATAGGTTTTGTTTCATAAAGTATTTAACTGGCTGAAGAGCATTGGCAAAAGAGATGGCTTTATCCTCGCAATTTTGCATCTTAATGACTTCGAACAGTAATTTATGCGGGATATCCCGATTTTTAGCAAAGATAAATGACTCGAATGTTCACGTAGTGTGCTGATGACACTACGAGGAGCCCTAGGCTCATATGCAAGGAAGTTACTATGCGTGTTGTCACTTTTTTGGACACGCCACCAACTATAATAAATGAGGGTAAGAAAGAAATGAAGCGATTTCCTCAGAGAAGCGCTTAAGTGAGCCTAAATCTCATCATAGGACAATAGATCGATCGTGAAGATGAGTATCAATAGCGAGATATGGCAATTAATTAGTATTGATGATTAAGTCCTGAAATTACAGGTGAGATTCTATGATTTAGGCTCTCAATAAGAGTGGTTATGCGAAGCACACTTAAGATGTTTTCAAGTGAGAGTTGTTACTCCTCGCGAGGATGCAGTTAATGAGAATTTTTAATTTTTAACGTAATTTATTAATGTCTGCCTTTTAGTTTCATGTCCCGAAATTCAAGTATTATATTTCCCTTTAAATTATTCTAAGAATACGGGATTATTGCGACGTTGGGTCGCAGACGCACAAAACCATTTGATCCTTTATAATCCGTTTAGGCTTTGAAAGGATCTACTTGCAACAGAATCGGATCGTGGTAATGAATTTATGATCTGTAAAAGATATCTCGTGGAGTTCAGAATGATTGGCGAAGGTCACGATTATACACCCATTAGGCTATACGCATAGACATTACTCATAATAGAACCATCTGTATGTTCAAGGATCGAGCTCGAACGAAGCAGAGACTTGTATTGTGCTGTGTAGCTGCGTGACGCGGGTGAATGTTGGAGCAGTTCCAAGCCAAGCGCCCAAAGACAGGGCAGTGTGTTTACCTTTTTTTCCTCTAGCTCGGAGCGTAGTCCGGGCTAGACGAGAATAGGTGAGTTCGATGATTATAATAACGGATTATGCGAAATAATGCGTCGTTATAATCAACGTTTTAAATGGACAAGGAATAAGATGGATCTACGAGTGTTGATGCAGTATCAAGCCAAGTAGTTTTAATAAGGGTGTTTTAGAGTGTACGTGCTGATGCAGTATCAGGCCGTACAGGTATTTTAGGTATTATTAAAGGTTAACGATCAGAAGATACTGGAAAAGGAAATGATGGATCTACATGTGCCGATGCAGTATCGGGCCATGTAGTTTTAATAAAAGAGTTTTAGAATGTACGTGCTGATGCAGTATCAGACCGTACAGGTATTTTAGGTATTATTTATCTTAGACTAAGGATAGAAAAGGTGGTAGGTACGATAGGTTTTTGAGGCCTAAAGGAGCTGGGCGTGCTCACGGAAGGAACCGTTTGTGTCAATGCAGTATTGAGCCAAATGGGCGTGCTGGGCTGTGCTCAAGAATTCTTGCACGTGTCGAAGCAGTTTCGAGCCGAGCAAGAATCGGAAAATTTAATAATTAGGACGTTTATTCCTGTAGGAAAGATTGATTAAAATTGAAGTGACTTGTCAGGAAGAGGTTCGCTTATATAGGAGCGTCCCCACTGCCAGTTGTCCAGATTTCGGTTATCCGCAAGAACCGCGAATTGAAAAAGTGGGCGTGAGCCACAAAACCGTTGGACTAAGCGATGTACGACCTAGCGCGATCCACTATGATAACTCGAAAGGTCACCAACGATTTTGTCGTTGGGGATATATCGTTCCGTTACAATATATATATATATATTGTAAGGCTATTTTTCAACTCCCTAACACAAATACATTTGCTAGGCAAATCCTTCCCTTTATTTTCGCTCAAGGAGCAGGGCGCCAGGCGCTTTCGCACCGGGAAGGAAAATGCCGATGTTTCCTCGCAAATTCAGCCCGAACTAGCGGAGTTTTCCCTAAGAGTAGAGTGGTCGGGTAAGACCACCGAGATCGCGAGGCAAGGTAGTTACGAAATAACAATTAACAAAAAAAATACGGGACGAACAATAACGCCAAAAAGCGGCTCATTTATTTTAAGTTACGAAATTCTCACTTATCAAGTCCCGTAACAGTAATCAATTTTCGGGGTTACAATTAACCTCCCCTATAAATATCTATTAACAAATTAATTGCCGTTTTCGCTAGGTAAAACGGCGCATGTCCTTTGCAAAATACATCTTTCAAAACTCACGGGACGATTCACCGGTACAAAAGCTTACGGACAATTATAATAATGGCTTTTCCGTTGTCGCGGACTCGAGACGGCTTACAAAAAAAAACTGAGCAATACAAAAAAAAAACTAAATGGCTCGAAGCTCGATTCGGTATCAACGTGGCAGGACGAAATAACGCGAGACTCTAAAACTAATAGCCCCGAAACAATAATTTCTCTGCGCGAGCGAAACCCAAATCAATCGGCACGACCAAATTCGAACTCTAGACAATTAACGAAATTATGCTACTAAATCAGAGAGAGAATAGATAAAGAAGAGCTTACCGGACGAAGACCAATGCCGCAGACTCTGCTCGAAATCTTTCCCAAATCCAATATAGCGGTATGAATTTTGCTAGTAGCGTTATGAATTTTTGCTGGTAGCGGTACAAATTTTTGGTGGTAGCGGTACAAATTTTCGTTGCTGTACGTCCTCGTCGCTCGAAGGATCCACGGAAAAAGCCTCGAGCGATAGCGATCGATCTAGCCCGCGGACTCGCTCCCCTCCATCGACATTTTAAAATCCCTTAATTGGGGGTAACACGACACGCTCGCACGATAGACGCGGGACCTGGCGCCTCATATAGGTCGAAACGCAAATTAGGCTAACGCCGATAACGCGTATTACGGTACAGGGGTCCGTTGTTATATCGACTATACGCTTGGTCCTTTTCCGCGCGGGAATGTTCGAAATCCCTGTGGCGTCGCATACATCGTATTCCATATAAGATACTGAGAAGATCGACAGAATTGCCTGTGGATGTATCCTCGAGGTCAGGCGAGCAGTTCTATCGCAATCATTTTCGCTGAATGATGAGTTCTCTTCTGAGGCATCGTGGCAGAACGTACCGTTCACTCTCCTTCCTTCTCTCTCTCTCTCTCCTATCTCTCTGTCTCTCTCTCTCGACGGCGGTTCGTTACATGAAAGGGTTAAACAATCGCAAATAATTAATTAACCTATTCTTTTTCTTTATCTTAGACCCTACGAGATCCGCTCTCGAGCCTCGGAGCGTGGAGGACGTATCGCTTTATGTTCCATTGTTTTGGAACCGGCAAACTTGCCACGTTACAATATATATATATGTATATATCGTAGTGTTATTTTCTACAAAAATCCCAAAACACCACAAAGCTAAAGTCCCCAAGAGTTCTTCCCTTTATTTTATCTGGGCGCCAGGCGCTTTCGCGCCGGGAAAAACTCTGTGACCTATTCGGGACCAAGCTGCTTTTGCCGGACTAGCTGCAGCCGTCAAGAATTGTAGAGTGGCGGGATTCAAAGCCAGGTTCTCGTGTAGAAATCAAAGAAAATAAATTACAAACTCTAAATTACGGGAATCACAAATTAGCTATTTATTCGCAGTTAACTACAGTGAAACGATTTTAAACTTTCCGTAAATATTTCAATTTATTATTCGAATAGCCCAAAGGTTTGATCAGCTAACACACACGCATACACATCCATCACTCATACGAGAGGAAGTTCGGGAATAGATTAAGACGAGCAATAACAATCGAATTTTCCTGAAAATATCCCCTAAATAGATCGCGCACCTCCACACCTCTCGTTTCCAGGCAACGCGGTCTAATCTTCTCTCTCTCTCTCTCACTCTCACCCATCCACGGCACACGGGAATGATTCTACACTTCGAACAAAATAGATCTCTTCTATCATTCCCGCACGCAACACATTTACACTATGACTAATGGCAAATTTTCCAAAGATTACTCCCGACGATCCCCTTACGTTAATTCCCGTTCCTAATATTTCCCACAGTCTCGATCGTGTCGACAACGGCCCGCCGTAAAGTCACACGGGACTCCCGAAAATCAAAATACCCAAACGATAGAGCTCGCGGACTCAACCACGTGCGGGATACCGTCACCGAAAACACGCTATACAATTTTATGATACGATTTAAAAAAAAAAAAAAGAAAGATAGTGCCAAGAAACAGGGCTTACCTCCACAATACCCAAGTCTCGAGGAAGTCTTGCTCTTGGACCTTCTTCGATTCGGGAGTGTTTTCGCGGTGCTGTTTCACGTCTCTTCTCGCAACACCACGTATCCTTGGAAAATGCCACGAGATGTGTCGCTCACGGGACTACGAAGCGTCTCATCCCTACCCTAATTGTTTCGCTGGCGATCGGTCAGGCAGCCAACTCTACTTTCGCAAACTCTACAATTATTCTAAGTAGATGGTGTTTGTAGCGCGCGAAGTCAAAATCGGGACTTCGTAACACAGTGCGCGAGACGATGACATAGGCAGGTGTTGTTCTACGATAATGCAGATGGAGAGTAGCATTTCCTTATGCCATTTGAGATGTTCGTAACTCCCGTCGTTGTAATTTCCGAAGAAAAAGAGGAAGTAAGTGCGGTTTTGCAGCTCGTTGCTTATTCATAATTTCCGAGATATCGTCCGAGTGGTGGGGAAAAATACCAAAGTGTATTCGGGTGAGCCCTTATCTCTTGGCGTACATAAATGGAAATAAATAAGACACGCGGGAATTAGAAATAAAATTATCAATATCGAGAGGCCCTGTGGATCTGTCGGAAGTCGTTGTATTGCGAGAAGCTGTACTCGTCATTTTCTGAGCTTCTCATACTCGTTACAATATATACATGCCTTATCTTATATATTAAAGCTAACAATAAAATTAACTAAATGATGTGTTTTTTCAAAAATTTATTATAGGGAAAGGATAAACCCCTCCCCAACGGAAAATACATTATACAAATACGTTAAATTAAATCAGAAACTCTGCGGAGGCCCCGCATAGTGGGCAGGGTTTGGGACGGCCGACGCGAAAGAGGCGACAGGTGCCCCAGAAATCTTCTGTCTCCTCGTCCAATTCGTCGCCGCCGTCCCAAACGTACTCAGTGTGGCGCCTCCACTTCTAGCGGAGGCGCCTGATTTTCTGCGCCTCCCGTATGAATATGGTGGCCCACTATGGCCGCTTTGGCCCTGCCGTCCCTTTGCGGTGGATGACGTCCAGCTGTAAAATAAGAAAATGCTATGAAAAACGGGGAACCAAATTGATTAGATGAAGAAAAAAGCCCAGAAAATACTTACTATGGCAGCGACAAGAAGCCGATTGACTCCTGCCCAACGATACACGCTCCACTCATATTTTATTATTTTTATTTTTTATTTTTGGAGAAAAGAGAGTTGCTGTTGCCGAAGCGAACACTGAGGCGGTTGACGATTTAATAAGTCGGTGGCAGCTACTCTGTTCCAGCCACCGCTCAACGACGGGGGTAATCTGCAAAGTAAGCAGTCCCACGGTCGAAAACTGCTTTAACCGTTGTCTCCTGGTTTCAGGATCGCGCTGTTCCTCGCCTGTTTCACCAATACCAGCATGGCCAACGAGGAATATGCGCTGAAACCATTCACCGACAACACCGGCATCTTCTACGAGGAGATAGGGAGCCTCACACAAACAAAAGCAACGTGGAGAGTGGCCATACACATGGGTCTCTTCTGTATACTCCGTCGAGAAAGGATGGTTAAATTGAATTTGCAACGTGTGCGCGACGCGTGTAAAGTCGAGGATGGAACTGGTCAGGCCGACGAACGGTGCCATGCGCTTCTGGAAACCGTCGAAGACATGTCATCGAGGGTAGAAGATGACACGGGCACCGTTCATGACCTAATTGAACCTAAATCGTTGCGAAGACGCAGAGGACTTATCGATAAAATGGGATCGATAATCGAATCGATCACTGGAAATATGGATGCTGCAGATGCGGAGCGGATCAATCGCGAGATAATGGCCCTACAGGCGGGTGGACGAACCCTAAAAAGAGGCATCGAGGAACAACTGCACGTCGTTTCCTCCACTCTGCTGTTGTGCCCGAAATGCTCAAAGGATGATCAGCCCTTTTCCTGACTGATAAAATGTATTTATTCAAATTACAACTTGCTAATGTCACTCTACTCGCAAGCCCAACCGATTGCTCTTGAAGTCGATTCAAGACTGCCGATGTACTGGCGCTGTCGCTGCCAGTTCACCTTAGTTCCTACATGATAATGCTGAATTGCATTATTGCTTAATTGACAAAAATGTCGCATGGTACGATTGCAATATTCGCGATCAGCGAATATGCTGAATATGATTAGCGAAGTGCAATAAATCTTTCACAACGTTGCTTGCCGAAATTCCGGGTCGCAACATCCCTCCCCTCTTAAAAAAAATTTTAAAATGCGAAAAAAAATTTTCTTCTGAGCAAGTTGGTTGAACTTTCGACTATTTATATGACATATGCATACTCTTATAAATTATGACTTATCAGCCGTAGCCCTGGCATGATATGAAAAACGCAATGGGTGCCTCTGAATTGTAGCAGCCCTATCTACATGTAAACTACTGATACGCGGGGGCACTGGCTCCGCACGCATCTCGACTGCGGACGATGCTTTTTAAGGGGTCGCCGCCTCCTCTGGCCTTGCCGGTGTCGCGTTGCATCTTCGCCTCAGCCGGTGTAACCGATATGCGGCATAGCAGGCCAAGGCTACAAAAACTGAGGCTACTAAAGAATACAGTGCTATATTATGGTAGCACTGCTCACTGTACTTATTGTCTTTATCTAAATCTCTAGCCATCTCTTTCACACGTGAACCAAGGGTCCTTAACTCCTCGGGATTCCGCAAAACACTTAAAAACTGCACTTTCTTATTAACTTTTTGTAATTGTGAATGATAATTCACATCGATGTCGGATAATGTAAGATTAAACGGAGGTAGATATTTCTCGTTCCGAGTGTCTGTGACCCTTTTAAGGGTCCGAATACTGAAATCTTAGGCGGTTACCTCGCACGAACCTATCAGAGCCAAAATACCCGAGTTTATTGACGATTCGCGGAACGCGGGTTTTTTGTTACAAGTTATTGTTACTATTTCTTCTAAAGGTGCGATGTACATCCATCTTCCGGGTTGCTCCATAGGGATGATAAGCGTTAAGTTAAAACTATAAAACTATAAAAAGATAAGGTCAGAGTTAAAACTCGCTTAGGACACCTGAGACCGCCCTCAGTGTCGATTTTTACCAAGGTTAGTACTTCACATGGTGCATTTTTTGTGATGGGCACCGAAGGGTGCTGAGGAGAGCATATAAAATTTTTCCCAAAATTTTTGCAATTCCGCAAGTCTACCGATGACATCCGCAAAAAATTTCTATTCGCCTGGTCCACTACTACGAGATCTTCCGTTGTATCAACGTAGTGGTAGGTGTCATTAATACCCTTCACAGGCACGGGGTATAGCCGGTGGATGGTGTAACGCTGTGAGCTTATCAGCGGGATATCCAATAGCAGTATGGCCGCTGTTCCATCGCTGTATGCCAGCGCGTCGATGAGTCGCATCAAGGGGTTTGCCTCACTCTTTACTGTCGGTAAGGGGAATCCAGTGCCAGCCGGTAGGTGTGGTAGTGCATCCGTGAGGTACACCACTAGCTTACGCGGTGGTAGTACCGCTGCGCTCACCTTTCCCGTAGATATCTCGGCCAGGAGCAATACTAACTCCCGTACGTCGGTGAGAAGTTCCTCTACCACCACACTTACGGCAGTTAGGCTCTCGTCAAGACGTACACGCCTCATGAGCTGGTCTTTGTTAGCGATTAGATCGCGCCGCGCTGCATTTAGAAGGCCGAGAAGGGTGTTCTCATTGGCCACTATCCTATCCACGGTATCATTAAATAACCGCAGAGTGGAGGAAACGACCTGCAGTTGTCCCTTGATGCCTCTTTTTAGGGTTCGTTCACCCGCCTGCAGGGCCATTATCTCGCGATTGATCCGCTCCGCATCTGCAGCATCCATATTTCCAGTGATTGATTTGATTATCGATCCCATTCCATCGATAAGTCCTCTGCGTCTTCGCAACGAATTCGGTTCAATTAGGTCATGAACGGTGCCCATGTCATCTTCTACCCTTGATGACATGTGTTCGACGGTTTCTAGAAGCGCATGGCACAGTTCGTTGGCCTGACCAGTTCCATCCTCGACTTTACACGCGTCGCGCACACGTTGCAAATTTAATTTAACCATCCTTTCTCGACGGAGTATACATGTGAGATCCATGTGTATGGCAAGTCTCCATGTCGCTTTTGTTTGTGTGACGCTTCCAATTTCCTCGTAGAAGATGCCGGGATTGTCGGTGAATGGTTTCAGCGCAGATTCCTCATTGGCCATGCTGGTTTTGATAAGGTAGGCGAAGAACAGCGCGATCCTGAAACCAGAAGACAACGGTTAAAGCAGTTTTCGACCGTGAGACTGCTGACTTTGCAAATTGCCCCCGTCGTTGAGCGGTAGTTGAAACAGAGTAGCTGCCACCGACTCATTAAATCGTCGACCGCCTCAACGTCCACATCAAAACTGAAAAATCATGAGTGGAGTCGTTATGATCCGAGGCGGGAGCCTAAACCGCCGTTTACTCGAGGCGATCGTAGGTACTATTTCTATTCAATTTATTTATGAATTGTGACATAACATAATATTAATAATCTCTTCTCTCTTTTTTTTCCTTTTCAGAACCGGGTCATCTACGTTCCGGGGACGGCGAGGCGACCCCAGAGGCTGACGTGGGCCTCCACTTTCATCCGGGAGGCTTTCACTGTGCGGCGCCGCCGCCAGGCCGCGAGGCGTCACGCCAATTATATCTGGGACGGCGGCGACGAGGAGGACTCCGCGGCGGAGGATTTTCTGGGCCTCCGCCGCCTTTTCCAAGGTTCGTGGCTTTGTCTCATCTGCGGGGCCGCGGCGGGAGCGACTTATTAAAATAAAAAATATATTTTCTATTCTATATTAACCCTTATTGTATTGTATTTTCCGCTGGGGAGGGGACTATCCCCTCCCTACAATAAACTTCGAAAAACAACGAAAACAAAATTCTGGTTTCCTTAATTTTAAGTTTTTCTCCCCCGCGTAATCGATCGCGGATGACCCCATCCTTCCTTCTAATAGAACCATGAGGACCTTGCGTCGGTTCCATGGGTAAGGCTTTTCTCATTTCTTTTTCCCACGCGCGTAGATGCCCCTTGCGCATTCGTGCCTTATTTTTCTCTCTTTCTATCTGTCTCTCCTTTCCTCTTTCGAGCACGTGGTCGCCTTCTCTCTCTGGTGCATCCGTGCTCACTATCCTCTTCTCTTTCTTTCTTCCGAGCACGTGGCAGCCTTCCTTTTCTGGCGCATCCGTGCTCCCTATCTTCTCTTCTTCTTAGGAGCATGGGGACGGTCTAATGGCCGTTGCATGCGATAAGCCACAATACACACACACCTCCTAGTACTCGATGGAATGTCGCAGACGGTTAATGTGAACCGTCGCGGTTTTACGTCCCTTTTTAATAGTATAGGTGACGGGACTATGCACCGCCGTAATAGTGTGTGGCCCCGTCCATGTGGGTGTCAGTTTGGCTGATCGTCCCCGCCGTACCGTATTATCGTGCAACAGTACGTGGTCACCTACAAGATATTCACGCTGTCTTGCTTTAACGTCGTAATCCAGCTTCGCCCTCTCTTTCGCACTGCTTAGATTATGCCTGGCCACAGTCCACGAGGCTTGTAATCTTTCCCGCAGCTCGCTGGCATAGTCTGCGTGTGTGTAAGTGGTGCGCGGCTCCTGTTCCACCGCAGTAGACAACTCGGCCTCGCGTCCATACATTAACACATAGGGATTCATTCCGGTAGCTGTGTGTGGAGTGGTGTTGTACGTGAACATAGCGTACGGCAGCCACTCATCCCAATCGTCTTGATCTTCATCTATAAAATTTTTTAAATATTCGGCCAAAGTTCGGTGCGACCTTTCCAATGCTCCATTACTTTCAGGATGATAAGCCGTAGTTTGGATTTTCTTAATCCGCAACAACCTGCAGACCTCTTTAAATGTGGAACTCAAAAAGTTCGTACCCCTATCCGAAAGGATTATTTCAGGGGTTCCACATCGACAAATTACCTCCGCCACGAAAGCTTTTGCGACTGTATGGGCTTCCTGATTTGGGATGTCCACAGCTGCGCTGTATTTCGTCAAAGCATCCTGAAAGGTAAGTATGTTTTTATTTCCAGCACATGTCAAAGGTAGTGGTCTAACGATGACCACAGCTACCTTTTCGAAAGCTCGTCCAGGCGTGTATGTAATCACCATAGGTACCTTGCCCTTGCATCGAAGCTTGTTCTTCTGACATTTTTCGTGAGCAGCGATATGTCTTTGTATTTCTTTTTTCATTCCTGGCCATACATATTTTGCTTGGATTCGTTTCAGAGTCCTCTTAATACCCTGGTGCCCACCCAGAGGGGCATCATGATATTCCTATAGTATTTTCTCCCTATCCTCCAAAGAAGGACAGGTTCTCTCCATTGCTGCAGCTACACTCTTTTCCCATCGTAGCTTCCTTGTCCCTCCTTGAGCGTAAAGGAGGTAAAAGAGGAAATACTCCCGTTCTCCCCGCTCTCCGCTTCCCCCAGCCTTCCAGAAGCATCGCAGTCCGCGCGGACTGCTTCACCTATTTCAGTGATTGGCTGCGGTTGCCTCATAGCGTCTCTTTCGCTCTGCTGCAAGCCAGGTCGCTCGCTCGCGCTCCCACCTCTCACGGGTAGCCGCGGCGCAGCCCCCTGTTCCCTGCACTGCTCGCTATATGGTAGAGTGGTATCCTCTATAGCTCTCTCTGTCTCCTCGGCTCTCCGCTTTGTGCTGATATTCGCACCGCGGGAGCCCGACTCGCCTGCCTTGGGTGTATGTCTGCGTTGGTATTTATTTTGCCAGCCTTGTATTCCACGTCAAATTGGTGTTCTGCCAATTTTATTCGCCACCTCGTCAGCCGTGAACCTGGATCTTTCACCCAAAATAACCACGTGAGAGGTTGGTGATCAGTTATCACTTTAAACCGCGTCCCATATATATAGGGCCGAAATTGCGCTATAGCCCATACTATAGCGAGCAATTCTTTCTCTGTTGTGGTATAATTCGTTTCTGCCCTTGAGAGTATGCGGCTTGCGTAACATATAGGCAAGTCTTCTCCGACCTTGCCTTGCGAGAGGATGGCTCCAATAGTCTTATCCGATGCATCTGTAGTTACCAAGAACTGCTGCTAAAAATCTGGGTATTGTAATACCGGTGCAGTTGTTAATGCATTCTCCAGTTCCTCGAATGCAGCATCGCGCACAGCCGTCCATTCAAATTTAGTATCTTTCTTTATTAGCTCCGTTAATGGCTTGGCTATCCTCGAAAAATCTTTTATGAATTTTCGGTAATAGCCAGCTAATCCTAAAAATGACTGTACTGGTTTAACCTTTTAAGGTGCAGGATACTCCTTCACAGCCACAAGTTTCTCCGGATCTGCCCGTACCCCGTCCTCGGAAATGATGTGACCGAGAAATTGCGTCTCCTTCCGCAAGAATTGGCATTTTTGTGGCTTCACAGCCAGTCTAGCTTCCCTTAATCGTCGGAAAACTTCCTCTAGTCTTTCATTGTGTTCACGCAGGTTTTTCCCGTAAACAACAATGTCATCTAGGTAAACATAGCATTTTATGCCCTGTATTCCGGCTTGTACGGAGTTCATTAACCGCTGAAAAGTTGGAGGCGCATCTTTTAACCCGAATGGCATTCGATTATATTCGAAATGGCCTTGAGGTGTAGAAAATGCTGTTTTTTCCTTATCTTCCTTAGCCATCGGAATTTGATGGAATCCAGAAGCAAGGTCGAGATCGGAAAAGTATTGGGCTTTTCCCAATTGATCCAATATCTCCGTGATATTTGGAAGTGGGTAGGGATCTCCTATGGTGGCTTCATTTATTTTTCGAAAATTCACCACTACTCGCATTTTCACTTTTCCAAAGGCATCCGGTTTTTTGGCCACCACTAACAAGGGTGCGTTCCATTGGCTCCTACTGGGTTGGATGATTCCATCCTCCAACATTTCGCAAGTTTGTCGTTCGACCTCCTTTTTGTGGGCTTCCGGTAATCGATAAGGATGCACCTTCATTGGTAAAGTGCCTTCCTTTAATGGTATTCGGTGCTCCACCATATGAGTACAAGGTAGTTGATCACCCTCTAGATGGAAGATATTTTCATATTTTCTTATGAGCTGAAGTAGGGCTTCTCTCTCTTCACCGTTGAGGTGACTCATGTTGAGCTCTCTTTCTAACCGCTGGAGTCGGTATACCCCTCTTTCTTTACTCACAGCATTCATACTTAGAGCGTTGGACTCTGCGTCGAGCTCTGTTATCTCGACCGGCTCGAGTGTCACCGTCGGACGCTCTACTACTACTTCCCTCTCGTTTGTATTAACGAGGTTCACCACACAGCTACTTTCTAGTGGTGGTGTATAGCATGCCCCCATTAATATTCCTTCACCTATTTCCACTCGCAAGAGTATTCCGGGATTTTGACTCGTAGTAGATACGTACGCAATGGGTTCCGACCGAGGTGTGAGGACGATTTTTAAATTTCCATCTACCAATGGCATTTTATGTCCATATAACTCGAATATCTGTCCCTGCAATATATTTGCCTTATGTTTCTTGATGAAATCCATTTCCAATAATCCATTTAGAGTTATTGGGATTTCATCTTTCACAACATAAAACTAATGTTTTACAGATTCCCCTGGAATTTGTAGGGTCACTTCCGCTTTACAGATAGGCCGGAATTTACTTCCTTCAACGCCCTGTAATTCTGCATCACTATCCATTATAGGAGTCTCAGCTTTTACGCAACTATATTTTACTATGCTGCATTGAGCTCCTGTATCGGCCTTAAGGGTCAGAACCCCCCGTACCGATGTAGTGCTGGCGATATCAATGTCGCTGGCCGTTGCACTCGTCGTGGGTGCCGATACCTCTAGCACCCGTAGCAACGTCTTATCGCTCGCTCCCCCTTTCGGCCCCTCCGCGGCGCCTGGCCGCAGTGCCTTGGTGAATCGCACGCCGCTCAACGTACGCGCGTTGGTAGTAGTAGCAGACGTAGTACTACTACTCGCGGCGGCCATGCTTAATTCCTTTCACTTATCGCTGACTCCTCTACTCGGGTCCTTCACCGGGCTTCTCGTGGTGATAGTGTTAATTTGCAAAGACCCAAGTGTGCGGATATTATTTCTAGCGGCCATACTGGATTCTTTTCACTTATCGCTTCCTCGCTGCTTACTGCCGTTGCTGATTCCTTCGCGACCTTGGCCTACTTCATACTTCTTCCGTAATCGCTTTCTGCATTCCAACCAGGTGTACCCTTTATTCTTGCAATAAGTGCAGATAATTTCAACTTGATTTATGTTCCTTGGTGCACTAGGGGCTGGGAGGCTTACCCTTTCTGATCTTAGAGTACAATCCCTCGCCAGATGTCCCGAATTTCCGCAAATATAACAATTTCTTACACCTGCTCTTCCCGATAGGGATTTTCGATTATTGGTATTGTGAACACCTCCCGCTCCTCCTTTCGGCTGAACCATGTGGCTTATTTCTATTGCACCGGTCACTGCCTCATGAAGAGAGGAATAATTACGTGATCTAACCAATATCTGCACCTGACCGTGTAATCCATTCTCGAAATTTATTTGTGCACATTTTCGGGTCGATGTTTCCACCGTGCGTGCATCTCTTTCTGTAGATACGGTCTCGCAGAGTTTTTCAACCACTTCTACGGTAATTTTCTCTGTCCTAGCTGCATACGCGGCTATATCTTCGCTCGGTCCTTGCCGTAACGAGTTAAATTCCATTTGTAAGGCGAACAGTGATTTCCTATGGCCGTACAAGGCTTTCAACTCAGTTTTCAATTGTTCAAGTGTATAGATGGATTTATGCGTCAGTTCTCTTGTCGCTCGTCCACTAATTTTACTGCTGAGAACCAATGCCAGTAATAATTCGTAATCATTATTTCGTACCCTGGCAAATACGGTTTTACATGACCGCAAAAATCCGTCTAGTTCAGCTGAGTCACTGCCATCAAAATGTTTTACATGTTTTAATGCCAATCCAAGGTCGAGATACCTTCGTCCTTCACTGAACCTATTTTGCACAAATCCTTCTGGCAGATCGTTTGGTGGATCTCCACCTGGTCCCCCTCCTGGAGGTTCACCCGGTGGTCCCCAATTTCCATTCCTTCTCAGCCCTCCTGGCGGTCCTGATGGTGACCCTTCAGGTGGATCTCCTGGTGACCTTGTTGGCCGTCCTCTGGGCGTAGCTACTGCTGACTCTCGTTCATTATTCACTTCTTCGCCATTTCTTCCTGTACGTGGATTTATTTTTTCGGAAAGCGCCTTTTCGAGCCTTTCTACTTGACCTTGAAGCAGCTGTATCAGCATCATCTGATCGTCTGGCTCGTTTCCCTGTCGATGCATACACACGAGTAGGTCTTGTGTGGCGTTGTGGTCCGTTATTGCTGCCGAACGAGCAAGACTCCCTCCCCGCTCCTCTAATCTTCCTCCAGCGGAAGCATTTGTTCCTCCTCTCTGCAACGGAGGAGGTAACTCATAGTCGCTGTCCTCGATTTCCGGAGTTCCTTCCGGATATCGTGGCCGTCTATTTTTCGGGACTTCTGGAGTTTTATCCCATCGACTAGGTGGGATGATTTTCCGCAAAGCACTCCCACCACTAATGCCGGGTGCATTCGCTCGTGCTCTGGCTAGAGCCCCCTCACGCTCGCCCAATCCACTGGCCTTGAGAAGCGCATCTATTTCACCGTCCACTTCCGGTGTCGTCGGGACCTTCGCCCCCTTTTCTTTGTTGACGTCTGTCACTGGTTTCCTTTTTCCAGTTTTCCCAGTCGTTTTAGTGAACGACGTTTGGTGTTGCCTCTTTTGGTGTTGATCCCAAAATAAGAATCCAATGTTTCCTTACTGAGTGGGTCCTTCGCTTTATCTGTTACCCCTTCGGCGGGAGATAGCTGTCTGAGGGCGTCGTCTGTCCTCAGTGATATGTCTCCTATGGCTGCTTCAACTCCAGCCACAGCTCCGAGATCCTTTCCCGGTAGTGTGGTTTTTTCGGAGTTGGACCTTCGTTGTTGCTAAGTCTCCTTTCCGTCTTCCATCGTTGATTCGTTAACTCCTTTATTTTTTATTATCGCGGAAGGGCTTGTATTAAAATTTTTTTTTTTTTATTTATTATTTTTAAATTATGATGGGCAGTGGTTGGAGATAGCCTTGCCTCCTGCCTTTCGCGATTTAATACCAAAATCCCTTCAAGTTGCTACAAACTTGCACCGATTATTGGTAAGGGTCTCGATTTTTATTAACGGAGGATATGAGCTTGCGGGCCCAGTCCTACGGATATTTTCATAAAAATTTTAGTTATGATGGGCAGTGGTTGGAGATAGCCTTGCCTCCTGCCTTTCGCGATTTACTACCAAAATCCCTGCAAGTTGCTACAAACTTGCACCGATTGTTGGTAAGGTTTCGATTTCTATTAACGAAGGATATGAGCTCGCGGGCCCAGTCCTACGAATTTTTGATTTTTTTTTTTTTTTTTTCAAGATTTAGCTCTAAAAAAAGGTAACCGCGACTTAGAGATATAGAATTCCTTCCATGGCGCTGTGGAACTTGAGGGTTACCGTCTTCGTAGGCGTGCTGACCTCGACGTTATTCCCCGGTTGGCGACGTTCTGGTCACCCTTGGTCAAGTTGTACGTCCTTCCAGTCGTGCTTGACCTCGTAGTTGGCTCGTCCTCGTCAGTGGTACCTTCTGACGTCTTAACGATTCAAAGACTGCGTGTTGAATCGCACTAGGCTATTTACCCCAACGACTGCGTGTAGGGTTCGTTCCTCGGTTTGGTTGTAAATTGTTTAAACTTCGCTTACGGTGATCCCACCGCTGCCACCAAATTGTTGTGCCCGAAATGCTCAAAGGGTGATCAGCCCTTTTCCTGACTCGGTTCAATTAATATTTTAAGGGATCGGGACCGATTAAAGGATTAGAATCCACACGAGTTTAAATATAAAATGTATTTATTCAAATTACAACTTGCTAATGTTACTCTACTCGCAAGCCCAACCGATTGCTCTTGAAGTCGATTCAAGACTGCTGATGTACTAGCGCTGTCGCTGCCAGTTCACCTTAGTTCCTACATGATAATGCTGAATTGCATTATTGCTTAATTGACAAAAATGTCGCATGGTACGATTGCAATATTCGCGATCAGCGAATATGCTGAATATGATTAGCGAAGTACAATAAATGTTTCGCAACATTGCTTGCCGAAATTCCGGGTCGCAACACTGCGGATATTTAATGATACCGTGGACAGGATAGTGGCTAATGAGAACACCGTCCTCGGCCTTGTAAATGCAGTGCGGTGTGATCTTATCGCTAACAAAGACGAGCTCATGAGGCGTGCACGTCTTGACGAGAGCCTAACTGTCGTAAGTGTGGTAGTAGAGGAGCTCCTTACTGACGTACGGGAGTTAGTATTGCTCCTGGCCAAGATATCTACTGGGAAGGTTAGTGCAGCGGTACTACCACCGCGTAAGCTAGTGGAGTACCTCACGTATGCACTACCACACCTACCGGCTGGAACTGGATTCCCCTTACCGATAGTAAGGAGTGAGCCAAACCCCTTGATGCGACTCATCGACGCGCGGGCATACAGCGATGGAACAGCGGCCATACTGCTATTGGATATCCCGCTGATAAGCTCACAGCGTTACACCGTCCACCGGCTATACCCCGTGCCTGTGAAGGGTATTAATGACACCTACTACTACGTGGATACAACAGAAGACCTCGTAGTAGTAGATCAGGCGAATAGAAATTTTTTGCGGATGTCATCAGTAGACTTGCGGAATTGCAAAAAATTCGGAAAAAATTTTATATGCTCTCCTCAGCACCCTTCGGTGCCCATCACAAAACATGCACCATGCGAAATACTAACCTTGGTAAAAATCGACACTGAGGGCGGTCTCAGGTGTCCTAAGCGAGTTTTAACTCTGACTGGCACGCTTATCATCCCTATGGAACAACCCGGAAGATGGATTTACATCGCACCTTCAGAAGAAATAATAACGATAACTTGCAATAAAAAACCCGCGTTCCGCGAACTGTTAATAAACTCGGGTATTTCGGCTCTGATAGGTTCGTGCGAGGTAATCGCCCAAGATTCGACATTGATGTGAATTATCATTCACAATTACAAAAAGTTAATAAGAAAGTGCAGTTTTTAAGTGTATTGCGGAATCCCGAGGAGTTAAGGACCCTTGGTTCACGTGTGAAAGAAATAGCTAGAGACTTGGATAAAGACAATAAGTACAGTGCTACCATAATTCAGCACTGTATTCTTTAGTAACTTCAGTTTTTGTAGCCTTGGCCTGCTATGCCGCATATCGGTTACACCGGCTGAGGCGAGGATGCAACGCGACACCGGCAAGGCCAGAGGAGGCGGTGACCCCTCAAGAAGCACCGTCCGCAGTCGAGATGCGTGCGGAGCCAGTGCCCCTGCGTATCGGTAGTTTACATGTAGATAGGGCTGCTACAATTCAGAGGCACCCATTGCGTTTTTCATATCATGCCAGGGCTACGGCTGATAAGTCATAATTTATAAGAGTATGCATATGTCATAAAAATAGTCGAAAGTTCAACCAACTTGCTCAGAAGAAAAAAAATTTTTTCGAAATTCAAATTTTTTTTTCAAGGGGGAGGGATGTTGCGACCCGGATTTTCGCTGATCGCGAATATTGCAATGGTATCATGCGACATTTTGTCAATTATATATATATATTTATTTAGCGAAACATTTATCGCACTATTCGCTGATCGCGAATATTAAGCAATAATGCAATTCAGCATTATCATGTAGAAACTAAGGTGAACTGGAAGCGACAGCGCTAGTCCATCGGCAGTCTTAAACGAACTTCAAGAGCAAACAGTTGAGCTCGCGATCAAGTATCGAAACCAATTTTCGTCGATAATCTCGTTTGTGAGATCTGATAAGGGCTGATCAACCTTAAGGCATTTCGGGCACAACATATCCATGCCTTTCATTAGCTGGAATAATCGATGAGTTATTAGCAAATTAACTTTTCAGAGAGAGGGGTACCGCAATAGAATGTCGAAGTGTAGCTAGTGTTATGTGACGAGCCCCTCCTACAAGTATTTCGATGACTTGACGAGGAGCGCCGACCAAATATAACGACGGCCACGCAATTATTATTTCCTGTACTTTGATTTTAAGTCTTCCCGATGGGTGCCAGACTCTCTACTATTTCCCCGAAAGCCAGGGGTTTCTGTTCTTCTTTTTCCTTATTTTTTACCAGCTAGCTGAAATGAAGGGGTGCAGTTCGGGGCACATGCGAAATTTATTAAAACAAACACGTGTCTCTAGTTTTCTCAAATTATCAAAACACCAATTATTTATTCTTAATATAATACAAAAGATAAACGCTATAAATCAATATAGAACAACAACGACTCGAGTCCGAACAGTTACCGCGGTTCCGCACGCAACGATAATGATTAAGCAATAATACTTACTAATTATCGGAGAGGCCGATCGCGACGAGAGGCTGCCCTGCAGCACGCGGATAATATACATTTTATGGTGCACCGCGTGCGCCTATCTTTTGGCTGCCGGCTACTCTGCTAAACTGCGACGTCACACGGGCTCCTCGAGTCGGATTCGTAACTGCAGCTACGATAATCTTTGGCGGAAGTCCTAACCCAACGCTCCTTTTCTTAGAAACTCACGGCAGTATGCTCGTGCACGAGTCTATCGCTTAATAATCTGCGAGGCTCGTAGCTACGGTTCGACACACGCGGTCAAATTTAAGGCCAAAGATGCGCGAGGACTACTCGAGCGCTCTTCTCTTGGTTGAGTTCGTTACTTGACTTGTCACGCGTAGGGATTTCCGGACTAACTGTCGCTCTCTAAATCGAACTAATCGATCGCGCGGTCTGAATCGTACTCTCTATTATCTTAATTCTCGCACGTTTAGCCGGGTCGCAAGGGCTTCGGACGTCCGGGGTGGGGGTCGCGGCCTGTCATCGTCGCGTTCTTCCGTACTCTCCTTCCATCCATCCTTCGTCGTCGCTAGCGTCTCCCCGCGCCTTGCTCTAATTCCGAGAATCCTGTAAGCAATAATCACGGCAGTGAAATGTTCTCGAGGCTGTACGAGTTTCGACGGCGGGGAGCGATTCAGTTGCTACGCAAGTATTCGGGCGTCCTTGGTGCTCGAGCACCTTAGGCCTAGCGCGTTGATGCGATCGCGTACTAGCGCCTCGTCAACATATATATATTGGGATCATAACCAATGGGTAGCCTGGCTGGACGTAATCGAAGGTTGCATCGATGAAACGCCGCACGAATCAACGGGCGCGATTCCTATACATCTGCACACAGGATGCAAACCAAACAAGCCATGGACTTATCTCCTGGAATTACCAGCCTCCACTCCAGTAGCACACGAAAATCATATTTTCCTCGCACGTGAAAAGATGAGGAAGAGAGGGGAGACACAAAACGAACGATACAATAGTACACATCGGATCACCACTTACACAGAAAGACAGCTTGTATTGGTGGAAGCACTAAACGTTTCAAATCCCGCAGCAAAACAAATTGCCAAGTTTATGCCACTCTATGAGGGCCCGTACCGCGTGAAGAAGCGCACGCAGCATATTTACTAGAAGACGTACAACAAAACAAGGAGCAAGGAAAATTCCATACCAACGACTTGAGAAAGTACTTCTCTAGAAATAACAACAAAGAAATACAAACCTTTCAATCGGTAAATCTTATACAGAACAATATTAGTACGGAAGTGGGGAATTCACACGAGGCACCATATTTTTCAGTAAGCTCTGAAATTTCGAGCCATGAAGATGAACGCAGAAACCGAAACGTGTGAAAATCCTCAGAGTATGCGGATAATAGTGCCAAGACCTTATGTAAAGAAGGCGATAAGGTCTCATGACCGACCTGTGCGCAGCGAAGTTGCGAAAAACAAGCATTCCTAGGCTAGGGAGTATCATTTTTGCCACGTAAAGAACGAGTTGCTCATCCACGACCTATTTGGAAGTAGCGTATTGGGAACTCCAAAACTCAGCAAAGGAGGAACTGTCCCTCGGTACCACATCCAGTGGTTTCCAAAGGAGTTGGACACGCCAAGCCCTCCACCATCGAGCACCAAATCTAGTCGACCGATTCTTCTAGGGAAGCGCAAGGCTGAAGATCCTGTTCGACCTCTTGTGACAAAGCCTGTGGACAAAGGGTTCAAGGAAATAGAGGGTGCCATCACCCGCAAGCATTCAAAGACCCTAGTCTTCGCAGGAAAGCGTAGAGTAACGACGACTATGGTGAACCCCCCCCCCCCCCCCCCCCCAAACTGGAACCGCTACCTCTGCTCGACCAGGATATACTAAGTATTCTCACAGAGTTTGGCCTCTATCTAGATATCCCGAAAAAAAATTTAAAAAAATAAAAGAAATAAAAGTTTTGCCAAATAAAGAAAGAAAATATTGCAAACATCTTGTTTCGTACAACCACCTGTCCAATATCTTCCATCTTTTGGAGGACTATGTAACGGAACGCTCGGTCTCTCAACGATAGAAAAGTTGAGAACTGGATATATCTGGTCCACGCTGACCACATCCAGAACACCGAAGCGCTGGCACACACATATCCCACACCACCAAGGCTCCACGCACTCATTCACACGTGCGCTCGTAAGCAGCGCGTGGCTATCCACCTCTCCCGAAAATTGTCAACTTAACTTGTTGACAATTAGTGGGGAATAGAGTATATAAAGGCGGCCGCACCCACTCTCGGTACCTTATTACCTACCAATCTTCCTACCCGGAACAATCCTAACCGGCACAGCGACTGGCTCTCGTAATACCTCTCTGACCATAGCCCAGGCTCACCCGTACATCTCAGTACTGCACTGACTCGTACGGTCCTTCCCTTGAGCCAGCCTAGCTTCAGTAGGCCCTGACACTGCGTCAGATCCTACTTCTCTACTTTCTCTATCTTAAATTCATGGGAATAAATAAGATTCCTCGAATTTGTCTCGTCACCGTAGCGTGCCCCGATACTGCATCGGCTCTCACTATTAGTGCAGAGATAAAGGCGACTCTGAAAATTATTTTTTTTTTTTTTGTAAAATAATAATTGTCTCACTCTCGCGGCCCGTATTGAAAAAGAGTAAACACTCTCGGACACTTGGTGTGCGCTCGCTCTAACGCAGCGCTGTACTTAATATTTCTCTCTCTCAGATTTGACAGAGGCTAGGCCTTGCTCTCGAAGTTCAACACACAATAATAGTAAAGGCTCACACCCAGGTTCACGGTCGTTGAGCCCATGTTCAATCAAAACCACGATCTCATTATTCTAACGACACCTCTCGCGCTCGTGAAAATAGGAAAGGGTTAATATCTCGTAAAATTAATTAGTCTTGCTCTTATGTTTCGGCATTGCTGATTTACCTTTTGCCGTAGTGCGTTTCCGATAGGAACAACTGGTGATAGCCCAAAACACGCGTATAGCAAACGATATTGCAAGCACTTCGAAATATAATTTGAGTCCGGTTTCTCGCTTCTCGAGATAAGTTTGGCATAGGGATTCAAGTTTTTTTATGAACTCCTGGAGAAAGCCCAACTCACTCGTTCCTCTATTCTCCTTACCCTCAAGTATAACCGAAACAATTTCAAGTTTATTTAATATTCTATTGAACAACACGAATGATAATGTCGAGGTGAGCAATCAAAGTAAATTGAATGAAAAAAACAATTAAAACACCTTGTTGTGTCCTATGATGATATAGTCGCACCACAACAGTGTACATCTCTGAGGACTTTTAGGTATCCCGAATCAAGACTTCCACCAGCGGTACAAAGGACGTATTGTCAATTCATTTGGCGATGAGCTATGCATGCTCCGTGTTTCAGTCGTCAGCTCTGTACACGACAAATTAGAGTCACTTGTTAATTATTTGCATTTAATTATTATTATTGCTGCAACGCTTGCGTCTCAAGCCTTGCAACAATAATCTGAGCATTTGAACAACTTCGTTGGGAATAAAAACCTATTTAAATCATAAAAAATCATTTCACCAATTTCAAACCATCCCAATCGTGAGCCAATGATGAAAAACATCCACGCATAATGGCACAAGAATTGCCGAGGCTTCTTCATTTCCACTAAAACCCAAGTCAATCGAGTCCCGCACACGAATCCTCACTCATCCCATGTGAAATACCTTCACTGGGAGTTAGATTTGAATAACAAAAGGAAATATAAACAATTACAAATTTAATTTCGTTACATTATATATATATATATATATATATTTATCATACATATTTATTATATCGAGTTTACCATTCGAGTTATACTCGAATGGTATGACTCGATGGTCCGGACTTGGAAAGAGACGGTGTTTCAAATCGGCAACTCTAATAATATTAAAATATCGGAATATATATATAAATATTTCATAATATACAATTAATTTTTTTATGCTGTGCCCGTTCGATTAAAAAAAATAAACATTCAGTTTTTAATGATTTGTTTAATTTCTCAATCAATTTGTTTTGTTGTGCCCTGATCGATTAAAAAATTTAACAAACCGTTAAAAATTGAATGTTTATTTTTTTTAATCGATCGGGCACAGCATAAAAAAAATTTGAAGAAAAAAAAAAAACGAGAACTCGTTTCGAACCGACGACCTTAGTGTTACCAATCCCGTGCTCTACCACTGCACCAACGTTTAACCGTTTAACAATCATTTATTGTCATGAATGAATACATTGGTATGTAGCATTGTGGTTAGTAGCGAATGCCTGCCCTAGGGCTATAAAACGCGCATGAGCGAGGGGTAGTGACTACATCTCAGATAGTCGTAAGAATGTACAAAGGTGGCAGGGAAAAATGTCCGCATAGAAAAAACCCTGTAACATAATGGGTGTATAGAATGGGGGGGGGGGGGGGACGCAATCACGCAGTAGAGGGTGTTTGGGCCTATGCAGTAGCCCTTAACATGAATTATAAAATAGGCAAGAAAGTAACAAAAATATGGGGTTTTGAACATAATATCAGAGCACCGCATAACAATTAAGAATAGAAGGAACGAGACTTAAGGTACTTAAGATTAAACCGAGGTAGCGCGCGCCATGGAATAATACATAATGAGGCTTGTACAAAATATGTTAGAGTACAGACGTGAGAGTACTAGTAGAAATACCAGTATTGCTTAAGAACTAACATGGTAACAAGGATACGAAGGAATAATAACATAAAGTTAACTAAAATACTCTTAGGTGCTAACTTAACAAGAGATAAGGATACAACTAAGATCGAACAGTGGAAAAGTAAATCATCTTACAGATACTAGTATGCTTAGTCTAGTCAATTTTACAGATAATTGGGGAGACGCATTGGAAAAATCGTACTAATACTAATTGAGTAACTCCGTTAGGTGACGCTTAAGACTACGAATGTTCAAAAGCATGAAGTTGGGAGGAATATTATTATTAGTCATTTGCAACAGGAGGGGGTTTGTTTATAAATAGGTGAGAGTAGTTAACTATAATTGTTAGTCTGTCGATAGCGCTAGCAGCAGACTTGATGTCGTTAATCATGGTTTTGAGGTCGGATAACATTTTCATAACATTAAGTTCGATGAGATCATCGAGGATTGACTTAGCTTCGTTGAAGATGGTGAGGATTGGCGGAATTCCCGCGGTGGAGATAGCTGTTTCGGGTTGATGATGGTTTGCGGTTAGGTTAGGCAGCGCGCGCAGTCAGGCAGAGCGAGTGGCAGAGCGTCCGCATGCTGCGACGGCTCGAGCCGAACTGACTGCACCAACGATCTATTCATCAACGATAGCAAATTTATGCCTTATGCATTGTGTAATTGGCTTATATATTAAGCTGTGTAATATATGAAGCCTGCACTGTGCCCTGAACGATTAAAATACTGAACGCATAGACGAACAAAATCTCGTTCAAATTTTTAATCGTTCAGGGCACAGTACTTGAAATTGTGCAGCTGTTCGCAAACTAATTCCAATTTTCGGTGATGAATGTGTCGATAGTGCTTGCAAATGCTTCTAATCATTCAATCACGCTGAAATTTGAAAATTGGAATTAATTTCCCAGGTCCTACCACGTGGAGGTCGCTGCAAAAGGACCCGCCCGTGGGGCCGTTATTTTGTCCATATTGCAAAGCAAATTCGGACAAAATAAAGACCCCACTCCCACCCTCCATTAAAGCCTCTTATTTCCCAAAAGAAATAAGGGAAAATGAAAAAAAAACTTAAAAACTACATATAAATAAATAAATAACGAAACAAAAGGAAAAGTGTTTTTTTTTAAATAAATAAATTAACTAATAATTACCCTGATTTAAATTAAATATTTCTTATAGCTATTGCACGCGATTGTACCCGATGTACTTCTATATTTATATTTTTTAACGCGCTAATTGAAATGTACTTCTAGATTTTTTAGCGCGACGAGTAGGTACACGATGACCTACCAATTTATTTATTAATCTTTTTGTTTATTAATTTTTTTTTATTTCATTTAAAAAAAACGTTCGTTGGTGTGATCGTCGTTTCATTTTTTCGCCGAACAAACTTGTTCACACCTCGTCAGGCTGTTCTGGATTATATAAATTTAAACTATTGTGGAGCTCCAAGTGTTGAGCATCGACTTCAAAATTTCTACAATCTACTCCGGCGTTTTGAAAAGCCGATCTTATTTGGCAGATGGCATTTAGAGACTTGTGGCCTATTTTATTACGCTTTTTCGTTTTTACATCGGTAACGATGGAAAATATGCGTTCGGCCTCTGCGTTCGAGTGGGGAAGCGATAGTACTATATTTACTAGTTTCTCTAAAGTAGGAAACATTTTTTCGTCTAAAATGTCTAGTTGGGAAGTTATCTCTTTCCAAAATGCGTCTACGTTAAGATTGAGGAGCTCATTTTTTTTTCAGAAGCAAATGCAAACGGTAATTTACTCCACTCGAACGCTAATTTTGTGAGGTCGAACTCTCCAAAGCGTGCAGCAAGTTGCGATAAATTTGTAGTGCTTCCTGTACGTTCAATATTAAGAGCAATATGTGGATTCAAAAATTGCAAATCATCCCAGATAGAGACCTTCAGCGGGAGTCGCTTCTGCATCTCCGTCACAGCCGTTACATAGAACTGTAAACAAGTTTGTCGTATCGGTTGTTCGTGGATTGCCGGAAATCCACGCAAAAATTCCTCGCATTCGGGACCGAGACTGACCTTATCGAGAGGGATAAAATTATGCGGGTGAGCGACGTTCAAGGTGCCCATTTGGAGGTTTTGAATAACCTCCGGTTTCAAAAAATGACTCCCGACATCCGCGACGAGAAGCCTGCTGCATTCGGAAAGCTTGTGAACGAGCACTTTCTGAGATTGAAACAACTTGTTGAACGAATCGAAAAAATTTAACGAATACTTGAGAAAAAGCAAGTAGGCCTTGATGATTTTATTCTCCATATGCTTCAAAATTGTTTCGGCCGATTTTAATTTGTCCTCGATTACCGCTAACGCAAAGACATCATTAAAGCGTCCCAGTTTTCGAGGATTCTGTTGACGCATTTCTGCAAAGAAAGCTATCGCGTGTCTGATAATTTCAGAATTTTTCGTGTCTCGACTTCTAAAAGTTCTTGGAACTCTCGGAGAATCGCACATCGTTTCGCACTGCCGGACACGTACGTCGCAATGCTTCTAATAAAATCTTCGCAGGAGTGAGGCAATTCCGCGCAAGCTTTACTCGCAATTAACGCTGACGAATGGCAAATACAATTTATCACTACGAGGCCCGGCACCTCATTTTTTAAATGAGTCATAAATGAAGTATGTATCCCCGTCATAACCGATGCGTTGTCGGAAGCCATACCGACAACGTTAGTGACAGGGACCCCTTTGGACTCGAGGCAAGATTTGAAAGCCGCGTATATTTTTTCAGCTGAACAATCTCTAGCGTCTAATTCAATTAATTCTAAAAGCTCTGTTACGATGAGTTTTGTTTGAGGAGAAACGAATTGAACGAGTACGCAAAGGGTTTTTGTGTCACTAATATCAGTGCTCTCGTCGACAAGCACCGAAAACTTTACAGATTTTAAAATTGCAGTTAATTTTCGAAGCTCTCTCGCGCCAAGGCAGTTCGTTATGAGCTAAGTACACTTAGTTCGGCCGAGCGTAATGTCTTGTACGACCCGAGAGTCCTTGGAAATATCTTTTACTACAGATACTAAATGCTCTACTGTCTGAATCGCGATGTTATGTTCAGCATAAAAAGCTGCTAACTTTATTTCCGCGGTTTTTACTGTCGCCTTATGGGCCGCGTCTGGATCAACAAGCTCCTCGATTTGAATCTCGCGCGCGCGCTTCCGGATATGCGCCGCAGTCATCGCGTGTTTTCGAATTTCGTTTTTACCACAACAGATATTCTTCTGACAGCAAGTGCAAGACGCCTTCGTTGTTTCGCCTTGCACTGCTTGCAGCCAGCCGGTAAACTCCGGGATATCTAACCATGCATTTTGAAATGTTTTTTTTCTTACGCGTTTTGCCGGCGGTTCACCTTGATCGTCTTCACCTTCATTGCTTGTTCCGGGACGTGGATCTGTCGTGTCCATCGTCACTCAACGGAATTCTATTTAACACCAATAATTAATACTCGCGACGCGACGACGATCAAAACAACGATGTTTTCACGGATTTAACTGACAGCACTTTGGCGGTAGCTAGTCAAATCACAGTTTAATATTGAATCAGTGGAAAAAGAGTGATTGCTGTATGTTAAGTTTTAAAAAACACCTTGAGATTTTACACTGATAAAAATACGATAGTCGATTATTTACAGATACGGAAGCATCGCGAAAGTAGTGCATTTGAACTTGATGTAGCCGTCTTGTTGCTATGCCAGAACAGGGTTAACTATAGAAGATAAGACATAAACTTACATACATTGACAAGAATACCGTTGATGCCGCGGTAGAGTTCGTGACTCTTAATCATAAGGTCGTCGGTTCGATACGAGGCGTTGTTTTTTTTTTCTTCATCAAATTTTTTTTTTATGCTGTGCCCGATCGATTAAAAAAAATAAACATTTATTTTTTTAGTGGTTTGTTTAATTTTTTAATCGATCAGGGCACAACAACCCAGAAAAGAATTTTATATGTCATATATATATATATATATATACACAGAGTTTTGAATTATTATCGATTCATAATATAGTCGACCGTACAATTGTTTCGGTAATAATGATTTTAGAATAATAATGTGTAGTGATTATAAAATAATGGGTAAATATTTAAATAGCCGAAAAGAAAGATTCATTTCCGGTTTAACAATGGAAGAAATTGAAGAAATAATTAATGCATTACCTTTTGAATGCATTGATTATTTTTTCCTATTTTTTAAAAGGATTATCGTGAATTTGTAGTGAAAAATAATTAATCCATTAAGAAAGTAATGCATTGAATATTTTTCCCATTTTTTCCCCAATTTTTTCCAATATTGAACCGGAAATAAATCGTTCTTTTCGGCTATTCAAATATTCACCCATCATTCTATAATATTATATATAATATATATAATATATACACACACATTAAAATAAAACATAACTTAGAATACATATTATATATAATTTAAGCATGAATAATATTCGGGACGTGTGGAGCGGTGCAGCCGCGCGGCGAGCAAGCGGTGGGCGTGGCCTCCCGTGCTGACAGCCACTACGCGGCAGCGGCGCACAGGAGAGGGAAGCTGCTGTGCATGCGGGATCGTGCGGGCTGCGCGACATTTTTGTCGCGCGGGGAGTCAGAGTGGGGGGTGAAATGTCGCGCCGCGCGACATTTCAGGCGAATCTGGCATCACTGTGGCCCGACCGGCTCCTTCTTCCTCGATGGATGGCGTCGTCACTAATTGGCCGTGGTCCTCTTGGATCTTAGACCACGGCGTATCGATGTTGTTGCTTTCCCGTCGGGCCGAGCGCGGCAGGCGGCAGCTCTCTTTGCGTTGACGAGGCGCTGGTGGTGGATGGAGGAGCAGGGACGCGCTCAGGCTACGCGTCCCCTCTGCGTGCGCTCGGGCCACGGGCTCCGGTTCCCACGACGACGCTCCTGCTGCTGCCGGCCGGCGCCACATTCGAACCTTGCTTCCATTCATACTCACACACACGGGAAAGGGGAACAAAAGTACTATTTAAACAAAAAAAATAAAATAAACAGGCGAGTCGATACCTTGTTTTGGCGAGTGGTGGCCTCCAGCTGAGCCACGCGCATGCTGAGCATGCGCCGTGTTACAGTATAAACAAAAGCATGTTGTTACCCGCGTAGAAAAAAAGAATGTTTTCGAGAATCTTTTCAAGAATCTTGGAAAGAATCTTGATAAGAATCTTAGAAGAATCTTGAAAAGAATCTTGAAAAGAATCCCGAATAGGATCCGGAGGAAGACACTTTTCAAGATTCTATCCAAAATTCTTTTAAAGATTCTATTGAAAGATTCATTTAAAGATTCTATTGAAAGATTCATTCAAAGAATTTTTTACAGATTCCATTAAAAAGTATTTTCAGGATTCTTTCCAGGATTCAATGGGAGGATTCTTTCCAAGATTCAATATAGGATTTCATTTAGAAATTCTATCTAGGATTTTATCCAGGATTCTTCATGGAATGTATTTATAAGGTTCTTTCCAAGATTCTACTCAGACTTCAATTTCGAAATTCATCTCAGGATTCTAGTCAAGGTTTTGTTGCAGGACTCTTTCCAAGAGTCATCCCAAGCTTTTTTAATGATTTAATTGAAAGATTCGTTAAAAGGTTTTTTAAAAATTCTATGGAAATAAATTTCTACATGTTGACATGTAGAAAAGCTCTATGCGATTCCATAAAAACGTTGCAGGTATTTTAACAAAAGCAATGGATCTGTTATGAAGTTTATACGATGAAGATCTTATATGCGCCACCGTAAAAAGACCGCAGATTTTTATATTAAGAGTAATAGTTTCGTTTTGAAGTTGATACGACGGAGGTGTTATTTCCACCCTCGTGAAAATGTTGCAATGGGTCGGTAGGTTTACCGGTTTTAGTTTTTTAAATGAGACCGTCCAATGTGAAATACACTGTTTGAAAAGATTGAAAGTGTTTATGCATAAACTTGGCATCGAAATTTAATAAACAATTTTGGTATAGAATACATGTACTTTTCCAGTAAAATTAAAGAAAATTATTTAAATTCAAGTACCTTTACTGTAAAATTCAAGTAAATTGTTAATTATGCTGTACCATACATTAATTTTACATTACACTTGTATAATAAATTTCATATACTAGTTGATGGATATAAACTTTCAGTAGAAGTACACCAAATTTTAAGTAGATTATTTTTACAGTATACCTTTACTCGAATTCCAAGGTATTCACCGGCTCAATCACGAATTTGGCAGGAGGATCTTCGATGTTTGAGTAATAGCAAACTGATTTGAGACTTTCTACGTTCACTGCGTGTTCATGCTCATCGAAGGCAACAATATTGTACACACTCGTTAGAACCGTTTTGTCGATGCATGTTGAGTACCTGTTCTCGACGATGCACGGCTTCATTATTGCATAATGTAGAGTTGCAGAAACACCAGTCGTTACAATCGCAGTCCGATACCCTGATGAAACAACGAATCCTCCCAATTCGTTTCAAGCCATCCTCATTTATGTACAAAGCAAATGTTGAATCTGTCTTCGTACTGCGATTGTATTCTGTGCAGGAAAAAACAACTTTTCGTTTCAGTAATCTCTCGTACTGAAAGAAAGTCGTGCCTTCTATGTTTGTTTTTTCGAAAACGTCAGAAATTGTGGGAGGAAGTTCTAAGAGTTTCTTGCCCTTCCCGACGATGTATGTCGTATCTGAAATACAATGACGCTTCAGCCTTCCCCGCTTGTAGTCCAAGTTCTCGCAATAAAAATATGCTGGTCTGCCTCCATTTAATTTTTCACGTTTTAGTGACGTTAGATGCAACAGCGTCGAAGCAGCTGATTGTATTTGCAATTGTGGCGAATTGCTTCCGTGCACTAATCTCTTCAGTCTTCCGTTTAGATCTTCATATGGAAAACAAGACGTTGTCCATAATGGTCCGAACTGCCTAACATTCTCTACTAAATGGAGCAATTGGTGGAGATTGTTACTCATATTCGCCAAATGGTAGAGTTGCTCATACATTGAGACGAATTCATTCAACGCCCGCGACGCAATATCTAATTCGTTCGGAGATATACTGGATTGCATGAGTAGATTTATCCCAAGCACTAAAAGTTTGTAGTGGTTGAAGTATATCTCGGACATTACATCTTGTACGCAAGGAATTGACCAGTAGTGCAACCATGCTTTTCTTTTATTGCCCTTTATGTAAGCAATATGTTTTTCAATCGATCGAGGCAACCTCTGCACCGACGATGGTGGTGTTAGTGAAGCGAGTCTTGAGTCTATTAAACCAATATGATTAAGCATCGAAGAGGGATGATCGGAATAAGCTGGCAGGAACCAGAAGTTCATCAAGTTCTTGACAATTCCTTCATAGACGCAGTGCATCGAGTCAACAGCTACCGATCTCATATATTGCGGTACAAGGTGCATCATAATCGATGGACCTTTAACCCTTTGAAGCATACAATTTTCCTGACATAAGATCTACTTTAAATTTGGGGTCCGGGGGTTTTTTGGGTCGCTGATTACGAATCCGAGCTCAAAATCCGGAAATTTAATATGGCGGATCCAATATGGCGGACCAAAATGAACAAAGTAGCTTGATGAAGATGAAACTCGGTATGCAGGGGTTTTTTGGGTCGCTGACTACGAATCTGAGCTCAAAATCCAGAAATTCAATATGGCGGATCCAATATGGCGGACCCAAATGCACAAAGCAGCTTGATGAAGCTGGAACTCGGTATGCAGGGGTTTTTGGGGTCGCTGATTACGAATCCGAGCTCAAAATTCAGAAATTCAAACTGGGGGATCCAATATGGCGGACCAACATGCTCAAAGTGGCTTGATGAAGATGAAACTCGGTATTCGGGGGGTTTATTGCGTCGCTGAATACGAATCTGAGCTCGAAATTCGAAAATTCAAAATGGCGGATCCATTATGGCGGACCAAAATGAACAAAGTAGCTTGATGAAGATGAAACTCGGTATGCAGGGGTTTTTTGGGTCGCTGACTACGAATCTGAGCTCAAAATCCGGAAATTCAATATGGCGGATCCAATATGGCGGACCCAAATGCACAAAGCTTGATGAAGCTGGAACTCGGTATGCAGGGGTTTTTTGGGTCGCTGACTACGAATCTGAGCTTAAAATCCAGAAATTCAAAATGGCGGATCCAATATGGCGGACCAAAATGCTCAAAGTAGCTTGATGAAAATGAAACTCAGTATTCGGGGGTTTATTGCATTGCTGAATACGAATCTGAGCTCAAAATCCAGAAATTCAAAATGGCAGATCCAATATGGCGGACCAAAATGCTTAATGTAGCTTGATGGAGATGAAACTCCGTATTCGGGGGTTTATGGTATCGCTGAATACGAATCTGGGCTCAAAATTCAAAGTAGCGGATCCAATATGGCGGAGCAAAATGCACAAAGTAGCAAAGTAGCTTGATGAAGATGTAACTCGGTAGGCCCTGGTTTTTTGGGTCGCTGATTACGAATCCGAACTCAAAATTCAGAAATTCAAAATGGCGGATCCATTATGGCGGACCAAAATGAACAAAGTAGCTTGATGAAGATGAAACTCGGTATGCAGGGGCTTTTTGAGTCGTTGAAAACGAATCTCAGTTTAAAATTGAACAATAAAAATGGCAGTTCCAATATAGGATAATGGCTTAGTCACTGATACTAATCTGAGCTTATAATTTGAAAATAACGAATGCCAGATTCAATTCAGTGGACTGAAACATAAAATTGTCTTGATGTAGAGGAAACTCGGTGCTTCAGGGTTATTGAAGTCGCTAATTTTGAAGCCAGTCAAAATATATAAATTAAAAACGTTCTAGTATGGCGTCCCAACGTGCAAGAAGTTACTTGACTTGAACAAAAGTCATTACTTCGAGCGATTAGACGTCACACATTACAAAACTGAATTCGAGATACAGGCATTAGAAGTATTGAACCAAAATAAAGGTAGTATTATGATTTGAATGTAACTCAGTACTCTGGATTTTTTGTGATAGCTGATTAGGTTGCATGCACTCCAGCCGAATAACCGTTTACATCGCGTAGTGGCTATCGTATTATCACATACTTACGGCTACGTAGTTTATTCTGTTTTCATGCTTGCGCAGTGTAAAACGCCAACGGGTCAAAAAATTGCACAGATGAAAACATATTGAGCATCTCCGATGTTCTAGTAATTCCAGTAAAATCTCCGGTTTTCGTTTGTCATATTGCATCCGCCATTTTTTATTTCTGGATTTTCAGTTCAGATTCGTAATCAGCGACCCAAAAGACCCCCGCATACTGAGTTTCATCTTTATCAAGCTACTTTGAGCATTTTGGTCCGCCATATTGGATCCGCCATTTTGAATTTTTGGATTTTGAGCTTGAATTCGTAATCAGCGACCGAAAAAACATCTCTGAACTCATTTTTTGTTCATTGTTTACCTGGCGGATTAACTATAATTACATTTATTATCTAAAAAACGTGTCTTTTTGTACTATGGTAATTATTAACATCCACTTAGTGAAACATAAACCCTTAATAGTCATATTGTAGTAGCAATTGGTCTTCTAACATCCTAAATATACATTTACATTCGTCGTTATACGCTAAAAAAAATTTTTATCGAAGAAAAACAGAGTTGAAGTAGGTGACATACCAGTATGTCACTATGCTTCAAAGGGTTAACGCCGTAGACGGAGACGTTGGAATCGAAAGCCTGCCGGGCATCGGCACGAGTTTCTTCATCCGTTCTTAATTCAAATTCCTCTTATGGATATACGAGTACTCTCTCGTCTAGAAGGTATTTCCCTCCTTGCTTACATTTTTGGCAGCCGCACTTTCCGTTGTATTGCTTCATATTGAGAAAGAGTGCTTTCGCCGGCAAGTCGCATGTGCAACAAATAATTATTCCCTTAACAACGACTGGACGTAAGACGTTTGGAATATGTACGCTGATGCCCTGACGTAATTCTCTTATACTCGCTAGCAGTGGCTCCATATATAAGTTTGGAACTGGTTTCTCCTCCCCGAACCAAAAAGCAGCGAGCACGGTATTCTCTTTCTTCGTTCTGACGGAATATGCTAACTCATTGATGGTCAAATAAACAGGCCAAATCGAAAACTTTGACGATTTGAAAATGTTAATTCCATCCGTGTACCACGTGAGAGATATATTATCACGATTAGCAAGGAAGCTGTCTTGTTGACTTAATTCCTTGTACACTGCACCGTCATAAATATCTTCAATATTTTCTGCGTTTTTGCGATCCATCGTGAACTTGTGTCGCAAGGCATCGTAAAATCCTGGACGTTCAAATAATGCTTTTATCTGTGGTATAATCGGTACTTCTATGAAGTAGTCCAGTTTTGATTCATCATTGCAAGAGGGACAAACCGTGTTCTGTTCTTCAACTTTTTGGTAACACTGTTTACAATAAAAGTGATCAATTACGGGAACGTTCACATCTGAAAAATGGTTTTTGAACGAATAGAGCGTCTTTATGCATTTATTATTACGTGGGCAATGCATCTCTATTAAGCCCAATAAATCGGACAGCGCTGCGCCAGAGATGTTATGCCTGAGAGAAAAATTCAAAATGGATACCGAGCTTTCTTCAATACTGATTGGTGCTCCGACATACAATCGCTCGTCCTCACAGTATTGGTCCCTATCCAAGTTGTCTTCATCGTCAACCTCACTTTGGTAGAAACCTTCTGATTCGGAATCAGATGTAATATCAGCAGACCTCACGCTAGATTGATAAGCATCTGAAAGATGTTGGCCGTTATTAAACTCGTCTTCTGATACCTCTGATGAGGGGACATTGGTCATTTCGCTAGAATCCTCGTTGTGATCAGAAGCGGGCTCTAGATCGTCCGCTATTTGTTGAACTCGATCGACTAAATCCAAACCGTAGCACTGTTGAGGAGCTTCATTATTATCGGGAGTCATCAGACATAGCCGTTTCAATTTATTGAGGTTACTCTGTGAGTATTCGTTGAATCTCTTCCATCGCGAGGGCATGTTGATATTACGCGATCTAGTTGATAGAAAAAGATATTTTATATCCACCATGTTAGTAACATATAAATGGGTCAATCCACCCGGTCAATTTCGTCCAGGGTTTGACCTCAATTTTTCTTAAATTCATTTTTAAAGTCACGTATCGAACGCCATAATCTAAAGATCTGAAATAATTATAAAAAATATTTTTTTCAGTGTCAACATTTTCTAGCTTATAGCCAAAGTGGGCAAGATTTTTTTCTTATAGTTTTCAAGCTTTTTTTATTAAAAAAAATATCAAAAAACGAAAATTAATCTACTACAAGCGATTGTTCAAATGTTTATTTGTGTAAAATTGGATTTTCCCCTTTTAAAAGAAAGATTTTCCCGAACCAGCACAGTGTTTGAAATATTTTTCCAAAAGTGACATATCAAATGCCATAACTTAAAAATCTGCAAATATCTGAAAAATTCTCTGATGAATATCAAAATATTTAGCTCAATGCCGAATTGGGCAAAATTTTTCTTCTCACATTTTTTAAGCTTGTATGATACAACTATTGTTATGTTCAATGATATTTTTCTGATATTTTAAGTTATCAAGATATATTGACTTTAAGAGGGTCGAGTCATCTGAAAAAAAAGTCACAGGAAAAAATAATCTGTAGATACCCTCGAAAGAAAAATCTCACATTTAAACGTCATTAAGTGCATTATAATTCTAAGATTTTGTAAATTTATCCAATGCACTAAAATATCTTTCAGACAAAACTGGTGAAAAAATGTTAGCGCTCGATGTCCTGTTCTATATATCGAAGAGTGCATTCTGGACTGAGTACAGCATTTTTTTTTAGGTTTTTTGATACTATGATTCCAAATCTGTAAATAAATGTTCCGTTATTAAAAACTCACCAAACAGTAGGTTTCAGTAAATTTTCGCTGCATCAAAGATTGAAACTGCATTTTGCACCATTTTGGTGCGCACTATGTGTCGTGTTAAAATTGCAGAATTATGATGCTACATGAGTTCTTAATGAGGCTTAAATGTAAGAATTTTCAGAAGGAAGGAACCATGTACAGAATTTTTTTCTCATGTCTTTTTTAAGCGCTTCTTCCGTCTTTCGGCAAAAAATCATACTCGCGGGATCGTGAAAATCATTTCATATATTCCACTCGGAAGCTAACAAAAGAAGACAACTTTCATGTACAGACATTTTTTTAGTAACTTCAAGTTTTCTAAATATGAGCTCTTCAATAAAAAAACGGTATTTTCTGAAATAATGTTTTGAATAATCTGATATAATTTACATATGAGCTTTTCATTAGTGCTTTGAAATATCCGATTATGGAACAGATCAGAAGGGGTTGAGCAAAGACTGGCTGAATTGACAGAGAATGCTCCATATGCGTGATTTTCTCCAGTTTCTTATTACATCGAGAAATGTTCTTAATTCTCTCTGAAATATCTACTTTCGAGGGCGTTGAGCACCACTCAGCGCTGGAGCTACCTTAACTGAAATAAACACTGACTACTATCAAGTGGTGAAATTTGGCCAATCATGAAATAATATTTGAGGGGGTTGGAAAATAAATATGGTTAATGCTCAGAGAATGTCTTATAGAAAAATAATAAGTTTCAAAACGTACATGGTTCGCCCAGCAAGGAATGTCCCACACTTGAGTTCTAAATGCCCGTCCTTGATGTATTCGCTTCCAAGTTTTCTTACTCAAATTGAAGAAGTACCACAACCGCAATAGAACCTTCAATCGGCTTGACACGTATGAAATTCGCTATATTTAATCGACTGTCAAAAGAGATTCCGTCGTATTTTTGTTTTGAGCTGTTTCGACGTATAAGGCATTCGACTTTAGCTACCCAATTTTTCAAACTTTTGCAATCACTCTGAAAATACGTAAGGTTGTAGTACTAGTACATAAAAAAATTTCCAGACACCTCTAAGTTTCTGATTTAAAAAAAAATGGCTGATATCTTTAAAAAATCACCAGATTAACACCGCTAGATTTTCCTGCATGAAAAAAATTATTTGTGTGAATAGTCCACACAATATTTGGATACTTCCACATGAATGATTTTTTCTTTATACTGGAACCTCGACCCGTAAAAATCAAATGATTTCTTTGCGATATCAACAATCACGCGAGGATACTCTATAATTTTTTTTAGCAAAAAAATCTGACTGTTTTTCAATGACAATTATAATTCCACCGTTTTTTGGACTTTTCATACAAATTATTTTTTTTATGCATGAAAATCTGCCGGTACCACTCTGGTGATTTTCTTCGAGATATCAGCAATTATGCAAGAATACTCTGTAATCTTTTCAGCCCGCAAAAATATCCGTTTTCGAGTTAAAAAAAGCTTCCTCCGTTTTTCGATAAAAAATCATACTCGCTGGATCGTAAAAATCATTTAATATATTCCGCTTGAAAGCTAACACAAAATGTAAGACCTTGCAAATTGCTTCCTCATTATTTTCGCTTTCTACAAAGCTATGAGGAAGTATGTTGATCAATTTTGGCTCCCTCATAAAGGAATCTTTGTAGAAAGTGAAAAATAATGAGCAAGCAATTTGCAAGGTTCTACTGTGCAGGTTTGTTTATACTCGGAGGACATTTTCAGAAAATCTCAAAGTGACGTGAAATTCTTACCGTTCGAGCAATTTTTGTAAAATTTTTCTTCAAAAATGCGTTAATGATAGTCCATATGTAAACTAAATTGGAACCCGATACCCAGTAATTTGCATGAGCAAGCGCTCGAACGAGATTTTTCAAATAATTTAAAATGCCATAAAATTGGAACCACTCGATCGATTGGTGTCAAATTTGTACGAAATATCTTTTTAAATGGTCGTGTGAGTGTGAAGAAAATTTAAGATAAATCTGTAGGTAGTCGAAAAAATTGTTTTTCGTGAAGGCTTTTTTTCTTTTGGTTCACCAAAATCTAAATTGACATTTGAACAGTTCATTAGACTAAAATCTTAATTGGGAATCAATAATCGTGAAATCGTATCAGCAATTGCAGCCGGATATCACAGAATTTGCATGAGCTATCGTATTTGCAGACATTTAAAAAAAATTAATATTGTAATAAAATCAGAACGGTTCGACAAATTCTCGCGAAATTCGGTGTACATAATGTTTCACGGGTAATCCATTGATGTACAAAATTTTAGCCTGGTGCCTTTCAGTTGCGTAAGTTATAGCGTGAAAACGATTTTTTCAAAATTTAAAAAATGCTGTAAGAAAAAAAATTTTTAACCGCTCCACGACAAATATTATCCTAAACTTTGTTATATGATATCCTACCTTAGTACCAAATAAGAAGAAAATCTGTAAAAAATTACGACAGTTACCGTGCGTACAAGGAAATCTGCCCATACACGCCCACACACACACACACACGCACGCACGCACGCACACACGCACACCGACGTTTCGTAAGAACCATTTTTCTTGATGCTTTAGACCATTTTAAGTATTCTGACATGAAAACCTCTAAAAAATTTTTTTTTACGAAAACAGCTTCCTCTATGAGGATGCAAAAATTATGTAAATACATTTTTTTTAAGTAACTTCAATTTTTCAAAATATTTGCACTTCAATAAAAAACGGTATTTTCTAAAATAATGTTCTTAAAAATCTGGAAGAATTCACATAGTGTGCTTTTTATTAGTGCTGCGAAATATCCAATTATGGAGGAGATCAGGGGGAGTCGAAAAAGAAGTGGCTGAATTGACAGAGAGTGCTTCATGTACAAAAAATTGAGAAATTAATTTTCACATCCACTGCTTTATCGGCCGCAACTGGTATGGAAGCTGGTGTCGTGCGGCACTACGTTCACATAGCTCTTTACTCCGTGATCGCCAAGCGCCTGTTTTGTTTGCTTCTCCATGTCGGTTAGTTGCTACGAAAAGTTTTTAAAAAAAGTTGTTAAAAAAACCAAAGAATTTTTCGTAAGAAGAAAAAATGTATGTTCTCATTTATTGGATGGCGTGTAAAAAAATAAGCGTGGAGAAGGCTTCAGTGTTGCCGAAGAAAGGAAAAATAGGCGACACTGTGACAGTCAAAGCGGCGAAGACGAGATATTTGGTGAAAATACTGAAATTCAGTGGTAAGTCAAAATGATTATAATAAATTTTGCATCCATAGCGATCCGTCGATTAAGGAGGTTCGGTGACGACTATCGAAGTTATATGAGTGCTAAATTTTCATAATAGAAAACGATAGTGAATGGTGATTTGCATTGAAGCATCTATACTTAATCCGGTGAAAGATCAATAGCGACGAATTGACATGAAGATTAACCGATTAACTTTTCTTTTCAATGGGACACATTTTCTTTTGGTTTTTTCCAAAGATCATCTGTAATTATTCACGGATTACACTAAGTGATGACTTATTTTGTTTCTAAAAAGGTACTTGACGAGTCACTGCCTAGATGTTTTGTAATATTGATTGTTCAATAATTATAGCATGTCGTTTAACATAAACAAAAATACTTTTATAAACACATGCCATAATTATTAAAGATCAACACCATGAAATATCGTGGCACTCAATTCATAGAGTAACTTTTGAGAAAGGGGATGAACCGTCACTAGTTTAAATCGATAAAGAATTACTCATTATACTTGAATACAAAAAACGGAACAAAAATGTATCTCATTACAAATAAATATTAATCAGGTAATCTTAATGCAAATTCGTCACTATTGATATTTCATTGGATTAAGATACATGCTCCAATACAAATCACTCTTCACTATAATTTTTTTATGTATTAAAGTTCAAAGAATCAATTACGAAAATTTAGCACTGATTTGATTTTGATAGTCGTCATCGAGCCTCCTTAAAGCCGTTTTGGAAAACTGTCTGCATGTGTGAACACACACACAGAATTTAAAATAAATTAGACGTGTAGCAATTTATTTACTGCAAAATAATGCTTGAACTTTTGCTTGGATTTTTATATATGTCAGTTCGGACAATTATTTCAGATATTTTCATAGCGATTTTTTTTCGATTTATTATTTTTTCAAATTATTTTAATTAAATTGAAAAAAAAAAAACGCTATAAAAAAATCTGAAATAATTGTCCAAATTTATGACACATACACATACATCATTTCTAAATTTTGTGTAAATTTAAAAGTGCAGAATTATCATAGACGTTAAGTATGAAATAATTACGAATGGATATTTGATTGTCTGATTTTCGACTTCTACTTCTGAAAATACTTGCTGTTTGATAGTCGTTGATTGTTATTCGATAGCAGTCGTTACTACAAGATCCGATACTGGCAAGACTTTTAAATTCTTGCATTGGTTTATTCATGTTTTGTAAAATTTGTCCGAAATAACTGTGATTTGGCTTCCCGAGTCTATCAAAACGATTATTGTAATTTTGACAGATTTTAATTTTCACATGTGGGCATCTAGCTATTGTCGCGGTAGAAATAATTACTTTACGGTCCTGAACTCCTTCGATTTCTAAAGACAATTACTTAGTAATATCAAAATCCTGACGCGTTGACGGACCAGTATACAACGCGTCATCAATTAGTTTAAATGTTGTGAATGAACATCAGCATTACTTCTCGATTCTAAATATGTTGGATTTGAGTAATTCCTCCAATTAGACGGAGGATAACGCGTGTTTCGAAGTACTATTTGAGAAGCGTTATTATATTTCCAATTATTATGGCTTGGTGATTGCGTATTGTACGGCCTATTATAATAATTTCGATTCTGTCCCCAAGATCGGGAAGCTTTATAATTATTATCATATTTGACTCGCATTTGTCTCATTGCCGGTACTCGTTGTTGCACAGAAAGAAAAGCATCTCGTTGATTCAATGATTTCACATGATAAAAGGCATATAGGAAGGGTTGCACTGTTTTATAGTTAAAGTGATGATAATATGGTTCGATAAGCGATACTTTCAAGTTGATTGAAAAGAAACGTTGAAATCGCATATGCAACAAAACGGCATATTTGAAACTATCATCATTTTGATAATTACTACTATAATTATATTTGCTAGAAACATGAAATATAGATGTTCCTCCTGGGAACATCAATAGTTGATCCAACTATTTTCTTTTATTTGCTATAATCATAAAATATAGTCGTTCCTCCGGGCAACTATACATTATAGTTGGATTATCGTTGGACTAACTATTTTTATCGTCAAATTACGAAATTTTTTCTTGAGTGTGTCGGCCGTTGTTATGATTGTTATAGGTCGGTCTATGTTTCTCCCGTTCCTTGCGAATGCTGTCGAGACTAGCGAGCGTTTGACCGATTATACTTCTGTCGTTATAATTCACCGTGGCTATTTTTTTTTACCCAAATCGGATATTGCTGTAGAATGATATAATTGATTTTATACTCTGTCAACTGCGGAACGAAATATCTCGCCTCTTTTACTTCTCGGTAATAATGAGTTTGCACGCTTTTATTTTGTGAATTGAATGGGCGACCCATCTTCGTATTTTTTATTTGCACTCTAATTGGCACAGAATAAAATTCAGTAATTTTTAAGATAGGTATACAAATACATCATTATTGGAACATGATCTGTGCTCAGTTTGGCCAGGATAAGTAGAGTGGTTCAGAAATTACTGCAATTTTAATTATTTTTAAAGTCTGTAAACAAAAACCCGTACATTACAAAACTTGACGTGTGCTAGATTTGTCAAGAATACGTTGAGTGGTTTTGAGATGACTGAAATTTCAGTATATTATTCGAAGTCAGTAAGAAAAATAAGCGTAATTTTTTTAGATATTTCGCTGCAATGTTCTCATATGAACTTACGATCTGTGATAATACATAAATAATAATAGATAATGAAAAATAATCCAAGGAACGATTACTATGTTGATAAATTTGAGATTTCAGTTTTCAAAAACATTGAAATATTTTCTAAAAATCACAGATTTTTTTCACTGAAAAATGAATTTTAAGACTTACATTGATTAAGCTCAAATGTGTTTAACATGTTACTACCATAAAGCCAGGTATAAGTACAGATATTGCACACACAAGTAGAGCGGACAGTAAATTATTGCGTTCAAATGGTTCAAATAATATGTGTTTGACCGCTAGCTTGTGCAAATTTTAAGATGCCAGCTTCAAATTTTTTTTATTCGTGGACTACCATGAAACATGTTTTTATTACAAATGTTAATCAAATGCGTCAATTGGTTATGAAATTTTACGACAGTGAGTTTTGGACAAATGTCTCTCGACCTTTTTCGACCATATCGTTTCGACAAACATGGACCATAAACAAGCCTCTATAGTAGAATCTGACAACTTGCATACTCATAATTGTTCTGAATTAACAAAGCATGCTTTATGAGAAAGCTAGCATACCTCAACTTTAACATAAGGGTGGTTTCTATCAAAAGTATACAATGAAATTTCGAGGTTTCATTTTGCACGCTTTTTCCTTGCTTATAAAGTAATATTATTTTTCGTTGGAAATTTCTTTAAAAATTCTAATGTCAGTACACATAGCAGAATGATCTAACATCTTTGACGAAAAGCGTTCATGTGGAGTGTGTGAAAATCCAGATTCTCTCTTTGGCACGATAATTGTGGTAATTTCTATGTCCGTTTTTACGATCAGTAAGCTAGTGAACTATTATGTCGATGCTTGGCATTGTATTTAAGACAAATCGATTAATTGATTTAAATCACAGAATTTAAAAAATTTATGGGAAATATAATTCTACGGAATAATTTTTGTAAATAACTGCATAACAGTCTAAAATCTTGTACACACATGGATTATTATTGGTACATAATCCGTACTAAAATTGTCGAGAATCGATTGAAGTGGACTGCAAATTCGTTTTAATTTGAAGTCAGTAAACAATAATCCGTGTAAACTTTATGCTATCTGCCTGCAATTTTTTATATGTACTCACGATAAGTGATAATAAATTATGATTATGGTCCAAGGATCGGCGGCAGGAGCAGCATGATATTCTTACAAAACATAGTTATGTCACGAGAAAAATACAATAGGTAATACATGATGTTTTAGCAATGAAAGAGTAACGAGCTAAAAATGTTTTCGTCACACCTCGGTCAAAAGTACGTTCCTCTTGCATCGATTGTGAGGCAAAAAGTCTAACTGTAAGCTCGGCTTCGCCTCGATATCACACAGTGCAGGAATTTCAACTTTCTGCCCTTGTAGTGTAATATACTATTGTATACGAAGAATACATATACCAAAATTGTGTATCATTCTGACCTAACTAACTAGCTAATTTGGCAATATCCTATACCTCTCCCCCATTTACTTACAGAAGACAAGAAATTTCTAGATTCACTAGAAGTTTCAAGATCGGGGGAGATCATGCTCCCGGAGAAAAAAAGAAAGACGAGTGCGAGTCCCTTAGAAAAAAAAAAAAAGGCAAAGGGTAAGGCCAAGAAGACCTCGTTGAGGGCCATGGAGGAAAACTTGCTGCGCGAGGAGACCGCGGTCTCGGGTGGATTCCATGAGCCGAGGCCGCATACATCCGCAATGGATAAACCAAGGTCTCCAATTACCGAGGGTCATCGAGACTTTATCATGGCCAAGCAAAATAAAAGTAAGCCTTGTGCGTACAGAATGAAAAACCATTAGACTTTACGTAAAAATAATCTTAGACAATTTTTGTATAGAAAATTTCGCTTTATATCTACAGTCATATTATACTCGACAGACTCTCGTCCAGAAACGCATACATAGACATTTGCGATTATATTACGATTACGCGTGTTGTCATGATTTTAGAGTTCCGAATCCCTGAATCGGTAAGAAGTTGATTCTGATTTGACTCTTAATATGATAGAGTTGTTATAAAATCTTTACCACTGTTGCTCCTAAGATCCTTCTGTAAAAAGTTCATGAGTAATAAATACGAAATTCATTGTTACCCATTCACCCGTGCTCTGATTAGACATTGGACTTACTTGTATCGGGACCAAGTTGATACATCAAAATTTTTGGTTTTTGTCATATGACACTAACAAAATTGGACAGCAGCAGCACTCCAAGTAACTAAAGTCGTTGACCCCGGTGCTTTCAATTTGATTAATGTCGGCAACACGTTTAAGAAAAACTTTACGTTATTTCGACACAAAATTTACGATAAACTGTTGTATCGTCGCATTACCGACAATGGTTAGCGGTGTTTTTAAGAGGAGAGAGTCACATCTAAATAAAGTGAATTTAACAATTTAATGATAATTATATTATATTGCATATAGCGATGACTAGCAAACTATATTGTTGGTACTTGATGAAAGAATTTCCTCCTATTGTCGGACTTGCGAATGCCCTTTAATATTATTTGAAGCAAGGTTCTTAAATTTTCCACTCTGCACTGAACGAAAAGCATATTGTTGATTTAACGGTGTCACATGATACAACGAATATTGGAAGGCTTGCAATGGTTTAAGGTTGAACCGATAATAATATTGTTCAATATACCCCAGGAAAAGTTGTACAATCGGGCCTGTATGGGCCCAACGTCGTGCCAACGCTAGCCAGGCCTGGCACGACGCTGGACGCCAGTGCTGGGCCGAACCCCGGTATGTCTCTGGCATGAGTACTTCGGTCCGACGGTTGGTGACCAGCTCTGTCCCAGTACTGGCAGCGACACTGGGCCAGTGTCGGCTAAACGGCGGTGCCATTACTCCGCCAGTGTCGGCTAAACGACAGCGCCGTTACTCCACCAGCAATGGTGCAACCACAGTGCCATTACTCCGCCAGTGATGGCACGACTACGGTGCCATTGCTGGCTCTCGATCGGCAAATCTAAATATTATACATTCTATACATTTATAAGGGGTTCATTCTCAAATAAAAACAAAATTATGTCAACGATTTTTATTATTTGTTACTTAATATTTGTGAAACGTCATAAAACTGTGAAAAAATAATAATTTTCGTAATTTCTATTTTGGTGGTCTTTGAGCTGACCACAAAATAGCTCTAGAGGGTTTGGACTTATTTTTACTTAAAAAAAAACGTAGGAAATACGTTTCCACATGGACTGCGTTCCTCATGAACTCAATTCCGATGTTTTCTCCTCTCGTACGGTACCGCGAACTCGACGGCCGCCCTCGCGATCCAGTGCACCAGCCAAATATCTGCTCGTAATTGCAGCGATTTGTACGGGCACTTGAGCTTCGGCATATTTTCCCGCGATGAACTCTGAGAACATAATCATAAAGAATCAAAATCAATGTCATGAAACTGAATCCGATTAATTCGTCTTTTTAATACATAACATTACATGGCATTACTTTTCATGCAATCATATACCGATGTTTTGTGGAAATTCCGTTTTCCCACGCCTTTAACTGTGCGTCCACATCCACTATAAAGAAGTTGCACATCTTTGGTTATAAGGCTGCTGATGATTTTCGCAATATCAGTTTTCGAGCACATCGACCCAGCAGTGACGATGTTCATGAGTGATTTCTGCAATATAAAGACGAATGAAGATGAATTATTCAGCATTCAAACCAAACCGTTCCAATAAATAACAATTGAAAATAATTATTGAACTGAATAATGAATGATGAGGTTCATAAACAAACAAAGTCAATTATTAAAGGAAAGAATATCAGCCGAGCTAAAAGATGATATGAAAGAATTACCAAAGCTTGTTGTATCTCCACGTTCGTCGCTATCGTTGAGTCGAAATCGAAGAAGTCGTCCAATGTTTTAATTGGTAAGGTCGTGCCTATTGCCGCTCGAGGGTTTCCAATATCGTTCGCTTTTTGGCTAATCGACATCAGAATCGTATTCTTCACTTCGGTGATTTTTTTGTCGAAATCGTATAATATGCTTCTTTTAGCTGCATTTATTTTGGCTCCCAAGCTGGTGTCCAACGCTTCCATTTTTTTGTCGATGTAAATTTTCCAAGTATCTGAAAAACACTGTATCAATTCTGGAGACTATTTTCAACAACGATTGAAGCACAAACCCCGCAGCGAGAAAAATTAGGGTGATGTACTGGGTGATGCAACTTTTGATGCTAGCGGGTTTGTGCTTCCATACGCATGGTTTGCAGTTCAGTCTACGTTCACATATATATCAAATTTATTACCAACAAACTCGAATTCCGCGCTGACAATTTCGGGAAGATTTTGGTTTTCATCCCTTGCACCCAAAAGCGAACATGGTGTGTCAGTAACGACCCGGTAATTTTTATTTGCCAGCACAGAGTCGGACGCTAACTCTTCATCTTCGGAATCACACACAGCAGCCTTCCGCATACTTTTAACAGGACCTACATAAAACGACAGAATATTATTTTCATGCAATATTATCCGTTACGGCAACGACAGTAACGATTATTTTAAGGCGTCTGGCCACCTTGACCGCTGCAGGAATGGGTATAATTTTTAAACCATTATAAATTCCAAAGTATGAGACCGAATATATATTTTTTTTAATCATTAAAAAAATATGGTGGGCCGAAAAAAATGTAGCGTTTTTCACCGAAATTTTAAGAGCAGGAACATTGTTTTTTAGGCTAACCATTTTTTTTTACAATTGAAAAAAATAAAAATCTTCCGTCTCATATTTTTGAGGTTATTATAGTTTATAAATTATACCCATTTCTGCAGTGGTCAAGGAGGCCAGACGCCTTAAGCAAATACATTTTATTCATTTTACAGCGTAATAGACAATATTTTCGTACAAACATTATTTATTCGCCTTCAATAAATTGCTATACCAATCTAGTAAAATTTATCTTCATTACTCATACAATAATAATCAATTGAATAAGTACTTGTTAAAAGTTAGAAAAACTCACAAATGAATAAATAATAATTTTTTTTGGAGAACGTGAATACTCATAATATGTGAAAAATTATTTCTGCAGACCTGTTCCGCTCGTCGAGGATTTTCCTGTCATTTTCACTCGCGTTTCAAGCAAATTCTTCATTTGCGATCCTGACAGTATTGCTGGCGTCGTACATGCTTCGCTTTCGACCTCCGTGGTATCCAGCTGGTTGAGATTTGTACATGCTTTTTCTAGTCTACGTAGACCTCGTTCGTAATTTCCTAATCCAAAGAAATACACATTACGACTAGTATATAATTTAGTGCACACAAAATATCTAGTACCCGTACATAGTGCGTTAATAGTTCAATTCACGAAGTACAGAACGTGAAAAAATGTCAACTTACCCGCTGTCTTCAGTATTTTCACTCCGGGATAAGAAACCCAGTCTTTTTCTGCAGCTTTCTCGTCCTGGACCCATTTGTTGATTTTCGGATAATCCTTTTTCTGCGGATACTTGCAGTGCCATACCCCTTGACAAAATGATAGCCAAGATGTTGGTACTAATTCGATTGCCACTTTGTTATTTTCTAGGATTTCGTCGAACTGTATAACGACGAAGGGTTTCGACAGATCGGGGTCTTCCATCTGCAAGAAAGAATTATGCCGCGAAAAAAGCATGTGCCGCGAATAACTTAACCTAACCTAAAAGCGTGCAAGGCACTAGCAAATATATTTTTACTTACTTCTTTCGCTCTTCTTACGCGTGACGCCAATTAGGGGACGAAGAATACTTCGAAAAACTTTTTACGCGAAATTGTCGTTGTACTTTACGTTCGTCGATCGTTTCGGTACTGCCGGCTTCGCTGCGTTGTTGCTTTCTCTGGAGCGCGGGAACTCGTGCGGACTCATCCCGGCCAGCTCGGACGGCCGATGCGCGTGAGATTGCGCAGTCGCTACATATTACCGACCGCCGTCGGTATATTACCGACATTTTCGGATATACTTCTCATTTACATTTTTTCTCAGAATGATACGTTTATTGCTACTTATATTTATACATGTTTGTTTATCCTCAATACTAATAATGTTTATAAATTGTTTGCTATTCTTTTCTTGCGCAATAGAATTTTCAAGTTTCACTATGAAGGAGAGCTACAGCAAATGGAACGGAATTTACAGTCATTTTTATACATTTAGTTTCTATTTCTGCCATCGATACAATCGTGATAGCTTTGGACAATTCTTTTATAATCATGATGCCACATTTTTTGGACGAATCGGGTTGATTAAAAACTTTAGTCGTACGAGATATTTCGAATCCTTCAATATACAAGTCGTCAATTTTATTCGGTTTTTCGTTATCGCGTAGTTGATTTTGTTGAGAAATTTTGTTAATTACAAAAAGCGTTTTATTTTTCAGTTGAACCAAATTGTTTGGATGCTTCAAAGTAATTAGCATACCTCTTAGTTTTACTTGCGTGACCGTACCATCGTGTACTTTACATTCTTTCATCTCTGTGATACGTTGAACTTTGTTATTTTCTAATAAATCGAGTTCCGATAGTCGATTAACAACTTGTACAAGTGGATTTTTAGGTGTTCTAACGAAGTTTTTGAGTTTACCTATATAATTTTCAGCCCAAAAGGCAGAAAATTCGGTCAGAGGGGCCTTTAATTGTCAAACATCGTCGGAAAGATGTATCAAATTATGAACGTTTAATACTTGAGAGTCCGTTCCGTACAAAGTTGGCATCAGGTAAAAGAATTTTCTTAGCAAAGTGTCAGCATAATCTGATTGGGCAACGGCAAGCTGTTCGTTACAAAGTATTCGACACGATACTACTAATAACAAGAAGTGCTTGTAGAATTCATTGGGAAGAATCTGGGGCAAAGTAATTGCACCACAGTATAATAAAAAGAATCTAAATTGTGTTGCTTTCCAGCGCGTTATATCGTCTACGTCAAAATCTTTCCTCTGAAATTCGTGAGGAATGTCACCTTTAATAGAGGTCATCATTCCTTGAAAACAACTCCATTGCTGGTTACTAATGCGAAACGTACATTTTCTGGAGGTCCATTTCTCGAGGAGAAGTTTCATAACGCCTAGGTACAATAAATGCATCGAATCGAGGACGACTGACTTAATTATATTAAATTTCGGCAATCGCATTAGAGGTGAGTAAAGCTTTTTCAATCCCTAAATAAATAAATTTGCCAACCATTTTTTTCTTGCTATTCATGGGTACTACGTTCTTGTAGGTTTTCGTTCCTAATAGAGCATGCGCTGTTCGGAGAAGGTCATATCCTTCACTTATTAATAATTCAAGAATTTCAGAGAGGACAACATGTCTTAACGTACGCACATTCCTTAGAGCGAAATCAATAAGTTTTTCCTTGAAAGTTTTCGGTGGTTGTTCCGACTCGCTAGGTTTTTTTTCATTATCAGCCGAATCATGTTGACGTTCCGAGAGGTTATGTTCGCTGTCTTCCGTACTAATGTGATATTCGTTGAGGTTACCGTCCGGCGCTTGTATATCAACTCTAATATCTTGAATATTTAGGTTGCTTGAGACCGATGCGTCGTTGTCATTGTGAACACTTTCGCGAGAAATCGCTCTCAGCATGTCACACTCTGCTTTTTTTTTTGGTCGATCGATTTCATTGTCACTATCACTCGTATCACTCGATGTTTCCACGTTTTTAAGAAAACGATATTTTTTATTTTTATAATTTTGTTTAGACATCGTTGATCTGGCAGGAGAACCACAATTATTTCCCCGTGCTATCACGGGATGTTTAAAACGTTAACAACGCAATTAACTCGCCCGCGACGTTAACGGACGCTCGAATACGTTCAAGTTGACAAGCATTGGCGAAATATCGAAACGAGTAATGGCCCAACACCAATGACCGGTACTGTGCCTATTTACTAGAGCCAGCGTTACCCCAGCACTGGCGCTGCTGTCGGCGCACTGTCGGGCCTAGTTACTAGAGCCAGCGTTACCCCAGCACTGGCCCTGCTATCGGCGCACTGTCGGGCCTAGTTACTAGAGCCAGCGTAACGCCAGCACTGGCGCTACCATCGGCGCTCAGTCGGACCTACGCCGCCCGCCGTCGGTCGAGTGACAGTGCTGGCCCAAAGCTCGGCCGTATTGTCAACACTGGCAAACTTTTCCTGGGTACGATACTTGCAAGGTTATTGGAAACAAACATTGAAATCGTATTTACAACAAAATGGCATTTTCGAAACTATTCGAATAGGTTTTGAATCTATTATCATTTTGATGATTGCTACTATAATTCAGTTTGCTATAATCATGAAATACAGACGTTCCTCGTGGAAATTATATCAATAGTTCATAAAGCTATTTTCTTCTATTTGGTATAGCGATAAAATATAGACGTTCCTCCTGAGAACTATAGTGTATAGTTAGATTATCGTTGGTTTAACTATATATTTTTTGAAATTACAAGATTTTTCTCCGAGTGTGCGCGTCATTCAAACCAAACAGCTTCATCGAGAAAAAGATTTGGTTACGCTCACTTATTTTTCATTCTTCCATGGTATGACTTCAATCTCCTTTTTTCATCATAAAAAGATCCGGCCCTTAGCAGTAACAAACCCTCATGCGGCTGCATTCGACTTTCCCTTCTATATCGCATTGGTGATAGTATTTCCACTATGAGCATAGCAAACGGCGACAAACTCATGCCGATATAGCCGATCTTGAGTTCGCCTCACAGTGCCGAAGCTACGTCACGTTTCGTGGAAAATGTAGATACGGACCACAGCTATATACACGAGACCCTCACAGGTACAATACCTGTGTATGTCTCATGTGAACAACTGGAGCCCCATCGCGCCCGTGCTTTTATTTATTTAGTGATAATTATGTCAATTTAAAACTATCACTTTTTATGAACATTTTCTCCGCTTAGTGGAGTTTCTTGTGTTTCTTTGCATAAAGAAGAAAATAAGATGTCATCCAGTCTGCCTAGCAGTTTTCTCTGAATCACGCGCAGATTATGTTTAAATACAAGTTTTGGCAATTGGCATTCACAGTTTATCACTTATAAATTTTTTTGCGCTCCTTTCACCTTTGAGATATCGTACTACCTTTGAAAAACGACATAAAAAATTTACTTGCAAGCCGAATCATAGAATATTAGAATTGATTTTTAAAAAAATAAGATTTTCCTTGTAAATATCTAAATAAATAAATGAATGCATTATACAAAAAAAATGGAAATAACATGGGATTCATTTATTTGACTGATAACATTACTGACAATCTATCTAATGTTCATACATTCATAAATGTGCTGCACAAAAATTTCCACAGACCTATATAAATTATATAGGTGTGTGCATATAATACACCGATAAGAAGAATTGGTAATACCAACCGAATCTGCGGTTACGGGTGGCGAAACAAATATTTGGTTGATTAGGAGAAATATTCGTTTCAATCAACCAAATATTTCGTTTGAAAGCGTAGCGAAAGAAATATTTGGATGATTAGAACGAATATTTCTCCTAATCAACCAAATATTTGTTTCGCCACCCGTAACCGCAGATTCGGTTGGTATTACCAATTCTTTTTATCGGTGTATATAATATAAATAAAATAATCTTACATTCAAATATAATATGTTTAACGGCTTTCGAGAATATTAAATATGAATGGTACGTTAGAACTTGGTCACTTTTGCGAATTCCGGCATATAATTTTACTAAAACATAATTGACATGGCAATTAATAGTTTCAGAGGAAAAAAATCATAACTTTTCTTTCAGTTTTGACAAGACAACCCCCCAAATAAACAACAGATTCTGCCCCCATCACAGTTGTCGATATTACTCACCTCCATCGCGTATTACGGGCCCGGACTCACTAACAATGATCACCCTAGTGTTAAAATGTAGTATTCTTGAAAACTTCGTTTATTAACCTTGTTTTGTATGCGCTTCATGCACTCTTGGGAAAAATATGTAATCTTTGAGTCGTTGTTGCAAGCGCAGCATGTGGTTGATTTTCAAGTGACATCAGGAAACAAGTATCGTATAATTTACGGGAAGGGGCGTATTAATTATCTCACTTCGTTCGGTCAGCAAACTATATACTCGGCAGAAATCATACACTTCCCTCTCCTGTAGCATGAGGCACGGAAAATAAATAATCATGCTCTCCTCTGATAGCCGCTTGCAAGCGATTACAATCAGTAATGCGAATTCTGCCGCAAACATCGCCTCCAAGCCCTCAAGTTTCGCCTCCGAACCCTCAAGTTTCGCCTCCAAGCCCTCAAATTTCGCCTCCAAGCCCTCAAATTTCGCCTCCAACTTGGTCACCAGCTGCGCCTCCAACTTTGTCTCCGGCTTCGCCTCCAGCTTCGCCTCAAGCTTCGTCTCTAGCTTCGTCTCCAGCTTTGCCTCCAGCTTTGACTACTGTCAACGTCGCTGAAAGAAACGCAGCAGCGGGTTATGCAGAGCGACGACCGTCAACCGCATCAACCCACGAGCATGTTCGTTCAGCTCTATCGCCACTAGAGCCTCGTCCTCCATCCCCAGCTGAAAAAATTCACCCTATGCCTGGCGAGGTGACTGATATCTAATATAAGTCAAAATTTTTCCGTTCGTGCCATAGATAGAATAATTATTTGACGTGGGGCACGTATTGAACTCTTGATTTATGCCATTTCAAAACTAAGTATATGGAGTTTCGCTTATCCACAGATGGTTTATAAGCATTAAAGACATTTTATATCGGATAGGTTCTGATTCAACCTGAGTCAGCAGTGTATGTTGACCAGGCTGACCTCCAACTGTTGGGACGGTGGAAGACCAAGCCGCCGGAGATGATCCGACGTCTAATGCTGCTCATTATTGGAGCAGATCGATTGTGCGAAATGACAGCCCGGGGTGTAGTCACTAAACCTGGTCAAAATAAAAGCGCTAAAAAGGGCATACCGCCTGAAGTCCTGAAAGCAGTTAAATGTACGTAGGAAATGAGGCTGCGCAACCATTTGAAAATCAAAATATGTTAACAATGAAATCATTAAAGCCATACTTACCGCAAATGAAAAAAAATCCTGCAAAGTGGAACCTTGCAAATTGCTTCCTCATTATTTTTTGTTTTCTACAAAGCTACCTCTATGGGGAAGTATGTTGATCAATTTTGGCTTCCTCATAGAGGAAGTTTTGTAGAAAGCGAAAAATGATGAGGACGTAATTTGCAAGATTCTACTTTGCAGGCGTCTTTATACGCGGAAGACAGTTTTATAAAAATTCAAAGTGACGTAAAATTTTTAGCGCTCGACTCATTTGTGTAAAATTGTCACTCAAAAATTGTGTAACGATAGTCTATATGTAAATTAAATTGAAACCCGATACCTAGTAATTTGCATGGGCAAGCGCTCGAACGAGATTTTTCAAATAATTCAAAATGCCATAAAATTTTAACCACTCGACCGATTGGTGTCAAATTTGTACCAAATATCTTTTTAAATGGTCGTCTAAGTGTGGAGAAAATTTAAGATAAATCTGTGAAATATTTCGAACTTTTTTTTGTAAAAGCTTTTTTTTTATTTTTGTTCACCAAAATCGAAATTTTCTGACACGTCAACAGTTAATTGGACCAAAATGTTAATCGGCAATCAATAATCGTGAAATCATGCCGGCTATTGCAGCCCGATATGTCAGAATTCGCATGAGTTTTAGTATTTGCAGACATTTTTGAAAAAATTAAAATTGTAATAAAATCAGAACGGCTCGACAGATTCGTGCAAAATTTGCTATACATAATGTTTTGCGGGTAGTCCATTTATGTACAAAATTTCAGCTTGGTGCCTCTTTAATTGCGAAAGTTATGTGAACACGAGTTTTTCAAAATTTTCAACTGATTCGCGTCAAATACAATCCCAAACGTTATTAATACCTTCCCCCCCCCCCCCATACACATACAAACATTTCGCACAAACCACTTTTCTCGACGTTTTGGATCATTCTGAGTGTATTGACATGATAATCTAGAAAAAAAAATTTCACGAAAACAAAGCTTCTTCTATGAGGAAGCAAAATAACAATTGTCCTACTTAGATAACTAACGTAACGTTGATATATAAGCTGAACCACGTTTTTGTTAGATTTATGCTCCACAACCTTTTTTGCTTCAGATTATGTGGACCACAAATGCTTGTTTAAGCTCAGCGATCCCGAGTACATCCGAGTAATAAATCAACAAATTTGTAATTTGCGTGTTGCGAGAGACAAGAAGGCGAAGATCGATCCTGGCAAATCCGCTCCTGCTGTCGATGATGCTTCTGTTTAGTTGTGCGCAAATGCGCATTGTATACTTGTTTTTTTTATATGGTTTCTCGTTTTGTTGAATTATACAAGTTATGTTCAAATATATATTTTTATCTTCATTTATTTTTGTATTTTTTAAATTTTTATATAGATGGGGCATTTTATACCAACTCGACCTGGGTCCGACCCTTGACCTTTCACATTTCATCCCCGATTTTTCATGTTATTGTGCTATGTCTAAAAAGCAACCATGTTTTATATAAGATTTGTCCAAAAACTGTTTATATACTTATGATTATTTAGAACGTACATATTGAGGGACGTGATTGAATAATCTGAACAAATTATCATAAGTCCTGTATCGGATATCAATATTTTTAAGCATCGATCCAAAGTGTCTCGGGCCTCGCTTCTATTTTTTTATGAATTTTTTTCGAAACAAAAATTGAACATATTCAAATGTGTTAGAATCATATTACTTCAGGCATTTTGCTCAAAAATTTCTATACATGTCCGAACTTCGGAGAATTTTTTTAGATTTCTTCAAAGCGATTTAAAAAATGCATTAATAAATTTATTAATAAATTGGAAAATTTAAATAATCGCTTTGAATTTTTTTTTAAATCCCCCTGAAGTCCTGTCATTTATAGAAATGTTTAAACAATAGCCTGCAGTGAACTGATTCTTACGGATATAACTTTTATCAGTTATCGTTTTGAAACAAAATCCTAAATGAATGGAAGCGCGGTCTGGGATACTTTGGGTCTAAGTTTAAAAAATATTAATATCCGATACAGGATTTATGAGAATTTTTTCAGATTATTTGATTACGTACTTTAATATGTTCGTTCTTAATAATCATAAGTTTATAAATTGTTATTAAAAAAATCTAATGAAAATTGTGGTTGCTTTTTATAAATAGAACAGCAACATGAAAAATCAGGAATGAAAAGCGACAAGTCGCGGGTCAGGACTAGGTCGAGTTGGTACGGGATCCCCTATATATAATTAATACTATATAATATATATAATATATATATAATAAAATTACAAAAATAAAAATGACAATAAAAAAAATAACAAACAAATGTCACTCTTGACAAATTCGTTCCAAGGGAATAAAAAATCGATCGAAAACATTAAAAAGTATTGATAATCTTTTGATATTCCTCGGATTTCAAATTAACTACTCAGCGGTCATTATTCGCCGCGCGTGAAGTGACGGGTTAATGTGATGACCACTACTCCACCAATCAACCGTGTATACTGAATTCGGATACCGTCTACTTCTTTTGAAAGGCATTACATATGTATCAACTAATACACAACTTACTTGATTGGTGCAACGAGAAGAATATCGTACCTGTAATATGCTACTGGTTGAAGTATCTTTTTCTATTAGGTATACTGTTCCGATAAGTTAAAGTTGTATATATTTTCAGATCGACCTTCGCAAGACTAAGATAAAGTTTCACCAAAGTTAAGCTTAAAAACTGTGTATGATAAAGTACTTCCTATTGGAAGTGTAAGAATCTGCATGAGCACATATCCTGGTAACTCTGAAATGTGGGCGTTGTTACCCAGGCTCGCCCCGCAGCTTTTTATGGCCTCGGAAAATTCACTTATGAACAGTACAAAAAACAACATTGTGATGATTGGAAATTTCAACTTAGAAAACTTCTAGCACAGCACCAAGATATTCTTCAGCTCAACGGAAAAATCTAAGTTCAAACGTTTTAACTCCTGAGTACCAAAAATTTAGAAATATTATTTAACAATTTAGTTCATACGAATTGATAAGATTAGAATTATCGATGAAATCTATGAAAACTCAACATAATCTCAAGAACAATCCCTGGTTAATTTAATTGACAAAATCATACAAACACTGCCATCAGGCAATCAGATTCGAGCTGAAATGGTACCTAAAGTGAAGGATTTTAATAGGTATCTAAAGGATACCGAAATAATTTCTCCAAAAATTGTTTTCAAAAGAATCGCAAATAATCCTGTTTAATATTCTGTATAGAATCTTGTATCGAATACTGGAAATAATTTCTGAATGGAATTTGTAAACAAATCTTTCGAAGAATCTTCCGATAGAATTCAATAAGATCCAATTGAATCCTGTAGAGGATGCTAAATATAATTTCTTAATAATAATGATTAATTATATTCTATTATCAATTGATTAATAATGGAGCATTAAAACAAATGTTGAATAAAAATGTTCAACTTAATCCTGAACAGAATCTTGCATAGAATCCTTAAAAGCATTTCTGAATAGAATTCTGTAAAGAATCTTGATATGACTCTTACAAAAGAGCCTTAAAAATAATACTGCAATTGAATCCCGTAAAGAATCTTGTAGAGAATCCTGAACATATTTTATGGATAGAATTTTGAAGTAAATCTTTAAAATATTTTTCAATAGAATCCTGAAACAAAACTTGAATGAAATTTTGACAAGAATCGTAAAAAGAATTTCAAACTTCAATATTGAGTAGAACATTGCAAACGATCTTATAACATTCTGTAAAAAAAATGGACCCTGGTAGGAATTTCAAAATAAAATTCTATATAGAATTTTGATAAAAATCTTGCAGTTGAAGCCTGTAGAGAATCTTGTAGAGAATTTTGAAAACTTTTACTTAATAGAATTCTGAAAAAAACCTTTTAACGAATCTTTCAATGGAATCCCTAAAAGAAGCTTCGATGGAATCTTGAAAGGAGTCCTGCAATAAAATCTTGACAAGAATCTTAAAATGAATTTCAAGAATCAATTCTGCTTAGAATCTCGGAAAGAATATTATAATAACGTTTCGTGAAGAATCCTGGATAAAATCCTAGAAGAAATTTCAATATAAAATTCTGTATAGAATCTTGGCAAGAATCTTGCAGTTGAATCCTGTAAAGAATCTTGTAGAGAATCCTGAAAATGTTTTCTCAATAGAATCGTTAAAAAATTCGTTTAACGAATCTTTCAATAGAATCCCGAAAAGAAGCTTGGATGAATATTGAAAAGATTCCTGCCATAAAATCTTGTCAAGAATTCTAAATTGAATTTCAGAATTAAATTCTGAGTAGAACCTTGGAAAGAATCGTTCAATAACATTTTGTAAAGAATCCTCGACAGAATCCTAGAAGAAATTTCTACATAAAATCCTGTATAGAATCTTGGAAAAAATCTTTCCATTGAATCCTGGAAAGCATCTGGTAAAAAATCCTAAAAATATTGTTTTAATAGAATCTTGAAAAGAATTTCGTAGAGAATACTGAAATGAAATTTCAGTCGAATCTTGAAAAGAATCTTTGAAAGAATATCCGAAAGAATTTTGGATAGAATCTTGAAAAGTGTCTTTCTCCGGATCCTATCCGGGATTCTTTTCAAGATTCTTTTCAAGATTCTTTCCAAGATTCTTGAAAAGATTCTTGAAAAGATTCTTGAAAAGATTCTTTTTTTCTACGCGGGTAGTTATTTTAAAAAATCGCGAAGAGAGCGGACGTGTTTGGTTCGCTCCGATTTTCTTTAATAAATATTTATATCAAAATTAAAAATTGTCTTTACCAACACTGCGGGAGTGCGACATTCCCGACAGTAAAATACTGTTTCTATATTTTCCAACGTGCTGTATATTGGAAAAAAAATAAATCACACATAGACTCTACCAACGAGGGCCAGATTACGCGTAAACTTATAGATTTCGTGAAGAAAAAAAATTATAATAAAAAATTTAAAAAGAAAACAGAATAATCAACAGATTCGAATATCTACAATGTAATATTCCGTATTTGAAAAAAATTGTATTTATGAGGCTATTCCATACCAACTCGACCTGGTTCTGCCCGTCAACCTCTTGGATTTTATCCTCCGGTTGTTTATGTTATTTTTACACCTCTACGCAGAGACACATTTTTAAATCGTTAAAAAAAATGGATGCTTAATAATTATTTATGATGAAAATATTAAACGTTGTTTCAAATAAATTTGAATAAATTCTTATGAATCGTGGATCCTATATCAATTCTTTTAAGCTTAGGCCGGATGCTCGTTTTTTTTCAACGAATTTTTTTTAAAACGAATATTAAAAAAAGTTAGATACGTAGATATCCTTTCACTGCAGGCTATTACGTGTCGATATATATCAGACTTCAAAGAATGTTTTCAGATTTTTTATGACGTAGAAGATTTCTGCATCTGCAAAATTTCGACTTTAAAAAATCATAACCATGTGACGGAGAGGACAAAAAAAAATTTCCTCGGCAGGTTTTTGCGGTCCACGATTTCCTATAAGCACAATTTTTTAAAGTTTTCTACAAGTATTTACGAATTGGCGGCCATTTTTTAACGAAATTTTCCGTCTTTTTCGGTTGGTCAATTTTAAAACAAATCTTCAACGTGTCGATTTTTTTTAAGCGATTTTCGAAATTTTTTTCTATTCAACATCTTAGTGCTTACGATTTTTCATAACGTACGTATTGAATGCCATAATGCGAAAATTTAATGAAATTCCCAGAAATATTACATCGGATATTAATATTTTTAAGATTATGAAAATTGAAAAAAGTTCAATGCATAAGAATCCTTCTACTGCAGGTATTACTTGATAATTTTCATGTATGTCAAAATTTCAAAGAATTCGTTTAGATTTGTTTAAAGCGTTTTTTTTTTTTTTAGTAGAGAGTGAGACCAGGATCCACAAAAATCTTAACCTGGCTTTACGTCACTCGTATTACCCATGCAAATAAAGGACAACCAGCTTAAAAAAAAAATATAACTTGAAAAAAAAATTAAGCTTCAGGATGCGATCGGCTTTGAAATACGTCTTCCGTTACTGGTTCAGTCTTATTGATTCTACCTATGAACTTAGGAGGCCACGACCTTCGGGCCACGGATTTTCTTCAAACTTCATATACTTTTAGAAATCTATTAGGACAACATAATGTGTGAGGAGTAAGGCGTATTACTCAAACGTTTTCGAGAAAATCGGAAGAGAAGTTTTACGCGTCCGATATATAGTAGCACGGTGTCAATCTCAGTACAAGGCGGCGGCGGCCGAGTAGGTAGCGTTTAGTATCTGTAATAGGTAGCTCGCTGGTTCGAGCCTTGCTTGTGGTCTTTTTTTTATTTTATTCATTTATTTAATCATTTTTAGTTTAATTTTTTTTACACACTGGTAATATTTTTTTAGACACATAACGATTCAAAGGTAATATAATCAAAAAATACATTTGTATGCATTTGTATTGAGTTTTTAATGTTATTTAGTTTTTTATTCATTTTTATTATTACAATAAATATTGTATTTATGATTATCGAAAAATAAACGATCAAACGCATAAAAGACAAGGAGGGGGGGGGGGGGAGATCGAACTTGGAAAGCTCATGTCAAACACCGATAGATAAAGGTGTAAATAATCTTATACCATAATAGAACAGGTGCGAAGCATACTCGGGTGAGGGTCCCTTCACTGATTGCAGGTATGAGAGATTATGCGAATGACGATAGACATACTTTTTCAGAAAAACTTTATACGTTTGGTCGTTTATTTTCCAATAATTTGTAACGAGAAATTTCGCTAAAGCGAAATCTCGATACACGCACTGCCCGAACGCGCACAACACATTCCCGAAAACAATAACAACTAGCTTCTTCCCATGCTTTCCCTCCCCGCCCGCCTATAGCTAATAGCAGTGGTGAGTATAGGAGAGGGACAATGAGCGTTGCGGAGCGTGATTGTAGCGCGGATGACGTCATCGCGGGTCAAGGAGGAACGAGGATCGCCAGCCGTTGTCTATCGATGGGGTATCGATGAGGGATCCAACGGGACTCCTGCCGCCATCCATCTCCCACTCGTCGAACTACCATCACGCGTTGCAATTACTACCCGCGGCAGCGTTAATGTCTCTCCCCTATGCAAATCAACCAATCGCAAAATTAGGAAAATAGGATAAAATTCGAGGAAGAAGACGGCGGTGGATAATCGCCATGATAACGTTTTCTGACTTCCAAAGGGTAATAACGTTTTCTACTTCGAGAAAGATACCCGTGTTCGTGATTACGACAAGAGTGTTTGAATTGAGTCTGCGCCAACGAAAAGTTGTGCTGAGTGTTTTTAGTTGATTTTTATTACCAAAGTATCGTAAGTTTTTAGCCCTATTTTTTTTACGCCCCGTGAAACCCCTTTCACCCTTATTTGCCACCGAAACCACCCCGTAATACCCCATAAATAGATAACGAGTGTCCCCTCGTTATCAGCCATCTTGCCCACCTGTCAATACTCGTGCGAAGAAGCACCGAGTTCCCCAATATACCCCCCACAATTATTTATTAACACCCGTCACCCTATTCCAAATTGTCCTTCCGACAATTTGTGATTTTTTAATTATTACTATTATTTATTCCCTCGAAAATTTGTTTTATTTTTATTTATTTTTTTGTAATTATTTTTTTTTCTTTTCAAATTAAAAATTCGTGAATCGTCCTTAGGACTTTTTACGAATTTCCACTATAAATTATTCCCCCCTTTTTTTTTGTATTTCCCCTGTAAAAAATTACCCGTATTATTTATTGACCCCAAAACCCTATTTTTGTGCCACTCAGATTATTGACATAATTGAGATCACCGAGGTAATTTATAAGAGCCGACCGTTAGGCCATTTTGCCCCTCGCCCTGACCGTTGTCTCAGCCCTCCCCGACAGCTAATGCCCCTTTTAAATTATTTCGCGTATTTGTTCTCCCACTTAGTGGTTTGAGATTTTGTAGTATTTCCTAGTTTTTTTTATATTAATTTCAGAAACGGTGTTGCACCGAACTTGCAACTGGCGCCCATATTTTGTTTATTATAACTTTGTTTCTCGCCATTTTTTTCTTTTTTTTTTTCTTTTTAATATTTTTTTGTAATTGTTGATTTTTTTTTTGAATAATTAAAGTAGTTTCTAGTTTTTTAATAAAACTACTGCGTTGATTATTTATTTCACCCGTTTTCCCCTCCCACCATTTCAGGAGAGAACTTCGGGTCACAAATTATAAATATAATATTTATTGTAATAATAAAAATTAATAAACAGCCAGATAACATTGAAAATTCAATAAAAATGCATACAAATGTATTTCTTCATTATATTGCCTTGAATTGTAATGTATAGAAAAAATATGACCGGTGTGTAAAAAGAATTATAAAAATAAATAATTAACTAAATAAAATTGAAAAAAAAAACGACCGCGAGCAGGGCTCGGACCATCGACCCAGTGATGGCAGAGCCTGAACGCTATCTACTCGGCCACCGCCACCTTCCAATAAAGGTTGCACCGTGATACTATATATATGACAAGTAAAACTTCTTAGAAATAAAACGAATAAAAAATGTATATATATATAAATGATAAAAGTTAAGACTTTTTCGTTGTTTCACGCACTATGAAAATCTTGTTTTACCAAGAAACTTAAATATTTATGTTGGATTGCACGAGCTTTCCAACGCCAAGGCGCTTTTCTCTCATCTATAACAGTCGAAGATCGTTTCATATGTCAATTGTTTTCAGTTGCCATTTCAACAACGCCGGTGTTTAGTGTAGGAATCACAGATTAATAGGTATTATATCGTCGTTAAAAAAGTGAACAAGTAGTAGAAAATAGAAAAAAAGTGGTTGCAGCCGATTCGTCCAAGAATTCAATTAGTCGAGTAACGAGGTAAGTGGACATATAACTTGCGGTACAACTTTTTTTCGGGCGTGTAAAAATCGCACGAAATATGATAGTACGATATCATGATACAATGATATAAGAATGACAATACAGGGAGTATGTTTGAAAATTGATTCCTGACCAAATCGTTAATTTTTGTACAAACAATTTCTATCGACTAAATCTTTTTACAAAAAATATCTATTGACTTGATTATTTTACAAAAACTATCTATCGACTTAATTTTTTTACAAAAAATGTTTATCGACTTTATTTTTTTGCAAAAAATATCTATCGACTAATTTTTTTTACAAAAAATGCCTATCGACTGAATTTTTTTCCAAAACATGCTTATCGACTTGATTTTTTCGCAAAAAATACCGCTTGACTACATTTTTTTACAAAAAATGCTTATCGACTTGATTTTTTTACAAAAAATGCTTATCAACTTAATTTTTTTACGAAAAATATCTATCGACTTGATTCTTTTACAAAAAATGCCTATCGACTACATTTTTTTTTACAAAAAATGCCTTTCGCCTCAATTTTTTAACAAAAAATATCTGTAGACTAAATTTTTTTACAAAAAATATCTGTTGTGTACCGTCGGCACCGCGATTCGCGTTTAAATCTACGGGGTTGTAAGGCCCGATGCTCTGTTGCTTGGAGACGATGCTTTTCAGTACTACCACACGCCAACTTAATCTTGTGTGGCTAGTTAGAGGATAGTGAGGTTACACTTGGTTACACACACAACAAATTATATATTTGAAAACTTTAACAATGCTTACAAATATTAAAGGTTACAGTTATTGAAGTGAAATGAAGTTATGAATTCGTGATGTGAATAGCAAACTGGCACAAGGAGCTCAGTTGCTGTTGTCGCGAGGACGATTGGTGTTGAACTGATGAGATGTAGTTGTTGACTATCTTTCGTGGTCAGTATCGAGAGTTTCCTCCCCAAAAGTGGGATGATACCAATTTTTAAACATCAGAATGCCAAATTCTGATTGGCAACAATTCAGTGGCGAGAGTAGGAGTACTTTTTCTGGTCACCAATCACGAAAGATATAGTTGGGAATAGAAAAGTAATGGACAGCCCTACAGTCCATCTGCAGTCAAGATGCACTTTTTACAGCGTACTTAAAAAGGTTCTTGTGTTTGACTCGAGAGTCGAGTCTGTTTTATATCAGGCACATCTGTGCGCGTGGCTGTGGCTATTTGCCGATGGTCACGTACTTAGTGACCAGTACGCTACTATAGCTTATGCGTAGTACAATTTATGAATGAATCTAGAAAAAATGTGCAAAGGCTTACAAAGAAAGTTGTGCCTGGTCGCCAAATGTGAACAGTCCCGCACGTAAATTGTAAAACATTGTACGGCGGGTAGTCCCTTTTTTATAGCCTTGCACGTGGAAAAAAGCTGTACTGGCTTAAGAACCTAACTTTATAACTATTAACAATGGTGTCGAGTATAGGTGTCCGATTAAAATAAATAAATATCGTTTTGCGTGGTATGCACGCAACAGTTGACTTAATTTTTTTACAAAAAATATTTATTGACTTAATTTTTTTACAAAAAATATTTATTGACTAAATTTTTTTACAAAAAATATTTATTGACTTAATTTTTTACAAAAAATATTTATTGACTAAATTTTTTTACAAAAAATATTTATTGGCTAAATTTTTTTATAATAAATCCCTATCGACCACATTTTTTTACAAAAAATATTTATTGACTAAATTTTTTTACAAAAAATGCCTATCGCCTCAATTTCTTAACAAAAAATATCTATCGACTAAATTTTTTTACAATAAATATCTGTTGAGTTTTTTTTTAACAAAAAATATCTATCGACTAAATTTTTTTACGAAAAAAACCTATTGACCTAATTTTTTTACAAAAAATATCTATCGACTAAATTTTTTCACGAAAAAAATCTATTGACCTAATTTGTTTACAAATAATATCTATCGACTAAATTTTTTCACAAAAAATATCTATGCACTTAATTTTTTTACAAAAAATATCTATCAACTCAATTTTTTTTTTACAGAAAATATCTATCGACTGAATAGTTTTCTCTTGTTCCATTACGTCAAAAGTCCCTTTTCTTTTCTTTCTTTCTTTTGTTTGTGGTTGGCTCCGGTTTGCACTTTGGTGAGTTACCATACGGCCATCTGCTGCGACTAAATTGGTTGGTTGGTTATTGGTTGGGGCTGGCTCTGGCCACCACTCAAAGGTGGTTTTACCATACGGCCATGGACAAATGAAGAACTAGAGTTGGTTAGTTGGTTATTGGTCGGGGCTGGCTCTGGTCACCACTCAAAAGTGGTTTCACCATACGGCCATGGACAAATGAAAAACTAGAGTTGCAAGATATCGTGGGGATTGAACTAACGAAAAACGGAGAACGGCAATCCTGCTCCGAGTTTGTAACGGGTCGACAATGTCGCCATCCCTAATCTCAAAAGAAACCTCTTAACTGGAGGAACAAATGAGTAAAGGAAGATATAAGAAAAATAAAAAAAAATAAGAATAAAAAATAAAAAAAAGAGAATAATCAAAATTCGAGTTTGCAATTTCTGAGAAAAGTAGAGAAGATATTAATTGTGCGAGTAGAAGGAAAAGCGAGGAAGGATTCGACGTTGTATGGAGTAAAGATTTTGAGGGAGATTTAAGATTGAACGAGGATTAATCTATGGCCAGCAAAACGCGGGCAAACCCAAAAAACATGGTTCAGATCTTCGGATTCGTATCCACAAGGGCTGGCTGGAGAGTCAACTATATTCTTTCTAAAAAGTCTAGCGGCTAGATTGTAATGATCGGAGCGCATTCGACAAAAGAGAACGATTGAATTTCTATTAATTTTCTTCAGGTCACTAAACCACATCTTACCTGGTGAGGGGGAAAAAAAAAGGTTTGAAATATATGACTCCTTTATTGAGATTGCTGCTGTAAAGTTTGAAAGCATTGTCGGAGGAAGAGTTGCATATTTCTCGGATAGTTGGAAAGAATTCGGAAGGAGGGAGTAACAAATTATAATCGGAGCCGTCTACTATTGCCGCTTTAACTAAGCGATCAACAAATTCATTTCCGGAGATGCCAGCATGACCAGGAATCCAAACTAGTTTAATATTAAGGTTAGCCATAGAAATGGAGCTGAGGGCTTGATGAGCAGCTATAATAATAGGGGTGGAAATTTTATTAAAAGGCGCCTGAAGAGCTTGGAGGGTACTGAGGGAATCAGTAAAAATAATAGTGTTGTCGATGTTCTTGGCAATAATGAAGTCTAGAGTGATCTGAATCGCGAGAGCTTCTGCCGAAAAAACCGAGGCGAAACGAGAAATACGAAATTTCAAGGATAGGGAGAGAGAAGGGCTGTGGATGGCTAGTCCAACGTGATTACATGAAGGCGAATTAGTTCCATCAGTAAAAAATACGGTAGAGTTATCGAAAAGATTATTAAACTTAGAAAGAAATTCTGTGTTGGGGTCTGAAGATGTTTGAATAATCCTACCAGATGAAATGTCAATGGATGATTCAGGGAAGGGTGCTATAGGAGCGATACAAAAAGCAGGCGGAATAGAAAAAGACTCAATGAGTTCTGTGTAAAATGATAAATCGACAAAAGCTTTTACTAGAGGAAGATCGCATAGCTCAGCGTAGTGATCAATACAGCGGAGAGAATGCATTAGTAGCGGAAGAGACGTAAGGAGAGGGTGCCATGAGGTAGAAAAAACTTTGAGAAGGAATTTACTTCAAAGGAGTTGAAGCTGGTGGCGAAGAATAGGTTCTTTCGCTTCGGCAAGGACTAGGTTATTAGGAGTAGAGTTGCGAAGGCCAATCTCAGGGCTTTACGTTGGATAATTTCATTTTTTTGGAAAAGAGACGAGTTTTTAATGGGGAGGACCATCGCACCGTATTCAACTGAGCTACGTATAAGACTCTATATATCGTGATTAGCGAAGATGGATCTGTGCCCCACCATGTGGTGCGAAGGCATTTAATAACATTCAGGAGTTCACTGCATTTAGAAACTAAGTTGTTAATGTGGCTTTTCCAAGAGAGGCGGTAATCCAAAGTTAAACCAAGGAATTTGGGTTCGAAACAGGTAGGTACGGGGGAAGAATTTATAGAGACCGAAAATTGAAGCGGATCGAAATGTCTGCGCAAGAAAATGACTAGTTTGGATTTGGAGGGTTCAATGGAAAAACCTCTGTTAGTCAGGGTCTGAGGGGTCATCAAGTTTATTGGTATAGATGATGTAAAGTAACGGACTTAAAATGCAGCCTTGTGGAACACCCTTTGCCGACTCGAAGGGGCCGTGATATTCGCCAGCTATGTTAAAGAAAACAGATCTAGAAGAGACCAGATTAAAGATAAATTTGCAATAAGACCAGGGAAAACCTAAGTCTTTGAGATCATGGGCAAGGATACCCGGATCCACATTATCAGAGGCGCTTGATATGTCGAGAAAAGCAGATGCCGTAAATTGATTCTTTGTAAATCCGGTATAAATTTCGGTGGTGAGAATGGCTAAGTTGTCGGCACAAGATCTAGCTTTACGGAACCCGAATTAAGATGGCGAAAGGAGTGAGTTACTCTCCAACCATTGAATCATTCTGGAGTGTAGAAGTCTTTCCATTAATTTGAGAAAACAACAAGCAAGTGAGATTGGGCGAAATTTGTCGGGTGAGGATTTTGGAATGAAAAAAAACGAAAAATCCTTTCCAAGGTTTTGGAAATAAGCCGTTCTTCAGGAGTTGATTAAAGACATTTAAGATAAGGAGTCTAAAAGCGTCAGGAAGATGGAGGATAATTTCGAAGTTTATTTTGTCCCGTCCCGGGGCTGCTTTTATTTTGCTGCACTGAATGGTTGAGTTAAGTTCTCTGATAGAAAAAGGGGCATCGAGGAGAACATTAGAGGAAAATGAAACGAGGAAATTAGGAGGAAAGTTAGCAGGGGAACAGATAGAAGGAATGAGATTTTTCATTTTCTGAATAGTTTCTACGTTGTTAGGAAAAGCAGGTTGATCCATAAGATTTCTGTTTTTAAAACGTTTAACTTTGGACCAGACAAGATTAGCAGGACAACGAAAATCGATAGACTCAGTAAAGTGTTTCCAAGAAGATTTTTTGGCTTTATTAAAGGTTCTTTTGGCTTTGGCTGCAAGTTTCTTTATGTTGGTGAAGTTGGTCGAGTCCCCGAGATTTCTGAAGGTAGCCCATGCTTCCTTGCGAGCATCATTAGCATTTTCGCATTCGGCGTTCCACCAAACTGAAGGACGAGATTTAAAAGCGCGAGGGCGCGCGTTACTGTGAAAATTGTTGTTAGGGGTGACAGGGATCATATTAGCTACGTTATTATTTTTATTGTTATTCATGTGAACGGAATTCAACTGGGGATTAGCCAACTCGGGACATGAGTCTAAGATAGCTCTGTTAATAGCATCAATGAGGTTGTCGTAGAGTACAAGAGGTGAAGGATTAGAGAGAGAAGATGCGCAATTCGTGAGATTAGATTTAGAAATAGACCAGTCGATTTTATTAAAGGGATATCGGTGAGAAGAGAAGGGAAGGGAGGAGACGGGTATACCAATTGAGATAGAGATAGAAAAATGATCGCTAGTGAGTAGGTCAGGTTCGGTCTTCCAGTTGCAAAAGGGAATAAGATGAGGGGAAATAAGAGTAAGGTCGATTGCCGAGATGTTACTCGTAGGGGAAGAGACAAGGGTTGGAGAGCCGTCATTAAGAAAGCAAAAATTGTGCTCGTTTAAGGAGTCGGCAAGAGAATTTCCCGAAGAGCAATTATAAGAACAGCCCCAAGATAAGTGATGACTATTAAAGTCACCTGCAATAATCACGTTTTCATTTTGAAGTGGGTTAAATAGACGCTGCCAGTCATTTCTGCTAACTAATACAGAGGGTGGTTTGTAAAGAGCGACTAAAATTAAGGGACCAAAGTTACAGTTGATAGAGATTGCGAGAGTCTCGATCAAGTTGGGATTATGTAGAGTAGTGTTGACTGGAGAGAAGGGAATATCTTTCCTGAGATATATAGCAAGTCCGCCGCCTCTATTGAATTCCCTGTTTTTAATAATTGCGATAAATCCATTCAATGACGGGGCGGAATTATTCCGAAAAGGAAGCCAAGTTTCACATAAGATAATAATGTCGTAAGAGGAGGAAATCTTAGATAGCAGATCAATTTTATTTCGTAAAGATCGGCAATTCCATTGAAGGATATTTAGTTGATTACGCATGGCCATTATTTTGAGAGATAGCAAGAGCAAGCGAATTTAAGGTATCGAAGACGGGGCCAAGTCGATACGATAGGCCAAGAGCAGAGAGAAGAGGAGATAATTGTTATGTGATAAGTTGAAGCAGAAAAGGAATTATGATAAGAGCTTGAGAAGGGACAGGAGCGAGGATTGAGCGATCGCTAGAATTCGGAGAATGGATTGGTGAAGAGGTCGCATGGGATGATGCACTATGTTTGATGGCGAAGCCGTTTTGCGAGTTCGAGAAGCAGGGGTTGTGACCATGAGGAGCAATAAGGATGTTGCTGCTTTCTAAGTGAGTATTTAAAGAAGCGTTTGAGGGAAATTGAGCGGGGGGGAGAAAGAAATTTGTGGGTGAATGTGCGGTTGTTGTTAGGAAAGCGAGAAAAGGCAGGCCTTGAGTCATGAAGAGAAGGCGTCGGAGACGGAGGCAGAGGAGAAATTGAAAATGTCGAGGTTGCGGGAGGAGACGAAGCTATCAGACTATAAGAGCGGCCCGAGGGCGGAAGCGGATGTGGATTTGAAACCATCGAAGGAGTGGCAAGTAGCGGGAAATGCGTTTGCGTGCGAGGCGGGTAGTGAGGACGTGAGGGATTGAGAGGATGCAAAGGAGCGCCATCTGCCAAGAGACGTCTGGCCTCAAGGTGGGAAATGTTGAGTTCTCCAGCAAGCGCCCAGATTGCTTTTTCATGCTGGAAAGCATCTGGGCGTCTTTTGTCAGTTGACAGGTGGGGTTGTTTACAGTTAGCACAGCAGGGAGCAGAGTTTTGATTTGGACAGATAACATCGCCAGAATGTTTTCTATCACCACATTGGATGCACTTTGCTTGGCTTTTACATTGGGCAGCTACGTGGTTAAAGATGGAGCAAGAGTAGCAAATTTTAACCGGGGCTTCCCAAGGATCGACAGAGTGTTTGACTCTAAAGAGAGAGAGACGCGGTCAGGACGAGATCTTCCTTCGAATTTAATATAAACCGATTGGGTGCGGACGAGCGAAGTTTCGTTTCCTACATTAGATTTACGATTTGAGCGTCGAACTTCCAGAATGCGCACGGGGGATTTAATGTAGAGGAGAAGTTCATCGTGAGAAAAATCGGTAGGGACTCCCCTGATGAGCCCTTCCCAAGAAACGAAATAGTCAGGGATAAAAGCAGTTAAATTGTTTTCGGCCAAAGTTGGAGAATCGAGGGCGACATTGGCGTCCTGAGCAGAGTTGAAAAAAACTGTGTTTTGGCATTTGCCGGAGTTGAAAATATCTAGGATTTGATTTCCTGTAAACTGCTTGAAGAGCAGTTTTCCGGTGTTGGTAGCGTTTAACCTAGGGGTGCTAGCATTAATTTTCTGTCTTGGGAATATTTATTTTGCAATAGACGCAGGGGGATGCTGTTCCTAGGCTGAGATTGTTCAGACGTTGAGTTTATCATTATTCGTGGTGTGACAAGCACTTCAGATTCGACCAAAGTTTCATTAGAGTTTGCTTTTTTCTTTTTTTCCGTTTGGAATGGCAGAGGGATCACTTGGACGCTTGGTGATATTGCTGGCCACAGAAGTAAGCGGAAAAGCTTCGTTGGTGAGATTGTCCACTTGCGATGACAGGTCAGTATCCATCACTAAGGAATCCACTGCTTCTGGGTCATCCGGATGTTCTTCATCTTCGGAACGTCCCCCGGACAAACCTTAGGTTTGCGAGGCCATGCCTCGCAAACCAAACAGTAAATAAGCGGAGGCAGGAAACAGGAAAAAAAACACGTGGAAAAAAAAGTTAAGTTAACCGAAGAGAGAATACTGATTTATAAAAAGAAATATAATTATTGCTGAATTGCTATTGTCAATAACATTAGACGAAGAAACTTCAATGATTAAAGTGAGTTTTGACGCACGTAAAGCGAGAAAACTGAAAAAAAAATCGGAAATGGATAAACGGACGATACTACGCGCACTCGGATCGAAGAACTTTCCGACTTAGTTGGGAAAGATACATAGAGAAGTTTTTTTTTTCTTGAAATTTTTATACAATATGTGCAATGATATTATGGATATGCCCTTTAAGTTTCATCGATCCTGGAACACTACTACATGTTTAAAAAAAATAATGTTTACGTATAGTCACTATTTTACCTGCGTGGCATCTCTATCCACACTAAACACAGTGTTGTCACATGCAAAAGTCCCATTACGTAAGATTTCCATTTTTAGAAATATTTTTTTTTTTGTTTCACACAATATTTGCGATGATATTATGGATATACCCTATGACCCTGAAATTTTCTGCATCTGCAAAAAATAAACTTTGGCAAGGCGTAGTGCCTATACTATTGACTTAGGGGGAAAAAGTCCAAGGGCTTTTTTTTTCCCTATTTCGATTCTCTAACAACGGATTTTTTTCAAAAATTTTATTTGACCGTTATTCGAGAAAATAGAGTCGTTTTTTGCTTTGACATCCTGTATTATCTTAAATATAGGTTTTAGAAGAAAATGTTATAAGACTTTTTTGTTCCTTTTTCTCGAGAGTCAAAAAAAGGGGAAAAAAGCCTTCAGACTTTGTTTTTCAAGTCATTAGTTTATGCGCTATACCTTGCTATTTCTGGTTTGAATGTACTACATAAAATACCATTTTTTAGAAAATTCCGAAAAATTCGTTGGAGAATCGAAAAAGGAATAAAAAAGTCATATAACATTATCTTCTTGAACCTATATTTAAGATGTTACAGGATGTCAAAGCAAAAAAATGACTCTATTTTCCCGAATAACGGTCTAATAGAATTTTTGAAAATATCCGTTGTTATAGAGAATCGATAAAGGAAAAAAAAGCCTTTGGACTTTTTTTTCCCCTAAGTCAATAGTTTAGGCGCTACGCGTTCATTTTTCATTCGCGTTTCCAAAGTTCATTTTTTGCCGATGCGGAAAATTTCGGGGTCATATTTATCCTATGAGTTTCATCGATGCTTAAACACTGCTACATATTGAAAAAAATCGTGTTTGCGTAGTTACAATTTTACCTGCGTGCATGGAACCCTATCCGCACTAACCAGTCACATGCAAAAGTCCCATTTTATAAGATTTCTTGGGTTCTTTCGAAATCCGGAGATAAATTTAAAATTTTTAAAGATTGACGGAATGACTGGAATTTTTCGAAAAATAAGAACCCTTAATTTTTTCGAAAAATAGTTTTTTTCTTTTGAAAATTCCGTACGATTTCAAAATAAAATTATGTCAAACTTTTACCTGCGTGGGATCCCTATCCGCACTAAACAAGGCAAACATGATTTTTCTAAAATACGTATCAATGTTCCACTATCAATGAAACTTATCGGACACATCCATAATATCATCGCACTTATTTTGCGACATTTTCAAGAAAAAAAATCTATTCTTCGAGAACATTGAGTTTTCCTATTTTTCAAACAATACCTGTCATTTCGTCAACTAAAAAAAAAACTCTTCATTTTTCTCCGGATTTCGAAAGAATGCAAGAAATTATAGAAAATGGGACCATTATGAAGTAGCTGCGACGATTCGTTCTAAAGATTGTTACCGGAATATATATCCTCGACGTCGAAAACTCGAGTCGACTCATCGAACGCCTCGACAATAGTCTATATATCGAAATTTGAACTAGGAGTCAATCCTTAAGGTACTCGCATGTACGACGATGCGTATATTTGTCTAATACGCCGAGAGCTCGACAAGAAAAACTGCGAGCACAGTCCTATACCCCCTCCATCTAATTCAAAGACAATGGTACGCGACGTCACGCGTGTCGAACTGTATCGACGGGCAACGACCGGCGAGATCTCGAAAATCCACTTGTCTGCCGAGAGCGCTAGGAGACGGTCAGCCCTCGAGGACCTCTCGTATTATTAGACGAATTTGAAGATATTGCGTTACGTTAATTAGCGAATATTGTCGAACCGTGAAGGAAGCCGTATATATAAACTGTTTGTCAACTCACAAAGGAATTGTGGATATTTGTCAAGGAATAATTATATATCGTATTTACGTAAGTAAAATTGAAACATTTATAACTGTCTATCTACTTCTCTGTCTCCCATAAACTTGCAAATCTCTTCCTATTTGGGTCCCCCTAATCGAATCCCCCTGCGAAGTCTCTAAATTGAATAATTATTGTCGAGCTAGTCGAGTAAAATCAGACAAATGTATTATTACTAGTTTATTAGTTTTACTATAAAACTAATTGGCGCCCATAATCAATTTAATTGTCGAATTCAGAGCCCTGGCAGCCGTAGACCCAGGCCGCGCCAGGTGTGGCTTTCATAAAAAATTCTGAAAATTATTGTACTAACTCCTAAAAAAGAAAGCCTGTCTCCAGATATAACGTTTTCAAAAAAAAAAAAGTTCGTTTTCCAAAGATTTCGGTACCGCACGTTAAAACGTTCAAATGGCCGTAACTTCGTAACAGATTTTTTTTGTCGAAAACAACGAAATACGGGTCTTTTTTTTTCGTTCAAAAACAATATATTTCAATTTGGGAGAGTTCCGTGACACCACGATTGTCTGCCTGCCCGATTTGGAACGGATTTGGTCTCCTCATTTTTTTTGGTTTCATAACAAAGCTAGGGGAGAACGAAGGAATTACGGTCACCGGGCAATGCTAGTCACGTTAATTTTTCATGATGATAAACTCATCTCATGATCCGTGCTGATTAAACCAAGAAAAATTAAACAATCTTAAGATTCTAACTGCACACTCTTTTTTTTTTTAAATAATAAAAGCCGGCATCTTAATGAGGGATTGCGAAAGAAATTGTCTCTAAAATTACACCCAAACAGTATTCATGACTATGAACGATCTTCAGCTTCAATTTTCCGATGTTCACATTTTTGCTCCACAAATGAATGTGTTGGAATTTAATATAATAAATCTTCGTGGTTGTCGAGATAACAGCGGTCATAAATGCGGGGCAATAGGTGTCGCATTTATGATAGGTACTCGCTAAATAATAACTTAGAATCGAATAAAAATAATTAGAGTATTGATAGATTAACATGAAAAATATGTTTATTTTGATTGAGATTCCGGTACTGGCGTGAAGCTAGTATTTCGATTTTCCTATAAATCATAGATACAAAATTTGTACGTGCACTTAATAAGGTTGCGCTGTTGAGAGTGTTACGTCCCGCAACTTTTTCCGAAGAATTGAGAAAATTTCTTAAAGTACTCATATACTGGCGTTGGCACAAGCTAACGGAGATATTTGATGGCCCGGGGCTTGTCAGAGCCTGCAGGGCCCATTAGACACATTAGGCAATGGAGTTCGTATGTGTCCGGCATATCGGTCTGATTTTTTTATTATATCAACATCCGGAGATCGGGTTTAGGCGTTTGCTTATTTCGGACTCGATGGATAACAAGAATTACGACTCTAAATATTCAACTAAGGGTCTATGAACTCTGACTAAGGTGGTTGTCAAAATATATGATATCTCTGTGGTGTTCGACTGCCAGCGCACCAACAAACGTGCTCTTTATCAAAATATTTATGAGTATTAAGGTTCTCGGTTTTCTCGGACATTTTAGTTCAGGAGTATGGACAGAAGAATTTACGCAATATATGTAAGGAATAATACTTTCTCTAAATATAAATTGTTGAATGTTCGTTTTTTTTTGTGTTTGCTAAGGTTTTGCTTTTAATCTCGGATTTCTTCTCTTGTGTTCCATTCTGGAGGGAATATCTAGTTTTTGCGACATTTAGAAAATTTAAAAGGAATAAATTGTTTTATCACCGGCAATATTGTAGCGTAAGGTTGTAAAATTAAATAGGGGAGCACAAATGTCATGTAGTATAATTCTCGAACCATACCCAAAAAGCAAACTTTCTAGCTAATTGGGGTTTGAGTTTTACTCTGGTAAGGTAAAAGAACTCCACCAGGGGTATTACATACACTGGATTTTCGGTACGCGCCGTGAGACAGCTATACCAATCTGTAGTGTGCCAGTGAAGAATAGAAGTTATGGGACGCGGTCATCGCATCAAGCCTACGTACAAAGACCTATGGAGCGTTGCAGCCTAGCAGCAAAGTAGCAGCTAAATTCTGGCGCGTTCATTGGAAAGAGACGCAACGTCATCACTACAGTGGAGTGAAAGAAAACGCTTCTACGAAAGGGCAACAAGGAGAAGGAAACGGTGCGGCTGTACAGCGAGCTACGCAAGGGCCTCTAGGCCTCTAGAAGAAAGAAGACCGAACGATGTGGGCCTATCCAGAAGAGGAAAAAGGATAGACGACTCTGCTCTCCTGTTAGCTGATGCCCTGATTCCCCCGGCGTACCCTTCACGATTTAGAAAGCCTTATTTAACGCAACGAAATGATTATTGCCGTTTATATTCATTTTTATAGTCAATAATTGTTAATTATGCGTATCTTATTACTCATTGACTTGAGTTTATGATTAAAGAAAAATTGATTCAATTATGGTTTGGAGTTGAAATAATAATGTTAATTACGATTAAAAATTCTAAGGTTAATTAATCTCAGACAATGAATTATTAAAATAACAATTTAAGCGAGTAGGATTATCTGGTAGAATTTACAAACGCGATCGTTGAGAGTTTAGGAGTAGTTTATGGCAATATCAGAGGCGAGTACAAAGATGTATACAATCTCGACAGAGTCGGCGTCGCCGAACTAGCGATTCAACACTAACGCACGAAATCGAGGTTGTATATAACCTATGCGTTGGAGTACTCGGCGATGATGCAATTGTAATTAGACCTTTGAAATAAACACTCTTCTATATAGCTTCTCAGAATTCAACAGAGGAAAATATCGGAAGAGATTTGGCACGTGGCCAGCGGGTTAACCCCCCGATTTGATGACTTCGACAGTCTATATAATATTCAGCCTTCTGGTTCACGGGCAGTTGATTTTCCTAATTGTTCTCTACCGGTCGTAATGGTGAACTTTTGTCCTTCGGTTTTTTGTCAATTTAAATAACCAGTAACTTTGTTTTTAATGTCCGAGTTCTAATTCCTAAGTCTAAGACTCCGTTTTCCATGGGTTCTAAATAGGCCCCCTTGTTCTTGGGTCGTAAAATAGCTCCGTCTCTCTTTCAATTTTGTCCTCTGTTGGAAAGGATTTATCCGAGAACTCGGCAGTGCGTTCGTTGCCGTCCAGTCAACCAGGACTGATTTTCCGAAATCGTGTATGCGCGATATTTTTTTTGTCCGTAGTTTGTGGTGTTCTAACATTGAATTTCAATTAAAAAACCATTGTGAACATTATTTCGATTGTGTATTTGTGAATTTATTTCTCATCACCTTCACGCCAACTCCTTCGTTCCGGAAATCTGGGAATTTCATTCGGATCATCAAATCGTTCATCATCATCAGCAGTTCCAGTTTTGCGGGACACTAGAAGTCTCCATTTTTCTTATTTTTGCGTTACATCAAGAGGTTGATCGGTAAGTCCAAATATTCCAATTTCTATTCTTATCAGTACTAAACAAACCCAAAGAAAAACTCTTAGCCCTATCCCGAGCTTTTGCCTGAAAAGGTAGGCTCTAAAGAGGAATAACACCCATGCGGGGTATTAAAAATAATATTGAAATAGTGTAACACGGAGAGCCTCCCCCTCCTTTGCCTATTAGTTGTTTTTGTATTCGAATTCCCGATTCGGTGCCATAACAAAAATTGGGGGCTCGTCCGGGATCGTGAGAGTTTTCTTTGAATTTTATTCTGCTTGCGTTTTTTTTGTCTCTACGTAATAACTGTCTCTTTTTGCTTGAGTGTGAATCCTTTGTATGTATCGGTAACCGAAACTGGGAACTTCTGTTACCACTGACCATTTAAAATATAAATGACAAAGACTGGGAACCTTTGTCATGTTGAAGTGAGTGAAAATTGTCAATAGAGCCTGCGAGACATGTATATATAAGAATATATATATATGTTATCCGTAGAATTGTGTGAACATTCTTCGTTGAGGTAGTTAAAGCGTGCGAATTAAAAGATTTTTTTTGTTTGTTTGCGCAAAGAAAGAAAAATAAATTAATTAAAAATGAAAATAGTAAAAGAAGTAACGTTAGGTTCCGCGAAAGAAATAGACTATTTTCCAATCCATACGCGTTCAAATTCAAAGAAAATTGCGTGCGTCGTTGTTTTTCTTTCTGTAATTTTTCTTCAAAAATCGCGTGCGTCCTTGTTTTTCATAATTTTTCAGGAGATAACGTGCGTCGTTGTTTTTCATAATTTTTCAGGAAATCGCGTGCGTCGTTGTTTTTCATAATTTTTCAGGAAATCGCGTGCGTCATTGTTTTCCTCAATTTTTCAGGAAATCGCGTGCGTTGCTTTCTAATTTTTGATTCTCATGAAATAACGTGTACTATTCATTACTTTTCGCGAATTGCGTGCGGTATTGATTCACGTGCGATATTGATTATTTTTCGAGAATAAGTTAGAGGAATAGTGTACGAGAAGTTTTTTTTTCGTTTTGTTTTGTTTGTTGAAACAATAATTATTCATTTGGCCAATCTGAATTTTTTTTATTTCATTTTTTTTTCTCTACCTCTATGATTATTTTGGGTAAATTGCATCAATGTAATGACTACGCGTTCTAAGGTTGAGATTGACGATAAAATAGTGCACGATAGAAAGACAAGAAAGGGTCAATTTCAAAAACCAGAAGATTTAATTTCGGAAGACGAAAGCGACAACAAAGCCGCGACTGTACAATCAAGTGAAAAACTAAAGTCCTTTGTAGATTCGGGAGCCGGTTCGAGTGATAACAATAACAAGAGGCCTGACGTTCCAGAACGATTGGATGCTTCAGCTTTAGCTGTTTTGCGTGATGCGGTAAAATTACTTCCCGATTTTGACGGAAAGCGCGAAAATCTAGCTAGGTATGTAATGGGGATGGAGGACGCAAGAGTTATGGTAGGTGATGCACTTGACTCACACTTATTGCGTCTCTCCAAAACCAAATTATCATCCGCGGTTTGGAACCGGATTTCTAAAGTAACTTTTGCTAGTACCTTGGAATTAATAAAATATTTAAAGAAAACGTACGATCCTCCACGAGATATTTACCAATTGACTGGTGAACTTGGAAGTAGTTTTCAACGTCGTGCAGACTCGGTAGATGATTATGCCGATCGAATTCAGACACTCGCGGATCAAATAATGGATAGCTATAAATGCAAAAATAATAATTTACCTGCGGCCGAGAAAATTAGGATAGAGGAAATGGCTTCGAAATGTTTTCAGCGAGGCCTTAAAGACGAAATTCATAGAGGTATCGGAGTTCAACCAAATCTTAGCGATGCAATAAATAGAGCAAAAGAAGAAGAGCGTGAACTTTCCGATTTAGATCAGCTTAGGGCAACCGATAATCCGAAAATCAGTAAGCCTCAGGAAAAGTCGAAAGTCAGCATAAATCTCGTAGAAAATGAAGCTAGGGGCCCGAGCAAAGGTTCGGGAGTAGCGGGTGCTCCACTGTGTCAGCTCTGTAAAAAGAGTGGGCATGCGGCCGATACTTGTTGGGTGACGACAGGGAAGACAGCGCAGGTCATATGCCAGCTGTGTGGTAAGCCAGGTCATATCGCCCCGAAATGTGGGTCATTGACGGGAGGGCCTCAAGTGGCAGGGCCTCTAGTCTGTCAGCAGTGTGGTAGGTCCGGGCATGCTGCCGAGCGATGCCCAGCACAGCCACGATCGACAACGGATCAGCTGACCGTTTGTCAGATCTGTGGTAAGCGGGGTCATCTGGCGGATAAATGTTTTTCCATCCCATACCGTAATTGCAGACGCAAGGGACATTCGGCGGAATCTTGTTTCCAAATGCAGCAGCCTGCAGAAATGCAGAATGTTGTAATGGGACAGGGTGGTCCGCAAATGAGGCAAAATATGCATACAAATTTCTCGCCACCTATGCAGTGCTATGCATGTCAAGGGTGGGGGCACATGGCTCGGGACCGCCCTAGTCGTGGTAACTCACAGGTAAATCCAGGGATGCAGAGATCTATTGGCCCACCCAATAACAGGGGGGTTGGACGGCCTGCATCCTACGCCTCAGCGGCAGGAACCCCTTACGTTGGACCGGTTAACTGCAGTTACTGTAAACAAGGTGGTCATGTAAAATCCGAATGTCAACTCCGCGCTGCCAGGTATGGTTCAGGGAAACGGGAAAGGCTTTCATTCGCCGGGTGCGCAAGTGGAGGCCAATTCCAGGGTGCACCCGAGTATGTCAATGGCAACTACAGTGGTTCCGCAGCATTTCCACGAATAGTTAATGTATTTTATTCGCGGAAATCCAATGACATAATCGCCCTGACTATCTTATTGACTTGTGTAGAAAGTTCGGCAAAGTTATTGTTCATTTTGGATTCCGGAGCAAGTAAAAGCGTTATTAAACGACAATATTTAGCGCCAAGTGCCGTAATTTATCGCGATGAAATTTTGAGATCAAGTGGGATTACGAAGAATGTTGTTTTTACGCTCGGGTACATCATAATGGATTTCTTAGGGAGAGATTCGATTTTTCATGTTGTTCAAGATAACTTTCCAATCGATCAGGCTGGTATTTTGTCATCCGAGTATTTTCGAGATAATCTGGCAAAAATTGACTATGAGAAAAGTATATTAGAGGTTCGAAAGTTGGCTATTCCGTTCCACACTCGAGAAAGTATGATCTTTCCGCCTAAATCCACGTGTTTATTTTATGTTAGGATAATAAACGACGAGGTAAAGGAAGGATTTTTGCCTACCCTTTTAGCAGGTAACGGTATCGACGTGCATCAAGGTTGAGTAAAAAATTATCAAGGTAAGGCGTATTTATATGCTACAAATCATAACCTTCAGCCGGTGTCCGTGGAAATTCCAGTTGCCGAATTAATTCCATCTGTTGAGTTTGTACCAGTGGTAGAGAATAAGCGAGAGGAAGTAGGCAAGTTCCCAAGTTCGAGTTTAGTCGGAGAAAGTCGAGATATGTCAACAGGAATTTGCGTAGACAGTTTTTCTGCTATAAAGAGTCAACGAAAGCGAGAATCCAGAGTTGTTCCGGAGAAAAGTATTGTTGTTCCAGAATCCAGAGTTGTTCCAGAGAAAAGTATTGTTGTTCCAGAATCCAGAGTTGTTCCAGAGAAAAGTATTGTTGTTCCAGAATCCAGAGTTGTTCCAGAGAAAAGTAGTGTTGTTCCAGAGAAAAGTATTGTTGTTCCAGAATCCAGAGTTGATCCAGAGAAAAGTATTGTTGTTTCAGAATCCAGAGTTGTTCCAGAGAAAAGTATTGTTGTTTCAGAATCCAGAGTTGTTCCAGAGAAAAGTAGTGTCGTTCCAGAGTCCAGTGTCGTTCCAGAGTCCAGTGTCGTTCCAGAGTCCAGTGACGTTCCAGAGTCCAGTGTCGTTCCAGAGTCCAGTGTCGTTCCAGAGTCCAGTGTCGTTCCAGAGTTCAGTGTCGTTCCAGAGTCCAGTGTCGTTCCAGAGTCCAGTGACGTTCCAGAGTCCAGTGACGTTCCAGAGTCCAGTGTCGTTCCAGAGTCCAGAGACGTTCCCGAGTCAAGTGTCGTTCCAGGGACCAGAGTTGTTTTGAAAGAGGGTACTGTTGTTCCAGAAATTGTTATTCCAAAGGTTGTCGTTTCAGAGACCAGTCCAAAGAAAATCTGGTTATCCCAGGGAAAAATGTATCGGGCAATTTAAATTCCGGTTTAAAGAAAAAAAATTTGGCTAGTAGAAATTTTGAATGTCCAGTGGTTCGCAAACAACAGGAAAATCGGGCGGAGAATATGGTTGTCATCGATCAAATGGAGTTTAATCAGGAAAAAAGTAGCACTTGTGTCAATAAGGAGTTTGTTTCAGTTTTGTTATTCTTATTCCGGTTGCTTTATAGAATGTTAAGTTCAAAGTTTAACTCGGTGTTGCAAGGGAGGTTGAGGGAAAATTGTAGTTTGGTAGCACAATCCAGGAGAAAGTCCACGTCTGCTCAGGAATATCTTGAACCACTTATAGGTTCTAGATTTATATTTAATTCGAAATGTTTTATGGTCAAGGAGAAGATCTGTGATGAGTCACGAGTTGCAAAGGTTACTGAGTTATTACGTCTCGATCATTTAACAGAAGATGAGGTGTCTTCGGTCCAGAATCTTGTTGGAGGTTGTGCTGATATTTTTTACCTGTCGGGGGAGGTATTGGGCGCCACGGATGTCGTGATGCATCGAATACCAACTACGGACGAATTTCCTGTGAACTCGAAGCAGTATCGCTTCCCGGAGATCCATAAAGACGAAATTCGTAAACAGGTGGAAGAAATGCTTGGAGTTCCCCGTATAATACACCTCTGTGGGTCGTGCCGAAGAAGCCCGATTCTCAGGGAAATAAGCGGTGGCGAGTGGTGCTGGATTTCCGGCAGTTAAACGAAAAAACAATTGGCGATGCGTATCCGTTACCAAATATTGAGGGAATTTTAGATCAATTGGGTGGCGCGAAATATTTTTCCGTTTTCGATCTTGCGTCTGGGTTTTATCAAATAAAAATGCATCCAGATGATTGTCATAAAACAGCGTTCACTACACCATATGGGCATTATGAGTACGTTCCAATGCCCATGGGGTTGCGTAACGCTCCGCCTACTTTTCAGCGAGCGATGGACATGGCGTTGATGGGTCTTCAAGGTCAGGAAGTATTTGTATATTTGGATGATATTGTTGTTTACGCGCGTTCACTAGAAGAACACAATGAGAAATGTTCAAAATTATTCGATCGTTTGCGAAAGGCTAATTTATCGTTACAACCTGATAAATGTGAATTTTTGAAACGGGAAGTCGGTTATCTAGGTCACCTTATCGGGAAGGATGGGCTCAAGCCCGACCCAAAAAAGATAATATCAGTTCGGAATTTTCCTCGTCCTAGAAATACTAAAAATATTCGTCAATTTTTGGGTTTAACGGGATATTACCGGCGTTTTATTAAGGGATATGCCCAACTTGCCAAGCCATTAACAAATTTATTGAAATTAGATGTTCCATTTTTGTGGAGAGATGCCCAAGAAGACAGTTTTCGAACTCTTAAGCACCATCTGTGCACGGAGCCAGTTTTAATTTTTCCAGATTTTTCCAAACCTTTCGTAGTCACGATAGATGCATCAGGATATGCAATCGGGGGAATTTTATCTCAAGGGGATATTGGTAAGGATCGACCGATAGCATACGCTTCTCGTACTTTAAATGAAGCTGAAACCCGATATGACACTTATGAAAAAGAAGCTTTAGCTATTGTTTATAGTGTGTTGCATTATCGTCCATATTTGTATAGTAGAGTTTTTACCTTGGTGACTGATCATAAGCCACTGACATGGTTTCGCACCTGTAAAGATGGAAACGCGCGTGTATTGAGATTGTAAGAATCGTAATACGTAAGAGAGAGAGAGAGAGAGAGAGAGAGGTATCAAGGCTGGATTCCACAATATATGGCCCATTAGCTAGACGGGCGAGTATGTGATCAGATAGAAAAACTTGTTTTCGAGCGCAGGTGCTCCAATTTTCGGTTATTCCGCGATGGAGGTGTGGGTAGGGAGAGCGCGACGGTTATCCACCGAAAATTACAAAGTGCCTTCCGCTAGTCGCTTACGAACTCTCCTCTGATATCAACCCAATTTATCGATTTATAGCAAGATATTGCGCTTAAGATCACTATTTTGTTTATCCATACTGGTGGAAATTATAAACGAGAAGACCAAAGTATTTCATGAGCTCCACGAAATTACAAGTGGAAGACTACCGAGAGGAGGATATATTATTTCAATTCGTCGAGATACAAGTCACTGGCTGAACGGATTACGGAACGTCACCGGAAAGTCTGCCTGAAGAAAGAATACTGACAGCGATTTCATCGTACATCGGCGAATCTACCGATAAGTTTTCAAACTGAATTTTGTTTTATGAAACAAATCTCTGTCTAACGAATAATTTCCTGGCCGACAACTTAGTAGCCTGAGTTTCATTGACGTATAATTTTTGCGTTGGATAATTCTCTCAACAAGTGTCACGTTTTCTCCGTATTTATTTTATATCTTCTAAAAAAAAAAAGAGAAAAACATTAATTAATGTATGATAAAGTGATAATTGGTTGAAATCTCATTGATTCGGTGTATTGAGGTGATTATGTCACCGAGATCAGCGTCGGCTCTTTGGTGCTCGCCAATCGATTGAATATTTTCACGTATATCCGAGGGCAATTCGTCGTATCGGTATATCAATTGGTACAGCGTGTTAGGCGTAGTTTTTACGACGGGGATCTTCATTTCGAGGTCCACGGTAAACGTAGCAATCATTAAACGAGAAGCGTTTCCTTCAGGTTCAAACTTTCCTCGAGGATTCCGACTGAAAAAATCAGCTATCAAATTATCACGCCCGGTACAATGGCTAACGTGGATAGTATACTGTTGCAAATAGATACACCACCGAGCTAACCTGGCGGTGTGAAAAGGGGTAGTGTTTAGAAAGGTTAGTGCATGTGAAGCTTATATAATATGTCATTTTGATTTTGATTATAATCGAATCGTGATTATGAAGAGTGTATTATGTGTATGATTATGTTATGCCACTGAGACTTCGGTCCAATTGATGATGTATTAATAATAACGGTCTTCTATGGATTATTGTTTGATTCATCTAAATTCTTATTACAAATAAACAAATTTATTACAAGATGGAGATTGAAATTGGCTGAATACGAATACGATGTGGTATACAAGGCCGGTGTTTCGAATGTAAATGCAGATGCCTTGTCTCGAAACCCAGTAGATTCAGAGCCTGCGTTGCAACACCAAGAAATTTTCATCTCTCGCGTTACAGGTATTCAGGACCTATCAGATAATCAACTATTGGCGTTTTTAGAGGACGAGAAGTATGATGGCGACAGCGACAACGAATTTGAGTTAGAAAGTGATCAGTCTGGATATGAGGAAGAATGGTGGAGGACATTGACTCCGAAAGAAAGGATCGAGGCGGTCAGCGAGGCGCTGGAGCCCATGCTGCCTCTCCATAAACGCACTACAGCCAAACCAGGGGTCCGAAAAGGGACTGCTGATGCGACCACAGGAGGGGATGCAGCGTCACCCCCTCGGATGCTGACTCGTCGGCAGGCTCGCCTGCAAAGGGAGGCTGAAGCGCACAAACACTTCGAAGATAAGAGTCAATTGCAAGATTTTCCGCCACGAGCTGGATGCTCAAATGCTAATAATATAGATTACAATGAAAACGTTCCCTCCGAAGATGATTCTTCATCTGAAATTAATCTTCCTGAGGATGAAGTTAAAGGACCAACTAAAAAGAAAAAAAGACGGCGACTGGAAGATCCGGAAGAGGATTATTCTGATGACGAAGATAGTTGGTCAGTTACTCCGCGGCGACGATGATAATGAAGTAGGTTTGAAATTGCCAGAGGTTTCCGAGCGCGATAATATTATTCAATCTAGAGATTTATTTTTCACGCGTAAGGACAACTTGGCGTATTTTCTCAATACGAAGGGTGAACCTCTTGATCGTGGGTCTGAAAAATTGGCTGAGCGCAACGAACTTCCATATTTTGCTGACCTAGTAGTGGGAAAAGTGAGTTCAGTCAAGCGTGGTAATCGTTATCATTTTGCGTTACCAATTAGCGAAGACTCGGGTGAAGGGCCGTCGTTAATTCTTGAAAATATGCAAGCCGCGATACAAGGAATGAAATATTGTATGGAAGCATCGGACATGCAGAGTGTGAGCCTTGCGAAAACCGATTTTGTTAATAATGTTCCATGGGTCGGGCAATGACGGTCGAAAAAAGTAAAAAAAAAAACAAATTGATTGTTTTGATGATTTTAATGCTATCACTTATGATCAATAGTTAATGAAGTATCCAACAACCATCCCTTTTTTGCAAAGTAAACGTTGTATTTACAGTAAATAGCAAAACAATCTAGTGAGTGTTATTCCCCCATTCTTCCCTACCTCTGTGAGAGATTCTTAGTTTCGCATAGAGAAAGCTTTGTAAAAACACCAAAAATAATGAGGGAGCAACTTGCGCAATTCAACTTTGCATTCCAGCTTTATTTTTTATCAAAGTTACATTTCTGAAAAATTTTATCACATAACAAATTATGACGAAACTATGTACCTATTATTGCTAAATAGTACTCATTTCATGTCTAAAGTTTGACTCCGCTATTTCATGTTTTGTTAAGGTTAATGGATCAACATCATTTTTTTGAAACTGTAAATTCTGATAAACTTCAACCATATCGCATATTATGACAAAACAATATACTAATCATCATTGGATAGTTCCGACTTCGTGAATCAAATTCAAGCAGCAGTCACGAATTAACAAACTGAAATAAATAAGAATTTTCGACGGTGAACAACGAGATTTTTTTTCACTTTTTATTGATTTTTCAGAGACTATAACCCGTTTCTTATGTATTTATTCGATAAACAGTTCATCGGAGAATTTTTTTTTACTTTTGAAAAAGAATTGAAAAAAAAAAAAATTTCGTTTTGAAAGTCGAAAATGTTAATTTATTTCAGTTTTTTTTATTCGTGACTACTTCCGAATTATTTTTAAAAGGACGTGAAATTTTGAAATTTCCGAAAGGGTCACGTTTTTGCCCAAACCTTGGCAAAACATGGGACAATAAACTTGAATTTCATACATGGAATCGGCACTACCAAATGATGATTAGTACATTGTTTTGTCATCATAAGCGATATGGTTGAAGTTTATCCGAATTTAAAGTTTCTAAAAAATGATGTTGAATCATTGACCTTAACAAAGCATGAGATAGCGAAGTCAAAGCTTAGACATTAAATCAGTACTATTTAGCAATCATAGGTACACAGTTGAACAGTTCATCGGATTAACACATAAGGAATTAAAATTAAATATTTAACATGTGTACAATCCATATTACTCAATATTGTTACTTATTTATCAATTTTTATATTTTATTTCTAAAGTATCTACATATTATTCCTAGATAAATACACCCCGAAAATATTACCGATGTATTAGCCGTGGTGGGGATACTAAGTGCGAGGCGTTTGTATATATCGCCGAAAACGGCAAAATTACGCACCAAGGCGTCCACAATCATGCCATCGACGTTATTATGAAAGAGGATTGTCGTTTCCGTCAGGAAGTTAAGCGACTTGCCGGGGACATCCTTTGAAGCCCCGACGATGTCATTGCTCGAGCCTCTGAAATGTATGTATTGTGCGGATTTTTTTCCCCTCGCGAACTGAATGCCAGCCCAATTCCAACCGTCATATAGAGTAGAGGTTGCAATTAGGTAGGATTTTTACCTACTTAACTAACCTACCAAGTGCGACGCCCTGCAAAAGTTTGAATTTGGTAGGAATCCGTAAATCCAACCATTAATCCAACTGTGAACTTACTTTCAAACGGTTGAAACTTGGTTGGTTAAGGGTTTATTTTTTACATAAAAGAACCGGTAGGAATTCAGTTTATATTCAGTAGCTCTACAACCTAAATCTTACCGAAATCCGAATCGACCTTTAGGGACCCCTCAAAGGTCATTTTTCTTTCAGGGCGTATTTTTTACAGGGCTATTTCTTCTGGGGCGATTGTTCATTATTTCAGGGGAAAAATTGATTATTTTTGGTTGTTTGGTTACACCGAAACCTCTGTGAAGAAATTTTTTAATCGAGTTTGGCTTCATGATAAAGTAAGCTTCATAGAACGAATAAAAAAATGCAGAGGCAATTTACAAACTTTAACTTTGAATCTTCATTTATAATAAGCGCCGTTGAATTTCTGAAGAATTTTAATCACATAACAAATTGTGACAGAACTGTGTACTTAATATTGCTAAAGAGTACGAATTTCATGTATAAAATTTGACTTTGCTATCGTATGTTTTGCTAAAGTTATCATAATTATACAATTTTTTCTGAAAATTCAAATTCTGAGAAATTTGAATCACATTGCAGATTATGATGAAACTATGTACTACTCATCGTTAAATCGTATCAATTTCATGTATGAACTCTAGGTTCATCATCTCATTTTTTGCTAAAGTTAGGGCGAAATCGTGAACTTTTCGGCAATTTGAAAACTCCACAAAATCCGAACCGCATTTCCGATTTCAGTCAAATTCAATCACAAACAACACTAACAATACTTGCACGTATGAATTAGTATATTGTGCGACAAGGGTCGAAAGTCGATGATTCACACGAGTGTCAAGTTTGCCGCCCAAGCGAAGCGACTCGTCGAAATCGCGGCGCCATATCGGGTATATAAACCGCTTCCGCCCCACAAAACAACAACGAAAGTCACCACTTTTGATGCTAGTGTTACACAAAATTATTCAACAAAATACCGTTATGTGTACAAACGCTAGTAAAGCTGGCTAATGAGATTATTTGCTATCATGATGAAGCCCGAATGAGACCTTAAGTAATTACCTTAATCAACCCCTCATTGGACTGCGCCATTGAAACCTAGAATTGCCTTATGGGAACCTTATCTGGCAAAATTATTATTGATTTGTTTACTCGGTGCCATGTTTAAGCCTGACCTTCGTCATAGAAACCTAGAAATACTTTATCGGGGCCCTATTCGGGAGTGATATGGAAAACCTTTTTAGGGTGTCCACATTGAAGCGCGAAAGTTTATCTTAGGGCGCCCCAAACAATTTTCTTCACGAGACAGACAGACAGACAGACAGACAGACAGACACACACACACACACACACACACACACACACACACACACACACACACACACACACACACACACACACACACACACACACACACACACACACACACACACACACACACACACACACACACACACACACACACACACACACACACACACACACACACAAATGTATAAATAATTCTAACTAACGATTCATGAAAAGAATTTGAATGTTATGGGATTATAACATAACCTTCCGCTTGAAATGAATGTACATTCACCGAAAATGCTGAATATTGAGAATAAAATCAATGTACATCATAGACTTTATATTGCATATACAGTGTCTTAAAATTGAAGTACCCAATAGGGTGATCGTTAATTTCGATGTTAAGCGATTTTGTCCGAAATGCCCCTTCATTTCAATCGAAATGAATTTAATAAAATCTGGTAAAAATTTGAGAACCCTATCTCAACGGGAAAACGTGCCTGTAAGCACAAACATTTTCCCATTTAAATAACATGGAAGTTTTGGCACAATTACTTCGAATTTTTTTTTCCGAGTCTCACAAAACCGGGAGAAATCCAAATACCGCACGAATCATATATCAAGTAGTTGTACTTTGTACAAAAATTTCAATAAGTATTTCATTATTATATTCAATACCCTTAAGTCACTTAAGTCATTAAAACCGGCAAAAGCCTTCTTTTACTTCGAGCTCTTTTCATTCGGATACTTAACGTGCAAAATAATTCGATCACAAAAAAAAGTTGATCACAAAAAAAAGGTTTTTTTGAAAAGTTATATGATTTCTCAAACATTTTTTTTTCACGTTAAGTGACTTTCAGGACCTTTTAGCTTTGCTATCGAGTTGAAAATTATTTGGATCGTGTCCTTAGTGTCTGAACTTAAAAAACAGACTGAAGAAAAAAATTTCTTTGCGTATAATTTAAGATGGCACCCAGAGTTCAGTATTCCCTTTGTCAAAGTTTATACATTTTCGACTCGAGCACTATACAATTTTAGTAATAATCTCTTCGAACAGTATGTGCTTAGAATTAGCTACTTCATATTACTGAATTTTTTCAGGATTCTTTAAAGCATTTTTTAATTTTTTTTTATTCGGCTAATTTTTGCAAAAATTTTTTAATTTCTCAAAAAATTATTAAAAAATTTGCGATCATTCCTTAAATAATTTCCAATACTTTTAATCTTTTGCACATTTGATTCAAAGTTCAATTTTTTTGGGTTACAAATTTCTAAACGTAATATCTAGGTTAGGCGCCATCTTCAATTATACGCAAGGACAAAAAATGTTTGTTTGGTATATTTTTTCAAGTCCAGACATAAAGAACACGATCTAAATAATTTAAACCTCTATAGCAAAGCTAAAAGGTCCTGAAAAGTCACTTAGCGCGAAAAAAAATGTTTGAGATATGATATTACTTTTTAAAAAAACCTTTTTTTTGTGATCAAAAAATTTTTCCAACATTTTTTATTGGCTTTATCAAATTAAGCAACCTTCAAGACATACTGTTAAGGTGTTTCGAATTATCTTGCACGTTAAGTAACCGAATGAAAAGAGCTCGAAGTCAGTTGTAAAAGAAAGCTCTTGCCGGCTTTAACGGCTTTAGTGGCTTAAGGGTGTTGAATATAATGATGAGATTATTATTTAAATTTCTGTACAAAGTACAACTACTTGATATATAATTCGTGCAGTATTTAGATTTTTTCCGCTTTTGTGAGGCTCGGAAAAAAAATTCAAAGTAATTGTGCCAAAACTTCCATGTTATTTAAATGAAAAAATGTTTGTGCTCACAGGAACGTTTTCCCGTTGAGATAGAACTCTCAAATTTTAACCAAATCTTTTTGATTTTATTTCGAACAAAATGAAGGGGCGTCTCGGACACAATCGCTCAACATCGAAATTAACGACCACCCTAGTACCTATATGTTAGAAATTACGAATTGGCTTCAAAACAATTTGAAAAGAAAAAAAATTAAATTATCACTCGGGCATCATTTTTTTCGACACATTATGTCATCAGAAATCGTTGATTGCTGGTTTCCGCCAACCAAAATTTCATGCCTAACTCAGGGCTTGAACTAACGACCTACTTATCTGAACGATAATAAAGAACTTAGTGATTCCGAATATCTAATTGGTATAACGGTTGTACATCTATTATTGTCCAAAGCATGCACATCATTCACATAACAAAATGTTCAATTGACATTAGAGCGTGAAGTCTGTTCTAAAATTTTTTTAAGTGAATATTATTTTTTGATGAACTGAACCTCCTTTTCACAAAGACTGTCAGGTTTCAGAATCTTGGAAAACATTGTATCTACAACCTGTGAATTTTTCACCTGAAACATCAATTTACTATACCTTTCGTTTCCAGTAGCAGAACACGAATACAAAAAATTCTTCCATACTTCTTACTAAAAGTATTGAGATTTTCGGAAACTTTGTTTTTGAAGCGTTGAAGTTCCATGCATAAATTATAAAAAACTTGACATGCATTCTTAAGTACTTGAGACGATTTGAGAACTTCATCGCCATACTCTATTTCTAAAATACAAAAAATCGAATTTACAAGGTGCGTTCTTATTTTTTAAATACAACTGTTAAAACTTCCAATCATGTATTCGGAAGTTGTAGGTGTTTTGTAACTTTCAATTACGTGCATGAAATAAATTTTGATTAATGGCATGTTGTACTTTTCAAACAATAGTTACGCAAGCATAAGGTATAACGCGTGCGAATTTTATTAATTTAATAACCCTTAATATTATAAATTCCAAGTCTTTTTTATAGTGGAAATTGTAGCCATTTTTAAAACATAATAGAAATATACAAATTTTATTGGTCCAAATTCATGAATAGATATGTTTGTAACGAGTTACAGAAAATACATGCCACTTTCCACGGTAATTCATACAGCTAAAAATCCTATCGACTCCAATTTTGAAAAAAAGTTCGTACCACTGATCAAAGCGAATAGGGCTTCCGTGAATTTGATTACCATTTTTCTTCAAAATTTGTTTAATTTATTTAAGAAAATAGAAACCAATCTCACGTCAAGTAGAAAAATCTAGAATTCTTAACACATTTGTGATTGAAATTTAAGTAACGGTTTGTGAATAAAAACTTCCGGTACTGGCACCTTAATTTTCGAGCAGATTTTTTTACGGGGTAGTCTAACACTGTAAAGTGCAGGAGCCTCCTTATTGTATTTCTACCATTATACTTATTATGTGATTCCTACTTTTCTATGATACAGCTATCGTGAAGCTGGGGTAAGGTGCTCATTCACGGCTATGAAAAGCTTGGCCAAGCGAGTTCAGCAAAGTCTAGTCCCCCCGATACCCAGAACTCTTGGTGAATTGGGCGAGGTACTAGACAATTATGCTCCGACATGAGAGATTTTTCAGGGCAAAGTTACTGCGGGAGGTGCGTCAGCCGTTTTATTCGTGAGCCCTGGAATGCTCCAATTTTTAGATACAGCTCGGTGGTTACATATCGATAGAACGTTTTTAGTACGTTATTTTTTAGCATTAGCTTGTCTATTAAATTCAATCTACAATTGTGGTAGCGTTTAATTAATCATCTCTATTAATTGACATCATCCCTGAATTTCTTGGGGGCCTTATGTGGAAGCCTCATAGGGCTTGTGACGGGACGGTCAAATTTGTTCATCCCGCGTCTTTCTAGACTACGTGTTGACGGCGCTTAATGTCAAAAGTGGAAGGACCCTTGAAGGCTGCTCTACTAAGCCCTTCCTAAACAGAACAAAAAAATGATTTTAAAAATAAATATCTGTGCTCATCGAATTCGGTTTATCTTGTACTTTCAATTGAATTTTGAAATTATTTACTAGATGTGTACATAGTAAGAAGCTTCTACGTGTCACAACGATTAAAGACGTAATAAAGTTTTAAAGTAGTTCCTACATTTTTTGGTGGCATAATAAAATAATTTGGAGCGCGACTCACCGTAGCAGTATTAGTTCTGAACATAAAAATACATCCATAGCGGTGATATAAAAAGTAAATCAGTTTATATCTGCAATGTCTAATGTCACGTTTTTTTTCAATCGGTTTTTTAAAAGCGTAAGCCATCATATCAATTCTTGTGGCGAATAATAGATCTTTTTATTTTCGATAGGTTTGGTAGTTCAGGAGATATAAATGTTTAATTAACCTGTCCTAACCCAATATCCGAAAAGTTTGACCTCCGGGCAGTTTCCCACCCAAGTACTCACTCTCGAGGAACTTCGAAAAATTGAGGAGTCAAAATTACTATTGATTCGGTTACTTGGTACCATGATTAAGCCTGACTGGGCTCTTAATTAATTGACTTAATATGACCCTTTTAAATTTCGGCATAAATTCCCTTATTAGGATTCTGATAATTTCCGTATTAGGGTCCTAATTAGGAATCATATGGAAAACCTTCTTATTATGGCCCTCTAAGCCCGATATGGCCCTACAATATCTTAGAGCCTCTATTTTAATTTTATTTTATTTTAATTTTCTTCGCGGGTAATTTTGAATTACCATTGTATATTAAATTAAGTATAAGCAAAGTGTAACAGGTTGTTCCAGTACAGCCGAAAGCGGGCCAACTATGGATAATTTTTATCAGAGAAGGAGATAAGGTAGACTATCACAAATTTTAGATGTATGTTCGCTAGTTTCAGGCTATATTTAGATAACGTTGGAAAAAATTGATTTACTTAAGAAATATTGCAGATTCACTTTTTTCAACGGTCATATTTCAACTTAAAAATCATTTTTCAAAAAGTCCTTTAAAAACGGTACTTTTGTGAAATTCGCGAAAATTTCTTACGGCATACAACATTATTTTTCGAAAATAATTTCAAAGGGAAAACGCATATTTGAGCAATGTTGCGAAGAAAAATGTGGCTCAGTACATACATTATTCACACATTTTTTCTGCAGCTACGTCAGAACGTGTTAATTTATTTATTAATCAATATAGGGATACGCAACTGTATTCGTCTTGTGCGAGCGGAGGACGAAAGTCCTCTACGACGCGGTACGGACTCGCATCTTAGAGTCGTGTCCGAATCTCCCTACGAACTTGAGAGCCGTATGGACGGACTTCGAATCGGCAGCCATCTCAAGTCTGCGGTCCAATTTCCCGCTGATACGAATTAGGGGGTGCTGGTTCCATTTTTGTCGCGTAAGTTTCAGTGCTACTTTGTGATAAATTTCTAGTTTCCGGCGGTAGCCAGTCACTTGCCTCGTATAGAGATAAATGAAGGTAAAATATGTACGGAGAGGAAAATCTTGTAATTAAAAAAAAAAGAATCGTTAGCCCGACGATAATCTATAAAATATAAACTATAATTCCTAGAAGGAACGTCTATACTTCATGACTATAGCAAATATAAAAGAATAGTTGCGTTCACCATTAATATAATTTCCAGATGGAACGTCTCTATTTTATGGTTATAGCGAATATAATTGTAGTAGTAGTTAAAAATGATAATAATTTCAGAAACTATTCTATTAGTTTCAAATATGCCGGTTCGTTACATATACGATTTAAGCGCTTAAAAACTATGAAATTTATGAATTACATTTACATTTAGAGAAATCCTGGTAGTATTAAACCAGAAATGTTGATTTTTTTCGATGCAACAATTTTAATAATTATTGTAACTAATATAATGGTCAAATTGACAACGTTATCATTACTGTACCTCATTTCATAATTAACATTAACATAATGTTGTAGTTTCTTCAACAGTGAACCTACAGTGAAGTACAACTTTAAAATATTTTTTTTTAGTTAGTGCAACTTTATTATTATTGTTGCAAGAACCATATTGCAACTGCCATTTTGAATTTTTGAATTTTGAGGGAAAAATCGTAATTAGCGACCTTTGAAACCCCGGGATACAAACTTTCGTGGAAGTCCGGTTTTTTTTATACGATGCACAAAACTTGTCTCGCCGCTCCATCTGTGAAAAACGTCACTTTAGGGCTGAAAATGTTGATTACGAAAAATTAAAACATACGTCGATTAAGAACAATCATTTTATGCACTCGAAGTTGGTAAAAAAGAGGTGGTCGTCGAGTGTCTTCTATGAGAAAAATAAATATTGAAAAAAATATCTGCGATTATTTTATAAGCAGTCATATTTTCTTCTTGCTAGTACACAAATCTCAAATATGACCGGGGATTTCGAAAGCACACTCGAAAGTACTAGAGACTGTATTTTTTATTGAAAAATTCTTATTGTTTAATGATGACAATTTCACTCAAAATCAATATGAATAATCACTATTCTTGGTCGTTAATGGGTTAATAAGATGGAGGTCAAAAAAGCGAATGGCTGAAATAGCGAATTCCATAATGATGACTATACTAGATTCAGATGATCCTAATTTCGAAATTCGCGATTTCAACCATTCACCATTTTGGTCATTCGCTATGTTGATCTCCACCCAAAAATAATTTGTAATGTTGGGCATTATATGTACAATGTTCCTTCCCTATTTCACACCTTTTTAGAAGCTTTCTCTATGAGAACGCCAAATATTGTCAGCATACGTCATTTTTTTTTTCTTATATCTGCGACGTTAAAGCGCAATACTTTCATATCTGTAACGGCATGTCAATAAAGGCGGCTTTTCATGCCTGACTTGCAGACGATGGAATATTATTAATCGAGAGTATTGTTTTCCATAGGCTACTTACCGTATGTGCAAGGTATTAAAAATGGAAAACCCACCTAACGACATACTATATTTAACGTGGGGACTTCCTCTGCTGCCAGTAAAGCAGTTTGCTGAGGGATGTATGACGATAACAGCCCTCGCTGATCCTCTGGCGATTGGGGGCAACAGAAAGTTAAATGAATTTACCCACTACCTTCGATCTCAATGGGTCCCCCTGGCGGATGTGACGTCCGTACATGGCACGCCCATTCGTACAAATAATGTCAACGAAGCCTTCAACCGTCATTCCGCGAAGAAACTGGGAGGGGCTCACCCTGGAATTTGGGTTTTTTTTTAGTATGACTCGTCCTCATGAATAACCCTGGCAAGCTGTATAACCGATTTTTTTAACCGAACAATAAACTGCGGCTCTGTTAATCTTCGTGTTACAGATTTCAACGGACCTATTAATAGGGATTTTTATCTCGAAAATAATGTTCACTAGTGAATCAATCAATCTTGAACAACACTGTAACCTCATTTTTTAAATAAAAATTGTTCGATGACTGAAAACGATTTGGAGCGAACTATTTTTATTTAAATGGTATAAAAGTCAGTTAAAATCGATGCCACAGGGGATTAATCGAAACTTAACTTTATTTGATTCAAAGTCTGCTTATCTCAGCGTTGTTTGGTTAAAACTGCGGTGACACAGCTTTCCAGCAAGATATTTAAAGTCTTGAGGAGAATCAAGCGCGTTTTTTTGGATAGGATGGGCCCGGCAGGGAACGCGGTGTGGTCACACGAAATGATGTGACAAAGCTTAAAAAATCACAATTTCGAGTCAAATAATTGATTATTGTTAATAGACGGTGAAAACCAAGTATCTGCATTTCTGCATAGAGCATCCTGAATATATTTTTTACAGTTTGCAATAATTTAATTACTTGGTACCCGTGGAAATTATTCCTCGATGTATAAAAATGCATCGTTTCTCCTCAATCTTCCATAAGAAGCAATGTTAAATGGTATAAATTGGATAAATTATTTTCTCGAAAACCATGAAAATGAACTTACTCAAACTTTGCAGTTGAACTCAGGTCCTCCATATTAATAAGTGTTCGAGAATCCAGCATCCATTCCATTTCACTGTTTTCACGCTCGACTCTCTCTGATGTCATGTGCTACTAGTGGTGCGACAAGCGAGACGAGACGAGAAAATATCAAGAACGAGACTTGTTCCTTGAATTTGTTTTTCGAGCTGTCATTCGAGTTCGAGATTATGAACATAGACAAGATTTCATCTCGTCTTGTCTCAATCTCGTCTCGCATGAGCTGCAATTTCGCTTGATTTTCCAACTGGGATTATGAAACGAATATTACATGAGGTCCAACCCGTTGCCAACTCTCGAGAGATACCGGATTGCTCCAGGAATTTCCTAGATAAAGCTCCGCTAATTGAAAGTAAAAAATATGCGTAAATACTATTTATGGGGGATTTCACGGTACTTTCACCACCCAAATAAAAATCACCAATTTTTTCTAAGAATCTCACAAATCAGTGGGATCCTACTTATGTATAATAAAAGAATAGTCGAATAAACAACTGCGATTTTTAGAGACACCAACAACAGCAGCCGTTTGAAAGCTCCCAAAGTGGGTTCCCCGCTTAAAAAAAGCATTTCCGTCGATCACGGATTTTTCGCATTTTCGAGATTCTCGCTCGTCAATCCAAGATAATTCGAGACAAGATGTTCACATTGGACGATCGATACGAGATACGCGAACAAACGAAAGCGCAATCAGAAACGAGCGAGATTGACAGAATTCTCGTCTCTTGTCGCGTCACTATGTGCTACATATTTTCATCGTTTTCTCTCGCTCCACTGCGAATGTGCCCATGGCTCTTTGTCCCTCGCTCTCACGGTGACTTGTTTGGCATATCACCGTAAAAGCGATCAGGTGCCGAAAATATTAAGCTGAAGCGCGCACGCGCATTGTCATTTCTTAAATCCTAATTTTTTTCGTAGATAAATTACAAGAAACAATAGGTGACGTTTTGACCAAATTTTTGAGATGGCAGGCGACTGGGCGTACGGGCAGAGTCCCACCAAATAGAATTTGGGATCGTGCCGATGTGCACGTCGCGGAATGTCAGCGGTTACTCACGACGGAAAGGTAATGAATAATAACTCATAGCTTCTCAATAGGGGGGCATTACATTTCAACAGTCGCTATTACATTTTTTTAAAATTACCTTGTACTGAAAGAGTGAAACGAAACTTTTTCAGCTCAATTTCTTGATCATATGAAGTCACGACTTTCTAATTTTTTGTATACTTTGCAAATGTTTTCGCATAGATCCAAAAAAAAAAATCAAATTTTTAACACCACGTTTAAGGAAAATATTCATAATTGAATGCTAGTGTTTTTCACAATATTATTATTGTTTAAATACATGATACCTTAAGACTGCGCAAACGTAAAAAAAATACGATAAAGTTTCTACACCTTGAAACAAAGCTCCCGTTACAAGGAAATAAGAAAAAAAGGATACAAAGGGGGCTGAGACCTTGCACATTCTGTCTTCAGTAGTTAGAGGTTAAAATTTTTAACATCAGAGCCGTCCAAAGTATAGTTTATTAAAAAAAAAAATTAGTAAGAACTGAAAAGTCAGTATAATTCGATGATAAATATATCCGCTAACTATGTTGTTTGAAATCCAAAAAAAAAAATTAGATTTCTCCGTGGGTCCATTCGAAAATATCTGAAAAGTAACATTGAAACAAGAATATATTCTTTGTTTTAAATAGATACGATATACAAGAATTCTTGCGAGCGGCAACAACGCGATTTCAGCGGATGGACATCCGTTTTGCCGCCCAAAGATTTCGAGGTGGTAAGCTTAAATCTCTTATATACATAATAAGCAGGGGATCGTAACCTTTTTTGAGATACACTGTATTTTTTTTTGATTGAAAAATCGCGCAACTTAAGATGCACTCGACAATCATATATATTTTTTTCAGCCAGAGAACGCGAACAAGTACTTCCCGCTCCTGAGGAAATTTTGAATCCACCTAACGTTTTTCCGGGTATGCTAAGAACACAATCGCAACCTGTTGATAGCAATTGTCATCAAAAAAATTAGTTATTAATACTCCGAAGGCTTTAATACTCGAGTTATGTGTTTTCGACTTAAAAACCTTATCCATACAGACGATCCCGCACGCGACCAAGCTTTTCGTGTTCGCGGACCAAGAGTGCGAGGTCCTAGAGCTGGGAGAGGTAGGTCGCCCGATGGAGGTATTAGAACGTCAATTTTTTTTAAATGAAAAAAATTCAAACGAACACTTTGCATATCTCTTCCTGATTTTTTTCAAATTCTTACTATCCTATCCCTATAAAGTAAAGGTAGATTTGTAATTTGATCAATTTTGGATTTTTCATAGAAAAAGTTTCGTCAAATTTTTAAAATAAAGGGGTTTACGATTTCGAAAGTTCTCCTGTGATAAGACTTGCTTATCATTAAAATATATTTTTCTAAAAATTCAAAACGTCTTAGAAATTTTTACCGCTTGACCGATTTATGTCAAACTTATACTTGAAGCTTATTGTACTCTGGTAGTCCGTATATGAAGCGAATTTAATTTGATATGATTTTTTACAATTAATGTCATATTTCCAATTGAAGATGGTTTCCTCGGCAAGCGGTCTGCGTCAGAGACGTCAGATAGCGCCGGTAAGAATCCCGTCATTAGAATATGAGCCACTCAGGCCAAATCGGCTGGATCTTCTATTTGCGCATTTAGTAATTTTTTTAAATATCCCCCTACAAGATCGAGGCCAGCTAATTAACGTTTATCTTGAGTACCTACGAAAACAAAAAAAAAACATTCGAGCGACCACGTCCTGAAAAAATGATACTAAATCTAAATTTCTGCGGTTTGCTGCTCCACTTGTGTGCAAAATTTTAGTCTTAATCATTTTTACCGATGCTATGGATCTTCAAGTCTAGTGACATCAAAATTACGCAATAAAAAAACTACGCAAAACAGCTCCCTCTATGACAATATGAAAAAAATACGAATCCTGCCGCATTGGCCACGTCCTATTAACTATTAACGAACAAAATTTAGAATAATCCCGAAATAGTTGAAGCATTTTTTTTTTATATGGATGCATGGAATAGTTTTTTGTCTGGCAAGATTCTTGTTCAACGAACAATTTTTTCAATCTTTGAAAAACCACGACTTATAGTGTGTGTTTCCGGACACCTATCTCTGCCATTCAAGTGACATTCATCTCTCTAAGTAAAAGATATGGGCGAAAACTTTTTGTTTGCCTACATTTATCACGTTCGACTATTTTTTTAATAGCTGAACCTGCTCATAACCGCGGCCGTCAGGCGTCAAGAGACCCCCGACAAGGACCCCTCCCCAATCTAGTACCGCGTGGACGTGCGGCCAGAGGCGGTCGGGCTGGCAGAGGCGGTAGATTCCGAAGAGGCGTACGACGGTTGAATGTCATTGTCAGCGATGACGACATGTCGAGTCATTCGGAAAGGGAACAGAATCCTGAAAATCTGGACGGCGAATATCTCGACGTTGAAGTCATTGAGAACCTCAATGATCCCAAAAATCCTGACGATGAGGTCATTCAGAATCTCAATGACCCCGAAAATCCTAATGCCGAAGTCATTGATAATCTGAATGACGCTGAATATGTCGATGACGGGATCATTGAGGGACGCAATGTCCCTGAGAACCTTGATGACGGGGAAGATGAAGATCCTGGGTACAGAATTCTCGTCTTTCCCGTTGCAGGTCACGTCGATCGACCGGCCCAACAGATACAGGAGCTTCATTCATCGGAGAGCTCTGATGGCGGTGAGTCTACCAGAAAAAAGATGTATTTTAAATACATATTTAGAAAAAAGGGTAGAACCTTGCACATTCATCGATTAATATTATTAATATTTTACAAATCTCCCTTTATCAGGAAGTATGCTAATGGATATTGGCTTCCTCATAGAGGAAGCTTCGTAAAAAGCGAAAAATAGTGAGAAAGCAATATGCGAGTTTGTACTTTGCACTCTTATTTTACACAAAAACATAAACATGTTGTGAATTCGTTTTTCATATTTTGTTTTCTTTCCTATCATCAAAAGTTTAATATCGTTCGCCACATATATTTAATGGCTGAATTTTGTTTGGTTTTTATCCGAAATTGGAGCTCAATATTTTAACTTTGAAAAAACTTAAAAGGTTCCATTAAGAAAAAAAAAAGTTTCATAAAGACTAAATTTTACTTGACTGATTTGAGCCAATTCAATACTAATTAATATTAAATATAAGTCTCTAATGATGAACTGTGCTATCAAAATATCCAGAATTTCACGAAAGTTTTTGAAGAAAATTCAAAAACTTATAATATTTTGAAGAAAATTCAAAAATAAAATTGGAATTCTTACATACATTTCGTTAATAAATGCAACAATCAAAGCCGAGCCGGTGTTCCACTTGTGGTCGAACTTTCAGGTCAATTTGTTTTTCTATTATTATTGAATTAACCAGCCTCCCACTGACAACATGGCCAGACAATCCGGCCGAAACAGTAACATTGCTCCAGACATGTTGCGTAAGTGCGTTAACTCACATCATTAACTTCGAATTTACTGTACTCACAATCTGTATCACATATTAAAAATAACATTGTAAAAAAATTGTAGATCAAAGTAAGATGACGAATAATAACTGAAGAGGACCTACAATAAGGTCGAAGCGTTTTAACAGAAGAGCAGCTAGCTTCTATTTTATTTGGTCGCCAATAGCCAAAACCTTCATCCAATATTTCAGGTCAATTCATCATCCAATATTTCAGGTGTAAAATAACGGGAAGGCTATGTACAATGTTTTTTTATCCACATTATACGGATGTGCTAAATCTTGAAGGAATCACGTTTCCAACAGAACTCAAACAAATACCAATATTTAAACGGAACAATCAGATTTCTATTAACGTATTCATTTTGAAACAAGTTAAAAAAGATTTGATTGTTTTCCTCTACAATGTAGCTCATTTATGGGAATGTATGACAAGCATATCAATTTATTGTTATATGAAACGGAAAGTGACTGGCATTATTATTGGATATAAAATTTGAGCAGACTTGTAACAACACCAATCAATAACAGACAAAATGAAATACTAATTTGCAACAGGTAATTATAACAGGTTATATTATAATTACAGTGTTGATTATTTAAAAATTTTCATTGATAGCTAGTCTATCAATAATTCTAATTATTTATTTCAGATGTCTACACTTTTTCCATACTGAGGAACAACTACGAAATCATACTATTGATTGTCAAAATTTCAACAACTGTAGGATTGATTTACCTAAGAACGATGGGGACAACTTTATATCATTTAAAAGCAGCAGCAGAAGTCAGAACCGTTACCATTCATAATATACGCTGATTTCGAATGTTTTTTTAAACAAATACCTAACACCTCAAGCGATAATGAAGACAATGAAGATAATGAAGACAGTGTAAATGTAGATAAAAGACGATACACATATCAGGAACATATACCATACAGTATTGGATATTATTTTCATAATAGTTTGAACACATCATTGTCAAAATATAAATCATATCGTGGAGAAAATTGTGCTAGATGGTTTACTAATGAGTTATCAAATATTGCCACATCAGTTAGTACTACTTTTACAACGATCGTTCCAAACAAAGTAAAAAAAGTTTCCAATAGAGCTACACGTTGCTACATACAGGGAGGACACGGTGAAACTAGACAGCGCAAATGCGCTTGCGCGTCAAACCGTCGGTTCTCACTCTATGCAGACCGAGTAGTCGGGCCAGCAAGAGAGAACGGAGAGGGGGAATGTTTCGTTCTAAATAAATCTTGGTTTCTGGCGTCTGCTCTACCAGCTCAGGTAGCGTCCCTTGCCCCTACCACTACCCTTAATCGCCCATTCTGATGGCGCGTGGGGACACAGTCGCCGCTCGGATGAGACGCACTGGCGGCCGTAGACAGTAGCCAATCAGGCTTCCTAAATTCTCACGGAGCCGCATTGGACTGTCTAGTTTCACCGTGTCCTCCCTGTATGTGGGGAAACATTTAGTGGAGGTCAAGTACAAGTACTTGATCACTGCCATTTCACAGGTGACTATCGTGGTACTACTCATGTGACTTGTAATTTGAACAAAAAAACCTCATACGTTGTTCCAATAATATTCCATAATTTAAGCAACTATGATGCTTATTTTTTGATAAAAAGCACAGCTACAGACTTGGATGGGGATATAAATGTTCTTGCAACAACATTGGAAAAATATATTTTACTTACAAAATCGATGAAAATTTTCAATCAGAATAAACAAATAATATTAAAATTCAGATTTATCGATTCATTTAAATTTTTGAATGCTAGTCTGAGTAAATTAGCTTTAACTATTACAAAAAGTGAGATGATAATAATGCGTTCTAATTCAAACAATATTAGCGAAACTGAATTCGATTTATTAACACGAAAAGGTGTATTTCCATACGACTTTGAAAAAATTGGAAATAATCACTTTACCTACACATGAGCAGTTCTACAATCAATTGACAGATTCTAACATCTCTGATGATGAGTATAAGCATGCTCAAAATGTTTGGAACACATTCTATATAAAATCATTAGGAGAATACAGTGACTTATATTTGAAAACTGATGTACTAATGTTAACTGACGGATTTGAGATGTTTCGAATGAAGTGTCAAACGAATTATACTCTGGATCCAGCACATGACATTACAATTCCCAGTTTCGATTGGGATGTAATGTTAAAAATGACAAAAATTAAATTAGAATTATTAACAGACATTGACATGATGTTGTTCATTGAACGTGGTATTCGTGGAGGGCTCAGTCAATGTTCTCATCGTTATGTGAAAGCAAACAACAAGTATATGAAGGGACATGACTCATCTAAAGAAACTTCATTCCTAATGTATTATGATGTTAACAATTTGTATGGGTGGGCAATAACTCAAGCGCTCCCATATCAAAAATTTCAATGGAAGGAAAAGTTTGATGATTTTGATGTAATGTCAATAGATATCAACTCAACAACTGGTTACATAATGGAAGTAGATTTAAAACATCATAAAGAAATTCTCGATTTACATGTGGATCTACCATTTTGCTCTAATCATGAGAACCTTCAAAATTCAAAATATACAAAATTGATAGACACATGACATGACAAAGAGCATTATTCATTATCGCAGTCTCCAACAGTGTTTGCGTGCAGGTTTAAAATTATGTAAAATACATAGAATTTTACAGTTTGATCAAACTACATGGTTGTCTGAATACATAGAAATAAATACATTACTGAGGCAGTCTGCACAATCAGAATTTGAGAAAAATTTATATAAATTAATGAATAATGCTGTGTTTGGTGAAACAATGGAAAATGTTTGAAACCATATTGATGTTAAATTGGTAACTCAATGGGACGGTCGTTATGGGGCTGCACAGTATATAAATCAACCAAATTTCTATCGCCATGTTGCTTTTGACAAAGATTTAATTGGTATTCAGATGAGGAAACTGAATGTAGTTATCAATAAACCGATTTACGTTGGAATGTCATTCCTAGATATTCCTAAGATCTGTCTGTATGACTTTCATTATAGTTTCATAAAAGTGCAATTGAAAGATAATTGTAAGATTACATACACAGATACAGACAGCCTCTTTTATTTTATAAAAATGTGGACATTTATGAATTAATGAAAAAAAACTTGCGTCTTTTTTATACTAGTGATTATCCTGAAAACAATATGTACAATATTCCAAGAGTGAAAAAAAAGATATTAGGTTTGATAAAGGATGAGTGTAATGGTCATATTGTAGAAGAATTTGTTGGATTGCGATCGAAAATGTATTCATATAAAATTCAAGATCAACCTGATGTTAAGAAAGTTAAAGGGATTTAAAGAAACATTGTACAACGTAAAATAATGTTTCATGATTATTTAGATTGATGACGAAATTTAAAAAATGAAAAATAAATTAACAAAGTAGTATTAGATCAGAGAATCATTAAGTGTTTACTATTCAAGAAAGACCTCACTTGATCCACATGATGAGAAGCGATGTGTGTCATCGATTGATTATATAGCTACATTACCATGGGGGCATTATTCACTCACTAATGATTAGAATACAAGACTGATAGCATACTGTATTAGCATAGAAAAAAAATGTATTGATATATATTGAGACGGGGCGGCTGCCGCCGAAACCCTATAGGTAATAACTGAATATCGATATTCGAATAGGTAACGTTTCCAACGGCAACATCGTGTTTTTGCTATTGGCAACGGATAATAAACACGATGGTGCCCTTGGAAACTGCGGAAACAGTTTCTTAGGTATTATCGATATGTTGATCGATATCGAACATAACCGTCTTTAACGGTAACAGGTGTTTTTGCTATCAGCGACTGCCGGTAAACATGTTAGCGCCCTTCGGGAATTACCACGGGCGTCAGGCCGTTGAACCGTGAATTTAGTGGAAAACAAGTCTAGGCTAGAGGAGTGGGGAGAGGGGAACCCGTGCATTGGTAAGGAAGAGCGCGTGGGACTCCCGCCCCCTTGGCTCTTAGCCGATGGTCTTCGCAGAGAGGTTTCAGCCGCTGCTCTTAGCAGTTACCTCGTGAGAGAGACGGACAAGTAAAGCGACAAAAAGAAAAAATACAGAAGTGAGCGAAGAACCTTTTTATACCGGAAAAATACAGAAGCAAGCGAATAATCGATTTCCGTATAGGAAGAATCTCTCATATCCATTCGCAATAGAGCGAAACGGGTAGAAAAAAGGCGAGGCGAATAAATAGCGCTACGAAATATTAGATAGAAATAGTATTTATTAAGCAGGTGCGAGAGTGCCAGTAGATACATGCGAGTAGGGAATTAGCGGAATGAATAATAATTGCGAGTGACGCCAGGCCAGCACTGTGGAGGAGGGTCGTGCAACCTTGACATGAGAATCGACGACCGCTGATCATCTTTTAAGAAAAAGAAGAGAGGATGATCGAGCGGCAATTGGACGCATGTCAGAAATTCGTCCGGAGGACAGTAACGACTCCGATGGGTCATATGAGGTTCTACCACCAACGCAAGGTTGCACACAGTCGGAAGAGGATGAAGAACGTAAATTGGACAAAAACAATGAAGTGATAAAAATGCTTCAGACGATCAGGGAAGAGCAGGCCAGGATGCCGAGAATTAATTGAAGGAAATGATTTGTGTAAATCAAGGTCAACCACTAGTATGGGAAGGTTGGACCTGGTTGAGAAAAAGATTCCGGAATTAGAGAAAAAAGTGGCCCAGAAGATCAAGAGTGTCCAAGAAATACTCTTACAATCCCAGCATGACAGCAGTAACGAAATCTGCGACGAGATTGGGAAAGATCGATCAGCCAGGGAGCAGATAAGATAGATGATAGGCCAAGCGATGGATCGAGTAGATAGGAATGAAGATTTAACAAAATCTGCGATTTTTCGAATCAAGAAATTGGAGAAAAAGTTATCTTACGCTCCGAATAGCTCGATTTGGGGTTTATCTCAGTCGGAAAATGTCACCGGATTTTCCAGAATACCGGCAGTACCACAGAAGATTCCGAAATTTGCTGCGGATGGAAAAGAGAGGCCAATTAGGTATTTGAAAAATCTTCAGGAGTACTGTGAGGCAGCAGGAGTCGAAGGAACCGATATCCGCCATATTTTGCGAGAATCTTTGACACGTGAGGCGGAAATTGGTGGAACCTGGAAAACCAAGATGAACATGACATCGTGACCTTTTCCATCGTTTTCGCTAGCCGATATTGGAACCAGGACTTGCAGAACAAGGTTAGAAGTAATTCAGAGTTCGGGGTTTATGATCCTGGTACGCAGCGGAGGACAAGAACAGAATATGCAACATTGATCATCGGAAATGCGCGAGATTTATTAGAGAAGATGACGGATGAAATGATAATCCAAAAATTGATGCGGCATTTCGATGAGGAAGTGAGGTGTGCAATCAGAGTGCGACAGATAAAGACGACACGTGAATTTATTGAGTTATTGGAGAGCATCGATATGGCGGCTCCCCTGAATGTCCACAGAAACGGATCTCGGGTACCGGGGGCAGCAGCGGTACGGAGGAGCTCCTCCACAACCACATTATTCGGTTCAATGGCAGTATGATGGTGGGGAACGAGGAAGACCGTACGAAGCTCCTAGTCAGCAGTACGCAGCTGCGCCTCCGCTACGTCAGCCGCAGCAACAGCACACCGTGCCGTAGCAACGAGAAATGTCGCCTAGAGAGCTGGCGCCGCCACCAACACTAAATATAAATGAATTACAAAGAAGGGGGGCTTATTATTGAGGCAACGATGACTCCGGAAGTGCGAAGACAGTATGAGGCGATGTAAACGGGGCCGGGAAACGAATAACCGTTGCGCCCAAAGAAAAAAGAGAGAAGAAAATAGAGGAAAAAGAAGATGTCGAAGAGGAAGGGCGTGGCGCAACGGAACAGAAAAGAAAAGGATTCAGGGAGACAATGAACGAGAAACGACGTGAGCAGAAGAAGAGATTGCGACAAGAGAGAAAGCTGCGTCTAGTAGAAGTGGAGAAGGAATTTGGGAAAGAGGGGGTGAAAGCTGGGAAAACTTCGGAGGCACGCAATGGATCGAGAGGCAAGAGTGACGCACCAGAAAAGTGTAAGGAAATGCGTCTGGTCTCTACGAGTACAAGGCGAGTGCAGGAGCACGTAAAGCCCCAGATTCCAGCTAAAGGGAGTTATACCGAGAGAGTTATGCAGTACGGAGAGTTGGCGATCTACTCTGCGATGACTGAGGATCCTCGTGAGTTTTTAAGGGACGAAAAAGCTGGAGACAACAAAAGATGGTACGAGGAGGAGCATCCGAAATCTCCATAATTACCGGTGGCTCTAGAGGGTTTAACCACTACGAGTTTGATCGACTGTGGAAGCCAAGTGAATGCCATTTCTGAAAAATATTACTTGAAAAATAAGGAAATTTTTGAGGGATGCCCCATACTTCCAGTAACCGGAACAAAAGTATGCGGAGCAATGAGTGGAGCAGTCGAGAGAGTAAAGGAACAAATCATGGTGGATGTGGAGACGTATGGACAAAAAACGTTGATTCAGATAGTAATCCTACCGACATTATCCAGGCCAGTGATTATCAGAGTCGGCGGGATGTTTTCATTGAATATATCGGTAGATGGGAGAAATAAACTTGTGGCAGTGGACGAAAATATCGTAGCACAGTTCCTGGAGGGAGAATGGCATCGGTTAAATCCCACGAAAATAGGTGTGGGTGAATCGTCAAGGATATGCAGTTTGTATAAGGCGGAAAATATTCCCGAAGGTGAAACCAGCATACCCCTGACAAGAGAGGAATTCTTGGACAAAATGAAGGAGTGCAAAAATGTTCGTAAAGAGATTATCAACAAAGTTAAGAGGATTGTCGGCGAAACGATTGAGATATTCGATAAGGTACCCGGAAGGATGACGAAGTACGAGCACAAGCTGTTATTAGAAAATCCGGAACCGTATTCCCACCGGTAATATCCGGTGTCTTTATCGCAGCGGGGGCGGATCCAGGATGAGATAGATAGTATGCTGAAGATAGGAGTGATTTCAAAATCGGAAAGCATCTACATAAACCCATTATGCCGGTCACAAAAGATGATAAAAGCGTGCGGTTGTGTCTCGACGCCCGAGAACTGAATAAGTACCTGGTGAATGATTACAATAATGCACCACCGATAGAAGAAATATTCCAGCGCCGTGGTGAGAAAAGAGCAATGTCAACCGTGGATCTCACTAGCAGTTTTTGGCAGATTCCGCTACACCCAGATTCCAGAAAGTACACTGCATTTCAGCACAATGGAAAATGTTATGAGTTCACAGTAACGCCTGTCGGTTTAAAAACAAGCACAGCGAGTTTGATTCGTGCCCTGGATGTGGTACTAGAAGGGTTGGATTACGTGATAAATATCGTTGACGATCTGCTTATTATGTCAACATCACACGAGGAGCATTGAGGACACCTGCGAATACTTTTTAGAAGATTTCAAGAGCATGAAATGACTTTGAAATTCAGCAAGTCACATTTTTTCAAGGCGGAAGTGAGTTTTTTAGGCCATATCTTGACGACTGAAGGACTAAAACCGGATCCGGAGAAGATACAAGCGATAAAGGAATTTCCAGTGCCGAAAAACGTAAAGCAGTTGCGAGGGTTTCTTGGTTTGGTAAATTACTACACAAAATTCACCAACCAACGGGCAGAAGGGACAGCACCGTTGAATGCGCTGACAAGAAAAGAAAATAAGTGGTACTGGAGTGCGGAATTGCAAAAACGGTTCACGAGAGTAAAAGGGCTGTTTTGTGAGGAGATCTTATCAACGTTTCCCGATCCTCAGAAGCCTTATATTCTCAAGGCGGATGCAAGTGGATATGCACTTGGTACAACGCTCACTCAGGAAACCGCATATGATAACATAGATAACATACGCAAGCCGCACTCGCAAAGGACCAGAATTGCGATATATGACTACCGAGAAAGAATTATTAGCAATCGTGTGAAAGGTACGAAGATTCAAATTGAAACGGAGACAGTTATCGGCTAAATAAGGACATTTTGCAACGGTTATCGAGGACACAAGTATGGAGGACAGTGGTTCCAAAATGTTTAATAGGACCATGAATTAAGGAGTGCCATGCGATCTACGGTCACATCGGTGCAGGCAAGTGTTTTAGAATGCTGGATGAGGATTTCTCGTACCCACATTTCGCGAGATTGACACGCACCGTACTGGCTACGTGTGATATTTGCCAACGAAACAAAGTCACAGTACAGACGTGCTATGCGGAGATGCAAACGATTATGCCAGAAAAACCAGGGGATTTATTATCGATTGATTTTTATGGACCTCTGCCTTCATCCGTAGCCGGAGTCAAACATATTCTCGTGACCTTGGACGCTTTCAGTAAATACGTTGTATTGTATCCGATGAAGAAAGCAAATACTGCGATGGTAATCAAGAGGATTTTCCACGATTATATTCCACGTTCTGGAAATCCCAAGAGGATACAATTCGATCACGGTAAGCAGTTTACAGCAAAGAATTGACTCGAGAAATTGAAACAGGAGAATATTGCCGCCGTCTTTTCATCAATACGCCACCCGCAAGGAAACATAGTCGAACGAGTGAACCGAGAGCTTGGCCGGTATTTCAGGGTGCTGTTGACCGAAAACCATTCAGGTTTGTCAGCCTGGGTACGGAAAATTCAAGAGTGCATAAATCAAACGCACCACGAAACGACGGAATTCACGCCTATGGAGCTGCAATATTAGAAAAAGCCTTGCAGGGGATGAAATCGAGTCCTTTCGATAATGGCGGGAGAAGAGGTTAACCCGAGAACCTCAGATGAAATGTGGAATTTGGCAAGAAAAAGGATCGCGAGGGAGGGGAGATTACGCGCGGAAAAATACAATGCGCGCCATAAGCTCACTGTGTTTGAAGAAGGAGAGTTGATGCTAGTTAAAGCTCTAAATGTTTCAGATCCACTGCAACAGAGGACTGCTAAATTCATACCGCTGTATGAAAGGCCTTATCTGATGAAGAAATGCGTAAGACTCGCTACGTATATGCTAGTGGATGTAAAAAGCAAAAAGGAAAGTTTCACGCTAATATGTTGAAACGATACAAGACGACCAAGATGCCAGGGGGCAGTAGCGGCAAGAGGCAGAAGCTCATTTCCGAGGACGGAAAACCAGAAGAAGCAACCGAGAAGTAAACAGTCCGCGAAGTCCGATATAGATATAGTAATAGGACATAGATATAAGTGTAGTTATAGATTTAGATATAGAATCAGATATAGGTGTAGATATAGATATAATTGGATAGATAGTAATGAGGATATGTAGTCCCAGAGGGGAGGCTGGGAAGGGGGGATGGAAGATCCAAGTGCGCAAAACTCGCCGATTTTTGAGGAATAAGTAATCGGGGTTGGTGGATTTTCGGAATTCGTGGAACTTGGCGCAGGGTGCAACGAAATTTTATGTGTGAGGGAAACAAGAAGGGACAAAGTAGGGAAAAGAGGAGTGTATATAGTAATAGTCTGTAGGACGCAGAGAGGCCTCCACGCCGAGGAGAAAAATTAAGACGGAACGGATGACAGTCGATAGTTATCAGTTCAACCGTGAGGAAGAGAAAACGGAGAGGAAGAAAATGGAGAGATTTATTGAGTATCCGCTGAGGTGGCTGCGCATAAACGAGCCATACGGGTGCCGGGTTGTAAGTGTACAATCTCCGGGTCGATTTTATATCTACCTGGAAAAGGACGACCGGAGACGACAATACCTCCTCCGGTCGGTCTACGAGCTTCAGAAGGGTCACCCGGATATTCATCCCGTCCTGGAGGAGGAAGGGTTTCCCGGAAGGCCTGTCCTCGCGTCCTCGGTGTGGCTCGCAGATTATGGGGTCCAGGAGGAAGCTACGCTGGAGGAACTTTGGACGGTGCCGAGGTGGGTTATTGGGGAACGGTACACGGCGATAATGTGCGGGCTCCATGGCCACCAACCGGTACTTGGCCAAACGTGGGAGGACGAGGCAACCGCCGGATTCCACCGTATCACGCACCACCGGAGGGCAGGTGTCATGGACCTGTACATTGACGGGGTGGACGTGGAGGTCACAGGATTGTGGGTAGAACTCCATGGCACCATCGGTTGTGTGGTACGAGGTGGTGGAAGAAATGCAGCGAAGTGGCTAATGCTCGTCGGGCAGCCAGGCCCCTAAGATTCGGCATCCATACGGGGGAAGGGGAGTACTGGAAAAGCCCCTCCCTCGAACAAGTGATATATCTACAGATTGGCGGGACAAGTGTAGAGGAGCCAAGCCAAGGTCACCAACAACGGGAGGAGGACGATAAAGGGCCCATCTCTTCCAGCATGTGAGAGGAGTGGGAGGAGTTCGACCTGGAACCGGAGATCTGCCAGGAGGGACCACAGACGAGATGTTGTCCGAGGAAGAAGCGTTTCTGCGGGACTGGAGGGTGATAGAGGAGAGGGAGAGCGAGGAAGAGAGTGAGGAGGACAGTGGATACGCACCGTCGCTGTAAACATGGTACAAAAATAAAGAAAAACATTTTTAAAAATTTTTAGTTGTTTTTATGTAGTATAGGATGTTGCTATCCTTCCTCTAGGTATAAGTTAGAATAGAGAGCCGTACAGGTCGGGAGAGACCTGTGGTTTGAGTAAGAGGTATGTGCGTAGGAAAAAAAAGGATGGTCGAGGACGCTAAAGTGCGGAGCGATAATCTCAGGGTTCTGGGTTCGAATCCCGTACAGGCGAAAAATCAAATTTTATTTCAGTTTTTTTTTATTAGTGATATTTTTTCAGAGAAATTTTTTTTGTTTATTTAGGAGTTAAGAAGTTTGTACAGAGATCGATTCTTTCGAATTATGATAATCATTATTTGACTAATCGATCTGGGGAGCAATGAGACGGGGCGGCTGCCGTCGAAACCCTATAAGTCATAATTTAATATCGATATTGGAATAGGTAACGTTTCCAACGGCAACATCGTGTTTTTGCTATCGGCAACGGATAATAAACACGATAATGCCCATCAAAACTGCGTAAACAGTTTCTTACGTATTATCGATATGTTGATCGATATCGTCTTTAACGGTAACAGGTGTTTTTGCTATCAGCCACTGCCGGTAAACATGTTAGCGCCCTTCGGGAATTACCATGGGCGTCAGGCCGTTGAACTGTGAATTTAGTGGAAAACAAGTCTAGGCTAGAGGAGTGGGGAGAGGGGAACCCGTGCATTGGTAAGGAAGAGCGCGTGGGACTCCCGCCCCCTTGGCTCTTAGCCGATAGTCTCCGCGGAGACGTTTCAGCCGCTGCTCTTAGCAGTTACCTCGTGAGAGAGACGGACAAGTAAAGCGACAAAAAGAAAAAATACAGAAGCGAGCGAAGAACCTTTTTATACCGGAAAAATACAGAAGCAAGCGAATAATCGATTTTCGCATAGGAAGAATCTTTCATGTACATGCGCAATAGAGCGAAACGGGTAGAAAAAAGGTGAGGCGAATAAATAGCGCTACGAAATATTAGATAGAAATAGTATTTATTAAGCAGTTGCGAGAGTGCCAGTAGATACATGCGAGTAGGGAATTACCAGAATCAATCATTATTGCGAGTGACGTCAGGCCACGGCGAAGCGCCGAATGCTGTACATTAACAGCAATTCATATAGCGGAAACAAAATCGAAAATAAGGAAACTGCCGCGGTTTACGGAAGCATCTCAGCACCACCTGAGTTGTAGATGGCGCTGAGAATAGTGTAAAATTTTTAATCGATTACGTAAATACTGCTGCTGGTGTTGCTGGTGGTGTAAACAAAGCTCGATCAGCACGAAAACAATTGGAGGAACTGCAACGACATAACCGAGCTATAGAAGGCAGAGGTCTTTATTTAGAACCTCACCGCTATTCTGGAAAAAGTTTTAATCAATCAAGAATTAAACGAAAAGGTGGAAAAAAAATTCAAATAATGCAATGACTGACTGCCAACTGATAAAAGCTTGTAGAAATGTTCCAAATTTTCGTTGAGTTTTTATGCGTAATAATCTACCCAAAACTGTTCAGCCAAATGAATGTGGTATTGTAAACGTTGACAATTGGATAAATTCAGGTACTCATTCGGTTGCATACATAAAGAAAGGTAGATGTGTTAAATATTTTAATTAATTCGGTAATCTTCGACCTGCGTTAGAATTAATTCAATATTTCAACACGTCAGTGTCATCAATTACATATAATCACACATCATATCAATTTTATGACACTAGTATTTGTGGTCAGTGATATGTGAAGTTTCTTCAAAGCAACACTTAAGAAAATGGCATTATTAACAACACCTCCACCGTTTACTATAAATTAACTGGTATATTTTCGAACCTAACTGCTGGTTTTTTCCCGCCAATTGATTTAAATAGTGAAAATTATGAACTCGGTTCAGTGGACTTTTAAGCATTTCATTCAATCCCCAACGTTCATGATTCAAACAATACGTTTCACTATGATAATGGTAAACAAATTATTATTCCAAAAGGATCTTATGAACTTGCAGCGATAAATGAATTTTTACGAGATCGAATTGTTAAAGAAGCTAAAGAAAGTGTCAAAGATGTGTTAACTATACGAGCAAATACTAATACATTGAGAAGTGAGATTAAATGTAAATATCCAGTTGATTTCAGTAAGCCAAGTAACATTAGGAGTATATTAGGCTTTTCTAATAAATTGAAATTAAAAGCAAATTAATGGTATGAATCTGACATACCTGTTAATATGATTAGAATAAATATTCTAAGAATTAAATGTAGTATCACTTCCGGGGCATATTGTAATGGTAAAAAAATACATGTGATTCATGAATTTTTCCCCAACGTTGAACCTGGATATAAAATATCTGAGACACCATCAACAGTCATTTATCTACCTATCATCGTGCAAGTCATAGAACGGATAACTTTACGAGTTGTTGATCAAGGCAATGAAATTGTAGACTTTGGAAACGAGGAAATTACTGTGCGACTTCATCTAAGAAAATTTTAATCTATAACAATATCAGTGAAGATAGTAGAAGTATGGAATTGTATAAATTAAAATATCTGAATGAATTGAAAGTTAATCAAGGTGTGTATTCAGAGTTAGAACATCCTACAATACCATCTTTTCAACCACCACTACAAATATCTCTTAATCAATCAACTACAACATCAACATCATTTCAACATAAGTCATCATTATTGAAATTGAGGAACAGAAGAAACAACAGAAAGTTCCTAAAACCTGCGAACATTGAATTTCTTCAATCTTTAGGCTTTAAGATTAACATTCAAAATGATGTCTGACGTGTTAAATATTACAACAATGCCTCTATATGATGATCGTATCACACATATTGAATTACATACTGTAACAAAATCGTTTGCCGTTAAGCGGTTGTGATTTGCGATTTTTTTTTTTTTTTTTTTTTTTGAGAGATTAAAACAACCTTCGGAGATCTACACAATTAAAAGGTTAAGATTCGGTACTGGACCCGACTGTTCGCTTTGTTGAAAAGGAAATAAGCCTAAGTGTTTCCTGTGCCATAAAGCTTGGATGTTTGTCATCATTGGCTCAGGAATGGGGTTTGATATTATTATGATAGAGGTAAAAAATATTGTTAAATGCTCAGACGGTTGTTGTCGAACACGAGAGGCATGCTCGAAAGCAACCGTAATAATTATTTGCAAATTTTTACAAGTGACTCGAATTTGTCGTGCACAGAGCTGATTACTGTTACACGGAGCATGCGTAGCATCGCCAATTGAATTTATAATGCGTCAGTTATAACGCTTTTGGTGTGACTGCCGATCAGGAAAAAGTCCAAATCCTCAGAGATGTACACCTATGTGGTGCGACGATTTCATCACTGGACGCAAGTTATTATTTCAGTTATCAGGGTTACTGAGTTACTCGTCGGCATGTGATTATACAGCGAATGATAGAAAAATATAATAATTTATAATGGTCTCTTATTTACTTGAGGGAAAGGATGATAGAGGAACAAGTGAGTTGGGCGTTCTCCAGGAGTTCATAAAGAAACTTGAATCTCTATGCATAACCTAGCTCAAGTGGTGGGAAACTGAATCTCAAATTATGTCACGAATGTTTGCAAAACCTTTCGCGATACGCGTGTGTTGGGCTATCACCAGATGTTCCTATAGGAAACGCTGTATTGCGAAGGGTAAATCAGCTATCGGAAATCATAAGAGTTTCCTGAACAAGGGAACTGAATTTAAGACGAGATTGACCCTTTTCTGTTTACACGAGCGCGGAAGGTTCGATGAACGCGTTCTCAGATGGTGAGTTCGATGACCGCGAGTCTTCATACAACCCTTAAATGTTATTAATTGGTTATTTCAAGAGCAAGGCCAAAGCCTCGCATCTGTCGACTCAAAGAGAGAAGGAGAAAAATAAAAATATATATATGTGTCTGTGTGTGTGTGTGTGTGTGTGTGTGTGTGTGTGTGTGTGTGTGTGTGTGTGTGTGTGTGTGTGTGTGTGTGTGTGTGTGTGTGTGTGTGTGTGTGTGTGTGTGTGTGTGTGTGTGTGTGTGTGTGTGTGTGTGTGTGTGTGTGTGTGTGTGTGAGAGAGAGAGAGAACTTTTTATTAGCCTCTACGCCTAGTGAAATACAATCGATCTATAACATTTCGTTTTTCGGCGTGTAACGTGCCCTGCGCGCTACTGCTATATCTACATACAGTACATACATGAATATATGAGTTTGCTTTATTTTTTAGTTTTACGCTTCATACACACACACTTCGAACATACTAGAAAACGCTATAGCACGGTTTGCAAATTATCCAATTTATAAATCTGTCGATAAATAAATAAATAATTTCACAAATAAATAAATTATTACATCAATGAACAAACGATAACATTAATGAATAAATAATCATATGAAGCTATACGTACATCAATAAATTAACAAATTTAACAATTCACAACCAGTTTTGCGCGGTCTATCCTTGTCGGATGTAGTCGGTGATTCTCTTCTTGAACACTTCCATACTTCCGGCGTCTCTTACATTTCTAGGGAGCTCGTTGAACATTTTTATTCCCTTATAATACATACTCCTTTGTGCTTGTTCCGTTCTTCTGAACGGTACGACTAGATTATTGCTTTGTCGCGTTCTTCTCCGATTTCCTTCGCTGATATATTTGACTTTTTCACACATCTCCGGAGTAATGTCATTTTTCGTCATTTTATAAATAAACATTATAACATTTCGCTTAATTCGCTCGTCAATTGTTAAAAACCGTAAGTCACTTCTCATTTCTTGTGTCGGTGTATATATATCACGGTGCAGTATGATCCTCATTGCTCGTTTCTGTAATATCTGCAATCTGTCTATTTCCTCCTGGTTGGCGTACAGGAGCACTGTTGAGCAATATTTCATATGCGGTGCGATAATGGTTTTGTAGATTAGGTTTCTTGTATCGGAGCCGACGAATCTACCAACCCGATTCAACAGACCCAACTTACCACCGACCTTACCCTCCACATACGCAACATGTTTTTTGAATTTAAGGTACTCGTCAAGAATAACCCCTAGATATTTAATTTCAGTCACTTTTTCGATCGTCATATCTCTGTATTTTATGTCAATTCCCTCAGCCATTTGCATTTTGTCATTTCTCAGTGCCATATATTTCGTTTTCTTAACATTCATAAACATACTGTTCTTGCTCATCCAGTGGTCCAGAATGTTCATCACATCGTTTGAGCGCCTCTCTATGCTCTTCAAGTCCGCATCAGTGACATACAGCATCGTGTCGTCCGCAAACATTCTTACTTCACAATGCTGGCCAGGTACTTGTTTGATGTCATTGATATAAAATATGAAGAGCATCGGGCCTAGAACCGAGCCTTGAGGAACTCTATGCTTCACTTCCCGTTCGTCTGACATTACTCCATTTATATGTGTTCGCTGTCGTCTACTATTTACATACAGGGAGGACACGGTGAAACTAGACAGCGCAAATGCGCTTGCGCGTCAAACCGTCGGTTCTCAATCTATGCAGACCGAGTAGTCGGGCCAGCAAGAGAGAACGCAGAGCGGGAATGTTTTGTTCTAAATAAATCTTGGTTTCTGGCGTCTGCCCTACCAGCTCAGGTAGCGTCCCTTGCCCCTACCACTACCCTTACTGGCCCATTCTGATGGCGCGTGGGGACACAGTCGCCGCTCGGATGAGACGCACTGGCGGCCGTAGGCAGTAGCCAATCAGGCTTCCTAAATTCTCACGGAGCCGCATTGGACTGTTTAGTTTCACCGTGTCCTCCCTGTATGAGTCAAACCATCCTAACGCATTTTCCCTAATTCCGTACATGTATAATTTTTTTATCAGTCTTTTTTTGTCAATTGTTTCGAATGCACGTTTAAAGTCAATAAATATCACCCCTACATATTGTTTCTCACTTATTGCGGTCGTCCATTTGTCTAATACTATTTGTAGCGCAGTCTCACACGAATAACCCTTCCTGAAGCCAGCTTGTTCCTTAATCAAAATATTATTTATGTTTAAAAACATTTCTAGCTGTTCTTTCACGATTAATTCTAAAATTTTCTCATACATCGGTAGCTGGTTAATTGGTCTAAAGTCTTCTACCTTATTCGAATTATTAACTTTCCGGATCGGAGTGATGGTAGCGACTTTCCATTTTTCCGAAAATTTCCCAACTGTTAGAGAACGATTCAGGATAGCCAAAAATGCGTCACCTATAGCCTTATAAACGTTGTCCAAAATTCTGCTATGCATTCCGTCGATCGAGCTTTTATTTTTGTCCAGATTTGTTATTAGTTTATTTAATCCGATTAGATCAATTTCGTCAAAACTATTGAGCATGTTTGTACATTCAAAATGGAATGTATCAAACAAGTCATCCTGGAAGCGAGTGTTATTATTTTCTAAAATTATTTTTTCTATGCTTTCAATGAAAAAGTTATTGAATTTGTTTGCCACGTCTTTATTATTCCGTGTTTCCACTTCGTCATCTTGAAATTTAATATTATTAAAATTCACGTCATTGTTTTTGTCGTCTTTCAATAACCTTTTTATTGTTTGTGACATTTGCCTTGGGTCACGTTTGTTTTCCTCAATTTGACTTTCGAAATAGCCTTTTTTAGCATTATTAATTGATTTTACGATATCATTTCTGTGCCGTTTATAATGGTCCCAGTAGGTCCTGTCAATTTGAGCCATTTCGAAGATGTTGTCCGGTGCCCGAATCTTTTCTTTTATCTCTTGCGTGAACCATTTTTTTTCTTGATTTTTTATTACAATTTCCGTCAGAGGTGCTAATTCGTCCAATGTCCTCGACATTGTGTCTATCAATTTATTTGCATTAGCATTTAAATTGTTGTCAATGTCAATCGGATAGATTACGGTTTCTTCATTATCGTCAATTCTTCTATTATAATCGTTTCTCAGTCTATTTACAAATTCATTGTCATCCAAGTGTTTCAAGTTCCTTCTCGTTTTAAGTTCGTCGGATTCATCCTTTTTAAAATTTATCGATATCCATAAGTGGTCAGAAATCCTTGGTCCATTGTCAACGTCGCAGTCTAATGGAATATTTGAGAATATAAGGTGTATCATCGTTCTACTAGTTGGTGTGATTCTTGTCGGTTCTTTAATTATTGCCCCATTCCCCTCGTCAAAAAAATGTTTTCTAGCTTATTCTCATAATAATGACGATTCAACATATCCATGTTAAAATCTCCCATTACTATAAGGTTATCCTTTTTTAACAATTTGTCACATTTTTCTTCTATAAATTTTAGAAAAGTCATATCTGAGGCATTCGGGGAATGGTAAACAGTCAGCAAATTACCTTTGTAGAACGAATTGTCAATGTAAATTGCAATTGACCAATAGTTTCCTTCCACTTTTGACCAGAATAAGACCTTATATTTTACAAACTGGTGAACGTAGAGTATTATGCCACCAGTCAGTCTATTTTCTGAGTCAATTCTGATTGTGTCATATCCCTTAATTTTTATTTCATCATCCGTAATATTTGGGGTTATTCTGGCCTCGGTACATGCAAGGATATCGATATGCTTTCTAGATAATAAATAATTTTCTACTTGGTCAAATTTGTTTAATAGACTTTGGACATTGACTCTGTTATACCACCGAATCGGGAATTCGTATACAAAAACAACTAATAGGCAAAGGAGAGGGAGGCTCTCCCTGTTACACTATTTCAAGATTATTTTTAATACCCCGAATAGGTGTTTTCCCTCTTTAGAGCCTACCTTTTCAGGCAAAAGCTCGGGATAGGGCTAAGAGGTTTTCTTTGGATTTGTTTAATACTAATAGGAATAGAAATTGGATGGAATATTTGGACTCACCGATCGACCTCTTGATGTAACGCAAAAATGAGAAAAATGGAGACTTCTAGTGTCCCGCAAAACTGGAACTGCTGATGATGATGAACGATTTGATGATCCGAATGAAATTCCCAGATTTCCGGAACGAAGGAGTTGGCGTGAAGGTGATGAGAAATAAATTCACAAACACACAATCGAAATAATGTTCACAATGGTTTTTTAATTGAAATTCAATGTTAGAACACCACAAACTACGGACAAAAAAAATATCGCGCATACACGATTTCGGAAAATCAGTCCTGGTTGACTGGACGGCAACGAACGCACTGCCGAGTTCTCGGATAAATCCTTTCCAACAGAGGACAAAATTGAAAGAGAGACGGAGCTATTTTACGACCCAAGAACAAGGGGGCCCATTTAAAACCCATGGGAAACGGAGTCTTAGACTTAGGAATTAGAACTCGGACATTAAAAACAAAGTTACTGGTTATTTAAATTGACAAAAAACCGAAGGAAAAAAGTTCACCATTACGACCGGTAGAGAACAATTAGGAAAATCAACGGCCCATGAACCAGAAGGCTGAATATTATATAGACTGTCGAAGTCATCAAATCGGGGGGTCAACCCGCTGGTGGGGGCCACGTGCCAAATCTCTTCCGATATTTTCCTCTGTTGAATTCTGAGAAGCTATATAGAAGAGTGTTTATTTCAAAGGTCTAATTACAATTGCATCATCGCCGAGTACTCCAACGCATAGGTTATATACAACCTCGATTCGTGCGTGAGGGTTGAATCGCTAGTTCGGCGACGCCGACTCTGTCGAGATTGTATACATCTTTGTACTCGCCTCCGATATTGCCATAAACTACTCCTAAACTCTCAACGATCCCGTTGGTAAATTCTACCAGATAATCCTACTCGCTTAAATTGTTATTTCAATAATTCATTGTCTGAGATACCCCTGGTGGAGTTCTTTTACCTCACCAGAGTAAAACTCAAACCCCAATTAGCTAGAAAGTTTGCTTTTTGGGTATGGTTCGAGAATTATACTACATGACATGTGTGCTCCCATATTTAATTTTACAACCTTACGCTACAATATTGCCGGTGATAAAACAATTTATTCCTTTTAAATTTTCTAAATGTCGCAAAAACTAGATATTCCCTCCAGAATGAAACACAAGAGAAGAAATTCGAGATTAAAAGCAAAACCTTAGCAAACACAAAAAAAAACGAACATTCAACAATTTATATTTAGAGAAAGTATTATTCCTTACATATATTGCGTAAATTCTTCTGTCCATACTCCTGAACTAAAATGTCCGAGAAAACCGAGAACCTTAATACTCATAAATATTTTGATAAAGAGCACGTTTGTTGGTGCGCTGGCAGTCGAACACTACAGAGATATCATATATTTTGACAACCACCTTAGTCAGAGTTCATAGACCCTTAGTTGAATATTTAGAGTCGTAATTCTTGTTATCCATCGAGTCTGAAATAAGCAAACGCCTAAACCCGATCTCCGGATGTTGATATAATAAAAAAAATCAGACCGATATGCCGGACCATACGAACTCCATTGCCTAGTGTGTCTAATGGGCCCTGCAGGCTCTGACAAGCCCCGGCCCATCAAATATCTCCGTTAGCTTGTGCCAACGCCAGTATATGAGTACTTTAAGAAATTTTCTCAATTCTTCGGAAAAAGTTGCGGGACGTAACAACACACATAAAAATGTTCCTATTACTACCTTTTTTTTTGTACTTTGATTGCTACTCATAGGTATTGTCAATCTTCTTCACAATTCGCATATAATGCGGACAATTACGGTCAGTAGCCTCATGGTTGTCATCAAGTTCTTTCAAATTGTATTTCTTTTTTTTTTGGTCACGCAATTGGTGCATTTTTTAATTTGATTAAGATTCGGGCACTCCCGATCATCATGTTCTAGGGCACAGTGGTTACAATGTTTACCTTTTTTGCACGTTTTGTGAGTGTGTCCATATCCCCGGCAGTTAAAGCATCTTCTTATATTTACTTGGTCGAAGACTTTACATCTTTGCCAGCCTAAATACAAAATTCCTCCCTTTAAAAGCTGTTGATGTGTCACTCACCCAGTTTCCAAAATCGACCAACAGTTCTTCCCTGTGTTGTTGCTGTCATATTGTATGCGTTTCACAATTTTTAATTGATGGTCATTTTTTAAACTGTCATTTTGATCCCTTATAATTGTTTTAAGTTCGTCATCCGTTTTTTGCAACTGGTCGTGACTTATCCTAACTACTTTTATTCTGTAGCCTTTGGTTATTTGTGCTGAGTCAATTATCTGTACCTCATCTCCCATTTTTTTCACAATCTCGTTTCTTAAAATTTGTTGACTCTCTTTTTTATTGCAATTAACAACCACTGTGCCTTTATCACTCGTTGATATTTTATTAATCCCCACGTTCAATTTAGTAATATTAATTTTTTCCCTTATCTCTCTCTCTAGATTGGGGTTTGTTTCTTTCGGTTTGATAATTACCGATGCGCTGTTAACTTTCCGTTTCACTACATCTGAAAACCTCTACATTTTAAACATTACTACATTTTCCGCGTTCTTCAGATCAGCGGGAAGTGCGTTAAACATTCTGAACCCTCGTTGGGTTAACGATCATTCCGCTGTTACCGTTCTGCTTCTGGTTATTCTGAGGTCATTTCTACTCCTAGTGTTGTAGCCGTGGACATTCTTCACTAGCTTCGCATGTTCGGTCAGGTACTCGGGCGTTAATCCATTCTTCATCTTATACAGGGAGGACACGGTGAAACTAGACAGCGCAAATGCGCTTGCGCGTCAAACCGACGGTTCCCACTCTATGCGTGCAGACCGAGTAGTAAATAAATCTTGGTTTCTGGCGTCTGCCCTACCAGCTCAGGTAACGTCCCTTGCCCCTAGCACTACCCTTACTGGCCGATTCTGATGGCGCGTGGGGACACAGTCGCCGCTCGGATGAGATGCACTGGCGGCCGTAGGCAGTAGCCAATCAGGCTTCCTAAATTCTCACGGAGCCGCATTGGACTGTCTAGTTTCACCGTGTCCTCCCTGTATAGTAACACACATACATTCATATTTACAATCTGTTCAACGCTTATTAAATCTAATACATATAACATTTGCTTCACTGGAGTGTACATGTTTACCATTAACATGGCGCGCATTGCTCGATTTTGCGTTCGCTGGAGCATCGTCATGCTCTCCTGGCTGTGGTTCAACATTACCGAGCTACAGTATTCGTAATGTGGACTAATTATTGTTTCATAAATTGTGACTCTACTTTGTATGCTTAAATTTTTCTTGATCCTGTTTAGCAGTCCCACCTTTTCTGCGATTTTCTTTGCCGTATATAACGCATGACTATTCAAATTTAGATGTTGATCAATAATCACCCCTAAGTACTTCGTTTCACTTACTTCTACAATGTCTTCATTTCCTATTTTTATTGCACATTTATTTTTTATATTTAATTTTCTTGGGTCATGAACAGGCATAAAAACAGTTTTTTTTACATTTATTTTCAATGAGTTCCGTTTCAACCATTCGTTCAATATTGCTAACCCGTTGTTTAACACATCTTCTACTAACACTAAGTCATCACTAGATACATATAACATCATGTCATCTGCAAATAATTTACACGCACAGCCACTTTCTTTTAATTCATCTATTGCATCATTAATATAAACAATAAATAGCAGCGGTCCTAACTTAGAGCCCTGTGGCACTCCAAATCTGACTGCCTGCTCCTCCGATAATGTATTATTATATTTTACTATTTGTTTTCTGTTTTTTAAATACGATTTGAACCACTGCAATGCCGTCCCCTTAATACCATATTTTTCTAGTTTCGTAATCATTAAGTCTGCGTTTATTGTCTCAAATGCCCTCTTGAAATCTATAAAAACGACTCCTATTATTTTACTCTCATCTAGGCGTATTCTCCACTCGATTAGTGTATCTTGCAGTGCTGTTTCGCACGAATACCCTATTCTGAAACCCGATTGTTCGTTTCTTAGTATATTATTCTTTCCCAAGTATTCAAGCAGTTGTTCTTTCACTTCTTCCTCCAATATTTTTTCAAATACTGGGAGTGTGTTTATGGGTCTGTGCTCTTCTGCTTTTTTACTACCATTTATCTTGGGTATCGGTGTTATAATTGACGTTTTCCATATATCAGGAACCATTCCTTCTCTCATCGATTGATTTGTTACCTGTTTTATTATGTCACTGTTACCTTTCCAAACTATTTTTATAATTTCCGCTATCATCCCCGTTTTTTATCCCTTTTTGTTATCGAGTTTTTTAATAATCTTGTCTAAAATCTCCGTAGTTATATCGTCAAATCTTCCTAGTCTACCATTTTCAAATCCTGTTGTATCACTTTCAGTCCTATATCTAATATCATCTATTTGTGTCCCAATGTCACTTACAATTTCTTCTACGCTTTCTATAAAAAACCTATTTCATTTATTTGCTATCATAATCGGTTCTGTATATATCACACCATTAAAGTCTATTTCTCTCGAGCCATTACCGCTTTCTTTATGTCCAATTATTTGTTTCAGTGTTTTCCACATTTTCTTTGAATCATGTTTTTGTTTATCTATATTTTCTTCGTAGTACTTTCTCTTATTCACTCTTATTGCAGTTACCACGTCGTTTCTTAAATGTCTATACTTATCCCAGTCATTTTGAAGTCTAGATTATTTTGCCACCGTGTAGACTTGATCTCTTTCATTACTCATTTTCCTAATTTTTTCATCAATTCACGGTTTGTTTAACCATTTAACCGGCATTAGTTTCTTCACCAGCGGTGCTAACTCGTCTACTGTTTCCATAATGTATGTCACTGTGTCCTCAGCTAAATCATTAACACTTCTATCTTTTCTTTCATTAGGCATGTTCATTTTATTCAACAATATTGAATTAAATTGATCCTCTCTCAATTTACTATAGTCCCGTTTATAAAATTCTATCTTTTCATCTTTTCTCGTATTGTTATTGTTTTGTTCTATTCTGATAATACTGTGGTCTGTAATTTTAGGCGTTTGAATCACCTCTGTTTTATAACAAAATTTGAAAAAACCAAGTCAATAATTGTTTCCGAATTTTTTGTAGTCCGTGTCGGTTTTTCTACATATTGTTTTAGTCCTAGTCCGGCAAGATTATTTAGTAGTCTAGTGACGTAATGATTAACCTTACTTATATCTATATTGAAATCTCCTATCAGAAGTAGTTTTCCTATATCTATTGTCTCCTCACATTCCTTTATTAATAATTCAATAAATCTCCCATCACTCGCGCTAGGTGAGTGATATACATTTGCGATTACAATTCCATCGGACTTTCCTCGTAGTTGTATAGTATTTATCCACATATTTTCTTCTATACTTCTTGCCGCTATTATCTTGTAACTAATTTCATGCTTTAAGTACGTCATTACACCACCCGTTCTTTTATTTTTTGTATTCGTCCTTACCATATCGTAGTTATTAATCTTCAATTCAAAATTATCTATTTCATTGGTCGCATGCGTTTCTGTTAAACATAGTACATCAGGTTTCTTTTCATTCATCATTATTTCTATTTCATCTTTATGTTTAATAAAACCCTGCGCATTTAATAACAATATAAAACACTTGTCATTATTAAAAAAATTTGTGGTCTTTCGTTCGCATTGTAATTGCTATTCGTTAACATATTTTGCGTCCATATCTGTCACTTTATATTTTTGCCCCATTTTCACACAGTTTACGCACTTCCTTTCGCTTGCCTCGCAGTCTTTTCCTTCATGCTCGCCCGCACACCACCAACAACGCTTTTTGTTCTCGCAATCTCGCGCGAAGTGGTTATACCCGCAACAGTTGTAGCATCTTAGCACACTTACATAGTCGTATATTTTACAATTTTTAAATCCTATTTTCATTCTCCCTTTCGCCGAGAGTTCTGTGTACGTGTTTACATCCACTTCTATAATAAGTGCCCTTTCTTTTCTTTTCGTTATCAACCGTTTTATTATGTTCATACTAAAATCCTCTCGCTCATCGTCCAACATATTTTGGTCACTTATCATTGCTATCAGCTCTTTATCTTCGATCTTGTCTATTTCCTGTTCTACACTTATTATTTTCAATTTTGGCATCTTCTTCTTCGGTTCATATATTTTGTATTTTTCTCCCAGATTCTTTTTTAATTTTACTGACAGTTTTTCTGTGTCCTGCTTTTTTTCTACGTCTAATATAATCTTTCCCTTCGATCCCTTTGTTAATCTATCGATTCCTACTCCTAATTGCAGTACATTAACTTGACTTTTTATAACCCCCTCCGTTTCGTCACTCGTTTGTATTTCTGTTGGCTCGACTACAATACACTTCATTTCACTCTTCTTCAATCTATCCGCGTATGTGTCTTTTACGTTACTGTTCGCTTCATTCCACTTTTTTTGTTGCCTTTCTGTGTTCGATTTTTGTATTAATTCTACACTCATTCGAAGATTTTTAATTTCAGTTATTAAACTTTTTACAGCTTTGTTGATCTCTGACACTATCACATCTTTAATATCCTGTTTCACCTGCTTTACTTGCTTCTCTGGAATTTCGCTTATCACTTTCTTTGTATTTTCTTCATGTCTTGCTGTATATTTTTTTAATCCCTTTAGTATGTTGTGAAGTTTTTTGTCCAATGTTTGTTCTTCCTCTTCTTCCCCATCTTCCTTATCTTCTTCTTCCATATTTTGTCTTGATCTCTTGTTTGTCCTTTTTCCATTATTATCACTCCTGTTTTCATTCATTACGGTCGGGCTGTTTACCGATTCTAAGGTCACTGCCGGGCTTTGCACTGCCAAGCCTTGCACTGCCGGGCTGCCTACCCACTTGTGATTTACCTTTTCCTCGATAATTCCGGTACACTTTACTAATTCGTTTTGACTATTATATACTCGGTGAATACTTGCGCAGCTATTGTGAAATCCTTTCAGACACTGTTTACACTCATAGATTATTTTGCCTATATTGCCCTTGCATTTTGGGCAAATTACTGCACTCATTTTCACTTATAATATGTCTTTCATTTCACTAAATGCTGCTACAAGTATGCCTTATTATTTTCTCCTCTCTCGTATAGTCCAGCTGCACACACTTCGATGTCCAAACACTTTAAAAACGGGGCCCGGATAAGATCTGCCTGTGTGTCAAGTAAATTACCTTACTTGACGGTAAATTTCCATGGGCAGGCTCAAGCGCCGCAGTTTGAGCACCCCTGACCCGGACGGTGCAGTCTCTGTCGCCGTGAGATTATTGTCACTGGGGCTGCGATCCAATATGGCTGCGCCCACAGAAATGACAGCTCCGTTTTTCCATGTTCTTTACCAAGCAATATTTCTCGTTCGGGTCACTTCCAACGTTGTATTGTTGTATAGAACTACAGACTTATATTTTCTGCACCCGTTGATACCAGGTCCGTGATTGTGACCCTCATTCTATCCAGCTATATATGTTGCACCTTACTCGCGGCACTGGGATGGCGAGCGAGCTTCGAGAGAGGGGGGGAGGGAGAAAGCTTCGAGAGAGGGAGAGAGGGAGAGAGAGAGAGCGCGCACGACAAGTGCCCGAGTCTGTTTACCTTTCTTCAATGCGGACTGCGAGAGTAAGACTCGACGTCCAAAGAGAAAGAAAGACAATACTCAGAGCGGTATCCCTACAGTTATCGTCAAAAGATCGAAACTATAGGTATCCTTGACTATTTTTCTTAGTGCACTTGCGCTCTAAATTTACATAGATATTATTATTGTGATACTTGATTCTAAAGCTTCAAATACGTGGTTTTGTATTTAGGCTAGCAAAACTACAAGAATTAGGAGCCAATGCAGTGTTGGGGCCTTATTCTTGACTTATAATTTTGAAAAAAGGGGAATAAAAAGATTAGAGCTCGAGATTTATCTCCTCACAAGCAGCAAGAGCCGATGCAGTATCGGGGCACGTTACGGTGGTGAGACAAAAATAGAGGAATCCTATTATTCTCATATATTTTAGGATAGCGGATAGAAATGAGAGGAGCAACAGGAGCTGCCGCAGTGTCAGAGCCTGTTGGAGCTGGGCTGGCTCAAGGCAAGAAACCGTACTAGTCAGTGCAGCACTGAGACGTACGGGCGAGCCTGGGCTATGCTCAGAGGTAATTGCGAGAGCCAGACGCAGTTCGCAATAGATGAGGGATGTTCCTGGAAGGAAGATAGGTAAGTGATACGGTAAAGGCAGTGCGCGCGGCTGCCTTTATATACCGTGTTCCCCACTGATCGTCATCGAATTTCGGGCAAGTTCGGGAGAAGTGGGGAGTGACGTTCCGTCTTACGTGCGCACGTATGAATGTGTGCGTGGTGGAGTGGTTAGGTGGTATGTTGGTGTGCCCGTGCTCATCGATCTTGGATATATCCATCGATGAAATATGGAGCGTTCCGTCACAATACATAGAATCCATATGCAAATACATCATATGACTACAATGATGAGATACGTATACCAATACAACAGCAAGATTTAATTGCTCTTCCACACGAGAGCTATCTCTTCATTGAGGGGAAAGTTATTCAAGGAGTAAAAGAACCTGATGCTACAAACACGGATCTGGTTCGTCTTGACAGCAATGGTATATCGTTCTTATTTAGTCAAATGCGATATGAGTTAAATTGTGTGGAAGTCGATCGTTGTAAAAACGTTGGAAGTACTACGACAATTAAAAATCATACTTTGATGTCACCCAATCAGATACGAGTAGAAAATGCTGGACTACAAAGGCGATTCTGATCCGCTTACTTCGATTATTGTATACCGATGAAGATGTTGATGGGATTTTTTGAAGGTTACACTCGAGTAGTTATAAATGCTCGACATGAAATCGTACTAATTCGAGCACGAGATGATAAAAATTCTTTAATCACAAAATCGGATAAAGTGAAGATTCTAAAGATTGAAATAACCAGAGTTCAATGGAAAATGCCTCATGTAATGCTTGAAGATAATATGAAATTTCAATATCTGAGACTACCTAAAGAGGATCGATTAATCACGATGCCTTTCCGTTCATGGGATTTGTATGAGTATCGACTTCTACTTACAACTCAGAATCACACATGGACCGTGAAGACGTCAACACAGATGGAGAACCACGATTTGTTATTGTCACTTTACAGACAAATAAAAAAAAACAATTTTAAAAAAGTCGTTTGATCATTGTACGTTACGTAACTTAAAATTATTTCTGAATTCAGATTTATACCCATACGATAATTGGAATTTAAACTTCAATGATAATTATGTATCCGAAAATCGATTTTCTAATCTGTATGAAATGTTTAAAAATTGTATAGCTTCATATTATAATGATCCACATTTATGACCACATCTCAATATAGATGATTTCCTATATTATGGTCCACTAGTTGTTATTGAATGTTCACACCAAAATGAATCAATTAAAGGTGGAACGGTTGATGTTAAACTGAAGTTTGAATGTGGGTCAAATAAACCTGAAAATACTAGCGCTCATTGCTTGGTTATACATGATCGAATTGTTGAATATAACCCTCTCTCAAATATTGTGAAAAAAATATTGTAACATTCAACGATTTGATATTAAACCATTATACTATGTAATGTCTTTCATAAGAATACAAACTGTAAGACTTATGTTTGCGTATGTGTATGTGTGTATGCTCCTATTCTATTCCCATTCCATATCTAAAGTAACGACCACAACGTCTAATCACTTTTAACGTTTCCTCTTAATAGGAACATATAAGTGTAGTTTTTTCATATTCATAGTTCAGTATCAAATTGCAGTTGCAGTGGACTAGTTTTTATAAATTAAATTTATTTCAAACTGGAATTAATACTGTGTTTTTTATTTATTTTTATAAATTTGAAGTTCAGTCTTCAATCAACAATGTTCTTCCGAAATTTGTGTGAGAATTATTGTAAAAATTAACATCATTTATCTATGTAAGTATATAACATTATTATATAATATAATATCATCTTAAAATTCATTACTAAATTTTTGAATCTAACATATTAATTTTTCTCCAAAAACTATAGAACATCTGAGAGGAGAACCCCCAAGCTTGAAAAAAATATATTACATTAGTATTAAGGTACAGGTATGGGAAGACGACGACCCCCACCCCTCCCCCGGTCGGGGGGGGGGGGGTATAGAGGGGGTGTCTGGGGAATATAGGGAGCCAATCAGTAAGCAGAAAATCTCCCCCACCCCACCCCACCCATTGGGTTTCTGGGGGTTTCCCACTCCCCACGTCTGTTTTCTATGGGGAGTGGGGGTGGATAGCAGATATAGGGAGCCAATCAGATCTCAGAGAATATTCTCCACCCTCGCCCCACGTCTGTTTTCTAGGGGGAATGGTGGTGGATAGCGGATATAGGGAGCCAATGAAAAGTCGGAGAATATGCGAGGGTGTGTGTGTGTGGATATAGGCAGCCGATCATAGGGTTAGAAAAATGATATTCGTCGAGGGGGAAAATATCGTTCATTCAGCAGTCGGTAAAACAATTTTGTTCGACGGTCGATAATGTCAATTTCTTTGGATTATTTGATTTTATGTCTGTAAGGTACGATAATAAAAAGAAAAGGATCATTAGTTACATACGTTTATTTATATATACATATTTATGCACATCGTTGGTGAGAAATGGAGAAATGGTAAAACACATTATTCTTATTTATATCTAGAGATAATGAGATTATGACGGTGCTTACGGCGCTTTTTCTTATATTTAGATAAAATAAATGATGAAGTGAAAGTAATTAAGATTAGTATTACGACGATGACGCTTACGATAATTTAATACTATTGTATGTAGATGAATAATGCAAGAAAGATTATACATAAAAATACATATATATATTGTAACGGAACGGGATATATCCAAAACACCGGAGCGCGGGCACACACATATGCCACACCATGAAGGCCCCACGCACTCATTTACACGTGCGCTCGTAAGCAGCGCGTGGCTATCCACCTCTCCCGAAAATTGTTAACTCAACTTGTTGACAATTAGTAGGGAATAGAGTATATAAGGGCGGCCGCACGCACTCTCGAGACCTTATTACCTACCAATCTTCCTCCACAGAACAATCCTAAACCGATTGCGAGCCCCAGCACAGCGACTGGCTCTCGCCATACCTCTGAGCATAGCCCAGGCTCACCCGTACATCTCAGTACTGCACTGACTCGTACGGTCCTTTCCTTGAGCAAGCCCAGCTCCAGCAGGCCCTGACACTGCGTCAGCTCCTACTGCTCTACTTCTCTACTTTCTCTATCCTAAATTCTTATTTTCCTAGTTGTCAATTTTATATTTGAAGAATAAAATTTTGCATGTTTTATTTCACCACTGCAACGTGCCTCGATACTGCATCGGCCCTCGCTGTACGTGTGGAAATGGAATAATTGCTCGGAATATTATTCTTCTTGATAAATTAGTTATAAGTCAAGAATTAGGCCCCAACACTGCGTTGGCTCCTAGCTCTTTAAATTAGTGCTAGCCTAATACGCTCACACGTATCTAAGGCATTAGAATCAAGTAAATATATGATTTAATACAATAAAAACATAGAAAGTAAAGTGCATCCTGAAAACAAGTCGGCGTATCTGTTGTCTCGATCCTTTGGAGAGAACTACAGATATACCGCCTAAGGTGTTTACTTTCTCTCTCTGCGGGCGTCGAGTCTTATTCTCCCGGCCCGTACTGAAAAATAGTAAACACTCTCGGACACTTGGTGCGCGCTCGCTCTGACGCAGCGCTGTACATAATATTTACCTCTCCGAATTGACAGCTGATAGGCTTTGGCCTTGCTCTCGACGGTCAACACACAACAATAATGAGGGCTTACACCCAGATTCGCGGTCGTTGAACTCATCTTCAATCAAGACCGCGATCTCATTATTTCAACGACACCTCTCGCGCTCGTGAAAATAGAAAAGAGTTGATATTTCTCAAAAGTTAATTAGTCTTGCTCTTATGTTTCGTATTGTTGATTTACCTTTTGCCGTAGTGCGTTTCCTATAGCAACAACTGGTGATAGCCCAACACACGCGTATACCAAACGATATTGCAAGCACTTCGAAATATAATTTGAGTACGGTTTCTCGCCTCTCGAGATAAGTTCTGCATAGGGATTCAAGTTTCTTTATGAACTCCTGGAGAAAGCCCAACTCACTTGTTCCTCTATTCTACTTCCCCTCAAGTATAACGGAAATCATTTACAATTTATTTTTTTATTCTATTGAACAACACGAATGATAATGTCGAGATAAGCCGTCAAGGTAAATTGAATTAAAAATTCAATTTACCTTGACGGTTTAATAAGACAAACAATTAAAACACCTTGTTGTGTCCTATGATGATATAGTCGCACCACAGCAGTGTACATCTCTGAGGACTTTTAGGTATCACCGAATCAAAATTTCCCCTAGCGTTACAAAGGACGCACTGTAAATTCATTTGGCGATGAGCTATGCATGCTTCGTGTATCAGTCGTCAGCTCTGTACACGACAAATTAGAGTCACTTGTGAATAATTTGCATTTAATTATTATTATTGCTGGAACACTCGCATCTCGAGCCTTGCAACAATAATCTGAGCATTTAAACTACTTCGTTGGGAAGAAAAACCTATTCCAATAATAAAAAACCATTGTACTAATTTCAAACCATCCTATCCCGAGCCAATGATGAAAACGCAACAGCATCCACGCACTATGGCACAGGAATTGCTGAGGCTTCTTCATCTCCACTAAAACCCAAGTCAATCGAGTCCCGCACACGAATCCTCACTCATCCCATGAAAAATACCTTCATTGGGAGTTAGACTTTAAGAACAAATGAAAATATAAATCAGGACTAATTTAACTGTTTTCCTGAGGAATATCAATTTTGTTACAATATATATATATATATATATGACATAACCGTTATTGAAGCGGTTATTCCATTTTAATGGCAAGTGCTTTTCTTAATTCATTGGCGATAAAAGAAGTGCACAGTGCGGTTAGTTCTAAGAATACGATACCGAATGTGAGTTGAACAAATTCGGCATCTAGACGTCGTTGTACAGCGTCTTTGAGACTTTTAAAATTATTTTTTATGCGTTCTCTGACGCGTAGCTCATCGATGTTTTCGAGTGATTCGTAGGCCGAAATATGTAGCAGTAGTTCGGCGCAAAGAAATTCAATTCACTTTTGTACGTGTGTTACATATCGTTGTACACGTCTAAAACGTTCGTCGGTGCAAACCATGATGCTGAGTAGTCCCTCGTACGATTATTTTTGCATTACAACAGCCGGTGAATAATGTTTACGTTTCTTCTTAGTCGGTGGCTCGACTTCCATCAGCTGGCTCTCGAACATATCGGCGGGGTCATCTTCTACAGGTATACGACGATCGAAAACGATAGATTTCGAGCCGTAGCTCGTAGTGAAGGGAATCTCACAGTCTTTAATTTGTGTAGGCGCCGGGGTACGCCACTTGACCCTGGAATTATCTTCGGTCCATCGGTTCATGAGTTTGCAGAACGCTCCAAGTCGGTGCCTCGAAGACAATACCGCGGGCCATGGCATTGTTCTGAAGTTTTAGGATGCTAACTTTTTTTGACTCCAAGTGGTTGAGAGGGCATGTTGTCTTGAGAATTGGCGGTCCTTCTAGGTGCTTTTTCTCATAGTCCGACAGCACTCGATACATGGTCACTGGTTGGAGGTCACTATCGCGTGATTCTTGAACGCCGCTAACTTGACTCATGTCGAACAATTGGTCGCTAGTACAGTGATAACAAAGAAAACCGTCGAGATGTTTAGGTTACAATGTTCGGTGAAGTCACCGGCCTGACTGCCGATTTCTCGTATTATGTTTGGGTGTTTATTCTCTTCACGGCAAATGTTTTATACGCCGGAGAGAGTATGGAAAGAGGGAGTGGTTGAACCGGTTTTTAGAATAATATTGGTCACATGTCACGAAGCATTCGTTCTAATGTTAGCAGGTGTTCACCCCCTCTGTTGAAATTTTCCTGGACCATTAACATATTTGACGAAAATCAGTGTCAGTAGCGGATACATAAACAAAGATCTTTTCGCGTCGTGGTAAGTTAAGGGTGGCGCCATACAGCAGCTGTTGCGTAAATAGACCTGGACCACTTGGAGATCGCTGATTGTGGAATGTATGGAAAATAAAATAGATAACTGTCACGACAATCGATGCCGACGATGGTCAGTTTAGGGTTGTCGTTAACCAACCGTTACGGGATAACAGCGGTCCATCGGTTGAAGTTTTCCGATCGTAAACTGGGTAAGTAATATCTGCTAACGAATGGCCATCGATACTTTTTACCCACAGCGTGCGACAACAGAATCGGCCTCACCCATTCAGTCAAGCTATTTAGTGTTATCTAAAAAGAGGTTGTATTGATTTTCAGAGGTCTAAGTTTTTTTTACAAAAGTTAACACAGGCAATGGTTATCCCGATACTTTAGCGAAGATGTCGCGAGACCTTGGCCAAAAAGATCACGTGACAAGGAGTACAATGTCATGCAAATTTTCGATTTTATTGTCAAACATCGCGCCGACACCCCTTAAGATTTTTCTTTACTTTGGAAAAACTGTAGTGGGGATGGGGGGTGTGTTTAAGCCTATATAGTCTTTCCGAAAGTCGAATTTGTTTCAATTCTTCGCCAAAAAGTCATTCGCGTCACTTCTACGGGTTTCTCGGAAAAACAGTATTCGACATCTTGCCCTGGAAATTCTGTGTATCTTGTGCACGTTTTGAAGTGTAGTGATATCGCGCAATTTTTTATTGTACACGTTTTCATAGTGTTGTGTGTATAAAGAAAAAAGAAAATGCATTGCGAAAGAGCCCGTGATCTCATTAAGGTTATTCGAAAAACCGTAAGTTTAGTGCGGTTTAGAAGTGGTGTGATTGCGCGATGGTGCACATTGCAATGGGCGTCGCGGTTGCCTACGATGAACCTTCAGGAAGCTCAACGCGAGTTCAGAGCGACAATGAGACGTTTATCATTACGTGTCATCGGTCGTGCGTACGAGTATAGTGCTTTCGATGACTCGAACTACGCAATTTTAATTGCATGTGAGGTAGTGGCCGAACGCAATGGCGAAGAAGAAGGAGAAGAAGAAGAATATTGTGACGTGAGTAGTAAGCGGTGCGCTATGGCAACCCCCACTCCTATCCCCGATCCTTCCCTACGCTTAGCGTCTTGCTGGAGCAAAGCGTAGGTGAGAGTTAGGTGTAGGAGTGGGAGGGAGGAGCAGTGAGTCGTCATAGCGCACCACTTTTTTTTTTTTTATTGGAAATATTTTTACATATTTTTATTTACATTTATATATATATATAACAGTATGCTAGTGATGACGCTGTTGCTGCTGTTAGGGATCCAACACATCCTGGCGCTGGTAGCTCGATTGAATGATTGAAACACACCGTGCCTAGGCTTTCTAGATCAAAAACGTTTCGTCTGGTATTAAAAATTGAGCACCATGGATCGGCGGTTGTCATTTAGCTGTAAAACATTGATGTTTTAATTACCTTAGAGATGCTCATACAGGGACTTCCTTGAACTCCACATGATTGTACTTTTCGCCATAGTACACCATAAGTAATCGTTTTTCACTGGCGCAGGCAATCATCTGTCGGTAGAGTTTATCATCCTTCCCGAAAGCCTCCACAAATCTCGGTGAAAGGAAACATGTATATTCGTTCTGAAGATCCACGATAATACGCTGACCCCACCTGGTTCTACAGGTCTTCATTCTTGTCACGATATATTCTTTGTTGAGTTCCAGCTCCGACAATTTTTTCAACGGTAAATATGCCTCGGGTTTGCCCACTTTGTTGATCGTTGATAGATCCATCTTGGAGTTTGAGCACTTTTATTTTACGCGTACACAAATTTAAGTCTGCTCGCACCTGAATTAAGTCTTTGATTGCGTCAATGTCTTGTAAGAGTTTTCCTATACGCGTCCGTAATGTTAGACGTTTTCTATGCATGGACAGGAGGAGAACAAGTATTCAAGACGACGCGGCTACGGATGAATCTGAACTGGCGTATTTCAAAAGACGACGCTTCATCATCATCATACGAGTGACACCCCCTACTCTAAAAAATATCAGATTTCTGCAACGGTAGCTACATTGCATCAGTCTATTGACTCAGGCACACGTGTACATGTAATGCAATATCTTTGCAACTAAGTATTTTTCTATCTTGCAATCAACGACCTCGTGAACAGAATTTTTGCACGCAAACGTTAAATTGTTTATTCTGATATTTAGCCTGATCATGCTTACGGGAATACGATTTATGGTATTTACCTATTATTTTATCGTTGTTCGACAAATTATTTGAAACTACGCTTCTAAACCGGTAAATACTGCAGTTGAAAAGTGCTGTATCGAAAGAGTTTGCAATTTCGTCGGAGTCGTCGGAGATGCTGAGGGATGATAGGTGGTAATCCGTAGCTATCGAAGTACCATCCGTGTCTAGATCGATCGACGTACATGGCGACCCAGTGGCTTCCCGGCTGTTTGTATCCATCTGTGTTAACCACAAGTGCAATCGGTTACGTCCAAACCCGGGGAATGCGATCGGCAGGATAAACACCGATAGTATGGTTCTTCTTTGTACTCTGAAGGGCCTGCAGTATCTGCAGACTGTTCATGAGATGCGTTTGGTTTTTTGCATGCACCTAAACCAACGTACCACGTTGTGGTTGTTCTGTACTCCCACAGAGAAATGATACGGTCACGATGACAAAGCCACTTTTTTATTTTTGCTGCACTGTTTAGAGCACACCTATATGAACTATTTTTACACAATACACTATGATAGACACAGAAAGTGTTGCACGGTGGTAAATTACAAAATGAGGGGTCCGTTTCGTCTTCTTCCAAATTTATAATAAAACACCCAGTTAGCTGTGTTAAATAAGCCGCTTTATCAGAACCTCTGGTGAATATTCGGTCGGCCTGCACGGCAATTTGTTGTAGAACGTTTTCCACAGCACGTGATGGTGTTTCACCCTCGGACCACCCTATACCGTGATGATTATTCATCAACCATGTGTTTTGTCTCTTTACACTAGGTGGTAGATTATTATAAGCATGGTGTGGTGATACGATCCAATGTGCACTTGAATCCGAGTTACCAGAAATAACGGCAATTTATTTCAAAATAAACTCGTTAGATCTATCCTTTAGGCCCTGTATATCAATGATGATATACATGATGTGACGCACGATTGTAACACTTGGAAGTATAAGCGTAGACTGACGATAGCTCCCGCCTCAGCTGTAAATATATGCTCTCAACTTAACCGCTAGAATCCACAATAACTTGCCTAGATGAGTCAATCTCCAAAACATTATCGTATTCAGCGTACACAATACAATTAATTGTAGTAGTTAGAGCTTCGGCAAATCGTACCTCTATTCGAACTCTACCGTGTCTTACAAGATTCCAATGGGTGTTACTATTGGCTGAGAGATCGGGTGTAAGATCAAACGCGTATAAACAATGACCAAACGGATAGCTCTTACGCGGAATACAGTTACCCTCATTCAGAAAGTGTATACCTGTACCTGAGAACAGTGTGTGGTATGAGTCCACGTACATGGCCGTGTCTACGTAATTTGGTTGTAGAGGTCTTGATGGTATTTGCAATCCATCCGCATACAATGAAAGATAATCAATGTTGTAATGATGAAAATTAAACGGATTCATGGTGCGATCACCGTTGAAAGACTTGTTATCGACAAAACCGATGATTATACGTTTCGGCAGTTGACCAAGTATAACGTTATCAAGAGTATCACCATGAACACCCGCATGCATGGATATAGCTTTAACCTCAACCCGTGTCAGTGGATATTTGGCTGTAGATTTTAACAGAGCTCTCGCATGGGCGAGAAGTATACCAGGCGCTATTTTGACGCGTCGTACGAGTAGCGATGCCTTGGTGATTCGGATCGTACAATTTTTCGAAGAGGTCATGAGACAAAAAGCGCTGCTATTTCGCACGAATGTGGCCGCATCTCAACACCGGTTAGCAAAAATCTCTCTTGATTGAAGATATCACAGTGTAGTTGACCGAGTAGATCGATCGTTTTATTAGCCCCTAACACGGTTCGGCGTCTCATAAGACCGTCATTACCATCCTTCACGTCATCCATTCTTCCAGCCGAATCACTATACCATAGAACGCTTGTAAGATGCGAAGACCTTGCACTTTGTCCATAGTTCAAGAGTGTCTCAATATACGCTCTGTATGCATAAGCATTGTTAGGAGGTGATACAAGTTTCTGATTCAAAAACACATCGACCTGATTGAACATTGAGTGCATGAGATTATTGACAGGCCCTACTACAACCGGATTCTCTTTTAAGCCCTGTGGAGACTCTATTTTAACGCGCATACTTAACATCGTATGGTCGAGGTCAATGTACTCATCACCTTGTCCTGGTATGACAAACTCTATCGGTGAATCATCCGTCAGCGATGAGATGGGCTTATAGTGCACTGAATGCGTTCCCTCAATCGTTGTCTGAGTTGGCGGTAGTGTAGAGAGCTCGAGTTCCGATTAGAGACACTCGCACGAGTGTGTATGCAGGAACGTTATTTTTCCAGCGCGTGACTAAGCGAATATATCCCTCACTGTTCTTGGCTTCTTGTTCTTATTTACAGCCGCTCTACTTTTCACTGTCTTCCTCTTATCACGCTTCATCTTTTTCTCGTTGCTCGAACGTGTTCGTGACTTCGCGGTCTTTTTTCGTTTTTTCACACCACTGCGTCTTGTTGCGTGGTCAGCAAGAGAATGCATCAGTTTATTAATTTTGGCAGCCTTATAACCCGAATCATTCATAAGCGTGTTAATTTTTTCTTCAGCCTTGCGCTTCAGATTCCGCCCTGATTCGCGCAGGTGCTCTTTCAATGCTTCTTTTGGGTACATACCAGAATCCAGAATATCTGTGGCTACGTTGACACCTGAACGCAACGCCTCTTTACCGACAGCTCGGACACCTTGTTTCAAGAATGGTAATACACGCCGAAAGAGTCCACCTAGAAAACTTCCTATACCGTGACCTCGTTGATTCGGTGAGCCTATATAGACATAGCTGATGCCACCATAACCGCCACGGCCACCACCCGTTTGTACATTGAAGTATTCGTCGTAATAATCCATTTTTCGTTTTAATCTGTACGTTTGAATTGTAACGTCACCGACAGCGTCCCGTACTCAAATGGTATTGGCTCACAAAATTTATCTCTTATATTAATCGTAATTGTTTGAAAACTCGTGCGTAGCGAAGGCACATAACGTGGTGGTGAAAAACTTCTGGCTTTCACGGCTCCATAATTACAATTATCAGAGGCCGCGGCTGGTACGACCCGTACAGGGGCGTGTGCACGTCCCCTGTAATATAGGGTTCACAGATATCGGTATAAACATACATTATATTGGGTGTCCTGTTGGCTAGATTAGCGGGTCTCTCAGCAACGTATTTGATTCCTCTCTGAACTACCACATCCTGCGAGTGAGTGAATCCTAAAACTTCATTCAACACGCTGGAAAAATAGAAGGCGTGCTCCAGATTCTCACAAGATTCACAGATACGTGTCACAGTAACATAGCCGTTGTGCGCAGATTGGAATTTCAGATACCCCTCAACACACGGTTCTTGGTTAATTGTCTCGAGTAATGTGTCTATACTGCGGTATACCCCTGGTGGTACAGACGCGCGATAAGCCTCAAAATCAATATCAGCCGTGGTACCCGGTATTACAATATTAGTTACAATATTGATAAAGTTTCGGTCCCTCTCAGGCGGTACATGTAACATTGTCATAGGTATGTGTATTTCAGATAAAGAAACGGCCCAATTACCATGAAGGGTCACACATTGTGGCAATCGGGTGGTATATCGCGGTGTCAAGTTATCCGGGTAATAATCCATACTACTAATGCTAGGCAACACAATGTAAAACTCTTTCATTTCGACAATCCTCTTTTCAGCATTTGCACTCGCGATAACTCGGGTCCATAAAATATACCATCAATATCCTCGTCGTGAAGATCGCGCAAGATATATGTCACGGGACAAATACTTTGCGAAATACGATGTATCTTGAGTAATTCGCTACTCCACCCACCCTCGTAACCTTCCGCGAAGGCTACCTTTGCACTACTGAAACGTACAATATCGCCCACGTTATATTAAGAGGGGCAATGGTCTGATTACTTATAACGTTGTATCAGATTACTCCGGGCCCGCGCAGCTGTCATTAACGTTACGGAGGCAGGAGTCATATTTATGCCGCTGTGCGTAGCATGATTGTATGCTGAAACGATGTCCTGCAGAACATCGATGTAACTTTTTTGTCTAGAATACGTAGAATAACGCTACATTGTCTCCTTCAGTGTTCTATTGAATCTCTCTACAATAGCTGCTTTTATATCGGGTTTTCTCGCTATACGAAACTGAATGTTCTTTTTCCTTAATAGGGCCTGGAATGCAGCACCTATGAAATCTTTGACTTTGTCCGTTTGCAGACAAACGGGTGATCTACCGTTACTATTTTTTTTCGCTAATATGACATTCAATGCTTTAGCCACCGTTGCGGCAGTTTTGTCGCGTAACGGCTGGACTCAAGCAAATTTACTGAGAACATCGATAACAACAAGGAGATAAACATATCCATCATTGTAATCCTTGATTGAACGAAGATCCACAAGATCAGCTTCCCAAAAATCATCAATATTTCATACGTTATAAGTACGTCGTGGGGACCGATGCCGCACAGGCTTGTGTTTAGTGTAAGCATCCTGCGCTTCAAGCCACTGCTGCGTCTTTGCTTTGGAAATTTTCTTCTGTCGTGCCACACGCAGTAGATTCGCGGCACCTGAAAACGATGCGACATGGGCTGTATTAAAGTACACTTTTCCCAATGTTTTCATTATTATTATAAATATTATAATTTCAGGTTAAGCCAAGCTACACGCCTTTTCTTCTTATTATTATTCCCAGCACCGCGCTGAGGGGATTTGCTTTCACTAACACTGTGAAACGATGACTGACTTAATGCAGCGCCGTCATCACTAGTAGTTCTACTATTGTCATCGATTTGCGAGTGCCGTAATGTTGAATTAGCCCTCGATTCCAGCCACAGCTCTTCATTACCAATGAATTCCCGCGGTGTCTGCATCGTTCTCAGAAATCTGGCAAAAGTACCACGTCCCGTTAGTTTAGACGTTTTCCTCGACCGCATGGCATCATTCACAAGATCAGCAATGCTTGAGTCTTTGACGAGTATTCCATTGATGGTCACGACCCTAGCAGGGTCCCAAGAAAATTGTGCTGATGGTGTCTCACGCAAACGACGGAGCAATAGTTTAGCTTTGTTGCGGTATTTAGCTGGTACACTCTCAATGATAACGAAGTCGTTCATGCTGTCGCGGGTTACTTCTCACCAGAAGCAAACTCTGTAGTATCTTTCTTCTTCCTTATGAGCGCACGGTACTGACCAGCTCTCTCGTCATCAACAAAATGGAGATAGCGCTGTAGTACAGTCAAGTACGCACACCATTTTTCACGCTCATCCTAGTACGAATTGGAATTCAAAATATCCTTCATTTCGATGTCCAGTCTGCTCGGTAGGGCGTCAATACCTTGCGCGGGTCGTAACACACCAGTTTTAGGATCTGGCTGCCTTTGACTTGGCGTACCCATTTGAGATATATTCTCCTCCGGCACTAGTACCATTTTCCTCGCGTGCTCCATCATTTACTGATCAAATTTGACACAATGGTGCCTAGTATTGGTGCTAGTAAGAGAGGCAGAAGCCCACCGCTCTGAACAACGAATCGTTTCTTTCTTCTCCAGCTACCGTTTTTTGAGGCTAAGCGACGGGGAACGGGGGCGGGACGACGTATTTTTTTCTTTCAACGGTCTTCAGCGGTACGTTACCGGAAAGAATGTTCAAGGCGCACTCACAAATACAGCGGATGATACCCGAATCGGCTTTGCGTAAAACAGCTTCACACTGCTCCTCATTATAACCAGCGCCGTGGCTCAGTACGTAGTGTGCTAGCCTGGTGACTGGGAGGCTTGGGTTCGATTCCCGCTTTGGGCAAAATGTTTTTCGGTAGCAGCAGCGCGCAACGTGTAAGACGCGCCACGCTGTTTGCTGTAAACATTGGAGCTCGGCGCGAATTTGACCTAGCCGGCTACACTCGTCGTAGGTTTTTCTCTCGTACTGTTCGTTCAGGGATACACCGTCACCCTGTGCCTGATCTCTATCGGCTAAAAAATATTTCGGACAGCCGTGCCAGTAACAACCGTGGAACTGTAGTACATGTGTAGCGTTTGATGTTTCGTAATAACCATCTACCGTCAGATTCATAGGTAGCTTAAACTCACGCGATCGACCCGCGTGGATAATACGCTGTCCAAGAATATGCTCCATCCATACAAGCCAGCTAACTGCTTTTTTCGATTGATTATTGGCCCATCGGTATCTATTCCTAGGGATATAACCAATCGTATCGTTCTTAAGGAAATTTTTCCTAAAAATGCGAAAGCAAGCGGATGCTATCGTTGTGCTCTCGTCGAATGGACAAACAGACCCTTTGGCTATGAACATTTTTCGGAAAACCATACAGGCCTGTCTCAATATTGTAACGTCGTTCTTACAGTAGGCTACGATTTCTTCTTGAAAATTAAATACATAACCCGTATTTTTCAATTCACGATACCATGGTTCGAATACATTATTGCGCACGGTTGTTGACATACTATTGGGTGAGTTATACTCCGTTGGAGGTAATTCCCCCACATAATTCTGATTTTGTGGTGTATTGAAGAGATGAGGAAAAGTATCTTTAGCTAGGGCATCAGTTAACCCAAAGGACTTCGGGAGCTTACTCAGAGACATGTGGAATTAGTGTAGACTAGCCAGAACCACGAGCTTACCGATACCCATAGTGATAATTTTCGTACCGTTCATAATCAGTGATGGTAACTGTGTCTTGTTTCCGTTTATAAAATACCGGAGAATGAATTTAGCGTCGAAACCCCCGGCGTTATGGGCGATTAAGTTCGTACCGGAATAACCCTTAATTTCTTGCATAGCTAACTCTACCAGTTGAGCTACCGGCCTGTGTCTGTTGTGACCCTTATCCCTTGGAAAATAAGACTTCCAAGGGACAGGTATCGACAACCGAAATTTTGGGGGTCGAGAGGGGGATGGGGATGGAACACACGGAAAAGGGGGCTTATTAAATAAACGCTGACTCTCAGATGTATAAAAGAATTGAACAAGAAAAACTCCTTTATTTGGCCTAACTTACAAAAAAAAGAGAAAGAAAAAGGAAAAGAAATTCAAAGTTTTAGGGTTGGCTAAAGGTGGAGCACTTGAAAGCTTAAAACTAACTCTTAATAATTATTTCCTAATCTAAAATCTACAACCTATTGGCTAAGAATGGGGCTGTTAGGGGAAAGCGATCAGCAAATTTTGGGGTCGATAGGGGAGGAAGTTTTGGAGTCGCTTAGGGGTGGGATTGGCAAAAGCGGCAGGGGTTGGAAGTTCAATTTTGGGGTTTGTGGGAGGAATTTAGTGTAAAATTTTTAAGGCGATGGGATGTTTAGTTTTGCAGTGACGCAGAGGAGAAAAATGCACTGCGCCAGGAAATTTGCAGATAGTTTTGGAGCAACAATACGAAGTAGTATGTTGAACACCAGGAAATTTAAGGGAGATATTAAGATCGGGTAAAGGAATTTGGTGGTTTAATTTAAGGGCAATGCGCAGTGTAGTTTAGCTGGGGCACTGAGAACTAAAATACACTGCGATAGGGAATTTGGAGGAAAATTCGGAGTCGATCAAGGGAATTTATTGGAAAGCTCCAAAAATAAGGGCACTTTAGTTTATTAGGGGCTTTGCTAAGTCAAATATAGGGTAGCAAGAATTTATGATGGAAATTAGGACTCAGGGAGAAGAATTCAGGGGTCCGATACTGGAACGACAAGTGCTCGGGTTCTATTGTGGCGCAAAGAACCAAAAGTCACTCGGGCCTGGAAATATGCAAGAACAATTGTAATCGGAGGGTAGAATTTAATAGCAAAATCTGGGAATGATGGTCAAAGGGGTGTGGCAGCGACTCGAGGCACTATATTTTGCTGCGTAGGGTGCTCGTTCAAGAATATGGGACTCAGCGGTGGGAAATAAAGATAGAGTTGGGGTTATTCTTTTGAATAGGCTCTGATGGCAAGATAAATGTACACTAAAAGAGAGGTATTTGGGCGCCAGCTACGTAAGGTGTAGCATCGTACTGGATTTTATATCTTTTACACTATTTTTCAGATGGCACAGTTGGGGGGGGGGGGGGGGGGGGGGGGGGGGGGGGCAAGAGGGGATCTCAAGGAGGTGAATTCCCGAAGTTTTTGGATTCTTAAGTTTTACCTCGACAAGAGAATGGGCACAGGGGACTTGTAGCACAGTTTAGGGCACTTATAGGGGGAAATTAAACTATACTATCGCGTAATAACTCACCACTCGCGCGACAGGTGTTTACCGGCAAAACTAAACCACGCGGTCGCACGAAAAAGTCGTCAAAGAAAACTCAAGCACTTACTTGTACGTATAATCCTGGGGTTGCAAGTGACTTCAATCTCTCAAAAAATCTCCAACAAAACCGCAATAATCCCTCTCTCAAAATGGCGTCGCTCTCGGGCAAGTAGCTCACCTGAAGTGACAGGCCGGCTGGCTTCTTCTTCCTCGAAAGTTCAGGTCGTCGCTGATTGGCCGTGGCCCCCTTAGATCTTGGCCACGGCGAATTGGAGTGGTGTTCCTCCGTTAGACTGAGCGTAGCAGGTAGTAGCTCTTTTAGCGGTGGCGAGGCGCTAGCAGTGGTTGACGAGACAGGGACGTTCAGGCTACGCGTCCCCTCTGCATACGATCTAGTCTGCGGCTCAAGGTCCAGCGACGACCCTGCTCCTTCGGCCGGCCGGCGCCACATTCAAACCTTGCTCATTCACTCAATTCGCACTTTCACACACAGAAATAAAAAGAGGGAGGGGGAAGGGTTCGAGGACTCGATATAAAAATAAAGGAATGAATAGCAATTAATAACGAAATTATTACGGTACCTGTTACGAGTGGTGGCCTCCAGCTGAGCTGCGTGCATGCTGCGCATGTGCCGTGTTACAATGTATGCAAACTCATGTATACCGCAAAATTAACATGGCTCCGCTATAGAGTCATTGTAGCAGCAATTTGTACAAACGCGTTGTGCAACACAGACGTTCGGCTCATGCACGCGTGTGTCGGTGGTACCCTCTAGCGGCGTACACTGTTGCGTTTCGAAATCATAAAAGATAAATATTTTGTCTTTCAATCCTCGATCGTTTGGGAGGGGTTGCGTGAAACGCAAGTGATTGTATGGTTGATCTGATTTACAAGTTGCGCAATAACCTACGGAGCACACGTGTTTTTTCTTTCTCACTAGTGGTCTGATCGTGCAAAAACCGTCGGGGCAGCGTTTAATAGTTGCGCAAACACTCCGTTCATTTTCCTTTTTCCTTGCGAGCTCGGGAGTTCGATGATTTTTAAAGCATTCCTGTCCGAAAAAAACACGATCGCACGCTGCGCATCTAACCGTATTTCCTGTGCGAGGATCACACGGAGGCGCCCTGAGACATCGTGTACATCTTTTGTTTCCGGCGCATCTATGATCTAACCTTAGATATAACGTATCACACGACGTACAGAACCCAGTGCTACCGACAGCCCCTCTAAGGTTGAGAATTGGTTGGAAATGGTGTGAGCGTTCGTAATACAGAATATACAATGTGTGGCGGACCTGTCCTGCAGTGCTTACTACAGTTTTCGTACCATTGAAAATCGATCTCCTATTACGTAGTCCTAGGGTCAAAAACTCAAAGACGACAATTGCAATACCGTCTCATGCTAAGTATTCCTGATATTGAGCGATTTTATTTACACCGCAGTCATTTGTCGGTACTCTAACATTTGCACGTCGCGTAAGCTCGAGCGCTGCAATTTTTTGGTCCGAACGATTGATTTGTCTTACCCGTTGCCACTTAGTATGTAAATCGCCCGTGCGAATGTCCCCCCGTTCCGCGTGCACCAGCGCTGCCGCTAACGATCGTGGTAAACATAGATTGTCGTTGTTACATATTTTCAAGTTGGATCTTTTTGCTACACCCTCGTGTGTTAATCCCTTCCGTCGCCCACGACCCTCGATACCCTCCACAACGCACGTTTTTATGTTGCATTCGTCATTAAGGTCAAAAGATTCCGAACTCTGCGCAACGCTACTTATGAGGTTCCATAAATCTTGGAACTCGTAATCACGAGATATGGGGCCATGTGTCAAGTTACGCGCTGTAAACGATATTCCTAAATAATCCCCACCCTCGCAGGAGTTAGTGATGTGGGTGAGAAGATCATTGAACGCTCCCTCGAGCCAATTCATTACGCTAATTTCTGGTGGTGGTTCGCGAATACGTAGGGTCGTCTCTCGACCACGAAGTTTAAAACGTTTAAAATACCGTACTGTCTCTTGAATTATTTCGATTCGAATACCCGGTGGTTGTAACTCATTGTGTGTGGTGGAATTTTGCCGCATTCCAGCTCCCCTCTGTATTCCTGAAGAAAATAGACGATCTGCATTTTTGTTCTATTTATTTTTCATTGCAAATTACATTTGATTTTTCATCGGTGACATTAATACACACGTTTGTCCTGTATTGTACCACTTCCGATTATTTACCTGGGTTCATCACCCCTTCAAACCACGCATCGTCCATCACCATAGGGTATAGGCCTAATTGGTTCTCTGGAAAGTCTTGTTCTTCAGCGGTATCCTCGGTCATATCGACGCCGTTAACGGAGGGGTCAACCGTACGTGGTGATGTTTCGGCCTCGCACGGCTGATTATTTCTAATATCGAGTGTGTCTCGTGAGTCTGGTGATGCTTCTCCTTGATTGGCTATTCAAGATTGGATTATCATTATTAAATTAAACTTATCATTTCGTATTCTTGATGAAGTATAGACTACGAAAATTTGCAAAATCCATTCATTCGTTTTCGCAAAGTGAAATCCTTACGATATGCATGTTGGATTGCTTCAACCTCTTCCACAGCGCAAGCTGCTTCGATGACGGCCAGCATTATTGGGTCATCATCGTACGTGTGGTTATCACCGTTATTGATGTCACCCTCGAGCTCCGATGAGGTCTCTTTTTCTGTTGAAAAATAATAATAATAATTATTATTATTAGCTGCATATTAAAAATTAATTCTCAGACTTACCGGAATCAGGGTCTTGTGTTTGACGCCACTGATCTTGTTTTTCCGCAGTGTGTGCCGCTTCTATTAACGCGTTTTCGTCTTCTTCGGTTGAGATCTCGAAAAGCTGGGCATAAACTGTAAAAAAATCAGAAGTTAACCAATCTACCCCGGACAGCTTTAGAGGTTGAACTAAACATCGAAGGGTGAAAATTCTTTTTTTGGGGTGGTGCCTATGACTCCCAGATTTCATACCTGAAAGTGGTCAACTACTAGTACCGATGACCCAGTGGATGACCTATACTTTGAATGTTAAATCAGAAGTTAACCGAATTGCCCCGGTCAACTCTAGAGGGTGAACTAGCCATTTGGGGATGGAAATTTTTCTTTAGAGATGATCGGTAATGATCCCCGATCACGTCCTCAAAAGTGGTTATCCAGTAAAGGTGGCCGGGGTAAAGTGGATCATTTAAGGACGGCTTTTGAAATTTGGAAATTCTTAATCTTGAAAATCTAAAATTTAAAAATGTTTGGAATTGTTTTGAAATTTGAATTTTGAAATTCGGAAATTCTGAAGTTTCAAAATGTTTAAAATTGGCTTCTGAAATTTGAATTTTACAATTTGGCAATTCTTAATTTTTTAAATTCTAAAATTTCAAAATGTTTGAAATTGAAGGACGGCTTTCGAAATTTGAATTTTGAAATTCGGAAATTCTGAAATTTCAAAATGTGTGAAATTGGCTTTTGAACTTTGAATTTTAAAATTTGGCAATTCTTAATTTTTGAAATTCTAAAATTTCAAAATCTTTGAAATTGGAGGACGGGTTCGAAATTTGAATTTTAAAGTTCTTAATTTTGAAAATCTAAAATTTCATAATGTTCGAAATTGGTAGAGCCAAAATTTAAAAATTTTTGAAATTGGTTTTGAAATTTGAATTTTGAAATTCGGAAATTCTAAAATTTCAAGCTTTTGAAATTGGAATTTTGAAATTCTTAATTTTCAAGCTTTTAAAATTTGAATTTTGAAATTCTCAATTTTCAAACTTTTGAATTTAGAATTTTGAAATTCTTCATTTTCAAGCTTTTGAAATTTGAATTTTGAAATTCTTAATTTTAAAAATCTAAAATTTCAAAATGTTTGAAATTGGTAAATCTAAAATTTCAAAATGTTTGAAATTGGTAAATCTAAAATTTCAAAATGTTTGAAATTGGTAAATCTAAAATTTCAAAATGTTTGAAATTGGTAAATCTAAAATTTCAAGATGTTTGAAATTGGTAAATCTAAAATTTCAAGATGTTTGAAATTGGTAAATCTAAAATTTCAAAATGTTTGAAATAGGTTTTGAAATTTCAAAATGTTTGAAATAGGTTTTGAAATTTGAATTTTGAAATTCGGAAATTCTAAAATTTCAAAATGTTTGAAATTGACTTTTGAATTCTTAATTTTTGCGTATTCGAATTTTTTGAAATTCTAAAATATTGAAAATTTGAAAATTTGAAAATATTGAAAATTTGAAAATTTGAAAATATTGAAAATTTGAAAATTTGAAAATATTGAAAATTTAAAAATTTGAAAATATTGAAAATTTAAAAATTTGAAAATATTGAAAATTTTAAAATTTTAGAATATTGAAAATTTTAAAATTTGAAAATATTGAAAATTTGAAAATTTGAAAATATTGAAAATTTAAAAATTTGGAAATATTGAAAATTTAAAAATTTGAAAATACTGAAAATTTAAAAATTTGAAAACATTGAAAATTTAAAAATTTGAAAATATTGAAAATTTAAAAATTTGAAAATATTGAAAATTTTAAAATTTTAAAATATTGAAAATTTAAAAATTTGAAAATATTGAAAATTTTAAAAATTTTGAAATTTTGAAATTGTTAAAATCTTAAAATTGTGCAATCGTCGAATTTTGAAACCTCGCATTATATAGACTAATCTGCTTCTTCTTAACCTGTCTACAGAGATACAGAGAAAGTCTACAGAAAAACCATATATCCTCGCGGGTACTCCATCACACGACCCCCTCACTATTACCGCGCAGCTCTCTTACCGCTGAGTTAACTGGCGATTATATATTAATTAAAAATTAACGAATAATTAGTTTACCGGTGGTTAGAATCATCGACAGTATGAGTTACCTATAGTAGGAGTTACCTATAGCAGGAATTACCGACGGTAGGAATTACCAACCACTAAATAGCTTATCCATGAGTTTTTCGCCCGATAAATCTCGTAAACTCTTACACCAATTACCGTCACACCGTTGTCTAATCCGAGCACTATGAACTATCGCTATCTTTAATAGTGCTAAAATACACGATCGAATGGTGTGATCCGACATTTTTATAAGTGTATTATGAATTCGTTTTAATCTCTCTCACGTACGGTTGTCGTTCGACTGAAGATCATGCCGTGATTTACATTCGTATAAAAATCAGACATTTCAGCAAAAATATTCTGACAAAATCGAACGATCATTGTACATTAACAATGTTTAGAAAATACATTGTTGAAGTATCATATATATCGCGTACGGTGAGCATTAAACTCTCCGCGCGCTATGGATTCAGCTGCAGTGGATCATCTTTCGTGTTATTACTTCTTTTAGCGAAAAACACATACCGGCAAAGACACGTGCATTTTTGCTGATATTGCTATTACAGCATCTCGAGGATATTCCTGTAGAGACACGTGCATTTTTGCTAATCTTGCAATCGCTACATCTCGTCAAAGAGACTATGCATCTTGAGCATCAGTTTTCCGTTGTCGCGCGAGGAATTACAATGTATCCCGTAAACGAGCGTTCGGTTTTAACTGTGGGCACTGTGTGCTTCATGGTTGAATTTTTGGGTGGTTTTAGTGTATGTGTTCGCACATTGGCGATGGAGTCAATTTATCAGCCCTTGCAAGCGTTTCTTCGGCATTTTTACGAGAACAATAAAAACAACCCCGATTAGCGGATGACTCGGGAACAAGCTGTTGACGGTGCAGCTTGTGTAGTGTATTTTTACGGTAGTGTTAACCGTGGAAAAATAGTGCGAGGTGATGGTGAGGGTGATATTTTCGAGATTTTATTCATTAACTACGGGTTCACCGCGTTTTACGAATTGGGAAACCTCTGCGTACCGCACCCTCGAGCCACTGCAACACCACCTTTATCGGTAGAGGTGGCTATAGATGGCTTAGACGAGGACGAGGATTATGCAATTGGTTACATATTGGAGGAATTCGTCGCTGGTGGTGATAGAGTAATCTTGCGCAAAGTGAGCGAGGGTGAACCACCGTCAGTTCGGTTGAGAACCGCCGCTGTCGATCTCGCGGTATATATCGAGCGCGAAATCGCCTTATTTGGTGTCATTCTGTACCCTGTCGAATATGACAGCGGTTATGACACCGAAGGACAAATGGGTGACAAACGATAGAATGTGCGCGCGCGCGCGCGTGTGTGTGTGTGTGTGTGTGTGTGTGTGTGTGTGTGTGTGTGTGTGTGTGTGTGTGTGTGTGTGTGTGTGTGTGTGTGTGTGTGTGTGTGTTAAGCGTAAAATCACCATCGGCTTCGAGGGCGCCACCAGCAGCAGAAAAAGGTATCAATTTTTAAAATATCATTATTATGATTATCAATTATCACGGTGCGCTATAGTGACGACCACCCGAACCCCCAACTCCTACCCCCACTCCTCTTTTCCGAGAAGTGGGGGTAGGAGTTAGGGTCGCCATAGCGCACCGCTTACTACTGATATGTTTATCTCCTCGTTTTTATCGATGTTCTCAGTAAATTTGCTTGGGTCTAGCCGTTACGCGACAAAACTGCCGCAACGGTGGCTAAAGCATTGAATGTCATATTAGCGAAAGAAAATAGTAACGGTAGATCACCCGTTTGTCTGCGAACGGACAAAGGTAAAGAATTCATAGGTGCTGCATTCCAGACCCTGTTGAGAAAAAAGAACATCCAGTTTCGTAAAGCGAGAAATCCCCATATAAAAGCAGCTATTGTAGAGAGATTCAATCGAACGCTGAAGGAGACAATGTGGCGTTATTCTACGTATTCTAGACAAAAAAGTTACATCGATGTTCTGCAGGACATCGTTTCAGCATACAATCATGCTACGCACAGCGGCATAAATATGGCTCCTGCCTCCCAAACGTTAATGACAGCTGCGCGGGCCCGGAGTAATCTGATACAACGTTATAAGAAATCAGACCATTGCCCTTCTAAATATAACGTGGGCGATATTGTTCGTATTAGTAGTGCAAAGGTAGCCTGCGCGAAAGGATACGAGGGTGGGTGGAGTAGCGAATTATTCAAGATACATTGCATTTCGCAAAGTATTTGTCCCGTGACATACATCTTGCGCGATCTTCACGACGAGGATATTGATGGTATATTTTATGAACCCGAGTTATCGCGAGTGCAAACGCTGAAAAGAGGACTGTCGGAATAAAGGAGAAGTTTTACATTATGTTTCCTAGCAACAGCATTTTCAACGGCTATGGTACTGTGACACGTATCTGTGAATCTTGTGAGAATCCGGGGCACGCCTTCTATTTTTCCGACGTGTTGAATAAAGTTTTAGGATTCACTCACTCTTAGAATGTGGTAGTTATGAGAGGAATCAAATACGTTGCTGAGAGACCCGCTAATCTAGCCAACGGGACACCTAATATGATGTATGTTTATACCGATATCTGTGAACCCTATATTACAGGGGACGTGCACACGCCCCTGTTATGGGTCGTACCCGCCGCGGCCTCTGATAATTGTAATAATGGAGATGTAAAAATCAGAAGTTTTTCACCACCACGTTATGTGCCTTTGCTACGCACGAGTTTTCAAACAATTACGATTGATATAAGAGATAAATTTTGTGAGCCAATACCATTTGAGTACGGGACGCTGTCGGTGACGTTACAATTCAAACGTACAGATTAAAACGAAAAATGGATTATTACGACGAATACTTCAATGTACAAACGGGTGGTGGCCGTGGCGGTTATGGTGGCATCAGCTATGTCTATATAGGCTCACCGAATCAACGAGGTCACGGTATAGGAAGTTTTCTAGGTGGACTCTTTCGGCGTGTATTACCATTCTTGAAACAAGGTGTCCGGGCTGTCGGTAAAGAGGCGTTGCGTTCAGGTGTCAACGTAGCCACAGATATTCTGGATTCTGGTATGTACCCAAAAGAAGCATTGAAAGAGCACCTGCGCGAATCAGGGCGGAATCTGAAGCGCAAGGCTGAAGAAAAAATTAACACGCTTATGAATGATTCGGGTTATAAGGCTGCCAAAATTAATAAACTGATGCATTCTCTTGCTGACGGCGCAACAAGACGCGGTAGTGTGAAAAAACGAAAAAAGACCGCGAAGTCACGAACCTGTTCGAGCAACGAGAAAAAAAAAAAGCGTGAATGAGGAAGACAGCGAAAAGTAGAGCGGCTGTGAAGAAGTGTAACAAAAAGCCAAGAACAGTGAGGGATATTTTCGCTAAAGTCACGCGCTGGAAAAATGGCGTTCCTGCATACACACTCGTGCGAGTGTCTGAAATCGGAACTCGAGCTCTCTACACTACCGCCAACTCAGACAACGATTGAGGGAACGCATTCAGTGCACTATAAGCCCATCTCATCGCTGACGGATGATTCACCGATAGAGTTTGTCATACCAGGACAAGGTGATGAGTACATTGACCTCGACCATACGATGTTAAGTATGCGCGTTCAAATAGAGTCTCCACAGGGCTTAAAAGAGAAGCCGGTTGTAGTAGGGCCCGTCAATAAGCTCATGCACTCAATGTTCAATCAGGTCGATGTGTTTTTGAATCAGAAACTTGTATCACCTCCTAACAATGCTTATGCATACAGAGCGTATATTGAGACACTCTTGAACTACGGACAAAGTGAAAAGTCTTTGCATCTTACGAGCGTTCTATGGTATAGTGATTCGGCTGGAAGAATGGATGACGTGAAGGATGGTAATGATGGTCTTATGAGACGCCGAACCGTGTTAGGGGCTAATAAAACGATCGGTTTACTCGGTCATCTACACTGTGATATCTTTAATCAAGAGAGATTTTTGCTAAACGGTGTTGAGATGCGGTTACGGTTCGTGCGAACTAGCAGCGGTTTTTGTCTCATGACCTCTTCGAAAAATTGTACGATGCGAATCACCGAGGCATCGCTACTCGTACGACGCGTTAAAATAGTGCCTGGTTTACTTCTCGCCCATGCGAGAGCTCTGTCAAAATCTACAGCCAAATATCCACTGACACGGGTTGAAGTTAAAGCTATATTCATGCATGCAGGTGTTCATGGTGATACTCTTGATAACGTTATACTTGGTCAACTGCCGAAACGTATAATCATCGGTTTTGTCGATAACAAGTCTTTCAACGGTGATCGCACCATGAATCCGTTTAATTTTCATCATTACAACATTGATTATCTTTCATTGTATGCGGATAGGTTGCAAATACCATCAAGACCTCTACAACCAAATTACGTAGACGCGGCCATGTACGTGGACTCATACCACAAACTGGTCTCAGGTACTGGTATACACTTTTTGAATGAGGGTAACTGTATTCTGCGTACGAGCTATCCGTTTGGTTATTGTTTATACGCGTTTGATCTTACACTCGATCTCTCAGCCAATAGTAACACTCATCGGAATCTTGTAAGACACGATAGTGTTCGAATAGAGGTACGATTTGCCGAAGCTCTAACTACAACAATTAATTGTATTGTGTACGCTAAATACGATAATGTTTTGGAGATTGACTCATATAGGCAGGTTATTGTAGATTATAGCGGTTAAGTTGAGAGCATATATTTACAGCTGAGACGGGAGCTATCGTCAGTCGACGCTCATCCTTTCAAGTGTTACGATCGTGCGTCACATCATGAATATTATCATTGATATACAGGGTCTAAAGGATAGATGGAACGAGTTTATTCCGAAAGGAATTGCCGTAATTTCTGTTAACTTGGATGTTAGTGCACACTGGATCGTGTCACCACCCAATGCTTATAATAATCTACCACCTAGTGTAAAGAGACAAAACACATGGTTGATAAATAATCATCACGGTATAGGGTGGTCCGAGGGTGAAACATAATTACGTCCTGTTGAAAACGTTCTACAAAAAATTGCCGTGCAAGCCGACCGAATATTCATCAGAGGTTCTGATAAAGCGACTTATTTAACACAGCTAACTGGGTGTTTTATTATAAATTTGGAAGAAGACGCAACGGACCCCTCATTCCGTAATTTACCACCGTGCAACACTCTCTGTGTCTATCATAGTGTATTGTGTAAAAATAGTTCGTATAGGTGTGCTCTAAACAGTGCTGCAACAATAAAAAAGTGGCTTTGTCATAGTAACCGTATCAATTTTCTGTGGGAGTACAGAACAACCACAACGTGGTACGTTAGTCTAGGTGCATGCAAAAAACCGAACGCATCTCATGAACAGTCTGCAGATACTGCAGGCCTTCAGAGTATAAAGAAGGACCATACTATCGGTGTTTATCCTGCCGATCGCATTCCCCGGGTTTGGACGAAACCGATTGCACTTGTAGTTAACACAGATGGATACAAACAGCCGGGAAGCCACTGGGTCGCCATGTACGTCGATCGATCTTCATACGGATGGTACTTCGATAGCTACGGATTACCACCTATCATCCCTCAGAATCTCCAACGACTCTGACGAAATTGCAAACTCTTCCGATACCGCACTTCTCAACTACAGGGTCCTGACTCACAGTGCTGCAGACATTATAGTGGTATTCTTCATTTTATGTCTACAGGTCTTGGCATTCATCGGTTTAGAAGCGTATTTTCGAATAATTTGTCGAACAACGATAAAATAATAGGTGAATACTATAAAGCGTATTCCCGTAAGCATGATCAGACTAAATATTAGAATAAACAATTGAACGTTTGCGTGCGAAGATGCTATTCACGAGGTCGTTAATTGCAAAATGGAAAAATACTTAGTTGCAAAGATATTGTATTACATGCACACGTGTGTCTGTGTCAATAGACTGATGCAGTATGGCTACCGCTGCAGAAATCTGATATTATTTAGAGTAGGGGTGACACTCGTATGATGATAATGTAGCGTCGTCTTTTGAAATACGCCAGTTCAGATTCATCCGTAGCCGCGTCGCCTTGAATACTTTTTCTTCTCCAGTCGATGCATAGAAAACATCCAATATTACGGACGCATATAGAAAAACTCTTGCAAGACATTGACGCAATTAAAGTTTTAATTCAGGCGCGAGCAGACTTGAATTTGTGTACGCGTAAAATAAAAGTGCTCAAACTCCAAGATGGATCTATCAACGATCAACAAAGTGGGCAAACCCGAGGCATATTTACCGTTGAAAAAATTGTCGGAGCTGTAACTCAACAAAGAATATATCGTGCCAAGAATGAAGACCTGTAGAACCAAGTGGGGTTCGTGTATTACCGTGGATCTTCAGAACGAATATACATGTTTCCTACCACCGAGATTTGTGGAGGCTTTCGCGAAGTGTACTATGGCGAAAAGTACGATCATGTGGAGTTCACGGAAGTCCCTGTATGAGCATCTCTAAGGTAATTAAATCATCAATGTTTTACGGCTAAATGAAAACCGCCGATCCATGGTGTCAAATTTTTAATACCAGACGAAACGTTTTTGATCTAGAAAGCCTAGGCACGGTGTGTTTCAATCATTCAATCCAGCTACCAGCGCCAGGATGTGTTTGATCCCTGGCAACAGCGACAGCGTCATCACTAGCATACTGTTATATATATAAATATAAATAAATATAAATATAGATAAAAATATGTAAAAATATTTCCAATAAAAAAATTCAAAAAAAGTGGCGCGCTATGACGACACACTGCTCCTCCCCCCACTCCTACCCCCAACTCTCACCTACACTTTGCTCCAGCAAGACGCTAAGCGTAGGGAAGGAGTGGAGATAGGAGTGGGGGTCGCCATAGCGCACCGCTTACTACTGTGACGAATGGGAGTGCGAGAATTGTAGTAGATTTTTTCACGTGTAAGAATCGATATTCCCCAATCGTATATATATATATATATATATGTTGATGTAAGACCCTATCGACCGTAGCTAGGAGTCGATCGCTTGGACGATCGCGTAACGAGGGACATGCCCATCGTTACGAAATGTAAACAATTTTTGTATGGTAGCCAGGGGCGTTACCTATGACCGGCCCGTGATTTGATCGAGAGATAACGGCTACTCGGTCAGTCGTCCGTGCGCTCTCCACGTATTAGCACGCGCGCGTGCCATCATTTAGATAACATATATAAATAGCGCTGTCTAAGGCTGCCAAAACGATCCGCCTCGAGGAAAAAGGACTCGATTATCTGATTTGTGGATACATCCCCGAAGCTCAGCCCCCGTATGGATCCAGCGGCGACAAACTTCCGTACCTTTTTGATTGGAGTATCGGCGCGGCGAGGGGACCTGCATTGTAGCCGCCACGAGAGCGCGCGATAAAAGATTGACAGGCGGCGATGAGTTAAGTACTCCACTTCTCAGTATTTATATATTGTTCGGGACTTATTAGATCGAAATGAAATGAAATGTTATTATTATTTATGAATGCGTGATTAAATGAACTGTTATGATACTTTGCGAATACGTAATGAAATGGGATGATGATCTATGAATATGTAATGAAATGGTATGAAATGAAATGAAATATTTATTTAATGTATGTGTAATGAATTGTTTAATGAAATGGCAATTATATTCATTTGAAGAGAAGACTAGAAAATTAACGGTCTTATCTTTCATATAAAGGAAATTAATGGTGTTTATTCAACAGTCAAGGTTAAATATCGGGATCTGCCTCACTCGACTTTGAGCCTCGGTATAAGAAATCGTCAGGGATATTGGATAGATTTCTTATAGGGAGACCAAGTCGGTGTAAACATCACCCTTGGCTCAATTATCTATATAAAAAAAAAAAAAGGAAAAGAAAATTTTATTACAATTTGGCGCCCAACGTGGGGCCCGAGAGAGATTAAGCACCCACGAGAATCAATACTTGGTTTAGCAATTTAGAATTGATACTTTATGTGCTATTTATTCATAATCAAGGTTTATTATCTAGACTCTCCATCATTAAGGGATTGATTTATCGATTGTGTGATTTATTGTATATTGTTTATTCGTGTATTTATATTTGCTTGTAGCAATTCATTCGATTGATACCTTTATTGGTTTGTTGATTCATTGATTTGTTTATTTCTCTTTTGTTTATTGATTTATTGATTTATTTATATATTCATTCATTTATTTGTTTATTTATTCATTTATTTATATATTTATTAATTCATTTATTTATTTATTTATTTATTTATTTATTTATTTATTTATTTATTTATTTATTTATTTATTTTTAATTGTTTGTTGTTTATTTATGATTACGCGTTCAAAAGCTAACCTGGTAGATAAGTTAGAGGGTGTTTAAACGAGCTGCGACCGTCAAAACGTTGTAACCATGCCGTCTAATGTAAATGCAACTACTTCCTCAGATACGGTGCCCTCGACGGCAGCAGAAAATGACCCTTTGCGTATAGAGCGAGATCGCATTGCACGACAGCGTGCCGAATGGGAGGCGTTGCGATTACGAATGGTTGGCGAGTTGAGTGAATTGAGAGCGACCCAAGAGAGACAAGCCCTAGAAATACTTCGTTTGCGTGAAGAAAACGAACAGCTGAGGAACAATACCGTTGTAAGTGAAGAAGGTAATAACAATTCACATATGTTAAACGGGCTGGTACGGGGCATAAATTCTCTGAACATCACTATTAAGCCACCGCGTTTCGGCAATGATGTATCGGCAAATCCGAACGAATTTTTGGAAAATGTGGAAAAATATTTTCTCGTCAAAAAAGTTCAAGACGATTGTAAATTGTTGGTTTTGGAGACTCTTCTTGATGGGCGCGCGAGAGACTGGTATCGGGCGCAGACAACAATTTATACCGATTTTGAGAATTTCAAAGAATTTTTTCTCGCAGAATTTTATTCCATACCAACGCAGGTGCGTTTGAAGGCGCAATGGACTTCTCGCCGTTATGTTTCTTCCGATGGGCATTTACAATCGTATTTTCTCAAACAAGCGAGTGCGGCACAATATTTCACACTCAAGCTCGACCAATACGAAATCAATTATACTGTGGTCCAGCAGTTGCCAATGCGCGCGCGAGATGCACTCGTTACGGTCGACTACGCGGATACGAACATCGTTGCTCGAGCTCTAGCACAACTCGATGTTTCTTTCGATGAGAATCGAAATAGAGAAATACGTCGTTCTCCGTCAAGCAATAATTCGAGTTTCAACGGATCTTTCAATAGTAGCAGCAGTAGCGGACCTTCGCGTTATCCCCATAGTTCGCCTACGCAACGCGGGAATTTCAACAATAATGATGCGAATCATCCTCGGACATCGCAGAATAACATGCAAGCGCCTTCTTATCGTGCACGCGGATTAGACGTCGAGGCTGCATCCTGGTACCCATTGCCAGACGTTCGAATTCCTCCACCTGTAAATGAGGCAGTGGGATTTCGAAATTCAGAGTATACCGTTGAACGTAATAATGAATCTTTAAACCAAGTTGCGGCGTTATTGTTCGTGGGTCCAACATGCGCCGCTACCCTTATGATTTGTTTAAGGACCTAGCAGCATCCATAACTAAGACAACCAACGAAAATTGCCAAATGGGCGAGTTTCACCGCTCTTTATGTCCTCATGTAATTTTGTTCGTATATCAAGTACCAATTTCTACATTACTAGATACCGGCAGCCAAGTTACCTGTATTTCCGAACAATTTTTCACGTATTTGGGAAAGCTGAGTAAGCTAGTGGTTATGCCAGTCGCGAATATTGTTGTTTTAACCGCAATCAAGGAAAAACCGACCCCTGTGAGAAAACAAGTCATGATTGAGATTGCTGTGGGAAAAATCAAAATTTCTACCGTCTTTTTAGTGGTGCCGCATTTATCGAACAATGTCATTCTTGGGAGCGATTGGATGCTACGTACTCGAGCTATTATTGATTTTTCTGATCGAGCAATTACTGTAAATGGTCATGTTATGCCAACAGAACTGGTTTCTTTTGGTACGGTTCCCTCTGAGCGACTCAGTGTGTCGGAAGATAACGGTTTCACGTTTATTCAAATTCTACGAGCTCATAATATAAATCAAACCGTCAATCAAAATTCTTGTCCCGATAAGTTTGAACCTGCCATCGACATGTCGAGTATTAAACCTGCGACAGGCGGTACTCATAATCAGCTACAAAACGTAAAACCGCCGGTAACATCTCATGCCGATGATATGCTTACTTATTCTGGTGTGGGGGATAACGATCACCTCGAGACCGAACCATCTATAAAAATCGTTGGTAACGCATTCATGGAGTCTCGCTTGATTCCACAATCTGATTCTGTAGAATTGGTTGGTACTCGTTCAGTTTCAACGACGCCATTGTCACCATTAACAACTGATAGCGAAGAGGTTAATGCCGCTCAGCATTGTGATCAGTCTGAAATCGAGGACGTGAGTACCCTGTTTCAACATCCTGAGCATCTACAGGAGCAGTTTAAGGCCAAATCAGCGTTGAAACCTTCCGTTGTTTCAATCGCACCTTGTTCCATTGCTTCGAAAAGTCTGGATAATGTAGAGGAAGTGCTAATTGAGCGAGAGATAGGAGTAGTAAGCGCGCATGATATCAGGGAATTTGAAGTCAGAGAAGCACCACAGTCGTGTCGCCTTTACACAGAAGGAGAAGACGAAAATTATTACGAGGACGTAAATATAATTGCCACATCTTTAGAGAAGTGTAGCGATACACAGCGTTCTGCTTTTCGAGATTTGCTTATCAAGCATCAGCGACTTTTCTCATATAAAGAAGAGGCTGCTGGTACATACGAGTATACAATAAGATTAAAAGATCAGAGAGTCGTAGTTCGTCGAAGTTACCCCGTTCCTTTTGCTTTGAGAGACGCTGTAGGCATGGAAATCACGGAAATGTTGAAGACCGGAATTATTGAGCGATCAGAGAGCCAGTTTTGTAACCCGTTACGCATCATTGAGAAGAAAGACGGACGGATTCGCGTTTGTTTGGATGCACGCTTTATAAACAACGTAATCGAGTCTGACAACGAATCTCCACCCATCATCGGAGAAATACTGCAGAAATATCACGGTACAAAATATATGTCAACTACTGATCTGGCATATGGATATTGGCAGATTCCGCTTTCTAAGGAATCGCGGCCGTATACGGCTTTTTTGTATGGCTCGCAGCTATATCAATTTTGTCGGATCCCGTATGGCTTAAAAACGGTCGGAAGTGGTTTCATCAGAGCATTAAACTTCGCATTGGGAAATCAATTTGACTCCTTTTTGACGTGCTATGTCGATGATCTTCTCATCACCTCAGCTTCTTTTGACGAACATTTACAACACCTAGATCAACTGTTTACTCGGTTGGAATCTCAAAATTTCACATTGAGACTCGACAAATCCTACTTCTGTCGGCAAGAGGTCGAATACCTCGGCTTTATTCTTTCCATTGATGGAATCAGACCAAAACCGGATAAGCTAGAAATGATCAGAAATTTTGCCGAGCCTAAAAATCGCAAAGAGTTACAGCAAATTCTGGGTGTTTGCACCTATTACCGGCAATTTACTGTACGACACTCTAATTTAATCGATCCTTTTCGTCCGTTACTGAAAAGTAAAAACGATTGGCATTGGTCGCCTGAGCTGAGCCTCGCGTTCACGACCTTAAAAAATGCTTTCGCTGATAGTGTCATGTTGCATCACATTCTTCCAAATGTCCCCTTTCGGTTACAAACCGATGCATCGGACAAAGGTGTAAGTGGGATTTTATACCAGCTCACCCCGGAAGGAGAACATCGGATTGTGTCATTAGTGAGTCGCTGTTTAAACGCTGCAGAAGTTAATTATAACACTACAGAAAAAGAGCTCCTCGCGATCGTTTACTCAATCGGAAAATGTCGGATATACCTCGCCCGTACTGAATTTCACGTGATTACTGATCACCAGGCCCTCACTTTCCTCAAAACAACGCCGTTTTTGACCGCAAGACTAGCACGTTGGAGCATTTACCTACAACAATATACCATGCTTATAAGCTTTTGCACTGGTCGGGATAATATTGTGGCCGATTTCTTCAGCAGAAACCCGCGAGGACAATTCGAACCCGAGAACAACACTCAACGGTTGCGAATCGCATCTTTCACAATCGATCTCAAAATGAACGTGGGAAACCGTTGCATACAGGACAATATTCTTTATAAGCTTGTGTATCGGTATGATGAACTACCACCCAGTATTCGCCACGATTTGGAAATGATCCGTGATCACCAACGACAAGATCCACGTTTGGATAAAATACGAGAGTCATTTGCTCAAGGACAACCGGTTCCGTTCTATCAAGTGCATGAAGACATATTATTCCGATCAGCTCAAGATGGGCGTCATTGGCAAATTGTAGTGCCAAATGCGTTGATAAGCAATTTGATCGAATTTACGCATGTTAAACTTGGTCATACCGGTGTGTCCAAGACCGTCGCGTATTTAAAACTTCATTTCTTTTGTGAGCGCATGGCTGCGGACGTTAAGAAATACGTGTCAAATTGTGATTTATGCCAACGAGTTAAAACTCTCAACTATGCGATGGAGGGAGAATATCAGTTTGTTCCGGCGAGCAAACCATCCGAACTTGTGACTGTGGACTTCTATGGTCCTTTGCCTCGTTCGATTGGTGGAGTTCAGCACATTTTTGTCGTGCTGGATGCACATTCAAAATACGTTAAATTGTATCCGATCAAGAGAGCAAATACGCGTATTGCGTTGAAGAGAATCATCGATGATTACATCCCACTGATGGGAAAACCTACTCGAATTCTATCAGATAACGGTACTCAATTCACCTCACCGCTGTGGAAATCGAGCCTATTACGAGAAAACATTCAGGTTATTTTTTCGTCGATTAGACACCCGCAAAGCAACCCTACTGAGCGTGTAATGCGTGAATTGGGTCAACTTTTTCGTACATTGTGCTCAGAGGCGCACACTAAATGGGCCCAGTATGTTCCGCGAATAGAGAAATTCTTGAATTTGACGGTGCACGCGAGTACGGGTTTCGCCCCTTATGAACTTCATTTTGGCAAGCGCATCACCGAAGAAATCGATAAACTTTTACCGTTTCCAACAGTCGTTGATTTATCTCATAACGAGAAGATTGCATTAGCCGAGTCTCGTATGAAACTATGTTTTGAATATCGCAAGCGTAATCAGAAGGGGGCCTCCAAGGTACCGCTCGAAGTTGGCGATTTGGTCTTGCTTCGGGTTCCGTTTCAATCTAATGCTAGTGACCGAGTTACCTCCAAATTTTTCCATTTATTCCAAGGACCCTATAAGATTGCAAAAGTAATTGGGACAAATGCATTCCTACTGGTTGACCCCGATGATCCCGGGAAGGTGAAGAATGTTTACAACCGTTGTAGCCTCCGAAAGTACCAAAGCTCTGTTTAATACATTTGTGTTTTTAATGCCTTCTTTTCCAGCTGTGATTCACATAATAGAAGATTTGCGTGTGATATTATTTAGCTCCCGAATCGAAATAGCAGCGTAGCATCAAATTCTTGCGCTAAATAAGGGGGATAAATGTAAGAATCGATATTCCCCAATTGTATATATATATATATATATGTTGATGTAAGACCCTATCGACCGTAGCTAGGAGTCGATCGCTTGGACGATCGCGTAACGAGGGACATGCCCATCGTTACGAAATGTTAACAATTTTTGTATGGTAGCCAGGGGCGTTACCTATGACCGGCCCGTGATTTGATCGAGAGATAACGGCTACTCGGTTAGTCGTCCGTGCGCTCTCCACGTATTAGCACGCGCGCGTGCCATCATTTAGATAACATATATATATAGCGCTGTCTAAGGCTGCCAAAACGATCCGCCTCGAGGAAAAAGGACTCGATTATCTGATTTGTGGATACATCCCCGAAGCTCAGTACTCCACTTCTCAGTATTTATATATTGTTCGGGACTTATTAGATCGAAATGAAATGAAATGTTATTATTATTTATGAATGTGTGATTAAATGAACTGTTATGATAATTTGCGAATACGTAATGAAATAGGATGATGATCTATGAATATGTAATGAAATGGTATGAAATGAAATGAAATATTTATTTAATGTATGTGTAATGAATTGTTTAATGAATTGTTTAATGAAATGGCAATTATATTCATTTGAAGAGAAGACTAGAAAATTAACGGTCTTATCTTTCATATAAAGGAAATTAATGGTGTTTATTCAACAGTCAAGGTTAAATATCGGGATCAGCCTCACTCGACTTTGAGCCTCGGTATAAGAAATCGTCAGGGATATTGGATAGATTTCTTATAGGGAGACCAAGTCGGTGTAAACATCACCCTTGGCTCAATTATCTATATAAAAAAAAAAAAGGAAAAGAAAATTTTATTACACACGGGGCTGTGTGTTTTCAAATTCATTGCAAGCCTCGCGAAAGTCGCGTAAAATCTCGTTCGGGTGAAAGAAAATCGGTCTCCGAAACGGTACGATTTTGCAGGGAATGCTTAAAATTGTTCGATTCCACAGCAAAACCCCATAATTGTGGTGAAACGTTTTGTCGGTTATGCCGTAGTATTCACGGTTACAACGAAAAATGTTTCATGCAGAAATTGAAGCCTCGCGACGTTGCTGATCCGGGTAAACATCCGCGGACGCTTTTCATTTTTTATGATTTTGAGACGCGTCAGGACTCGTTTTTCACGAAATCACTAGAAGATGATACGCGCGAGCATATTGTAACGCTTTGCGTGGCTCAGCAACTCTGTGATTTTTTACTTAGAATGCACGGATAGTATTACCGCGGGCGGTAATGGTATCTGTTAATGGTGTGGTGTATGAAAACACGTTTTTCAAACATCACACGTTCAAGAGCTCGTAAGCCTTACAATACGCCGTACGACAGCGTTCCGTAAAATTGTATGTATAGCGCACAATGCTAAGGCGTTCGATGCGCAATTCATTTTACGGCACAATGTCGAGCGATGCAACGATCTCGGGACGCCTGAAGTCATTCTCACGGGAAATTCAATAATATCTATGCGTGTTGGTCAAACGGTGTTTATTGATAGTATGAATAATTCTCATATGCGATTGAGTGCTCTTCCGGAGGCGTTCGGATTCAAACATTTAATGGTGAAGGGATATTTTCCGCATCTCTTTAACACACAAACTTATCGCGGCGAGCTACCTGCTGCGAAGTACTACTCGCCAGACTCAATGAGTCCCACTGAGCGCGATGCTTTTTACGAGTGGTACACACAGCAGGTAGAGTCACGTTAAGTATTCGATTTTTAAGTTGAGATTGAAAAGTACTGTTCACTTGATGTCGATATTTTGAGGTGTGCCTGTAGAGAGTTTCGAAAAAAATTTCTCGAGGCCGGTAATGTTTGTCCGTTCACCGAGGCAGCAACAATCGCATCGGCTTGCTCGAAAGTTTACAGACGTAACTTTCTAGTACCGCAAAGTATAGGTCTTATACCTAGCGGAGGATACCGACTAGCCGATCAGCACCCAAGGCAGGCCATTGAGTGGTTATTATAGGTTGAGCAGTGTTTAGGTCACGAAATCGTACACTCGGGTCGGGCTCGAGATTACAGTCTCACCGAGGGACTCGTGGTCAATGGTTACTTGCAATTGGAAGAGGATAGACACGTCTTCCAATTTCACGGTTGCTACTGGCACAGGTGTCCCCATTGTTTCCCTAATAACCGTACGCTACCGACGCATGCCAACGACGAATCATACGAGAATCGTTACTAACGAACTCTGGCATCCGACGCGAAGATTCGAGCGTATGGTTATCAATTAGAAACCATGTCGGCGTGTGAGTTTCAAGAGCTGCGTAAAATTAATCCGGCGATTAACGAGCTCTTGCGCAATCATCCGCGTTTGATGACGGAGCGCTTAAACCCCCGCGATGGTTTTTACGGTGGCCACACGAGTAATACTGTGACAGTGTACGACGTTGCACCAAACGAAAAAATCAGTTACATCGATATTTGCTCGTTGTACCCGTATATATCGAAGGTGGGGTGCTTCCCGAAGGGCCATCCGATGATATATGTAGGTACAGAGTGCGACGAACTGTTGAATGGCTCGTACGATGCGCTGGGTACAACGATCAACGGTTTGATCCGTTGCACAGTATTACCGCCTCGTGATCTCTTTCATCCAGTGCTACCTGTGCGTGTGCATAAAAAGCTTCCTTTCACACTGCGTCGTACGTGCGCCGAAGAGCGCATACAGACTGCGTGTCCACACGACGACGATGAGAAGAAGCGCACGTTTACAGGTACCTGGGTGGTGGATGAGTTACAAAAAGCCATTGAGGTCGGACATAAAATCACAAAAGTATTGAATATTTGGCATTACGAGATGACCTAGTACGATCCTGTAACGGGTGAGGGTGGTCTCTTTGTTAAATATATAAATCCTTTTTGAAGTTTAAGCAAGAAGCGAGTGGCTATCCGGCAGATTGTATTGATGCAGAGTCAAAGGCGCGTTATATTGAAAACTACGAGCGTGCCGAGGGAATCAAACTTGATCCAGCGAGGATTGAGAAAAATTCTGGTATGCGTGCCGTTGCTAAGCTCTGCCTCAATTTATCTTGGGGGAAATTCGGTCAGCGCTCAAACCTAACGCAAACGACTGTCATAAAAAATCGTGTAGAACTGTTGCTGCTTCTCGGCGACAACGATAAAGAAGCAAATCGCTTGCTACCCGTCAACGACAATATTCTTTACGCCAATTGGTCATACATCGATGAGGCTGTAGTACCATCGGCTCAAACGAGCGTCGTAATCGCAGCGTACACAACAGGTCCGGCCCGGTTAAAGTTATATAGTTACCTTGAGCGGTTTGATATGCGCGTGCTCTACTGCGACACTGACTCGGTCATCTATGTCAGTACGGGCTAACGGGATGAATGAGAACCTCAGCTAGGTAACCTCCTTGGCGATATGACGAACGATCTAAAGGAGCCTACCGACTATATAAAGTCGTTTGTTTCCGGTGGTTCAAAGTTTTATGGCTATCAGGTAGTTAACAGCTCGAGGCCCCACGAGATCGTTAAGACGGAATGCAAAGTGAAGGGCTTGAGTTTAAATTATGGCAATTCACAAAAAGTCACTTTCGAGTCAATACGCGAAATGATTGAGACTGATTTACCAAAACAAAATGGTATATCAATCAAACTTGACTTTTCGTCAATTCAAGGAACAGCCCTGCACGAGGTAGTGACACGCAACGTGAAAAAAACGTGCCGCGTTGTATTGCATCAACGGCGTCACGTCACACATAGATTGTCGCTACCGTTTGGTTTCAAAGACGCCACAAATAGGTGAAAAATGAATTTTCGTTGTTCTCGTCGTCGTCGTCGTCATCGTCGTCGTCGTCATCGTCATCGTCATCGTTCTAGTCTAATGTAGATAATAACTATTCTCTAAGTTAATTTTAAAACCTGTAATATACGATATTTTGTAATATAAGAAATGTAAAAAATCTTTTATATAACATTTATATTCGAATTTTTGTATATATTGTAACGGGCCCCTTGTACAAGTATTTCGGTGACTTGACGAGGAGCGCCGACCAAATATAACGACGCCCAAAGATTCTATTGTTTCTTCTGCTTCTTACCACTAATGTGGTTGCTGGGCGCCAGGCTCTCTATTGTCTCCCGAAGGCCAGGGAGGTTGATGCACTTTTCACTTTATCTTTCTTATTACCTTGCTAGCTGAAATGGGGTGCAGTTCGGGGCGCATGCAAAAATTAATTAACTCGGACACCTCTTTTCTAATTTTCCAAAACAATCAAGAAAAACGACAATTATTTATTGATAGAGAATTTAGGAGACAAATCTACAAATTATTATACAAAAGGGATGACTCGAGTCCGACAATAACCGCGGTTCCGCACGCACGACATTAATCAACAACAATATTTGAACGATTAACGGAGAGGCCGTTCGCGACGAGAGGCTCATCTGCCGCACGCGGACAATACAACTTTTATGGTGCACCACGTGCGCCTACCTTTTCGTTGCCGGCTACTCTGCTTTACGACGACGGCTCACGGGCTCCTCGAGTCTGGTTCTTTAATTATCCAACAATACAATGTTCTAACTAAACTTGACTTTCCCTATCTAATAAAACCACGGCGGTATGCTCGTGCACGGGTCTATCGCTTATTAATCTGCGAGACTCTCGTAGCTACGGTTCGACACACGCGGTTGTATTTTTATGAGAGTGGCGCGAGGACTGCTCGAGCGCTCTTCTCTTTTCTTCCTCCAACTCAATACCAATCAGGACTCAATCAAGACTCAAAGTCGACTGTCTCAAGACTAAAAGTAGACTCTTCTTAATTCTCGCACGCTTAGCCGGGTCGCAAGGGCTTCGGACGTCCGGGGTGGGGGTCACGGCCTGTCATCGATCGAGTTCGTCGATCGTCGCTTTGTTTCGTGCCCTCCTTCCATCGATCTAACGTCGCTGTTTGCTTCTCCCCGCGCCTCGCTCTAATTCCGAGAATCCTGTAAGCGATAAACACGGCAGTCAAATGTTCTCGGGACTGTATGAGCTTTGACGGCGGGGAGCGATTCGGTTGCTACGCAAGTGTTTTGGGCGGCTCGGGTGCTCGAGCACCTTAGGCCCAGCGCGTTGATGCGAGCGCGTACCAGCGCCTCGTCACAATATATATGGTAATAAATGGAAATTTGTATTGTAAAATAAAACACCCCTAATTATACATTGTTTTTATATATATAAGATAATTATAAATGTATATGTACATAAAAAATCTTTTTATATGACATTTATATTTGAATTTATTTATTTTTGTGTATATATTTAGTAATAAATAGAAAATTTGCATTGTGAAATAAAATTCCCTTAATTACACACTGTTTATATATATATAATATATAAATTTATATTTACATATTTCTAATAAAAATTGTCGTTTGGTTGCGGTTGTGTGTGTGTGTGTGTGTGTGTTTATCAGAGGGGGGAAATGCTTTATGCACCGTAGGTTGCGCGTACAACCCGTGTGTTGGACTCACGCACTTGCTATACCAACTAAAACCCTAACCCCTTTCTCCTTTGACCATTTTCTCTACTCCTGCGGGACCGCCGCAAAGCATTTCTTCGCGAGAGTGGTCACAGCCGTAGCTCTTCCTCCAATGGTGCCGTTGGGCTCTTTGCTCTTCCCTCAGGCGACAGCGGCTATCATCGCTGTCTCTCTTCTTCTCCTCTTTTCTTCTTGGCGCAGCTTCTTCAACACCGCCGTCGCAAAGTTGCTAATCGCTGTCCAGTTCTCCTCTGTCATCATCATGAGTCCTACCAAGGTCTCCGGAGTTGGTGCTTCCGCTAGTACCTCCTCCATTTCCTCTCTTTCTACTCGGAATCGTGGGCACTGGAAGAATGCGTGTTCCGCGTCCTCCGGTACTCCACATCCACTTGGGCACTCCGCAGATTCATCGTGTTCGAACCTATTCAAATATGCTCGGAAGCAACCGTGGCCTGTGAGCATCTGCGTGAGGTAGTAATTGACCTCCCCGTGTTTGCGGTTCAGCCAATTCTGTACCTGAGGAATTAGGCGGTACGTCCATCTCCCCTTTCCGGATGCATCCCACTTCTGCTGCCAGCGTTGTATGCTGCGTTTCTCGATTGTGTCTCTGTGCTTGACTTGGAGTCCTGCCGGTGACTTCCTCTGGTGGTAAAGGGATCTTCGTTCTTCAGCCAGGTCCTCTATGGGTGGCATTCCCGCGAGCACGCACACTGCGTCTTCCGATACTGTGCGAAACGCACAGGAGACCCTTATGGCGCTGAGCCGGTAAACCGCTGCCGTCTTCCGTCGGTACTTTTCTGCCTTCAGTGCATTGCCCCAGATGGCAATACCGTAGGTCAGGACTGAAGTAACCACTGATGCCAGTAGTTTCCTTCTCGCCTGCCTCGGCCCGCCTATGTTTGGCATCAGTCGCGCTAACGCCGCTCTAACCTTTGTCGCCTTGCCAACGACGTACTCCACGTGCTCCTTGAAGCTGAGTCGTGCGTCGATCATCAGCCCCAGGTATTTTATACTGGGTTGCGAGGTAATTGTGTGATGCCCTACAGTCAGTTCGATCGTCTCTATCGCCTTCCTGCTGGAGATCAGCACAGCCTCTGTCTTGTGCTCAGCCAGTTTCAATCCTGCTGTGCCCATCCAGTGCTGAATTTGGTTGTATGTTTCTTCAAACATCCTGTTAGCTTCTTCGAGGTATTTCGCAACGATAACCACTGCTGCGTCATCGGCAAAAGCGACTATATCTACTTCTTGTGGCGGTGTTAGTTTCAACAAGCCGTCGTACATTATGTTCCACAGAAGTGGACCGTGCACCGAGCCTTGGGGTACACCCCCAGTGATTCTGTACTCTTGTGGTCCATCTTCTGTGTCATACTTCAGGCACCTGTTGTCAAGGTAGCTATTATCCTTTTCAGGTAGAGTGGCACGTTCAACTTATCTAGCGCAGAGCAGATGTTACTCCACCTGGCTGAATTAAAAGCGTTTTTGATGTCGAGGGCGACCACGAGGCAATACTTCTTTGCCCCCCCTTTCCATCTTTCTCCAGAGATAGCTTGTCTTGCTGTGTTAACCACGTGGCTTATGGCGTCTAGCGTCGATCTAGACTTACGGAAACCGTATTGGTTTGCCGCCAAGGAATTCCCGATAGCGGCCTCTACCCGATTGTGGACAATTCTCTCCAGGATTTTTCCTGCGGTGTCCAGCATGCACAACGGACGATATGACGATGGATCGTCCGGCGGTTTTTTGCTTTTTGGCAAGAGAACAAGTCTCTGCCATTTCCATGGGGCGGGGAATTTCCCTTCCCTGAGGCATGCGTTGTACACTTCTATGAACAACGCGGAAGTTTCTTTAACGGCTGCTTTGAGAGCGATGTTCGGGATGCCATCCATTCCCGGTGCCTTCTTGTTTCCAACTTTTTTGCTCGATCGGAGCAGCTCCTCCTGTGTAACAGGTGGGATAGCCCCGGTATCCTCAACTTCAACTTGATAGTTAAGTTCTTCTTGTTGGGGGAAGAGAGTTGACACTATCCTCCTCAGTTGGTCTGGGCAGGTAGGTTGCTGTCTTGACTGCCCTTTCAGGCAGGTCATGACTACCTTGTACGGCCTGCCCCATGGATCACCTTCGACTTCGCTGAGTAGCTCAATCCAGCTTTGCCTTTTGCTCTGCTTCATTGCCTTTGTCAGCGCAGTTCGTGACGTGCTTCGCCTCCAGTGCTTGGTAATAATTCTTACCCCTAGCCCGCTGAGCTAGCCTCCTCGTTCGGTTGCTCTCGCGTCGTAGCCCGGCAATCGCGTCATTCCACCAATACATGGGGGGGTGATGGTTTCCTTCCCGCCTTCTCGGCATCGTAGCATCGCAGGCCCTTGCTACCCTCTTCATCAGTTCTTGAGCTTTGCTCTCGGCGCTTTGGTTGTCGGTTGCAATTTCGCTTCTGTCCAGGGCCTCGCGAAACACGTTCATATCGAACATGTTCGCTTTCCAGCCGAGGACTTTTGGTCCACCTAACGTCCGTCGCTTGCACTGCTGCCTCGACGTTTCCCATGTGATAGCGCAATGGTCGCTATGCGTGTATATTTCCGATACCTGCCAGCGCGTATCGCCGTTAGCGAGGCCACCACTGACGAAGGTGAGGTCTATCACCGAGGAGGCATCTCCCTTGCAGTACGTTGGTACCTTGCCATCGTTGAGCAGGACTAGGTTCAGTATGGACAGTGCTTCCAAGAGTGCCTGGCCTCTTTTGTCCGTCTTTTTACTGCCCCAGTCCAGTGCCCAGGCATTAAAGTCACCAGCGATTGCATGTGGGATCCTATCCTTGGCTTCCTGTACAAGTCGGTCCAGACTTCCTTCAAAGTTCTCCAACGTCATGCTCGGTGGCATGTAGCTGCTGAAGATGTGTACGCCTTTTATTTTGGCCCTAACAAAGCCGTCTTCCAGTCTTTTCGAGATGTCCTGGAATGGGTACTCGCCGCAAGCCCAGACAGCGGCTTTGCCCACTTTATCCACTACCCAGGAGGGGTGGTCGAGGTTTCTATATGGCTCCGATATGATCGCCACATCAACCTTGTGCTCCCGCACGGTCTGCATCAGCAGATCCTGTGCCGCTTCACATTGATTGAGGTTCACCTGTAGCACCCTCATTCTCGTTTTCGGATGAGCGTCTGGTAGGCCTTCTTATATACTGGGCATTTGAAGCTTCCTGCAGCATGCTTGCATGCCTCGTTTTCCTCTTTTTCGCTACACAGAGCACAACGGGGCTCTGCAGCGCACTTTTCGGCTTTGTGGCCTTCGCCGCCACATTTAATGCAGCATTTCGATCTGTCCACCGTGCTTTTGCAACTGTTGGACAGATGCCCATAGTGCCAACACTTGAAGCACTTTGTCGGCCTCACTATCTCTCGGATTCGACAGACTGCCCAGCCAACTCGAACTTTCCCCATACTGGTAGCCTTTATTGCCACCGAGGCAGGTAGTGTCACCACTGCTGACAAGGTGCCACTGTATGCTTTCCGGATAGATTTGACAGCAACCACTCCCACCAAGCCGTTCTCGCCGAGGACGTCCTGGAGGGCTTCGCAGATCTCCTGCTTCGTTGTGTCTTCGGCAAGGTCTTTGATTTCAATCGAAGTGAGTTGCACCCTGCTTTTTATTGCAGCTTCATCGCCGAGGACCGTCTCGATAGCCGTAGAGAACTCGGCGGTTTTGTCTTGGCTTGCTTTATCGAAGACGAGGATGATGTCACCCCCCATCGTTCGACGTATTTTCGAGACGCTTTGTCCCACCTCCTTTAACTCATCGTCCTTCTTCATCCTGCTCAGGATCTCGGCGTAGCTGCGCTGTCCTTTCCGCTCGATGATCAGGGCATTAGGGAGTGCAGGCTCCTTGCGCTGTTTCCTTCGCCGTTTAGGTAGCACTTCCTTCCAGTCAGCATTGGCGGCCTTCTTGGTCAAGTTGACGTTGTCTTGACGTGCCTCCGGAGGGGGTTCCTCTCGTGCTTTCTTCTTTCTCTTGGGCTTCCGGACTTCTGCCGAAGGCGGAGTGCGCTTCTTCTTTTTCTCGTTTTCCGGGCGTTGCCGGGTTCGTGGCGTGGACACCACGTCTGCAAAAGTTTTCGGTGTCGTCTGTGTCGAGACAGCATTTTTTGGTGCCGGGGCAATGCCCGCCGCCGTCTTGTCTGCTTCTTTCTCGAGCCTGAGTACCCGGTTGTACGAAGTGTTCATGGAGCTGGCGAGCTTTCGGATTTCACCGTGGACGTTTGACTTGCCCTTGATGAAATCCAGGAGGCTAGTGATTTGGCAGCCTAGCCTACGGAGCTCCTCTCTCCACCTCTCTTCCTTTTCTTCACTTGTAGCATGGTGTGCCATGGGGGCCAAGTGGTCAACCTCCATGGTACTGCGGTCGTTCGATGACGACGCCTGGGAGCCCGCTCGCTCACTCCCTGGAAGCGCCGGTACTGGGGTTCCGTGCCCCTGCACCCTAATCGGTACATCCTTTAATGGACTTCCCATGGTGATTTGTTGGCGAGGTTTCTTCCCCGTGTCTGTTTGGTCCACGGGAGGTATTTTAATTGCCTCCTACCCTCTATATGTATACAGATACCTCCATCTACACAGAGATATCTCCATCTATATAGAGTATATCTCTATGCATATCCATATCCATATCTATACAGAGGGCCTCCCCCTATCCGCCACCTGGGGACGCGCCACGTTGGGGTTGCAGACCTCCCCCTGCGGTGTGTGTGTGTGTGTGTGTGTGTGTGTGTGTGTGTGTGTGTGTGTGTGTGTGTGTGTGTGTGTGTACCTATGATTATTGTAAATTGTATGTTTTTTATTGTTTTAAATAAATTTTAATATATGAAAAAGACTTGTTTCCTTTTCTGGATATTTTTCATCCTCTCGAACCACTTGTATTGATTCATGGTATTTTTCATTATCGTAAATTAATTTAAAAATAAATAAAAAGATTTTTCACAAGTTTACCAACAATTCCCCCCCCCCCCCCATGTATATCGCTTTTTTATGTTGATTTCAAAATAAATACAAAATTAAAGTATATTTTTGCATTCCTGCGTCAAATTTATTTAATATAATTATAAGCTTCAAGCTAAATATAATAAGCAGCGTTAGCACATGCGCCTCACAAGCTTATGTAGGATGGCGCATGTGTAGGTCTAAAAGCTAATCGCCGCGTTCGCTGGTACATAAGCTGATTGCGTAAGCGATCGAGGTCCTCGCGCATCGGAAAGCTAGAACACCGGGCCGCACGTCGCGTTAGCTTGTAGCGACGTGTGCCCGCCGCGCCGCCGCCGCCGAGAAGCTTGTAAAGGAAAGGCCAAGCTCACACACACACACACACACACACACACACACACACACACGCACGCACACACACACACACACACACGCACACGCACACGCGCACGCACACGCACACACACACACACACACACACACACACACACACGAGAGTAGTTGCTTGTGAGCGCGTGCATAGAAGCCAGCGGAGGCGTCCAATTTTTTTTAACAATTTGACATATATATATATTGCGAATAATAATAATAATCATATGGACGTACGTTGAAAGCATCCGTGGACATCGTTAATCTGCGGTCCAACGGGATGCGGTAAAGCAGTGTCTGTTCGTCGATGCTTACGAAATCTCACGGCCATGGGCGACGCCATCTTCGATCGCATTTCATTTTATCATGGTGACAATCTCGATCGTGATACGGCGAATTTAATGAAAAATTCTCTCCAGGAGAATTCATCAGTGGTGCGGAATATTCGTATAATCAAATTTCATGAGGGTCTACCACAATCTGAGGACTATTCAAGTGACAAAAATTTGAAAAAATTAATTATCATTGATGATCTAATACGTGAATCGTCGAATAATACAATAGTAGATCTTTTAACGAAAGGCAGTCATCATGAAAATATCAGTGTTATTTTTATAACTCAAAATATTTTTCATCAAGGACACGGACAGCGCGACATTTCATTGAACGCGAATTATATTGTTATATTCAAAAATCCTCGAGATCGTGCGTAAATACAACATCTAGCAAGACAAGTATATCCCGAAGATCCACGTTTCTTGGTAGAGGCCTATCACGATGCCACAACACAACCACATGAATATTCACTTTTGGATCTAAAGCAATCTACACAGGATATTTGTCGTTGTCGTACATCTATATTCCCTGATGATCCGCAAATGTATGTATACGTGCCGAAAAATAAACGAAGATTTCGTTAAAGGACACACGTATCAAATATAATGTAATGACGAATAATGCGTCAGTTGTGAGAACCTGTGTCTTGTGTAAACATCGCGTACATGAAATACGGGGGGAAGAGATTTGTAAGGCGGAAAGTATGACGGTAAAGAAGAGAATGTCAAGGAGTAGAGCGGGATTTACACGAACACCCATCGGTAAACGTGAAGCTGCTCTACTCAACGCTCTCTGTCATGCTAATAAAGAGCAACAGAGAGCTCTACTACGCACTGCCGATGAATCATTGGTCAGGTGTATATGCGAATGCGCGTTAAATGTTTTACAGGGAATAGTTATAATTAAATCAGGCGTAAGACATCGTTTGAAAAAATACAAAAAAATATTACGGCAACTTGTTCCACGGATCGAACAGCGTTAGAGTGGTGGTGACATACGCAACGGTGGCGCTGCCGAGCGTAAAAAACGAAAATACCATTGGAGAGCGAAAAAACGGCTCATGGTGCAGAAAGGGTATGGAGCATTTTTACCTCTTTTATTGGCACCAATTATCTCAACACTGTTTAGTAGAATATTTGGCGGCAACCGTAAAGAAAGTGATTGATCTTTAAGCGCCGACAATCATATGGACAATGGAGCACGCAAAGAAAATGGTTTTAGTACCGGCCGAGGAGAGTGGAGGACAATGGAAAGAACCGATAATCGGTGGTGGTGGTGGTGAAGATGCTCATACACCGACAGTCGGTCAAAAATCTGTACAGACACCGGGTGATGCTGTATCACAACTCCATGCCGAACTTGCCGATATTCTTCGCTCGAATAAGTATCGCGATGATGCAGAAAAATGGAAACAGTGTCTACAAGTATTACAACGATATTCATTTCTCGTTGAAGCACGACATGGTCGACTAGACCCAAGATTGCCTGGTGCATCTACTTTGTCGCGACCAACGGAAGAACGAGAAAATGAAGATTTTAATGAAGCGTCAATTATAAAGAATGTTCCAAAAATACATAGTCTTCGAGCCACTGCACTCGTGAATTGACTGAGAAACTCTCCAACAGCGTCTCAACGTATTACTTGGAATCGAGAGGGACGTGTCACTATAGACGGTATGCTTATACCAAATTCGAATATTCTCGATCTCGTTAATGATGCAATACGATCGAGAAAAGACTTTCGCGCTAACGGCCGGCGCCAGTTTATCAAGAGCCTTCGCGCAGGATCGGTACCACGGGAATTCATTGGAAACGAAACATTATGGTCAATGGGCGAGCAGAGTATCGGCGATAAACGAAAGCGTATCACGACCGATTTACACGAGGACCACGACGACGGAGATAACGCTACTATTCTACAACAACCGAAAAAACGACAAAGAAAAACGAGAAAAAATATCGAACTACCACGAGGTTTTCAACATTAGCTTTCACTGTGAATGAAATATACAATAGAGGTTGGCGCGTGTCACAAGTAAAAATGGATTTTAAAAAGATGTATTACGACCCTACTCATCCAGCAGGTTATGCTGGCGCACGACGTCTTCTCGATAATAAAAATAATCTAATTGATGTTTATGACTGGTTGACCCAGCAGGATACATACACCATTCATAAACCAGTACGGCGTCTCTTCCCACGACTTAGCTATAACGTTAACAATAGACATGACGTTTCGGAGGCCGATCCTGTGGATTTGCGCTCATTAAAAAGCCACAATGACAATGTCGCCTGTTGACTTAGGTCATTGACGTCTTAAGTAACTATACCTGGGTCGAACCACTACCGGACAAAACCGTTTACGAAGTCACAATAGCCTTCAAACGGATTTTCGAACGCAGCAAGGGACGCCTACCTGGCTGTCTACAAACCGATTAAGGAAAAGAATTTGTTGGCAAAGAACTACAACAATTTCTTCAAAAAAACGATATTCGCTTTAGAGTCACACGCAATCCTGACATAAATTAAGTGTGACTTGATCGCACACTCAAAGAAAGAATGTGGCGCTACTTTACACATCGAAATACTCGACGATACATCGCGTATTACAACAATTTGTAAATGCCTACAATCATGCAAAACACTCGTCAATTAAAATGCAACCGGCTGCAGTGACTTTAGACAATGCCAATAAGGCAATGGAGAATATGACAAATTCGTCAATGAAACAACGCAATAAGAGACGTTTCACAGCGGTTAAATACAAGTGCGGTGATTACGTTCGGATTAGTAGAACAAAAGGCACCTTCGATAAGGGTTACGAGCGTAATTGGAGTGAAGAAGTATTTAGAATTTCAAAAATTTTAAATCATCAATGAATACAAATCTACGAATTACGCGATCTCGAGGGCGAATTAATCGACGGTTTTTTCTACACTGAAAAAATAACATCTGTGCACGAGAAACGTGTTACGCCGAATCAAGAAGTTAAAACTGACCGTATCCTACGTACAAAAGGACGTGGTGCTAAGAAACAACTTTTCGTCAGCTGACTCGGCTATCCCTCGAAATTCAACTCGTGACAAATTCTACAAAAGACTGGACAACACCCGAAGGCACGTACCTGCACTTCATTCAAGGCATCGAACGTGAAGGACAAATCCCTGCATGCATCACTCGAGAACTACCTGAACAGCTTTTTGTATATAGTGATTTATGTGTGCCCTATACCGTGGGTGACACTCAGACCTCACTTTTACGTATAGTTAACCTAAACACATCTAATTATACATACGGCTCGACACAGGTGAAATATTTTTCACCGCCAAATTACATACCATTACTCAATAATTGTTTTCACATAATCGAGATAGATATAAGAGACCATCTTGGCAAACCGATCACATTCGAGTACGGGACGTTAACCCTTACGCTTCATTTTAAGCGTCTCTTCTAGGTGCGCTTCCGCCTTACACCAGTACGGTGGTCCATTATACAGCTTATTACGAAAATCAGATTAGTGGTGGTCGTATGAATAATGTTTTTGTCGGAGCGCCTTATCAACGAGGCCACGGTATTGGTCGATTTCTCGGTGGATTATTTCGGAGTGTATTACCATTGCTGGAAAAAGGAGCTGAAGCTGTGGGAGAAGAAGCTCTACGCACAGGTTTACATGTTCTTGAAGACGTGAGCGGTAATCATATACCATTCGAAGAATCACTAAAACGACGTGCCGCGAAATCACGAGACAACTTACAGCGCAAGGCAAACGTAAAAATAGCTCTACTTATAAAAGAATCCGGTTATAATACGGCGGTCAGCGCACGGAGTATGCAGTCGTTAACGGGTCGTGCACCTATGCGTACCGCAGCGCAGAGACACACCACGACGACGAGGAACACCGGAAAAAAAAGCGAAACATCACCACAGGACGAGCATTGAAGAAGAAGAAGAAGAAAAAGAAGCAAAAGACAAAAACCGACAAAGTAATGAAAAGACGAAAAGACATAAGGAAAAGAAAGCAGACAATAAGCGATATTTTCGGTAGTACTTTTAAAAAATGTCTTTTTTACACTCACACTCTTGCGAGTGTATGAAGTCGGAACTTGACTTATTTACCATACCACCAACACAGACATCCGTAGAAGCATCGCAAGGGCTAGACTACAAACCTGTGTCCTCACACTAAGACGATGGACCCATTGAATTTGTCATACCTGGCCACGGTGAGGAGTACCTGGATCTCGCACACACAATGATCTGCGTAAAACTCAGAGTGCTTGCCCACGCCGACTCTGCGTACAAAGTAGCGCCTATCAATAACTTTCTACACAGCCTCTTTAATCAAGTGGTGTATGTATTTCTTCATCAAAAACTCGTTGCACCACCTAATAACGCTTATGCCTATCGAGCGTATATTGGAACATTATTAAATTATGGTTCCGCTGCAAAACAGTCACATCTGACCACTGCTTTATGGTATGTCCGACGATCGAGGTATTTTTGAGATAATGCCCGGCTCGAAAACTAGCCCAACTAATAATGGTCAAGAGACAAGATCAATGGACATTAAAGCCAGAAAAACCCTCGATATGCTTGGACATTTACATTACGATGTATTCAATCAAGACAAATTTTTGATAAACGGTGTAGAAGTACGTCTACGACTTGTACGCTCAAAAGACGACTTTTCTCTTATGGAAGCACCAATACAAAGTGTCATGCATAAAGTGAAAATCAACCATGTAAGTCTACTTGTACGAAATGCAAAAATTAGTCCGGGTGTACTCATAGCACATGCTAAAACTTTAACTAAAACATGATGAGATATAAAGGTTGTGGCCGCAGTTAATGATATTGGATGAAGGTTTTGGCTATTGGCGACCAAATAAAAAAGAAGATAGCTGCTCTTCTGTTAAAACGTTTCGACCTTATTGTAGGTCCTCTTCAGTTATTATTCCTCATCTTACTTTGATCTTGTCTGGAACAATGTTACTATTTTGGCTGGATTGTCTGGCCATTTTGTCAGTGGGAGGTTGGTTAATTTAATAATAATAGAAAAACAAAACTATTTTGTTTATGTCTTGTATTGTAAAACTTATAAAACGATCTATGTGGCCAGGCAATCCGGCCGGTTAGTGGAAACAGTTCATAATAATAATAACTGGAGGAATAATAACTGAAGAGGACCTACAATAAGGTCGAAACGTTTTAACAGAAGAGCAGCTATCTTCTTTTTTATTTGGTCGCCAATAGCCAAAACCTTCATCCAATATCTTTAACTAAAACTACAGCAAAGTATCCCATAATACCAATGGAAGTGAAATCATTCACTATGCATAGTGGAATAATCGGTGATACTCTGGGTAATCTTATTCTTGGACAATTACCAAAACGAATAATACTCGGTTTTGTCTACAACAAGGCCTTCAATGCTGACAAAACCCTGAATCCCTTCAATTTCCAACATCACTCGATAAACTTTCTTTCGCCCTATGTGGACGGTCAACAGATACCTGGAAAACCGCTACAACCTGAGTTTGGGGGTAACGAAACTTGGGTTCAGAGTTACCATACACTCTCTTCCGGCACAGATATACACTTTGAAAACGATGGAATCGACATTTCACGCAGCGTCTTCGCTAAAGGCTATTGTCTATTTGCCTTTGACCTGACCTTCGATTTATCGGCAGGTTGTTACACACACTGGAATCTCGTGAAACACGGTAGTGTGAGAATCGAAGTACGCTTCGTCAAACCGCTAAGTAACACAATAAATTGCATTGTTTATGCCGAACACGATAATGTTATCGAGATAGACTCAGCTCGTCAAGTTATAACCGATTTTAGTGCCTGAACTACAAAATTATTTTCTCTCCCTCTCCCGCCCCGCCACTACGATGCATCACATGTGTCACGGAGATGGCACTTACAGCTCTTGAGCGTATTTAAGCCCCACTGACTGAGCGTATTCGACAACAGTTTATATGAAACCTCGAGCATGGACGCTATAGTGGATATTCAAGCCCTATACGGCAAGCACGGCGAATTCCTACCTAAGGAAGTTGCCGTGTTAACATTACAAGGTGATAATATCGGTCATTACGTTATCGATGCACCATACGACTTTGGTAGTTTACCCAAAGAAATCCGCGGCAGCAATAATCAACTAACGTGTTTTCATCATGGCATTGAGTGGGTTGACAGCGATACACCATTATGGAAAGTATACGTTAATCTGAGAAGCACGTACCGTTACGCACTTCGTATATACACACATGGTGCACAAAAAGCTGAAATTCTACCTAGTATACTGGGTCGAGACATTGTGAATCTAAAAGACTATGAAGGACCCAGCTTCAAGAATATGCCATCCTACGACACATGGTGTATTTATCACGGTGTTGCGAGGGAAGAAACCGCAAAATGTCCATTAAAAAATGTGGGAAAAATTAAACGTTTTCTTCAAACACAACTGTTCAACTCGAAAAATTCCATTTATCCGGAACCAGTTGGCGCAGTAGCTAAGAAAAATCGACCACTCGAAAACGTGAGAAAATCCCTTTACACCGAAATCTCAAGCGATAACAATCACCCAACGTCCGAACAGATGTATATAGACGAGGTCCCTGTAAGAGGTACCAACAGTGCCTCATCAAACACCTGCAACACCACGACACCTGCCGAGGACATAGTCACTCTTTACAGGACCAAGGAACTATCGCCACCACCGAGACCAAAATGCACACCAACACCTAATACACCCCGAAGCAGCTTAAATCACCACTACCACCATCAGCATCAACGGAGACGTCGCCCCCCTTCTGGATAGGAGAACCTATATAATGAACAGTCTGGAAGTACTAGAAGCACTGCAACACGTACGAGCCCAGACGCGAGGAGTCTTCCCAGCCGATCGTATCCCGAGTCGCTGGTCTAGACCCACCGCAATCGCCGCCAACACCGACGATCACACGAAACCAGGAACACACTGGGTTGCCTTCTACGTTGACATCAATGGTCGAGGTGTCTTTTTCATCAGCTACGGGATGCCACCGATCGTCAACAGACACCGTAACCGTCTACGTCGAAACACCACATCCTACATATGGAACACTAAACCACGACAATCGATCAAGTCCAAAGTGTGTGGAGATTATTGCATCATGTTTCTTGATTATATGTCTCGTGGCTTTAGCATTTCTGATTTTTCTTGGCTATTCTCGTCAAATAAAATGAAAAACGATAATATTGTGCGACGATATTACCGAAAATTAATACACGTAAACCGTTAAAAGTATTGTGTAAAAAAACAACGGCCTAGCGTACTTAAGGGGGTCCGGCATCCTGTATACAAACATGCACAGCCCGTTTCGGCTGCCATCTGTCAATAAATGAACAAATAAAAATTTACATCGTGTTGTTATTATTATTATTATTATTATTATTATTATTTCCCCACCATTACCACTACCACCTCCATCATCGTTACCCCACCTCCAACGCCTTCAAAAAGTATAAAAGCTAAAACCCATAGCTTGATCCAACACACTTGCGGACAAAACGTTGAAGATCCAACAACATCAAATAAAATGAAAGTCATCAACGGTATACTCGTCATCGGCTGTGGTAAAGATCCATGGGAACTCACCGAAGAGGAACTCGAATATATTCCTAAACCTCTACTACTGAGGTACTCGGGTGATTCCATTCATTACATTTGGAATAAACTACCACAACATATTCTGAATGATCCCAAAATGGAATCGTATCGACTCTGCAAAGTACACTGGACTTTACCGGATCTTTATTCACCACTCGAAGCATATCCACCTACCAAAAAGGACTGTACCGACTGCCAGATACGATAAAATTTCGGAGGTCACTGTACCAATATAAAACCACCTTCACCACCACCACCACCACCAGCAATACCACCGAAGACTTCTTCAACCATTACAAAATCCACAACGAAAAATATTAAAAAACAATAAAAATATATATTTTGTCAATAAATTTTTTTCTTTTCGATAATTTGGTCTTTTTTATTTTTACGATATTAGAACTAAGCAACCTTACCGACTACAGGCGAACGATCATATTGAAGATATTGACATCATCAACCGTCGAACAAAATTGTTTTACCGACTGCCGAATGATTGATATTTTCCCCCTCGACGAACATCATTTTTCTAACCCTCTGATTGGCTCCCTATATCCACACACACCCCACTCCCCCGTGAAACCAAGCATGGGACGAGGGGTGGGGAATATTCTCCGAATTTCCATTGGTTCCCATCTGCCATTCACCCCACTCCGCCTAGAGAACAGACATGGGGCGAGGGTGGGAGAGATTCTCTGCCCTCTGATTGACTCCCTATATCCCCCAGACACCCCCTCGATACCCACCCGATAGGGGGAGGGGTGGGGTTCGTCGTCTCCCTATACCTGTACCTTACTACTTACATTCAGCTAAAAAATATATTACATTCAGCTGAAAATTTTAACTGAAAAGATCAACTAACTGAACATTCAACTACACATTCATTAAATTGGTAAGTATACACTGAGTATTGATGTCTAGGAATGTATATTGATGTTCAAGAGTGAACTCTGATTTTTTTTGCTTAAGCTTGTGGGAAAAAAATGGCTCAAACAAATGAGGGGTGTAGTACCATTGACAATACAGATTTGTTTGAAGATTGACAATTATATAATTTTCTCTTGGTTCACTTACGAACTAATGTTATTCGTTATAAATCTTTTATTCCAGTTCGATATTCAAAGATAATAGACCGAATAATAAGTGTAGTCATAATGTTTCCTGTACTTAATCTAAAAATACATGGGGTAGAAGTACCGGTTGTGGCCACCTTAAGCGCTTTCACACACTGCATTCAATTGAATTCGGACTAATAAATGATCAAATGTTTTCGCAGTTATACCTTGCCCGTCGTCAATAGTTATAATTTTAATCCTAAACAATATAATTACCTTATGTATATATGAGAAAAGAGAAAAATAATCGAGAAGATGGAATGTGCCAATGCCCCAGTTGTGGCCACACTTGTACCGGTTCCGGCCACCTAATGTCCCAGTTGCGGCCATATATCTTCGAAATGATCTTAACAGACATCATTTATTGGGAAAAAATAATTAAAAAAATTCAAAATAAATGTTTTTATATTTTTGTAGGTACAGCAATGTCATTTTACGTTGCTTCACGTTGGAGAGGGTAACTGCGCTTACGCTTCATTTGCTTTTGCCCTCGTAGTGCGCTTTCTCGTCGAAGGCGGCGGCTTTTCGGTGGGTTTCTTCGCAGGCGGCGGTGGCTTCTGTATGACCTCTCTCGCAGGTTTTGATTTTTTCGGTGGTACACCAGCCTCGGTGGTTGAATCCTGCATAGCTTCTTGCTCACGTGTCTTGTTCAAATATTCAGCCTTTTTCTGGGACAATTCTGGGTGCCTTTTCATGAAAGACTCAAACCATCTTCGTCCGGGGAGATTATTCTTAAACGGAGTTTGAAGATTCTCAGCTTCCACCAATTGCTTCACAGAGTGCAGCAAGCACTCTTTATCGATGGGAAATCCCATTCGGCTAGTCTCAATCAGCCAGTCGCATAGTTTCTTTTCCACGTATGAGCCAAGAACTGGGAGAGGGCCTACGTGCCCTGATGTTTCTGGTGCAGATCCTTTGATTTTTCGCCTTAATGTTGTACGTGGAACACCAAACGTCCTGCTAGCCTGCAAAACAGGAGTGCCACTGCGTATGGCATCCAAAGCATTTTTCACTCGCTGCGGAGAGTATGAGAATAACTTTTTTCCTTTCGCTGGCTTCTTCGATGCAGATTTCTTCTTCGGTGCCATAACCTAGAAACAAAACTATATTTTTATTTAAACTGCAAATAGTTACAAAATACTCAGATATTGATTAATGCACATGAATTCTGCCATGGAATAAAAGGTTATAATGACATGGCCACAACTGGTACAATACCGTAATTCAATGTACCAGTTTTGGCCACAGTATATTTGTGTAAATATATTCACAATTCATTATCCATAAAGCGTTACACAGACCAGAAAAACATTAAAAACTAAAACATGTCATTGCCGAAACCAATCACGCAATTATATAACCTAAAAATAGTTTTTTCCTTACCTCCGATTCTTGTCGATTGTCGTAAGGATTTGAGTTTCTCACATTGGCGCACGACGATCCTGCACTTCGGCGTATGTTTTTTCCTTCAACGTGGATGTTCTCGCGTAATTCCGACGATATTTATTGCTGGAATACTCGAGGACTTCGAAAATGTTCGTTGCGTACAGTCGCTGCAACTTCTAAGACAAGAAAATCACTAAAAACTAGGGGAGGTGGCCACAACCGGTACAGTGGCCACAACCGGTACTTCTACCCTATCTTGACATTACTAGAGTTACAATCACAAGAAGAAATTGACATTGCTCTCAATCTTTCAGATACTGATCACAGTCATATTGTAATGAATGAATATGAGATCCCGTTAAACATTAAATTAACTAGTTTCGCATGTCATTGTATTGAAGTAGCAATCGATTCATCTTTTGATAATTTGAAAGAACGTGTGAACGCTGATAAACCAATGAGCTTATCATACTTCACTGATGAGGAATTTCATATGATAAATGTAATATTTTACCCTCAAATGGAAAATATATCAAAAATGGGGCTAGATTCAGATAATCTCACACTATCTGAAATTGCGTCAGAATTTCATTTTTAACTGAAGGAAACTGAAAAGTTAGATGACACCTACTTTTATTTACATCTATGGAACTCTAGTGATGGATACGAACAAAAATATTTGATTCCTTTTAAACTTATGGATGTAATGAGACGTGTTTTCAAAGTTTTATCCCTTGACATTAATGGCAATTATGAAATTCATAAATTTGTTAGGCTACAGATCCCGTCGATCGAGATGGAGATTCAAATTGGCAAAGTTGTCAACAGTCGATCTTGTTTGATGGAAACCGTTGAATTTGAACCCCAGATACCCTTTTATCAAGAACTAACCAATAGTGTAGTTGATTTGTTACGTAGATCAATGGGTGACATTAAAGATATTAATGATATTTGAGATGTTAATGATGTTTTAGCTCCATTAAGAACTCGTATGATGACTACAAATCCTAGAAGCTTATCATTATTAACGGATGATGAATTTGATATGATTTGTGAAACATGGGGTGGATGGTTATCCGTTAAATGTTAAAATATTAATGTAATACGATCTTTTTGTTTTCTCCAGATTTACATCCAACTGCTGTGCTAACAACGGTTTAGTTTTTTTCAACGTTCCACAGCAAACAGATTGACTATGTTCAGAACAAAGAGTTTGTAACAAAACCTCAAATCAATCACCCATGTTATGGATATCGAGGCCTTTCATTGTAATCATGAAATTTCATATAAAGAATTAGCTATTATAAATTGCCAAGTGAAGGAGATTTTTCAAAAAAGTTTTAAACTAGGTATGACATTTGCAGATTTACAAGAAAAAGATAAGAAAACCAGTAGATATATTTTCGTAAACGTACATGACATCCTGTTTAAAGATTTTGATTTAAATGAACTTGAACAATGGGAAATTGATTATACAATTCGTAATTATTTGAAGGATGATCTTCCACCTAATGTAAAACCATTTGCTGCTTACAAAGGTGGAAATATTGAAAAACAGCTCTTACGTTCAAATTGTATAAAATGGTTTAATCTTGAAAAACTGTTCTGCCCTAAAGTTGAAATTTTGCTACAACGTGGATATTCATTTAAAAATGTAAAATGTAATCTTCAGAAACGAAAAATCTCTAAGTATACACGAAAAGTCTTGCATTGTGCTGCAGAAGAAGTCCAATTATTTGACAAGTTTTTACAAAAATGGAAAAAAGAGAGGGTATCTGAATCTGAACAATAAAAAAACAATTATAGCAAGACCGCTCGATATCTATAACGTGGTGATTGATTTGAGGTGTCGCCAACCGATTCATGGATTATTATGAAAAAAATTTCTGTAATTTAGAATAAATCTGTTAAAAATAAACATGTAATATATATCTGTACAATAAACAAGAAATACCGTGGCGCATGCTTCGATTTTGATCCATAGATTATGTGAATGTATTTTATATGATAATGATAAATATAAAATAAATCGTGAAACAGTTGATAAGATTCAGTGCTGCATGAGCGGCTGTGATATTATTATTTTTTTTTATGTTGTGAAATTATGATTTGGAACAATTTTAATAAAGCAAAATTATCTTTTAAATCCTATTGAAAAGGCATCAATTTAATTTTTGAGGATAAAATTTAGTAAGAAAATAATACTGTGTTCTCACGTAGATAGATATACTTAAAAAAGCGTGTTTAAAAAAAATTGCTACTGGCGTGACGCAACACGTGACTTTCTCATCTCGATTGCTGCTGGCATCATGTTACTATCCTGAAGATAGTTTGTGAAATTAGGTTGTGAAGTTAGTTTGTGATGTTCGTTTGTTTGTTTTTGTAATTGCATGAATCTGAGACAATAGATTGTTTTTTCACTTAAAAATGTTTTTTAACTTTTAATTTACCTGTTTTTCAATTTTTATTTAAATTTTTTATTGTTTTCCAATTTTTATTTTTATTGCTTTTATTAGGTTGCTTCATAAATACCATTTAGACACTATGAGGAAACATTTGTTACTAGCGTGAAATTTTTAATGTGAATTTATTGGGGCATAGTGACTAACTACATAAATAGAACTTTAAGAACTTCGTTCGTTAATTGTAATCTACATTTCGCGCTATAATTTGTTAAGAACGCATTTTTTAATTCAAATTCAAAGTACGACCGGCCTTCTCATGGACGAGCGCGCTATGATCGCGCCTTCACGCCACATCTCTCTTTTTTTTGTTTGTTGGTGTTATTGTTAGCACTACGATAGTTTGACAAGTCGGTTTGCATTTGTTATTCATATACCAAAGGTTTCGCATATTATGGCGTATATGAGGCCGCCGCAGGATTTAGAATTCATATGAAATGCTATGCGAGTGATAAAAACTATGGATGTATCGGTGTTTATAGTCTAACATCATGAGTGTTAACTTGACCTCAAATCTTTTCTGTCCATGCACATTTCTATATACAATATTTCATGTGAATATTTATAGTGTATTTCTTACTGAAAACTACTCAAGATCATTGATAGCAGTCTTTTTTTAGTAGACCTGTAAGGCAATCTATATTTCACAATAGAAATTTCTGATTGAGGATGGTTTCAGAAATGTCATGTCAGTAACTAAAAAGACAACAAAGTCTTTACTATATTGAATCATTTGCTGTTCACTGCTTATTGAATCATAAGCATCAAAAATGAATTGTTAGGAAAATAAGAAAGTGTCGATCAGAAATATACAGACTTATGAGTTCAATCATATTTAATATCTATTCATTTATTGTATTTGATAATAACAACTTAGTGATTACGTCTCTTGTTTTGGATTTCTGCCGCAAGGCAATAACGGCTTCGAGCCATGCTCCTTGTATATCTACTTGGCTCTTACTCACTATATCTGCGCTTGCGCACCGCACGCACTCACGTTTCCGCTGCTGACGGATAAACTCACATTCTAATGTATCAACACACCTCCTTGAGTTCATGCGTCTGCATACATATGTACATCTTCCTTTGGTTATACAATTTTACATCGAATTACTAATTTAAACTTACAGAAATTTCCAATAAGCCTAAATTGACACTTTTTGTACGAGCTAAATTATTTTCAACAGGGTTCTGAAAGTCTCAAATTTAACTCGTCCTAGTGCCTCCGTTAACACATCCGCTATATTATTTTCTGAGTACTTTCATAATCTCAATAGTCTTATTTTCTAAACATTCGTTGACAAAATGATAGTGAATTTCTATATATTTTGAGTTTTTTGTCAAGTTCTCAAATTTTGCAATAGCGATATTTCCAGAGTTGTCCTCGTTTATTTTAATTGGTTTTTTGATTTTCAATTTAAAATGTTTTAGTAAATTTAGAATCACTTTAATTTCACTGACTGTTTCAGATAGTGCAATGTACTCAGCGGTGGTTGACGATCTTGTCACACTGCCCTGTTTTCTAGATTTCCAATAAATCACGTTTCCAAAAAACCTTACAATAAATCCTGTTGTTGATTTTTTGTCTACTCTATCTCCTGCCCAGTCGGCATCAACTTAACAGTCTAATATTTCAGCATTTTCGTTTCTTTCATACGTTAACCATGTCTCTCGTTAAATACAAATATTTCAAGACTCTCAGTCCATATTTATAGTGTGTCTCGTCATAACTATTTTGAAAACGACTGAGATAATTGACACCGTAACTTACATCCAGTCTAGTTCCTGTACTTATGTACAGCAATACTCCTATTGAATTTCTAAATTTAATATCACTTGATGCTGCCTGTGCTGGCTCTAAACTTAAGTTTTGTTCCATCGCTGTACAATATAGTTTTGCATCTGTACTGTTGAATCTTCTTGCAACAGATTCTATATAAGTACTTTGGTCCGAAGTCATAATAGGGTAGAAGTACCGGTTGTGGCCACTGTACCGGTTGTGGCCACCTCCCCTAGTTTTTAGTGATTTTCTTGTCTTAGAAGTTGCAGCGACTGTACGCAACGAACATTTTCGAAGTCCTCGAGTATTCCAGCAATAAATATCGTCGGAATTACGCGAGAACATCCACGTTGAAGGAAAAAACATACGCCGAAGTGCAGGATCGTCGTGCGCCAATGTGAGAAACTCAAATCCTTACGACAATCGACAAGAATCGGAGGTAAGGAAAAAACTATTTTTAGGTTATATAATTGCGTGATTGGTTTCGGCAATGACATGTTTTAGTTTTTAATGTTTTTCTGGTCTGTGTAACGCTTTATGGATAATGAATTGTGAATATATTTATACAAATATACTGTGGCCAAAACTGGTACATTGAATTACGGTATTGTACCAGTTGTGGCCATGTCATTATAACCTTTTATTCCATGGCAGAATTCATGTGCATTAATCAATATCTGAGTATTTTGTAACTATTTGCAGTTTAAATAAAAATATAGTTTTGTTTCTAGGTTATGGCACCGAAGAAGAAATCTGCATCGAAGAAGCCAGCGAAAGGAAAAAAGTTATTCTCATACTCTCCGCAGCGAGTGAAAAATGCTTTGGATGCCATACGCAGTGGCACTCCTGTTTTGCAGGCTAGCAGGACGTTTGGTGTTCCACATACAACATTAAGGCGAAAAATCAAAGGATCTGCACCAGAAACATCAGGGCACGTAGGCCCTCTCCCAGTTCTTGGCTCATACGTGGAAAAGAAACTATGCGACTGGCTGATTGAGACTAGCCGAATGGGATTTCCCATCGATAAAGAGTGCTTGCTGCACTCTGTGAAGCAATTGGTGGAAGCTGAGAATCTTCAAACTCCGTTTAAGAATAATCTCCCCGGACGAAGATGGTTTGAGTCTTTCATGAAAAGGCACCCAGAATTGTCCCAGAAAAAGGCTGAATATTTGAACAAGACACGTGAGCAAGAAGCTATGCAGGATTCAACCACCGAGGCTGGTGTACCACCGAAAAAATCAAAACCTGCGAGAAAGGTCATACAGAAGCCACCGCCGCCTGCGAAGAAACCCACCGAAAAGCCGCCGCCTTCGACGAGAAAGCGCACTACGAGGGCAAAAGCAAATGAAGCGTAAGCGCAGTTACCCTCTCCAACGTGAAGCAACGTAAAATGACATTGCTGTACCTACAAAAATATAAAAACATTTATTTTGAATTTTTTTAATTATTTTTTCCCAATAAATGATGTCTGTTAAGATCATTTCGAAGATATATGGCCGCAACTGGGACATTAGGTGGCCGGAACCGGTACAAGTGTGGCCACAACTGGGGCATTGGCACATTCCATCTTCTCGATTATTTTTCTCTTTTCTCATATATACATAAGGTAATTATATTGTTTAGGATTAAAATTATAACCATTGACGACGGGCAAGGTATAACTGCGAAAACATTTGATCATTTATTAGTCCGAATTCAATTGAATGCAGTGTGTGAAAGCGCTTCAGGTGGCCACAACCGGTACTTCTACCCTACCTTTTTTACTGTCATAATTGATATTTATTTCCAGATAAGTTTTTATCTCACCGAGATCTTTCATGGCAAATCGGTTCGACAACTTCTTTTTAATTTTGTCGATCGCTTCGAGGTTTTTTCCTCAGATCAATAGATCATCGACGAATAGTATTACAAATACTGTCTCATCCTTCTCACACTTTGTGTACAAACAATAGTCACCTTCGCTTCTGTTAAATCCTAGTTCTGTTACATACGCATCAAAACACTCATACCACGCTCTCGGACTTTCGCGCAATCCATACAATGCTTTTTCCAATTTACAGACCATATCGGTACCATCGTTATATCCTAGAGGTTCACACCTTGGATTTCACGTTTGCATTTAGAAACGCCGTTTCTACATCCATCTGTACAATTTTAAGTTCACACTGACAGCAATATGATAATAATAGTTTTAGCGTCTGCATTTTCGCTTCTGGCGAATACACATCTTCCAGTATTTCAGTCTGTTGGAAACCGCGTACAACTAATCTAGCTTTTTTCCTATTGTCCGACTTACTCGTAAATACCCACTCCAGATCTAATGCCTTTTGATTTTTTGGTTTTTCGACTTGTTTCCAAGTTTTGTTCTTATAGAGACAATTAATTTCGCGATCCATTGCCTCTTTCCATAAATCATTATCTTCGCTATTTAAAGCTTCTTCGTATGTTAATGGACTATCTGCACTAACAGTGTTCACGTAAATACAATAGTTTGTGCTCAACGAATATTCTCCATATCTTTCTAGTTTTTTCCTGTCGCGAGTTGACCTTCTATCATCTGTCTAGTCATCATTCGAATCGATCAATTTGATACTCAATTTTTTAGTTTTCTTATTTTCCAAATTTTTTTTTCTTTTTTTTTCGTTATCTACTACTTGTTCTTTCATTTGGCTCGACACCGATCTTTCGTCCATACTCTCTTCAGAATCATCGTCGCTCTCTTTATCACCCTTAAACCCTACCAGGTTTTGCTCGTTTTGAACAATATCAACGTGTCTAGCTACAGTTACTTTATTATTTAACAAAACTCTATAGCCAATGTTATCGAAACCTACGAGTATGCCGAGATCAGCCTTTCTGTCCCACTTTGAGTTTCGTTTTACTTCAGGTACTCTTACAAATACTTTACTCCCGTATAGTCTTAAATTACTAATATTTGGTTTCTTCCCAAATAATATCTCAAACGGAGTTTTATTTCCGACCGTGTTTGCTATCGTTCTGTTTTTCAGGTACACTGTCGTTTTTACTACTTCTGGCCAATATTTCCTATCCAATTTTGAATCCTGTAATAGACATCTAGCTGAGTCCATCACGGTCCTGTTGTACCGCTCAGCCGTCCCATTTAACTCATGCACGTACGGTGGGCACGGTTCGATAGAGATCCCTTTATGAGACGCTATACTTTCTATTTCTTTATTCAAGTACTCGCACCCGTTATCACATCTCAACCTTTTGATTTTTTTATCAGTTAAATTCTCGACTTTATTAATATAATCTCTTAAACAATTGTGTACAGCTGGTTCCGATTTTATACTGTAAGCCATCGCGCATTCACTATAATCGTCGATCGGTCGCAAAAAATATTGTGATCCGTCAAACCCAGTAGTCTTGTGAGGCCCATTTGAATCACTATGGATTAATTCCAAAATTTCCTTTGACCTACTTCTCGTATTTTGAAACGATAAATTGTGCATTTTATTCTGTATACACGTTCCGCATTTCAAATGTATAGATTTCAAATCTTCCGGTAATCCATCGACTAGTTTTTCTTTGCACATAGTATTAAGATATTTGAAATTTGCGTGACCGAAGATCCTGTGAAGTTTTTCTTTGTGGGTCATTTTTTCTACGTTTCCCGTAGTAATCTATTTATTTATTGTATTTAATAATAAGAACTTAGTGATTACGTCTCTTGTTTTGGATTTCTGCCGCAAGGCAATAACGGCTCCGAGCCATGCTCCTTGTATATCTACTTAGCTCTTACTCACTATATCCGCGCTTGCGCACCACACGCACTCACGTTTCCGCTGCTGACGGATGTACTCACATTCTAATGTATCAACATAAATAACATATTTTATTTTTATTTTTTCACATTTCAGGTAAAGTACCAGAAATACTGAAGATTTTGGATTGGGTTTCAATACCAAAACTAGGATTTAGATGCAGAAAGTGGACACCACATTTCTTTGCGGTCCACAGATTTTTTTCAAAAGTTATTGTCTTTTCAGCGGCACCTACAGACGCCAGACAGACAGACAGCCGGACGAAGAGAAATGAATGAATGTGTTTTTTGGCATCTAGGACACCCGAAACTTGTATTTCCATTAAAATCTTGAAGTCGAATTTTTTTTGGATTGCAATACTTTCTCTTTTACATCTTTTTTTCACCATTCAACCAACCGTATCACTCATCCACCTTCTCTTATCCAAATCATGTGACAGCCTCCAAACCCTTCACCCCCAGGACCACCTCACCGCCGCCTGGCAATACAAACTCTAAACCTCCAACACCCCGACCGCCGAGCCGCCCCGTGGCACAAATTCTAAACTGTCAACACCTCAATCGTCACACTGACCGTGGTACCGATGCCAACCACGGGGACCCGCCATCATCACATTGCACGACGTGACCATCATTACCCCCCACCACATCACTCACGTCACAGCATCAAAACCTCAACGGCGCGTGTGATCCAGATTGCCCTAGCTACCACACCCCAAGGACACACCGCGCTATCACATTTAACCACAAAACTGCATCACACCACGCGATCCAGATTGCCCCGGGTGACACACCCAAAGACACACCGCGTTATCATATTAAACCGCAACACTGTATCACAGCATCAAAGCCTCGACAGCCCGAACCGTCCAACCGCCCCGCGGCCCGAGGGCCCACCAAGCTCAAAATCCTGATTGGCTAGGCGGTGACCCACATTACCCCAAAATTCAAATAGTCAAGCGATGATCCTCATTACCCCCCAACAATCAAAGCCTCAAGAGCCTGACGGCCGACGTGGCAAAAAAAAAACGAGCGACGGCCGACGGCAAAGCGAGCAACCGTGGTGACCCCCATTGCCTACCTGGATCCAGAATCGGCATTGCCCTCCTACTGACGTACATTTGAATTTTTCATAGTAAACCACAATAAATGAAAAAAAATCTATATTAGTAAACATCCCGGAATCAAAATGGAAGCCAAAGTTTGACAGCATCACATGTTTGGTAAGATATAAAAGATTCTGGAACTCACATACGGTAAACTCGAATGTACGTCCATTTTTTAGCGTTCTCTGCATAATCCACGAGCGTCGAAACATTTGTTGCACGAAAGAAATCCACACAAAACCAAAACTACGTTCACGTAGTCTTTTCGCAGTCACAGTCGGTCAAGAAGAGCGCGAGGGAAGTTGCCCGATTGAGAAACAGGTGTGCGCCGATGTCATCTTCCAAAAAATAGAAAGTGAAATAAACAATGACGTTTATATTTGTGTGTGTTCCAATAGAGAAAATTCCATCGTCCAACTCACACACAACACGATTGGTCGAGTTCAAATTTAGCATCCAAGTAGAGTCATAACCCCTTGTGATTTCTGATAAAATAATGCCTACACACAGACTGTATTTAGCTAAGTAGTTATTCATAACTGTGGATACGCTTTGTAATGGGGTCTAGAATTTATACCAAATCGGTATAATGGGTAGGGTTTTACGCTATTTTTAATTTTCCGAACAATTTACAATTTCACTTTGCCTTCCACAAAAGGACAGTAAGACAAGACTTTGTACAATCAAAATGAGATCAACGGTTTTTTTTTTCATTCTACAATTTTTATTAGTAATTACGCAAAATACGAACATTCCATTGCTCATAACGTTTGAACGGCGCAATGTATCGAGCTGAAGTTGTGTCCACAATTGGTGTATCCCCTTTTTAGTTACTGTGAATTCTTTGAAAAACCATCCACGGATACATATAAAGTAGCAAAATAGAACTTTGAAGTCGCTTTCTCATTATTTTTCGCTTTCTACTAAGCTTCTTTTCTTGAGATACTTAAACTAGTCATACTTCCGAATAAAGGTAGCTTTTAATTTCGCGTGTACTTGAAAAATGATGTATATGACTAACTTATTTGTCGACTTTCGCAAAGTAGGGAAACCTACTTTTGTAATTCATTACTCTACAACATCTCATTAATGGATAGGACTGCGAATGTAGACGTACTTGACCCAGATTTTTATACACCAACGGTGTTTTTTGGGAGATTTGTTTGCTTTCTGCACAAAATTGACCATGTTGATTTCGGAATAGTCATTTCCTAACTTAACATATGATTGTTAATCACTAATACTTGTAAAGACCATATGAATGATTATTGAAAAATAAGCTAATAGTAACGACAATCCCACTGTCACCGGCTCTCTAGTTGGTCAACCGAATCTCACCCTCCCCCACCTTCGCTAAAACTAGTAACTCTCAATCCGTCGCTGAGGAAAGACGTGCTCTCTCACTATGCGGAATCATTTTAATTCTCAACTCTCAAAGTATTCTCATTGCTTTCTCTTAGATTTTAATCAAAGTGTGCTCAATGTGCTAATAGAATAACAAGGACATTTCTCAAGTGTACTCGCATCATATCAATCAATAATATCGTGTAATTCGGAGTTCTCATGTGGCCTCGTGGCGATACGGTGCTCGTGGCCATTATCTCATCGCGTGGATACTCACGGGAAGAATTCATATAATTCTGTTCCGTTCTCAAGTGTGAACTCGGTAAACATCTCATAACTTTAACTGCTCAAATCTTGTAAATAGTGTTAAATATCATCAATAAATCATTTATATTGTTTTCCCAATTTTATTAAAAGAAACCTTGGCGAACTTTTATTTAAAACCCGCATCACCTTTAATTAGACGAACTAAAAACGCAATTCTCAATAATATAATTATTTTCAATTAACAAACTATTTGATAAGAGATTATTCGTACAAACATAATAGTAATATTAGTTTCGATGGATATTTTAAAAGATATGATTTTTTGAAAATAATGGTCGTCGCCATGTTGTGTGTGATAACGACGACCACTGGATGGCTCTTTCGATATCGCGATGGAAGAAAAATGATATATGTTAGAATCACGGGTTCCTTGGAACCTGATTTTGGTTACAATCGGCGGACCGTCAAAAACAATGTAATATGCATGTACATATTTATGGGCTATATATTTTTAGAATTGTAGAAAAGTTTTGAAAAGTGACCGAAACGAAGTCTGTTTGACTGTAAGAGTGTTGTCGCGTAACTTAAATGAAGTCACTATGTTCTAGTCAGATCTACTTAGAGTGATGAAAATATAAAATATGGGGTTGTTTCTTTAACTGGAGGGGATGAAGCGGTCATATCGGACCATGCGTGAATATTGAGTAGTTAAATTTAGGTGAATTTCAAGACTAGTTACGATGCTCTAGGTATATTGTATGCAGAATTATAAAAATATTGAATGAGGGATTGTTTTTTACCGTTAGGAGTTGGAACTGGAAAATCGGTTCTAACGGAAATGTTGAATCGATAAATCAAGAACAATTTTCAGAGTAAAAAGGGGTTTTTTATCTTCGTTTTGAGTGAAGATATTTATAAAATATTATGAAAAAGCGTTTTTGACCCTAGGTGGTTGTTTCGTCTGAAGGTGTAGGATGATTCGATTGAAACTAGTTTTAATCGAGAGCCGATAAATAGCCGATAAATCTCATATGCTTTTTCACCATACCTGCGCGGAAAGTTCGAATTCCCGTCCTAGGGGTTTGACGTAATTCGAACTTTCCGCTGCAGATGTGGTGAAAAATAGTATACGCCACTCGGGAGTGAAAGTAGCCTATCCCCAACTTCGGCTCGGGTCGTAAGCTTGAGACCCGAGTTGTTGTCGTGTTGTTCAATCTGGCGTAAATGTACTTGTTTAAAGCCGCTCACGCGTCAGGGAATCGTGGGATAAAAGTATCGCTACCCTGGTAAAAATAATTGATAGTAATCGATTCCAAAAAATACTATCATTGAGAATACGCAGTTTGGTTGGTAAGTTTACGAAGTACTATCATAAATTAACGATCGAAATCCTATATATTTCTATCATATACTATAATATTATCATAAATGATTTGATATTCGTATCAAATTTAATAATAAGAGTATACGACACTACGTATGCACCCATGGGGTAATATTCCAAACGTAAAAAAAATCGATCGATAATCATGATTTGTTTTCGGTCATCGATCCTTGTAGTGAACGCCGCTCAAGCTGCTTAACTGTTATGTTCTCTGATGTCCCGCCAAACTATTCCATCCAAATTCGTTCTCATAAAATAAGACGTATCAACGATGTATAAGCCATTTCGCGAAGTCATGAATACCAAGGCAAACTGGGCAACTTTTTAGCACGTTTCTCACTAGATTATTTATGTTAAGACTCTAAAAATGCTTTACGCGGACATTTCTTACCGAAAGTTTGATTTGGTTCGCAATTGAATACCTTGCTATCGCAGACAGAAATCTACTAAGCAATCAACTACAGCAAAGATGCTAATAAGAGCATTTTTTTCGAATAATAGAGGTTGAAGAATTCATTAAAAACGCAGTTTTGAAAAAATTTTGTCAAGTTTTCGGAGAACGTAATTTTCCGTCTTGACGTTCATTAACGTTTTTAAATGGATATAATTTATCAATTAATTTCTTTTAATGTATATAATGCATATAATTTATCACTTTTTCATATTAGAAGAAAATAATAGAATACTGTTTCATTTACATCAACGGGTTGTACGATAAATTATGATAATTCTTTCAGTCTGAATTATCCGATTTATTCCGATATACTTTCTATAATTGTAAAACGATACAAAGTTATGGGATTGCTGTGTGTATGACTCTTTGATGGCATATGATTCATGTTAAATCATCGATTTACGATGTAACACGATTCATCACAAACGGATAAAAATGTATAAGTAACGAGACGTAAGTTCAATATAAAATATTATAAATCCGTTGGCGAACGATTCTTACTGATAACGTATCTATCGTATTGAACCCATAGAGAACGAAAACGGAAACGAAAGGAAACTAATAACAACGATTCAATTACTGTGAATTTATCAAAGACCGAATAGATAGAAATTATAACACACTTTTCAATCCGATTCAAATTGTATCGATCTGTATCACTCTTTATATCATATATTTAGCAGGGTACAGATCAGAAAATCTTTCCTCATTTTCAATTTCAATTGTATTTATTTACTCTCTTCCAGTAGCTGGTGCCAATTAATTCTGGAATCTTTTCGGGGCCTTCAGGGCCCCGTTTCATTTTGTTTTTTTTCGCGTCTTCGGCGGCGCCGCCTTTTTTCGGGAATTTCAGTTGCTGCGGTCTCGTTCAAACGCTACAACAGATGACATAAACGTGGTTATATTAAATAAAAAGATGCGATTAAGCTTCCTCACGGATAAAGCAATGCGGAACACTCAAACTTGATATATAAATGATTACCTGTAAACCGGCAGTTGGCGTGTCTGGAGTGGCAGCAGCACATTTGGTCTCTCGCGCCTTCTTTGCTGCCACTCCTGTTACGCACGCTGTTCGTTTTCTTTATTTTTCAGGTTTTCTTCCTATTCCTTCTCCAAACGCGCCCGCTTTTCTTTCTCCTTCCACTCCCGTTCCCACCTTTGCCTCTCCTGCCGCTCCCACTCTCGTTTCTTTCGTTCGCACTCCCACTCTCGCTCCTTCCACTCGCACGCCTTCCGCTCATGGTAACATGTCAAAATAACACAACGACAAAATAACACACGACAAAATAACCCGACGACAAAATAACACACGACAAAATAACACATGACAAAATAACTTAAGTAATTCAACAAAATAACACACACTAGAACAACACGAAACGAACGTCGGAAACAATAACCGTCGATACATCAAACGTCAAATATCGTCATCAGCGTTTGATCATGTGTTCGATCACCGGTCAAATCGACAACAGAGGTGCGACAGTCGCAGCAAAGAAAACAAACAGAGGCCTTATCATAACGGCTAGCTCTCCGAACAATACAGTCAGTTACACTAGACGCGAGATTCGAAACAGTACTCGCAGGCAGCAGGACGACATTGCTAATCGGGCGTCAAAATGCCATTACATTTCATAATGAGCCAAAAAGGGAAACCATTATTGGTACATAAAAAGTACATATACCAACATCTTCGTGTGTGCAAGACTCATGTGACATGGCGTTGTGTGGAATACCGCAGGAAAAACAAGTGCACTGCTACCATTACAACAACGTCCGAAACGAAAACTGGTAAGTGGGCAAATAAAGTAATAATTACAAATAACATCGGAGCAAAAAAAAGTAAAGTAAAAAGAAAACTCTAGCATAGTAAAGGGTTCCATGACGTAACAACACACGAAAAAATAACACAGACAAAATATCACAACGAGTGAATATCACCAACGCGAAATTCATAAATAAAACGATTACACTTAATGCTTAATGATCGTGTTTAGATAACTATAGCGGAAAATAGATCGTGTTTAGATAACTATAGCGGAAAATATATCGTCTTCAGATAACTACGATTCGACGCTACTTTTGATTTGACCAATTGTTATTCGACGCTACTTTTGATTTGACGAATTGTTATTCGACGAATTGTTATTCGACGCTACTTTTGATTTGACGAATTGTTATTCGACGAATTGTTATTCGACGCTACTTTTGATTTGACGAATTGTTATTCGACGAATTGTTATTCGACGAATTGTTATTCGACGAATTGTTATTCGACGAATTGTGTTCGACGAATTGTTATTCGACGAATTATTTTTTCGGCGAATTGTTTTCGACGAGTTTTCCGCGGACCATTTTGTCGTTGTGATTTTTTTTACCAGTGTGATGTTTTGTCAAGATTTTTTTACCACTGTGATATTTAGTCGTTGCGATTTTTGTATTATTGTGATGTTTTGTCGTTGCGATTTTTTTAATTATTGTGATATTTTGTCGTTGTGATTTTACGCAAACAGAATTCGCAATTTGACAATTTCACAATTGTTCGCAGGGACAGTCCTAACTGTATAAGAGCACAACCATGCGGCTGATTGTGCAGCTGTGAATGCTCGAAAGGCAATACAACAGCTGAAGAAACGTGCAGAAACGTCATCGGAATCCACTCGGAAAGTCATCACAGCGAGTATCGCCAACACTTCCGCAGCTACGGCAGCGCACCTTCCAGGCGTCTCTGGACTTGCTCGCACAGTACAGAGGGTAATTTAAATGCCATTTTGCATTTATTTTGTGACATTATTTATCGTATCAATAATAACTAATCCAACTGAATTTTATTGCATTCAGATAAGGACAACAAAAAAAAAACCCACAGCTAACAACACCATCGACTCGCGGAAAATTAGAGCTCACCGAAACATACACGAAGACGTTGAAAGGACACAACTTCCTTCACTACGATGCCGGTGGCGACAAAAAACGATTTTTAATTTTTGCAACGGAGCACAATCTTGAATGTTTATCACAGTGCGCGACCTGGTTATGTGATGGAACTTTCCGATCGGTTCCATCAATCTTTCAACGGTTGTACACGATTCATGGAATGGTCAACGGAAAAACAATTCCATTCGTCTACGTATTGGCTCCCAGCAAGCGATCAAAACTGTACGAAGCTGTTCTAGAAAATCTAAAGGAAACCGAGCCGCATTTAAATCCAGAAGTAATTATAACAGACTTCGAGCAGAGCTTTATCACAGCGGCCCAGAAGATCTTTCCCAACGCATCAATCAGAGGCTGCCACTTCCACTTCGGCCAATGTGTTTATCGTCACGTTCAACAATCCGGTCTACAGCGCCTATACTCGACAGATGACGACTTCGCACTGAATATCAAAATGCTAATTGCATTAGCATTTGTTCCCGTCGAAAATGTACGTGCAGCATTCGACGCTCTCAAGCAGATACTACAGGAAACACAACGAGGAATTAAAGGACATTCTTGAGTATTTCGAGAACACATGGGTAGGAGCAATGCTGCGCCAACGAGTACGCGCACCATTGTTTCCCATTGAACTGTGGAACAGTCATCACGCCATAGCCAACGATGAGCCACGCACCAACAACGCGGTAGAAGGCTGGCATCACGCATTCAACGGGCGAGTGGAAAGAAGCCACGCAACAATAGGAAAATTCCTTCAGACGCTGCAACAGAAACAGGCAACTTCGGAATTTATTTGGGAGCAGCACCTTGCACATCGACCAATAGCAGCGAAAAAACGCAGAAGATACCGGGATCTCGACTAAAGATTAAAGCAGATTGTCGCGGACTTCGACATTAACGGCGATCTTCTACAATATTTGAAGAGTGCAGCCCACAACATAACTATTTGAGCAACTACATGCAGTAAAATCGAGTGAACAACGGAATAAGCAATAAAATTATATTACGAGCGTTATTTTGTCGTGTGTTATTTTGTCGTCGGGTTATTTCGTCGTGTGTTATTTTGTCGTCGGGTTATTTTGTCGTGTGTTATTGTTGCATGTTATTTTGTCGTGTGTTATTTTTGCATAGAGTTATTTTGACGTGTCACCCCGCTCATACTCCTTCCTTTCACGCTCCTTCCACTCGAACTCCTTCCGCTCGCGTTCTTTCCACTCGCACTCTTTTCGCTCACGCTCCTTCCACTCACGGTCCGTTTGCTCACGTTTCTTCCACTCCTTCTCTCGCTCTTCTCCCGAATTCTGTCCTAAATGGTTGTCGCTGTTTCTGCTGAGGTTCTTGCTGCTGCTGTCCATGAAAATAAAAAATCTTCGTAAGCTTACATACGATATAATATTATATAAGACATTGCAGATCACCGAAATTATATACGATGTAAGACATTGCGGATCAATCCAACCACGTGATTTTTCAGTATTTCTAAGAAATGTTGTAATTTTGCGATGTCGTAATACCATATAAATTTGAACAAAGTACTCCAATTCAAGAGACGACGATGTTCTATTTTCGAGAGTTTGCTTATATCTCGTTCAGCCACGTGATATTTGGATTATAACAAAACGTATTGTAATTTTAAAGATGCTTCAAACAGAGCTCTTTGCAAATTGCTTCTACTTTTCTAAACATTGTACTTTTTCGAATATATATCTAAGAAACCTCAAAATTACAACGTTTTTTTTTCAAGAATATAAAAAAATCGGGGATTGTATTTGATATAGATCGCCTCATTGATGAAAGAGCATACACACTCTAATTCATATTAATTTACCCTATCAATTTGCACCCACGTAGCTTCCGCGCCATCGTAAACGACGTCAGGGTTTTCGTCATCTTCAGCAATGACGTCTCTGCGAAGTGCCCCGACGTCGATTTTGGCGCCGTTTTCGTGGCGTCGATTTTGCTCGTCCAGCGTCTGTCTTAAGGCGCGGATTTCCTCCGCCGAACGAGACTGTGCCTCGACGAGAGATAGAAGAACCTGTATAAATACGATGAATTTCATACAAACTACAACGATCTGTGTTATCCACATATACTTACCTCAGCAGGAACAGCAATAAGTTGCCCAGATGGTTAGGCGCTCTCATCGTTATTCTGAAATCAATTTCAAGTTTCATTTATAATGTCCAGTGAATAGACACAGTGGATAGGACAATTGAAATCATATAAAATAGTACTTCTTGGGTAAGTGTTTTTTCATTCTGCCAAAATCCTAACATAGAAATAATCATTATATTCAAAGTTAATCATATGTTGTTGGTGGTCCTTAATTCATTGTGTCTCATGCGTAAGAACTAAAAGTCAAATCTAATACTTGGTCGTAACAGTTTTCTACAAGAGTATAATGACCCTCTTCTCTTGGAATATAAATGCTCTCCCAAGGGATAGGAATGGACAACCAAAATTGTTAATCCGGAGAGGGAGGGATGAGTGAAAAAGGGGGATAGGTGTTAAAATAAATGCTGACTCTGAAGTATGGGAAAATGAATAAAAACTCCTTTTATTGACCAACTCACAGTTATGAAAAAAAAGAAAAGAAATACACAGTTTTGTGGGTTGGCCAATGTGGAGTGCTTAATCTTGCTAAAGTCTAAACTATGCAAGTAGCTCAAAGGTGGAGTCGATGGGTGGCATCTAATGTCAGAATTTTGGGGTGAAGTTTTTGGAGTCGCCTGGGAGGGTAAAAGGCTAAAGCGACAAGGGTTAGGCAATTAAATATTGAATTGGTGGGAGGAATTTAATAGCAAAATCTTGGGGCGATATGATACTTAGTTTGGTGGTGGCGATGAGAAATAAAATGCAAAGCGCCAGGAAAATTAGGAGTTGACGGTTGAAAGTTAATGGAAAAATCTCAAGGCGATACGCGCTTCAGCTCATGAGTGGCACAGGAAAGCAAAATACCACTGCGCCAGGAGAATAGAAAGTAGACTTGGGGTTGACGGGTGGAAATGAGTATCAAAAAACTTCTGGCGATACAAAAATGGGTTTTGGAGTGACACAGGGAAATACAATGCACTGCGCTAAGAATTTATAAGGGAAATTTGGGATCAGTGGGGAGAATTCAGTGGCCAAGCTTGAAAGCAATATGCATGTTAGGTTGGTAGTAGCAAAGGGAACTAAAATGCACCAAAACCAGAATTTCTAAGGGAGATTTCGAGTCAGCGCAAGAAATTTAATGGCAAAATATGCGAGCAATGGGCTATTCAAGTTAGCAGTAACGCAGAGAACTAGAATACACTGCAAACAGTAATTCAGGGGGAAATTTGGGGTCAGCGACAAAAAATTCAATAGCACACTTTAAAGGTGCTGTGATTTTTAGTTTGGCAGTGATGCAGAGAAATAAGATGCACTGCGACAAGAACTTCACTTAAATCTGAGGAGTATTAGGGGATCAACTACCAGATGGGAATTTTACACTTTATAACTTAGTACTGGGCGCCAGCTACGTAACGTGTAGCACCGTAAACTTGATTTTAGGGGACCTTAACACTAATAAACGGTGGCACAGCTCAGGTAGGAGCAAGAGGGGGTCTCAAGGTGGTGAATTCCCGAAGTTTGTGGCTTCTTAAATTGTACCGCGGCGGGGAACGAATTTGGGAGGATATTCACGGATCTTTTGGGCACGAACACAGGGGGGGGGGGGGGGGGAACGAACTTAACCTATCACATATAAAACACCACTCGCGCAACAGGTGTTCTACCGGCAAAAATGTGACCACGTGGTCTCATTAAAACGCGGCACAAGTAACAAGGACTAAAAATGGAAATACAGGGGAAACAGGGGAAAAAATACACTTGGGCGGAAGAATAACTCAAGCAATCACTCTATATAATACTCTCAGGGAAAAATATCCTCAAACTCTTCTAAAATTATAATATAAATCCAATATAATCTCGCGCAGTAAATATGGCGGCTCTCTCATGCGGTTAGCGGGGCTGAAGTGACGGTCTGACCGGCTTCTTCTTCCTCGATGCTCGGCATCGTCACTGATTGGCTGTGGTCCCCTTAGATCCTAGACCTCAGCGTATGGGGAGCCACCAGTGTGAAAAGTTGCCGTTGGGTCGAGCGCAGCAGGCGGCAGCCATATCAGCGGTGGCGAGGCACTGGCAGTAAATGAAGGGGCTAGGCGTCCCCTCTGCCTGCGCTCTAGCCGCGGGCGCAAGTTCCAGCGACGACGCTCCTGCTTCTGCCGGTCGGCGCCACATTTGAACCTCACGTTTCACTCATCATTCATACATCCTTACACACACACGGGGGGGAGGGGTTGAGGGGGACAAAATGATATTAACCAAAAATGAAATAAATTAACTATTTCCGTACATTTTTGCGAGTGGCGGCCTCCAGCCAAGCTACGCGCATGCATAGCATGCGCCGTATTACAGTATAAATCGATTAAAACTATTTGTAAAATAATGCCGTGGATGGTTGATAGTGGTGCAGGTGTTAAAAATAAAAAGCGTAGACAGAATTTGCTTAACTCTAAATAAACACTCTAATGTTTATCGAAAAAACTTCATAGAACACAATAATGTTGAGTAATGTTCTGAGCAGGCCGTAAAAACACTTGCATAGTCCCAGTGACAAAATTTAGCAAAGAATATGCCAATTATGCCGAAGCCGACGTGCCACCACGTGTTGCTCAGTGAACCGTACGAAGATCCGTCATTGTTTATACAAAAATCCGGCTCCGCTTTATCCTATGAGAGAAACTGGATGTGCACTTCCGAAAAATGAGGAGACCGAAAAATTTATCGCCGATGTACGAGTTATCCGTTGCGAGACCGTTAACGAATAATTGGAGAAGTAACCGGAAAACGCGTCAGAGACTCAACAACGTTCGAGTGCATGCGCTGATTCTGCAATGCGGTTATTGGTGGTGTGCCCAGGCGGTGCTGCTGCCGAGCGATTGATCGACCAACTCGAAAAGCGAAGGTCGCTGATGAACATGATCCTGGTCTTCTGGTTGAGTGGTCCGTAAACATGATAGCTTAATGAGTGGTCGGGTGAGCGTGGTTGTTGCCGTCTTGAGCGTAGCCACCCTGGCATGTCTGTCCTTCCCTGGGTGTAGTTATAGTACCCTCGCCAGAGACCATTCACAAGGAGGGTAACGCTCGTCCGTGATTAACACAAGCGACCCAACCTTAACCTCGTTAGATGCATGATGCCATTGCGAGATAGACTGCTGCGGTTGCAAATAGTGAGCAGACCATTAATGACAGAACATTTGAACCCGCTGCTGTATGTGCTTCCAATGAGCCAGCTTCGGAGTTCCCAGACTTGGGAGCGTAAACTCTGGTAAAGTGGTGAATACACTGCCGATGAGAAAATGTCCAGGTGTAAGAGCTGACACGTCTTGAGGATCATCAGTGAGCGGTTCCAGGGGTCTCGAATTGAGGATAGCGTCTATTTGCGTAAGTTGTGTGCCGAGCTCTTCGAATGTGAGAAGAGACTCACCCACTGTGCGTGTGAGATGGAATTTTGTTGACTTCACAACAGCCTCCTACTTGCCACTTATATGAGGAGCGGCAGGGGGGTGAAAACTCCACTGGCTGCTGTCCTGTGAGAGAACCACTGCGATGTGATGATGTTCCTCTGTGCCTTGCGTAAACATGCGCTGTAGAGTTTTGTCGGCACCTACAAAATTCGTACCGCAGTCCGAGTATATTGTGTGAGCAATCCCTCTTCGCGCTGTGAACCGTCGGTAGGTTGCGATGAATCCTTCCGATGAGTAGTCACTGACGGCCTCCACTTGAACTCCTGATGTGCTGAAGCAGACGAACACACAGATCCAACCTTTGTATGTTTTTGCGCCCCGACCCTTCCAAGTTTTGAGTATGAGCAGTCCAGCGTAATCCACCCCTATATGAAGAAATGGTCGTGACGGCGTTACTCGAAAAAGAGGTAGTTGCCCCATCAGCTGCTGAGCGTGGACCCCTCTTTGCCGAGCACACACCACACACTGAATTATATGAGATTTCACCGGCGCTCTCCCTCCGACAATCCAGTAGGCTCGCCGAATATAAGCCAACGCGAGCTGAGTGCCACCGTGAAGCGTTCTTGAGTGAGCCTGTTCGATGATCATACTTGGCAACCATGAGTATCTAGGCAGATTTGCAGGATACTTTCCTTCCTAACTCAGCGTCAAGTGTGTGAAGACATCCACCAACTCGCATGATGCCCTGCCCGTCGACGAAAGCAATCAAGCGAGAAAACGGATGACCGGCTGGTGTTACCGAACCTAAGCTAAACACCTTGAGCTCTGCCGAAAAGTACGTAGCTTGAATAGCCCGGATCCAAAACTGCTTTGGGATGTTCATATCCCCTGCTGAAAGGTCCATTGGTGAAGCGGCGAGCTGACCACGAAGCTTGAGTAGAACGTTGCGGCAGATAGCTGTAAGACTAAACAGCCTTGTGAGAGACGATACCTTGTGGATAAGATCCCAATGGTACTCTACCTTGGGAGCTGCCACTAATAATGAAATCCCAGGACGCACTTCAGATGCACTGAGTCCGTCCGCCATAGCAAGCTGAGCTGGCCATGAGTCTTCCGGTTGAGTGATCCAGGGTGGTCCCGTTCACCACAATGAGTGCTCGGTGAGCTGAGCTGTCGAAATGCCTCTCGAGACACAATCTGCCGGATTACTAGGAACATGCCATCACTTAGCCTGCCATGTGAGCTCCTGAATTTGTGTGACCCTGTTCCTGACATAGTCCTTCCATCACGACGGGTGAGACTTGATCCACATGAGTGCAACCTGTGAGTCCGCCCACAAATGAGTTTCGTCCACGTTCAATCTAAGGGTGGCTTCAACGTATTTAAGTTGAGTTGCGAGTAGCGGCGCTGGTGTGAGTTCCAACCGTGGAATTGTGAGCCTTTTGAGGGGTTCAACCTTTGTTTTGGAGCATACTAAAAATGCCCGGGCACCTGTGGACGGTGAGTATACGGTTATGTAAGTAACCGCCGACATAGCCAGTTGAGACGCCTCAGAGAAGTCATGGATAACGATGGTTGAGTTGCTGCATGTGTTTATCCATCGTGGCCATGAAATCCTAGCTAGGTTTGTGAGATCTTCTCTGAGCCACCTTGTTGAGTTCTGGGCCGGTAAAGGATCGTCCCAGCCGAGCTTGTGCAGCCAAAGCTCTTGCAAACGCATCTTCGCTTGAACAGTGTCCGGTGAGATAAAACCAAGTGGATCAAAATTCTGAGCCACCTCAGATAAAATGAGTCGCTTTGTGAGCCGTCCAGAGATTCTTGAGCATTTTGATTGGAACTTGAACCTATTTTCATAAGGATTCCAATGTATTTCGAAAACTGTGGTGTCGCAATCGTCCATGAGTATGCTTTATTCTTCTTTGACTTTGGCGGAGTATGTATATATTGAATAGATGTTATGATGCTTTGACGATGCCAGCCTTTAATATTTATTTTGATGGAAGTTTGGCAAATCGTAACTCGGGTCTGAGTCGAACGATGCCGAAGATTCCGTTGTTATCGATCTTCCTGTATAGGAAAATCAAACATTTGGAATCTATATATTTTTGTCCCTTCAAATTGCTTGTTAAAATATCGTCCGTTCCGATTGCTTCATCAATTTACGAATTGATAAACACACACGATAACATCCAAAAGTCGACGAACTCTGGGGGGTTGGCGCGCGAAGCGCGCAGGGGGGCGAAGCGACACTAGTACTTATATATATTGGTTATCAGGGCACGCGCGGAAGTTCATGCGGAACATGGCACCCAGCCAACGAGATATAATATATATACACACACACACACATATATATATATAGTAGGGTGTTATTGTAGCACGCGCACTGTGCGCGCTCGTTTGAGGGATACAGAAAAATTTGGTCACATTAACCTCCATTGGGATCTCACAGACTTGGGGTCACGCAGACTCTCTTCATATTGGTAGTAGACCTAGTGGCTAAAGCCATATGGACGGAAAATATGTATAAAAAAAAACTTCAAAGAAAAACAACTTTTACAAAAATAAATTTTTAATAAAAACCTGTCGCAAGAATGAATTTTCAAGAATATCTTGGTCTGAGAAAGAACTCAACAAAGCAGTTTGAACTACCATTTCAACAAATCTGAGAAAGATTTTTGAAAATATTTCCAATTTAAAAATATAAAACCAATTCAAATATATTAGCCGAGTAATTCGAAATAAAATCCAATATATTAGCCAATTAAACTCAACAAAAAAACTTGGCGTGCCAGCGACTAGCTCCCGTACATATTCCATTGCACTAAGTCCGAGAGAAAACAATAAGAGATAATTATCATTCGAATGAAATATATATTGACCCGGCTTTGAACGTGTGCCGCAGCTTTTGCAGTATCTGGAACTCTGTTCCAGCTTCGCTATTCCTTTTCTTCAAAAGCTGTCGTTCAGCGGCAGTTGAAAAAAAAAGCTGTAGTTCAAACTGCTCTGTTGAGATTGTTCTTAGACCAAGATATTTTTGTAAATTTTTTTGTTCATAAGTTTTCGTTGCAAGTTATTTTTTTTGCGATAAGTTTTTTATTTTTGTAAAAGTTTTTGTTGTGACAGGTTTGTAGTGAAAGTTTATTTTTGTAAGAGTTTGTTTGAGTTACATTTTTTTCGTTGGGTTTTTTTTATAATGGTGATGACTACAGTTTCGATACTTGGCCTTTTTTTTTATCTTTCAAATATTTTTTCTTTGGGATAATATTCACCCTGATTTGCTTTCCTTTCGAAAATCCAAACTTTATATAATAAAATATATATGTTGAAATAACGAATTTCGATACTGTACACACTATTATAAACACTATTACGAAATCCAGAATTTTCAAAATCATGCCGTCGATATATGATTTTTGCAGTCTATCGACACATTCTGTGCAGAGAAATGCTGACGGTCAAAATTTTTTGCAAAGAAATGCTGTCGAACAGTGCATTTTAGTATCCAATATCTCATTGTATCAGTCGCAGGGTATATTTGTTTTTTTTCACAAACCTCACATCATAAATTATTTTTGCAAAAACGTGCTGTCGATAGAAATTTGTTGCAAAACTATGTTGTCGACAGAATGTTTTTGTACACACATGCTGTCAAGAGAAATTTTTGCAAAAATATGATGCCGATATATAATTTTTGCTAAAAAAATTATGTCGATAGACATTTTGTGCAGAGAAATGCTACCGGCTAGTCCCCTCGCCATTCCACTGTACATTAAAAGGCGACCGGACTCAGCGGACGTCTTTCCGCTACGCACACGCTCACGCGACTGACGTCTCGCTGTCTCACTCAAGCTCACCGACTGGTGCGGCTGCGTAGAGACAGGCTGGAAGGGGGACGACATCACACGCTTGCTCTCTAGCGTACGTATCGTTGTGTGCGTTGCGCGTGTTTGAAACAGTGTCCGTGAGTGACATTTTCGCCGTCTGAGGATGTGTGAGTTTTGACAAATTATATCGAAAAAAATCCGGGGAAAAAATTACATAATGACTATTTAACATGAAAAACTTTGACGGAAAAAAAAAATTTAACAAAAAACAACTTTTACTAAAAAAAACTTTAACGAAAAAAAACTTACTAAAAAAAACTTATAAAAAAAATTTTACCAGAAAATTTAACAAAAATATAGAACCAAATCAAATCGATTAACCAAGTAAGACTCTACAAAAAACTTGACGTGCCAGCGACTAGCTCCCGTACATAGTCCATTGGAGTGAGAGCATGAGAAGGCATTGTTTGATGATGATATCAGCATTAGGGTGTGTCGAAAATTTATTTATTTATTTTACATCATTTTTATTTATAGTTTGTACCTTTAAGAAACTCTTTTCAAAATTTTGGCACGATAAAAATTTGTTTAGAGTTAGCTTAAACGATGAATAGATTTCCCATTCGATTAACACGTAGATGAATGCGACTCTCAATAAATTCATGTCCCAAAATTACAGACACGATGTATTGAAGTTCGCGTATCTGTTTTCGTTATCTTTAGAACATTGGTAAGAGAAAAATTCCTTACAAATTTTTCGATTAAATCGATAGTTTTCTGGTTATGAATTTTTGAAACTCAGAATTTGGCCTTCTCCGTCCTGTAAGATCAGTTTCAATCGAAATTTCAAGTTTGAGGTCAATTCTGGAGCCATTGTCTGTCGTGAAGTTTAATTATAAGTGAAATTTCATTCAATTGTTAAACGGATGTTCCAAATTTGTTTGTAAATACGAAAAAAATGAATTAGATCGAATATTTAAGAGAAAAATAAAAAAATTCATCAGTTTTGTTCAAAACGTTTGATAGACCTGTCAAATTTGTCCAAAAATCGGGAAAAAATCCAACAAAACATCAACAAATTCAAAAAGGAAGAAAAAAATGATTAGGTATCCGAAATATTTTTTAGACTGGGACACAAATTTTACGGATAATGTCAAAAATAGAGAAAAATCGAAAAAAAAATGTAAAAAATAATCAAAAATCACCAGACTCCGGTGGTTTTGCGGTCGGTGTGCGGCTCTGGCGATCCCCCGAGTTAAGCAGCATTCCGTGCTGCCGATACTTGGATGGGTGACCGCTTAGCCATGCACCGGCTGGCTCATCAACCAGTGAGCGGGAGGTCAGTTTTTCTGAGACCTTGGGGTGGATACTTAATTGAGTTCCTTTCGTGTATACACCGGAAAGTCAGAAAAATATATGACTGTCTGTATCGGTATACGGGTTTTTCGCAGTGCCCATGGCAAATGCAGTATTAATTTCGTGATAATTTAGACTACCGATCTGCATTCGTTATAGAACTTCGTCCTGATATTTTCGATAAAATTCGTCTTGAAATTTGTATTTGACAGAAGTTTACTTCAAGTTGTGCACTTCATTTAATTTTCGCTAACACTGTGGTTCGCATGAGCGCCGCAAGCGCGTCGAATGAGCAGCGGGCTAGTCATGATATTTGGCGTACTGTAATGTGGCAGCACTGGCAGTGCATCGTACCCATGGTGATCGCAACACACTTGTGACACTTCTGCCTCTCTGTTTGTTATTATCATCAACAAGAACGTGTTTTGTGTAACAGCTGTCGTGAAGAATCATATCATGTCGTCGGCGGGAGAGAGAGCGCCACCAATTTATTTAATTGGGTCTGAAAGTAACCAAATCTGCGGCCGTAAACTTCCTACCAAACGACAAGTTTTGAGTTTGTTTTTTTTTTTCAATCACAACACTAAGAACCTCACTCTCCGCGAAAGTGCAAAAAATGCAGTTACGGAAGTAGAGAAGCGCTGGAGTGAAGCTGGAATCCCCGTGTGTAGCGTGTACTGCAATGTTAATGAATTATTAAAGCTTTATCAGGAGTGGAAAAACCTGGAAAAAATTTTATGCACAAATACGAGCCGAATCAGCAAGCAAGAGAAAAAAACTACGAAGTTTAATTAGACAAGATATTTGATATTTCGGCGCCAGATGTCGCGAATTTGTTGACAAAAGCACAGCTAGACTTTCTGACATCTCAACGATCCCAAAGTCGTCGGGGTCGAGACTCCAGAAATCCCAGATGCCTCACCGGCAGACATGAACGTGATGTGTACTTCCCGTAAGTAGTACACTTTACATGGTAATCATTATTTTTATTTCGTGTAATTTTAATGGAAAACTTCTTCCGGACATAATCGGAGTAGGATCTGTTGAAAGATTGCTGATCATTGTTTCAGGCGTAGGCACAGAACAATTGCTTTGCGGGCCGAAACTTTCGAAAGACACTCGTGAAAATATTGCTACAGCTGTTGTTGACGCATTGTACGATTGGAACTTATCCGAACACGTAAGAGCAATGTGCTTCGACACGACGAGTTCGAACACAGGCAATATAATTATTAATTACTTTATTCCATAAAAGCTGTGACTTCTAATTGACAGAATATTATTGACATATTGATAACTCACGAAATGCCACGAGCGATATTTTTTATTTTTAGTTGACTAATTAAATTGTTATCGAGATCTCGGTATATGTTTTCTGATTGGTGCTTCAAAATCGCATATTTTTATCCTGGTATTCTCTTGACCTGTTGGATTATCTACTTCTCTTTAATTGGTCCCAAGGTCGCTTGAATGGCGTTCGCTTGCTGGTCGAAGAAAAATTAGAGAAAAAATTGCTTCACAACTAGCGGTCCGAGCGTACCGGTATTGAAACGTTTTCAGCAGCACTGGAGCGAAATTGATAAAATGAATTATGAAACAGGATTTGACGACGAGCCGGCAGTTCAAATACTGATTGATCAGAAGGATGAAATTGTACAATTCATACGAAGCCAATTCGAGGTAATACTTTTTTTTTAAATGGAAATATCGATTATTTAAATGTTAATTTGTTGCGAACATTAACTTTTTCGCAAGTATAGCATTTTTCGTGAATTTTCTTTTCTACCGGGTGAATATGGTGTTTTTATATTGATTTACAGAAAACGAATATAGCCATTTAAAATAACGTTTCAGATATCGCAGCCCAGAGATGATTACCAGGAGTTTTCAGGGCTATCTTGCATTTTCTTAGGTGGCAAACCTCCAAGAGGGATTAAGTTCAGGGCGCCAGGAGCTGTGCACCATGCGCGGTGGCTGTCAAAAGCTCTATACTGCTAGGAAATGTAAATTTTCAAGCAGTATAGAGGCAACATGCCTGCGTGAAATCTGCATCATTATCGTTACCATCTTCGTGAAGGCGTGGTTCAGCGCTCCACTCGCTGTAAGCGGGCCTAATCACGATCTCAAGCTATTGCAGAGTTTGATTGCTTATCAAAACACAAATGCCGATGTCGCTTCAGCAGTTTCCGCAAAGCTCGCTTCACATTTGTGGTACTTATCTGAGGTACTCGCGGCGCTAGTGTTTTTCGATGGCGACGTCCCTGCCGAGATAAAATCCAAGATGGTAGTGGCTGCGCGTCGACGAGAGGGAGCAGCGACGCAAACGAACCGAATCGCGTTAAAAGATCGAGAGTTGGAAATGTTCTCTGGAAAAGATATTAGCGATTTTGTCACGAAAAACTCACCGCTATTGTTTGAACAGTTTGATTTGCCATATGACTTCTTCGACAAATCTCCAGAACTGTGGAAAGATGATCCAACGTTCGAGAACGGTTTATCGACGTTCAAACATTTGAAAGTCGTAAATGATATTGCTGAGCGTGGCGTAGCTCTGATCAAAGAATATAACACTAAATTAACGAAGGATGAAGAGCAGACGCTGTAACTGCTACAGGTTGTAAAAAATCATCGACAGCGATACCCGAACACAAACGTACGTTTGTCAAAATGATTCGGTTAACAATTTACTTTGAGTGGAATGAGTTTTATTGATTGGCCAAAATGGAGCCTTAAAATGTATCAAGAAGATGCGCGGAATATCTAGGCTGAGAACTGCGAAAAATAGAGATAATTTTATAGCAAACGGTTTTGTTTTTTAAATTGCGATGAAATTTTACGTTTCCCCCCGATTTTTCGCTGTATTTTCAAATGTCGCTAAATCTTCGAACCGATCTGACATTTTGTTTCGAATCTTTATGATTTTCTTCTTTCGCAATTTTTTTATGGTTGATTGATTTTTTCCCCTCGATTTTTCTTCATTTTTGACATTTTTTTCGATTTTTCTCAATTTTTGACATTATTCGTAAAATTTGTGTCCTAGTTTAAGGAAATTTATGGACGCTTGATAATTTTTTCTTTCTTTTTAAATTTTTTTATGTTTTCTTAAGCTTTTTCCCGATTTTCGGACAAACTTGACAGGTTTATCAAACGTTTTAAACGGGTGAGGGTCAAAATATCGAATGGCAAAATGCTGAACGGGTAATACTTTGAATTTTCCTAAATGAGAAAATTAAAATAACGAAAAGCGAATTATCCGGAATTCTGTCTTAGGAAAGATCACTAAGTCAAATTACGATTTATTGACAAGTTAATTACCCGAATGGTTGTTTATTTGAAAATTCACTTTCTGATAGTCTGCACGTTGAATTAACAAAATATAGATTCGATGATGTATAAAGTTTAGATTTCCGAAATGATGAAAGGAGAAGATTCAATATTTTTAATAGCCAGTATACCTAAAAAAAATATTTCAAAAATGCAAATTTTGAATACGTGAAACTTTAATAGGGCGATATCGAAGGTTAAAAATGACGAATATATATCTGGAGAAGGGTCAAAATAGCGGAAGTCGTAAGCGGTGCGCTATGGCGACCCCCCACTCCTATCCCCACTCCTCTTTGTGAGAAGTGGGATGTAGGAGTGGGGGGTTGGTCGGAGCAGTGAGTCGCCATAGCGCACCACCTTTTTACATTTATTGGAATATATTTTACATATTTTTATTTACATTGGTTTATATATATTTGTAACACTATGGTATGATGACGCTGCTGGTGGTGAACTTCGATGGAGCACAGATATACACAAATGCGGCCTAGGCTCCATCACGCCCTGGTGCAAGTAGGTTAAAACATACCGTGGCTCGTCTAAATTGCAAACAGAATAGACAGTAACAAACACAGTACCAGGAATCGTACGCTGTCATATACCTGTAAAAATCTGTTGTTTTTAATTACCTGAGAAGTGCTCATACAGGGGCTTGCTTGAACTCCAAATGATTGTACTTGGAACCATAGTACACCATAAGTAATTGATTTCCACTCGCGGAGACAATCATTTGTTGGATGAGCTCATCGTTCTTTGCAAACGCATCGACAAATCTCGATGGTAGAAAACATGTAAATTCGTCCTGAAGATCCACGGCAATACGTGCACCCCACTTGGTTTGAGCTACCCTCATACCCGTGACGATATATTCTTTTTCGATTGTCAGCTCCGCCAATTTTTTCAATGGCAAATACGCCTCGGGTCTACCCACTTTGTTGATCGTCGATAAATCCATCTTGTAGTTTGAGCACTTTTATTTTACGCGTTAAATATCGTAATTCTGTTCTTGTTTGAATCAAAACTTTGATTGCTTCAATGTCTTGCAAGAGTTTTTCTATTCGAGACTTTAGAATAAGACGTTTTTTGCGCATATAGATTCAAAGGAGAAGAAGTAGTATCTAAGACGGCTCGACTGCGAATGAATATTCGTCGCTCGATTTTAAAAAACCTCATCATCATCGGTGTGTTACCCCCACTCTGACATTATTAATTTACTGCAGCGTTAGCTGAATCATCGGATTGTCTTGAAGACACGTGTGTATGTAACACAATATTCTTGCAGCTGCGGGTCAACGAGCGCGGTGTCACTGACACCACTGTTGAAGGCCACCCCCCCCCCCCTGCGTTTCTTCGTCTTCGTTTAATTATGTATTTTCTTCTTCATTTTGCAATTAACGAGACCGTGAGCAACATTTTTGCACACAAACGTTAAATTGTTTATTCTGATACTTAGTCTGCTCATGCTTGCGGGAATACTCTTTATAGTATTCTCCTATTATTTTATCATTGCTCGACGAATTATTTGAAAATACGCTTCTGAAACGATGAATCCCAAGGCCTTTAGACATGAAATGAAGAAACATAATACAATAATGCCCGCAAAATTCTGATTCAGGACTCTGTACTTGAGAGGTGCTGTAGCGAAAGAGTTTGCAGTTTCGTCGGAGTCGTTGGAGATGCTGAGGGATGACGGGTGGTAATCCGTAGCTATCGAAATACCATCCATTTCCAGGTCGATCGACGTACATGGCGACCCAGTGTGTTCCGGGCTGCTTGTGGCCATCTGTGTTAACGACAATTGCAATCGGTTTCGTCCACACCTTCGGGATGCGATCGACAGGATACACACCGATAGTATGGTTCTTGATACTCTGAAGTGCCCGTAGTATTTGCAGGCTGTTCATGAGATACGCCGAGTTCCTTGCGTAAGCCTAATCCGACGTACCACGTTGTAGTTGTTCTATACTCCCACAGAGAATTGATACGATCGCTCTGACAAAGCCACTTTTTTATTTTTGCAGCACTATTTAGAGCACACCTATACGAGCTATTTCTACACAATACACTATGATAGACACAGAGAGTGTTGCACAATGGTAAATTACAGAATGAAGGGTCTGATGCGTCTTCTTCCAAATTTATAACGAAACATCCGGTTAGCTGTGTTAAATAATTCGCTTTATCAGTTCTTCTGGTAAATATACGGTCGACCTGCACGGCGATTCTCTTCAAAACGCTCTCAACAGCGCGTAGAGATGTTTCCCCGTCGGACCACTCTATACCGTGATGATTATTGATCAACCATGTGTTTTGTCTAAAATCAGCGTTGACAGATATTACAGCTATTTCTTTTAGAATAAACTCGTTAGCTCTATCCTTCAGACCCTGTATATTGATGATGATATTCATGATGTATTGCACGATCGTGATACCTCAAGGTATGAACGCTAACTGACACTAGTCGCGGTTCTCTCCGTGAATACATGATTTCAATAGGTATTTAACCGCTATAGTCCACAATTACCTGCCAGGATAAGTCAATCTCTAAAACATTATCGTATTCAGCGTACACAATGCAATTAATTGTTGGAGCCAGAGCTTCTGCAAAACGTACTTCTATTCGGACACTACCGTGTCTTACGAGATTCCAATGAGTATTGCTATTGGCTGAGAGATCGGGTGTAAGATCAAACGCGTATAAACAATAACCGTAGGGGTAGATCGTGCGTGAAATGCAGTTAGCCTCATTCAAAAAGTGTATGCCTGTACCCGAGAAGAGTGTGTGGTATGCATCCACGTACATGGAGTCGTCTAGAAAATTTGGTTGTAGAGGTCGTGACGGTATTTGCAGGCCATCCGCATACAGCGAGAGATAATTAATGTTGTAATGATGAAAATTGAATGGATTCATGGCGCGATCACCATTGAAAGCTTTATTATCGACAAAACCGACGATTATACGTTTTGGTAGTTGACCGAGTATCACGTTATCAAGAGTATCACCATGGACACCCGCGTGCATGGATATAGCTTTAACCTCAACGCGTGTCAGAGGGTACTTGACTGTGGATTTAGATAGAGCTCTTGCATGCGCAAGGAGTATACCAGGTGCTATCTTAACGCGTCGTACGACTAGCGACGCCTCCGTGATTCGTACCGTACAATTCTTCGAGCCAGTCATGAGACAAAAAGCGTTGTTAGTTCGCACGAATCGTAACCTCATCTCAACACCGTTTAGCAAAAATCTCTCCTGGTTAAAGATATCACAGTGCAGATGTCCTAGAAGATCGACCGTTTTACTAGTCCCTAAGACGCTCCGTCGACTTGTAAGACCGGTATTACCATCGTTCACGTCATCTATTTTTCCAGGTGTATCGTTATACCATAGAACACTTGTGAGATGCGAAGACTTTGCACCCGGGCCGTAATTCAAGAGCGTTTCAATATACAATCTGTATGCATAAGCATTATTGGGCGGTGGTACGAGTTTCTGATTGAGAAATACATCAACCTGATTGAACATCGAATGCATAAGATTATTGATGGGTCCTACTTTAATTGGATCCTCTTTTGTACCTGGGGGTGCCTCTATTTTAACTCGCATACTTAGCATAGTATGTGCAAGATCAATGTACTCATCGCCTTGTCCTGGTACGACAAACTCTATCGGTGAATCATCCGTCAGCGTTGAAATGGGCTTATAATACACTGATTGCGTTCCCTCGATCGTTGTCTGCGTTGGTGGTAGTGTGAATAGCTCAAGCTCCGATTTTAGACACTCACACGAGTGTGTATGTAAGAATGCCATTTTTATAATAAGAAATTAGGCGAAAATATCCCTCACTGTTCTTGGTTTCTTGCGACGGTTCTTGACACCCTCTCCTCTCGCTCTACTGTTGACTGTCTTCTTCCTCTTACCCCGCGTCTCCTTCTTTTGCTCGTTGCTCGAGCGTCTCCGTGATTTTGCTGTCTTCTTTCGTTTTTTCACACCACTGCGTCGTGTTGCGCGTCCCGCGAGAGAATGCATCAGTTGATTAATTTAACCAGTTTTATAACCTGACCCCCGCATAAGCGTGTTGATTTTTTCTTCAGCCTTGCGTTTCGGATTTTCCCCTGATTGGCGCAGGCGCGTTTTGAATGCTTCTTTTGGGTGCATACCAGAATCCAGGATATCACTGGCTACGTTGACACCTGAACGCAACGCCTCTTTGACGACAGCTCGGGCCCCTTGTTTCAAGAGCGGTAATATGCGTCGAAAGACCACCTAAGAAACTTCCTATACCATGACCTCGCTGATTCGGTGAGCCTATATAGACGTGGCTGATACCGCCATAACCACCGCGGCCGCCACCCGTTTGTAAATCAAAGTATTCGTCGTAGTCAGTCATTTTATCGTTCTAATCTGTACGTTTCAATTGTAACGTCACCGTCAGCGTCCCGTACTCAAATGGCATTGGTTCGCCAAATTCATCTCTTATATCAATCGTAATTGTTTGAAAACTCGTGCGTAGTAAAGGCACATAGCGCGGTGGTGAAAAACTTCTGATTTGACAGCCCCGTAATTACAATTATCAGCGGCTGCGGCTGGTACGACCCGTAGCAGAGGTGTGTTGGACCCAGGCAAATTTACTGAGAGTATCGATAACAACGAGAAGGTAAACATAACCATCATTATAATCCTTGATTGATCGAAGATCTACAAGATCAGCCTCCCAAAAATCATCAATATTCCGGACGTTGTAAATACGCCGGGGAAACCGATGTCTTACAGGCTTGTGTTTTGTGTAAGCATCCTGCGCTTCAAGCCACTGCTGCGTCCTTAATTTGGAGATTCTCTTCTGTCGCGCGACACGCAATAGATTCGCGGCACCTGAAAACGATGCTTTATGGGCTGTATTAAAGTACACCTTTTCTAATGTTTTCATGATTATAATTTGAGGTTAATCCAGGTTACACGTCTTTTCTTATTATAACCAGCACCACTTTGATCTGATCTCCTTTCACTGCCACTGTAAAACGACGATTGACTAACAGCATCATCATCATCACTATTGGTGCTGTTGCTGCTGCTGCTGCTGCTGCTGATAGCGTTTTCGAGCTGTGAATTACGCACTGTTGAATTAGCCCTCGATTCCATCCACAGCTCTTCATTACCGATGAATTCCCTTGGTGTATGCATCGTTCTCAGAAATTTAGCGAAAGCACATCGACCTATTGGTTTAGGTGTTTTCCTCGATCTCATAGCGTCATTTACGAGATCAACGATATTTGAGTCTTTAATTGGTATTCCACAGATAGACACGACACCAGAAGAATCCTAAGAAAACTGTGCTGGTGGCGCGTCGCGCAAACGACGTAGCAGTAGTTTAGCCTTGCTACGGAATTTAGTCGGTATACTTTCAATGATGATGGAATCGTTCATACTGTCGTGCGTATGAACATCTTCTTTAACAGAAGCAGACAACCGAGTATCTGTTTTCGTCATAAGTGCACGGTACTGCTCAGCTCTCTCGTCATCGGCAAAATGAAGATAGCGTTGTAATACAATCAGATATGCATGCCACTTTTCTCGCTCATTCTTGTATGCGGTAGAATTTAAAATTTCATTCATCTCCGTGTCCAGTCTGGTCAGCACAGCGTCAATTCCTTGCAGAGGTCGTGACGTATTAGTGTCAAGAGTTGGCTGTCGATGACTCTGCGCACCGATCTGTGATAGATTTTCTTCCGGTATCAGGACCATTTTTCGCGCGTGCTCCATTATTTGCTGATCAAATTTGACAGCACAGTGCCCAGTATTGGTGCTAATAAGAGAGGCAGAAACCCACCACTCTGGACAACAAAGCGTTTTTTACTCTTCCAACCACCGTTTTTCGAGGCTAAACGACGGAGAATAGGTGCGTGACGACGTAATTGTTTCCTTTGAGCAGTCTTTAACGGCACGTTACCACAAAGAACGTTCAAGGCACACTTACAAATACAGCGCACGATACCGGAATCGGCTTTACGTGAAACAGCGTCACGCTGCTCTTTATTGAGATGTTGAAGGGCTCTCAATATCGTAATGTGCTTTTTGCAGAGCGGTGAACCTCCTTGCGCCATCACTCGTGTTTAACTGTCGATTCTCTCTCGCAGTATCACTTCTTTTAACTTATTCGCACTGATGATCCTATAGAGAGGATTACAAGCGTAGAACTGGTAGCTCAACCGAGTTGCAGCTGCTTTTTAACTTTTTTCGCGGCACGTATACGAAATGATGGGGGTCATCGGGAAAAATGGATGTACGAAATCGACAATTATCAGGTGTTGACTGCTTCAAATCAAGCGACAGGTATCCATGGGGTCTAGATGTCGCATTGTGATAGGCCTCTTGTAAAAATCGAGGGTTTTCAGGATATACTTGGCGTGCAAGATGCTGTATTTGAGCACGATCACGAGGATTTTTAAAAACAACGATATAATTGGCATTCAGCGAGATATCGCGCTGCCCGTGGCCCTGATGAAATATGTTTTGCGTAATGAAAATAACACTGAGATTTTCATGATGACTACCTTTAGTAAAGAGATCTATAACACTATTGTTAGGTGCCTCACGCAGCAAATCGTCGATTATTATGAGTTTTGCCCGTGGGTCACCAGCGTAATCTGTACTCTGTGGTAAACCCTCATGAAACTCGATTGATGCACCGTACTCCGTGTATGCAGGTTGCCACTCGGAATAATAGAAAATAATTCTCTCGAATGGTTCACTGTTCATACAGGTGATGAATTTCAAGAACTTTTTCACAAAATACGTCTTACCGCAACCCGTGGGGCCGCAGATCATTGACGTCCAGGGATGCTTCCACCGCGTGTCCATCTCTACGAATGAGTCAATTATTATAATTGCTGTAAGTGATAAAGACTTGGACTGGTAGGAAAATTCATCAAACGTTTTATTTTAATATAAAATATAAATATTTACATAATATACATTATTTACATTATTTACATTTTGATAAAATAGATTACTCTTTGTAGCCGTATGGCAGCGAACCGTATTCACCGTCTCGTCTTCGTTTAACGCTCGACGGTTTACATTTTTTTTTTCCGCACGGGTGACGACGTGATGGAACGGTGTTCGACGAATCGCGTCAAACTTCACCTCGATAGGTTCCACCGTGTCGCCAACTAAGTCGCCGCGTATTGTTTTGTAATTTATTAATTGACTATTCGCGAAATTGAGAGTTATACCTTTCACTTTACGAACTTCCGCTTCAGTACCGTTGGGCGCGCGTGTTATGAACGAATAAAATTGAGGTCCTCCGAAAACGAAGGATTTAATATAACAACCTGGTTCAAGTTCGTCTGTAAGGTCCCCTAAAAGCTGCCCTGTTGGTGGTTCATATTCATCAGGATTATTGTTTGTCACGTAAATAACCGAGTCGGAGTCGCAGTAAAGTGCTCGTCGATCCAAACGCTCTAAATAACTGTACAGTTTTAAGCGTGCCTGAGCTGTTGTATACGCAGCGATTGCAGAGTTCGTGATCCCTGAGGGGATTACGGTTTCGTCCCTTTTAATGTAACTGACATATAATATGTGATGACTTACAGGTAGGATACCTGTAATTTCGTACTCGGCACTAGTCATTAATTCCACGAGTTTTGCGCGTGTTGAAACTATCACGGTTTCCGGCAAATTTTTACGCTGTCCAAACTTTCCCCAAAACGAGTTCAGACACAACTTTGCTACTTGGCGTAGCCCGGGGTTTTTCGTTATCGCTTCACGATCTAGTTTAACCCCCTCTGATCGCTCAAAATCATCGATATATTTTGTTTTAGCTTCTTCGTTGCCCGCACACTCTACAGGCCAGCCGCTAGATTCTTGTTTAATTTTTAGGAAGGTGTTTATGTAATCCGAGAAATGACCGCCTGAACGTGAATCGCGGTCATACTGTGTTATCTCGTATTGCCAAATTTCGTCCACATGAAGCACTCTATACCCTCGTGATACGGCTTTTCTCAACTCGTCGACTACCCATGTACCGTTAAACAAACGCTCCGCCGGCCTTTTATGTGTACACTCACTCTGATTCATACTTTCACAACAACTACGACATAGAGCGAATAACAAACGCTGGTGCATACGCACTGGTAGCACTGGGTGGTAAAGATTGCGCGGCGGTAAGACAGTGCATTTGACAAGACCTTCTACTTTTGTAAGATCATTATTAGTACCCATTAACTCCATACACTCATCGCCTACAAACACTTTAGGGTGCCCCACGGGAAATTTACCGTATTTACAAACGTATGGATATAACGAACATACATCGACGTATCGTATCTGCTCATCATCTTTAGCGTCGTAGAGTGTGACCATGTTCTCTGTACGACCGCCGAAAAAAGCATCGCGGGGGTTAAGCGGTTCTGATTGAACTAGATCATTATCTCGAACGAAGTCCCGCATTTGTTCATTAGCGACAAGCATACGATCATATTCACACTCCCAAATCTCAGTCAAGTTGTAACCACTTTTTCGTATCTTATAAGTCACGGCTATCGTTCTCTCGTACCGTTCGTTCAGGGATACACCGTCACCCTGTGCCTGATCTCTATCGGCTGAAAAATATTTCGGACAGCCGTGCCAGTAACAACCGTGGAACTGTAGTACATGTGTAGCGTTCGATGTTTCGTAGTAACCATCTACCGTTAAATTCATAGGTAGCTTGAACTCACGCGATCGACCCGCGTGGATAATACGCTGTTCAAAATATGCTCCATCCATACAAGCCAGCTAACTGCTTTTTTCGATTGATTATTGGCCCATCGGTATACGTTTCTAGGTGTAATACCAATCGTATCGTTCTTGAGGAAATTCTTCCTGAAAATGCGAAAGCAAGCGGATGCTATCGTTGTGCTCTCGTCGAATGGACAAACAGACCCTTTGGCTATGAACATTTTCCGGAAAACCATACAGGCTTGTCTCAATATTGTAACGTCATTCTTACAGTAGGCTACGATTTCTTTTTGAAAATCGAATACATAACCCGTATTTTTCAATTCACGATACCACGGTTCGAATACATTATTTCGCACGGTTTTTGACATACTATTGGGTGAGTAATACTCCATTGGAGGTAATTCCCCCACATAATTCTGATTCTGTGGTGTATTGAAGAGATGAGGAAAAGTACCTTTAGCTAGGGCATCAGTTAACCCAAAGGACTCCGGAAGCTTACTCAGAGACATGTGGAAGTAGTGTAGACTATCCAGAAACACGAGCTTACCGATACGCATAGTGATAATTTTCGTACCGTTCATGATTAGTGATGGTAACTGCGTCTTTTTTTTCATTTATAAAATACCGGAGAATGAATTGAGCGTCGAAACCCCCGGCGTTATGGGCGATTAAGATTGCACCGGAAAAGCCCTTAATTTCTTGCATAGCTAACTCTACCAGTTGATCTACTGGCCCGTGTCTGTATACAAACTCATGTATACCGCAAAATTTACATGGCTCCGCTATAGAGTCATTGTAGCAGCAGTTTGTACAAACGCGTTGTGCAACACAGAGGTTCGGCTCATGCACGCGTGTGTCGGTGGTACCCTCTAGCGGCGTACATTGTTGCGTTTCGAAATCATAAAAGATAAATATTTTGTCTTTTAATTCTCGATCGTTTGGGAGAGGCCGCATGAAACACAAGTGATTGTATGGTTGATCTGATTTACAAGTTGCGCAATAACCTACGGAGCACACATGTTTTTTCTTTCTCACTAGTGGTCTGATCGCGCAAAAACAGTCGAGGCAGCGTTTAATAGTTGCGCAAACACTCCGTTCATTTTCCTTTTTCCTTGCGAGCTCGGGAGTTCGATGATTTTTAAAGCATTCCTGTCCGAAAAAAACACGATCGCACGCTGCGCATCTAACCGTATCTCCTGTGCGAGGATCACACGGAGGCGCCCTGAGACATCGTGTACATCTTTTGTTTCCGGCGCATCTATGATCTAACCTTAGATATAACGTATCACACGACGTACAGAACCCAGTGCTACCGACAGCCCCTCTAAGGTTGAGAATTGGTTGGAAATGGTGTGAGCGTTCGTAATACAGAATATACAATGTGTGGCGGACCTGTCCTGCATTGCTTACTACAGTTTTCGTACCATTGAAAATCGATCTCCTATTACGTAGTCCTAGGGTCAAAAACTCAAAGACGACAATTGCAATACCGTCTCATGCCAAGTATTCCTGATATTGAGCGATTTCATTTACACCGCAGCCATTTTTCGGTACTCTAACATTTGCACGTCGCGTAAGCTCGAGCGCTGCAATTTTTTGGTCCGAACCATTGATTTGTCTTACCCGTTGCCACTTAGTATGTAAATCGCCCGTGCGAATGTCCCCCCGTTCCGCGTGCACCAGCGCTGCCGCTAACGATCGTGGTAAACATAGATTGTCGTTGTTACATATTGTCAAGATGGATCTTTTTGCTACACCCTCGTGTGTTAATCCTTTCCGTCGGCCACGACCCTCGACACCCTTCACAACGCACGTTTTTATGTTGCATTCGTCATTAAGGTCAAAAGATTCCGAACTCTGCGCAACGCTTCTTATGAGGTTCCATAAATCTTGGAACTCGTAATCACGAGCTGGTCGAAAAGACAGCCATACGGGGCCGTGTGTCAAGTTACGCGCTGTAAACGATATTCCTACATAATATCCACCCTCGCAGGAGTTGGTGATGTGGGTGAGAAGATCACTGAACGCTCCCTCGAGCCAGCTCATTACACTAATTTCTGGTGGCGGCTCGCGAATACGTAGAGTCGTCTCCCGACCACGAAGTTTAAGACGTTTGAAATACCGCGCTGTCTCCTGAATTATCTTAATTCGAATACCCGGTGGTTGCAACTCATTGTATGTGGTGGGACTTCGCCGCATTCCAGCTCCCCTCTGTATTCCTGAAGAAAATAGACGATCTGCATTTTTGTTGTATTTATTTTTCATTCCAAATTACATTTGATTTTTCGTCGGAGATATTAATACACACGTTTGTCCTGTATTGTACCACTTCCGATTATTTACCTGGGTTCATCACCCCTTCAAACCACGCATCGTCCATCAACGTAGGGTATAGCCCTAATTGATTCTCCGGAAAGACTTGTTCTTCAGGGGTATCCTCGGTCGGTTCGACGCCGTTACCGGAGGGGCCATCCAACGCATCGAGTAAATCAACCGTACGTGATGATGTTTCGGCCTCGCACGGCTGATTATTTCTAGTATCAAGTGTGTCTGGTGATGCTTCTCCTCGATCGGCTATTCAAAATTGGATTTTCATTATTAAATTGAACTTATCAGTTCGTATTCTTGATGAAGTATAGACTACGAAAATTTGCAAAATCCATTCATTCGTTTTTGCAAAGTGAAATACTTACGATATGCATGTTGGATTGCTTCAACCTCTTCCACAGCGCGAGCTGCTTCGATGACGGCCACCATTATCGGGTCATCGTCATACGTGTGGTTATTACCGTTATTGACGCCGTGCTCGAACTCCGATGAGGTCTCTTTTGATGTTGAAAAATAATTTTCATTATTATTATTATTATTATTGGCTGGATATTAATAAATTAATTCTTAGACCCACCGGAATCAGGGTCTTGTGTTTGACGCCACTGATCCTGTTCTTCCACAGTGCGCGTCGCTTCTATTAACGCATTTTCATCTTCTTCGGTTGAGCCCTCGAAAAGCTGTGCATAAACTGTAACGAAAATTTATTTCCGTGAATATAAGATAAATTTTGTATTTATGTAAGTATAGTAATTATTATTATTTAGTCAAATTGTTATATAGTTATTGTTATAGAAAACGAAAAGGGAACATGTGGTCACACTGTTAAAAATGAAACTTAGAACTTAAATATTGGAAATTAAATTTTTATGCATTTTTTTATCATGACTGACCGATACTTTGCGTGTTAAATCAGAAGTTAACCAATTTGCCCCGGACAGCTCTAGGGGCTGAACTAACCATAGGGGGATGAAAATTTTTTGAGGGGGGTGGTGTCGAGGACTCCCCGATTTCGTATCTAAGAGTGGTCAACCACTAGTACCGATGACCCAGTGGATGACCTATACTTTGAATGTTAAATCAGAAGTTAACCAAATTGCCCCGGTCAACTCTAGGGGGTGAACTAGCCATCGGGGGATGAAAATTTTTTGAGGTGGCTGGTGCCGAGGACTCCCAGATTTCGTATCTAAAAGTGGTCAACCACTAGTACTGATGATCCAGTGAATGACCTATACTTTGAATGTTAACCCTTTGAAGCATACATTTTTCCTGACATAAGATCTACTTTAAATTTGGGGTCCGGGGGTTTTTTGGGTCGCTGATTACGAATCCGAGCTCAAAATCCGGAAATTCAATATGGCGGATCCAATATGGCGGACCAAAATGAACAAAGTAGCTTGATGAAGATGAAACTCGGTATGCAGGGGTTTTTTGGGTCGCTGACTACGAATCTGAGCTCAAAATCCAGAAATTCAATATGGCGGATCCAATATGGCGGACCCAAATGCACAAAGCAGCTTGATGAAGCTGGAACTCGGTATGCAGGGGTTTTTGGGGTCGCTGATTACGAATCCGAGCTCAAAATTCAGAAATTCAAAATGGCGGATCCAATATGGCGGACCAACATGCTCAAAGTAGCTTGATGAAAATGAAACTCGGTATTCGGGGGGTTTATTGCGTCGCTGAATACGAATCGGAGCTCAAAATTCAAAAATTCAAAATGGCGGATCCATTATGGCGGACCAAAATGAACAAAGTAGCTTGATGAAGATGAAACTCGGTATGCAGGGGTTTTTTGGGTCGCTAACTACGAATCTGAGCTCAAAATCCGGAAATTCAATATGGCGGATCCAATATGGCGGACCCAAATGCACAAAGCAGCTTGATGAAGCTCGAACTCGGTATGCAGGAGTTTTTTTTGTCGCTGACTACGAATCTGAGCTCAAAATCTAGAAATTCAAAATGGCGGATCTAATATGGCGGACCAAAATGCTTAAAGTAGCTTGATGAAGATGAAACTCAGTATTCGGAGGTTTATTGCATTGCTGAATACGAATCTGAGCTCAAAATCCAGAAATTCAAAATGGCAGATCCAATATGGCGGACCAAAATGCTTAATGTAGCTTGATGGAGATGAAACTCCGTATTCGGGGGTTTATGGTATCGCTGAATACGAATCTGGGCTCAAAATTCAAAGTAGCGGATCCAATATGGCGGAGCAAAATGCACAAAGTAGCAAAGTAGCTTGATGAAGATGTAACTCGGTAGGCCCTGGTTTTTTGGGTCGCTGAATACGAATCCGAACTCAAAATTCAGAAATTCAAAATGGCGGATCCAATATGGCGGACCAAAATGCACAAAGTAGCTTGATGAAGATGAAACTCGGTATGCAGGGGCTTTTTGAGTCGTTGAAAACGAATCTCAGTTTAAAATTGAACAATAAAAATTGCAATTCCAATATAGGATAATGGCTTGGTCACTGATACTAATCTGAGCTTATAATTTGAAAATAACGAATGCCAGATTCAATTCGGTGGACTGAAACATAAAATTGTCTTGATGTAGAGGAAACTCGGTGCTTCAGGGTTATTGAAGTCGCTAATTTTGAAGCCAGTCAAAATATATAAATTAAAAACGTTCTAGTATGGCGTCCCAACGTGCAAGAAGTTACTTGACTTGAACAAAAGTCATTACTTCGAGCGATTAGACGTCACACATTACAAAACTGAATTCGAGATACAGGCATTAGAAGTATTGAACCAAAATAAAGGTAGTATTATGATTTGAATGTAACTCAGTACTCTGGATTTTTTGTGATAGCTGATTAGGTTGCATGCAGTCCAGCCGAATAACCGTTTACATCGCGTAGTGGCTATCGTATTATCAGATACTTACGGCTACGTAGTTTATTCTGTTTTCATGCTTGCGCAGTGTAAAACGCCAACGGGTCAAAAAATTGCACAGATGAAAACATATTGAGCATCTCCGATGTTCTAGTAATTCCAGTAAAATCTCCGGTTTTCGTTTGTCATATTGCATCCGCCATTTTTTATTTCTGGATTTTTAGTTCAGATTCGTAATCAGCGACCCAAAAGACCCCCGCATACTGAGTTTCATCTTTATCAAGCTACTTTGAGCATTTTGGTCCGCCATATTGGATCCGCCATTTTAAATTTTTGGATTTTGAGCTTGAATTCGTAATCAGCGACCGAAAAAACATCTCTGAACTCATTTTTTGTTCATTGTTTACCTGGCGGATTAACTATAATTACATTTATTATCTAAAAAACGTGTTTTTTTGTACTATAGTAATTATTAACATCCACTAAGTGAAACATAAACCCTTAATAGTCATATTGTAGTAGCAATTGGTCTTCTAACATCCTAAATATACATTTACATTCGTCGTTATGCGCTAAAAAAATTTTTTATTGAAGAAAAACAGAGTTGAAGTAGGTGACATACCAGTATGTCACTATGCTTCAAAGGGTTAAATCAGAAGTTAACCAAATTGCCCCGGTCAACTCTAGGGGTTGAACTAGCCATCGGGGGATGAAAATTCTTTTTGAGAGATGATCAGCAATGATCCCCGATCACGCACTCAAAAGTGGTTATTCAGTAGAGGTGACCGGGGTAAAATGGATGATTTGAGTATTGGGATTTAAAAATTTTGAAATCTTCGAATGTTGAGATTGGTTATATAGTAATTAAAGAATTACCGATAGTAGGAATTACTGACAGAAAAAATCATCGACGGTAGAAATTATCGACGACTGAATATCTTATCCACGAGTAAGCTTAAGATCTGTGATCAATAAATTACCGACGGTAGGAATTACCGACGACTGAATATCTTACCCACGGGTAAGTTTGAGATCTATAATCAATAATGCTCTTACCTTGAATTTCATTGAAAATCGCTCTGGCCGTAGGGGTGTCTTCGAACTTGCGTCACTCGAGCTCTTCGTACACGCATCGAAGCACTTTACGCCCTTGTAGAATACCTCTATTATGGGCCACCATAATGACACGTAGAGGTGACCACCACAAGATGAATTTTAGGCGCTTAATGAGTTTTTCGCGCGATAAATCGCGTAAACTCTTACACCAATTATCGTCACAGCGTCGTCTAATTCGCGCACTATGAATTACCGCTAATTTTAATAGCGCTAAAATACACGATCGGAGGGTGTGGTTCGACATTTTCTATCAGCGTAAACTAAATTATATTTTTAGTCTCTCACGGGACGGTTGTCGTTTGACTGATGATCATGCCGTGATTTTCATTCGTAAATATTCAGACATTTCAGCAAAAATAAAATAGTATGACGAAATCGAACGATTTTTGTCCGTTAACAATGGTTTTCAAAATACATTGTTGAAGGGTCATTGACTCAGAGTACGGTCAGCATCGAAGTCTCCGCGCGCCGTTGATGCAAGTGCATCGTGTCATCTTTCATGTTATTATTTCTCTCAGCGAAAAAGCACGTACCGGCGGGGACACCTGTATTTTTGCTAACTCTGCAGTAGTTGCTTCTTCTTCTTCTTCTTCCTAAGCATCTATGTATCTTGGTATAACGCTACCATACTCAGTATCATTTTGTTCTCCATACGGTCAGGATGAATGCAGTTTTTGAAGTCGCGAGTGTTGCTGTGGGCGATATGTGCAACGTTATTTACGTGCACAGCCCTTGTGCGGTGCAGTTACGCACGTTGCGTATGGAGGAAACGCGGGCCTCGCTTCAGGCCTTCTTAGAAAGATTTTACAGTGAGAATACCGGTGCGGAGTGGTATCTTTCGCTGCAAAACGCCGTGGAGGGTGCCGCGTGTGTAGTGGTGTCGTTCGGGAGTGTTGCCCGGGGCGTAATTGTACACGTGGACGACGACGGCGAAATTGCCGAGGTGTACCTCGTCGACGAGGGGTACACCGGCTATTACAGCACAAGTCGTCTACGCGTACCCCATTCTCGGGCCCTGGACACGCCCGAGCTATCGGTTTCAGCATCATTGATAGGCCTCGACCCGTCTAACTATTTGGGTGCGGAGCCCATTATTGAAGAGCTCGCGCGAGAGGGTCCGATGATAGTTGGACTTGTGCAAGATGCCCCAATCGGTGAGCCGCCGTCGGTGTTGTTGACGGCAGCCACTGGGGTTGATGTTGCACAAGCTGTCATGGCCGAGATCGACCCGTTCGGGGTGTACGATCTCGCCTATGACAGCGGGTACGAAACTTTTCGGGAGGAGGAGGAGGAGGAGGGTGAGGCCTAGGGTACTGTGTGTGTAAAAACTGTGTGTGTATGTGTGTAAAAACAAAAACTGTGTGTCTGTAAACAAAAACTGTGTGTGTGAAAAAATCGTCGAGGCCACCACCACCACCACCAGCAGTAGCAGCAGCAGCAGCAGCAGCAGCAGCAGCAGCAACAGCAGAAAAAGGTATTTATACTTGTTATTATTTTTAAAATATTAGGAAAAAATGAATAAAATTAAATAAAGATAAATAAAATTAAAATTTTTTAACAAATATTAGGAAAAAAATAAATAAAATAAAATCAAGTAAAATTAAATTAAAATTTTTTAAAAAATCTCGGGGGACCTCATCCCCGTAGATCGCGAAAGATTTCCGCAAGCAGCAGCGCGCAGCGGTTTATACCGTCGTGAGCCGGGCCACGCTGTTCGCACGGAAATCATTCAATTTCGCGGTCCGGGTTTTAGATCTGGGCCCCCGACTAAAAATACAGAGCGGTCTTGCAGAGATTCGTCGGGTTCTCTGCCCGCTCATTAATATTAATAATAATAATAATAACAATAATAAAGTGGTGTGCTATGACGACACACTGCTCCTCCCCCCCCCCCCACTCCTAGCCCTAACTCTCACCTACGCTTTGCTCCAGCAAGACGCTAAGCGTAGGGAAGGAGTGGGGATAGGAGTGGGGGTCGCCATAGCGCACCGCTTACTACTAACGGTAACGGAATACGTCAGCCAGCGCCCTAAAATCGTAAAAGATGAAAAATTGCTAACTCGAGTCCTGATCATTGTTCCGGTATACAAATTACATCGTTTAACGTTAAATTCCCATCTACCACCGGTTTCTGGCATAGATATCAGCGATCCAAGGTATCAGAGGTACTACGGCCAATTTCAGTCAAACACAGAACCATAAATTATTTTATATTCTTTTTTTTTTTCTTTCAACCAAAAATTAATAGTGTGTAACCACCAGTCTCTCATTTATTTTCTATTTATTTATTTATCGAGCGCGATTAAATTTTATTTGTCAGGGATCCTTGTTGTGGTTTAAATCCACAACCTCTATCTGTCAATTTCGTTTCCCTTCCGGACGTGACAGATAAAAAGACGAACGGCGAGTTCGTGAAATATGGTAAATTGTTTGATTATTCTATGTGTTGGTATAATATTAACTCACTAAGTACTGAAGGCAAATCGTTTTTTCCAATAAAAACATCAAAGTACTTTCAATTTTGTTTGTTTCCATGTTTCAATATTTCTGTTTCTCTCAATGCAAGAACTTAAAATTTTTTCTTGTTGTTATTATTATCACTATTTTATTATTATTTCAATACATTTCACTAAATAACATAAATCCTCCTTATGTAAAAACTTTCCGAACGTTAAAATTAAAATAAACGCTTGCTCTTAGCTTGCATAATTTTTACCGTTAGTTTTAAGAATATTCCGAGTACGGCGGTAAGAAACTGTAACGCCCGAGCGTTTTTTATTCGCGGGATCTGCGAACAACACCAACGATGTGTCCTCCTGGGTCCTGTTGACAAAGGGTAAAAACCCACCTTGCGAATCGGGAAGTTTATAGGAAATTTGAAAAAAGAAACGGCTCATATTGAGTATCAGAAATATTTTGTCTTATTCTCTCCAAGATTTTTAAATCTAGGCTAGGATCAACCACAGAACGGTTCCCCTACCAAACCCTCGCGGAGCCAATCACACATGAATTCAATATGGACAAGGGAGTACATATAGAGTATTTCCAAATTCCAATGCATGCATTTTTTCACGCAGTTGACAAAGAAAGGGCCTGCTGTCGCCACTCCACTTATCGAAGGCTTGACTTAAGACCTAAACATCTATACAAACTCAAAACTGCAGAATAAAAATACATGCGCTCGACGTCTTTTCAATAACAAAGATACATAACTAAATATACATACGATAAGACAATGATGGCTCTGTATTCATTCAATATCTTCAAGAAATATCCAATACTATTGCAAATTATTATTATAAGTCACCATTTGTTAATTTCGGGTTTCTCAGGATATAATTATTCTGTTCAATTTAACCAATACATTCTCATTATATGATTTTTCAAAATTAGCTTTGAATAAGGCGCGCTTAAACAATGGTAAAGTGACACATGCGTCACACAACCATTTAAGTGGCGGTCCTGGGGGTCAGAACTTGTAACGCTGATATACATGTACTTGACATGTTAGGGTACCAATTACGCAAAATTGATTTCCGCCAAAGCCAGTTTCCGCAAAAAGTCTCTATGGCGTCTAGTGAGCTCAGAAGAAACGCTAGACGGCGCTGTGAACGTTTTTCGGTGACAGAAAAAAAAAACGTTATTTCATAATTATTGGATGTGCCGAAAACTGCACGGTCGAGATCCATTGAAATTTCAGGTCCCGTCGTCATGCCCATGACTCTCTAGTGATTTCGCAATTCAGTATACCGGGTGGCGGAGTTGTCTGTAGTTTTTCGACTCCAGGTCGACCTCTCTATATAGTTATCGTTGTCTAGGTCAACCGTTTCATAGTTCTCATGTGCCAGGTTAACCTGTCCATAGTTTTTCAGTTCCAGATCTACCTCTCCATAGTTTTTGAGTTCCATGTTTACCTCTCAATAGTTCTTAAGTTCCATGTCTACCTCTCAGTAGTTTTTAAGTTCCATGTCTACCTCTCAATAGTTTTTAAGTTCCAAGTTGACCTCTCCATAGTTTTTAAGTTCCAGATCTACCACTCCATAGTTTTTAAGTTCCAGGTGAGCCGCTCCGTAGTTTGTAAGTTCCAGATCTACTTTTCCATAGTTTTCAAGTGCCAGGTTAACCTGTCCATAGTTTTTAAATTCCAGGTCAACCTCTCCATAGTTTTTGAGTTCCAAGTCGACCTCCCAATAGTTCTAAAATTCTGGGTTGACGTCTATAGTTTGTAATCATTGTATTATACCATATACTATTTCAAACTGATAAATTCAGAAAATAACACTTGCTTCTGATTTTCGGATATTCCGAAATTACGATGACACCCTTCTCCTTCGGTATTATCGGTATGCATGGTGCACCAACGGATTCATAATATTTATTGTTGAATTCACGTTTCGTTACTTGTATGTTTTTCGCAGTTCGCAGATTGTGGTGTATCTTATTATATCGTAATTATATGGTTGAATATTGATCGTTTGTAACCGAAAAGGCATCAATAGAGTGATCCCATCATTTTCGTCTTTCGTCTTTCGTTCTTCAGTTATAGAAAGTATATCGGAACGAATCGTATATGACTAGACTGGAAGAATTATCATAATCTATCTCTTTCGTGAAACCCTGATATAATAAAAGTTTTCAATGATTTATACATTAATTACATGCTAATTGATTTGTTTCTCTTCTCATCATAGATGAAACTTTTTTAAATGAAAAATGTCATATTATTAACATTACTCGTACCATCGTATATTGGTATTATCAAATTGAACAAAGCTGTTATATTATTTACAATAATATTATAGATTATCGGAGAAACATAAACGAAATCGTTATCTATTATTCTTGTTTCGCAAAGTGTGTTATGTAAAAAATAAAGTACAGTTTCAATTAAATTTGATAATAGTTTATCATCAGTAAGTAAGTGAAAACACAAGAATCACATAAATTTTGAATAATTTATTTCACAATTGAATTAGGAATGGAAACATTTATTCATTTAACAATCTATTTTCCAATCCAGTTATCCGTTGATTAATTTATCAAACTGGACGTAAAGGTATGGTCTCGAACTTCAATTAGTCGTCAACACAAAAATAACGAAGTGCATTATAATTTCAGCTATATATTACAGATTATGTAGGTGGATCTCAAAAGCCTTTACCTTTTACGGCCGCAAAGAATAAACATCTCGTTTAGGAGTACATGGACGCAAATTTTTTTTTATATATCCGAAGATCTTTAGGAATACTTGTTCATGAACAAATCATGTTATGCAGGGTGCCCGTATTAACAAATGATATTGTAATTTTCACTGAATATAACTTATTCGGTGCAAATTCGTTGTCGGAACTATCTCTCACTGCGTTTCAACACTGAAGTAAAGTTTTAGTAAGTGTTTATATTATAAAATGTTTACTTCTTAAGAAATGAGCCATTGGACAACATAAGCTTATTCCTTTCAATGGGTAATTTTTTTGATCCAATCTTACTCGAATTTTATACAAAAAATAAAAAAATATGACGCGTGATGATTCTACTAACTCAAAATATAATTTATATAATTTCGGAACAGTGATAGTTTCAAGTTATCACGCAAATTTATAAACCTGACATTATCGGACCTGAAAATTGAACAAACTTCAATCCAGAAACAAATGGTTTCTCGTCGAACGGGTGCGCACATCTGGACACATCTAATTCGTGATAAGAGTAACGCACACAGATATAATTTTATCATCTTAATTGATTATATTGGCATCGTAATAATGCGAAAAACCTGACGTTTATTTTCCACGTAGCAACATAAGTTCATTTCCAAGAACGCTTTGAGAAATATAATTGACTCTCCGACATAAATTTCACTTCATTCAATCCGTGATAAATCTACTTTCTTGTGCATCCAACTTACTTGGCTCAATTAGCTCGTGCTAAGTAATGTTCCTGCATCATATAACTGTGGATGTGAGGCTCACCATCAAGATCGAGTGACAGACTTTTACAGGATAACCGCTCGATTTTCAGACATGTTTAGCGATTACAATTAGGTACTTTATGTTTATAGTACGCCTTACCCGAAGTAAACCATTTTTAAAAAAATATTTCAGAAGGTCTATGTCAATGCTAGAAATGTACGAAGTGACGCAAAAATCAGAGTTACACGCGCAGATGTTGATAATTCCCGCATTCAAACCAGGGTAAGATTGCCAAGTAGTGCATTATAAAACTCAATTATTTTTTAAAAAATCATGTGATGATGATGCTGCTGTTAGTCGAACGTCGTTTTACAGTGGTAGTAAAAGGAGATCAGATCAAAGTGGTGCTGGTTATGATAAGAAAAGTCGTGTAACCTGGATTAACCTCAAATTATAATCATGAAAACATTGGAAAAGGTGTACTTTAATACAGCCCATGAAGCATCGTTTTCGAGTGCCGCAAATCTATTGCGTGTCGCGCGACAGAAGAGAATCTCCGAATTAAGGACGCAGCAGTGGCTCGAAGCGCAGGATGCTTACACAAAACACAAGCCTGTAAGACATCGGTTCCCCCGGCGTATATACAACGTCCGGAATATTGATGATTTTTGGGAGGCTGATCTTGTAGATCTTCGATCAATCAAGGATTATAATGATGGTTATGTTTACCTTCTCGTTGTTATCGATACTCTCAGTAAATTTGCCTGGGTCCAACCGTTACGTGACAAGAGCGCTGCAACGGTAGCTATTTAATGTCATATTATCGAAGAAGAATAGTAGCGGTAGATCACCCGTTTGTCTACAAACGGACAAGGGTAAAGAATTCAGAGGTGCTGCATTCCAGTCCCTCTTTAAGAAAAAGAACATTCAATTCCGTGTTGCCCGCAACCCTGATGTAAAAGCCGCCATTGTCGAAAGATTCAATAGAACAAAAGAAAGAATGTGGCGTTATTTCACTTATTCCAGACAGAAACGTTACATCGATATTTTGCAGAATATTGTTTCAGCATATAATCATGCTACACACAGCAGTATAAAAATGACCCCTGCATCCGTAACGTTCGAGACAGCTGAAAGGGCACGGGATAATCTATTGCAGCGCTATAAGAAAACGAAATATTGCTGTCCTAAATATAATGTAGGTGATATGGTACATATCAGTAGTGCAAAGGCAGCCTTCACAAAAGGTTACGAGAGTGGATGGAGTAACGAGTTATTTAAGATTCACAGAGTTTCACACAGTATTTGTCCTGTGACATACACCCTACGCGATCTTCACGACGAGGATATTGATGGGATATTTTACGAGCCTGAGTTATCGTGGGTGAAAACGCTGAAGAAAAAGAAAGACTGACAAAATGAAGGAAGCGTTTTTCATTGAGTTACCCAGCAACAGTAGTATGAGTTATTACCCCGATAACTTGACAACACGATATACCACCCGATTACCGCAATGCGTATCTCTTCATGGTAGTTGGGCTGTTTCTTTAGCTGAAATACACATACCTATGACAATGTTGCATGTACCACCCGAGGGGGACCTGAACTTTATTAATATTGTAACGAACGTTGCAATACCAGGCACTGCGGCTGACATTGATTATACGAGTGTTCGTGCATCTGTACCACAGGGGGTATATCGCAGCATAGATACATTACTCGAGACAATTAACGAAATACCGTGTTTGGCGGGGCATCTGAAATTTCAATATGCACACAACGGATATGTTACAGTGACACGTATCTGTAAGTCATGCGATAATATGGAGCACGCTTTTCATTTTTCCGACGTGTTGAATAAAGTTTTAGGATTCACCCACTCTCAGGATGTGGTGGTACAGAGAGAGTTAAGGTTGTTGATCACGGTCCCCGCGGGGGTAGAGGCGAGAGGGGAGGCTCCTATGATTTTACATGGGGTGACGTCATCACTACCAACTTCGTAATGTTGTATGTTAGTGATACGAATCACGGCACTACGTGATTATTATAGTAATTCGAACGATTAATTTTCATTATTTATGCAAAATAATAATTTAGGATTGAATTGCCTTTAATAAATTATAAATATAATCCTGTTTGAACTCGAGTATATTAGCGTGCGAGACCTGGTAACGCCGCGTCGCAGTTTCGAGTTTTAACGTTTCGAGGTTGGCGGTCGTGACGCCTGAAGTCGTATTTCGCTGCCACGCCGACTGATCGATGCCGGTCGATCGTGCTGTCACGGTTCGAGGTTAGAATGGCGAGTTGTGCGGATAGGACGGAGAATCCGAATTCGGATAATAATCCGAATTCGGATAAGAAAAAGTTTCACTGGAAAGGACGATACGTCAGTGAGGCGGTGTTTAATCAACGAAAGAGTCAGTCGGACTCTATGCGTGTTTTGTTTGAATTTCGCGCGCTTGGTTCTCGCGGCTCACAGCTGATGCGGCGTTGCCATGTTGTGAGGGAGCTATTTGATTTTGCATAATTTTCTCAACGTTTTACTTTATATTCTTGATGATTTCCCTCTTATTTCTATTATAATGATATATCAAACGTATATGAGTGTGATCGGCATATTCTGGGCTACGTCTGGTGTGTTTTTTATAGGGCTGACATAAATTTGACCATACATATGGGTCAATGAATACGACCGGTATCGCCTCACGCCATATAACCGTTGCATCGTTGTGCTAATTCGAGTCAACTTTAGAATTTAATATCTCGGAAATAAAGATTATTAGCAGCCTCGATCTTTTACCAGTCGATGCAGAAACTATTCATCTACGTACTGTATAAATTTCAAAGAGCTGGTATTAAATTGAATTTTGTGATAAACAACCTTAAAATACGTTGCTGACAGACCCGCAAATCTAGCCAATGGCACTCCCAATATGATGTATGTTTATACTGATATCTGTGAACCCTATATTACCGGGGATGTGCACACGCCCCTGCTACGGGTCGTACCAGCCGCAGCCGCTGATAATTGTAATTACGGGGCTGTAAAAATCAGAAGTTTTTCACCACCGCGCTATGTGCCTTTACTACGCACGAGTTTTCAAACAATTACGATTAATATAAGAGATGAATTTGGCGAACCAATGCCATTTGAGTACGGGACGCTGACGGTGACGTTACAATTCAAACGTACAGATTAGAACGACAAAATGACTCACTACGACGAATACTTTGATTTGCAAACGGGTGGCGGCCGCAGTGGTTATGGCGGTATCAGTCACGTCTATATAGGCTCACCGAATCAGCGAGTTCATGGTATAGGAAGTTTCCTAGGTGGTCTCTTTCGACGCATATTACCGCTCTTGAATCATGGGGCCCGAGGTGTCGGTAAAGAGGCGTTGCGTTCAGGTGTTAACGTAGCCAGTGATATCCTGGATTCTGGTATGCACCCAAAAGAAGCATTCAAAACGCGCCTGCGCCAATCAGGGGAAAATCTGAAACGCTAGGCTGAAGAAAAAATCAACACGCTTATGCGGGGGTCAGGTTATAAAACTGGTAAAATTAATCAACTGATGCATTCTCTCGCGGGACGCGCAACACGACGCAGTGGTGTGAAAAAACGAAAGAAGACAGCAAAATCACGGAGACGCTCGAGCAACGGGAAAAAGAAGACGCGGGGTAAGAGGAAGAAGACAGTGAACAGTAGAGCGAGAGGAGAGGGTGTCAAGAACCGTCGCAAAAAACCAAGAACAGTGAAGGATATTTTTGCCTAATTTCTTATAGTAAAAATGGCATTCTTACATACACACTCGTGTGAGTGTCTAAAATCGGAGCTTAAGCTATTCACACTACCACCAACGCAGACAACGATCGAGGGAACGCAATCAGTGTACGATAAGCCCATTTCATCGCTGACGGATGATTCACCGATAGAGTTTGTCGTACCAGGACAAGGCGATGAGTAAATTGATCTTGCACATACTATGCTAAGTATGCGAGTTAAAATAGAGGCACCCCCAGGTACAAAAGAGGATCCAGTTGAAGTAGGACCCATCAATAATCTTATGCATTCGATGTTCAATCAGGTTGATGTATTTCTCAATCAGAAACTCGTATCACCGACCAATAATGCTTACGCATATAGAGCGTATATTGAAACGCTCTTGAATTACGGTCCGGGTGCAAAGTCTTCGCATCTTACGAGTGTTCTATGGTATAGCGATACACCTGGAAAAATGGATGACGTGAACGATGGTAATACCGGTCTTACAAGTCGACGGAGCGTCTTAGGGACTAGTAAAACGGTCGATCTTCTTGGACATCTGCACTGTGATATCTTTAACCAGGAGAGATTTTTGCTAAACGGTGTTGAGATGAGGTTACAATTTGTGGGAAGTAACAACGCTTTTTGTTTCATGACTGGCTCGAAGAATTGTACGATACAAATCACGGAGGCGTCGCTAGTCGTACGACGCGTCAAGATAGCGCCTGGTATACTTTTTGAGCATGCAAGAGCTCTATCTAAATCCACAGCCAAGTATCCTCTGACACGCGTCGAGGTTAAAGCTATATCCATGCACGCGGGTGTCCATGGTGATACTCTTGATAACGTGAAACTCGGTCAACTACCAAAACGTATAATCGTCGGTTTTGTCGATAATAAAGCTTTCAATGGTGATCGCGCCATGAATCCATTCAATTTTCATCATTACAACATTAATTATCTCTCGCTGTATGCGGACGGCCTGCAAATACCGTCACGACCTCTACAACCAAATTTTCTAGACGACTCCATGTACGTGGATGCATACCACACACTCTTCTCGGGTACAGGCATACACTTTTTGAATGAGGCTAACTGCATTCCACGCACAATCTACCCCTACGGTTATTGTTTATACGCGTTCGATCTTACACCCGATCTCTCAGCCAATAGCAATACTCATTGGAATCTCGTAAGACACGGTAGTGTCCATTTTGCAGAAGCTCTGGCTCCAACAATTAATTGCATTGTGTACGCTGAATACGATAATGTTTTAGAGATTGACTCATCCCGGCAGGTAATTGTGGACTATAGCGGTTAAATACCTATTGAAATCATATATTCACAGAGAGAACGGGGACTAGTGTCAGATAGCGTTCATACCTTCAGGTATCACGATCGTGCAATACATCATGAATATCATCATCGATATACAGGGTCTGAAGGATAGAGCTAACGAGTTTATTCCAAAAGAAATAGCTGTAATATCTGTCAACGCTGATTTTAGCGCACACTGGATCGTATCACCACCCCATGCGTATAAAAGTTTACCACCTAGTGTAAAGAGACAAAACACATGGTTGATCAATAATCATCACGGTATAGAGTGGTCCGACGGGGAAACATCTCTACGCGCTGTTGAGAGCGTTTTGAAGAGAATCGCCGTGCAGGTCGACCGTATATTTACCAGAGGAACTGATAAAGCGAATTATTTAACACAGCTAACCGGATGTTTCGTTATAAATTTGGAAGAAGACGCAACGGACCCTTCATTCTGTAATTTACTATTGTGCAACACTCTCTGTGTCTATCATAGTGTATTGTGTAGAAATAGCTCGTATAGGTGTGCTCTAAATAGTGCTGCAAAAATAAAAAAGTGGCTTTGTCAGAGCGATCGTATCAATTCTCTGTGGGAGTATAGAATAACTACAACGTGATACGTCGGATTAGGCTCACGCAAGGAACTCGGCGTATCTCATGAACAGCCTGCAAATACTACGGGCACTTCAGAGTATCAAGAACCATACTATCGGTGTGTATCCTGCCGATCGCATCCCGAAGGTGCGGACGAAACCGATTGCAATTGTCGTTAACACAGATGGCCACAAGCAGCCCGGAACACACTGGGTCGCCATGTACGTCGATCGAGCTGGAAATGGATGGTATTTCGATAGCTACGGATTACCACCCGTCATCCCTCAGCATCTTCATCGACTCCGACGAAACTGCAAACTCTTTCGCTACAGCACCTCTCAACTACAGAGTCCTGAATCAGAATTTTGCGGGCATTATTGTATTATGTTTCTCCATTTCATGTCTACAGGCCTTGGGATTCATCGTTTCAGAAGCGTATTTTCAAATAATTCGTCGAGCAATGATAAAATAATAGGAGAATACTATAAAGAGTATTTCCGCAAGCATGAGCAGACTAAGTATCAGAATAAACAATTCAACGTTTGTGTGCAAAGATGTTGCTCACGGTCTCGTTAATTGCAAAATTAAGAAGAAAATACATAATCAAACAAAGACGAAGAAACGCAGGAGGGGAGGCCTTCAACAGTGGTGTCAGTGACACCGCGCTCGTTGACCCGCAGCTGCAAGAATATTGTGTTGCATGCACACGTGGTTTCAAGATAATCCGATGATTCAGCCAACGCTGCAGTAAATTAATAACGTCAGAGTGGGGGTAACACACCGATGATGATGAGGTTTTTTAAAATCGAGCGACGAATATTCATTCGCAGTCGAGCCGTCTTAGATACTACTTCTTCTCCTTTGAATCTATATGCGCAAAAAACGTCTTATTCTAAAGTCTCGAATGGAAAAACTCTTGCAAGACATTGAAGCAATCAAAGTTTTGATTCAAACAAGAACAGAATTACGATATTTAACGCGTAAAATAAAAGTGCTCAAACTACAAGATGGATTTATCGACGATCAACAAAGTGGGTAGACCCGAGGCGTATTTGCCATTGAAAAAATTGGCGGAGCTGACAATCGAGAAAGAATATATCGTCACGGGTATGAGGGTAGCTCAAACCAAGTGGGCTGCATGTATTGCCGTGGTTCTTCAGGACGAATTTACATGTTTTCTACTGTCGAGATTTGTCGATGCGCTTGCAAAGAACGATGAGCTCTTCCAACAAATGATTGTCTCCGCGAGTGAAAATCAATTACTTATGGTGTGCTATGGTTCTAAGTACAATCATTTGGAGTTCAAGCAAGCCCCTGTATGAGCACTTCTCAGGTAATTAAAAACAACAGATTTTTACAGGTATATGACAGCGTACGATTCCTGGTACTGTGTTTGTTACTGTCTATTCTGTTCGCAATTTAGACGAGCCACGGTACGTTTTAACCTACTAGCACCAGGGCGTGATGGAGTCCTAGGTCGCGTTTGTGTATATCTGTGCTCCATCGAAGTTCACCACCAGCAGCGTCATCATACCATAGTGTTACAAATATATATATAAACCAATGTAAATAAAAATATGTAAAATATATTCCAATAAATGTAAAAAGGCGGTGCGCTATGGTGACTCACTGCTCCGACCGACCCCCTACTCCTCCATCCCACTTCTCAAAAAAGAGGAGTTGGGATAGGAGTGGGGCTCGCCATAGCGCACCGCTTACTACTAACGTTGTATTTTTGTGGGCCTCGGTTCTATCGTGGGAACCCTTGATAGGTCACTGGATTCTAGCTAGCTGTAAACAACAAAATAAATTATAAATAAAGATTCGAATTCCAGCCATAAACACACTTTATATTACAAATACTTAAAATAAAATACTTTCGGATCCAGTGTTTCAAATTTCAAAAACGTAATAGGATCACAAACACTTTTGGAAATTCTTGTTAATAATAGTGGCAATAATGAAGGATCTTGATGCTGAACTATATATTGAATTTATTTTAAACTGTACTTTATTTTTTACATGACACACCCTGCTAAACAAGAATAATAGATAACGACTTCGTTTATGTTTCTTCGATAATCTATAATATTATTGTAAGCAATATAACATCTGTGTTCAATTTAATAATAACAATATACGATGGTACGAGTAATATTAGTAATATGACATTTTTCATTTTAAAAAGTTTCATCTACGATGAGAAGAGAAACGAGTCAATTAGGATGTAATTAATGTATAAATGATCAGAAATTTTTATTATATCAGGGTTTTATGGAAGAGATAGATTATGATAATTCTTCCAGCCTAATCACATACGATTTGTTCTGATATACTTTCTATAGCTGAAGAACGAAAGACGAAAATGATGGAATCACCCTATTTATGCCTTTACGATTACGAACGATTAATATTCAACTATATATTTACGATACGACATGATACACCACAAGCTGCGGTAAAATGTACAAGTAACGAAACGTAAATTCAAAAACAAATATTATGAATCCGTTGGTGCATTATGCATACCGATAATACCAATGGAGAAGGGTGTCATCGGAATTTCGGAATTCATATCAGTTTAAAATAATATATGGTATAATACAATGATTACAAACTATAGACGTCAACCTAGAATTTTAGAACTATTGGGAGGTCGACCTGGAACTTACAAACTATGGACAGGTTAACGTGGAACTTAAAAACTATGGAGAGGTAGAACTGGAACTTCAAAACTATGGAGCGGCTCACCTAGAACTTGAAAACTATGAAGACATTTACCTGAAACTTGAAATCGATGGAGAGGTCAGCTCGAAATTCAAAAACTTCATAGTTTTCAAATTCCGGGATCTTAATAAATGAAAAATTTCAACTTGAACTTAAAAACTATGGAGCGGTTGACCTAGACAACGATAACTATGGAGAGGTCGACCTGGAGTCGAAAAACTATAGACAACTCCGCCACCCGGTATACTGAATTGTGAAATCACTAGGGAGTCGTGGGCATGACGTCGGGACCTGAGAATTAAATGGACCTCGACCGTGCAGTCTTCGGCACATCCAATAATTATGAAATAACGTTTTTTTTGTCACCCTGTAGATTGAACTACACAGCGATATCGTTAGGGAGTCTTAAACATGCAGTCCGGAACTTGGACAGTTAATAGATCACGACTGTGCAGACTTGGCATTCTTGGGCGATAAAACAGAGCGAAAATCGTCCGCAGCGCCATCTAGCGTTTCTTCTGAGCTTACTAGACGCCCTAGAGACTTTTTGCGGAAACAGGCTTTGGCGGAAATCAATTTTGCGTAATTGGTACCCTACCCTTGACATGACATGCTGTATATTTTTTCAGATTATTTTACAACTTTTTGCATATACAAATCTAGACACTATACTGCTGAATTTTTTTCAAAATTACGGTATACTTCGGGGCAGAATGCCACTCACTCAATTTTTTTTAGCGAAGACGGTTTTTTGGGGTATTTTACTACTCTTTGCAAATCTTAATGAATTAATTGACTTCAGAAATAAAGTCTTATTGTCTTTTAACTTTTTATACAATAAAATGTCTTGTACCGTTCGACACTAAATTACACATACATAATGGCTGAATATTGTTCAATTTCCATACAAGATTTGAACTCGCTATCTCAAGTTTTACAAAAGTTACTAGAGAGCAATAATCTCAGTGATTTGAAATATTCAAAATTCTATAAAATCCAAACCGATATACCACTTTCGCCTCAATTCAATACCAAGCAACATTGAACGTGTCTCCGGTTATAAAGGCTAGCTAAAAAGTATTTAGCTTAAGAGGCAGTGATAAACCCCTCCCCTCCGTAGAAATTTCGAAAGCTGTTTCCTCCCGAACGATACGACAGATAGGGTCCGGATTTTCAAAGGATACGCAGGAGTATCGTAGAATTGGCCGAATCTTCCCGGTCCTTATGAGACATAGCCTTTTATTGATAAGAATTGAAAGAAAAATAGCAAGAGAGAGAGAGAGAGAGAGGGAGATTGATAACTTTTTATTAGCCTCTACGGCTAGTGATATACAATCGATCTATAACATTTCGTTTTTGGGTGTGTAACGTGCCCTGCGCGCTACTACTATATCTACATACGGTAGATACATGAATACACGAGTTTGCTTTACTTTACAGACCTACGCTTCATACATACACGCTTCGAACATACTAGAAAACGCTATTTCACGGTTTGCAAATTAACCAATTTATGAATCTGTCAATAAATAACTAAATCATTTCATAAATAAATAAATAACTACATCAATGAACAAACGATAACATTAATGAATGAATGTAGGAGTGGGCCCCGAGCTCGGCTCGTTACGGGCCTGAAGCTGGCGCGCGCGTCGAGCGGTCATGTGACCGCAGCGAGCCGGTCGCGAACGGAGAGCAAGGAGTCAGTCGGCACCCAGGCACTCTGCGAGTGTATTCTGTTCCATTATCTTTATTAAACATTTTTATATTCTCGTAAAAGTTGTCAGTCCGTTATTTCACACTCCCCTCGGAAAAGATCCCTACAGTTGGGGGCTCGTCCGGGATCGAGGCCGATATCCGAGTGCTAAATACGGTGAAGTTGAAAAATTGCGCGATAAAAATATCGCGGCGTCGAGTCGCAAGCGAGCACGAACGCGACGGCCGCCATTACGTGTCATCGCGGCGAGCGAGCGGGTCAAGAAGTCGAAGTCGAAAAACACGTTGCGTAGTACGTCGTGATACGTTGTGCGGGTTTGGATCGAGCGAGCAAAAATAGTGCACCGCGAAAGTCGTTGCAAGCTGCATAATTCTGTCGAAGTCGTGTCCGTGTCGATCGAGCACGCCACGCGGCGTCTAGTGCAGTTCGCTGTATAAATTGGAAAATATTACGAAGGACAGTTGCGCGTCGCGCGTCGCGTCGGCCATTGTTCTACGACAAGCGTCGCGTCGTTCGCGGTCTACGGTAAAAGTTGCGTCGTTCGTGTTGTACAGAAACTTGTGGTGATAGATAGTCGTTCGAGTGCGTCGCAAATTACGGGAGAGACGCGTGCAACACACGAGAGACAAAGTCGAGTGCGCGAGAGACACGAGAGACCGAGTTGAAAAATCGCGAAAAGTTGTCGCGTAAGTTTGAAGTGGTGCGTGAGGTGGTCGAGTGCGGGAAAATGTATACGACGCCGCCGCCACCAAAAGGCAAAGAATCGAGACCCGCCGACACAAGCGGTGGAGACATTTAAGATGGCGTCGACGATGCAAGCGCTAGTGCGATGAATGCAAATGGCGACGGACCGGGGAATGTCTCGAGCGGCAGTACGAAAGACGACAATGGAAGAAACGTCAGTGAGGCGGATCCTCACTCGTTGGTGGTACCGATCGAGGCAATGACAGTGCAGCAGCTAAGGGACGAACTACAGAAAATGCATTTATCGACTGTAGGAAAAAAGCTTGTCCTGCGAGATCGGCTGATAAGAGCGATCGAAAATAATGACGAAGACACAGAGCTCGATTTGACAGACGACGAGAGTCAACGCGGGGGCGTCGGTGATGAGAAGGTCGACGATCACGTACCACCAAACAGATCGCGAAATCCGAGACACCGCGATGATCCCCCACCCCCATCATCACCCGTAAACACGAGACGCCGGAAATTAAGAACGCGCGGTTCACCACCACGTGATCAAGTCGAACGAGAAAGGCAAACGCAGCGATCAGGTGAAGACAGTGACGCATCTCAAGATGAAGCTCGAGCAGTGACAGGTCATCGACGCAATATACCCGGCGAACGAGGGTACAGCGCACCTGCCAATCACATGGGAAGTACGTTCACCATAAAAGACGTTTTCTGGCGACGAAAAAATGACAATTCACAAGTGGATCGACGAGTTTGAAGATACGAATGTACTGCTTGGTTGGAACGACCTACAGAAAGTAATGTATGGCAAGAAGATGCTGCGTGGATCCGCGGAACAATTCATCGCACTGCAGCGAGGTCTGACGTCGTGGAGAGCTTTCAAGGACTGTCTCGTTCGAGAATTCGAAGTAGAGGTCAACAGTGCAGTTATTCACACGCAGTTGCAGAAGCGCAAACGACAAGCAAATGAGACTCCGCGTCAATACATCTACGCGATGCAAACTATTGCCAATCAAGGTTATGTAGAGGACGACGCTCTCATCCAGTACATTATCGACGGTGTTCCGGATGATGAAGCCAACAAACAGATTTTGTATCATTCGCGAACGATCGGTGAGGTGAAGAAAAATTTGGAACTCTACGATCGTATGCACGAGAAGTCTGGTCGAAAGAAGGCAACCGGTAAAGTAGAGTCGAAAGCTGAATCGGGTAAGGATAAAAAGGACGCAAAAGACAAGAAGGATCCAAAACAGCCGACGACGAAGAAAACTCGTTGTTTTGCGTGCGGATCACCAGACCACGAAGTAAAAGAATGTCCGCACAAGGATAAGGGACCAAAATGTTTCCGATGTGACCAATTCGGGCACATCTCAACGAAATGTGAGAACCCAGCCAAATCTGACAAACGGGAAGACAAGGTCAATCGGGTTGCAGCTGATGAAGATACAGTCACTGTTCGGGTCAATGAGTCGGACATACTGGCGATACTAGATACAGGCTGTACCAAGACTCTCCTTCGAGAAGACGAATATCACAGGGTCGGCAGCCCGATGCTAAGTCCGACAGCCCGAATGTTTAAAGGATTTGGAAATGCACGCAGCAAGGGGATTGGCGTTTTCAACGCGAAGTTGACGATTCATAACGAAGTCTACGACAATGAAGTGTACGTGATACCGAGCGAGGCCATGGACGTGAAGATGCTTTTGGGAAAAGACGTCCAAAGACAGATGGACATTCGCATAATCGGAGGACAAACAACGATTCGAAAGTTGCCTATGAATCTTAGCGACGGAAGTGGCTCGCCACGAGAGGAACACAAAGAAAACGCACAAAGTGCTAGTATTGTAGACGAAGACGCTGCGGAGTGGATTGCAGGTGGCCTCTCGATGATCAACTACGTTGAGCCATGCGAACTCGCGGTTCGAGGACCCTACAAGGAAGAAATAAGAAGATTGATAGAAGATTACACACCGAATCACCAAGTGCAGACCGACGTTGAAATGAAGATTGTACTGAAGGACCAAGAGCCCGTCCGGTCAAAACCACGGCGGTTGTCAGTGCAGGATAAACAGGTGCTACAGAAACAAGTCGACAAATGGTTGAAAAACGGTACTGTGAGGCCCAGCCGAAGCACATACTCAAGCGCCGTTGTTATTATCACGAAGAAAGACGGATCTCATCGCGTCTGTGTCGACTATCGTCGGCTCAACAAAAAAATCATTCGCGATCAGTTCCCAATGCTGCTGATAGAAGATTGTATCGATGCTTTGGCCACGGCGCGGGGTATTCTCAGTGCTCGACTTGAAGAATGGCTTCATTCACGTACCAGTCGAAGAAGGAAGTCGGAAGTATACGTCATTTGTTACACACGACGGGCAATTCGAGTTCACGAAGACGCCGTTTGGTCTGTGTAATAGTCCCACGACGTTCTTGAGATTCGTAGACGAAGTGTTTCGTGATCTCAGTAGAAGAGGAGTTGTCATCACCTACATGGACGATCTCATCATACCTGGTAAAGACGAAAAAGAAGCGTTCGACAGGCTCTGCGAGACCCTGGCAGTAGCAGCCGCGAAAGGATTGACGATCAACTGGAAGAAGTGTACATTCTTGGAACGAGAAGTCGAGTTCCTTGGACACATTGTCGGAGGAGGCTTCGTCCGCCCTTCCCACGAAAAGATCAAAGCAGTGCAGAAGTTCCCAACGCCAAAATGCCGAAAAGACATCCAAAGTTTTCTCGGTTTGACGGGATACTTCCGCAAGTTTGTTTTAGACTACGCGATCATAGCTCGTCCCCTATCTGACCTTCTTAAGGGCAACCAGAAGTTTGTCTTTGGAGTGGAACAGGAGGAGTCGGTCAGTGATCTGAAGAAGGCGTTGACGAGTGAGCCGGTGTTGCGCATCTACAAACCAGACGCAATAATGGATCTTCACACCGACGCGAGTAAGATGGGATACGGAGCTATTTTGTTGCAGAAGGACGCCGCAGACGAGAGTTTTCACCCAGTTCATTATATGAGTTGCAAAACGTCTGATGCCGAGAAGAAGCTTCACTCTTACGAGTTGGAAGTGCTCGTCATTATCAACGCTCCAGATCTATCTCCAAGGGATCCCGTTCAAAATCGTCACGGACTGTGACGCATTTCGAAAGACGTTGGACAAGCACGACTTAGCCGCTAAAGTAGCAAGATGGGCACTATTCCTAGAAGGATTTAAGTACGAGGTGGAACACCGCGCAGGCACGCGTCTTCGACACGTCGACGCGCTTAGCCGCTACCCGGTGCTGATGGTAGACGATACGGTGACCCAACGAATCCAAAAGCAACGAGACGAAGACGAGAGACTACGAGTGATCAAGCAGATTCTCCAGACGAAACCCTACGAAGATTATCTTATCGAGAACGGATTGCTGATGAAGAGAGTTGCTGATAAAGTCGTGATTGCGCTCCCTAGTTGCATGCACACAGACATCATACGTCGAGCTCACGAAAGTGCGCACTTTGGTGTCAAGAAGATGACCGAGAATATCCAGGAAGATTTCTACATCCCGAAGCTCAAGGAGAAGATCGAAAAATTCATCAGTTGTTGTGTGCCTTGCATTCTCGCTGATAAGAAGAAAGGGAAAAAAGAAGGTGAGCTGATGCCTATCCCGAAGGGAGACGTGCCGTTGTCGACGTATCACGTCGATCATCTCGGCCCCATGACATCAACGTCGCAGCTATACAAACATCTGTTTGTATTCGTAGACGGATTTTCGAAATTTGTGTGGCTCTATCCCACAAAAACGACGAACGCAAGAGAAGTTGTAGCCAAACTGACGTCACAGCAGGTAGCATTTGGCAATCCACAACGAATTGTCAGAGATCGAGGCACTGCCTTTACGTCAGGCGAATTTGAAGACTACTGCAAAGTAGAGGGAATCGAACATGTCAAGATTACCACCGGAGTACCCAGAGGAAACGGTCAGGTTGAAAGAATCAACAGAATCGTCATACCGATACTAACAAAGCTCGCTCTGGATCATCCCGACAAATGGTACCGCTACGTCGATCAAGTGCAAAGCTGCTTGAACGGCTCCTATCAACGAAGTGTCGGAATGACGCAATTCGAGGTCATGTTTGGGGTGAAAATGCGACGAAAAGAAGATCCCAGAGTCAGACAAGCTGTCGAGCAAGAATCAGCTGAGCTGTTTGACAACGACCGCAAAGAACTACGCAATCTAGCAAAGGCGAATTTGGTCAAGATCCACGAAGAGAATCGACGAACATATAACCGGAAATGTAAAAAGGCTACGCTGTACAAGACTGGCAATCTGGTCGCTATCAAAAGGACACAGTTCGGTCCAGGCTTGAAAATTAAGAAGAAGTTTCTCGGACCGTATAAGGTCTCACAGATCAACGGTAACAATCGCTACGAAGTAATTCGTGTTGGAGAGGGCGAAGGCTCGAAGATGACGACTACCGCGGCGGATTACATGAAGCCGTATCTCTACTTTTCAGGGAGCGAAGAGTAACAGGATGGCCGAATGTAGGAGTGGGCCCCGAGCTCGGCTCGTTACGGGCCTGAAGCTGGCGCGCGCGTCGAGCGGTCATGTGACCGCAGCGAGCCGGTCGCGAACGGAGAGCGAGGAGTCAGTCGGCACCCAGCCACTCTGCGAGTGTATTCTATTCCATTTTCTTTATTGAACATTTTTATATCTTGTAAAAGTTGTCAGTCCGTTATTTCACACTTCCCTCGGAAAAGATCCCTACATAAATAATCACATGAATCTATACGTACATCAATAAATTAACAAATTTAACAATTCACAAACAGTTTCGCGCGGTCTAGCCTTGTCGGATGTAGTCGGTGATTCTCTTCTTAAACAATTCCATACTTTCGGCGTCCCTTACATTTCTAGGGAGCTCGTTAAACATTTTTATTCCCTCATAAAACAAACTCCTTTGTGCTTGTACCGTTCTGAACGGTACGACTAGATTATTGCTTTGTCGCGTTCTTCTCCGATTTCCTTCGCTGATATATTTGACTTTTTCACACATCTCCGGAGTAATGTCATTTTTCGTCATTTTATAAATAAACATCATAACATTTCGCCTAATTCACCCGTCGATTGTTAAAAACCGTAAGTCACTTCTCATTTCTTATGTCGGTGTATATATATCACTGTGCAGTATGATCCTCATTGCTCGGTTCTGTAATATCTGCAATCTATCTATTTCCCCCTGATTGGCGTACAGGAGCGCTGTTGAGCAATATTCCATATGCAGTGCGATAATGGTTTTGTAGATTATGGTTCTTGTATCGGAGCCGACGAATCTACTAACCCGATTCAACAGACCCAACGTACCACCGACCTTACCCTCCACATACGCAACATGTTTTTTGAATTTCAGGTACTCGTCAAGAATAACCCCTAGATATTTAATTTCAGTCACTTTTTCGATCGTCATATCTCTGTATTTTATGTCAATTCCCTCAGCCATTTGCATTTTGTCATTTCTCAGTATTATATATTTCGTTTTCTTAATATTCATAAACATACTGTTATTGCTCATCTAGTAGTCCAGAATGTTCATCACATCATTTAAGCGCCTCTCTATGCTCTTCAAGTTTGTATCAGTGACATACAGCATCGTGTCGTCCGCAAACATTCTTACTTCACAATGCTGGCCAAGTACTTGTTTGATGTCATTGATATGAAGTTTGAAGAGCATCGGGCCCAGAACTGAGCCTTGAGGAACTCCATGCTTTACTTCCCGTTCGTCTGACATTACTCCATTTATATGTGTTCGCTGTCGTCTACTATTTACATATGAGTCAAACCATCCTATCGCATTTTCCCTGATTCCGTACATGTATAATTTTTTTATCAGTCTTTTTTTGTCAATTGTTTCGGATGCACGTTTAGAGTCAATAAATATCACCCCTACATATTGTTTCTCACTTATTGCGGTCGTCCATTTATCTAATACTATTTGTAGCGCAGTCTCACCCGAATAACCCTTCCTGAAGCCAGCTTGTTCCTTAATTAAAATATTATTTGTTTAAAAAAATTTCTAGCTGTTCTTTCACGATAAATTCTAAAATTTTCTCATACATCGGTAGCTGGTTGATGGGTCTAAAGTCTTCTACCTTATTCGAATTATTAACTTTCCGGATCGGAGTGATGGTATCGACCTTCCATTTTTCCAGAAACTTCCCAATTGTTAGAGAACGATTCAGGATAGCCGAAAATGCGTCATATAAACGTTGTCCAAAATTCTGCTATTTATTCCGTCAATCAAGCTTTTATTTTTGTCCAGATTTCTTATTAGTTTATTTAATCCGTTTAGATTAATTTCGTCAAAACTATTGAGCATGTTTGTACATTCAAAATGGAATGTATCAAACAAGTCATCCTGAAAGCGAGTGTTATGATTTTCTAAAATTATTTTTTCTATGCTTTCAATGGAAAAGTTATTGAATTTGTTTGTCACATCTTTATTATTCCGTGTTTCTACTTCGTCATCTTGAAATTAAATATTATTAAAATTCACGTCATTTCCTTTGTCGTTTTCCAATAACTTTTTTATTGTTTGTGACATTTGCCTTGGGTCACGGTTGTTTTCCTTGATTTGACTTTCGGAATAGCCTTTTTGGGATTATTAATTGATTTTACGATATCATTTCTGTGCCGTTTATAAGGGTCCCAGTAGGTCCCGTCAATTTTGGCCATTTCGAAGATGTTGTCCCGTGCCCGAATCTTTTCTTTTATCTCTTGCGTGAACCATTTTTTTCTTGATTTTTTATACAATTTCCGTCAGAGGTGCTTATTCATCCAATGTCCTCGAAATTGTGTCTATCAATTTATTTGCATTAGCATTTAAATTGTTGTCAATGTCAATTGGATAAATTACGGTTTCTTCATTATCGTAAATTCTTATATTATAATCGTTTCTCAGTCTATTTACAAATTCATTGTCATCCAAGTGTTTAAAGTTCCTTCTCGTGATCGTTTCAAGTTCGTCGGATTCATCCTTTTCAAAATTTATGAATATCCATAAGTGGTCCGAAATCCTTGGTCCATTGTCAACGTCGCAGTCTAATGGAATATTTGAGAATATAAGGTGTATCATCGTTCTACTAGTTGGTGTGATTCTTGTCGGTTCTTTAATTGATTGCACCATTACCCTCGTCAAAAAAATGTTCTCTAGCTTATTCTCATAATAATTACGATTCAACATATCCATGTTAAAATCTCCCATTACTATAAGGTTATCCTTTTTTAACAATTCGTCACATTTTTCTTCTATAAATTTTAGAAAAGTCATATCTGAGGCATTCGGGGAATGGTAAACAGTCAGCAAATTACCTTTGTCGAACGAATTCTCAATGTAAACTGCAATTGACCAATAGTTTCCTTCCACTTTTGACCAGAATAACACCTTATATTTTACAGACTGGTGAACGTAGTGTATTAGGCCACCAGTCAGTCTATTTTCTGAATCAATTCTTATTGTGTCATATCCATTAATTTTCATTTCATCATCCGTAATATTTGGGGTTATTCTGGCCTCGGTACATGCAAGGATATCGATATGCTTTCTAGATAATAAATAATTTTCTACTTGGTCAAATTCGTTTAATAGACTTTAGAAATTGACACACATAAAAATTTTCCTATTACTACCTTTTTTCTTGTACTTTGATTGCTACTCATAGGTATTGTCAATCTTCTTTACAATTCGCATATAATGCGGACAATTACGGTCAGTAGCCTCATGGTTGTCATCGAGTTCTTTTAAATTGTATTTCTTTTTTTTGGTCACGCAATTGATGCATTTTTTAATGTGATTAAGATTCGGGCACTCCCGACCATCATGTTCTTGGGCACAGTGGTTACAATGTTTGCCCTTTTTGCACGTTTTGTGAGTGTGTATATATCCCCAGCAGTTGAAGCATCTTCTTATATTTACTTGGTCAAAGACTTTACATCTTTGCCAGCCTAAATACATAATTCCTCCCTTCAAAAGCTGTTGATGTGTCACTCACCTAACATCGTCTCCAAAATCATCGACCAACAGTTCTTCCCTGTGTTGTTGCTGCCATATTGTATGCGTTTCACAATTTTTAATTGATCGTCATTTCTTAAATTGTCATTTTGATACCTCATAAGTGTTTTAAGTTCGTCATCCGTTTTTTGCAACTGGTCGTGACTTATCCTAACTACTTTTATTCTGTAGCCTTTGGTTATTTGTGCTGAGTCAATTATCTGTACCTCATCTCCCATTTTCTTCACAATCTCGTTTTTTAAAATTTGCTGACTCTTTTTTATTGCAATTAACAACCACTGTGCCTCTATCACTCGTTGATATTTTATTAATCCCCACGTTCAATTTGGTAATATTAATTTTTTCCCGTATCTCTCTCTCTAGATTGGGGTTCGTTTCTTTCGGTTTGATAATGACCGATGCGCTGTTAACTTTCCGTTGCCCCACATCTGAAAACTTCAAAACCTCTGAATCGTTCTTTGGTTGGTCTTTTTTTATTTCATGCAATTCGTTTCGTAAAGATTGAATCTCCTTTTTGAGTTCGCTCGTTTTTTCCTCAAGTAATATTCTAAAATAATTTTTCAATCCATCTAAATAATTAGGAATTTCTTACGTTTCCTGATCGCTCTCATCATCCGAGTCGTGGTTTCTTTTTTTGGTGTTTTTCTTTATCGCGCCTCTACTTAATTCCTTGACGCACGTTACACACCCTATCGACTCACCCTGGCTAACTACGTCTCTGACTTTTCTACATTCCTCGTGGAATAAACGGCCACATTTGCGGCTTACATCAACATGATCAACCTTCTTACAATGTGTGCACTTGCCTATGCTCGACATTTTGCGTCGTTCAAACGGTGCGCCGTGAACACCTGTTCCTATGAAAGTTTAACTTCGTTCAAATGGCTGCGTTCACTGCTCGTTGGGGTTCCCTTGAATATGTACTTATGTATTACAGGTCTCTGTTTGCCGGCTATTCGACACGCCCCTTTTTAGTGTGGTGTGTGCAGCTTATCGGTGATCTTTGCGTCCGTGTTGGTGTATAGATGTTATTTTGTTTATTATCTCGTGGAAATGCACTCAGCAGTTGTTCTTTTTATTTAAATATGTAGAACATATTCGTATAAAACACCTGAGTGCCACAAGACCACACTGGAATCGTCGTGCGACTCACAAAAAGTGGTATTAGTCAGGTGTATAAAGTGAGGTTATGTCAGTGTTTATTTTATAAAATTTATCTTTTCTCGTCCAAAATGTATTATTTATGTAAACTTAATCGTCAATGGAAAATAAATTTAACATCGTCAGATGTTAAATAATAATAATAATAGTTAATAATAGTGGACACATATAATAATAAGTCTCAGACGATGAAATATTAATAAATTATACAATTATGGACAGACAATTCAGAAATACGTTAGTACTCGAGAGAGAGAGAGAGAGATTATACATTGGTTTCTCACATTCTGCTTTCTTGCATCGTGGATTGGCATATACACAGTTTTCTTAATATTAATTTTCAGTGAGTTTCTTTTTAACCACGATACTAATTTATTAAGACAATTGTTCAGTCTTTGCTCTATCACATTAAGGTCATCACTATGTACATAAGTGATCATATCGTCCACAAATAATTTTATAAAACATCTACAATTTTTTAATGCTTCTTTGATGTCGTTAATATATATTATAAATAGAATAGGTCCAAGTACTGACCCTTGTGGTACCCCATAGTTATTTTCTATTTTATTTGATTTTTTTTCCGTATTGCACTTGTTGCGTCTGGTTTGTTAAGTACGACTTAAACCAGTTAAGCACGTTTCTTCTTATTCCATACCTATCCAATTTTGCTATTAACACCTTCCTGTCAATTGTTTCAAAAGCTCGTCGAAAATCAATAAATATTACTCCAATTATTTGTCTTCGGTCTAGGTATTGTCTCCATTCTATAAGTGTACTTTGTAGAGCTGTCTCACAGGAAAAATGTACTCCATCAGTTATTTTTTTAACGCTAGTTCCAGTACTTTTTCGTAGACAGGTGAAGTATTTTTTGGTCTGTGATCTTCCGCTTTCAGACTCCCTACAATCTCAGGTACAGGTGTTATTACAGAATTCTTCCATTTTTCAGGTACTATTCCCTCTGTCATTAGATTATTAATTAAGTCCAGTATTATATTTCTATTTTCCCCCATCCAAGTCATTTTGATCGTTTTTGCGGTTACTTTATCTTGAAGGCCTTTATTTTCGTCTAATTTATATATAATGGTATTCATGTCGTCCAAATTTACTTCTTGGAATTAATCAAAAATGTCAAAAGTTTCATTCACTGGTTCACTGAATATATATATTTCGTCCTCAACATCTATATCCTTTACAATTTGCGCTATACTTTCCACGAAAAATAGATTAAATTTATTTGCAATTTCTTCCGGCTCGGTATATGCAACTCCATCAAACTTTATCGCAGTGTTTCGTTGTTCGCACGCTTTGTTTCCTAATAACTATTTTAGTGTTTGCCACATTTTCTTTGGGTTATGTTTTTGTTGGTCAATGTTCAGCTCGTAATAATGTCTTTTGCTATTTCTAATGTAAGATACTACCTTATTTCTGCAATTTTTATATGTATTCCACATTGTCTTGTTACGAATTTCGTCTCCTACTGTATTATTTCTGGTATGACTATTTAACACAGCTACCTTATATGCATGATCCCTGTCTTTGATCTTTTGTATACTTTCTTTTGTAATCCATGGTTTATTCATCCATTTCATAAGTTTAACCTTCTCTATGAATGGTGTAACTTCATTCATCGTCTCTGCCATATATTGTATAATTTCATCAGCATTCCTATTGATATCTGTATAGAGATTTATTGTTCCCCTTATATTGTTTTGTCTTCCAGTTTGTTTTATTTTGCTATCTAGGACTTCGTTAAAAAGGTTTACATTTATGTTGGTTAAGTCTCGTTTAGTTATTACAGAACTGGTATTAGTTTTAATTATATCCCAGCTAGTCATAATTTCAATGATGTTGTGGTCAGTTATTTTTGGAGTTAGTAGCAGTCTGGTGTCAATATGAAAATTAGCAAACACTAGGGCAATTATGGTCTTAGATCTATCTGTTATTCTAGTTGGTTCCATCACGTATTGTTTCATACCCAGACTTAAGAAGTTTTTTATCAGTCTTTTTTTATACTGTGTTTCTTTAGTTACGTCTATATTAAAATCTCCTATCATAAGTACTTGTCCTATTTCTATTAGTTCTTCATATTTATTGATCACAGTCTCTATGAATTTACCATCGCTTTCACTCGGTGAATGATATATGTTACAAATTATAGTATTGTCATATTTTTGTGACAGTTGAATAACATTCATCCATACATTATTATCTATATTTTCGGAATTCAGTAACTTATAATTTGTGCCATATTGGATAAATGTGAGCACCCCTCCTGTTCTACAGTTATGTGAATTAGTTCTAGTCATGTTATAGTTCTTTAGTGTCAGTTCTCCATCTCCTATATCTTCCGTTATATGAGTCTCTGTTAAGCATAGAATTTTTGGTTCATTCTCCCGTACAAATTTTTCTATCTTGTCCTTATGATATAAAAAACCCTGTGCATTTAGGAGAGTTATAAACATGCTAGAACTTTTATTCAAATTTTTGTTAGTTTCGGTTCTTTTCCTTAATGGCTATTCGTTAATATATTGGGTATTTTTCAGGACTCTCGCAATGTGTTGCTTGTATACTTCACAGTTTCTATTTGTTGCTTTATGGTCACTCGACATAACCTCTACTCCATATTTCGAAATAACCTCCGCACAATTGTGACATTTTTTCGTTTCCGCAGTACATTCATTTTCGCTATGTTCATTCGAGCATACCCTACATATCACTTTGTTCCTGCAATCCTTGGAAAAGTGATCATATCCCCAACACTTATAGCATTGTAGGACACTCACGACATCGTACACTCGACACATGCCCCATCCTATTTTCATTCTTGCTTGTTCTATTAGTGTCTTGTGCGTTTTTGAGTCCGCCTCCAGTATAATCGTCCCGATCCCTTGGTTATTCACAGTTTTCTTGAGAATTTTCATTTTGAAGGTTTCATCTTGATGGTTCAATCCGTTCTGATTGGCGACCTTTTTAAGAAAGTTATTTTTCCCTTCTTTGCCTAGATTAAGATCTTCGTCCACGTCTACTATTTTCATTTTTGGTAGTTTTTTTTGGTTTACAACGTTCACTCTATAATTAGGCCCGATTTTATCTTTCAGCGCTGCACTTAGTGTTTCTTTGTCTTCACTTTTTTCACATCTTATAATCACTTTTCCTTTTTGTCCATTGTAACGAGAAATTTCGCTAAAGCGAAATCTCGATACAGGCACTGCCCGAACGCGCACAACACATTCCCGAAAACAATAACAACTAGCTTCTTCCCATGCTTTCCCTCCCCGCCCGCCTATATCTACTAGCAGTGTTGAGCATAGGAGAGGGACAGTAAGCGTTGCGGGGCGTGATTGAGGCGCGGATGACGTCATCGCGGGTCGACAAGTAACGAGGATCGCCAGCCGTCGTCTATCGATTAGGGATCTAACGGGACTCCTGCCGCCATCCATCTCACACCTTTCGAACTACCACCACGCGTTACGATTACTACCCGCGGCGGCGTTAATGTCTCTCCCCTATGCAAATCAACCAATAGGAAAATTAGGAAATTAGGATAAAATTCGAGGAAGAAGACGGCGAGGATAATCGCCATAACTGTTTCTACATCGAAAGTGATAACTGTTTTCTTGATCGTCAACGATAAGAGTGGTTAAATTGAATCTGCGCCAAAATTTAGTTTGTGCTGAGAGTTTTATTTGGATTTTTGTTACGAAAGTATCGTAAGTTTTGAAGCTTTTTTTTATACAACCCGAGCAACCCCTGTATTAGCCTCGTTTGCCACCGAACATCGCTGAAATTTATAAAATACCCCAAATAAGACTAACGAGTGCCCCCTCGTTAGTAGCCATTTTGCCGACCTGTCAATACTCGTGCGAAGAAGCACCGAAATCCCCAATATACGCCCCACAATTATTTATTAATACCCGTCACCCTATTCCAAATTGTCCTTCAGACAATTTGGGATTTTTTAATTATTAATTGTTCCCTCGATAATTTGTTTTTTTGTAATTATTTTTTTTAATTGAAAATTCGTGAATCGTCCTTTGGACTTTTTACGAATTTTCAATATAAATTCTTCCCCCCTCTTTTTTTTTATTTCCCCTTTAACCGATTACCCGTATTTTTTTTTTGACCCCAAAACCCTATTTTTGTGCCACTCTGATTATTGCCATAGTTGAGATCAGCGGGTTAATTTGTAAGAGCCGCCCGTTAGGCCATTTTGCCCCTCGCCCAGACCGTTGTCTCAGCCCTACCCGACAGCTAATGCCCCTGTTTAAATTATTTCGCGTATTCGTTCTCCCACTTCGTGGTTTGAGATTTTGTAATATTTACTAGTTTTTTAATATATTAATTTCGGAAACGGTGGTGCACCGAATTTGCAACTGGCGCCCATATTTGGCTTATTATAATTTTTTCTGCTCTCCGAACCGAGTAATCGGATTTTGTTTCTCGCCATTTTTTTTTCTTTCTTTTTCTATTTCATATTTTTTTGTATTTGTTGATTTTTTTTCAAATAATTAAAGTAGTTTTTAGTTTTTAAATAAAAACTACTGCGTTGATTATTTATTTCACCCGTTTTCCCCTCCCACTATTTCAGGAGAGAACTTCGGGTCACACCATTTATAACTTTATTGAGGAGAGGGAGAGGGAGAGGGAGAGAGAGAGAGAGAGAGAGAATGAATCAATTTATTTAAGCTGGTAGCTAGTTTGCGCTTAGCGCTACACATTTACCTTACAACTAATTATTGTACATGCTACACACTATATACTTATACTAAACCCCGAGGCTTAGCGAGTCATTTATTATTTTTATGAATTTTTTTCGTAGTACGTTGTACGCATGTTTCAATATTACCATTGATACCCCATCTTGTGTCCCCTTCTTCTTTGGTAATTTTCTTATTATTTCGTCTAATTCTTCTTCCGTAACATTCGTAAATTTTTCAAGTTTTTGATCAGTGTAATAAATAATATGACTAGCTTCGTTTTCATTTTGCACTAATTGTATACTTTGTACGATTTCCTCAATGCTGTCTATATAATAATTGTTAAAGCTGTTTGCAATTCTCTTCGTTTCTTTAATCAGCATCCCATTGAAACTTATACCCTCTGAATAATCGATTTCTTGAGTGTTCTCATTTATTATTTTCTTTAACGTTTTCCACATTTCGGCGCTATTATGCTTATTATTATCAACTTTTTGCTCATAGTAATCTTTTTTCGTTCGTCTTAGGGTATCAACTACTTCATTTCTTTTCCGCTTGAAATTATCCCAATCACTTATGTTGTCACTATCTCTTGCTAATCTGAATAAATTGTCTCTTTCTATAATCAGTTTCTTTACTTCTTGGGTGAACCATTTTTTGTCTTCGCTCGCAACTCTATTTTTTGTTTTTGTTACTGGTGCTTCTATGTTTAGCGTGTCTGTTATTGTTGCAATGATTTTATTTACATAATTGTTATACTGTGTATAGTCCGTGTCTCTAATGTCCAACTTTGTCAATGCTTCTGCGAGCTGAATCTCAAACCGTTCTATGTCAAACTTTTTAAAATCTCTTCTATATGTATAAATATTCGTCTTTTTGTTATAATTGATTCTTATACCTAGTATTGCATGATCGGTTATTTTTGGGGAGTTTATTACTTTTACCTTTCTTCTTATGTTACTGAAAACTAGGTGGAGTACATGTGTGAGTACACCTGTTTTTTATCATGTCGCTCCATCATTAACGAGCTTGATTCTGCCGATCTCTGCCTTCCGGTTAGTTTGTTACAGATCACTAAGCAAGTAACAATAATGCTTTTCACCCTCGATCATTGGTATTATCAGGTAGTTACAATTAAGAGCCATAACTTGAAGTGAAAAGTATCTCCAAAGATAACCTCACTACGGATCGTCGCATTCTTCAACATATAACTCAATCTGCGCATGCGCGTTGGAGTGGGATACTCGTTGAACGGTCTGCGACTGCAGATCCCGATCGATATCGCCACCTACAACTTTTGGAAACGGCTGCTGGAAGTCAACGCTAACAGGACATACTGGCTCCATCTAGCGCAGTTACTGTTATACTGCATTAGCAAGACTTTGGGGGCGGAGTGAGCGGGACTGGGTCCGAAAGGCCCCTCCTATGCGGAAACTCCTCCCATCCAACTGGATCACGACGTCTGCTGGGAACGCCTTTGCTTCATTGTTGCGTACAGTAAGTCTACGGGTATGCTTCGAATGAAAATGAATGCAGTTACATGTATGAAATGTAAAGGTCCCATCGGGAAAACCATATACGAGTGTCAAAGGTGCTTGAAGGGATTTCATAATAGTTGTGCTAATATACATAAAGTCTATAATAGTGATAATGTTCTAGTAAAATGTACAGGTATAATCGAAGAAAAAGTTAACAATAAAGCCATACGAAGCCCTATTGTAAGCGGTATAATGATAAATAGTTCGACTGCGATGTCTGTTGACAGAAGTGATAAAGAGGAACGAGGAATAAAACGAGGAAGGAAGAATCTGGAGGGAGAAATTAAAAATGATAAAGAGCTAACAGTAGACGAGAAACTTGATCAGGTACTGGTAGGATTGAAAGTAATTAGGGGAAGAGATGGAGTAAAAGAGAAAGTACTAGAGGAAATAATTGAAGAAAAAGTGAACCAAATAAGACAGGATATCAAAAACATAGTAATAGAGGAAATACAAAAAATTATGCAAAGTGTGGTTATGGAGTTAAAAAACCTAAGATCAAAAGTGGAATCATTACAAAAAAATAATAAAAACGCAGAAGAACAGAACAGAGATACTTATGCGGATAGAGTAAAGAATAGTGCGAAGGAATGTATAGTTGTAGAGCCAACGAACACACAAACGAGCGGTAAAACGGAAGATGCAATAAAAAGTCAAGTCGATGTGATGCAGTTAGGGATAGGAATAGATAGACTGAAGAAAGGAGCAAAAGGAAAGGTTATACTTGACGTACCAGGAAAGCAGGATAAGGAGAAACTATCATTAGAACTAAGGAAGAATTTAGGCGAAGAATATAAGATCTATGAACCAAAAAAGAAGTTACCAAAGCCGAAAGTAATAGGAATTAAAGAGGAAATTGATAGTATGGAGGAAGAACAACTCATTAAAAGGATTAGGCATCAAAATAGGATAAATAGCGAGAAAGAAGACTTTAAAATGAGAATAATAAAACGAATTCAAGCTAGACAGAATGAGAGAACGTTACTTATAGAAGTTGATGTAAACACACACAGAGAATTAATAGCGAATGGAAGACTAAAAGTAGGCTTCAAAAATTGCAAAATCTATGATTATGTTAGTGTTTTACGGTGTTACAAATGCTGTGGATATAATCACATGGCAAAAGAATGTAAAAGTGGAAACAGTTGTAGAAAGTGCGCTGGAGGTCACGATGAGAGTAATTGTAGTGAAAAAATTACAAAATGTATAAACTGTGTCAGAATGGGGGAAAAATACAATGTGGCGGAAATAGAAACGGACCATATGGCGACGGACTACAGATGTCCAGTGTATAAGAGATTTCTTGAACGGGCGAGCAGGAATGTGAAATACACAAACGACTAGCAACCACAGAAAGGGAAACAGCATACAGAAAATGAGAGATATTTTATATTATTAATAAACGCACAGGGTTTTATAAGACATAAAGAAGAGATAGGGATAATGGTGAATGTAAAAAGACCAGATATATTATGTTTAACGGAAACACATGTCACGGAAGAAATTAACGAAGTCGAATTAAGTATTAAAAACTATCAGATAGTAAGAACGAACACGAATAATAAAAGAACAGGAAGTGTTATGACATATATAAAAAAAGGAATTAACTATGAAATAATAAACGTAAAAAATATGGAAGAGAATATGTGGATTAATACGATACAACTACACGGAAAATTAGGAGGAATTGTGATTGGTAATGTGTATCACTCACCAAGTAAATGTGATGGAAGATTCATTGAAACGTTGACTAATGAATGTGAAGAGTTTATTTATAAAGGAAAACTTTGCCTAGTAGGAGTCTTTAATATAGATGTAAGTAAGGATAACTACTATGTCAACAGATTATTAAAAAACTTAGCAGCATTAGGACTAAAACAATATGTAAGAGTAACAACTCGGATAACAAATAATTCCGAAACAATAATCGACTTAGTGTTCTCCAATTTTTTAGTAAGGACAGAGGTACTTAAAACTCCGAAAATAACCGACCATAGCATTATTATAATAGAGACAGATATGAAGCATAGTAATAGAAACAAAAAAAACTGTATATTATAAACGTGAATATAGTAATTTTAATGATGAACAATTCAATGACAAATTCATTAAAAAAATATTAGTGTTAAATGAAAACAGGGTAATAGAATTGAGTGATAGGGCTGATAACATTGTAAAAGCCATAATAGAAACAATGGATGAGTTAGCACCACTGACGCGAAAGGTGGTACCTATGGAATGGATAGATAAACCATGGATAGATGAAGTGATTAGGAAAAAGAGTGGGGATAGGGATATAGTGTTAAGCCTACCGTTTAAACAAAAGAACTTTGCTTTCGTATAATCATAAAATTATTTGCCCGTGGTATTGCGTTCTACTACCACGGACACATTTATAAGGGTATATTAGTTTCATAGGATATGCATACGATGTGTTACATCGCGGCTCGTGTCGTCTTCGACCGCCTCATCGACTCGCGATAAGACCCCCTGCACCTTGCAGTGAGATGCGTCGCTAAGCTGATAATGATCGTCAGAAGTCGCTTTGATGTGATCGAGTGCAGAAGCCTGCTTTGCCATAATTAGTTACTGTGCTAATCATAAAACATCAATAGCGAAATAATAGACTCTAATTTATAATAACGCTACGACAGTGTACAAGAGTGTAATATAGCAAGTCTGTTATTTGTATCCGATAAAACAAAGTGAATTAAAATCTGTGTTCACTCATAAATCGTGATCCTTCTCCTTCGTGTAAAGCCCGAAGACATCTTATCGATTACAGAAAGCTCTGATTCTTCGCCTGCTTCGCGTCGTATCTTTCAAGGTTCGTCACTTGCTCTCTGATGAGATCATCTGTTCGCCGTAACGGAAGTCCACGGAAGCGAGACCTTTGACCAACATTTTGATAAGTATTCTCATACGCACTGTGTTCTGCTTGCTTCTCATATCGATCTTGAATCTGATACTCGAAGGAAGATTGCTGCGTCCATAAAGACACCGTTGGGCTACGGACCTATTGTTACGCGTATTACCATCTGATGACGTAAATACAGCCTTGGAAAGGCTTTACCAAAAACTTAACCTGGCGATTCGAAAACCTTAGGTTCTTTATTGTGACGTGTCACCTTGTGAGGTGTATTTTGTGCAGGGACAGAGTTAATAACGAACGCTAGTTGGATTCGAGTCATTTTTGAGCCATATGCGTAACGTAAAATTGGCGATCCTGCCAGGATATGAAAAATCGTAGAACCAAAACAAAACAAGTTTTTGGTTGCCAAAAACTCCATGCTGGAGGGCGTAAAACTGCCAGACCTGTGCACGAGTGAACATTGAATGCATATTCAATTTAGTTAGTTTTGTGTTAACGGAAGAGACATTGCTACGCTGAATTTTCCGTAAGTGGGCCACGAACGACTGTGCATTGAGAGACTTATACGTACCGCGCATCTATAAGACTTCACTGCAGGAGCACGAGCACGGGAAGGATTGAACTAAAACTGGGGGAGACACGCCTTCAGAAAATAACTTCAACACCGACGGTATGCTTGATCATCAATCGACGGGAGAGGTCTACAACCGATCGTTGTAACGGCGCCCGCCGCTTCAAAAACATCGAGAACAACATCAGTCGACCCAAATTGTACGCGAGCCCTGAGTAGAAGTAAGTTCCGAAATTTGTAAAAAATTGACCCTTCTTTTGCGAGAAACCTCTCCGCAGTTATCATTCTGCGCACGATAAATTGAAAATAAGGATTTGTAATTGCCTTATCCTTTAAATAACGCAATTGAGTAATTTTGTGTGTTTAACTCTGAAAGAACCACTAGCATTGAAAGCTATGTCCAGTTCAAAGTAGCATGTAATTTTTATTTACTTTTTTTTTTATCTCCATTATAAAATTGGTCTACGAGTTATAAAAAAAAAAAAAACAAACGAGAGAAGAAAAGAAAGGAGGAAAAAGAAAGGAATCAATTTATGATTTGTGAAAAATCTTTGAGACACACAACATCGCTCAATAAAAACATATACATGTATCTAAATATATATTTTAATATAAAATATTGGAATAAGCAAATTCTTGGACAGCGTTCTCTTGCGAGAAACACTATTAGCCGACACTTGTTTCGTTATTGATTATACATATTATTTGCAAAATTTGAAAGAAAAAAAAAGAAATTCGATCAGTAATAGATATCCATTGGCACTGCGAACGATTCGAAAAAAAAAAAAAAATTTACTCATAATAATAATAATAATATTTAAAAAAAAAAGGGTAATGTCAACATTAGAAAAGAGTATATCTGGACGAAGTATAATAATTCAGGAAATACCTAAGTACGTGAAGGAGCTCTCGAAAGAAGTTCCTCATATTCTGTTCAGCTATTTTTTCTATTACAAAGATCACCCCGAATGGAATCCTAAAATAGACTTAGCAACATTTAAAAAATCCGAGCACATACAATCTGATAATTGGGAATTTCATAAAAATCCGGAGAACCATGCACATTTATTAGCTTATCACGGAGTACTTCATACGCTAGATTACATTTTAGTAATCACGGGAAAAAAGAGTATCGCGGAAGTTAGCGCACAAAACCTTGCGGTGGCTTTGCTACCGGAAGGTCGAGTTGCTGCTCGTTGTTGCGACCCGGAATTTCGGCAAGCAACGTTGCGAAACATTTATTGCACTTCGCTAATCATATTCAGCATATTCGCTGATCGCGAATATTGCGATTGCACCATGCGACATTTTTGTCAATCAAGCAATAATGCAATTCAGCATTATCATGTAGGAACTAAGGTGAACTGGAAGCGACAGCGCCAGTACACCAGTAGTCTTAAATCGACTTTAAGAGCAATCGGTTGGGCTCGCGAGTAGAGTACATTAGCAAGTTGTAATTGGAATAAATACATTTTATATTTAAACTCGTGTGGATTCTAATCCTTCAATCGGTCCCGATCCCTTAATATATTAATTAAACCGAGTCAGGAAAAGGGCTGATCACCCTTTGAGCATTTCGGGCACAACAATTTGGTGGCAGCGGTGGGATCACCGTAAGCGAAGTTTAAACAATCTACAACCAAACCCAGGAACGAACCCGACACGCAGTCGTTGGGGTAAATAGCCTGGTGCGATTCAACACGCAGTCGTTGAATCGGCAAGACGTCAGAAGGTACCACTGACGAGGACGAGCCAACTACGAGGTCAAGCACGACTGGAAGGACGTACAACTTGACCAAGGGTGACCAGAACGTCGCCAACCGGGGAATAACGTCGAGGTCAGCACGACTACGAGGACGGCAACCCTGAAGTTCCACAGCGCCATGGAAGGAATTCTATATCTGTAAGTGGCGGTTATCTTTTTTCAGAGCCAAATATTTTAAAAAATGAAAAATCAAAAAAATTCGTAGGACTGGGCCCGCGAGCTCATATCCTTCGTTAACAAAAATCGAAACCTTACCAACAATCGGTGCAAGTTTGTAGCAACTTGCAGGGATTTTGGTATTAATTCGCGAAAGGCAGGAGGCAAGGCTATCTCCAACCACTGCCCATCATAACTAAAAATTTTAATAAAAAAATCCGTAGGACTGGGCCCGCGAGCTTATATCCTCCGTTAATAAAAATCGAGAACCTTACCAATAATCGGTGCAAGTTTGTAGCAACTTGCAGGGATTTTGGTTTTAAATCGTGAAAGGCAGGAGGCAAGGCTATCTCCAACCACTGCCCATCATAATTTAAAAATAATAATAAAAAATATATATATTTTTAATACAAGCCCTTCCGCGATAATAAAAAAGTGAAAAAAATTAACGAATCAACGATGGAAGACGGGAAGGAGACTCAGCAACAACGGAGATCCAACTCCGAAAAAACCACACTACCGGGAAAGGATCTCGGAGCTGTGGCTAGAGTTGAAGCAGCCATAGGAGACATATCACTGAGGACAGACGACATCCTCAGACAGCTATCTCCTGCCGGAGGGGTAACAGATAAAGCGAAGGACCCACTCAGTAAGGAAACATTGGATTCTTATTTTGGGATCAACACCAAAAGAGGCACGTCGTTCACTAAAACGACAGGGAAAACTGAAAAAAGGGAACCAGTGACGGACGTCAACAGAGAAAAGGGGGCGAAGGTCCCAACGACACCGGTAGTGGACGGTGAAATAGATGCGCTGCTCAAGGCCAGTGGATTGGGCGAGCGTGAGGGGGCTCTAGCCAGAGCACGAGCGAATGCACCCGGCATTAGTGGTGGGAGTGCTCTGCTGAAAATCATCCCACCTAAATCCCTGCGGAAAATCATCCCAGTCGATGGGATAAAACTCCGGAAGTCCTGAAAAATAGACGGCCACGATATCCGGAAGGAACTCCGGAAATCGAGGACAGCGACTATGAGTTACTTCCTCCGTTGCGGAGAGGAGGAAGAAATGCTTCCGCTGGAGGAAGATTAGAGGAGCGAGGAGGGAGTCTTGCTCGTTCGGCAGAAATAACGGACCACAACGCCACACAAGACCTACTCGTGTCTATGCATCGACAGGGAAACGAGCTAGACGATCAGATGATGCTGATACAGCTGCTTCAAGGTCAAGTGGAAAGGCTCGAAAAGTCTCTTTCCGAAAAAAAAAAATCCACGTACAGGAAGAAATAGCGAAGAAGTAAATAATGAACGAGAGTCAGCAGTAGTTACGCCCAGAGGGCGGCCAACGAGGTCACCAGGAGATCCACCTGAAGGGTCACCATCAGGACCGCCAGAAGGGCCGAGAAGAAATGGAAATTGGGGACCACCGGGAGAACCTTCAGGAGGGGGACCAGGTGGAGATCCACCAAACGATCCGCCAGGGGGATTTGTGCAGAATAGGTTCAGTGAAGGACGAAGGTATCTCGACCTTGGATTGGCATTAAAACATGTAAAACATTTTGATGGCAGTGACTCAGCTGAATTAGACGGATTTTTGCGGTCATGTGGAACCGTATTTGCCAGGGTACGCGAAGATGACTACGAGTTACTACTGGCATTGGTTCTCAGCAGTAAAATTGGTGGACGAGCGACAAGAGAACTAAAGCATAAATCCATCTATACGCTTGAACAACTGAAAGCTGAGTTGGAGGCATTGTACGGCCATAGGAAATCACTGTCTGCCTTACGAATGGAATTTAACTCGTTACGGCAAGGACCGAGCGAAGATATAGCCGCGTATGCAGCTGGGACAAAGAAAATCACCGTAGAAGTGGTTGAAAAACTCTGCGAGACCGTATCTACAGATAGAGATGCACGCACGGTGGAAACAATGACCCGAAAATGTGCACAAATGAATTTCGAGAATGGATTACACGGTCAGGTGCAAATATTGGTTAGATCACGTAATTACTCCTCTCTTCATGAGGCAGTGACCGGTGCAATAGAAATAAGCTACATGGTTCAGCCGAAAGGAGGAGCGGGAGGTGTTCACAATACCAATAATCGAAAATCCCTATCGGGAAAAGCAGGTGAAAGAAATTGTTATATCTGCGGAAATTCGGGACATCTGGCGAGGGATTGTACTCGCAGATCAGGAAGGGTAAGCCTCCCTGCCCCTAGTGCACCAAGGAACATAAATCAAGTTGAAATAATCTGCACTTATTGCAAGAATAAAGGGCACACCTGGTTGGAATGCAGAAAGCGATTACGGAAGAAGTATGAAGTAGGCCAAGGTCGCGAAGGAAACAGCAACGACAGTAAGCAGCGCGGAAGCGATAAGCGAAAAGAATCGAGTATGGCCGCTAGAAATAATATCCGCACACTTGGGTCTTTGCAAATCAACACTATCACCACGAGAAGCCCGGTGAAGGACCCGAGTAGAGGAGTCAGCGATAAGCAGAAAGAATTCAGCATGGCCGCCGCGAGTAGTAGTACTACGTCTGCTACTACTACCAACGCGCGTACGTTGAGCGGCGTGCGATTCACCAAGGCACTGCGGCCAGGCGCCGCGGAGGGGCCGAGCGGGGAAGCGAGCGATAAGACGTTGCTACGGGTGCTAGAGGTATCGGCACCCACGACGAGTGCAACGGCCAGCGACATTGATATCGCCAGCACTACATCGGTACGGGGGGTTCTGACCCTTAAGGCCGATACAGGAGCTCAATGCAGCATAGTGAAATATAGTTGCGTAAAGGCTGAGACTCCTATAATGGATAATGATGCAGAATTACAGGGCGCTGAAGGAAGTAAATTCCGGCCTATCTGTAAAGCGGAAGTGACCCTACAAATTTCAGGGAAATCTGTAAAACATTGGTTTTACGTTGTGAATGATGAAATCCCAATAACTGTAAATGGATTATTGGGAATGGACTTCATCAAGAAACATAAGGCAAATATATTGCAGGGAGAGACATTCGAGTTATATGGACATAAAATGCCATTGGTAGATGGAAAGTCAAAATTCGTCCTCACACCTCGGTCGGAAACCATTGCGTACGTATCTACTACGAGTCAAAATCCCAGAATACTCTCTCGAGTGGAAATAGGTGAAGGAATATTAATGGGGGCATGCTATACACCACCACTAGGAAGTAGCTGTGTGGTGAATCTCGTTAATACAAACGAGAGGGAAGTAGTAGTAGAGCGTCCGACGGTGACACTCGAGCCGGTCAAGATAACAGAGCTCGACGCGGAGTCCAACGCTCTAAGTATGAATGCTGTGAGTAAAGAAAGAGGGGTATATCGACTCCAGCGGTTAGAAAGAGAGCTCAACATAAGTCACCTCAACGGTGAAGAGAGAGAGAAGCCCTACTTCAGCTCATAAGAAAATATGAAAATATCTTCCATCTAGAGGGTGATAAACTACCTTGTACTCATATGGTGGAGCACCGAATACCATTAAAGGAAGGCACTTTACCAATGAAAGTGCATCTTTATCGATTACCGGAAGCCTACAAAAAGGAGGTCGAACGACAAACGTGCGAAATGTTGGAGGATGGAATCATCCAACCCAGTAGGAGCCAATGGAACGCACCCTTGTTAGTGGTGGCTAAAAAACCGGATGCCTCTGGAAAAGTAAAAATGCGAGTAGTGGTGGATTTCCGAAAAATAAATGAAGCCACCATTGGAGATTCCTACCCACTTCCAAATATCACGGAGATATTGAATCAATTGGGAAAAGCCCAATACTTTTCCACTCTCGACCTTGCTTCTGGATTCCATCAAATTCCGATGGCTAAGGAAGATAAGGAAAAAACAGCATTTTCTACACCTCAAGGCCATTTCGAATATAATCGAATGCCATTCGGGTTAAAAAATGCGCCTCCAACTTTTCAGCGGTTAATGAACTCCGTATCAGCCGGAATACAGGGCATAAAATGCTATGTTTACCTAGATGACATTGTTGTTTACGGGAAAAACCTGCGTGAACACAATGAAAGACTAGAAGAAGTTTTCCGACGATTAAGGGAAGCTAGACTGGCTGTGAAGCCACAAAAATGCCAATTCTTGCGGAAAGAGACGCAATTTCTAGGTCACATCATTTCCGAGGACGGGGTACGGGCAGATCCGGAGAAACTTGCGGCTGTGAAGGAGTATCCTGCACCTAAAAATGTTAAACAAGTACAATCATTTTTGGGATTAGCTGGTTATTACCGAAAATTCATAAAAGATTTTTCGAGGATAGCTAAGCCATTAACGGAGCTAATAAAGAAAGATACTAAATTTGAATGGACGGCTGTGCGCGATGTTGCATTCGAAGAATTAAAGAATGCATTAACAACTGCACCGGTATTACAATACCCAGATTTTCAGCAGCAGTTCTTGGTAACTACAGATGCATCGGATAAGGCTATTGGAGCCATCCTCTCGCAAGGCAAGGTCGGAGAAGACTTGCCTATATGTTACGCAAGCCGCACACTCTCAAAGGCAGAAACGAATTATACCACAACGGAGAAAGAATTGCTCGCTATAGTATGGGCTATAGCGCAATTTCGGCCCTATATATATGGGACGCGGTTTAAAGTGATAACCGATCATCAGCCTCTCACATGGGTGAGAGGTGAGAGGTTATTTGGGGTGAAAGATCCAGGTTCACGGCTAATGAGGTGGCGAATAAAATTGGCAGAACACCAATTTGACGTGGAATACAAGGCTGGCAAAAAAAATACCAACGCAGACGCGCTTAGTCGTATATACGTTACTACGAGAGCACGCGCGCGAGAAGGAGAACCTGTGCTGAAGGACGTGCGAGAGAAAGAGACAGAGCAACACGCCGTTTCTACAGACAGCGGCTCACCTATACGCACCAATACACCCAGGGCAGGCGAGTCGGGCTCCCGCGGTGCGAATATCAGCACAAAGCGGAGAGCCGAGGAGACAGAGAGAGCTATAGAGGATACCGCTCTACCATATAGCGAGCAGTGCAGGGAACAGGGGGCTGCGCCGCCGCTACCCGTGAGAGGTGGGAGCGCAAGCGAGCGACCTGGCTTGCAGCAGAGCGAAAGAGATGCTATGAGGCAACCGCAGCCAATCACTGAAATAGGTGAAGCAGTCCGCGCGGACTGCAATGCTTCTGGAAGGCCGGGGGAAGCGGAGAGCGGGGAGAACGAGAGTATACCTTTACGCTCAAGGAGGGACAAGAAAGCTACGATAGAAGAAGAGCGTAGCTGCAGCAATGGTGTAACCTGTCCTTCTTTGAAGGATAGGGGGAAAATACTAAAGGAATATCATGATGCCCCTCTGGGTGGGCACCAGGGTATTAAGAGGACTCTGAAACGAATCCAAGCGAAATGTGTATGGCCAGGAATGAAACAAGAAATACAAAGACATATCGCTGTTTGTGAAAAATGTCAGAAGAACAAGGTCCGATGCAAGGGCAAAGTACCTATGGTGATTACAGACACGCCTGGACGAGCTTTCGAAAAGGTAGCTGTGGACATCGTTGGACCACTACCTTTGACATGTGCTGGAAATAAAAACATACTTACTTTCCAGGATGCTTTGACGAAATACAGCGCGGCTATGGCCATCCCAAATCAGGAAGCCCATACAGTCGCGAAAGCTTTAGTGACGGAGGTAATTTGTCGATATGGAACCCCCGAAATAATCCTTTCGGATAGGGGTACGAACTTTTTGAGTTCCACATTTAAAGAGGTCTGCAAGTTGTTGCGGAAAGTAGTTGCAGAAAGATTACGAGCCTCGTGGACTGTGGCCAGACATAATCTAAGCAGTGCGAAAGAGAGGGCGAAGCTGGATTACGACGTCAAAGCGAGACAGCGTGAATATCTTGTAGGTGACCACGTACTATTGCACGATAATACGGTACGGCGGGGACGATCAACCAAACTGACACCCACATGGACGGGGCCACACACTATTACGGCGGTGCATAGTCCCGTCACCTATACATTTAAAAAGGGACGTAAAACCGCGACGGTTCACGTTAACCGTCTGCGACATTTCATCGAGTATTAGGGTGTGTGTGTGTGTATATTGGCTTATCGCATGCAACGGCTATTAGACCGTCCCCATGCTCCTAAGTGAGAGAGAGGATAGTGAGCACGGATGCACCAGAGAGAGAAGGCGACCACGTGCTCGAAAGAGGAAAGGAGAGACAAATAGAGAGAGAGAAAAGTAAGGCACGGATGCACAAGGGGCATCTACGCGCGTGAGAAGGAAGAAGTGAAAAAAAGCCTTACTCATGGAACTGACGCAAAGTGCGTCCTCATGATTCTATTTAAGGGAAGGATGGGGTCATCCGCGATCTATTACGCGGGGGAAAAACTTAAAATTAAGGAAAAAAAAAACATAATTTTGTTTTTTGTTTTTGTTTTTGTTTTAAAATTTATTGTAGGGAGGGGATAATCCCCTCCCCAGCGGAAAATACAATACAAAATTAAAAATTAAATCAATCATTAAATCAAAATAAATCAGCGGAAAATACAATACAAAATTAAAAATTAAATCAAAATTTCCGCTGCGGCCCCGCAGAAGGGGCAGGATGCTATCGGACGGACAAGGAAGAGGCGACGGACCCCGAGGAAATCCGCCGTCCCCTCATCTTCCTCGTCGCCACCGTCCCAAATATACTCGGCGTGCCTCCGCCGCACCTCGCGGAGGCGCCTGACTCTTTGGGCCTCTCGTATGAAGGTGGTGGCCCACTCCGGCCGCTTTGGCCCCGCCGTCCCCTTGCGGTGGATGACGTCCAACTGAAAAAAAAAAAACAAAACAAAACAAATTTAGACGTTTTGAAAACGGGAAATCAAACTAAATCGATGAAAGGAAAGCCCAGTAAATACTTACGATGGCAGCGACGAGGAGCCGATTCACGTACTCCTGTTCAACTATGCAGGCTCCACTCATTGTGAAAACTTGTTATATATTTTTTTTGAAGGTTTAGCTGCTGTCTACGACGTGGTCGTTAAAGCGGTTGACGATTTAATGAGCCGGTGGCAGCTACTCAGTTCCAACCACCGCTCAACGACGGGGGGTGATCTGCAAAGTAAGCAGTCCCACGGTCGAAAACTGCTTTAACCGTTGTCTTCTGGTTTCAGGATCGCGCCGTTCTTCGCCTACCTTATCAAAACCAGCACGGCCAATGAGGAATATGCGCTGAAACCATTTACCGACAATCCCGGCATCTTCTACGAGGAAATTGGGAGCGTCACACAAACAAAAGCGACATGGAGACTTGCCATACACATGGATCTCACATGTATACTCCGTCGAGAAAGGATGGTTAAATTATATTTGCAACGTGTGCGCGACGCGTGTAAAGTCGAGGATGGAACTGGTCAAGCCGACGAACTATGTCATGCGCTTCTAGAAACCGTCGAACACATGTCATCAAGGGTAGAAGATGGCATGAGCACCGTTCATGACCTAATTGAACCCAATTCGTTGCGAAGACGCAGAGGACTTATCGATGGAATGGGATCGATAATCAAATCAATCACCGGAAATATGGATGCTGCAGATGCGGAGCGGATTAATCACCAGATAATGGCCCTGCAGGCGGGTGAACGAACCCTAAAAAGAGGCATCAAGGGACAACTGCAGGTCGTTTCCTCCACTCTGCGGTTATTTGACGATACCGTGGACAGGATAGTGGCCAATGAGAACACCCTTCTCGGCCTTGTAAATGCAGCGCGGCGTGATCTAATCGCTAACAAAGACCAGCTCATGAGACGTGTACGTCTTGACGAGAGCCTAACTGCCGTAAGTGTGGTGGTAGAGGAACTCCTCACCGACGTGCGGGAGTTAGTATTGCTCCTGGCCGAGATATCTACGGGAAAGGTGAGCGCAGCGGTACTACCACCGCGTAAGCTAGTGGAGTACCTCACGGATGCACTACCACACCTACCGGCTGGCACTGGATTCCCCTTACCGATCGTAAGGAGTGAGGCAAACTCCTTGATGCGACTCATCGACGCGCGGGCATACAGTGATGGAACAGCGGCCATACTGCTATTGGATATCCCGCTGATAAGCTCACAGCGTTACACCGTCCACCGGCTATACCCCGTGCCTGTGAAGGGTATCAATGACTCCTACTACTACGTGGATACAACAGAAGACCTCGTAGTAGTAGATCAGGCGAATAGAAATTTTTTGCGGATGTCATCAGTAGACTTGCGGAATTGCAAAAATTTCGGGAAAAATTTTATATGCTCTCCTCAGCACCCTTCGGTGCCCATCACAAAAAATGCACCATGCGAAATACTAACCTTGGTAAAAATCGACACTGAGGGCGGTCTCAGGTGTCCTAAGCGAGTTTTAACTCTGACCAGCACGCTTATCATCCCTATGGAGCAACCCGGAAGATGGATGTACATCGCACCTTCAGAAGAAATAGTAACAATAACTTGTAACAAAAAACCCGCGTTCCGCGAATCGTTAATAAACTCGGGTATTTTGGCTGTGATAGGTTCGTACGAGGTAACCGCCCAAGATTTTAGTATTCGGACCCTTAAAAGAGTCACAGACACTCGGAACGAGGAATATCTACCTCCGTTTAAACTTACATTATCCGACATCGATGTGAATTATCATTCACAATTACAAAAAGTTAATAAGAAAGTGCAGTTCTTAAGTGTATTGCGGAATCCCGAGGAGTTAAGGACCCTTGGTTCACGTGTGAAAGAGATAACTAGAGACTTAGATAAAGACAATAAGTACAGTGAGCAGTGCTACCATAATATAGCACTGTATTCTTTAGTAGCCTTAGTTTTTGTAGCCTTGGCCTGCTATGCCGCATATCGGTTACACCGGCTGAGGCGAAGATGCAACGCGACACCGGCAAGGCCAAAGGAGGCGGTGACCCCTCAAGAAGCACCGTCCGCAGTCGAGATGCGTGCGGAGCCAGTGCCCCCGCGTATCAGTAGTTTACATGTAGATAGGGCTGCTACAATTCAGAGGCACCCATTGCGTTTTTCATATCATGCCAGAGCTACAGATAAGCCATAATTTATAAGAGTATCCATATGTCACATAAATAGTCGCAAGTTCAACCAACTTGCTCAGAAGAAATTTTTTTTTTTGGATTTCAAAATTTTTCTTTTTTAAGGGGGGAGGGATGTTGCGACCCGGAATTTCGGCAAGCAACGTTGCGAAACATTTATTGCACTTCGCTAATCATATTCAGCATATTCGCTGATCGCGAATATTGCAATTGCACCATGCGACACTTTTGTCAATTAAGCAATAATGCAATTCAGCATTATCATGTAGGAACTAAGGTGAACTGGAAGCGACAGCGCCAGTACACCAGTAGTCTTAAATCGACTTCAAGAGCAATCGGTTGGGCTCGCGAGTAGAGTACATTAGCAAGTTGTAATTGGAATAAATACATTTTATATTCAAACTCGTGTGGATTCTAATCCTTTAATCGGTCCCGATCCCTTAATATATTAATTAAACCAAGTCAGGAAAAGGGCTGATCACCCTTTGAGCATTTCGGGCACAACATCGTCATCCTAGAAAAGTAGAGTCCGAAACATCGAGTAGTATAGAGTTCAAACCACCTCATAAAAAACAACTCGTTGAAAGTTCTAAAACTTTGAAAGAGCTCGAATCCGCTCAACAGACAAATTCTCAACTCGCACTTCTGGTGAACAAATACGTAGACGAAGGACTTGCACTTAAAGATAAAGCGATAGAAGAAGTAGAATATCGGGACACGGGAATTAAACAATTGCAGCGGGCACTTGCAGAATCAGATATTGAGAAAAAACATTTTATAGATAAAATTGAAGAGCAAAAAGAACAGATTGATCAATTTACTATCGAAAAAATAGAACTTGAAACAAATCTACTTGAGTATAAATCCGAAAAAATAAAGTTACAGCAAAAAATCGATTCTGACCTTACACTCGTTGAACAAACAAATCAAAAACTCACAGAACAGAACAGTCTCATTCACGCGCTTGAAAACCGAAATTTGCATCTCGAGAATCAATTTTCAAACACTCTACAAGAAAGGAATGTAGAAATCAGAAAAAGACACGACGAAATACACGAACTCAGACAGACTTTACAACACATGCAGACCGAAAAACAAGTATCAGACAGTGAAATTTTGACACAAACAACTGAACTTTTAGAATTAAGGGATCAATGAAACGCTGTAAATATCAAAATCCAGACTTATCAGGAGAGGATCGAGACTCTCGAAAATACAAATTTATCACTACAGTCTCAGGTAATATCCCAACAAGAATATCTTGATAAAGAATCCATCGAAGTACAAGATTATTTTAAGAAACTTCAGCAACAAAACGCAGAGAATCAAAAGGAATTAGTGACCAATTTGAAAAAGAATTACGATATTCAATTAGCTCAACAGTTAGAAGACAAAATACAGGAACTCAAAAAAACGGAAGATAAATTTAAACGCGAATTTGAACAGGCTTTACTACAAGAGAGACAGCTACTACAAAAATCAACAGCGGACTTGCAAATCACGCTTCAAGACAAAAATCAACAAATTGCGAATCAACATCTTGAGATCGAGGATCTGAAACAAACATACCAACACAATATGGCTACTCGAACGATAACAGAATCCCAAATAAAAAACGAAATGGAAGCGTTGAAGATGGGAAATTCTCAGCTTCAAGAGGAATTGTGTCAAACACAAAACCAAATGAGAAAAATGCAGTCTACAATGGAGAAACTTCTGCAAGCTCAGGAATCTCAACGTAACGAAGATCAACGTGACAACGTCAGAAGACCGTCGAATTCAAGGAATCACAACCGGAATAATCTACCACTGAGAGGAGGACATCCGGGAGACGATGATCCTGATGACTTCGGTGATGACGATGGGAGTGATGCTAATAACAGGAGAGACGATCCGCTTAGGCCACGAAGAGCAGTGGGAACTCGAGACCTACTTCCAAATGAAGAAACACCAGCAAAGGAAACGATAGATATAGTGCCAATCTTTACCGGAGACACGGCAGAAGGTGCGGTAAACATATCGGAGTGGATATCGAAAGTCGACAGAGCTCGACACTGGACAATGCGAAGCCAACACGGACTTCTATTGGAAAAAATATTAACGATGAAAATCAAAGGAAGAGCACAAAACTGCATATCGAACGTAGACATCCGCACGTACGACCAACTGAAGGATGTATTGGTTAAACGAGTAAACCCTGTCAAATCGTCGTTACTGCTTATGAACGAGATGACAGCATGTGTCCATGTTCAAGGGACTATCCAAGAACACAACACCAAACTTCGAAAAATTTATACATCTTGGCTGAACGCAAAACGGCTCGAATTAAAGCAAGCTCATCAAACCGACGAAGCTATCACCATCTTCCTGCAAATCTCTGACAAAGACATCATTCAGACTTATTTGCAGAACCTCACGAAGATACACGAGCATATCTTCGAACGAAAGATATCTATTCACTCGCACAAGCGGAAACGACTGCCCAGAAGCACGAAGACTTCAAAAGAAGTATTCAACGACAACGAGGAATGTTCCACGAATCTCATTATCAACGGAGGCCGGACCAGTCGAAATTCTATCACGACAAATCAAGATCAAGCAACAAATACGAGAAGAAGAATACTTTCTCTATGAACAAACCGAACGTTCACCACACGTATTATGAATCATCCGATGAAGAGGAAGAGAAGCAAGATCGGATGACAGAAGAAGAACGACAATACCAGAGAGATATCCGAGGGTTTGATTTCGATTCAATAAACAATATAGATCAAATGAGGGAAGCGTTTGAATACGTCATGGTGATCAATCATCCTGACAATGCACTTATTGCAATCAACAAGAACACACCGGGATGTACTGCAACCAGAAAAAGAAAGACAAAGGTATACCGAGTCCCTTCAACAAAAAACATGGACAGACAAAAAAGAAATTTCAGAAAGAGAATCAAAATTTTCAGAAAACTCCGAATCTGAAGAGACCTCCTCAACACAAAGTGAATGTGACGAACGGAGATCAAGAAAACACAAGCGACGAAGAGATCGTCTGCGACGAGAGCGTATCTCAACAATAGATAAAGGACATCTATTTACAGCAAAATTCGAATTTGACAATACAACATTTAAAAGCTTAACAACTTTACTAGACACAGGAGCACCTATCAACATTATTAAGGAACACCTGGTGAATGCAAAAAATATCATCAAAAAACCGATCATCTTCAAAACTGGAAAAAAAAAACGAACAGCACACTTGGGTATACATTCATCAAATGCAAAGGCAACTTAAACAACAGAAGCGACAAATTCCACATTGCTCCGGCTGACTTCCCGATACGAGAGGATGCGTTGATAGGAACACCCTTTATCTTGAACAACGACATGATGATTGATCTACCGCGAAATAGAATAAGAGTTAACAAGAAATATCAACAAATTGAATCATCTCTATTCATCGTTCCCGCGGGACATTTCATAACTATTCCTGTCGAGGTGGAAAAACAGAACGGAACCGTATTAATAAAAACGCCTCAATGAGAAAGCATTCATTACATAAAAGATGGAATCGTAAACATTCCATTAGCCAACGAAGGAAAAAAGAATTTAACTTTTCAGACAAGAAACATTTAGATTTTTGAAGTAAAACCAAGATTAATCGCCAACAAAGTTAATCAGAGTAAGAAGAGAATCGAAGAATTGAAGGCCAAGACACGATTGGATCACATTCAGAGTAACAAAGAAAAGAGTGAAGTTTGGAACATCATATAAAATTATTCAGATTTATTTCAACTCGACGACGACGAACCACCAAGTACTAAACTCGCGGAACACACGATCGTCATCGATGAACCAACAAAACCAATTAATATTAAATCTTACAGACCCCCCAAAATCCATCAGGATGAAGTCGACAAGCAAGTACAAGAGCTACTAAAAAAAGGAACAATTCAACACTCGCAATCACCATTCAATGCACCTATTTGGATTGTACCAAAAAAGAAGGATGCCTCAGGAAGGGTAAAGTGGCGAATGGTCATTGATTTTAGAAAATTGAACGAAAAAAGAGCTCAAGATTCATATCCTCTGCCAGTTATTGAGGATATTTTGGATGAATTAGGAAAAGCATCGGTCTTCTCTGCATTGGATTTGAGTTCAGGTTTTCATCAAATACCGATGGAAGAAAAATCAAGAAAATATACCGCTTTCAGTACTCACCAGGGACATTTCGAATTCTTACAAATGCCCTTTGGATTAAAGAATGCACCTGCAACTTTTCAGCGGATGATGAACAACGCATTGAGAGGATTGATAGGAAAAATTTGCTTTGTCTATCTGGACGATATAATCATTTTTGGAAAAACAATGGAGGAACATAATAAAAATCTGACAATCGTTTTCAATCGATTAAGAGACACAGGTCTGAAGCTTCAACCAGATAAGTGTGAATACATAAAACCGGAACTTGAATATTTGGGACATGTGATCACGCCTAACGGGGTGAAACCGAACCCCATAAAAGTTAAAGCTGTAAAAGAATTTCCAAAACCTAAAACACCGAAGCAGATCAAATCATTTTTGGGCCTCGCAGGTTACTACCGAAAATTTATTCCAAATTTTTCAGCAATTGCTAAACCATTGACCGATCTTACAAAAAATTATCAGAAGGATAAAACCAAACCTGTAATATGGAGAAAAAAATGCCAAACGGCATTTGACACACTTAAGAATATTTTGGTCGGCGTCCCTGTGTTAAAGTATCCTGACTATACGAAGAAATTTATGTTGACAACGGACGCGTCTAATCAGGGACTGGGAGCCGTCCTATCACAAGATGGACATCCTTGTTCCTATATATCAAGAACGTTAAATAAAGCTGAAGTCAACTATACTACAACGGAAAAAGAGTTGCTTGCAATAGTTTGGGCAATTAAACGATATAGACAATATTTACTTGGAAAAAAATTTACAATAAAAACTGATCATCAAGCCTTGAAGTGGTTAGCAAGTAAACCAGATCCCGCATCCAGATTATTGCGTTGGAGACTCAGACTTGAGGAGTATGTGTTCGACATTGAGTACGTCAGGGGAAAACACAATGTGGTGGCTGATGCGCTATCTAGGGAAGCATGTATGGAAAAACCAGAAATAAATAACACTTTTAGCGATCATAACCAAATCAATTATAATTTACGATCAAGAAAAGCTGCTACCGAAAGAGATTCAGGAATCTCCAGCGACACAGACGTTGACGAAGATAAGACTTTAAAACAACCAGAAACGAAACCGGAGTCCGATCCTGGAATCTCCAGCGACACAGACGTTGACGAAGATAAGACTTCAAAACAACCAGAAACGAAACCGGAGTCCGATCCTGAGATCGAATTACCATTCGACTTCTATCAATATTCAACATTCAAGCTTTATAACCCAAACAATCTTGGTCACCTTCTGAAAGAGAAACCTAATATCAAAGGAAAGAATTGGATAAAAATAAACTCACCAACTGACAATGGACCTCAAAGCCTATACTATCAAGTGCTCAATAAAGTAAGAACAAGATTGACAATTAACAGAATCAAAGGTACTAGACACATTAAAGTTTGCACCGATAATTTGATGACAAAAGCCAACAAGGAGGAAATTTTATCGATATTAAGATTTTTCAGTATCAAGGATCCTGAAACTCAGTACGAATATTGTTTTTCAACGTTCGAGGAACCTGAGTACACGGATAAGAAGAAAATTATAGCTGAAAGCCACGGAATTAATTTAAGTTCACATTTTGGAGAATATAAAACAATACAACGAGTGAAAGAACATAGAGAGTGGGAAAATCTTCAGGAAGACGTAAGGCATTATATAAAAAACTGTAAAATTTGTCAAAAATTCAAAGCCGTAAGAAATCGAGAGATAGCTCCGGCCATTGTCCCCGAATTGCCAGACAAACCCTTTGAAAAAGTTGCGTTAGATATATTTGGCCCATTACAAAAATCACGATTAGGTCATGAGTATGTTCTCAGTATACAGGATTGTTTGACTAAGTATCTTGTTTTGTGTCCTCTAGAGACCAAGTCGAGTTCAGAAATTATTCAAGCACTAAACGATGACTTTGTGTTGATCCATGGAGTGCCCGATGTTTTTCTCACAGATCAAGGACAAGAGTTTAATTCAAAATTAATGCAAGATTTCGAACAATTACATGGCATTTCTCATATCAAAACCACCGCGTTCCACCCTTAAAGTAACGGAAGTATAGAAAGAATGCATGCCTTGTTGAAAGAGTCGATCAAAACTATGTGCGAGGGACATATTGATAATTGGAAAGATATACTCAAATTAATAGCTTTCGCTTATAACAGCTCTATACATAGTGCTACTGGATATCGACCTGACGAATTAGCATTTAATAGAAAACTCAGAAAACCATCGAGCTCACCTCATAAGACATCATTAACATACGATGATCTACTGAAAAAATGGACACTTACACACGATGCTATACTATCGGAAGCACGCGAACGATTGCGACTTAGTCAAGAGCAAACTGCCGAAAGACTTAACAAACACAGGAATAGAACTGATTTCAATCACATTAAAATCGGACAAAAAGTTTGGCTTCACAACGAAAGTAAAAAACATAAGCTCGACCTCGAATGGCTAGGACCATATGATGTATTAGAATTATACGCTGATAATTATACACTTCTAATGTTAAATTGCAAATTGATGATAAGACTAAAATAGTTCATTTAAATAGAGTAAAGGTATTCGTTTCAGATGACGAACATAATGAAGATGTTGTTGATGACGACGATCGCATTATCCGCAATTAACAGCGCTTTTACCGTTGAACTGGTGACCCTTGCGAACACTTCATTCATCGAAGAATATCAATCATATGTATTGACCTACAGTGAAGAGATGAAATTCACAATAATCATAGACCTTAAGAGTATTTATAACGCTTACGCTGAAATTAAACAACAGGTTAGTCAGTATGCCGCTTTAGCCAGCAAGCCTGAAGAAATGGTCGGTCCGATTAATCAGAAATTCAATAAATTAAGAAATCAAATTCAGATTTTGACAACATTAAGTCGTGGAATCGCTTCTGGGGGTAACGACTCTACCGGAAACTCACTTGTCAAAGAAATAGAAAAGTTTGAAGACCCGAAACCATATCAAACATGGGGAACAATTACGCCCGTTTACGGTGAATACACTTGTTTGCACACCGACGAAATCATATTAAACATTCAAACGAAATTCTTGTTGCTCGATAATATCAGAAACACACCCGTGAACCGAGGAAAAGTAATACCAGCACTCCAAGATCTAGAAAAAATTAAAAATTATGTCACGAAAACAGGAACTCCTGAGATGGTTCGGCTTTGCATTATAATATCTCAGAGGAGACGAAAAAGAGGACTTTGTAACTTCTGTGGAAAAATCCAAAAATTCCTTTACGGAATTCCTACTAACGAAGACATGGAACGAATCGATAGTAATATTCAAAACGTCACAGATTCAGTAAATATCATAAAAATTTCAGTTCAGAAACAGTCCGCTGTCATTAAGAAACTCGCAACTGCGATAGGAAATTCCATTGCCGACCTGAAACAAACACAACTCGGATTCGGCTATGTGTTTTCAATGATGTCGTGCATTGATACTTTGCTTTTCGATGTAAGTAACATAATTTTGGCCATAGAAACAAAGGCAGTATTGCCTCAGTTGGTAGAGCCGAGCATCGTTCTTGGGATGATTGACCAATTGCTAAAGGCGTCAAAGGATGACCACGTATTCAATTATTTTAATGACACTAGAACCCAACACTTTATAGATATTGCAGATAAAATGATACTTTTGAGAAACGACAATTTGATTTTTGATTTGACTATTCCGAAGCTAGAAAACGATAAATGGGACTTGTACAACATCATACCTATTCCTAAAATCCACAACAATACTTACATTGTAACTGCACCGCGATTTTCTCGTTTACTACGACAGGGAGATAATTATATGGTAATTGACGACAGCGAAATTAAGCAGATGGAAAAAAATGGACAACTATTTAATCATACACTACACACATCCCATTTATAACAGAATTAACACACCGACTTGTCAAAACAATATCAACCAGTGTATGCTCAGCCAAATCCACGTAAAAAATGTAAGTAACATATCCTTGTATGATAATCACGCAGTGTTGATAATACCAGAAATTGGAAAATCCGTCTTGATCTTTGTGAATTGTAAGAGTCACTCAAACGAAATGTATATCAAGGAAGTGACATTGTTAAAAGCAACGGAAAAATGTATGCTGGTTCACGACAAAACTAAAATGATCCTCAATGGTCTTCCGGAAGAATATCGATTGGTGAATTCTAGTGAAACGTATCTAAATACAAATTTTTCGGAATTGACTATTCGACGTACAGAAGTAACAAATCAAATAAGCACAATGTATCTCAAGGATATTGGTCAAGATTTAGATGACATTGGTAAAGATCTGGAAAAGGCGAAAATTTTGCTGAAACACGATGAATTTTGGAACACCATGAGTGGATTATTCGACGGATTCATAAAAATAGGGTTACCCACAATGGGCATTGTAAGTTTGCTTTTAGCTTTATGGCGCTTTGGAGTGTTAATGCCTATACTTAAATTTATTGGAAAGGGACTAATTAAGTGTTGTTGTCCTGGAACCAATAAAAAGCTTGAAAAATACGAAAGCAAGGCACATATAGAATTGCAAAAACTTAGAAAACAGTTGGATTCTATGGCCGAAGAGAGAAAAGAGATGTCCGATTTCTCTGAAATCAAAACAAAGCCAAAAGATTTACGAACTTCGACGTCTAGTTTCACTATCGCCGAAGTTCACTCTAACGTGGGGGGTGTTAAGCCTACCGTTTAAACAAAAGAACTTTGCTTTCGTATAATCATAAAATTATTTGCCCGTGGTATTGCGTTCTACTACCACGGACACATTTATAAGGGTATATTAGTTTCATAGGATATGCATACGATGTGTTACATCGCGGCTCGTGTCGTCTTCGACCGCCTCATCGACTCGCGATAAGACCCCCTGCACCTTGCAGTGAGATGCGTCGCTAAGCTGATAATGATCGTCAGAAGTCGCTTTGATGTGATCGAGTGCAGAAGCCTGCTTTGCCATAATTAGTTACTGTGCTAATCATAAAACATCAATAGCGAAATAATAGACTCTAATTTATAATAACGCTACGACAGTGTACAAGAGTGTAATATAGCAAGTCTGTTATTTGTATCCGATAAAACAAAGTGAATTAAAATCTGTGTTCACTCATAAATCGTGATCCTTCTCCTTCGTGTAAAGCCCGAAGACATCTTATCGATTACAGAAAGCTCTGATTCTTCGCCTGCTTCGCGTCGTATCTTTCAAGGTTCGTCACTTGCTCTCTGATGAGATCATCTGTTCGCCGTAACGGAAGTCCACGGAAGCGAGACCTTTGACCAACATTTTGATAAGTATTCTCATACGCACTGTGTTCTGCTTGCTTCTCATATCGATCTTGAATCTGATACTCGAAGGAAGATTGCTGCGTCCATAAAGACACCGTTGGGCTACGGACCTATTGTTACGCGTATTACCATCTGATGACGTAAATACAGCCTTGGAAAGGCTTTACCAAAAACTTAACCTGGCGATTCGAAAACCTTAGGTTCTTTATTGTGACGTGTCACCTTGTGAGGTGTATTTTGTGCAGGGACAGAGTTAATAACGAACGCTAGTTGGATTCGAGTCATTTTTGAGCCATATGCGTAACAATAGCATATGAAGTGGCAAAACATACAAAGATGCAAGGAGACTGGACGGAGTACAGGAAACAGAGAAACCATCTAGTGAATGCAATAAGGAAAAACAAGAAAGCATATTACGAGACAAATATTGATAAACAAAAACATAATGCAAGTCAAATGTGGAAGACACTAAAACAACTGATTGGGGATAAGAAAAGTTTTACTGTATCAAGAGGAATTGAATTTTATGGAGTAATGTTTACAGAACCAAAGTTAATAGTAAATAAGTTTAATAGGTTTTTTATTGAAAGTGTAGAAAATATAGTCATGGATATTAATAGTCGCGGAGAAGATAGTGAGACATGATTGATAAATATATAAAAAGAGAAAATTATGTAAAACTGAGTAGATTTAATGTTATCACAACGGAAGAGTTGGGAAAAATTATTAACGAGTTAGATAATAAGAAAGCGTTAAAAAAGAGAATAACCGCAGAGATTATAAAAAAAGTATGGAGATGTAATAGTCAAATATTGTTAAAAATAATGAATAGATCGTTGCAAGAAGGAGTAGTTCCAAAAAGCTGGAAAACAGCTATTATTACACCGATACCAAAAGTTAATGGAACTAAAAAGGCAGAGGAATAGAGGCCTATAAATACCCTTCCTCTGTATGAGACACTATTGGAAGAATTGGTAAAGAAGCAAATACTTACACATATAGATAATAATAACATCTTAAGAATTGAACAGTCTGGGTTCAGGAAGGGGTTCTCATGTGAAACTGCGATACAGGATACGTTGTGTAACGCTCTTTTTGTTTTGAGGCGTTACAATTAGGCCCGTATTCACGGCCTTTTGATTTTTTTTTTTTTTTGCCACCACCTCGCTCTGGAAACACTTCGCTGGCAACTCTCTAGCGCACTCGCGATCGCAAAAATCGGTTATTAATTCTAGGATTTTTTTTTGTTTTTTTTTACGGAACCTCACCGCTGAGACATCTTTCTGGAAGAAGCCAGCAATATTGCATGTCGCTTTTCTGCTTCTGGAATCTTTCGCTTGCCAGGAAACATAGCACGGGACAAGCTGATCGAGGAACGAGAGCAGAGTCGAGCATAGATACGCTCGGACAACAACGAACATCATGCGCGCCGTCGGCGAATATATTTGCTTGTTTGCCGTGCTTTGGAATATGACTTCAAATAGTATTTTTTTATTCTCTGGAAATCAGTAACGTAATTTTTACGATGTTACGGTTTTCGAAAAATACGTTCAGAGGCATCTCCATCGATATTTCGATCGACGAGAGTACGGGAACGTTCGAATTCCTGGCGCTCTATTGGTCGCGTGCGATAGATCGTGGGAACTCGCTTCTCACGCTAGGCGGCATCACCGAAAATTTGCGTAGGAAGGGAGAGGGGAAGAATAGCGACTAGCGACGAAGCGAAAAGATCGCGACCAAAAAAGTTAGTTGTCTCCGGACTGTGTTTAGAGGAGGTTGTGTAGTTTGGCAATCGGAAGGGAAAACGGAAAGAAAGGAAAAATGAAACCGGCTACTACAGGTATCGTGCCCTTGTCTTTGCGTTGACAATTATTAGAACATTGTTTTTTTTTAACTGACACTAGCTCCTAGAGCACCGTGGCTCATACTCGCGTCGACATCTCCGCGCTATAGGAAAAGTTTCGGCTTCGCCTTTTGACAGTTGAGTTCGCGAAAAAGATAATTCCGGGAAGTGTTGTTTAAGTGTCGATCGTGATCGAGTTGCGACGGTGTCGAGACAGTTTGCGTTCGTGAGATAATTTGTAGCGTGTTGTTTTTTTTGCTTAAAAATTTAATTGCCCGGGAAATCATCGGGAAGCGCGTAGAGAGCGTAAGGCGGCTGTGGCTGCTACCCTCGCGGCGTAGAACCGTTTTTTTTTGCCGGGCTGAAGAAGTGCGCGTGCTTCAATAGCGAGTGTCTCTTTTCCTTGGGTTCCTTTTTGTGGTTTTTGGGTCGGAACCGTTTAAGGATTTTCGAGCGCTAGTTTCTGTTGTTCGCGTGTTATCTTCCCTTGAACGATCGTTTGCGAGACGGTCATTTCTATTGTATATTTGCGTTTTTTTTTTTTTTTTTGTTGCATTTAGATCTTCCAGGTAATTTCGCGGTGACGGTGCGAAAAGTTAATTTATTTTTATTTTTTTTTTTTTTTGTAAATGAAAGCGCTAAATATAAGGAAGAAAACTAGTGTACTTGACTTGGGCCTTTCTGTGTTTGTTTTTGTTATCGTCGAACGAATTTCCGGGATTGGCCCTATTCTCTGTCCGTACCTTATTTGGGACAAGCAAAAGAAATTTGCGATAAGAGAAGTACCCGGATTCCCGAACCGCCCCTCTACCCGACGACGAGGCTGCTAGGCTGGCCGTGCAACCAGACCCTTTATCCTCCTTCTTTTTATTATTATTTATAATAGAAAAGTGACCAGCTTAAAAACCGAACGGGCTTCGCGGCAATAGCGGAGCTGGCGCCCCTTATTAAAAATAAACCGATCGAGGGATAAAGTTTTGTGGCGTTTTAGCGGATGGTAGGGTTTGTGGATTTTTTTTTAACGTCACAGTTGATAGAATGGAGATTAAGACTTGATGAAAGTAAAATAATAGGAGTAGTGTTCATCGATTTTAAAAGAGCTTTTGAAACTATTGACAGGGGAAGAATGATAATGAAACTAAAACAATATGGAATAGAACAAACAGCATTACAATGGTTTAGATCATATCTACAAGATAGAACGCAAAAGGTACAGTACGAGGGTGAAATATCCACGGAAGAAGTAGTAAATCACGGTGTTCCCCAAGGCTCAAAATTGGGACCGATATTATTTATTGTTTATATTAATGACGTAGTAAGCGAGCTAGAAGAATGTGGATGTACATGTAAGTTATTTGCCGACGACATGATATTGTATGTGTGTAGTGATGACCTTGTAAGTATAGAAAATGTTTTAAACACCGGACTCAATCGATTGGACAAATGGATGAAACTAAATTCCTTGAAAATTAATGTATCAAAAACAGTATTTATGCCGGTTCATGACCCAAGAAAGCGGAATGTCAAAAACAAGTGCAAAATAAAGATAGGTAATGACAGAATAGCTGAAGTAACGAAAACCAAGTACCTCGGTGTAGTAATAGATGATCACCTGTTGTTTGGTGAACATGCGTGGTATGTAGCGAAAAAAATAGGGAAAAATGTGGGATTCCTAAATAGAATAAAAAGAAATTTAAGTTTGCAAACTAGGGCAATCGTTTATAAGATCATAATAGCACCACACTACGAATACTGCAGCACAGTGCTGATAAACTGTAGTGAGGAGAAAATGACCCTATTGCAGCGCACACAAAATCGGGCAATGCGATCAATTTTGATGACAAATAGGAACACTCCGATCAAAGAAATGCTGTACGTGTTAGATTTAATTAATGTTAAACAAATAGTGATGCTAAATTTGTGTACGTTAGTGTATAAACTGAATAGAGGAATAACCCCGCAGTATTTAAATGGATTGACAACAAATGTGAGCGAAATCCACGGGTACAACACAAGGACAAAGAGATAATCTGGTAATTAGACGAAGTAGAACAGTGACAGCTGAAAAGTCGATACTGCAAGAAGGTTTTAAAATGTACAACCAGCTGAGTGAAAAGGTAAAGAATGCAGACAATGTGTTGAAATTCAAGTGCATGCTGAGGGACGAACTGAGAGCAAGGAATGAAGTTGTGTGTTTCAAATAGGAAGGAATCAATAGAGATGTAGTAATAAGCGTAGCTGTAAGTATGAAGGAAAGGGGAATGAAATGTACAGAAGGAAATGTAAAAATGTAAGCCATGAAATGTAATACCGGGGAGACCGGAGAGTAGCTAAAAAGCTAAATAAAGCAAATCAATCAATCTATTATAGTATTTGTCCCGTATTCAATTCTTGTCGATTCCGTAACATACTGTTTCATGCCCCTCTCTGCAAACACATTTAATAGTCGTCTTGAGTAAAATGAATTTTCGTTTACGTCAATATTAAAATCTCCAATACATAAGCAATTTCCCTCTCCGTACAATTCATCGGCTAATTTTTCCATACCGTCAATAAACGTCGCATCACTAGCACTAGGTGAGTGGTATATCGTTACGATCGTTGTTTTAGTCTTATTAATGTTCACCGTAATACCTATAGACCAATAGGTCCCTTCCTCTTTTTTATTAATTTTTATTTTATATCCAATTTTATTATTATTAACGTACATTGCTACTCCTCCAGTTCTTCTATTTTCACTATCGCATCGGATTACTGTATATCCTCTTATTTTCAACTCCTTATCGTCCATTTCTTCTATTGTACGCGTTTCCGATAATGCTAATATCACTGGTTTCATTTTATTAACTACTCGCTCTTCTATCTCATCTTTATTTTTCAACAAGCTACGTGCATTTAGGTATATGAGTAATCTCACGTGGTCTATTATGACCTCTGTTTCGTTGCTCTTATCTTCTCGAGTTCTAAAAAATAATTATTTGTCGGACAGTTTCTATCGTTCGTTGATTTATATCTACAGTTTGAGGCTCGAGTTTTCCCCTATGGTCTATACAGCTTGCACATTTTCTTTCTTCTTTCTTGCAGGTTCACGTTGTGTGTTCTTCGGCACATCGTCCACACCTTGTCTTCTTTTTACAATATTTGGCTACGTGGTAGTAACCCCAGCAGTTGTAACATTGAGTTACAGCTATGTAGTCGACCGCACCGCACATTTTCCATTCTACTTTTATACGGTTTTCTTTCACTAGTCTTTCGTGTGTTTCTGCGTCTACTTCTAAAATAATTGTCATATTTTTATATTTTTCGTAGATCCACTTTTTTATTATTTTAATATTCAGGGTCTCTCTTTGCCGGTTAATTTGATTTTGATGACATATTTTTCTTATCAGATCATTTTCCGATAGTTCACTTTCTTCGATATTTATCCCATATATTTCAACTTTCGGTTTCCTTATCACTGGTGTTTTTATTGTATAGTCCTTTCCGAGTTTACTTTGAGCTAACTCTTTTAGTCTTTCTCGGTCTTTGTGTTCGGTGCATCCGATCACTATTTTGCCGTCTTGACCCTCAGTTACACTATTCACACTGATTTGTTCCTTAACAATGTCAATCTTTTCTTTGAGTTTCCTTGTTGTCACGTCACTGTTTTGTTTATTTGTTGGTTCAATGATTACTATTTCCTCGCATTCTCGGATTCTATTTTTAAGGGCCATCGAATATGTTTTCCTCTCCATTTCTTTTGTGATGTTGTGTTCATGATCTCTGGTTGCCTTTTTCTCGTATCTTTCGGAGATGTTGTTTAGTTGCGCGGATTCTTTGAGCTCTTGTAATCCTCTTTGCATTCGTAACATTTCATCGTTAAAGTTTTTATTAATTTCTTCTTTCATTGCTCTTAATTCTTCTTTGATCGCTGTTGTTTCTTTCTCTATTTCGGATGGTACTGTCCTCTCAGTAAGTTCCCTGATTTGTCCTTCGATTTTCGGTCTTTCTTTCTTCTCCAGTAATTCACGTACAATCTTATCAATATGGTTTAGTTTTTCGTCTAGTGTAAGGTCAATAATTGTGTCTGTGTCCGTTTCTTGCCGTGTCCGCTTATTTGTTTTTCGACCTTCCCCAATAGCATCTACAGCTTTGTCATTATCCGATTTTGATATTTCAGTTTGATCGTTCTCAACAACATTTTCTACTACAAGACTGTTGGTACTCCTAATGTTAACTTTTTCTTCAATTTTTCCCTTGCATAGCACAAGCTCATTTTTGTTATTGAAAACTTTATGAATCTTAGCACAACTGGAGTGGAACGACTTCAAACGCAGTTGGCACTCAAAAAAAGATCTTACTATTGATTTCTTACACTGCTTACATATTATATATCCTCCAAAATTCATCTTTAGTTATTTTAGAATTCTATCTCTGGTATTTGTTCTCTTATTTCGGTTTCTTGCCGTTGGCAGGTGATCATTTCGGGTATGCCCAGATCCCAGCGCCCTCGTAGAGGCGGCTGCGTTCAAGCGGCTGCGTTCGCTGTTGCCTCGTTGACTCCTCTGACGGTGCGGCGCTGGACGTTCGATACGTTCCGCTGCCGAGTTGTATAGGTGGCGTGTCCGTGTATCCGAGCGTTCGTGTGTATGTAGTCGATTTCGTCTTGATTTTGATTTTTCACTGCCTCGTGATAATGCACTCAGCAGGTAAGCTTTTTATATCAACATATATAATATGCTGATACGAACACCTGAGCGCCACGAGACCTCACTAGAATGGATGTGAGACTCACGAAAACTAGCATTAGTCAGGTGTCAAATTTGAGGTTATGTGAACAGTTATTTAGCAAAAATTGTCTTTACACGTCTAAATTTAATAATTTACACAAAACAAATATATGGACATAATCGTCAGTTGTCAAATTATGAACGACACATACATTTATAAGTGTCAGACGATTAAATATAAATAAATTAAGACGGAGAGATGACTGATATACCGTTCGCTCAGTCCGTATAGTAGAGAGGGAATGTATTTGCTGTGAGACACTGCCGCGAAATTTGAAAATTCGACAGATTGTCGAACGAGGTAATTTCGGAATAGGTGATATGATATGATATCGATTTCCCTTAAGCATACATAAAGACCTTTATTCATAATTTTTCAGAATAATTACTTATTTCGATACGTTTATATAGCAGTTAAGACGCAGTGATACGCCGCCAGAAATTTCGTCGCCCAATGCTAAACGCCTATAGGTCTGTGTCTCCCTAACATAGCTCTGTCTCTCGCACTATTTTCGCACAACTATTTATCACAGTCACAGACACAAATGTTAAGTAAATAACTATTCTTATTTGACTTTGGCTGAGTATATATATATTAAATTTAGTTAAATAAATAAATTTTCCATCCATATATCTTTATATGTATACGAAAACGACTCTGAAATTTGAATGTAACACACAATGATAGAAATTTCTTTGAATGTACATTGTAACGAGAAATTTCGCTGAAAGCGAAATCTCGCTACAAGCACCGCCCGAGCGCGCACAATACATCCCCGAAAACAACAGCAGACCACAATGCTCCCCCCCCCCCCCCCCACCCGCCAGCCTATACGAAAATAAGTAGTGCTGAGCATTCGAGAGAGATGACAAACGGAGTTTGTTTGCCACGGAGTGGGATTGTAGTGCGGATGAGGAGGATTGCAAGCCTTCGTCGAGCAAGAGGATATCGATCGGTGATTTACGGGACTCCTGCCGCCATCCACCACTAGCCTTTCTCTCCCTCGTTATGGCATAACGAGCGGGTTGAGACCGATCATAGCCTCTTGCTCGTTGGCATCGGCACCCAAACCCGAATCCTCATCCACGATCATACCCCATTGGCCCCGAATATTCTCGGCGTAAATATTAACGTTTACGACGGCTTCTTCGTCATCGGCAAAAAGATGACATTCTCCGCTGCAATGTCATTATCGGCCCGACTCTCGCTCGACGAGTCAGCCAGACGTGAGACCCCATTGAGTATTCTCATAGCGCTCCATGAGACCCCTGACCGCATCGAGGTGTTCGCCATTACGTTTAGCCACTACCTAACATGCAATTACAATTTCGTAGTTCGAGTCATCAAAGACACTATGCTCGTACACACGACCGATGACACGTAACGTTTAACGTCTCTCTTTTGTCGTCATCTTTTTGGCCAAGATCTCGCGACAACTTCGCTCAAGTCTCGGGATGACCATGGCCCGTGTTAACTTTTGTAAATAAACCCAGACCTCTGAAAAACAATGCTATTTCTTTTTGGGTAACCCTAAATAGCTTGACTCAGTGGGTAAGGCCGATTCTATTGTCGCACGCTGTGGGTGAAAAATATCGATGGCCCTTCGTTAGCAGATATTCCTTGCCCATTTTACGATCGGAAAACTCGAACCGATGGACCGCTGTTATCACGTAATAGTTGGTTATCGACAACCCTAAACTGACCATCGTCGGCATCAATTGTTGTGATAGTAATCTATTTTATTTTCCACACCTTCCACAATCAGCGATCTCTGACTAAGTGGTCCAGGAAAAATGTATTTACATTAGGCAACAGCTGCTGTATGGCGCCACCCTCAACTTACCACAACGCGAAGAGAGCGACATATTTTGTTTATGTATCCGCTACTGACAGTGTGTTTATCGACAACCCTTAACTGGTCAGCGTCGGCATCGATTGTTGTGACAGTTATCTATTTAATTTCCCATACATTCCACAATCAACAATCTCTGACTAAGTGGTCCAGAAAAATGTATTCTCTATTTACGCAACAGCTGCTGTATGGCGCTACCCTTAACTTACCAGAACGTGGTAAGATCGAAGTAGTATAGGCATGAGCTGGGAAGACAGACCCCCCCTCCTTGACTCCCCCCGAATCCTCCTCCTTGGGAGATGGGGGAGGAAGGCCCCCCACCCCCTGATTAGCATAATTCCCCGAGCGGTGATTGGCCCCCCGCTCCGTCTCCTTGAGGCATGTAGGAAAGAGGCCCCGTGTCTAGCCTGATTAGCATAATTCCCCGAGCGGTGATTGGTCCCCCGCTACTCCTCCTCGAGGCCCCTCCCCGTCTGGCCCCGTGTCTAGCCAGATTACCATAATTCCCCGAGTGGTGATCGATCTCCCCCTCCTCGAGGCATGTGAGAGGCAGCCCTCTCCCCGTCTGACCCTTTTCATGTGTATTTTCGAATGATGATCAATTTTTCAGGTGAGTGAAATGAATAAACATTTTTTCAATGAAATAATTATATTTAAACATAATCGCAGAACACGTATGCAGGTGAAAGAAATGACAAACGTTTTCAAAGAGAGCCGCAATCGGTATGTCTTATAATTAATTACAATGAGATACGATGAATAATAAAAAGAATTTAGTTTGGGCGATCCATCAATGAAATTAACTGGTTTGATTAATTATTATTTCCGCAGGCACAACACGTAAATAAACAGACACAGTACCATATATATGTGCAGAGTGTGCCGTTATTGTTTAGGCTCCGCACTCTTCACTGTGAGTGCCTTCTGTAGTTCATTTGCAATGAAGGCAGTGCACAACACAGTGAGCTCCAGGAACACGATGTCAAACCTAAGTTCGGCAAATTCAGGATCCATGCGGCGTTGCACAGCATCCTTCCAAGATTTGAAAATTATTCTTCAACAATAATTTTATGCGATGTTCGTTAAATTTCTCTGGAGTCTCGTCAGTCGGGATATGCAGTGACAATTCGGCACAAAGCACTTCAGCGCATTTTTGTACATTTGCGATATTTCGTTGTAGTCGTCTGAAGCATTCGTCGGTGCACACCATGATGTTTTGTAAGCCCTCGAACGAAGGCTTTTGCATCACAAACGCTGGTGAATAATTTTTGCGATGCTTCTTCACTGGTGGTTCGGGGTCCAGCTGACTCTCGTTCATCTCATCAGACGGGATTTTTTCAACACGGCGATCAAACACTATAGATTTCGATCCATAGCTTGACGTGAACAGAATCTCACAGTCGGCGATGTGTATCGGGTCTGGAGTACGCCAGCTTCAACCCCAAATTACCTTCTGTCCATGGATAAAATACTTTGAAATTTCCGGAAGCTTGCCTTGCAGTAAAACCCAATCCTTTGACTCGAAAACAATACCACCAGCGGTGTTATTGTTCTGCAGTTTGACGATAGGCTGGATACTTCCATCGACACGAGGCTGTAGGCCAACACTTGATCTTTTTGTCTCGGACTGGTTGAGAGTGTATGTTGTACCGAGGATCAGCGGTCCTTCGAGGCGCTTCTTCTCCGTGTCCGACAGCACTCGGTACATGGTCGAGGGTTGTAGGTCACTATCGCTGCGATTTTCACTTGTTATAGCTTGCGACATGTTGAACTTGACAATGTCTTTCGACTAAAGCCACAGGCCTGACTGCCGATTATAGGTATTATGGTGGTGTTTATATACACACGCTTCGTCGGATGTCTAAACTCTGGATACCTTTGAATATCACATTTTTATCAAGGTGAGGTTGTGTGACCGGTAAATAATTATGTGTAGGTGTACACTAATATAACAGGTTTACAGGGTGTATATATCATCAGAAAATAGGAATGTCTGTTAGTAATAAGAATTTTTGGGAGTGGTACACGTTCGCTGTCAAGATTTTCTATAGTAGTTATCATATTTTCCTAGAAATTCTTGTCTGGCGATGCAGAGGATAACAAGTGTCGCACTAAAGCAACCATGTGTAGACCTGCTGGTGTATAGATTAGAGATGAAAAATAGGTGCATCAACGTCAAAGGTAATAAAAATTGTGATACATGGCTGTAACGAAAGAAGGCGTTTATGGCAGTCGGTTAAAGGGTTGATCTCTAACCTCGCGTGTACGAGTTCTCGCCCTTAGCGCCCTGTAGAGATGTACACGATAAATTTCCGATCTCACCGCGAGGGTGCGGTAATAATTTTAAAAATAGTGTCTCCACGGTGCCGCCCACCAGAGTCGGGGGTCACATCATCTTCAACGTCAAAGGTAATAAAAATCGTTATACATAGCTGTCACAATTAAAGACATTTATAGCAGTCAGGTTAAGGGTATCGCTAACCTGTTGTCGCAGTGAGGTGTAAGAGATCCCGCCCTTGGCGCCCTGTAGAGATGTACACGATAATTTTCCGATCTCACGGCGGGCGGGGTGCGGTAATAATTTTTTAAAAATGTCTCCATGGTATCGATGACCAGAGTCGCATCGTCGTTAACGTCAAGGGTAATAAAAATAGTGATTCATAGCTGTCACAATGGAAGACGTTTCTAGCAGTCGGTTTAAGGGTATCGCTAACCTGTTGTCGCAGTGAGGTGTAAGAGTTCCCGCCCTCGGTGCTCCTCAAGAGATGTCCACCCAGAGAAAATTTTCCGATCTCACCCGGGGGCGGGGGGGGGGGGGAGGGGGGGCAGTAATAATTTTTAAAAAAGTGTCTCCACGGTATCGATGACCAGCGCCGAGGGTCGCATCGTCTCTAACGTCAAAGGTAATAAGAATCGTGATACATAGCTGTCACAATGGAAGACGTTTATAGCAGTTGGTTTAAGGGTGCGGCTAACCTGTTGTCGCAGCAAGGTGTAAGAGTTGTCGTCCTTGGCACCCTGTCGAGATGTGCATCTCGAGATCATTCTATGGTCTCAGCATGGGGGTGGTAAAAAAAAAGTGTCTCCAATGTATCGATGACCAGGGTCGAGGATGGACCTCAAGCTGTTTCAAGATCTTCGCATGAGGTAACATCGTTTTTATGTTTTTAAAGTTTTTTGTAATCCAAACATTACATCGCAACTGTGCGATGTCGTTTTCAATGCAAAAAAAAGGTTTTCGGAAAAGCATTGGCTTGTGATTTCGACCAATGTTTGCTCTCGAAAAAATAGTCACAGCCTCTTCTTTACTTTTGTCAACTTGAATCTATCCATAGAGGGTGTGGCTGAAACTATATAATCTTTGAAAACTCGGACTTTGTTTAATTCTCTCTCGAGAAGTCACTCGTGACACTCCAGCATCCCTCGCGTTTTCAAATCATTGTTTAAGCGATTTGTTTCTCGTGTTTGTGTGTGTCATCTGTTCAGTGTTTACAACATTTGTACATTGTGAATTCATTGGAGTTACAGTGAACTGTGAGTGTTATTATTTGTGAAATTTGAGTCTATCGTTACTCGATTGATACGTGATTCTGTGATAAAAAACATAGTGACTTTTCTTTTCAACATTTTGTGTTAAAAAAAACTCGTGAAAATGCAGTGTGTGGCAGAAAATGTGCAGAGTAGCCAGTGTGAGCGTACCCGCAAATTGTGCAAGACGATTCTCAAAGTGGTTGGACTTGCGAGACTTCGAAGTGCGCCTACGGCACGTCGCCGCACGCGAAGTCGGGCTTCGCGGTTGAGGCAAATGAATCTCGGCCAAGCCCAGCGTGAATTAAGAGCGGTGGTGAGATCCTTGAGTATCAGGGTTATTGCACGGGCTCACAAATTTAAAGCTTTCGATGAGTCGCGTCATGCGATTGTTATTGCGTGTGAGACGGTGCGTGAGCGAAATGCTGGAGATTGCCTAGCTGTACGTAGCCTGCTCGAATGTTACGATAATTCGCAGGCCGCTATCAATCTCACTGCTTTGGCCGACCAGGCAGATAGTAATTCATCGACAGACGGTAACGATAATCAACAGGAGATAGACGTGGTCAACGATGATGAAAACAACGCTGCTCCGGAGAGGCCAGCGCTGTTTGACGTAGAGGTCGTCGACCTCGTGACGCCACCATTCCCATCGACGCCCCGTGACCCCGGGGATCGAGTCCACGAAGTCGTGGATCTCGTTTGTCCCGCACCTTCGGAGGCGAGTATCGCCGATGAAGTGGAATTCATGGCCCCGGATTCCCCTAATCCACCGCATTTCGACGTCGATGTCGTGATCCGCGGTAGACCGGACGATGATGCTGATAGTCCAGCATCACCTGAAACCGTCGAAGAGCACCCACAGAATTTACTTCAGGGTGTATTTTACTACAACCCTGAAGACCGTGACAGAATCTGGGTGCTTGAGGACGAGGACGACCAAAGTGAGGCGGATTCGGGGATCGACACGGTAACCAGCGCGAGTTCCGCGGCGGTCGCGGATCATAGGGAAGTCGATCAACGGGGACCCGACGAATTCTCCATGGAGGTCGACGGCGAACACAGCGTTCCCCAATTGTTTTATGGTGCGGCGATCGAGGAGGAGGCTGAGGAGGAGAAAGAGGGAGAGGAGAGGGAGGAGGAGTAAGAGGATAAGATCGTCGAGGACAGCGACGACGAAACCCCTGATGGAATCAGTTTCAGCCGTATCACCGTTGGATATGAGAGCTCCGATGAGGTATCTGATGCCGCGACTATTATTATGGGCGATCTGAACACGGTCCCTTAGCAAGTGCAGAGTCGTGAAAATCGTAAGTCTTGATTTTTATTATTCCTTTTAAAAAAAGCGTTGAAAATATTTGTGAATTCCCATTTCCTTCTTTGTTTTATAATTGTCTTATAGATTTGAATATATTTAATATAGAGAAATAGAATATTTATACTTTTATAAATATTAATATTGAACTTTGTGAATTTAATTCTATTTATTGGAATAACGTTTATTTTTAATACTTTTTGAAAGAGGTTTAATATTTAATATATTTTTTCAACATTTTATGTGTATATATGTAATATTGGCACGCATGAATTCGATTTAACACACGTTAATGTTAAACCGCAAGTGTGCGTTCATAGCTCGGTGTTGGGTATGAAGAGACGGAGGAGGAAAAAGGTGATATTCGCCCGCAACAGGGTGGAGCGCCACACAGGGATGACCAGTTAGTAAATAACTTGGTCTTGTCATACCAACATGACAACCCTCTAATTGCCGCTCCAAATAACCCTGAAGAATCCGCTGATTCTTCCTCGACCTCCCACGAGACAGGTAGCGCTGATGAGACCGTAGAAATCGTGCCAGGTATACACATCGTACTGTATTAGTCGCGGTCGAGGGTACCCTGGTACAACTCCTACGGTCATGTCGACGAGGGATCCGATTTGTACGGCGATGACGATGACTTCATTGCTGTCCGTTTCTCAGAATCATATTGGGGCTTTTCCGAAGATTAATAATTAATTCTCAATCATGGTTTGTATATAACAGGCCCAGATAGATGTGCAACAGCATCAGGACGCGCATCAGCGAGTCCCAGAGCGGCAAATGGAGATGGAGCAACTCCATCTTTATCATCTGATTCGCCATCTGACTCGGTGAATTCGTGGGTCGCCTAGACTAAAGCACTGGCGTGCCAACGGGTGAGTGACCGGCAAAATATTCAAATCGGCGCTGGCCACGCGAGGTCTAATTATAGTATAAATATAGGTGCTGCGAGAGACGATAACGACGACGACGATGATGCCGCCGTTGGTGTTAATAACGGTCAAAATGACGCGCTTTTTCCCGGCGGTAATGAAAATCTAGGTGATACAGATGATAGGGATATAATTTTATCCGTAGGACAGCGTTTTCGTTTAGTAGGCGAACCGCGGGAGTATATATCGTCGCGATTTGAAGTCACGTCACGGCAAACGGAAGTAGCATTGCTTCCGCCTCTACAGAGTATTAATCCTATTTCATGGATTCAGAATGCAATTCGCGATATTCACGAGCATTTTGTCGCGCGGTGTCCCCCGAATAATATGATAGGAATTGGGTTTATGGCTCAAGGTATGACACATGGTAGCGCAGGTATCTCAATAAGGCCCATATGGCGATTCAATTACGAACGATCGGGGGAGCTGCTTTGTAGTGTAAATCAAAGCGCTGGAATCCCATCGGTGTACGACACACTTATATGTACAGTTACGTACGTCTATATGGTCACAGGTGCAGGTAGCTTAGAGGATAAACTCGCAAAGAACCGCTCGATTGTGTCGATCGGCAACGCGGACAACCTGTGTTTCCCCCGCGCGCTTGTGGTTGCTCTTGCGAATGCCCGTAACAAGGGTGATCGCACTGCCGAAGCAAAGGTTTTTTATGAACGGATACGTCATAAAAAATGGAAGCTTTGAAGAGATGAGGCTAACAAGCTTGTGGTAGAGGCACAGGCAGTAGTCCCAGCGGCCGGGTGCGGACTACCTGAAATCGAGACCTTCCAGCGCTACTTTATGGCCACAAGGGTTGCCACAATGGTATACGATTGGAAATCTCTCGGTAGTGGTGCTGACGCGATTTTCAATGGACTAGCGAGATTTCAAGACACATCAGCGCGTGTGGTAATTAATATCGCGTATTTTGACGATCAAAATCACTTTGCGCCTATTTCAAACCTCACTGCTGCAGGTGTTATGGCGAATTATTCCATTCCGTGTTATTCCTCGTACCGCTATTTTCAGAATTATAAGTGTACAAGCACATGCCCGCGCTGCTACTCATCACCACCTTGTGCTGTCGGATATTCATCCGAAGATGGCAACGGCAGTGACGAGCAGGAGTGCGAGCATTGCAATCGGCTTTTTCACAGCGCTGAGTGTTTTGCGAATCACCGTAAACCCCGAAAAAATCGTGCAGTAGGTCTCCACGCACAACGTAAAACAGCTTGTGAGACTATCTGTTTTTGTAAAAAATGCTCTAGGCTCGTGGACACGACAAAGAACACCCACAATTGTGAGAAATTATTTTGCCAGCATTGTCGTGGTTGTCATGGATTCAACGAACTCTGTTAAATGCAGTCACTGAAGCCCCCCAGCGACCGCCTTGCCTCGAAGCCACAAACCCTATTTATATTTTATGACTTCGAGACCCGTCAGAATACGCCGTACGGCGCAACACCGGAAGACGATACTCGAGAACACATCGTAACGCTTTGTGCTGCACAACAGTTTTGCGAAGTATGTCTCGAGAGTGTGGACAATTTAGATTCATCGAGCTTTTGCGAATAGTGCGGTATTCGGAAACATGTTTTCCGAACCTCACCGGTCGAGGAGTTTGTTAATTTAGCAGTACGTCGCACAACGTCTTTCCGGAAAATCGTATGCATCGCGCACGACGCCAGAGGCTTCGACACGCAATTTATATTGCGTCATGTAGTTGTGAATTGCAGCGATCTCGGACGACCTAAACTAATTCTCACGGGTAATGCAATAATTTCTATGTGTATAGGACGCACAATGTTGATAGATAGTCTGAACTACTTTCACATGCGCTTGAGTGCTCTTCCGCAAGCCTTCGGTTTTGCAGATAAAATGAGTAAAGGCTACTTTCCCTATTTATTTAACACGCTTGCTCACCAGAATGATAGAAGTGAGCTACCTGCAGCCGAGTACTACTCGCCGGACACGATGAGCCCTCAAGAGCGCGAGGAGTTTAATGCCTGGTACACGGAGCACGTAGCCTCTGGGAATATTTTCGATTTTTGCGTTGAAATCGAAAAATATTGCTGTCTCGATGTCGATATTTTGCGACGTGCGTGTCAGGAATTTCGCAAAATATTCCTCGAGGCCGGTAACGTTTGTCCATTTACCGAGGCAGCGACTATCGCTTCAGCTTGCTCCAAAGTATTCAGGCGTAATTTTCTCAAACCTCAAACGATCGGGCTCATCCCGAACGGTGAGTATAGGCTTGCGGACCAGCACTCAAGAGAGGCCGTCGCGTGGCTTTTGTGGGTAGAGAATTGTCTAGGTCGCGAGATCGTTCACGCTGCTAGAGGCCGAGAATTCCGACTACCTGAAGGCGCACTCGTTGATGGTTTTCTACAGCTCGATGAAAAGCGTTTTGTATATCAATTTCACGGGTGTTACTGGCATGGCTGTCCTCGTTGTTTTCCCGACAATCGCACGCTCAAGTCACGTGTCAATGACAAAACGTGCGAGGACCGCTATGAGCGTACCCTTGTAAGTGATGCGAAAGATCGTTCATCGGGCTATGAGCTTGAGACAATTTGGGGGTGTGAATTTGCGGAGTAGCGCCGACCGAATCCGGCAATAAATTATTTCCTGTGCGATCATCCGCGTCCGGAAACCGAGACTTTGAATCCCCGCGATAGGTTTTACGGTGGTCGTACGGGTAATACGGTCACGGTGTATGATGTAGCGCCGAAAGAGAAAATCAACTATATTGATATCTGCTCTCTGTAACCGTATATATCAAAGGTTGGTCGCTTCCCGATGGGCCATCCAAAGATATACGTGGATACAGAGTATAAGAGATTGTTGAATGGCTCGTTTGACGCGCTGGGCACAACGGTCAACGGGATGATCAGGTGCACAGTGCTACCGCCGCGCAACCTCTTTCACCCTGTGCTACCTGTCCGCATGCACGGTAAGCTATTATTCCCTCTTCGTCGCACCTGTACCGAGGAAAGAGTACAGACAGCGTGCTTTCACGAGGACACAGCTGACCGAGTGTTTACAGGTACCTGGATCGTGGACGAGGTAAAGGAGGCCCTTGAAATGGGCTACGAGATAAAGAAAATCTCAATTATCTGAGCCTATGAGATGACGAAATACGACCCCGTAACACGCACCGGAGGACTCTCTATCGAGTATATCAATACCTTCTTGCGTATTAAGCAAGAGGCTAGTGGTTGGCCCGCAGAATGCATACATGCCGAATCCAAAGCTCGTTACATCGAAGAGTATTAACGGGCTGAGGGTATTCGTCTCAATGCCGAAAAAATCGCGAAAAATCTGGGACTGCGGGCCGTCGCGAAACTCTGCCTTAATTCGTTTTGGGATAAATTGAGACAGCGGTAAAATCTAACGCAGACGACCGTCATAACGAATTGCTGAGAGTTGTTCCTGCTTCTCGGCGACAATGACAAAGTTGATCGTTTATTGCCGGTTAACGATCAGGTGTTGTACGCGAATTGGTGGTACATTAACGAGGCGGTTGTACCATCAGCGCTAACAAGCGTCGTTATCGCGACGTATACTATTGCTCAGGTGCGTCTCAAGCTGTATAGTTATCTCAAACGATTGGGAAAACGTGTGCTTTATTACGATACAGACTCGGTGATTTTTGTCAACACCGGTAAAGCGGATAAATGGGCACCACCGTTGGGTAACCTTTTCGGGGACATGACCAGTGAAATGAAGGAGCTGACTGACTACATTAAGTCGTTTGTATCGGGTGGCCCGAAGTTTTATGGTTATGAGGTCGTGAATAGCTCCGACCCCGAGAAAGTTATAAAAACCGAGTGTAAAGTGAAGGGATTGTCTTTAAATTATAAGAATTGTAAAAAAATTGATTTTAAATCGATCCGGGCAATGATCAAAGTGATTTGCCCGAGGAAAACCACGAATTGATTCAACGATGTATGACACGCAAAGAGACAAAAACCTGTCGAGTCGTGTGTCGTAAACGTCGTCACGTCACACATAAATTATCACTGCCGTTCGGATGTAAAAGTTAGAGTGCCTCGTTGATAAATGATATTCCCACTATCGTCATCCTCGTGGTCGTCGTTATCGTCTCATAGTGATAATTAAAATTTTTCTTTTTGTATTATTATCTCAAAAATAGTTTTAGTCATTTTTATATACGTGTGTATGTGTGTGTGTGTGTGTGTGTGTGTGTGTGTGTGTGTGTGTGTGTGTGTGTGTGTGTGTGTGTGTGTGTGTGTGTGTGTGTGTGTGTGTGTGTGTGTGTGTGTGTGTGTGTGTGTGTGTGTGTGTGTGTGTGTGTGTGTGTGTGTGTGTGTGTGTGTGTGTGTGTGTGTGTGTGTGTGTGTGTGTGTGTGTGTGTGTGTGTGTGTGTGTGTGTGTGTGCGCGCACTTGTCATTGTAATAAATGTATGTGTTGAAATGTGTTAGTATGGATGTATACACTTTTTTGTTTAGTCTTAAGCACACATATATATGAAAAAAATTGTAAAAATATAAATACATTTATATTAAAAAAAAAAAATATTTTATAATTTATTATAAAATCTGTATATAATCGTCTTTGTTGATTTTTCCAAGATTCTATTTGATTGAATAAAGCAAAAAGTTAATTTCCTTGAATGTTTTTTTTGAGAAATTGCCTCCCCTACCGACTTATTCTTACTGTTGATACCATGCTACGGTTGCTGGGAGAACGAGCCATCACCTAGTCAGCGGGAACAAGAGCCACAAAGAGAACGAGATAGAGAGGGTGGTAAGTATGCCGACATGTGTGTGTGTGAGCAGTGGTATAAAAACTGACCGTCACGATCGCTCGCTCATTAACTGTTTGGAGTGATCGTGAGTTCCGCGTATGTTAGGCTACATTCCCGCGCCCGTCCGCGCACACGTCGTAGCAGCTTATAGCGACGTGTGTCCGTCGCGCCGCCGGAAAGCTTATAGTATAGCTGTGGCCGTAGAACGAGCATAGTTTTTTTCTATTGATAACGCTGTAGAGTGGTGAATTTCAATAAATGGACCTACGTTGGAAACATCTCTGGACGTCACTGATCTGTGGACCAACGGGTTGCGGTAAAACGGTGTTAGTTCGTCATTTCTTGTCTAATATCGAGGCAATGAGTGACACACTCTTTGATAGGATTTTATGTTTATATATTTGATATTATAAGTGTGCGAGGCGTTCAGTTGTAGTGCGATCGTCGATAATGTGCAATCGTGGTGCGTCAGTAATTACCGTACGATGGTAAAGACACGAGGAAAACGTCAATCGTCTGCACGACTACCGATCGGTCAATGTCACGCAGCCCTACTCAATGCTGTCTGTCATGCAACTAAAGAACAACAAAAAGCGTTGCTGCGTGCATCCGATGAAGCACTCGTAAAATGTATTTGTGAATGTGCCTTGAACATTTTACATAGTGTGGTGAAAGTCAGACCAGCTGTGAAAAAAAGTTTGAGTAAATTTACAAATGTTCTGCGGCAATTAGCGCCACCTCTACCGACGCGACTGAGGAAAAAATCAAAATCGCGGTGGAAAACGACACACAGATGGTGCCACGCGACGTAAGCGACGAAAGTTCAATTGGAGAGCGAAAAAACGTATCATGATGCGAAAAGGGTGTGGCGTATTCTTACCCCTTTTATTGGCATCCATTATCACGGGTCTGTTTAGTAGACTGTTTGGTGGCAACAACAACGGTACTAGTGCCGGGTAATTAATATATATTAAAATAGAACATGCGAGGAAAATGGTCTTAGTACCGGCGGAGGAGCTGGCTGCCGCGAAAGATCCGATGATCGGTGGTGGGAGTATTTAAAAAAACCGTACAAACACTGGGCGACCCTATATCGCGACTTGATGCTGAACTTGGGGGGATTTTAAACTCAAAAAAATATCACGATGATGCTACCAAGTGGAAAGAATATTTACAAGTACTGCAACGATATTTATTTCTCGTGGACACACGAAACGGGCCATTAGACCCATCGTTGCCTGGTGCGACACCAGCGCCACCACGACCACCGGAAAATCAAGATTTCGATGAAATTAATATATTAAACAATGTACCGCTACAATACAAACGTAGAGCTAATGCACTACTAAACTACATGCGTAATTCACCAAGTGCTTCACAACGCATCAGATGGGATAATGAGGGACGAGTGACAATGGACGGTGTGCTCATTCATAATTCAAATATTGTCGATCTTATTAATGACGCAATACGCGAGAGAAAAGGCTTTAAAGCCAATGGCCGTCGTCAATTCATTCAGAGTCTTAGGGCTGGCGCTGTACCACACGAGCTTATCGGCAATGACAAGTTATGGTCCATAGTCGACGAGAGTGTTGCTGTAAAATGCAAGAAAAGTGATCGGCAGTATTATAACGACGGAGACGCGGAGGAGGACGGCGAACCTGAGAATTATCAACCTGGTGGAAAATGATCGAAAAATCTTTGGGCACGCGAGTGGCACGAGCCAAGTAACCGCAGGCAACGACGGAAAAAAGGGTCTATACCTGTGGATGAACCTGAAGTAAGGACGACAGCTGCAGTAGAAAATACACCATTAAGAGGGAACAAGAAGAAACCCATTACACCGCGCAAGAGACTTATCGGGGCCGATACCGCCCGGATTCTAGACACTGCTATTACGGGAAGAAGAACAGGCCGTCAAGGATTTGAATACTAACTTAAAATGTAAATTTTAACTTGTGTATAAAATGTCATTCGAAAATGTGTATTATAACCCTTTGCATCCTGCGAGTTACGCTGGCGCAAGGCATCTTATTGACAATAAAAAAAATGAAGTAACCGATGTTTATGACTGGTTGAACCACCAGGATGCATATACATTACATAAACCTGTGAGGCGTCGATTTCCAAGGTTTTACTACAATATCGGGAATATAGACGATGTCTGGGAAGCCCATCTCGTCGACTTACGGTCGTTAAAAAATTATAACGATAATGTCTCATACCTGCTCACGGTAATTGATGCATTGAGTGAATTTGCATGGGTTGAACCACTCAAAGACAAAACTGTACACTCTGTGGCAGAGGCGTTTAAATGGGTGTTCGACCGCAGCGAGAGTCGCTTACCCGTATACCTGCAAACCAACAAAGGAAAAGAATTTGTGGGTAAAGAGTTACAGGTTTTTCTGAAAAAGGCCGATATACGCTTTAGAGTGACACGTAATCCCGATATCAAAGCCGCAATTGTAGAACGCTTAAATCGCACATTGAAAGAACGAATGTGGCGCTACTTTACACATCAAAATACACGACGATTCATCGATATACTACGACAATTTGGTTATGCGTATAACCATGCGAGACACTCAACAATGAAAATGCAACCGGCTGCCGTGACTCTACACAATGCCGATATCGCAGTGACAAATATGAAAAATGCATCTCTTAAAAAACGTGAAAATAGACGCCATACTATGGTTAAATATAGACGCGGTAATTACGTAAGGATTAGTCGAACAAAATGCACCTTCGAAAAGGGTTACGAGCGAAATTGGAGTGAAGAAATTTTCCAAATCGATAAAGTGACAAATCGTCAAGGAATACAAATTTACGAGCTGCGTGATCTCGAAGGGGAATTAATTGACGGATTTTTCTACACCGAGGAAATAACAGTAGTAAGCGGTGCGCTATGGCGACCCCCACTCCTATCCCCACTCCTCTTTGTGAGAAGTGGGATGTAGGAGTGGGGGGTCGGTCGGAGCAGTGAGTCGCCATAGCGCACCACCTTTTTACATTTATTGGAATATATTTTACATATTTTTATTTACATTGGTTTATATATATTTGTAACAATATGGTATGATGACGCTGCTGGTGGTGAACTTCGATGGAGCACAGATATACACAAATGCGACCTAGGGCTCCATCACGCCCTGGTGCTAGTAGGTTAAAACATACCGTGGCTCGTCTAAATTGCAAACAGAATAGACAGTAATAAAACACAGTACCAGAAATCGTACGCTGTCATATACCTGTAAAAATCCCATGTTTTTAATTACCTGAGAAGTGCTCATACAGGGGCTTGCTTGAACTCCAAATGATTGTACTTGGAACCATAGTACACCATAAGTAATTGATTTTCACTCGCGGAGACAATCATTTGTTAGAAGAGCTCATCGTTCTTTGCAAACGCATCGACAAATCTCGATGGTAGAAAACATGTAAATTTGTCCTGAAGATCCACGGCAATACGTGCACCCCACTTGGTTTGAGCTACCCTCATACCCGTGACGATATATTCTTTTTCGATTGTCAGCTCCGCCAATTTTTTCAATGGCAAATACGCCTCGGGTCTACCCACTTTGTTGATCGTCGATAAATCCAACTTGTAGTTTGAGCACTTTTATTTTACGCGTTAAATATCGTAATTCTGTTCTTGTTTGAATCAAAACTTTGATTGCTTCAATGTCTTGCAAGAGTTTTTCTATTCGAGACTTTAAAATAAGACGTTTTTTGCGCATATAGATTCAAAGGAGAAGAAGTAGTATCTAAGACGGCTCGACTGCGAATGAATATTCGTCGCTCGATTTTGAAAAACCTCATCATCATCGGTGTGTTACCCCCACTCTGACATTAATAATTTACTGCAGCGTTAGCTGAATCATCGGATTGTCTTGAAGACACGTGTGCATGTAACACAATATTCTTGCAGCTGCGGGTCAACGAGCGCGTCGTCACTGACACCACTGTTGAAGGCCATCCCCCCTGCGTTTCTTCGTCTTTGTTTAATTATGTATTTTCTTCTTCATTTTGCAATTAACGAGACCGTGAGCAACATCTTTGCACACAAACGTTAAATTGTTTATTCTGATACTTAGTCTGCTCATGCTTGCGGGAATACTCTTTATAGTATTCTCCGATTATTTTATCATTGCTCGACGAATTATTTGAAAATACTCTTCTGAAACGATGAATCCCAAGGCCTGTAGACATGAAATGAAGAAACATAATACAATAATGCCCGCAAAATTCTGACTCAGGACTCCGTAGTTGAGAGGTGCTGTAGCGAAAGAGTTTGCAGTTTCGTCGGAGTCGTTGGAGATGCTGAAGGATGACGGGTGGTAATCCGTAGCTATCGAAATACTATCAATTTCCAGCTCGATCGACGTACATGGCGACCCAGTGTGTTACGGGCTGCTTGTGGCCATCTGTGTTAACGACAATTGCAATCGGTTTCGTTCACACCTTCGGGATGCGATCGGCAGGATACACACCGATAGTATGGTTCTTGATACTCTGAAGTGCCCGTAGTATTTGCAGGCTGTTCATGAGATACGCCGAGTTCCTTGCGTGAGCCTAATCCGACGTACCACGTTGTAGTTGTTCTATACTCCCACAGAGAATTGATACGATCGCTCTGACGAAGCCACTTTTTTATATTTGCAGCACTATTTAAAGCACACCTATACGAGCTATTTCTACACAATACACTATGATAGACACAAAGAGTGATGCACAATGGTAAATTACGGAATGACGGGTCCGATGCGTCTTCTGCCAAATTTATAACGAAACATTCGGTTAGCTGTGTTAAATAATTCGCTTTATCAGTTCCTCTGGTAAATATACGGTCGACCTGCACGGCGATTCTCTTCAAAACGCTCTCAACAGCGCGTAGAGATGTTTCCCCGTCGGACCACTCTATACCGTGATGATTATTGATCAACCATGTGTTTTGTCTCTTTACACTAGGTGGTAAACTTTTATACGCATGGGGTGGTGATACGATCCAGTGTGCGCTAAAATCAGCGTTGACAGATATTACAGCTATTTCTTTTCGAATAAACTCGTTAGCTCTATCCTTCAGACCCTGTATATCGATGATGATATTCATGATGTATTGCACGATCGTGATACCTCAAGGTATGAACGCTAACTGACACTTGTCGCGGTTCTCTCTGTGAATATATGATTTCAATAGGTATTTAACCGCTATAGTCCACAATTACCTGCCGGGATGAGTCAATCTCTAAAACATTATCGTATTCAGCGTACACAATGCAATTAATTGTTGAAGCCAGAGCTTCTGCAAAACGTACTTCTATTCGGACACTACCGTGTCTTACGAGATTCCAATGAGTATTGCTAGTGGCTGAGAGATCGGGTGTAAGATCAAACGCGTATAAACAATAACCGTAGGGGTAGATTGTGCGTGGAATGCAGTTAGCCTCATTCAAAAAGTGTATGCCTGTACCCGAGAAGAGTGTGTGGTATGCATCCACGTACATGGAGTCGTCTGGAAAATTTGGTTGTAGAGGTCATGACGGTATTTGCAGGCCGTCCGCATACAGCGAGAGATAATTAATGTTGTCATAATGAAAATTGAATGGATTCATGGCGTGATCACCATTGAAAGCTTTATTATCGACAAAACCGACGATTATACGTTTTGGTAGTTGACCGAGTATCACGTTATCAAGAGTATCACCATGGACACCCGCATGCATGGATATAGCTTTAACCTCGACACGTGTCAGAGGATACTTGACTGTGGATTTAGATAGAGCTCTTGCATGCGCAAGGAGTATACCAGGTGCTATCTTAACGCGTCGTACGGCTAGCGACGCCTCCGTGATTCGTACCGTACAATTCTTCGAGCCAGTCATAAGACAAAAAGCGTTGTTAGTTCGCACAAATCGTAACCTCATCTCAACACCGTTTAGCAAAAATCTCTCCTGGTTAAAGATATCACAGTGCAGATGTCCTAGAAGATCGACCGTTTTACTAGTCCCTAAGACGCTCCGTCGACTTATAAGACCGGTATTAACATCGTTCACGTCATCCATTTTTTCAGGTGTATCGTTATACCATAGATCACTCGTGAGATGCGAAGACTTTGCACCCGGGCCGTAATTCAAGAGCGTTTCAATATACGCTCTGTATGCATAAGCATTATTGGGCGGTGATACGAGTTTCTGATTGAGAAATACATCAACCTGATTGAACATCGAATGCATAAGATTATTGATGGGTCCTACTTTAATTGGATCCTCTTTTGTACCTGGGGGTGCCTCTATTTTAACTCGCATACTTAGCATAGTATGTGCAAGATCAATTTACTCATCGCCTTGTCCTGGTACGACAAACTCTATCGGTGAATCATCCGTCAGCGATGAAATGGGCTTATAATACACTGATTGCGTTCCCTCGATCGTTGTCTGCGTTGGTGGTAGTGTGAATAGCTCAAGCTCCGATTTTAGACACTCACACGAGTGTGTATGTAAGAATGCCATTTTTACAATAAGAAATTAGGCAAAAATATCCCTCACTGTTCTCGGTTTCTTGCGACGGTTCTTGACACCCTCTCCTCTCGCTCTACTGTTCACTGTCTTCTTCCTCTTACCCCGCGTCTTCTTTTTCCCGTTGCTCGAGCGTCTCCGTGATTTTGCTGTCTTCTTTCGTTTTTTCACACCACTGCGTCGTGTTGCGCGTCCCGCGAGAGAATGCATCAGTTGATTAATTTTACCAGTTTTATAACCTGACCCCCGCATAAGCGTGTTGATTTTTTCTTCAGCCTTGCGTTTCAGATTTTCCCCTAATTGGCGCAGGCGCGTTTTGAATGCTTTTTTTGGGTGCATACCAGAATCCAGGATATCACTGGCTACGTTGACACCTGAACGCAACGCCTCTTTACCGACAGCTCGGGCCCCTTGTTTCAAGAGCGGTGATATGCGTCTAAAGAGACCACCTAGGAAACTTCCTATACCATGACCTCGCTGATTCGGTGAGCCTATATAGACGTGGCTGATACCGCCATAACCACCGCGGCCGCCACCCGTTTGTAAATCAAAAGATTCGTCGTAGTAAGTCATTTTATCGTTCTAATCTGTACGTTTGAATTGTTACGTCACCGTCAGCGTCCCGTACTCAAATGGCATTGGTTCGCCAAATTCATCTCTTATATCAATCGTAATTGTTTGAAAACTCGTGCGTAGTAAAGGCACATAGCGCGGTGGTGAAAAACTTCTGATTTTAATCAGAATCAGCCGCGGCTGCGGCTGGTACGACCCGTAGCAGAGGTGTGTGCACATCCCCGGTAATATATTGGGAGTGCCATTGGCTAGATTTGCGGGCCTGTCAGCAACGTATTCGAACTCTCTCTGTACCACCACATCCTGAGAGTGGGTGAATCCTAAAACATTATTCAACACGTCGGAAAAATGAAAAGCGTGCTCCATATTCTCGCATGACTTACAGATACGTGTCACTGTAACATATCCGTTGTGTGCATATTGAAATTTCAGATGCCCCGCCAAACACGGTATTTCGTTAATTGTCTCGAGTAATGTATCTATGCTGCGATATACCCCCTGTGGTACCGATTCACGAACACTCGTATAATCAATGTCAGCCGCAGTGCCTGGTATTGCAACGTTCGTTACAATATTAATAAAGTTTCGGTCCCCCTCGGGTGGTACATGCAACATTGTCATAGGTATGTGTATTTCAGCTAAAGAAACAGCCCAACTACCATGAAGAGACACGCATTGCGGTAATCGGGTGGTATATCGTGTTGTCAAGTTATCGGGGTAATAACTCATACTACCGTTGCTGGGTAACACAATGAAAAACTCCTCCTTCATTTTGTCAGTCCTACTTTTTCTTCAGCGTTTTCACCCGCGATAACTCAGGTTCATAAAATATCCCATCAATATCCTCGCCGTGAAGATCACGTAAGGTGTATGTCACGGGACAAATACTGTGTGAAACTCTGTGAATCTTAAATAACTCGTTACTCCATCCACTTTCGTAACCTTTCGTGAAGGCTGCCTTTGCACTACTGATGCGTACCATATCACCTACATTATATTAAGGAGAGCAATAGTTCGTTTTCTTATAGCGCTGCAATAGATTATCCCGTGCCCTTGCAGCTGTCTCGAAAGTTACGGATGCAGGGGTCATTTTTATACTGCTGTGTGTAGCATGATTGTATGCTTAAACAATATTCTGCAAAATATCGATGTAACGTTTTTGTCTGGAATAAGTGAAATAACGCCACATTCTTTCCTTCAGTGTTCTATTGAATCTTTCTACAATGCCGGCTTTTACATCAGGGTTGCGGGCAACACGAAATTGAATGTTCTTTTTCTTTAAGAGGGACTGGAATGCAGCACCTATGAATTCTTTACCCTTGTCCGTTTGTAGGCAAACGGGTGATCTACCGCTACTATTAATTCTTTCGAATGGTTCACTGTTCATACAGGTGATGAATTTCAAGAACTTTTTCACAAAATACGTCTTACCGCAACCCGTGGGGCCGCAGATCATTGACGTCCAGGGATGCTTCCACCGCGTGTCCATCTCTACGAATGTGTCAATTATTATAATTGCTGTAAGTGATGAAGACTTGGACTGGTAGGAAAATTTATCAAACGTTTTATTTTAATATAAAATATAAATATTTACATTATCTACATTATTTACATTATTTACATTTTGATAAAATAGATTACTCTTTGTAGCCGTATGGCAGCGAACCGTATTCACCGTCTCGTCTTCGTTTAACGCTCGACGGTTTACATTTCTTTTTTTCCGCACGGGTGACGACGTGATGGAACGGTGTTCGACGAATCGCGTCAAACTTGACCTCGATAGGTTCCACCGTGTCGCGAACTACGTCGCCGGGTATTGTTTTGTAATTTATTAATTGACTATTCGCGAAATTGAGAGTTATACCTTTCATTTTACAAACTTCCGCTTCAGTACCGTTGGGCGCGCGTGTTATGAACGAATAAAATTTAGTCCCTCCGGAAACGAAGGATTTAATATAACAACCTGGTTCAAGTTCGTCTGTAAGGTCCCCTAAAAGCTGCCCTGTTAATGGTTCATATTCATCAGGATTATTGTTTGTCACGTAAATAACCAAGTCGGTGTCGCAGTAAAGTGCTCGTCGATCCAAACGCTCTAAATAACTGTACAGTTTTAAGCGTGCCTGAGCTGTTGTATACGCAGCGATTACAGAGTTCGCGATTCCTGAGGGGATTACGGTTTCGTCCCTTTTAATGTAACTGACATATAGTATGTGATGACTTACAGGTAGGATACCTATAATTTCGTACTCCGCACTAGTCAGTAATTCCACGAGTTTTGCGCGTGTTGAAACTATCACGGTTTCCGGCAAATTTTCACGCTGTCCAAACTTTCCCCAAAACGAGTTCAGACACAACTTTGCTACTTGGCGTAGCCCGGGGTTTTTCGTTATCGCTTCACGATCTAGTTTAACCCCCTCTGATCGCTCAAAATCATCGATATATTTTGTTTTAGCTTCTTCGTTGCCCGCACACTCCACAGGCCAGCCGCTAGATTCTTGTTTAATTTTTAGGAAGGTGTTTATGTAATCCGAGAAATGACCGCCTGAACGTGAATCGCGGTCATACTGTGTTATCTCGTATTGCCAAATTTCGTCCACATGAAGCACTCTATACCCGCATGATACGGCTTTTCTCAACTCGTCGACTACCCATGTACCGTTAAACAAACGCTCTTCAGGTCTTTCATGTGTACACTCACTCTGATTCATACTTTCACAACAACTACGACATAGAGCGAATAACAAACGCTGGTGCATACGCACTGGTAGCACTGGGTGGTAAAGATTGCGTAGCGGTAAGACAGTACATTTGACAAGACCTTCTACTTTTGTAAGATCATTATTTAGTACCCATTAACTTCATACACTCATCGCCTACAAACACTTGAGGGTGCCCCACGGGAAATTTACCGTATTTACAAACGTATGGATATAACGAACATACATCGACGTATCGTATCTGCTCATCATCTTTAGCGTCGTAGAGTGTGACCATGTTCTCTGTACGACCGCCGAAAAAAGCATCGCGGGGGTTAAGCGGTTCTGATTGAACTAGATCATTATCTCGAACGAAGTCCCGCATTTGTTCATTAGCGACAAGCATACGATCATATTCACACTCCCAAATCTCAGTCAAGTTGTAACCACTTTTTCGTATCTTATAAGTCACGGCTATCGTTCTCTCGTACCGTTCGTTCAGGGATACACCGTCACCCTGTGCCTGATCTCTACCGGCCAAAAAACATTTCGGACAGCCGTGCCAGTAACAACCGTGGAACTGTAGTACATGTGTAGCGTTCGATGTTTCGTAGTAACCATCTACCGTTAAATTCATAGGTAGCTTGAACTCACGCGATCGACCCGCGTGGATAATACGCTGTCCAAGAATATGCTCCATCCATACAAGCCAGCTAACTGCTTTTTTCGATTGATTATTGGCCCATCGGTATCCATTTCTAGGTATAATACCAATCGTATCGTTCTTGAGGAAATTCTTCCTAAAAATGCGAAAGCAAGCGGATGCTATCGTTGTGCTCTCGTCGAATGGACAAACAGACCCTTCGGCTATGAACATTTTCCGGAAAACCATACAGGCTTGTCTCAATATTGTAACGTCATTCTTACAGTAGGCTACGATTCCTTTTTGAAAATCGAATACATAACCTGTATTTTTCAATTCACGATACCACGGTTCGAATACATTATTTCGCACGGTTTTTGACATACTATTGGGTGAGTAATACTCCATTGGAGGTAATTCCCCCACATAATTCTGATTCTGTGGTGTATTCAAGAGATGAGGAAAAGTACCTTTAGCTAGGGCATCAGTTAACCCAAAGGACTTCGGAAGCTTACTCAGAGACATGTGGAAGTAGTGTAGACTATCCAGAAACACGAGCTTACCGATACGCATAGTGATAATTTTCGTACCGTTCATGATTAGTGATGGTAACTGCGTCTTTTTTTCATTTATAAAATACCGAAGAATGAATTGAGCGTCGAAACCCCCGGCGTTATGGGCGATTAAGATTGCACCGGAAAAGCCCTTAATTTCTTGCATAGCTAACTCTACCACTTGATCTACTGGCCTGTGTCTGTATACAAACTCATGTATACCGCAAAATTTACACGGCTCCGCTATAGAGTCATTGTAGCAGCAGTTTGTACAAACGCGTTGTGCAACACAGAGGTTCGGCTCATGCACGCGTGTGTCGGTGGTACCCTCTAGCGGCGTACATTGTTGCGTTTCGAAATCATAAAAGATAAATATTTTGTCTTTCAATTCTCGATCGTTTGGGAGGGGTTGCATGAAACACAAGTGATTGTATGGTTGATCTGATTTACAAGTTGCGCAATAACCTACGGAGCACACATGTTTTTTCTTTCTCACTAGTGGTCTGATCGCGCAAAAACAGTCGGGGCAGCGTTTAATAGTTGCGCAAACACTCCGTTCATTTTCCTTTTTCCTTGCGAGCTCGGGGGTTCGATGATTTTTAAAGCATTCCTGTCCGAAAAAAACACGATCGCACGCTGCGCATCTAACCTTATCTCCTGTGCGAGGATCACACGGAGGCGCCCTGAGACATCGTGTACATCTTTTGTTTCCGGCGCATTTATGATCTAACCTTAGATATAACGTATCACACGACGTACAGAACCCAGTGCTACCGACAGCCCCTCTAAGGTTGAGAATTGGTTGGAAATGGTGTGAGCGTTCGTAATACAGAATATACAATGTGTGGCGGACCTGTCCTGCAGTGCTTACTACAGTTTTCGAACCATTGAAAATCGATCTCCTATTACGTAGTCCTAGGGTCAAAAACTCAAAGACGACAATTGCAATACCGTCTCGTGCCAAGTATTCCTGATATTGAGCGATTTCATTTACACCGCAGCCATTTTTCGATACTCTAACATTTGCACGTCGCGTAAGCTCGAGCGCTGCAATTTTTTGGTCTGAACCATTGATTTGTCTTAACCGTTGCCACTTAGTATGTAAATCGCCCGTGCGAATGTCCCCCCGTTCCGCGTGCACCAGCGCTGCCGCTAACGATCGTGGTAAACATAGATTGTCGTTGTTACATATTGTCAAGATGGATCTTTTTGCTACACCCTCGTGTGTTAATCCTTTCCGTCGGCCACGACCCTCGACACCCTTCACAACGCACATTTTTATGTTTCATTCGTCATTAAGGTCAAAAGATTCCGAACTCTGCGCAACGCTTCTTATGAGGTTCCATAAATCTTGGAACTCGTAATCACGAGCTGGTCGAAAAGACAGCCATACGGGGCCGTGTGTCAAGTTACGCGCTGTAAACGATATTCCTACATAATCCCCACCCTCGCAGGAGTTGGTGATGTGGGTGAGAAGATCACTGAACGCTCCCTCGAGCCAGCTCATTACACTAATTTCTGGTGGCGGCTCTCGAATACGTAGAGTCGTCTTCCGACCACGAAGTTTAAAACGTTTGAAATACCGCGCTGTCTCCTGAATTATCTTCATTCGAATACCCGGTGGTTGCAACTCATTGTATGTGGTGAGATTTCGCCGCATTCCAGCTCCCCTCTGTATTCCTGAAGAAAATAGACGATTTGCATTTTTGTTGTATTTATTTTTCATTCCAAATTACATTTGATTTTTCGTCGGAGATATCAATACACACGTTTGTCCTGTATTGTACCACTTCCGATTATTTACTTGGGTTCATCACCCCTTCAAACCACGCATCGTCCATCAACGTAGGGTATAGCCCTAATTGATTCTCCGGAAAGACTTGTTCTTCAGGGGTATCCTCGGTCGGTTCGACGCCGTTACCGGAGGGGCCATCCAACGCATCGAGTAAATCAACCGTACGTGATGATGTTTCGGCCGCGCACGGCTGATTATTTCTAGTATCAAGTGTGTCTGGTGATGCTTCTCCTCGATCGGCTATTCAAAATTGGATTATCATTATTAAATTAAACTTATCAGTTCGTATTCTTGATGAAGTATAGACTACGAAAATTTGCAAAATCCATTCATTCGTTTTTGCAAAGTGAAATACTTACGATATGCATGTTGGATTGCTTCAACCTCTTCCACAGCGCGAGCTGCTTCGATGACGGCCACCATTATCGGGTCATCGTCATACGTGTGGTTATCACCGTTATTGACGCCGTTCTCGAACTCCGATGAGGTCTCTTTTGATGTTGAAAAATAATTTTCATTATTATTATTATTACTATTATTGGCTGGATATTGATAAATTAATTCTTAGACCCACCGGAATCAGGGTCTTGTGTTTGACGCCACTGATCCTGTTCTTCCACAGTGCGCGTCGCTTCTATTAACGCATTTTCATCTTCTTCGGTTGAGCCCTCGAAAAGCTGTGCATAAACTGTAAAGAAAATTTATTTCCGTGAATATAAGATAAATTTTGTATTTATGTAAGTATAGTAATTATTATTATTTAGTCAAATTGTTATATAGTTATTGTTATAGAAAAGAAAAGGGAACATGTGGTCACACTGTTAAAAATGAAACTTAGAACTTAAATATTGGAAATTAAATATTTATGCATTTTTATCATGAATGACCTATACTTTGCGTGTTAAATCAGAAGTTAACCAACTTGCCCCGGACAGCTCTAGGGGCTGAACTAACCATAGGGGGATGAAAATTTTTTGAGGGGGTGGTGCCGAGGACTCCCCGATTTCGTATCTTAGAGTGGTCAACCACTAGTACCGATGACCCAGTGGATGACCTATACTTTGAATGTTAAATCAGAAGTTAACCGAATTGCCCCGGTCAACTCTAGGGGGTGAACTAGCCATCGGGGGATGAACATTTTTTGAGGGGGGTGGTGCCGAGGACTCCCAGATTTCGTATCTAAAAGTGGTCAACCACTAGTACCGATGACCCAGTGGATGACCTATACTTTGCATGTTAAATCAGAAGTTAACCAAATTGCCCCGGTCAACTCTAGGGGGTGAACTAGCCATCGGGGGATGAAAATTCTTTTTTAGAGATGATCGACAATGATCCCCGATCACGCACTCAAAAGTGGTTATCCAGTAAAGGTGACCGGGGTAAAATGGATCATTTGAGTATTGGGATTTAAAAATTTTGAAATCTTCGAATGTTGAGATTGGTTATATAGTAATTAAAGAATTACCGATAGTAGGAATTACTGACAGAAAAAATCATCGACGGTAGGAATTACTGACGACTGAATATCTTACCCACGGGTAAGTTTAAGATCTATAATCAATAATGCTCTTACCTTGAATTTCATTGAAAATCGCTCTGGCCGTAGGGGTGTCTTCGAACTTGCGTCGCTCGAGCTCTTCGTACACGCATCGAAGCACTTTACGCCCTTGTAGAATACCTCTATTATGGGCCACCATAATGACACGTAGAGGTGACCACCACAAGATGAATTTTAGGCGCTTAATGAGTTTTTTGCGCGATAAATCGCGTAAACTCTTACACCAATTATCGTCACAGCGTCGTCTAATTCGCGCACTATGAATTACCGCTAATTTTAATAGTGCTCAAATACACGATCGGAGGGTGTGGTTCGACATTTTCTATCAGCGTAAACTAAATTATATTTTTAGTCTCTCACGGGACGGTTGTCGTTTGACTGATGATCATGCCGTGATTTTCATTCGTAAATATTCAGACATTTCAGCAAAAATAAAATAGTATGACGAAATCGAACGATCTTTGTCCGTTAACAATGGTTTTCAAAATACATTGTTGAAGGGTCATTGACTCAGAGTACGGTCAGCATCGAAGTCTCCGCGCGCCGTTGATGCAGGTGCATCGTGTCATCTTTCATGTTATTATTTCTCTCAGCGAAAAAGCACGTACCGGCGGGGACAGCTGTATTTTTGCTAACTCTGCAGTAGTTGCTCCTTCTTCTTCTTCCTAAGCATCTATGTATCTTGGTATAACGCTACCATACTCAGTATCATTTTGTTCTCCATACGGTCAGGATGAATGCAGTTTTTGAAGTCGCGAGTGTTGCTGTGGGCGATATGTGCAACGTTATTTACGTGCACAGCCCTTGTGCGGTGCAGTTACGCACGTTGCGTATGGAGGAAACGCGGGCCTCGCTTCAAGCGTTTCTAGAAAGATTTTACAGTGAGAATACCGGTGCGGAGTGGTATCTTTCGCTGCAAAACGCCGTGGAGGGTGCCGCGTGTGTGGTGGTGGTGTCGTTCGGGAGTGTTGCCCGGGGTGTAATTTTACACGTGGACGACGACGGCGAAATTGCCGAGGTGTACCTCATCGACGAGGAGTACACCGACTATTACAGTACAAGTCGTCTACGCGTACCCCATTCTCGGGCCCTGGACACGCCCGAGCTATCGGTGTCCGTATCATTGATAGGCCTTGACCCGTTCAACTATTTCGGTGCGGAGCCCATTATTGAAGAGCTCGCGCGAGAGGGACCGATGATAGTTGGACTTGTGCAAGATGCCCCAATCGGTGAGCCGCCGTCGGTGTTGTTGACGGCAGCCACTGGGGTTGATGTTGCACAAGCTGTCATGGCCGAGATCGACCCGTTCGGGGTGTACGATCTCGCCTATGCTAGCGGGTACGAAACTTTTCGGGAGGAGGAGGAGGGTGAGGCCTAGGGTACTGTGAGTGTAAAAACTGTGTGTAAAAACTGTGTGTGTATGTGTGTAAAAACAAAAACTGTGTGTCTGTAAACAAAAACTGTGTGTGTGAAAAAATCGTCGAGGCCACCAGCACCACCACCACCAGCAGCAGCAGCAGCAGCACCAATAGCAGAAAAAGGTATTTATACTTGTTATTATTTTTAAAATATTAGGAAAAAATAAATAAAATTAAATAAAATTAAATAAAATTAAAATTTTTTTTAAAATATTAGGAAAAAAATGAATAAAATGAAATAAAGTGAAATAAAATTAAATTTTTTAAAAAAATCTCGGGGGACCTCATCTCTGTAGATCGCGAAAGATTTCCGCGAGCAGCAGCGCGCAGCGGTTTATACCGTCGTGAGCCGGGGCCACGCTGTTCACACGGAAATCATTCAATTTCGCGGTCCGGGTTTTAGATCTGGGCCCCCCGACTAAAAATACAGAGCGGTCTTGCAGAGATTCGTCGGGTTCTCTGCCCGCTCACTAATATTAATAATAAAAATAAATAATAATAATATATATAAGAAAAAAAAAAAAAAAATACAGAGCGGTCTTGCGGAGATTCGTCGGGTTCTCTGCCCGCTCATTAATATTAATAATAATAATAAGAATAATAAAGTGGTGTGCTATGACGACACACTGCTCCTCCCCCCACTCCTAGCCCTAGCTCTCACCTACGCTTTGCTCCAGCAAGACGCTAAGCGTAGGGAAGGAGTGTGGATGGGAGTCGGGATAGGAGTGGGGGTCGCCATAGCGCACCGCTTACTACTAATAACACCCGTGCACGATAAACGCATAACGGAAGATAAAATTTTCAAGATTGATCGTATCTTACGGTCTATAGGACATGGTGCGAAGAAGCAGCATGTCGTCAGTTGGGTTGGCTACCCATCGAAATTCAACTCTTGGATACCTGCGTCCAACGCCTATAACATCGATAACCCATAAACTCACGGATCTCGTGCTGCTGCTGCTGCGACTCTACCAGTGTCCTCATCATGAACAGTGACGGAAATTTTTTTCTCGTATTATCGAGCAACAGCAGTATGCAATATTATCCCGATAACACAACAACACATTTTATTACACAACTTTCACGTGAACTACATCTCAATGGTCAATAGGCTGTAGGGTTATCCGAAATACATGTACCCTGTACATTGACACATTTACAGCGCGAAGACACAGACATTCAATGGACCCCACGTGATAAAAAAGATTCCGTAACGGGTCACATTCGGTACGGCATATATAAGAGCCATGAAGAACTTATGGAAAAAATTAATAATGTCCTCGGTTTACGAAAATCGGGTATACAGATTGTTAGCGCTAGAGAGGCACGCGTTTATGCCGCCATCGATGGTGAAATCTGGAAGCAAAAGTCCGGAGCAAAAGTGCCAGTAATCAAAATATTGTTCACATGAGCAAAAAGGTGCAACGTATTCTTGGCTTCGATTTAAAAGATGATTCTGACTGGAGGACAAAGAAGGGTTTCTACCTGCGTTTTATGCGTGGACGTCAACGCGTGGGTGAAACACTCGCCTGCAATTCTCGAGCTCTACCTGAACAACTTTTTGTCTATACAGATCTCTGTATACCCTATACAGTAGGCAATACTCAATCTGCTTTATTACGTATAGTGAATTTGGATTTATCACACTATACATATGGCTCGACACAGGTGAAATATTTCTCACCACCAAATTACATACCTCTACTGAAAAATTGCTTTCGCACAGTGGAGATTGATATAAGAGATCATCCGGGGAAACCAATCACATTTGAGTACGGAACGTTAACCGTAACGCTTCACCTTAAGCGCCTCGCTTAGAATTGCGTGCGCGCGCGCACGCGCGAACACTTTTCGCACAATGGTGGCTCATTATACAGCGTATTACGATAATCAAGTTGGCGGTCGTGCCAGTCGTGTAAGGAACGACTTTGTCGGTGCGCCGTATCAACGAGGACACGGTATCGGCCGATTTCCCGGCTGTCTCTTCAGGAGTGTACTTCCACTGTTGACGAGAGGCGCTTAAGCGATAGGAAAAGAGGCTTTACGAACAGATCTTAATGTTATCGAAGATGTGAGCGGTAATCATATACCCTTCAAGGTGTCACTGAGACGACGCGCTGCAGAATCGGGTGAAAATTCAAAACGAAAAGCTAACGAAAAAGTCGCTCTACTCATGGATGGTGGTGGGTATAATAGTGCGGTCGCAACGAGGACAATGCAGTCGTTAAGAGGTCGAGCACCCGCGCGTATGTCTGCGAGAAAACGGGGTGTGAAAAGAAAAAGGAGCGGCAACACATCATCGACGACAAACAAGAGGAAAAAGAATAGCAACAGCAGTGGCAGAATAGTAAAGAGAAAAGTGACGAAAAAACGCGAAAATAATAAGAGGAGGAAGAGGAAATCAACAGTAACAGATATTTTCGGAAGAGCCTAAGTATGTCTTTCTTACACTCACACTCCTGTGAATGTATGAAGTCGGAGCTCGACTTATTCACCATACCACCAACACAAACATCGATAGATTCGTCCCAATCCGTCCACTATAAGCCTGTGTTTTCGCTGTCGGACGATGGACCCATCGAATTTGTTATACCTGGCCATGGTGAGGAATACCTCGACCTAGCTCATACAATGCTCTGTGTAAAACTCAAAGTTCTCGCCACTGGTGACTCACCTTACAAAGTAGCACCCGTGAATAATTTTTTACACAGTCTTTTCAATCAAGTTGACGTGTTTTTTAATCAAAAACTCGTTGCACCACCCGATAATGCTTACGCCTAAAGAGCGTACATTGAAACATTATTAAATTACGGCCCTGCGGCACAACAATCACATCTCACGACCGCTTTATGGTTTGCGTACGACCCTGGTAAATTTAAGGCTCTAGCAGACACAAAAGTCGGTGGCAATACAGGTCAAGAGATAAGATCGCAATATATTAAGGCTGGAAAACACTGGACTTGATTGGGCATTTGCACTGCGATGTATTTAATTAGGATAAGTTTTTGTAGAAGTGCGTCTACGCCGCGTACGTTCGAAAGACAAATTTTGTCTCATAGAAATACCACTACAAGGAATTTCACACAAAATTAAAATCAGTGATGTGACTCTACTCGTACGTCGAGCAAAAATTAATCCTGGTGTGCTTATAGCACACGCGAAAACTCTGGCTAAGACAACCGCGAAAATCCGATAACTCGCGTGGAAGTTAAATCATTCACCATGCATAGAGGAATTATCGGTGTTACGTTGGATAATGTTATACTTGGACAACTGCCGAAACGTATAATACTTGGCTTTGTCTACAATAAGGCTTTGAACGGCGACAAAACACTGAATCCCTTCAATTTTCAACATCATTCGATAAATTATATATCGCTCTACGTGGATGGTCAGCAAATTCCTGGGAAACCTCTTCAACCGGAGTTTGGCGGTAACAATACATGGATTCAGAGCTATCATACGCTCTTTTCCGGAACTGGTATACGTTTTTAAAATGAAGGACTGGGCATTGATCGCGAGGCATACGCTCGTGGCTACTGTTTGTTTGCCTTCGACTTGACACCGGACTTACTAGCAAACTGTTTCACCCACTGGAACCTTGTGAGGCACGGCAGCGTACACATTGAAGTACGCTTTGCCAGATCTCTCAATGCAACTATAAATTGTATCGTCTACGCTAAATACAATAATGTTATTGAAATTAATTCAGCACTTCAAGTTATCACCGACTTTAGTGCTTGAAAAAAAGAAACCATAAAAATCTCGCCCCTCAATTGCCACCACCGTCGCTGTCGAAATGTTTCTTAGAGAGAGGGGAAACGAACATTCCTGGCCCCCCATCGTGAGTGGTATTTAAGAAGCTCTAAACACAAATGCTCGACAACAGTTCACCACAAGTTCTCAGCATGGACGCTATAGTGGATATTGAAGCCCTGTACCGCAAACACAGTGATTTCCGACCCAAAGAAGTTGCGGTTACCACACTACAGGCCAATAATATCGGACATTGGCTCATTGAAGCAAGATACGGTTTTAGTGAATTACCGAAAGAAATAAGAAGTAGTAATAATCAATTAACCTGCTACCATCATGGACTCGAGTGGGTTGACGGTGACACACCATTGTGGAAAGTCTACGTTAACTTGAAAGCCATGTGTCGCTATGCTTTCCGCATTTACACGCGAGGCGCACAAAAGGCTGAAATTTTACGAGATATACTGGGACGAGATATTATCAACTTAGAGGATTACGAAGGACCGAGCTTCAAAAAAATGCCGCCACACGACACATGGTGTATTTATCACGGTATTGCCAAGGAAGATGATGCCAAGTGAGCATTAAATAACGTCGGAAAAACGAAACTATTCCTTCAATCGCAACTTGTCGACTTGATAAATCCCATTTATATGGAACCTCTTGGAGCTGTGAATCACAAGAACAATCGACAAGATGACAAGGTAAAAAATCCGTGCGTACCGAGATGCCTGATGATTCAGAGATTGTATCTGTGAGCCAAGGGTATATAGTCCATGCACCTGTGAAGAAGGTCAAGAGTGTTACATTGAACAACTGTGACGGTAGGGAACTTGCCAACGACGAAATAGTCACCCTTTTCCAGGCGACCGTAAATTCACCGCCACCACCACTACCTCCAAAACGACAGGCGTCAACGGTCGCGAGCACTACAACCAGAGCTCGTGGTGGACATAATCCATATCATCAAAAGTATTATCAACGCAGACGCCGCCCCCACCAAGGATCGGAAAAAAGTATATATAATGAACAGTCTGGAGGTACTGGAAGCACTACAGCACATACCAGCTCAGACGAAAGGAGTATTTCCCGCCGATCGTATTCCGAGTCGGTGGTCCAGACTTACTGCAATTGTCGCCAACACAGACGATCATACCAAACCGGGGACTCACTGGGTCGCAGTGTACGTTGACAACAATGGCCGAGGTATCTACTTCGACAGCTACGGGCTACCCCTACTCATCAACAAACACTATAACCGTATACGTCGAAACACCACAACTTACGAGTGGAATACCCGAACTCTACAATCAATCAACTCTACGGTGTGTGGAGAATACTGTGTTATGTTCCTTGATTACATGTCATGGTTTTACTCTGGATATGTTTCTACATTTATTTTCTACAAATAAGTTCAAAAATGAGAACATTGTGCGACGGTATTATGAAAAATTAAAACATACGACACGTAAAACTCGTTACATAAAAAGTACACGATCAAATGGACTAGAGGGAGCCGGTAGTACATACGGAGCATCGTGTGTACAAACATGCATACCTCGTTTTGGATGCCATCTGTAAATAAACAAAATTATACTGCGTGATCATTTATAATAAATTCTACCAACGACATCCCCCACCACCATCACATTGACAAGTATTAAAGCATCGGTACGTGACACGATGAAGACCACTTCAAAAGTAGCAGCGGCAGCTTCAACAGCTCTGTTAAAATGGAAGTTATCGACGGGATACTCGTCATCGATTGTGGCAAAGACCCATTGGATCTCACTAGAGAAAAACTCAAATATATACCGCAACCCCTGCTGCTACGACACTGGGCTGATGACATTGATTTTCTCTGGGAAAAACTACCTGAGCACGTTCGAATGGATCCCGAGGTTGCATCGTATTAACTCTGTGTAGAACACACAGACTCACCAGATCTACTGATGCAAGTGGATAACTGTCCTCCAACCAAGAGGGACACACACACACACACACACACACACACACACACACGCACGCACGCACGCACGCACGCACGCACGCACGCGCGCACGCACGCACGCACGCACGCACGCACGCACGCACGCACGCACGCACGCACGCACGCACGCACACACACACAATTGCAATATTTTTTATAATACAAGTAAAAATTTACTTGTGTTTTAATGAATCTTGAAAATTATGTTTTTCTTTTTTTTACTTTAACCCTTAGAAGCATACATTTTTTGAACGATCCTATCATCATAAAAATTCTTACTCAAGGGTTTTAGGGGTCTCTGATTACGAATCTGGAGTCAGATTTTCGAAATTCAAGATGGCGGATCCAATATGGCCGACACCGACACGTGACTCTACGAGAACATTGATTAAAATTTGTACTCAGGGGTTTCTGGGGTCTCTAATTACGAAGCCGAAGTCAGATTTTCAAAATTCAAGATGGCGGTTCCAATATGGCCAACACCGAAACGTAACTCTACGAGAACATTGATAAAAATTTGTACTCAGGAGTTTTTGGGGTCTCTGATTACGAAGCCAAAGTCAGATTTTCAAAATTCAAGATGGCGGATCCAATATGGCCGACACCGAAACGTAACTCTACGAGAATATCCATAAGATTTTGAAAATTTACTCTTTCTTGGCACAACCCAGAGCTAACGACGAGGACGTGAAGAGTTATAGCTCCATTTTTTTTATTTTTTTGAAATTTTTTTAAAATTTTTTTATATTTTTTATACTATTTTATCCTTTTTTTAATTTTTTTTAAATTTTTAAATTTTTAAATTTTTTTTTCTATTTTTAACATTTTTCTAGTTTTTTTTTCATTTTTTAGTTATATATAATTATGAGGAGATAAGTGTTGAATTCGAATCAACTGTGGTATCTTTGAAAACAATTCCTTTTTGGCAAAAGACACAGTGGTACATTGCATGTCATACATTTCCATTTTGTCCTTCTCTGATCCTCTTTTGTACTGCAATGAGCGCATCGTCTCGACTCATTTGCGAAAACCGGCATATGAGCTGCTTGTGAGTATCTCTTGTCTAGAAATACTTGTGGTTTAACATGGTGGGAAATATCTATGACATGACTTTGACGCTTTCTACCTCTAGGATTTGGAATTTTATGTTTTAATAATTGTTCCACCAATAATAATCGAAATTTTTTCAAAGTTAGTTTCGGATTTAGCTCTTTTTCTTTGTACAAAATGTATGCATTAGTGATAGTGAGATCGAGAAAATGCCAAAATAATCTGAACCACCACTTTTTGGATTTTCGATCAATTTTATAAACCGCAATTAGGCGATCAGCAGAGTCCACATAGCCCATATGCTTATTATAATCGGAACAGATTACAGGGCTATTAACAGGTTTTAGAGAACCATCTTTTTGTCTACGATTCACGATAGTTACTTCAGAGGGATCATGGTAATTTGATAAGAAATGAACAGGTTTCTTATCCATCCACTTGACCCAGCTGAGACCTGTACTTGTAGTCTTGAATTCGTATTCTCCTATTTTCATTTTTTTGTCTGTTTTTTTTTTCTTTTGAATTACTCGGCAGCCAGAACAATTTTGTCTTACTGTACCACAAGCAAAAATTTGATCTTGTTTCAAAGATAACGGAAGGTCAACTCCTGTAAAGAAATTATCGAAGTATACGTGGTGATTGCCACCAATAAGTTCTCGTGTGAGGTCTTTTACTACTCGGGGGCCCAATTGTTTTTCAGTACTGTCTGTTTTGCCAGTATATATTTGAAATTCACAAACATAACCAGACTCATCCGCACGAATCCAACATTTATATCCACGCTTCACTGGCTTAGCTGGCATATATTGCTTCATACTACTCTTTCCTTTGAACTTTATCATAGACTCGTCAATTGATTGGTACTGGCCTGGCTTGAAAAATTCTTTGAAGTTTTGAGAGAGTTCATCCAAAAACGGTCTCAACTTATACAGCTTATCATATCTTACATCGCCTCTTTTCGGTTCTTTAGAATTGTCGTTGATGTGCATATGAGACAGAAAAAAACCAAAACGATTGACTGTCATGAGAGAAGATATATACGAGTCATGCATTTGAGGATTATCAGACCAATAATCGCGATAAGATGGTAATTTTTTGATTCCCATCAGAATATTGATACCGAAAAATATTTTCAGTTCTTCTCTCGTTACGGGACTATGCTGACTGTTTTTTTGAGCGCAATACAAATTTGTTTGTTCCACGATGTGATCCAACAGGTGTGTAGGAAATAAGCAAATGAATATCTCTACTGGAGATTTCGCGTTTTCTGGAATGTTTGGACCAAAGCTTTTGGAAAATGGAGTATCCGTTCTCAATTTACTGATGGATTCCCAAATGTGACCTGCATCGGGATTTTGTTGGTCTGGTGTACTAGCATCTTCTTCTATAGATTCCTCATCTTGAAAGATGTTATTCAAAATAGGAATCGATTGGTCTGCGAGTGACTTTGAATTCACAACCTCTTTTTCATCATCACAATTGACTAGTCCATCAACTGATTCTGAATCGATAGGGATTTCGGTTTCGTTCACATGATTTTTTCGGCTCATATTTGTGACCACCGAAATAAGCGTTGAGAATGATGGAATTTTAGTGAGAAATCCGTATAGACTATAAGAAGTATCTATTTCGATCAGCAGATTTCCTTTAACAAATCTTCAGGAACAAAAATACACGTATAATGTTATGATAAATTATCAATCGAGAACAACCTGTATGTATCGAAGAACTATATTAGACTCATTGGAAAAAATATCAAATGACCGTAACAGCACATTGTTCATCGATATTTACAGTAGATTGCAATATTTGTATACGCTATCTCGAATTTTATAAATTAAATACAAATGGAAAAAGATAGAAAAGTGGAGTTGGGATTCTTGTTGTAATTGTTCTAGAAATCGATGTTGTGCCAAAGAACAGTGTATTTTAAAAATCAATGAATTTTTCGAACTTATGTGTTCACGTCGGCTATTTTGTATCGACCAATTTGAATTACGCGAATCTAACATCGGATTCGTAATCAGCGACTCCGAAAACCCCTGAGTACAAGTTTTCATCAATATTCTCGTAGAGTTACGTTTCGGTGTCGGCCATATTGGATCCGCCATCTTGAATTTTGAAAGTCTGACTTCAGATTCGTAATCAGCGACCCCAAAAAACCCTGAATACAAGTTTTCATCAATATTCTTGTAGAGTTACGTTTTGGGGTCGGCCATATTAGATCCGCCATCTTGAATTTTGAAAATCTGACTTTAGATTCGTAATCAGCGACCCCAAAAACCTTTGCTCACCAAGTTTCCAATTATTTTGTTGGATAGATTCTTCAAAAATGAATTCTTTCGAAAAAAACGTCATTTTTTTCAGTTTGTTTGTTTATAAATCTTATATTATAAACAATTATGCCAATTAGAGTGTATTGTTATGTTCTTACATCCCTCAAGTAACTGAAAAGTGCAAAAAACCATATCTGAATAAGTTCAAACGTAAATAAATTAGAAATATTCAATTAAATCAAAGTGGTAACGTGGGTTACCACCATGCTTCTAAGGGTTAATTATCATCGACCCCTCGGAACCTTACCGATCGTAGGAAAAAAATCTACAATATTGACTGTAGAGGCATACATTATCACGGACAAGCGCTGGGGAATCCATGCCCAAGGAAAAAAAACATCTCGACCAATCAACGCTCGGGGAATTATGGTAATCTAGACACGGGGCCAGACAAGGAAGAGGGCTGCCACATGCCTCGAGGAGGGGGAGACCAATCATCGCTCGGGGAATTATGCTAATCTGATTAGACACGAGGCCAGACGGGGAGCGGCCTCAAGGAGGAGGAGCTGGGGACCAATCACCGCTCGGGGAATTATGCTAATCTGACTAGTCACGGGGCCAGAGGGGGAGGGGTCTCAAGGAGACGGAACGGGGGACCAATCACCGCTCGTGGAATTATGCTAATCAGGAGGTGGGAGGATCCTGCGTCCCCCATCACCCAAGGAGGAGGAGGAGGAGTCTATATATTCAAATATATATATTAAAAAATGTGAAAAATCTTCAATATAACATTTATCTTCAAATTTATGTGTTTATATTGTGATGTCGCGGATGATTTATTTAATTTGATAGAAATAACGAGCAGCAGACTTTGCTACGGAACGTGGTTTTAGGAGGGAAAGACTCGGTAGACACTGGGTTGCTACTGGTAAGAAGACGTTTATTCTGGCACAAAAAGAACGGAGTGACGTTCTTACAGGTTCGGTGACTTACTAACTAAAGAGATAACGCTGGCGGTGCTTATATAGCGGATGCCGTAGCAAAGTAGTGGAGGTGGGGAGGGAATTTGGGAAAGAGTCGGGAAAGTTATCATGAGAGGCACACGTGTGCTCAGATTCCAGGTAATGCGGTAAATAGTGTAACACGGCACATGCGCAGCATGCACGCAGTTTAGCTGGAGACCACCACTCGTAACAGGTATCGTTCTTAGTTACTATTCAACTATTTATTTTTATATCGAGTCCCCGAAAACCCTTTTCTTTTCTTGATCTCTGTGTGTGAAGGGTGAATGGAGAGAATGAGCAAGGTTTGAATGTGGCGCCGGCTGGCCGAAGCAGCAGTGTCGTCGCTGGACCTTGAGCCGCAGACTAGAGCGTAGGCAGAGGGGACGCGTAGGCTGAACGCGTCCCTGCCTCGTCAACCGCCGCCAGCGCCTCGCCACCGCTGAAAGAGCTATTACCTGCTGCGCTCAGTCTGACGGAAGAACACCACTCCCATTCGCCGTGGCCAAGATCTAAGGGGGCCACGGCCAATCAGCGACGACCCGAACTCTCGAGGAAGAAGAAGCCGGCCGGTCTGTCACTTCAGCTGAGCTACGTGTATAGAAGCTACGCCATTTAGAGAGAGAGAGAGAAACATTTGTTTTATAATACGGATTTATCGATCGGAAAGGAGACTTTGGACCCCCGGACCACTCACACAAGTAAGTGCTTGAGTTTTCCTTTGACCCCGCATATATTTTCCCCCTGAATTTTCCCGTATTTTCGCCGTTTGATTGTGTGTGCATGCCGCGTTTTTTGTGCGACCGCGTGGTCGAATTTTTCCGTTACACACCTGTTGCGCGAGTGGTGCGTTATTACGCAATAATCTAGTTCAATTTCCCCCCATAAGTGCCCCAAACTGTACCACGAGTCCCCCTGTACCCATTCTCAGGTCGAGGTAAAATTTAAGAATTTTACCTCGACCTCTTGCCCCCCCTCTGAGCTGTGCCACCTGAAAATCAGCATAAAAGATATAAAATCCTATATGGTGCTACACCTGACGTAGCTGGCGCCCAAAAATCTCCATTTCAGTGTATCTTTTTCTGGCCATCAAAGTCAGTTCGAAAGAATAACTCCAACACCATTTTTATTCCCTCCGCTGACTCCCATACTCTCGACGAGCACTCTACGCAGCCCAGTATAGTGCATTGACTCGCTGCCACTCCCCTTGGGCCATCACTCCCAGATTGTGCCATTACATTCTACCCTTTGATAACAATTATTAGTGACTATTTCCAGGCCCGAGTGACTTGTGGTTCAGTACGCTACAATAGAACCCGAGCACTTGACGCTTCGGTATCGGACCCCTAAATTCTTCTCCCTGAGTCCTAATTTCCATCCTCGATTCTTGCTACCCTATATTTAACTTTGTGAAGCCCCCTAATAAGCTAAAGTGCCATTATTTTTGGAGTTTGCCAATAAATTCCCTTCGTCGACTCAAAATTTTCATCCAAAACTTCTATCGCAGCGTATTTTAGTTCTTAGTGCCCCAGCTGAACTACACTGCGCATAGTCCTCAAATTTAGCCACCAAATTCCTTTACCCCATCTTAATATCTCCCTTAAATTTCTCGTCGTTCAACATACTACTTCCCATGGTTGCTCCAACAACTATCTACAAATTTCCTATCGCAGCGTATTTTAGTTTTTAGTGCCCCAGCTGAACTACACTGCGCATAGCCCTCAAATTTAGCCACCAAATTCCTTTACCCCATCTTAATATCTCCCTTAAATTTCTTGTTGTTCAACATACCACTTCCCATTGTTGCTCCCAAAAACTGCAAATTTATCTGCAAATTTCCTGGCGCAGTGCCTCTTACTCCTCTGCGCCCCTACTAAACTAAACATACCATCGCCTTGAAATTTTCACACTAAATTCCTCCCCCCAAGCCCAAAATTTAACTTCCAACCCCTGCCGCTTTTGACTATCCCACCCCTAAGCGACTCTAAAACTTTCTCCCCTATCGGCCCTGACTCTTACTGATCGATTTCCCCTAACAGCCCATCTTCGACTAATAGATTGTAGATTTTAGATTAAGAGTTATTTATTAAGAGTTAGTTTTAAGTGCTCCACCATTGGCCAACCCTAAAACATTGTATTTCTTTTCCTTTTTTTTCCTATTTTTGTAAGTTAGGCCAATAAAGAAGGAGTTTTTCTTGTTCATTTTTTTTACAATACTGAGAGTCAGAACATTATTTATCAACCCCCTTTTTCCCTGCATTCCCTCCCCATCCCCCTCTCGACCCCTAAAATTTCGGTTGTCGATACCTGTCCCTTGGGAGCCTTATTCTCCAAGGGAAAAGGGTCACAAATTTGGCGCCCAACGTGGGGCCCGAAAAAATTTCTTTGCAGCTTACTGCTCCGAAATTTATTATTATTTTTTTTTAGTGCTCACCTCGACCTCACCCAACCCCCCCCCCCGTTTTTTTTTTTTTTTTTTTTTTTTCTTCTCTTCGCTTCTTGCCCCTTTTTGGTATTGAGTATATTTTTTTTTTCTTTCTTCTTTTTTTTTATAAAATCACCCCTTATCTTCTAGTGATAATTTTTTTTGATATTAACCTTTTTATGATTCCACCCCTTTTCCACCGGTTTTTATTTCTTTAACAATTTTAGGAAATTTCTCCCTGCTATCTCGCCCTATTACAACCGCCCTACTCCGCTGATAATGTTTGAAAATTTCTTCCTTTTTTTTGTTTTTTTTTACCTAACCCTTTTTTACCCTGCTTATTGCCATTGATCATTTTTAAACAATTCTCTTTTTGAAATTTCCTCCCTCTTCCGACCTACCCTGAGCCCTTCCAAGGTTTTAAAGCTCCCCCTTTTCCGCGAATTCACCCTTTTTAAACCCAACCCTTTTGCCTTTACCCTATTAATTTTTTTTTGTACTATTAGCCATATTACCCCCTTTTCTTCAGCCTTTTAGGATTTAAACCACCTTTTTCGTTTTCAATATTGTTATCTCCGAAAGTTGCGTATAACCACCACTCCGACGCGCCGTGGACGAACTTAGGTTAAGAATTCGTAGAAGAACACCGACTCCCCAAACAAAATGGACCTAGTGACCCTCGGAGGTGTGACCACTGCGACCACCACAAGTGTCACCACGACTGGCACCAGTGGTGGTGCTTTGGACCCTCCACCCCTGCCCTTGCTTATTGCCCCTCCGCCCGCCTGTGTACCAGCAGCCATCAAAACACACATCCGGCGCATCCAGGAAGATCTGGGGACTATCCGTGATATACGAGATATAATTCGCCTCTGCGATCATGCAGGGCTAAGTACCGCGGGTACCCCCGAGGAGCTACGTGACCGGTATTGGCGAAGGGAAGTCCGCCGCCTCCATCCCGAAGTGGAGACCGCCTGAGACCCGACGGTGGACGAGCGAGGGTTAGACCCAGCATTCACGTTCACCGCCGCGGTGCTAGAGCCGAGTTTCGAGGAGTCCCGTCGAAGCAACCCTCCCTTGACCCTAGACCAGGCACAACCCGGGCCCACCAATAACCATAGGGGTAGTGGCCACTGGCCAGTCCTATGGCCCCTACCGTGACCCTATCACCCTTACGCCACACGATGACCTGATGAGTCTCGACGACGTACCTCATATTCCCCAACACCCTCCCCTGACACAGACCCGCGTGCCGGTGGTGACCTTTGCACCACACCTCCAATCGACGCAACCTCTTCAACCTCCACCACCACCAAGTATTCCTAATCAGTCTCCCTTATTACCCTTGCCCGCTGCCCCTGCTCTTCCACCACCACCCCCTGCCTCTTCCCCTCACGGCCTTGCTGACTGTTGGGGCCAGCATACCACCTTCGACCTGCCCCAAGGCCGTACTGGACCCCAGTACAACAGTACTAGATACCGAGGCCGAACCACAACCCCAATCCGGCACCCCAATTCCCTCACGTTCAGCCACGACCGTCCGACGGGTCTAGACAGCGTCTGGACCCGGGACACCCACCAAATTGATCATTTCCGCCGCTTCGGTCCCAAGTTCGCGGGACGTCGTGGAGACGATGGGGAGGAATACCTCCTCCGTCTCTACGAATACTGCGACAGCCGAGGGTTCTCCGAGGAGGATCTGCTGCGCGTGCTCGCCGAATCATTCACCCATGATGCACTCATGTGGTACCGTGTGAAGCGCGGCAGCTGGTCCACCTATGAGGAGTTCATTTTCCGGTTTCGGGCGCGTTTTGGACACAGTAACCTCCAGGAACGCCTGAGACGGGAACTCGAACTCAGAACCCAAGGTCCCGGTGAGCCGAGCGGAGAATACATAACCAAGATGAGAACTATTCTTAGTTTCATCAGCCCCCCTTTGCCCCTGGAGATGCAGTTGGACATATGCGTCAACAATCTCCACCCTGATCTTGGCCAACGGATTTACCGGGAGGACATCCAGAGCTTCCTGGATCTCCAGTTGAAGTGCCGTAGGGAGAAGGTCTTGCGTGATCGCACGCGGACATATAGACCGCCCCCCACGGCTGCCCAAGCAGTCCTGCCCCTCACCGCGTTTGTACCCGTTAATAAGTACAGGGAGAAGGCCGCAGCCCTAGCGGGCGAAACTATTACGGCTTCTCCCAGTCCACCGCCTACATCGACCGCCCCGCCCCCAGCTGGAGCAGTAGCAAGTCTCCAGGCAACCTCCCAACCTTCGACTCCCAGCAAACGTCACCTCCGCCCCTCATGGCTAACCTCGTCCCACGCCCTGCAAACTTTACCTTGCCACCCCGTCCCCAGTCCACCACAGTCCGCTGCTATAACTGCCGACAATCCGGGCATGTTTTTAGAGAGTGTGACCGCCCCTTGGGGTTCTTCTGTCGCTCGTGCGGTTTCGCGGGATGCGACACCAACTCGTGTCCGCGTCGCCGCCGAGCCCGCGAGGGAAACTACCGAGGGGGGGGACAGTAAACTTTCCCCCCCCCCCCCCCAGTTAGGTCCCCGAATTCGAGATTCCCTCCCTTAGCAGCCCTGGACAGCCTCACTGACCCCTCTTCCAACCCCCGAGCCCCTGGTAATCCCGAGATCGACTCCGTTGAGACTCAGGGGGAAGACCCGCGTCACTTGGTGATGCTCAATCTCCTGGGTCGCCACGTGCTAGCCCTAATAGACCCGGGAGCCACGCGCTCTTACTTGGGGGTGGCGGAGGCTAATTCGCTTGGCGAGGTGCTCCGACCAATCTCCGGGGGAGTGCGGGTTGCCAATAACGCCGTGGTTCCCCTCCTCGGACTCGTCTCCCTCCAACTTGAACTTGGGACCCGGATCGAGACCCTGGAAATGCGTGTAGCCCCCTTAGGGTACAACAGCATCCTAGGGATAGATTTTTTCAGACTCTTTGGACTGAAAATCGACTACGAGACGGATACGTGGCGAGTTCCGGGTGGCCCTCCGAGAAGGTTCACCTCCGATGGGAGAATCCCTATCGTGGTGCCCGCTTTCCCGGAGTGCGCTGGACTTGCCGAAGCTCCTCTCGCAGTCGAGGATCGTCTCACCCCCCTTCTCGACCGCTTGGTGAAGCCCAACACCACCGGAATCTTGAGTGCGACCTTCCTAGTGGAACACACCATCGATGTACAAGGCCATCCCCCTATCCGACAACGCCCCCGTACCGTTTCCCCTTACCTACTCGCGACTGCCCAAGCGGAGGTCGACAAGATGCTCCGTGAGGGAGTCGTCGAGAGGTCGAACAGCCCCTGGTTGAGTAACCCCGTGATCGTACCCAAGCCCGGTGGTAAGGCGCGGTTTTGCATCGATTTCAGAGATGTCAATAAGGTCACCAAAAAGGATGCTTACCCTCTCCCGAATCTTGACCGTATCCTTGATGGCTTACGCCGAGCCCGCCATATTTCCAAATTGGATCTTAGCCAGGCCTATTTCCAGATCCCTGTTCACCCCGCTAGCCGCTCCATAACCGCCTTCGCAGTCCCTGGGCGAGGCCTTTGCCAATTTGCCCGCATGCCCTTCGGACTGACCAACGCCCCGCCGACCTTTCAGAGACTGATGGACAGGCTTATACGGTCGGAGTGGGAACCTCATGTCTTCGCGTACCTTGATGATATCATCATTGCTAATGAGACTGAGGAAGATCACTACCGATACTTGGAGCTGGTCCTGACGGCTCTGAAGGCCGCCGGACTCGAAATCAATCGTGGGAAGAGTGAATTCTTCTGCCCCGAGATGAAATATCTGGGGTATGTAATCACGAAAGATGGATTGAAGGCCGATCCCGACAAGATCGCCCCCATCCTCACAGCCCCCCCACGCCCACCAATATCAAGCAGCTCCGGAGATTTCTCGGCATGATGGGGTGGTATGCCCGCTTCATGGGCGACATCTCCGAGCTGAAGATCCCCCTAGTGCACCTCCTAGAGAAAGGAGTAGAATGGCACTGGGGGAATGACCAGCAAAAGGCCTTTGAGTCCCTCCGCCAAGCCCTCACCCGTACTCCCGTACTAGCCCGCCCGGATTTTACCAAGCCCTTCATTCACACCGATGCCAGTGACTTCGCTATAAGCGCCGTGCTGGTACAGGAGGTGGATGGGGAGGAACACCCTGTTATATATTGTAGTAGAGTCATGTCCCGAGCCGAGCGCAAGTATAGTGTAACTGAGAAGGAGTGTCTCGCGGTATTATGGGCAGCTAAGAAGCTGCGACCATATGTCGAGGGAACTGCCTTCACTGTGGTCACTGACCACAGTAGCTTGCGCTGGCTCCGCAACCTGAAAGACCCTTCCGGCCGACTGGCCCGCTGGGCACTGTCCATGCAGGACCTCGACATGGAAATAGTCCACCGGAAGGGAGCCCTACATGTAGTCCCTGACGCCCTGTCCCGAATGTTCGAGGGGACCATTGAGGCCCTGGCTGCAATAGGCGAGTCAGTAGATCCCTGGTACCTCGAACAAATGAAAAATGTCCATGATTTCCCCCATAAATACCCTGACTGGAAGATCGAAGATCACCAGCTATTCCATCACCGCCCTCATCCCCTCGTAGAACCAGCCCTCACCGACCTGGACGCGTGGAAACTCGTCCTTCCCCAAGATTCCCGGCAGAAAACCATCCGCGCTGCCCACGAGCACCCCCAGTCCGGTCATCTTGGAGTCGACAAAACCTACTCCCGTCTGACCCAAGATTTCACATGGCCAGGAGTATTCCATGACGTGGCGCACTTCGTGAAGCGGTGCCAGGTGTGCCAACTCCACAAAACCTACCAGGGCCCCCCTGGAGGAATCATGAGGGAGCGCACGACCGAAGGACCGTGGACCGTTGTGGCGGCTGACGTCATGGGACCTTTCCCTCCCAGCAAGTCCCGAAACCGGTATATCGTGGTGTTCCAGGACCTCTTCACGAAGTTTGTGGAAGCAAAGGCCCTGGGAACAGCCACCGGTCCCTCCATCGTCAAAGCCCTAGAGACCCTAGTCCTTAATCGGTGGGGATGTCCCCAGTTCCTGCTGACTGACAATGGCACTGAGTTTGTTAACAAACACATGACCCGCCACCTCAGTCAGTATGGAGTCCGACAAACCACCATTCCCCCGTACCACGCCCAAGCCAACCCCGTCGAAAGAGTGAATTAAGACCATGATCGTCTCCTACGTCGGCGACGATCACCAGAATTGGGACGTTCACCTGCCCGAGCTTTGTTTCGCCCTCAACACCTCGGTGCATGCATCCACCAATGTTACCCCGGCATTTCTAAACTTCGGTCGAAACCCCAGACCCGCCAAGAGTATTCGTAACCAAGTCCCACCGCCAGCCTTCCTACATCGTACCGATCCCGCGGTATGGGACGACCGCATGCAACGCCTACCCCCCCTATACGACCTGGTCCACCGCAACCTTTCCCAAGCCGCCAAAAGACAAGCCCGGTATTATAACCGGGGACGAGAGGACCGGGAGTTCCAGGTTGGGGACTTAGTCCTGCGACGGAACCGAGTCCTCTCTTCAGCGGCCCAGAACTTTGCTGCCAAACTAGCCCCCAAATACCGAGGACCCTACCCCATTACCAAGCAAATTTCCCCAGTGGTCTACGAACTCCACCTCCCCCTGAAAAAGAAATACGTAAAAGTACACATCAAGGACCTGAAACCGTACCAGTCCCCCCTCGACCCCGGCGAGCCCCGTGAAGATACTCAAGCTCAAACCCCGCTGGTAACAGGCCCACACCCCGTCGAGACCCCCCCTTGCGGCCGAACGAACTCCCCACTAACGCAGGGACATTCAACTTTACAGCATGGCCGGAGTAACCAGGAAGCGGGTGCCTCGGGGCATCTCCCCTCTGAGTGGGGAGTGCCTGCGGACGGCGAGGTGGGAGGGAATCGGCTACGAAGCCCTTCCGACCCCTCCCCCGGAACCAACCCCAACGGGCTGGCCAAAAGGATGGACGCCGTGGTGGCTGGAAGGCCCCGGGGTCGACCGAGGGGCGGCCGAAACCGCCGGCTCCGCGCGCCCACCAGGCAATATGACTTACGGGAGCGCGTCCCCCGACCCCACTAACCTTGAGAAACTTCCTCTGCCTCCCCCTGGTCCCTATCCACAACCCCTACTCCCGAACCTTCCCGTACCCCAGACACCCCCGCACTCCCCAAACCCTCCCGGCTCACCCTCATCCGGCGACTCCTTACTACCACCCCCCGCACCCAAACCTCTCCTGCGCCCCGTGACTCTGAGTCACGGGGGGCCACCCCCACAATCCCCAGCCCCACAGACTCCATCCTTGCCCGCAGGCGGAAGGCCCGAGACGGGAAATCCCAGTCCCGCCTCCAATCCCCTAACAGTCCCTCCCCTCATTCCCCCTCCATCCCCCCGGCCATTCAGCCCCTGATGGCCGTGAAGGTCCCCCGCCCTAAGAACTTCCCACTCCCAGCCCCAACCACCCCAGATCCCCTGACTCCTCACCCCCGTCCTACAGCCCGCCTCACCCCCGTCACCAAAATCCCGGGCCTGATGGACCACCCCGTCCCGTGCCCCAAAGATCCCTGCCCTGATGGACCTCCATATTCCCCTCCCTGCCAACCTTCCCCCTCCCTCTACCCCGCGCGCCTCCCGGACACGTTCGCGGGAGCCCAGTGAGCCCGCGCGGGACGAGAGCCTGCGGTTCAGCTGCTGGGGCTGCGGCCGCCCCAATGAGGTGGTCACCCGCCACCCCCGCCGCTGAGTAGCCGACCCCCGCCGACCCCCCCCCCCCCCCCCCCCCCCAAGGACTACCCCGGGACCTGCGGATTGTTTTTTTTTGTTTTTTTTTGTTGTTTTTGGTTTTCTCTTTTTTATTGTTCCTTTTTTTTTTTTGTCTTTTGGGACATATTGATTAGTGTAATAGGGAGGGGAGCGACTGCTGCGATGTCCGCAATTTTTGTTCTTTTAGTTTCTTTTTTTTTTATGCTCCCCTCTCTACAGTTTCCTTTTTTTATTCTGGGATATTATGATTTTTTTTTTTTGTTTCCTTTTTGGGTGGAGAGCCACCGGGATTTTTTTGTTTTGTTGTTGTTTTCTTTTTTTTTTCTCTGTAAGACGCCGTAGCTGCAATGTTTTCGTTTTTTTTCTGTTTTGTGCTCTCCACCCTATATCCTTATTATCATGACCCACCGTATTATTGCTATTATCATTGTTTTAGTTTCTTTTTCATACATCTTTTTAATTCCTTGGCCTAGTTTTAAGAAATCTCTCCTTGTACTAGGGAGGGGAGCGAAATCTGTGATAAATATACGTTTTTAGTTCTTTTAGTTTTTTTATGCTCCCCTCCCTACATTTTTTTTTTTGATATAATAGATTGCTGTTGTTTTTTTCGGAGTGGAGAGCCACTACCATGGTTTGACCAAAGTTTATTTATGTTTTTGCGCTCTCCACCCCACAGTGTAATCCACAAGGAATAAAAATTTATAGTACTGTTCCTACGTTTTTCATTGTGTGTCTCACCCGGCCTTACTCCCCCAATACCCTGTGCCCCCTACCTTAGCCCGACCCTAACCGTTTCCTGGTCTCCAGTCCACACTCATCCCTCCCGCTCAAGTACTCGGGGCGTACTTTCGTTTCAGTGGGGGGGAGTTTGTAACACGGCACATGCGCAGCATGCACGCAGTTCAGCTGGAGACCACCACTCGTAACAGGTATCGTTCTTAGTTACTATTCAACTATTTATTTTTATATCGAGTCCACGAAAACCCTTTTCTTTTCTTGATCTCTGTGTGTGAAGGGTGAATGGAAAGAATGAGCAAGGTTTGAATGTGGCGCCGGCCGGCCGAAGCAGCAGTGTCGTCGCTGGACCTTGAGCCGCAGACTAGAGCGTAGGCAGAGGGGACGCGTAGGCTGAACGCGTCCCTGCCTCGTCAACCGCCGCCAGCGCCTCGCCACCGCTGAAAGAGCTATTACCTGCTGCGCTCAGTCTGACGGAAGAACACCACTCCCATTCGCCGTGGCCAAGATCTAAGGGGGCCACGGCCAATCAGCGACGACCCGAACTCTCGAGGAAGAAGAAGCCGGCCGGTCTGTCACTTCAGCTGAGCTACGTGTATAGAAGCTACGCCATTTAGAGAGAGAGAGAGAAACATTTGTTTTATAATACGGATTTATCGATCGGAAAGGAAACTTTGGACCCCCGGACCACTCACACAAGTAAGTGCTTGAGTTTTCCTTTGACCCCGCATATATTTTCCCCCTGAATTTTCCCGTATTTTCGCCGTTTGATTGTGTGTGCATGCCGCGTTTTTTGTGCGACCGCGTGGTCGAATTTTTCCGTTACACACCTGTTGCGCGAGTGGTGCGTTATTACGCAATAATCTAGTTCAATTTCCCCCCATAAGTGCCCCAAACTGTACCACGAGTCCCCCTGTACCCATTCTCAGGTCGAGGTAAAATTTAAGAATTTTACCTCGACCTCTTGCCCCCCCTCTGAGCTGTGCCACCTGAAAATCAGCATAAAAGATATAAAATCCTATATGGTGCTACACCTGACGTAGCTGGCGCCCAAAAATCTCCATTTCAGTGTATCTTTTTCTGGCCATCAAAGTCAGTTCGAAAGAATAACTCCAACACCATTTTTATTCCCTCCGCTGACTCCCATACTCTCGACGAGCACTCTACGCAGCCCAGTATAGTGCATTGACTCGCTGCCACTCCCCTTGGGCCATCACTCCCAGATTGTGCCATTACATTCTACCCTTTGATAACAATTATTAGTGACTATTTCCAGGCCCGAGTGACTTGTGGTTCAGTACGCTACAATAGAACCCGAGCACTTGACGCTTCGGTATCGGACCCCTAAATTCTTCTCCCTGAGTCCTAATTTCCATCCTCGATTCTTGCTACCCTATATTTAACTTTGTGAAGCCCCCTAATAAGCTAAAGTGCCATTATTTTTGGAGTTTGCCAATAAATTCCCTTCGTCGACTCCAAATTTTCATCCAAAACTTCTATCGCAGCGTATTTTAGTTCTTAGTGCCCCAGCTGAACTACACTGCGCATAGTCCTCAAATTTAGCCACCAAATTCCTTTACCCCATCTTAATATCTCCCTTAAATTTCTCGTCGTTCAACATACTACTTCCCATGGTTGCTCCAACAACTATCTACAAATTTCCTATCGCAGCGTATTTTAGTTCTTAGTGCCCCAGCTGAACTACACTGCGCATAGCCCTCAAATTTAGCCACCAAATTCCTTTACCCCATCTTAATATCTCCCTTAAATTTCTTGTTGTTCAACATACCACTTCCCATTGTTGCTCCCAAAAACTGCAAATTTATCTGCAAATTTCCTGGCGCAGTGCCTCTTACTCCTCTGCGCCCCTACTAAACTAAACATACCATCGCCTTGAAATTTTCACACTAAATTCCTCCCCCCAAGCCCAAAATTTAACTTCCAACCCCTGCCGCTTTTGACTATCCCACCCCTAAGCGACTCTAAAACTTTCTCCCCTATCGGCCCTGACTCTTACTGATCGATTTCCCCTAACAGCCCATCTTCGACTAATAGATTGTAGATTTTAGATAAAGAGTTATTTATTAAGAGTTAGTTTTAAGTGCTCCACCATTGGCCAACCCTAAAACATTGTATTTCTTTTCCTTTTTTTTTCCTATTTTTGTAAGTTAGGCCAATAAAGAAGGAGTTTTTCTTGTTCATTTTTTTTACAATACTGAGAGTCAGAACATTATTTATCAACCCCCTTTTTCCCTGCATTCCCTCCCCATCCCCCTCTCGACCCCTAAAATTTCGGTTGTCGATACCTGTCCCTTGGGAGCCTTATTCTCCAAGGGAAAAGGGTCACAATAGGCCATGTTGATATAGGCACGACAGCTGTGGAAAGAGGCGATAAAAACAGACTACAACGAAGGGATTTCGGGGAATGCCGGATATAGGATGATAGGCGGTGCAGTGATAACCGTTAGACGGTGGGAACGTATTTGGGAATTTATGGAGTGAGAGTGCGTAGCGTAGAGCCGTGCGGCAGCTCAGGAGGTCAATAAACTTGGGCATGCAGGCCTGTGGGTCAGAAGTGCAGAAGGCTAACGGGAAAGAAAAAATAGACGGTGGATAGGAGCTCGTTACAATATGTATAAATATTTAGTAATAAATAGACAATTTGCATTGTAAAATAAAACTACTGTACTTATACAATGTTTTTATATATATTAGATAATTAGAAATCTGTATATACATAAAAAATCTTTTTATATGACACTTATATTCGAATTTATGTATTTCTGGGTATATATCTAGTAATAAATAGAAAATTTGCATTGTGAAATGAAATTCTCTAATTAAACATTGTTTGAGACCCGAAGTTTGCTCCTGAAATGGTGGGAGGGGAAAACTAGAAACTACTTGAATTATTTAAAAAAAATCAACAAATACTAAAAATATAAAAAAGAAACAATAAAGAAAAAAATGGCGAGAAACAAAGTCCGATTACTCGGTCCGGGGAGGGGGGGAGGGAAATAAAAAAATGTTATAAAAATATAGGGGCGCCAGTTACAATTCGGTGCAACACCGTTTCCGAAATTAAATTTAAACAAAACTATTAAAAATTACAAAATCTCAAACCACGAAGTGGAATAGTAAGTACGCAAAATAATGAAAACCAGGCTATTAGCTGTAGGGTAGGGCTGAGACAAAGGTCATGGCGTCGGGGGAGGGGGGGGGGGGGCTAACGGTCGGCTCTTACAATGGTGATACCCGGGTGGTCTCAACTATCTTTTAAAATAATCACGGTGGTAAATAAAAGGGTTTTGGGGTCGAAAAATAACACGGGTAATTCGCTAAAGGGGAAACAAACAAAAGGGGGGAAAGAATTTATCTTGAAAATTCGTAAAAAGTCCGAAGGACGATTCACGAATTTTCACTTCTTAAAGTAATGATAAAAAAAACAAATTATGGGGGGGAAAATTAATAGGAAAAAATTCTAAATGTCTGAAGGACAATTTGGAATAGGGTGACGGGTATTAATAAATAATTGTGGGGGGTAGATTGAGGATTTCAGTGCTCCTTTGCACGCGTAATGACAGGTGGTAAGATGGTGTCTCCTCGTTTTCGGTTAATCGTATCAATTACGGGGAGTTTCTGTGGCGAATAAGGGTAGTAAGGGGTTTCACGGGGTCGTAGAAAAAATACGGGTTCAAAAACTTACGGTATTTTGAATTCAAAAACCGATCAGAGCACTCAGCAATAATCAAGTAAGGCGTATCAGCTCTTTTACTCTCTCGTCATCAAACGCAAGAAAAAGAATGATAATAGCTGAGAATCCTCTGTCTTCTTGCTCGAAATTATTCCTAATTTCCTAATTTTCCTATTGGCTGATTGGCATAGAGAGAGACATCAACGCTGCCGCGGGCAGTAATGGTAACGCGGGGTGGTAGTTCGAAAGGTGTGAGTAGTAAGCGGTGCGCTATAGCGACCCCCACTCCTATCCCCACTCCTTCCCTACGCTTAGCGTCTTGCTGGAGCAAAGCGTAGGTGAGAGTTAGGGGTAGGAGTGGGGGGGAGGAGCAGTGTGTCGTCATAGCACACCACTTTATTATTATTATTATTATTATTTTTTTTAATGAAAGGAGTTGCGGAATCTGTTTACGGATGTCCCCCAGTTTTTACGCCGGGGGTGTCTGTGGGACTCACCAACCAACCGGTTGTAATACCCACTAAACCGCCCTCTCCTTACTGTCCTCCCCCCGACCAGGAACTATTTTCATATTACTTCTGGTGGGGGGTTCTGTCTGTGTACGTCCGTTCGTGATGTTGTCCGTGCTCTGTGTCGCGTTACGTTAGTCCGTCTGCTCCGTCAGGCGAGGCAGCCGTCCAGATTTTTTCGTCGCAGTATCGTCTCTGTGTAGGTGGCGACTAGTTGCCACCATTCTGTCGAATGGAGCATCACCTGGACGATGTTGTCCGGGGTGATGTCTCCAACGGTTGTCTCGAGTTGCAGTCGCAGTCCAGTCCAGCGGTCGCACACGAAAAAGGTGTGTTCCACGTCGTCTCGTTCATGTCCACAGTACTTACAGTCCGGCGTCCGTACTCTGTTCATGTTATAAAGGTACCTTCGGAAATATCCGTGTCCTGTCAGGAGCTGGGTAACGTAGAAATTTACGTCACCAAACTTCCTTCCGATCCACGGCCTCAGGTCCTTTATAAGTCGTTTCGTCCAGTTACCCGTTCGTTCCTCTGTCCATCTGTCTTGTCATGTACGTATCGTCCTGTCGCGCTCCGCGACTGCCGCGTCCTGTCGTCCAATGTCAGCGCTTACCCCATAGATCCTCTTTCGCTCGAAGGCGAGGAGGTCAACGGGGATTACGCCGGCCACCACCAGAACCGCTTGTGCAGAGACGGTCCGGTAGGAGCAGGCGATTCTCAGCGCGCTCTGTCTTTGTACTGTCGTCATTGCGTGGCCGTACTTTTTTGTCTTCAGGGCATCTGCCCAGATCTCCACGCCGTATAGGAGTATCGAGTAGGCTGTTGTCATTAGTAGCCGTCTTTTCCCCGGTCTCGGTCCGTTTGTGTTTGCCATCAGGCGGCTTAAGGATGCTACCATCTCGGCCGCCTTCTTGCACGCTTTCTGTATGTGTGGCCAGAAGGTCATCTTCGTGTCCAGAATTACTCCTAGATACTTGACTTCCCCGCCAGCCACTATCTCGTCTGTTCCGACCAGCATCGGTAGTCTCGTCTGTATGCGTCTTCTGGTCAGGAACATCAGTTCCGTCTTTTCCGTCGCAAGTTTCAGTCCGTGGTCCGTCATCCAACGTCCCACGCGTCGCATCGTCTGGTTCAGTTTTAGCTGTGCCAGGTCCGGAGAGCGCTCGGTGATCACCGCCGCCACGTCGCCAGCGTAAGCGACGAGGGCCACACCGAGCGGTAGCTCCAGCCTGAGCAAGCCGTCGTACAGTCCGTTCCAAAAGTCTGGACCTAGTATCGACCCTTGGGCGACCCTCGCGGTGATCTGTCTCGTCACCAGTCCTTCGGTCGTCTCGTACGTGATCCGTCTGTTTTTCAGGTAGTTTCTTACAACCCGGGGTAGGTAAGGCGGGACTCTGAAGTTGCATTTCAGCGCCTCCAGAATATCCACCTATCTAGCCGAGTTGAAGGCATTCCTGATGTCCAAAGTCGCCAGCAGCACGATTGGTCGCGCCGCATGGCAGTGTCGGTCCAGGTCCAGGAAAGAGTCAACGACTTTTTGGATCGCTCCAATTGCCGACCGACCCCTTTTGAATCCGAACTGGAGGTCAGAAGGGCCCCCACTGGTCTGTATTGCGTCCGTCAGTCGCCGTTTCAGGTAGTTGTTCGTAAAGTTTACCTGTCGTGTCCAGTAAGCTCAGCGGTCGGTAGGCGGACGGCGTGTTGGGGTCGCCCTTACCTTTGGGGATAAGAACGAGCCTCGCCGTCTTCCACCGATCGCTGAATTTCCCCGTTGTCAAGCAAGTATTGTACAGGTCGAGAAGTATCTCCGGCCTCAGGTTAACCATCAGCCGGATAACTTCCGCCGGTACACCGTCAGGTCCCAATGCCTTCCCAGTCTTCATTGCGTCAGGAGCCCTGGTGAGCTCTGCCGCCGTGAATATGAGGGCTGCCGGGATGTCCGTGTTGTCCGTGTTGTCTGTCCGTATCGGGTGTGTTGGGAACAACCCGTCGACGATCCGTCGTGCGGATTCAGCATCTTTGAGCTCTGGTGGAACCCGACCTCCCAGTTTGCCAGTTACAATTTTGTAACCAGTGCCCCAGGGGTCCTGGTCCACCTCCTCGCAGAGCTTCCTCCAGCAACGCGCCTTGCTGTCTCGTATCGCGTTCGTCAGTGCGGTCCGTGCTGTCCTGCGTTCGTCCCTGAGGGTTTCCCAGCCGGGTCTCCTCTTGGCCCTCTTTTTCCGCCGTCGGGCTGCCAGGCAGACCCTCCTCAGTTTGTCGATGTCGTCCGTCCACCAGTATTGTGGCGGTCTGTCCTGTCGGTGATGTCGTTTTGGCATCGTGCTGTTGCACAGCCTGTGCGTCAGTTTGGCCGTCTCGTCTATTAGTCGTTCCGCCCTTTGCTGGCCAGTCAGCTCGGGGGGAACTCTCGAGGTTGGCGCTGGCGCTGCTAACAGCTCCTTCGAGAATTTCTGTACGTCGAGTTTTTTGACATTCTACCGCGGGGGGTGCTGGGTTCTTGTCCGTCTTGTCCCTGTTCTCTCTACTACTTCAAAGACAATGTACTGGTGATCGCTGGCCGTATAGCCTTCGTACACCTGCCACTGCCTTATCCGTGCTGAGATTCCGTCCGATGTCATCGTAATGTCGGGGATGGAGTCCCCAAACCCCGGTCGTCTGTACCCGTCGGCGTGTTTCCTGTGTTGGCTACTACCAGGTCTAGCCTTGCGGCCATTTCCAGCAGCAGCCGTCCACGTTTATTTGTCGCTGTTGTCGCCCCACTCGATCGCTCGCGCGTTAAAATCCCCCCCCCAATAATTACGTCTCCGGGCAGGTCCCTGACTCCGTCTTCGAGGAGCGCCACCTTCCTCCCGAACTCCGCCATGGTGCAGTTGGGTGTTAAGTAGACGCTGACATAAGTGACAGCGCCGACCCTTGCCCAGACGTAATCGCCCCCGACACCGGTGCTGCTGATTCGGGATTGGGCAGCACCCCTCACCCAGATAGCTGTGGTCTCTGTCTCGTTCGTTATGTAAGCCTGTGTCGTCCTTCTCCTTTATGGTTCACACAGGATCAGAATGTCGGCGTCTTGTTCGTCGGCTATCTGTGGTAGTAGCATGTCTGCTGTCCTATTCAGGTTTCCCTGAACTATTCTGTCCGTCTTCCAGCCTGCTTCCTGCACTCCTCCAGCGCGGCTCGGAACACCGCACACCTCCCGATTCCCGCGAGGTGCGCAACGTCTTCGTGCCCCGCCTTGGCGCACAGAGGACAAGCCGGTCTGTTCGTGCAGTCCGTGGCGTAATGTCCGGATCTGCCACGCTTTCGACAGTTCTTTGTCCTGTCCACGTCCGTACAGTTAGCCTTTATGTGCCCGTATCCGAGGCACTTATGGCATTTCGTGACTGTTAGTCGTTTCCGGACACGCAGCGCGACCATCGTATTGTTAGTCACCCGCGGCGGAGCAGCAACTCGGCCTCCCGCGACTCGAGGTCGCAGACCGCCATGTACTGCTCCGCGCGGTTCGGGCCAAAGATATGGACTCCGAAGTCTCCGTCCCGTCCCGTCTCCTGTCTCAGTTTTTCTGTGACGTCCTCCGTGGTTGTCACGCAGTCCAGGTCCATGATGTCCAATTGGACCTTGGAGGTCATGGCCCTGATACTGCCCGCGTCTCCAATCGCGTCTTTTAAAACGCGTTTGTTCGAGCATGTTGCGATTCTCGAAGTTGCCGGATAATTCGCTCGGCAGAGCGATCGAAGTTCTAGTTCCAGTCACTCCGTTGGATGAAGGAAAGGTTGTCTCGTTAATTCAGAAATGACCTGAACACGTGTTAACAATCACAAATACATAACAAATTTATTTATTGATTTAGAGTTATTGATACAACTCGAATAATGTATCACGTTCGGTAGTTCGCGAGATACTTCCGTGAAGGAGTCCGGTGGTGATAATATTCGCGCTCGACCCGTGTCAAAAATAGACTAAAACTGGACGATAGATCGTATCGATAGAAGCTCTCGCTCAACAGTGATATTGCTCGCTTGCGCAGACGCGTGATAATGTTTCTCAAATTCGCGAATACCGTCGTACGTCGCGAACATACCGTCCGCCTCGTGTGATCACTTTACACGAAAAAAAAAATAAAACCAAAATAAGGAAGTACATAAAAGAGCATAACTTGTAGGAGCTTATCTCTAGGAGACTGAGATTTGTCTTCCTACTGTATTAATAAATCGTAACTTATGAAAATTAATTAATTAAATAGTCGGATTCTGTGGTCCTCATTTTTTTTTTTTTTTTTACATATGATATCACATCCCGACATTTTATCTGAAACGGTTTAGGACCCAATCTTGAGCCTTAGTTTGTTTCTGACTCGGCGGAATCATCTGATTCCTTGGTTCTAACAGGCAGCCTGCATATTTGCGTTATTGGTCTTTTAAAAATTGATTGCGCCGTTTTTACAGTAACTACTCTTGTGAGGCCGTCAGTCCGGGGATGGTATACTAGAACACGCCCGAGGTCCCACTTAGAGGGCGGTAAAATGGGATTTCGCATAAGCACGAGATCACCGACGCGGATATCAGGCTCTCGTTTCGACCACTTGTATCTTTGTTGTAACGCGTTTAGGTAGTCGGAAGACCAAACTCTCCAGAATTGTTCTAGCATTTTTCGAACTAGTTGCCATCGCGAGAGACGGTTCTCATTTACTTCCAATAGGGACGGCATCGGTACCGACTTTAGCGCGGTGCCGACCAGGAAGTGACCCGGCGTTAACGCATCGAATTGGTCAACACTGTCAGTTAGAGGGGCGATCGGTCGCGAATTTAGGACGGCTTCAATTTGATAAAGCAAAGTCGTCATCTCCTCAAACGTTGGAGTGTGACTTCCGAGGATTCTGCGTAAGTGGTGCTTCACGCTTTTGACGCCAGCCTCCCATATTCCACCAAAGTGAGGGGCGTATGGGGGCTGGAAATGCCACGCCGTACCGTCAGAGGCAAGGCGCGTACGTAGCTCAGGGTCTCGGGTGACTGATCGAAACGTAGTGGTCAATTCCTTGTCGGCTCCCTGGAAGTTTGTACCATTATCGCTATACATTTCGCTTGGAAGGCCGCGACGTGAGGAGAAACGATGAAAGGCTGCCAAAAACGCCGTCGTTGAATAATCACTTACCAGTTCGAGGTGTATAGCGCGTGTCGAGAGACACACGAATACCGCGATGTAAGATTTTCGAGATTTATACCCCCTGCCAGGTGCTACTCGCGTCAATATAGGTCCCGCATAATCAACACCGCTGCTGGAGAACGGTCTCGAAGGGTTAGCGGGGACAAACGGGAGCTCGCTCATGAATTGTTGGCCTAAGAGCGCACGCTGTCTGACACATTTAAAACATCGCAGGATATGAGTTTTCACTAGATTTCGCGCCCCTAGGATCCAGAACTGGCCTCGTACTACCCGGAGGGTTACTTGAGCGCCACCGTGTAGAGCTTGAGAGTGTGCTTGAGCTATTATGAGATCCGAAATTCTATGTTTTGGTAATACAACGGGAAATTTCGATCCATACGGCAATCGTGAACGACTTAGCCGCCCGCCAACGCGTATAATTCCGGAATCATCAATAAAGGGATCAAGTCGCCGAAGACAACTCGCATTTGTTACTCCTCGACCGTCTCGGAGATCTCGGAGTTCTTTGTTAAAATGCAAAGTTTGTACCCTTTTAACCCAAAAGTCACGAGCGTCATCGATTTCACCGGTGGTTAGGGCATGATCCTTGTGACCTCGAGCCTTATTACGAGGGAGATTGACAAATCGGAACATGTAAGCGGTGACTCGCAGTAGCCGCGGCCACGAAGAGATATTGTTAGCTACTTCGAGGTTTTCCTCCGCAGTATGCAAAACCGTGGGAGTTTCGTTTTTTTCTTCTAGGTTTATACCCGGTTCGAGTGGGGGGATAGCACCCGGCCAACACTCCGCGGACTCGCCCAGCCATGTAGGCTCTCGCCACCATAAAGGATGGTCTTTAAAATCCGATGCAGGAACACCGCGAGAGGCGCAGTCAGCAGGATTGTCCTCAGTTGGCACGTGCCTCCACTGCGCTGTTGGTAATCTACTATGAATATCGGTAGTTCGATTTGCTACGAATGTTTTCATCGTCGCTGGCTCCTTTGCAAGCCATGCCAGAACGATCGTGGAGTCTGTCCAACAATGCACTGGGACTGAGGACAAATCCATGGCTGACTGAACGGTTTCGACGACGCGCGCCAGAAGATTTGCGGCCGAAAGCTCCAGTCGAGGTATGCTAATGCACTTTATTGGTGCTACCTTAGTTTTCGACATGAACAACGTTATTTGAACGGTATTGAAAATCGTAAGGGTTCGTAGATACGTGACTGCTGCGTACGCAGCGTTTGAGGCATCCGAGAAACCGTGAATTTCGGTGCTGACTATCGACGTACCTTGACCCGTCCAACGCGGAATGCTCAGCTCATTTAAGTACTTTAATTGTGAATAATATCGTTTCCAGTCATTCTGCGCGTCCTCGGGCAATAGTTCGTCCCATTCGTACTTCGATTTCCATAGGGATTGCATCAAGATTTTCGCGGAGACTACTACTGGTGAAGCCCAGCCTAAAGGATCGAAAATACGCGCAATAACCGATAATATTTGCCGTTTCGTCGGCTTGTGGTCGTTCGGAAGACTTGTTTGAAATTTAAACGCATCTTCCACAGGGTTCCAAAGGATCCCAAGGACTTTGAGTCCATCTCCTTCCTGCAGAACGTGGTCAAAGGCTAGTTCGTGATCGCCTCTCCCAATGTCACTTAATAAATCAGTTCGATTACTCATCCATTTTCGTAAATAGAATCCGCCCGCCATGAGGAGTTCTGATACTTGTTCTTTGATCTGACGAGCCAAGACGAGATCGTCAGCTCCGAAAAGAACGTCATCGACATAAATATGTTTCACTAGTACCGACACTGCCAACGGGAACCGATCACCGTCGTCGAGAGCTAGTTGCTTTATTACCCGATTAGCTAAATAAGGTGCGCATGCAGTGCCATAGGTGACTGTCAGCAGACGATACGCGCGAAGAGACGTTTCGGCACTCGGACGCCACAAAATGCGTTGGTAGTCTACATCTCGCGGATCTATAAGTATCTGGCGAAACATTTTCGCCATATCGGCTGTGTACACGTATCTAAACGATCGCCAGCGTAAGATTATTGATGCTAGGTCGATTTGTAAATTGGGGCCAATTAACAAGTGGTCGTTTAACGTTGTACCGTTCGAGGTGGGGCTCGACGCGTTAAATACTACACGCAATTTGGTAGTACTGCTGCTTTCCCGTACGACGGGGTGGTGAGGAAAATAAATCTCTTGCGGCCCTGCCGGTTCCGACGGATCAACCGCTCGCATATGCCCGAGGCTCTCGTATTCGTTTAGAAACTCCCGGTAAGCCGTTGCTTGTTCAGGGTTTCGAGATAAGCGATTTTCGAGTTTATAAAACAGCACCGATGCTTTGTTTTTGGAGTCACCTAAGTTTATCGGCGGATCTTCCTTAAAGGGTAACCTAACGACGTACCTGCCGTCAGGAACGCGCAAATACGTTTTCAAAAAATGGTTTTCACATCGCGATTCTTCTTGCGTCAAAAGAGCCTGTCTCGGAAGTTCCTCAATTTCCCAAAAACGCTTGAGTGTTCTATCGAGGTCGTTATAGGATTGAGTATGCATAACGCTTATCTTCTGATCGTCCGGCCTTAAATACAATCCAGGACCAGAGATTACCCACCCAAAAATAGTTTTTTGTGCGATTGGGGCATCTGCAGGTCCCTTTCGAAGACCGTTTAGTAGTATGGCACCGTAAATGTCTGCACCAACTAGCAATTGTATTGGTTCGTGGTTTCGAGAGTCCCCGTCGGCTAGTTTAAGACCGCGGAGATGTTTCCAAGTCTCTTGTTCAGACAGTCGCACCGGGTTGTACGAGGTTAGTTTTTTAAGCACTAAAGCGTTTAAAGGAATGACTGGACCACCCGGGGTACACGGTTCGATTGTCAATCTCGCAACGGTTTTCGCGAAGCCCGCAGGTTCACCGCCCAACCCAGTTATTGTTGTCGCGATGCGTTGGCGTGGGGCTCGAAGGGATTGCGCAATTGATTCTGTCACGAAGCTACTCTGGGATCCTTGGTCTAACAATATTCGTACTATTATAGATCGATGAGACTCTGTTTTGACGCGAGCCCAAGCAGTGGCCAATATAACGGACTGGCCCTTCAATCGTTCCTCCTCTGTGAGACACGACATCATGGTACTCGTCGACTGCGTAACCGCGACACCCGTATCTGTTGTCGAACCCTGAGCTTTATTTTCCGGCTCTGACGCCTTTTGTCCCTTTGGTTTAGAGACTTCGTTATTGTTTTCGGTGTGAATTAGCGTGTGGTGTCGGCGCTTACAATTGCGACATGTGTTTTTGCTCGGACATTCTTTCGGGAAGTGTCCTTGTTTTAAACAATTAAAACAACAACGTTTTTCGCGGACGAGCGCTAGCCGCTCAGCCGTAGATTTACCTTTAAATCATTCGCATTGATGCAATGGGTGATTCGCGTCACAACCTAGGCACTTAATCGAAGATGTCGACAAATGGATTTTCGTTTCATTTAGTTTTTGCGATTTTTGTTTAGCTGGCTGTCCTGAATTGGAGATCGAAGCGACGGGTGCAACCGCATCTAGAGTTCGAATATGAATATTCAAAAACTGTTCGAGATCTTTATACGTAGGATATTCCGTCGTCTCGCCGAGTCGAGTTTCCCAATCCCTTCTAGTTCGCTTATCAAATTTGGAGACTATAAGATAAACTAATACATCGTCCCATTTGTCAACTGGACGTTTCCGATTTCTAAGAGCGGTTACCATTTCGTGACTTCGATCTCGCAGGTTTTTTAATTCTCGCAATGTATCATTTCCCACCGACGGGATGCTAAAGAAATTATGCAAGTGGGCGTTGACGATAGCTCTCGGATTTTCATATCGGTTTTTCAAGGTTTCTAGCGCAGAGGCATAATTTTGTTCCGTAACCGATACATTTTTGAATATTAGACTAGCCTCACCGGTGAGACTAGTTTTCAGGTACTGTAGTCGATGTACATTTTTAAGCTGAGGATTATTAATGATTAGCGCTGTGAATTGATCACAAAAGCTTTCCCATTCGAGATAATCCCCGGAAAAGGTTGGTACTATTATAGGTAGTAACTTAACTCCGATTGGAAGACTCGAGGCAAGGGCTGCCGATGTGTTGACACTCGTTGTTGACGACGCCGGCGTTGCGTTAGAGATGAGTTAGCTCAGATAGTCGGAGGCTGCTAGATACGCTTCCTCAGCTCCCAGATATTCTTCATTCGAGTAGTAAGGCAAATCTTTTTTTTCGTCCTCGGAAACATTGTCGATCTGGATGTGATTTCTCTGCACTGTTGTCCAGTTGTCTTCCAGGATTCTGAGTCGATTTTGTAGAACCGGTAGTGTGAGATTATTCACGCCGAGTTTCTTGGTATTTGTAATTGTTCGGCCGATCGCGCGAGTCGCGATTGCCTGGGCAGTCGGGAGCTCATTTAGTTTAACTTGATCCATTGTGGTTCGACTGTACCGATGCTTAGCGTTCACGTTTACCGTAGCGTGTAATGTTTACTATTTCTTATACTCGAGTTGTGTTATCTTCACAGGTGTGTTTATCGTTTCTTACGCGAGAGCTCCGTCGTTCGAGTTTAACACCGGTTTATGATCCGGCATAGGAACTATTTGACACTATAGCATTTCACTTATAATCTTATATTTATTTTCAAGCTTTAAATTTTAGCCGAGATAGAATACGCACTATAATTGTCGAGCGCGTAATGACGCGTTTTAGAGCGTATTATAGGCTTGTATTGTTCTAACGCTCGAAGTTCCAAGCGCTGAGCGAGAGAAAAAAAAAGAATCGAAATCTCACTATAACCGTTGCGCGCATTATGAAGCGACGCGAAACGTTTCACGAGACTATCACCGCACAGAGTACGTGGGGGACTCGGAAATTGTTATAATAGCTCGTGAGTGTATAGTTCGAAGTTCAATGCTCGTTGCGAGGAACAGCACTATTATTATGAATGAGTACCTTTTCACGGAATCGATGTGACACTTCTTGTTGGTACTTGCGAACTGCGAACCCTTCTCCAAGATGGATGCAACACGTAATTAATTCCTTATTATATCCAACGAGCTTCGAGCGACCGTTGCCATTACTTCGATCCGGTTCAAAGGACCATAAATATGTTCGAGCATGTTGCGATTCTCGAAGTTGCCGGATAATTCGCTCGGCAGAGCGATCGAAGTTCTAGTTCCAGTCGCTCCGTTGGATGAAGGAAAGGTTGTCTCGTTAATTCAGAAATGACCAGAACACGTGTTAACAATCACAAATACATAACAAATTTATTTATTGATTTAGAGTTATTGATACAACTCGAATAATGTATCACGTTCGGTAGTTCGCGAGATACTTCCGTAAAGGAGTCCGGTGGTGATAATATTCTCGCTCGACCCGTGTCAAAAATAGACTAAAACCGGACGATAGATCGTATCGATAGAAGCTCTCGCTCAACAGTGATATTGCTCGCTTGCGCAGACGCGTGATAATGTTTCTCAAATTCGCGAATACCGTCGTACGTCGTGAACAGCGTTGGAACTCGTCCCGTCCTTCAGGTCTGTCCTTGTCTGCCTGTATCTTGACAAGACAGAGACCGTTTTTCGTCTTCCTCAAAGCCGTCACCTGCACGTGACTTTTTTGGGGTTCGACTGTCGTCCGTATTTTCCGTACTATGTCAGAGTACGTATTGTCTGTCCCTGGCCTTACGAGAACAGTCGTCCCCCGTTGCCGGGGAACCGGCCTGTTCTTTTGGGCGTCTGTACCTTTTGTTGTCCGTTGGTTATTCCGGTCCGGTTTTTTCCTCGTGACAGTCTGCCAAGGAGCGTCCGGCTGCGTTGTCGGAAGCTTCTTTTGAGCTTTCTCCGGCGTGGTTCCCGTCGCTTCTCGCTTACGCTTCGTGCTTGTCGTCTTATGTTCATTTGTGTCCGTGGTCGCTATTGGTCTGTCCATGATTTGTATACTCGGGGCTGCCTTTGCGTGCGTATGCAGCGCCAAATCGACAGCCTCGAGAATCGTCTTTATTCCCGTCTTTACCGTCATGTTCATGTTTTTCTGAATAGACGCTGCCTCGGCCATTTTTGTCGCTGTCTTCTGTATTAGCGTTAGTAGCTCTGTCATGTCTGGTTCGTTCTGTCTCTTTTCGTCCGTCCGTCCCGTCATCGGTGTGCCAGCTGCGGAGACATGACTGTTACCGCTGCCGACGCTCGACAAGCTATCTGTCCTGTTCCGTCTCGGTATCAGCAGTCGTTCTATGGGTCAGCTGGGTCGAGAGGGGTTGGTTTCTCGGCCATACCCCTCACGAACCTCATCCTTCCCCTTTTGGGCCGTGGGAAGCCCAGTGTCCTTAAGCACCTTTATACTTTTCTCTGACTTGGACATTATCATTGAAAAGTAGGGTTTTTAACGAGGATCCCCACCCCGAAAACTCCTGTCTCACACCCCCCCCCGTTCCCCCTACTCACGAGCGTGGATTCCCCTCCATCCTTTATCGAGCCAAATCAAACGGGATCTCCCACAGCTTGCTGCAGCGTGATCTCGGTCGGGTACAACACTTGGCCCCCTCGCAGGCCCACTCCCAGGTGCCACCTGGACCTGCGAGATGTCACACAAGATTTTACACGTGCTGTCAAGGGGGCAGTCAACCCAGGTGGCTAATCCCAAGCCAAGCCCCAATCCTATCACGCGGTCCCTAGGCGTGCGGTGTCCCCCATCCGAAGGGACTTCCTAGATTCCCACTGTTTCAGTCACCGCATTCGCCAGAGGAGTCCGAGAGATCCGACATCGACAAGACCGGCAAGGGCCACACGACCGTGGGCTTATGCTACTCCTAGTAGCTCCATATTAAATGTTCCATTGTGCTAAAGGTCCCTCGGGGTCGCAACTCCCGAACCGCGCTGGAATTGTGCACGGTCCCTGAGGTCCCAGGTCATTTGTTTGTGTACACCCCTGTATCGTGTGCGTGGAAGTGAGTGCCCGTTGCAACGACAAACAGATCCATACATTCGTAATTGGAAGAGCCCGTTTATAGGGATTCCAATCATTCGCTTTCCGGTGGGCCCCGTTTACCGAGGACTCCGATCATCCGCTTTCTCAGGGTTGCCCGTTTATAGGGGCCCTGATCATTTACTTCTCCGGTAAGCCGTTCGAGCGTGTTTGAGAAGGTGTTTGCGTCAGTGTGTGTGCGGGTGTGTGTGTGTGATTGGGTCCGTTAGTCTCCCCCTCCTGCTGGGTTGCAGGCAAGGAATACCAGCCCCCCCACCACGACAAGGTGGACCCGCGGGGGGGATTTTTTTTTTTTTTTTTTTTTATTTTTATGGAAGGAATTGCGGAATCCGTTTACGGATATCCCCCAGTTTTTACGCCGGGGGTGTCTGTGGGACTCACCAACCAACCGGTTGTAATACCCACTAAACCGCCCTCTCCTTACTGTCCTCCCCCCGACCAGGAACTATTTTCATATTACTTCTGGTGGGGGGTTCTGTCTGTGTACGTCCGTTCGTGATGTTGTCCGTGCTCTGTGTCGCGTTACGTTAGTCCGTCTGCTCCGTCAGGCGAGGCAGCCGTCCAGATTTTTTCGTCGCAGTATCGTCTCTGTGTAGGTGGCGACTAGTTGCCACCATTCTGTCAAGTGGAGCATCACCTGGACGATGTTGTCCGGGGTGATGTCTCCAACGGTCGTCTCGAGTTGCAGTCGCAGTCCAGTCCAGCGGTCGCACACGAAAAAGGTGTGTTCCACGTCGTCTCGTTCATGTCCACAGTACTTACAGTCCGGCGTCCGTACTCTGTTCATGTTATAAAGGTACCTTCGGAAATATCCGTGTCCTGTCAGGAGCTGGGTAACGTAGAAATTTACGTCACCAAACTTCCTTCCGATCCACGGCCTCAGGTCCTTTATAAGTCGTTTCGTCCAGTTACCCGTTCGTGCCTCTGTCCATCTGTCTTGCCATGTTCGTATCGTCCTGTCGCGCTCCGCGACTGCCGCGTCCTGTCGTCCAATGTCAGCGCTTACCCCATAGATCCTCTTTCGCTCGAAGGCGAGGTGGTCAACGGGGATTACGCCGGCCACCACCAGAACCGCTTGTGCAGAGACGGTCCGGTAGGAGCAGGCGATTCTCAGCGCACTCTGTCTTTGTACTGTCGTCATTGCGTGGCAGTACTTTTTTGTCTTCAGGGCATCTGCCCAGATCTCCGCGCCGTATAGGAGTATCGAGTAGGCTGTTGTCATTAGTAGCCGTCTTTTCCCCGGTCTCGGTCCGTTTGTGTTTGCCATCAGGCGGCTTAAGGATGCTACTATCTTGGCCGCCTTCTTGCACGCTTTCTGTATGTGTGGCCAGAAGGTCATCTTCGTGTCCAGAATTACTCCTAGATACTTGACTTCCCCGCCAGCCACTATCTCGTATGTTCCGACCAGCATCGGTAGTCTCGTCTGTATTATTATTATTATTATTAATATTATTATTATTGATATTAATGAGCGGGCAGAGAACCCGACGAATCTCTGCAAGACCGCTCTGTATTTTTTAACCGGAGGCCCAGATCTAAAACCCGGAACGCGAAATTAAATGCTTTCCGTGCGAACAGCGTGGCCCCGGCTCACGACGTTATAACCTGCTGCGGGCTGCTGCTCGCGGACATCTTTCGCGATCTACAGGGATGAGGTCCCCCGAGATTTTTTAAAAAATTTTAATTTATTTTATTTCATTTATTATCTAATTTTTAAAAGCGGTTTTGAAAAATTAGTACCTACTCCTCATACTCCTGTCACGTCTATCACCATCTTTCCTGTCACTCACTAGTGTCACTAACTCCTGTCACTCACTCCTGTCACTCACTCCTGTCACTGTCACAGGAGTCGATCCCTTCATCCTCATCGTTCATATCGTACCCGATATTGCGATTGTACTCGTCAATCAATATGGGTATGATATCCTGGCCGTCGGTATTAAGGATCCGCACTGGGAGATCCTCGGCCTGAAATGTGACTGGAGAAACAGCGATCGGAATAGCGATCGTCAAATCGTCCGCGTAAAATAAATTTTCCCGATAGCTATACGCGGTTTCCCCGATATCGACCAGGAATACCTCGCAATATCTATCGTCGTCTACACTTATTACGTTGCACCGGTGCACGTAATTGTTCCTCACTAATACGCACGAGAAACCGTGCTCTAGGTCCTCGGCTGACACTTCTATGCGCTTCCTACGCTGTATGTAAAGGTTCTGCAAAAGGGTTTGCAGAACCGCGTACGCGTCGCTTATCCCGGGCGTTCTAATGTGAAGCACACTCGATGCTTCGACAAGCAACACTTGGTAAAACCAAATTACATCACTCAATACACTTCGCGCGTACGTCGGATACATTTTCGTTTTGCGGTCTAATGTACCTCTCGAAAAGACAACGAGAGACTGACGCTCGAGATGCATAGTCTCTTTGACGAGATGTAGCAATTGCAAGATTAGCAAAAATGCACGTGTCTCTACCGGAATAGTCGAGATGCATATTCTCTTTGACGAGATGCAGAAATTACAAGATTAGCAAAAATCCACGTGTCTTCTACGGAATGTGCTTTTTCGCCAAGAGAAATAATAACATGAAAGATGATACGTTGCAGCTGCACGGCGCGTGGAGAGTTCGATGCTGGTTGTACTCTGAGTTAATGAAACTTCAACAATGTGTTTTCAAAACATTCTTAACAGTCTAAAGATCGCTCGATTAAGTCAGACTACTTTATTATTGCTGGAATTTCTAAATTTTATACAAATTAAAATCACGTCAGTCGAGCGACAACCGTACGATACAGAGGTTAAAAAGAATGTATAATACGCTCATAAAAATGTCGGAGCACACCATTCGATCGTGTATTTTAGCACTATTGAAACTAGCGATAATTCATAGTGCCCGGACTAGACGACACTGTGACGGTAATTGGTGTAGGAGTTTACGAGATTTATCGGGCGAAAAACTCATTAAACGCCTAAAATTCATCTTGTGGTGGTCACCTCTACGTGTCATTATGGTGGCCCATAATAGAGGTATTCTACAAGGGCGTAAAGTGCTTCGATGCGTGTACGAAGAGCTCGGGCGACGCAAGTTCGAAGACACCCCTACGGCCAGAGCGATTTTCAATGAAATTCAAGGTAAGAGCATTATTGATTATAGATCTTAAACTTACCCGTGGGTAAGATATTCAGTCGTCGGGAATTCCTACCTTCGGTAATTAATTGATCATAGGTCTTAAGCTTACTCGTGGATATGATATTCAGTAGTCGGTAATTTCTACCGTCAATGATTTTTTCTGTCAGTAATTTCTACCGTCGATGATTTTTTCTGTCAGTAATTTCTACCGTCAATGATTTTTTCTGTCAGTAATTCCTACTATCGGTAATTCGTTAATTACTATATAACCAATCTCAACATTCGAAGATTTCAAAATTTTTAAATCCCAATTCTCAAATGATCCATTTTACCCCGGTCACCTTTACTGGATAACCACTTTTGAGTGCGTGATCGGGGATTATTGCCGATCATCTCTAAAGAAGAATTTTCATCCCCCGATAGCTAGTTCGACCCCTAGAGTTGACCGGGGCAATTTGGTTAACTTCTGATTCAACATTCAAAGTACAGGTCATCCACTGGGTCATCGGTACTAGTGGTTGATCACTTTTAGATACGAAATCTGGGCATCCTCGGCACCACCCCCCTCAAAAAATGTTCATCCCCCAATGGTTAGTTCAGCCCCTAGAGCTGCCCGGGGCAAATTGGTTAACTTCTGATTTAACACGCAAAGTATAGGTCATTCATGATAAAATACATGTATAAAAATTGAATTTTGTTTGTGAATTTAATATACACTTAAACAGTAATTTCCAATATTGAAGTTGTAAATTTCATTTTTAACAGTGTGACCACATGTTTCCTTTTTGTTTACGATAACAACTTTATAACAATAACTATATAACAATTTGACTAAATGATAATAATTACCATGCTTACATAAATACAAATTTTATCTTATATTCACGGAAATAAATTTTCTTTACAGTTTATGCACAGCTTTTCAAGGGCTTAACCGAAGAAGATGAAAATGCGTTAATAGAAGCGACGCGCACTGTGGAAGAACAGGATCAGTGGCGTCAAAGACAAGACCCTGATTCCGGTGGGTCTAAGAATTAATTTATAATATCCAGCCAATAATAATGTTGCCACCCGGAATTTCGGCAAGCAACGTTGCAAAACATTTATTGCACTTCGCTGATCATATTCAGCATATTCGCTGATCGCGAATATTGCAATCGTACCATGCGACATTTTTGTCAATTAAGCGATAATGCAATTCAGCATTATCATGTAAAAACTAAGGTGAACTGGAAGCGACAGCGCCAGTACATCGGCAGTCTCGAATCGACTTTAAGGGCAATCGGTTGGGCTTGCGAGTAGAGTAACATTAGCAAGTTGTAATTTGAATGAATACGTTTTATATTTAAACTCGCATGGATTCCAATCCTTTAATCGGTCCCGATCCCTTAAAATATTAATCGATCCGAGTTAGGAAAAGGGCTGATCACCCTTTGAGCATTTCGGGCACAACAATTTGGTGGCAGCGGTGGGATCACCGTAAGCGAAGTTTAAACAACTTACAACCAAACCCAGGAACTAACATGACACGCAGTCGTTGGGGTAAATAGCCCGGTGCGATCCAACACGCAGTCGTTGAATCGTCAAGACGTCAGAAGGTACGACTGACGAGGACGAGCCAACCACGAGGTCAAGCACGACTGGAAGGACGTACAACTTGACCGAGGGTGACCAGAACGTCGCCAACCGGGGAATAACGTCGAGGTCAGCACGACTACGAAGACTGCAACCCTGAAGTTCCGCAGCGCCATGAAAGGAATCCTATATCTGTAAGTGGCGGTTACCCTTTTTTCAGAGCTAAATCTGAAACAAAATACCAAAAATTCGTAAGACTGGGCCCGCGAGCTCATATCCTTCGTTAATAAAAATCGAAACCTTACCAATAATCGGTGCAAGTTTGCAGCAACTTGCGGGGATTTCGGTATTAAATCGCGAAAGGCAGGGGGCAAGGCTATCTCCAACCACTGCCCATCATAATTTGAAAATAAATAAATAAATATATATTGTAACGGAACGCTTCGCTACTGCACCGCTACAAGTGCTCGGAAATTTTTTTTGTAACTACGGAAAATTATGAATTCCCAAAGTTTGGTTGTTCCCGAAATAAAATTCGAGATATTCCTTCAATAAGCGAAATAAATCGATATTATTGAAGGAATATCTCACCAAAATATCACCACGCTCATTCCAAAACAAGGCAGAGGACGAGCGAGAGAAATAGCCGCTCAGTCGAAGAGCGAGACAGCCCAGCAGCTCGCTCGAAGGAAAGAGAGAGAGAGAGAGAGACAGGTACACTAACACATTGTAGCCAAGATAACGAACAACCTAGGCGGTACAAACACAATCGCGTACCAAAACCAAATACATTTCAATAGAGTACTGCGGCACCTTTCGTACTCATAGTAAAATATCATACGCTCTCTCTCTCTAAAAAGTTAATTTGCCAAAATCTCCCTTATTTTTCTACCTAACGAGCTGCATAAAGACTCAAAATTAAAAGCACGACGCGGGACACTCTCGGCAACATAACTAACACCATGCTGCAAAAAAACTCAGGAAGTATGCAACAGTCGGAGACAAAAGCCTGGATTGTTGCATATTCCTTAACTAACAACACGCACAAAATATACCAACTTAAAAACAACAAGGGATCAACCGAGCGACCAAAATCTCGTCTTTTGATTGAACAAAAAACCATTGTTTAACCAAAAGACAATTTTCAACCTACATAAAGCCAACGATAACACGGGCAATAAAGAGGAAACCTCCTCTCAACCCCCATAGAGCCTCAAAGCGCGAGAAAGTTCGAGAAACGATGTCGACGAACAAACATCGTTCGATGATCACGTGACCGCCACGTCGACCAAATGTGCTGCCACGGGGGTACCAGCAACTATACCGTTGCACCCCCCCGTCTATCTGAATGAGCCCAGGGTATATAACCAGCGGCACTGGACGGCTCGAGACTCTTCTTTTCGATAACTCTTCAAGTTCGAGTCACATACTGCTGCTTCCCAGCACAGGCAAATATTCGTTCGTTTCGTAAAATTATTGTAGAGTAGCATCCAGTAAGGAACTCACCCTCGAGGCTTGGGCCCCTCACATTGCGTTTTGGCTCTCAGGTCTGAGAGTGACCGATAGGAAATCCAACGTATAAGTGTCTCTCACGCACAGCGCGCTGGCCGGCATTATACGTTGCATTAGGGCCACATTTCAAGTCCAGGTCCCCACACACTGCGTTGTAGCTATCTGCCTTGTAAGTGTGTGACGAAAGAGTTGTTGTACCCCGAGCACTGCGCTTCGGCTAACAATAGCTCTCACAAACAATTTGGGAATCTACTTTGCATAGTTGGCAGATTACGCGTTCACAGGTGTGCGTTACTAAGAATCCACCCGTAGGAGAGGGAGACTGCCTTCGGTCCTTCTCTTACGTGTTAGTGGACCAAACGCACACTTGAAACCCTGCCCGAATTATTGTGATTTATCACAATACTTCGGATGGTTAGGTGTGCGCGCGTGACCTGCGAATTGTGGGAAGAGGAGTGTGTATCTTCCGTCTCTCTTCACTCGGGGCACTTGCGTACTCGCTCTTTTCAGAGCGAAAGGGTGATCAGTGCAAAAACGAGTAAGTAGCTCCTTGCCCCCCTCCCAGCGGGGCCACGGGACGGCGACGGACGACGAAACACACTCCGAGGCCCACTATTGTCTTGTAGAGAGGTAGGCGTAGGACAAGGAACGCGATAGATACAAACAACAACTGAGTAGGCCTACTCAAAAACGTACTTGACAGACGGACGACAGGCGAATCGCGTACCCTTAGCATAATCAAAACCGCCACTCAAAAAGAATTTGGGTAACATCTCAACCAATTCACCGTTTTATCCTTGATTAATGATATTTTCCTTCAATGTCCAATGATTTCAACGACAGATTACGGAAAAATCCTATGATTTTTCAAAAGTTTCTCTGTGGATGAGGACATATTCATCGGAAGCGATCACAAGTGGCGCGAAACACATGTGATCGACATATAATTTTCATTTTTCACCCCTTCATTCAGCCTGACGCATCATTGCGTTAGATAATAATTTCATATCTTGCGATTTGAGTGTAAAGCTCCCTACTGCTAAATCCCAATTGCGGTAGGAATTTCGAGTCAGTAAATTAGAAATTTCTCAGGATAGTTTCCTGCATGCGTAGTATTAGATCGCGTTGCGATGACGCGAATATTTTCTCCTTCTTTTGTAATTTGAGTGTAAAGCTCACTACAGCTAAATCTCCATTGCTGTAGGAATTTAGAGCCCGTAAAATTAGAATACTTTCAGGACATTCTCCTGTGTGCGTAGGTTAAGTCGCGTTGCGAAGACGCGAATATTATTTCCTTTCGACTAATAGTGAGTTGAGTGTAAAGCTCCGTACGGAAGCACCTCCGACCGTACGAATATAACGTCATAGTAGTAAATACATTGCTCCGGAAATTATCCGCTTTACAACACCTCGGTTAGGACTCGCGAAGGTGGAGGGTAACCCCATTGCATCCCGGTTGACCTCGTGCAATTCCCCACTTCCCTGCCCGAACCGCCTTCCAAAACCGCTCTTTTTAGAGCGCCGATGATGATGAAGGCAATCTCTTGTCGATAGACATATGAAAGAGACAATCAGACCAAATCTGAGGACCATTAAAAATAAAGAAACATTAAATCCCATCATCCTGCCCCAAAGATCATCCCGGTCCAGTACATGAATCCTGAAATCCGCCGTCCATGCATAGCGGATACAAACAAATAACCAAAGCTTCGCCCCGTTAGAGTAAAAAATAAATGAATAAATAAATAATAATAAATTGCGATTCAATCCACCACGGTAAAATCGCGAAACGTTTCAATATATATTTTTTAAAATACAAGCCCTCCCGTGATAATAAAAAAAGGGGTTAACGAATCAACGATGGAAGACGAGAAGGAGACTCAGCAACAACGAAGGTCCAACTCCGAAAAAACCACACTACCGGGAAAGGACCTCGGAGCCGTGGCTAGAGTTGAAGCAGCCATAGGAGACATATCACTGAGGACAGATGACGCCCTCAGACAGCTATCTCCCGCCGAAGGGGTGACAGATAAAGCGAAGGACCCACTCAGTAAGGAAACATTAGACTCTTATTTTGGGATCAACACCAAAAGAGGCACGTCGTTCACTACGACGACTGGGAAAACTGAAAAAAAGGGAACCATCGACGGACGTCAATAGAGAAAAGGGGGCAGAGGTCCCGACAACACCGGAAGTGGACGGTGAAATAGATGCGCTGCTCAAGGCCAGTGGATTGGGCGAGCGTGGGCGGGCTCTAGCCAGAGCACGAGCGAATGCACCCAGCATTAGTGGCGGGAGTGCTCTGCAGAAAATCATCCCACCTAGCCGATGGGATAAAACTCCGGAAGTCCCGAAAAATAGACGGTTACGATATCAGGAAGGAACTCCAGAAACCGAGGACAGCGACTATGAGTTAACTCCTCCGTTGCGGAGAGGAGGAAGAAATGCTTCCGCTGGAGGAAGATTAAAGGAGCGAGGAGGAGGTCTTACTCGTTCGGCTGGAATAACGGACCACAACGCCACACAAGACCTACTCGTGTCGATGCATCGGCAGGGAAGCGAGCTAGACAATCAGATGATGCTGATACAGCTGCTTCAAGGTCAAGTGGAAAGGCTCGAAAAGGCGCTTTCCGGAAAAATAAATCCACGAACAGGAAGAAATGGCGAAGAAGTAAACAATGGACGAGAGTCAGCAGTAGTTACGCCCAGAGGACGGCCAACAAGGTCACAAGGAGATGCACCTGAAGGGTCACCATCAGGACCGCCAGGAGGGCCGAGAAGAAATGGAAATTGGTGACCTTGGATTGGCGTTAAAACATGTAAAACATTTTGATGGCAGTGACTCAGCTGAACTAGACGGATATTTGCGGTCATGTGAAACCGTATTTGCCAGAGTACGAGATGATGATTACGAATTATTACCGGCATTGGTTCTCAGCAGTAAAATTGGTGGACGAGCGACAAGAGAACTAAAGCATAAATCCATCTACACACTTGAACAACTGAAAAGTGAGTTGGAAGCATTGTACGGCCATAGGAAATCACTGTCTGCCGTACAAATGGAATTTAATTCGTTACGGCAAGGGCCGAGTGAAGAGATAGCCGCGTATGCAGCTAGGACAGAGAAAACCACCGTAGAAGTGGTTGAAAAACTCTGCGAGACCGTATCTACAGAAAGAGATGCACGCACGGTGGAAACAATGACCCCAAAATATGCACAAATGAATTTCGAGAATGGATTACACGGTCAGGGGCAACTATTGGTTAGAAAACGTAGTTATTCCTCTCTTCATGAGGCAGTGACCGGTGCAATAGAAATAAGCCACATGTTTCAGCCGAAAGGAGCAGGCGAAAGGAATTGTTATATTTTCGGAAATTCGGGACATCTGGCTAGGGATTGTACTCGCAGATCAGGAAGGGTAAGACTCCCAGCCCCTAGTGCACCCAGGAACATAAATCGAGTTGAAGAAATCTGCACTTATTGCAAGAATAAAGGGCACACCTGGTTGGAATGCAGAAAGCGATTACGGAAGAAGTATAAAGTAGGCCAAGGTCGCGAAGGAAACAGCAACGGCAGTAAGCAGCGAGGAAGCGATAAAAGAAAAGAATCCAGTATGGCCGCTAGAAATAATATCCGCACACTCCGGTCTTTGCAAATTAACACTATCACCACGAGAAGCTCGGTGAAGGACCCGAGTAGAGGAGTCAGCGATAAGCGGAAGGAATTCAGCATGGCCGCCGCGAGTAGTAGTACTACGTCTACTACTACTACTACTACCAACGCCCGTACGTTGAGCAGCGCGCGATTCACCGAGGCACTGCGGCCAGGCGCCGCGGAAGGGCCGAAAGGGGGAGCGAGCGATAAGACGTTGCTATGGGTGCTAGAGGTATCGGCACCCACGACGAGTGCAACGGCCAGCGACATTGATATCGCCAGCACTACACCGGTACGGGGGGTTCTGACCCTGAAGGCCGATACAGGAGCTCAATGCAGCATAGTAAAGTATAGTTGCGTAAAGGCCGAGACTCCTTTAATGAATAGTGATGTAGAAGTACAGGGCGCTGAAGGAAGTAAATTTCGGCCTATCTGTAAAGCGAAAGTGACCCTGCCAATTCCGGGGAAATCTGTAAAACATTGATTTTACGTTGTGAAAGATGAAATCCCAATAACTGTAAATGGATTATTGGGAATGGATTTCATCAAGAAACATAAGGCAAGATATTCGGGTTATATGGACATAAAATGCTAGATGGAAATGGTAGATGGAAAGTCAAAAATCGTCCTCACACCTTGGTCGGAAACCATTGCGTGCGTATCTACTACGAGTCGGAATCCCGGAATACTCTCGCAAGTGGAAATAGGTGAAGGAATATTAATGGGAGCATGCTATACACCACCACTAGGAAGTAGCTGTGTGGTGAACTTCGTTAATACAAACGAGAGGTAAGTAGTGGTAGAGCGTCCGACGGTGACACTCGAGACGGTCGAGATAACAGAGCTCGACGCGGAGTCCAACGCTGTAAGTGTGAATGCTATGAGCAAAGAAAGAGGGGTATACCGACTCCAGCGGTTAGAAAGAGAGCTCAACATGAGTCACCTCAACAGTGAAGAGAGAGAAGCCCTACTTCAACTCTAAGGAAATATGAAAATATGTTCCATCTACAGGGTGATAAACTACCTTGTACTCATATGGTGGAGCACTGAATACCATTAAAGGAAGGCACTTTACCAATGAAGGTGCATCCTTATCGATTACCGGAAGCCCACAAAAAGGAGGTTGAACGACAAACTTGCGAAATGTTGGAGGATGGAATCATCCAACCCAGTAGGAGCCAATGGAACGCACCCTTGTTAGTGGTGGCCAAAAAACCGGATGCCTCTGGAAAAGTAAAAATGCGAGTAGTGGTGGATTTTCGAAAAATAAATAAAGCCACCATAGAAGATTCCTATCCACTTCCAAATATCACGGAGATATTGGATCAATTGGGAGAAGCCCAATACTTTTCCACTCTCGACCTTGCTTCTGGATTCCATCAAATTCCGATGGCTAAGGAAGATAAGGAAAAAACAGCATTTTCTACACCTCAAGGCCATTTCGAATATAATCGAATGCCATTCGGGTTAAAAAATGCGCCTCCAACTTTTCAGCGGTTAATGAACTCCGTACTAGCTGGAATACAGGGCATAAAATTCTACGTTTACCTAGATGACATTGTTGTTTACGGGAGAAACCTGAGTAAACACAATAAAAGGCTGGCGGAAGTTTTCCGACGATTAAGGGAAGCTAGACTGGCTGTGAAGCCACAAAAATGCCAATTCTTGCGGAAGGAGACGCAATTTCTAGGTCACATCATTTCCGAGGACGGGGTACGGGCAGATCCGGAGAAACTTGTGGCTGTGAAGGAGTACCTTGCACCTAAAAATGTTAAACAAGTACAGTCATTTTTGGGATTAGCTGGCTACTACCGAAAATTCATAAAAGATTTTTCGAGGATAGCCAAGCCATTAACGGAGCTAATAAAAAAAGATACTAAATTTGAATAGAGGGCTGTGCGCGATGCTGCATTCAAGAAATTGAAGAATGCATTAACAACTGCACTGGTATTACAATACCCAGATTTTCAGCAGCAGTTCTCGGTAACTACAGATGCATCGGATAAGGCTATTGGAGCCATCCTCTCGCAAGGCAAGGTCAGAGAAGACTTGCCTATATGTTAGGCAAGTTGCGCACTCTCAAGGGCAGAAACGAATTATACCACAACGGAGAAAGAATTGCTCGCTATAGTATGGGCTCTAGCGCAATTTCGGCCCGATATATATGGGACACGGTTTAAAGTGATAACCGATCACCAACCTCTCACATGGTTATTTGGGTTATAAGATCCAGGTTCACGGCTAATGAGGTGGCGAATAAAATTGGCAGTACACCAATCAGACGTGGAATACAAGGCTGGCAAGAAAAATACCAACGCAGATGCGCTTAGTCGTATATACGTTACTACGAGAGCACGCGCGCGAAAAGGAGAACCTGTGCTGAAGGACGTGCGAGGGAGAGAGACAGAGCAACACGCCGTTTCTACAGACAGCGGCTCACCTATACGCACCAATACACCCAAGGCAGGCGAGTCGGGCTCCCGCGGTGCGAGTATCAGCACAAAGCGGAGAGCCGAGGAGACAGAGAGAGCTATAGAGGATACCACTCTACCATATAGCGAGCAGTGCAGTGAACAGGGGGCTGCGTCGCGGCTACCCGTGAGAGGTGGGAGCGCGAGCGAGCGACCTGGCTTGCAGCAGAGCGAAAGAGACGCTATGAGGCAACCGTAGCCAATCACTGAAGTAGGTGAAGCAGTCCGCGCGGACTGCAATGCTCCTGGACGGCTGGGGGAAGCGGAGAGCGGGAAGAACGAGAGTATATCTTTACGCTCAAGGAGGGACAAGGAAGCTACGATGGGAAAAGAGTGTAGCTGCAGCAATGGTGAAACCTGTCCTTCTTTGGAGGATAGGGAGAAAATACTAAAGGAATATCATGATGCCCCTCCGGGTGGGCACCAGGGTGTTAAGAGGACTCGGAAACGAATCCAAGCGAAATATGTATGGCCAGGAATGAAAAAGGAAATACAAAGACAATCGCTGCTTGCGAAAAATGTCAGAAGAACAAGCTTCGATGCAAGAGCAAGGTACCTATGGTGATTACAGACACGCCTGGACGAGCTTTCGAAAAGGTAGCTGTAGACATCGTTGGACCACTACCTTTGACATGTGCTGGGAATAAAAACATACTTACCTTCCAGGATGCTTTGACGAAATACAGCGCGGCTGTGGCTATCCTAAATCAGGAAGCCCATACAGTCGCAAAAGCTTTAGTGACGGAGGTAATTTGTCCATATGGAACCCCCGAAATAATCCTTTCGGATAGGGGTACGAACTTTTTGAGTTCCACATTTAAAGAGGTCTGCAGGTTGTTGCGGATTAAGAAAATTCAAACTACCGCTTATCATCCTGAAAGTAATGAAGCATTAGAAAGGTCTCATCGAACTCTGGCCGAATATTTGAGAAATTTTATCGATGAAGATCAAGACGATTGGGATGAGTGGCTGCCGTACGCTATGTTCACGTACAACACCACTCCACACACAGCTACCGGAATGACCCCCTATGTGGCAATGTATGGACGCGAGGCCGAGTTGCCTACTGCGGTGAAACAGGAGCCGCGCTCCACTTACACACACGCAGACTATGCCAGCGAGCTGCGGGGAAGACTACGAGCCCCGTGGACTGTGGCCAGGCATAATCTAAGCAGTGCGAAAGAGAGGGTGAAGCTGGATTACGACGTCAAAGCAAGACAGCGTGAATATCGTGTTGGTGACCACGTACTGTTGCACGATGATACGGTACGGCGGGGACGATCAGCCAAACTACGGGGCCACACACTATTACGGCGGTGCATAGTCCCGTCACCTATACAATTAAAAAGGGACGTAAAACCGCGACGGTTCACATTAAACGTCTGCGACATTTCATCTAGTACTAGGAGGTGTGTGCGTAATGTTGCTTATCGCATGTAACGGCCATTAGACCGTCCCCGTGCTTCTAAGAAGGAGAAGAAAATAGGGAGCACGGATGCGCCAGAGAAGGAAGGCTGCCACTTGCTCGGAAGAAAGAAAGAGAAGAGGATAGTGAGCACGGATGCACCAGAGAGAGAAGGCGGCCACGTGCTCGAAAGAGGAAAGGAGAGACAGATAGTGAGAGTGAAAAGTGAGGCACGGATGCGCAAGGGGCATTTACGCGCGTGAGATGGAAGAAATGAGAAAGAGCCTTACCCATGGAACTGACGCAAGGTGCGTCCTCATGGTTCTATTCGAAGGAAGGATGGGGTCATCCGCGATCGATTACGCGGGAGAAAAAACTTAAAATTTAGAGAAAAACAGAATAATTTTTGTTTTTTGTTTTTTTTTAAGGTTATTGTAGGGAGGAAATAATCTCCTCCCCAACGGAAAATACACTATCGAGGTATTAATATTAATTAATTAAAGATATTAATTGATTAAATTAGGGTTTCCGCCGCGGCCCCGCAGATGGCACAGAGCCGTGGTCCGTGGAAAAGGCGGCGGAGGCCTAGGAAGTCCTCCGCCCCGAAGTCCTCCTCGTCGCCGCCGTCCCAAATATACTCTGCATGCCGCCTCGCAGCCTGGCGGCGGCGCCGCACAGTGCGGGCCTCCCGGATGAAAAGGGTGGCCCATGTCGGTCTTAGGGGCCTCCTGGCCGTCCTCGGGACGTAAATCACCCGATTCTATAAAAAAAAAATAAAAAAGGAGAGATTATTAGTTAGATTGGCACTCACATTCATGGATATATCAAATACGGATTTATACTCACGATCGCCTCAAGTGGACGGCGGTTTAGGCTTGCGCCACGATAAACTAATGCTCCACTCATAACTGAATCATTTTTTGAAAGCCGCTGCGAGGTGAACGTTGAGGCGGTTGACGATTTAATGAGTCGGTGGCGACTACTCTGTTCCAGCCACCGCTCAACGACGGGGGTAATCTGCAAAGTAAGCAGTCCCATGGTCGAAAACTGCTTCCACCGTTGTCTTCTGGTATCGGGATCGCGCTGTTCCTCGCCTGCCTTATCAAAACCAGCATGGCCAATGAGGATTATGCGCTAAAACCATTCACCGACAATCCCGGCATCTTCTACGAGGAAATTGGAAGCGTCACACAAAAAAAGGCGACATGGAGACTTGCCATACACATGGATCTCACATGTATACTCCGTCGAGAAAGGATGGTTGAATTAAATTTGCAACGTGTGCGCGATGCGTGTAAAGTCGAGGATGGAACTGGTCAGGCCGACGAACTGTGCCATGCGCTTCTAGAAACCGTCGAACATATGTCATCGAGGGTAGAAGATGACATGGGCACCGTTCATGACGTAATTTAACCCAATTCGTTGCAAAGACGCAGAGGACTTATCGATGGAATGGGATCGATAATCAAATCAATCACTGGAAATATGGATGCTGCAGATGCGAAGCGGATCAATTGCGAGATAATAGCCCTACAGGCGGGTGAACAAACCCTAAAAAAAGGCATCAAGGGACAACTGCAGGTCGTTTCCTCCACTCTGTGATTATTTAATGATACCGTGGACAGGATAGTGGCCAATGAGAACACCCTCCTCGGCCTTGTAAATGCAGCGCGGCGTGATCTAATCGCTAACAAAGGCCAGCTCATGAGGCGTGTACGTCTTGACGAGAGCCTAACTGCCGTAAATGTGGTAGTAGAGGAGCTCCTCACCGACTTACGGGAGTTAGTATTGCTCCTGGCCGAGATATCTACGGCAAAGGCGAGTGCAGCGGTACTACCACCGCGTAAGCTAGTGGAGTACCTCACAGATGCACTACCACACCTACCAGCTGGCACTGGATTCCCCTTACCGATAGTAAGGAGTGAGGCAAATTCCTTGATGCGACTCATGGACGCGCGGGCATACGGCGATGGAACAGCGGCCATACTGCTATTGGATATCCCGCTGATAAGCTCACAGCGTTGCACCGTCCACCGGCCATATCCCGTGCCTGTGAAGGGTATCAATGACACCTACAACTACGTTGATACAACAAAAGACCTCGTAGTAGTGGACCAGGCGGATAGGAATTTTTTGCGGATGTCATCGGTAGACTTGCGGAATCGCAAAAATTTTGGAAAAATTTTTATATGCTCTTTCCAGCACTCTTCGGTGCCCATCACAAAAAATGCACCATGTGAAGTACTAACCTTGCTAAAAATCGACACTGAGGGCGGTCTCAGGTGTCCTAAGCGAGTTTTAACTCTGACCAGCACGGTTATCATCCCTATGGAGCAACCCGGAAGATGGATGTACATCGCACCTTCAGAAGAAATAGTAACAATCACTTGTAACAAAAAGGCCGCGTTCCGCGAATCGTTGATAAACTCGGGTATTTTGGCTCTGATAGGTTCGTGCGAGGTAACCGCCTAAGATTTTAGTATTCGGACCCTTAAAAGGGTCACAGACACTCGGAACGAGGAATATCTACCTCCTTTTAATCTTACATTATCCGACATCGATGTGAATTATCATTCACAATTACAAAATGTTAATAAGAAAGTGCAGTTTTTAAGTGTAATGCGGAATCCCGAGGAGTTAAGGACCCTTGATTCACGTGTGAAAGAGATAGCTAGAGACTTAGATAAAGACAATAAGTACAGTGAGCAGTGCTACGATAATATAGCACTGTATTCTTTAGTAGCCTTAGTTTTTGTAGCCTTGGCCTGCTATGCCGCATATCGGTTACACCGGCTGAGGCGAGAATGCAACGCGACACCGGCAAGGCCAGAGGAGGCGGTGACCCCATCAAGAAGCACCGCCCGCAGTCGAGATGCGTGCGGAGCCAGTGCCCCCGCGTATCAGTAGTTTACATGTAGATAGGGCTGCTACAATTCAGAGGCACCCATTGCGTTTTTCATATCATGCCAGGGCTACGGCTCATAAGCCATAATTTATAAGAGTATGCATATGTCATATAAATAGTGGAAAGTTCAACCAACTTGCTCAGAAGAAATTTTTTTTTGAAATTCAAACTTTTCTTTTTAAGGGGGGAGGGATGCTGCAACCCGGAATTTCGGCAAGCAACGTTGCGAAACATTTATTGCACTTCGCTGATCATATTCAGCATATTCGCTGATCGCGAATATTGCAATCGTACCATGCGACATTTTCTATAATTAAGCAATAATGCAATTCAGCATTATCATGTAGAAACTAAGGTGAACTGGAAGCGACAGCGCCAGTACATCGGCAGTCTTGAATCGACTTTAAAAGCAATCGGTTGGGCTTGCGAGTAGAGTAACATTAGCAAGTTGTAATTTAATAAATACGTTTTATATTTAAACTCGCGTGGATTCCAATCTTTTAATCGGTCCCGATCCCTCAAAATATTAATCGATCCGCGTTAGGAAAAGGGCTGATCACCCTTTGAGCATTTCGGGCACAACAACAATAATAATAATAATGAAAATTATTTTTCAACATCAAAAGAGACCTCATCGGAGTTCGAGCACGGCGTCAATAACGGTGACAACCACACGTATGACGATTACCCGATAATGGTGGCCGTCATCGAAGCAGCTCGCGCTGTAGAAGAGGTTTAAGCAATCCAACATGCATATCGTAAGTATTTCACTTTGCAAAAACGAATGAATGAATGGATTTTGCAAATTTTCGTAGTCTATACTTCATCAAGAATACGAAATGATAAGTTTAATTTAATAATAATAATCCAATTTTGAATAGCCGATCGAGGAGAAGCATCACCAGACTCACCGGACACACTTGATACTGCAAATAATCAGCCGTGCGAGGCCGAAACATCATCACGTACGGTTGACTTACTCGATGCGTTGGATGACCCCTCCGTTAACGGCGTCGAACCGACCGAAAATACCCCTGAAGAACAAGACTTTCCGAAGAATCAATTAGGGCTATACCCTACGTTGATGGACGATGCGTGGTTTGAAGGGGTGATGAACCCAGGTAAATAATCGGAAGTGGTGCAATACAGGACAAACGTGTGTATTAATATCACCGACGAAAAATCGAATGTAATTTGGAATGAAAAATAAATACAACAAAAATGCAGATCGTCTATTTTCTTCAGGAATACAGAGGGGAACTGGAATGCGGCGAAATCCCACCATATACAATGAGTTAAAACCACCGGGTATTCGAATCGAAATAATTCAAGAGACAGTACGATATTTTAAACGTTTTAAACTTCGTGGTCGTGAGACGACCTTACGTATTAGCAAACCACCACCAGAAATTAGCGTAATGAATTGGCTCGAAGGAGTGTTCAATGATCTTCTCACCTACATCACCAACTCCTGCGAGGGTGGAGATTATGCAGGAATATCGTTTACAGCGAGTAACTTGACACACGGCCCCGTATGGCTGTCTTTTCGACCAGCTCGTGATTACGAGTTCCAAGATTTATGGAACCTTATAAGTAGCGTTGCTCAGAGTTCGGAATCTTTTGACCTTAATGACGAATGCAACATGAAAACGTGCGTTGTGAAGGGCGTCGAGGGTCGTGGCCGACAAAAAGGATTAACACACGAGGGTGTAGCAAAAAGATCCATCTTGACAATATGTAACAACGACAATCTATGTTTACCACGATCGTTAGCGGCAGCGCTCGTGCACGCAGAACGGGGGAACATTCGCACGGGCGATTTACATACTAAGTGGCAACGGATAAGACAAATCAATGGTTCGGACCAAAAAATTGCACCGCTCGAGCTTACGCGACGTGCAAATGTTAGAGTACGGAAAAATGGCTGCGGTGTAAATGAAATCGCTGAATATCAGGAATACTTGGCACGAGACGGTATTGCAATTGTCGTCTTTGAGTTTTTGACCTTAGGACTACGTAATAGGATATCGATTTTTAATGGTACGAAAACCGTAGTAAGCACTGTAAAACAGGGCCGCCACACGTTGTATATTCTGTATTACGAACGCTCACACCATTTACAACCAATTCTCAACCTTAGAGGCGCTGTCGGTAGCACTGGGTTCTGTACGTCGTGTGATACGTTATATCTAAGGTTAGATCATAGATGCGTCGGGAACAAAAGATGTACACGATGTCTCAGGGCGCCTCCGTGTGATCCTCGCACCGGAGATACGGTTAGATGCGCAGCGTGCGATCGTGTTTTTTTCGGACAGGAATGCTTTAAAAATCATCGAACCCCCGAGCTCGCAAGGAAAAAGAAATATGAACGGAGTATTTGCGCAACTATTAAACGCTGCCCCGACTGTTTTTGCACGATCAGACCACTAGTGAGAAAGAAAAAACCCGTGTGCTCCGTAGGTTATTGCGCAACTTGTAAATCAGATCAACCATAGAATCGCTTGTGTTTCATGCGGCCTCTCCCAAACGATCGAGAATTGAAAGACAAAATATTTATCTTTTATGATTTCGAAACGCAACAGTGTACGCCGCTAGAGGGTACCACCGACACACGCGTGCATGAACCGAACCTCTGTGTTGCACAACGCGTTTGTACAAACTGCTGCTACAATGACTCTATAGCGGAGCCATGTAAATTTTGCGGTACACATGAGTTTGTATACAGGCACAGGCCGGTAGCTCAACTCGTAGAGTTAGCTATGCAAGAAATTAAGGGCTTTTCCAGTGCAATCTTTATCGCCCATAATGCCGGGGGTTTCGACGCTCAATTCATTCTCCGGTATTTTATAAATGAAAAAAAGACGCAGTTACCATCACTGATTATGAACGGTACGAAAATTATTACTATGCGTATTGGTAAGCTCGTGTTTCTGGATAGTCTACACTACTTACACATGTCTCTGAGTAAGCTCCCGAAGTCCTTTGGGTTAACTGATGCCCTAGCTAAAGGTACTTTCCCTCATCTCTTCAATACCCCAGAGAATCATAATTATGTGGGGGAATTACCCCCGATGAAGTATCACTCGCCCAATAGTATGTGAACAAGCGTGCGTAATAATGTATTCGTACCGTGGTATCGCGAATTGAAAAATACGGGTTATTTGTTCGATTTTCAAAAAGAAATCGTAGCCTACTGTAAGAACGACGTTACAATATTGAGACAGGCCTGTATGGTTTTCCGAAAAATGTTCATAGCCAAAGGGTTTGTTTGTCCATTCGATGAGAGCACAACGATAGCATCCGCTTGCTTTCGCATTTTTAGGAAGAATTTCCTTAAGAACGATACGATTGGTATTATACCTAGAAATGGATACCGATGGGCCAATAATCAATCGAAAAAAGCAGTTAGCTGGCTTATATGGGTGGAGCATATTCTTGGACAGCGTATTATCCACGCGGGTCGATCGCGTGAGTTCAAGCTACCTATGAATTTAACGGTAGATGGTTACTACGAAACATCGAACGCTACACATGTACTACAGTTCCACGGTTGTTACTGGCACGGCTGTCCGAAATATTTTTCAGCCGGTAAAGATCAGGCACAGGGCGACCGTGTATCCCTGAACGAACGGCACGAGAGAACAACAGCTGCGGCTTCTAATATACGAAATAGTGGTTACAACCTGACTGAGATTTGGGAGTGTGAATATGATCGTATGCTTGCCGCCAATGAATAAATGCGTGACTTCGTTCGACATAATGATCTAGTTAAATCAGACCCACTTAACCCTCGCGATGTTTTTTCGGTGGTCGTACAGAGAACATGGTCACACTGTACGACGCAAGAGATAATGAGCAGATACGATACGTCGATGTTTGTTCATTATATCCATACGTTTGTAAATACGGTAAATTCACCGTGGGCTATTCTAAAGTGTTTGTAGGCGACGAGTGTACGAAGTTAATCGGTGCTAATAATGATTCCACAAAAGTAGAAGGTCTTATCAAATGCACTGTCTTACCGCCGCTCAATCTTCACCACCCGGTGCTACCGGTGCGTATGCACTAGCGTTTGTTCATCGCTCTATGTCGTTGTTGTTGTGAAAGTATGAATCAGAGTGAGTGTACACATGAAAGACCTGAAGAGCGTTTGTTTAACGGTACATGGGTAGTCGACGAGTTGAGAAAAGCCGTATCATGCGGGTATAGAGTGCTTCATGTGGAGGAAATTTGGCAATACGAGATAACACAGTATGACCGCGATTCACGTTCAGGCGGTCATTTCTCGGATTACATAAACACGTTTCTAAAAATTAAACAAAAATCTAGCGGCTGGCCCGTGGAGTGTGTGGGCAACGAAGAAGCTCAAACAAATCATATCGATGATTTTGAGCGATCAGAGGGGGTTAAACTAGATCGTGAAGCGATAACGAAAAACCCTGGACTACGCCAAGTAGCTAAGTTGTGTCGCAACTCGTTTAGGGGAAAGTTCGGGCAGCGCGAAAATTTACCGTGAACAGTGATAGTTTCAACACGCGCAAAAGTCGTGGAATTACTGACTAGTGCAGAGTACGAGATTACAGGTATCCTGCCTGTAAATCATCACATATTATATGTCCGTTACATGAAAAGGGACGAAACCGTAATCCCCTCAGGAATCGCGAACTCTGTAATCGCTGCGTATACAACAGCTCAGGCGCGCTTAAAACTGTACAGCTATTTGGAGCGTCTGGATCGACGAGCGCTTTACTGCGACACCGACTCGGTTATTTACGTGACAAACAATAACCCCGATAAATATGAACCACCAACAGGGCAGCTTTTAGGCAACCTTACAGATGAACTTGAACCGGGGTGTTATATCAAATCTTTCGTTTCCGGAGGTCCTAAATTTTATTCGTTCATAACATGCGCTCCCGACGGTAGTGAAACGGAAGTTTGTAAAGTAAAAGGTATAACGCTCAATTTTGCAAATAGTCAGCTGATAAACTACAGGAAAATACGCGCCGACTTAGTAGGTGACACGATGGAGCCTATCGAGGTGAAGTTCGACGCAATTCGTCGAACGCCGTTTCATCACATCGTCACCCGTGCGGAAACAAAGGAATGTAAACCGTCAAGCGTTAAACGAAGACGGGACGGTGAATACGGTCCGTTACCGTATGGTTACAAGGTGTAATCTATTTTACCAAAATGTAAATAATGTAAATATCATGAAAAATTCATATTTGTTCTGTAAGATAAAAGTTTTATAAATATTCCTACCGGACCAAGCCTTTATCGCTCACCGTAGTATTATAATTTAACCATTTGTAGAGATGGACACGTAGTGGAAACATCCATGGACGTCAATGATCTGCGGTCCCACGGGTTGCGGTAAGACGTATTTTGTGAAAAAGTTTTTGAAATTCATCTCCTGTATGAACAGTGAGCCATTCGAGAGAATTATTTTCTATTATTCCGAGTGGCAACCCGCGTAGACTGACAATGGTACATCAATCGAGTTTTACGAAGGTTTACCACAGAATACAGATTACGCGGGCGACCCTCGCGCAAAACTCATAATAATCGACGATTTGATGCGCGAGACATCGAACAACAGTGTTATAGATCTCTTTACTAAAGGTGGTCACCATGAAAACCTCAGCGTTATTTTCATTACGCACAATCTATTCCACCAGGGTCACGGACAGCGTGATATTTCACTGAACGCCAATTATATCGTTGTTTTCAAAAATCCTCGTGATCGCGCCCAAATCCAACATCTCGCACGTCAGGTATATCCTGAAAAACCGCGTTTTCTATAAGAGGCTTATCACGATGCAACATCTAGACCTCATGGGTACCTACTGCGTGATTTGAAACGGTCAACACCTGATAACTGCCGGTTTCGTACATCTATTTTTCCCGATGACCTATATCATTTCGTATACGTGCCGCGAAAAAAGTTAAAAAGCAGCTGCAATTCAGTTGAACTACCAGTTCTACGCTTGTTATGACCTCTATAGGGTTACCAGCGCGGATAAGTTAAAAGAAGTGATACAGCGAGAGAGAATCGATAGTTTATCTCGAGTGATCGCGCAAAGAGGTTCACCGATCTGCAAAAAGCACATTGCTATATTGAGAGCCCTTCAACATCTCAGTAAGGAGCAGCGTGAAGCTGTTTTACGTAAAGCCGATTCCGGTATCGTCCGCTGTATTTGTGAGTGTGCCTTGAACGTTCTTTGCGGTAACGTACCGCTGAAGACTGCTCAAAGGAAACAATTACGTCGTCACGCACCCGTTCTCAGTCGTTTAGCCTCGAAGAACGGCTGTTGGAAGAGTAAAAAACGCTTCGTTGTCCAGAGTGGTGGGTTTTTTGCCTCTCTTACTAGCACCAATACTGGGCACCGTGCTGTCAAATTTGATCAGCAAATAATGGAGCATGCGCGAAAAATGGTACTGATACCAGAGGAGAATCTATCACAGATGGGCGCGCAAAACCATCGACACCCAAGTCTCGATACTGATGCGTCACGACCACTGCGAGGAATTGACGCTGTGCTGACCAGGTGGGACATAGAGATGAACGAAATTTTGAATTCCACCGCATACAAGGATGAGCGAGAAAAGTGGCATGCATATCTGGCTGTATTACAACGTTATCTTCATTTGCCGATGACGAGATAGCTGAGCAGCACCGTGCACTTATGACGGAAAAAAAAAGGTGTCTGTTGCTGCTGAAGACGGTGTCACGCGCGACAGAATGAACTATTCTATCATTATTAAAAGTATACCTACTAAGTTCCGCGGTAAAGCTAAACTACTACTACGTCGTTTGCACGACGCACTGCTAGCACAATTTTCTTGGGATTTTGCTGGTGTCGTGTCTATCAGTGGAGTACCAATTGAAGACTCAAATATCGTTGATCTCGTGAATGACGCTATGAGATCGAGGAAAACACCTAAGCCAATAGGTCGATGTGCTTTCGCTAAATTTCTGAGAACGATGCATACACCAAGGGAATTCATCGGTAATGAAGAGCTGTAGATGGAATCGAGGGCTAATTCAACATTGCGTAATTCACAGCTCGAAAACGCTATCAGCAGCAGCAGCAACAGCACCAATAGTGATGATGATGCCGCTATTAGTCAAACGTCGTTTTGCAGTGGTAGTGAAAGGAGATCAGATCAAAGTGGTGCTGGTTATAATAAGAAAAGACGTGTAACCTGGATTAACCTCAAATTATAATCATGAAAACATTGGAAAAAGTGTACTTCAATACAGCCCATGAAGCATCGTTTTCAGGTGCCGCGAATCTATTGCGTGTCGCGCGACAGAAGAGAATCTCCAAATTAAGGACGCAGCAGTGGCTTGAAGCGCAGGATGCTTACCCTAAACACAAGCCTGTAAGACATCGGTTTCGCCGGCGTATATACAACGTTCGCAATATTGATGATTTTTGGGAGGCTGATCTTGTAGATCTTCGATCAATCAAGGATTATAATGATGGTTATGTTTACCTTCTCGTTGTTATTGATACTCTTAGTAAATTTGCCTGGGTCCAGCCGTTACGTGACAAGAGCGCTGCAACGGTAGCTAAAGCGTTTAATGTCATATTATCGAAGAAGAACAGTAGCGGTAGATCACCCGTTTGTCTACAAACGGACAAGGGTAAAGAATTCATAGGTGCTGCATTCCAGTCCCTCTTAAAAAAAAAGAACATTTAATTTCGGGTTGCCCGCAACCCTGATTTAAAAGCCGCCATTGTCGAAAGATTCAATAGAACACTGAAGGAAAGAATGTGGCGTTATTTCACTTATTCCAGACAAAAACGTTACATCGATATTTTGCAGAATATTGTTTCAGCATACAATCATGCTACACACAGCAGTATAAAAATGACCCCTGCATCCGTAACTTTCGAGACAGCTGCAAGGGCACGGGATAATCTATTGCAGCGCTATAAGAAAACGAAATATTGCTCTCCTAAATATAATGTAGGTGATATGGTACATATCAGTAGTGCAAAGGCAGCCTTCACAAAAGGTTACGAGAGTGGATGGAGTAACGAGTTATTTAAGATTCACAGAGTTTCACACAGTATTTGTCCCGTGACATACATCTTACGCGATCTTCACGGCGAGGATATTAATGGGATATTTTATGAACCTGAGTTATCGCGGGTGAAAACGCTGAAGAAAAAGTAGGACTGACAAAATGAAGGAAGAGTTTTTCATTGTGTTACCCAGTAACAGTAGTATGAGTTATTACCCCGATAACTTGACAACACGATATACCACCCGATTACCGCAATGCGTGTCTCTCCATGGTAGTTGGGCTGTTTCTTCAGCTGAAATACACATACCTATGACAATGGTGCATGTACCGGCCGAGGAGGACCGAAACTTTATTAATATCGTAACGAACGTTGCAATACCAGGCACTGCGGCTGACATTGATTATACGAGTGTTCGTGCATCTGTACCACAGGGGGTATATCGCAGCATAGATACATTACTCGAGACAATTAACGAAATACCGTGTTTGGCGGGGCATCTGAAATTTCAATATGCTGTTATGCTGCCCGTTGCGTACTTATATATTGCAAGCGGGTTACAACATTCATTTTATTATTTTGGGGATCGTTGTCAATAAAGAGTTGGTACTCACGTGATAAACAGTAAAAAGCATTTACTTGTCTTAGATGAATCGAGTTTGTTGGTTAATTGTTGTTAACAATTACTTGAATTAACTTTAATTTTTAATGACGAGTCCTCACGTCGGATATGCCCGATCGTGGTCGAAGTTGTTAAAAGACTGCCTCGTTCACAGTGAACGAGTCATTTTATATCACCAAAAATGAGTGAATTTATAAACAATAAACTCATGTTTACTGAATAATTTAGTTACGATAATCTCGCGAAGCACATTCCACGCGAGGAGCCTTGCAATGCCCTGATTTAACGCTACCGGGGTCGCCGTGAGCGCGAAAGAGACAACGCTATAGGGACTTCTTACCGCGCGACTACGGCTCGCGAGTACGTCTTCTGACCGTTGCGCAAATGGCCTCATTAATATCTATATGACATTCCTTAAGTCGTGCATTGTTAAATTATCACTACGTATAATTTAACAATCAAAAAATTACTATCTAATTTTCGATGCGCAACATCCCTCCCCCCTCAAAGAAAAAATTCTTGAAGAATTTTTTTTTTCAAATGAACATCAATCCACACTAGCTCACAATAGCGTGGTGAGTTCCATCCATCCACAGCAATAAGGTGCATTCACACAGGCATACTGTACAGATAGGTTATAACGACAGCTCCGATTTTCCATTACATTAAATTAGAAGAAATCGTTTAACGCGGAATCTCATCTTACAGAGTGAAATTTATCTGACACCTCATCGAACAGGCCCTATATGCGTCTCCACGCGCAAGTTTTCGTGAAGCAGGGTGAATACCCCTTTAGCAGTGACTCCCGGCGCGGCGTCATTATTTTTGCTTGCAATCGCTCCCATGCCTGGCAAGGCCGTCAAAGCGAGCGTCGAGTTACGGGAACGTTCGATGAACTTGTATACTATCGCACAGATTTACGCCACTAATACTAAGGTGGTGAATGAATACGATTGAATATTATGATATAACTGCTCATTCGTACTATTTGCCTCCCACGAATTTTAATAAAATTTCGATTTCTTGCACTCTCGTTCCGAGAAAATTCCTTCCAAATCCTGACGGGTTTCAGATTACATTTGACAACTTAAAATTCTCATACCTTTTTTCCGCTTGAGCGTATACAGACTTATCCAAACTTGACAAAGTTAAGTTAAATGGAGGTAAAAATTCTCGTATTTGTTTAGTGTTACATGTGGTACAGTACGAATAGCAAAATCTTAGGTAGTTATGAGACATGTTCCCTCTAAAATTAAAAGTCCCGAATTTCTAAGTGTTTCGTGATAAACAGGCTGATCGTCCTACACTATCGTAATAGATTCTTTACTTGGAGTTACATATATCCACTTTCCCATTTCCTGCATCGGAATTATCATGTTCTGGGTTCAAGAAACCACGTGCTACGAATAGTGTAGACCATTGGTGGTGTCGATTTTTGCAGACGCTAACACCTTGCAGGGTGCATTGCCCGGCAGTGACCTAGTTGGATACAAAGCGACATGCACATAAGTTTTCGCGAAATTTTCACAATTTCTTAATTCCATCCCAGACATTCAAATAAGTATTGTAACATAGCGAAATCATTTCCTGTTTCCTATTAATTCTTTGCTACAAACAGCACCACGAAGCACAATCAAATCATCACAACTTTTCACTTCCTTGACTTTTCTCATAGTTTTAGTTTTAGTCGTTTGATTAGTTGTAAGTTCCACAATAGATGTGTATACATATATACACAGCGGATATATATATACATATAGTATTATGCTGGTTAATAGTCAATAAAGTGCTTGAGCCGGTTGACATGGACCGTGCTCGCTTTTCTGCCTTTTTTAATAACAATGGTAACTGGAGATTTTATCTCGGTTACCTTATGTGGCCCTGTCCACTTAGGGGTTAATTTTGCGGAACGGCCCTGCCGTATAGTCTCATCGCGCAGCAGCACTCGGTCGCCGACGCGGTACTCCTGTTCCTTGGCGGCTTTGTCAAATTGCAGTTTCGATTTCACTTTTGAGGACTGCAAATTATGGCGCGCTACGGCCCATGCTGCCCGTAGCCGCTCTCGTAGCTCTTCAGCATAATCGTCATGTGTATACACAGCCCGTGGCTCCTGTTTCACGGCCGTTGGTAACACTGCGTCGCGTCCAAACACCAATGCATACGGAGACAATCCCGTAGCCGTGTGCGGCGTAGTGTTGTACACAAACATGGCATACGGTAACCACTCGTCCCAATTACCTTGATCCTCATCGATATAATTCTTTAGATACTCAGATAAAGTTTGATGAGAGCGTTCGAGGGCTCCATTGCTTTCCGGATGGTACGCTGTTATCTGAATTTTCTTTATTCGAAGCAGCTTACATACCTCCTTGAAGATAGAGCTCAAAAAATTGGTCCCTTGGTCAGAGAGTAATGTTTCCGGTGTACCATACCGACATATAACTTCCTCGACCAGAGCTTTCGCTATAGTGCTTGCTTCCTGATTTGGAAGTGGTATGGCTGCACTATATTTAGTAAGGGCATCCTAGAAGGTAAGTATACATTTATTGCCAGTTAATTTTTTGGGTAAAGGGCCCACAATGTCAACCGCTGCCTTTTCGAATGCTTGATGTGGTGTGTCAGTAATGACCATTGGTACCCGATCCATTATCCTCAATTTATTTTTAATGAAATTTTGAATAATTCTACTGAAATCATCGAGAATACGATCATATAAAAAATATAGGTTCACTCTATATACAACGGGGCTTATTATATAATTTTTTGAGAAAAAACGAAGGTGTCACTGCTCAAAGTTCAATGAAAACTGCAACTTTTTTGTATCGAACACTTTTCTCTACGATTTAGTAATTTTGAGATACGGCGTTTTAAGGAAAAAAGTGGTGATTACGTATAACTGGACGTATAACAGACGCCAATAACAATGTATTGTACACTGCGCATACACGATATTTGTGTATATCGTTGAACTTTCAATGGATTCACAATAGATGGTGTGATTACAGTTACGTATGGATGCGGTAACTTGCATTTTATTGTTCATGATGGTGATCATTAAGTTTTGCCTTCGTAGATCATTCCTTCAAGAAGTTTTCGAACCGTACTCGATATCTTATTGCACCCAGTCCGAGTCCTTCCGGTATTAACAGTTATTAAATGTTGCCGGATGTACCACGCAGCTGTAGATTGCTTTCCGCACGCTGGACATTCGTATGAACGGTGAAGATGCACCGTCAAGATGTGATTCGCAGCGTGAGCTTCACGGCGGTAATTTTTGGTGCACCCTGCCCAGGAACAGCTGTATATTTTCGTTCCGGCACGAGCAATTTCCGTCGTAATATGTCGCTTCGCTTCTTCAGCAAACCCGGACGAACTTTCAAAGTAGAGCTCAGCCGTTTCTCGATCTACGGAAGCTAAATGGGCGCGCTCACGCCTAACTTCATCAGAGACAGCCTCACCGGCCTCGTCGTCTCCAGCCGCCGCCGCCGCCTCCTCAGCCTCGTCAACGACAGCCGCTCTCTCACAGGCCTCGCCGACCTCATTCGCGGAATAACGATTCTCTTGCGAGACAAACTGTTCTTCCTCGTCCTCCTCGCACTCCTCGGCCTCCTCGTCCTCCGTGTCGTCGTAATATACGATTCGTCGGAAAATTGTTTTCACCTTACCATCCTGCCGGTTGGAAACTGCCAACGGACTTGCAGCGATCGAAACGACGGACGCCTCTGCTGCTCCAAACGGGATCCCATGACTATCGTTTTCGGCCGACTCGGTCTCTACGATATTCTCAGCGACGTCGTGAGGTGCCCCACTGGCCTTGCTCTGATGGTTGAATTCGTCTTCGACGTCGGTGACTCTCCTTTCGTTCATCGCCACGTCAAATGAGAGCAATCCATCGGAGTTTTGGGAGTTGTTACCTAGATCCATATCCGCGCATTTTCGCCTCATTGGAATATTAGACAATTCCGCGATATTCATCGATGATCGACTTTCCCGAATACATTCCGGCGTCGATGATGTCTGACCATGCGACAAGATTGATCTATTGCAGCTACTCGCACGTATTGAATCGTCATCGACGAGTGCAACGCCTGATGCAATAGGTGAAATTGGTTGATGCAGTTCCTCTGTAAACCGAAATGCTTTTGTGGAAGCTGATTCTCCTGTAACGGGACTTGCAGCGATCAAAACGACTGACGCCGCTGCTGTTCCAAGTGGGATCCCATGACTATCGTTTTCGGCCGACTCGGTCTCTACGGTATTCTCTGCGACGTCGTGAGGTGCCTTACTGGCCTTGCTCTGAACAGCGCCGCGTACCCTTAGGGCTGTATCCAACAAGAACCCACGGCGGGGTGACGGAAACTTTTCGCGTCCGATCATCGATCTTTGTTGCGTACTGGCGATCAAAACCTGCAAAGTTTGGGGTTGCAATCTTGGACTCTTCATTTTTCGTAGCATTGCCGACGACACAGCTTTTCCGACGAATGTCGATTGTAAACACGAAGATAAAGACGCCATGTTCCGGCCGAAACTATTGAAATTTGTTCCCGAGCACTGTACAATCACGCACCCGCTGCAACCAGCTAAGATAGTGCGTAGTATTGTACAGAAGTTCACCATTTGTCGTGACGATTTCGCCTGCAACTCAATGTGCAGTGTCAACAAACTAGACAATATGAATTTGTTGCTGGCCATTATGTCGATAGTTTGATTGTCCGGTTTTCTCATCTTCACATCTGTTGGCTGAACTTTGCATGGCTCCCAACCAGGGAGATCGACGTAAAAGTGCCACAGATTCATTTTTGTATTATTTACAATGAACACCGTGAAGAATCTGGATGATTCGGGATGCAGGTTTGTTCCATTCGTTTTCAACGCTTGATAAATCTCTGCGAGCTTCTTGTATGGATACTTTTGTAGCGCGGTTTTCCATTTAATTGTAATCCTAGGGTCCATTGGCGTCCAATCTTTTAACGGCTTTCCGCAATTTTCTACGACATCGCATATATGTTTAGCATGAATATGAGTCCATATAAAGGACTGTATTTGGAAATCATCTTCGTTGATTTTAAATATTTTACACAGGCAGCTGACGTCGTAGCCTATCAGGCCTTTGATCAAATGTGACTTTCCCGACCCCGTAGGCCCAAGAACTGCCACTGAAGCTGACCCGCGCTCTAACAATCTTTTAGTGCCGATCAATTCTTGGCATTTCTCGACCGAAGTTACCAAATTTGGAAATCTCGACGGATCGATCGCTGGATCACGCGTATATGATATCAGTAAACCCTCCCTGGATTGTGTATCATCAATAGGAGCCACAACAATGGCTGCTGCTCCATCAGCACATTCGCTCCCAGAAGCCTCGTTCTTATTCTCCTCGCACCCGGACATGTCATTATTGGCTTTTTCGGTGTAACCACTTCTTGACGAGATTCAACAGTTTTGAATCTCGTTTGACCAATCCGTACAATTCACGAGTTAGCTTGTAACTCTGTTGTGGGACTTACACTTTCGCCTGGCAAAACTGACTCTAACGAGTTACCCCGACGTAACGGCTGATTAGCGTTATCGTTCGGCATGGAATGTCGCGTGCTACTCTATTTCATTAAGCCTCTTGAATGCGATTCGCAAAGGAACGGCAATATTCTGTATTAATCTCTTTCTTAATTGTAACAAAGGTTTACAAAAAGTTTTGTGGGTTATGTTGGACGGTGGTTGGGGTTAGCCTTGCCTCCCGCCTTGATGTGTAATCCTTATTCTAACGCGAAACGCACTGGCTTAAAATTACGCAAATTATCGGTTTCCGCCGCCTACGGAAGGTTGAAGTGCAGTATCTTCTCTCCGGAGGTTGTCTCGTCGCGAGGTCTCGGAGTTGATGGACTGGACACTTTCGATTGGATTTTTTAGAGGTTCCTTTCCTTCCTTCCTTCCTTCCTTCCTTCGATATAATTCTTTAGATACTCAGATAAAGTTTGATGAGAGCGTTCGAGGGCTCCATTGCTTTCCGGATGGTACGCTGTTATCTGAATTTTCTTTATTCGAAGCAGCTTACATACCTCCTTGAAGATAGAGCTCAAAAAATTGGTCCCTTGGTCAGAGAGTAATGTTTCCGGTGTACCATACCGACATATAACTTCCTCGACCAGAGCTTTCGCTATAGTGCTTGCTTCCTGATTTGGAAGTGGTATGGCTGCACTATATTTAGTAAGGGCATCCTAGAAGGTAAGTATACATTTATTGCCAGTTAATTTTTTGGGTAAAGGGCCCACAATGTCAACCGCTGCCTTTTCGAATGCTTGATGTGGTGTGTCAGTAATGACCATTGGTACCCGATCCATTATCCTCAATTTATTTTTAATGAAATTTTGAATAATTCTACTGAAATCATCGAGAATACGATCATATAAAAAATATAGGTTCACTCTATATACAACGGGGCTTATTATATAATTTTTTGAGAAAAAACGAAGGTGTCACTGCTCAAAGTTCAATGAAAACTGCAACTTTTTTGTATCGAACACTTTTCTCTACGATTTAGTAATTTTGAGATACGGCGTTTTAAGGAAAAAAGTGGTGATTACGTATAACTGGACGTATAACAGACGCCAATAACAATGTATTGTACACTGCGCATACACGATATTTGTGTATATCGTTGAACTTTCAATGGATTCACAATAGATGGTGTGATTACAGTTACGTATGGATGCGGTAACTTGCATTTTATTGTTCATGATGGTGATCATTAAGTTTTGCCTTCGTAGATCATTCCTTCAAGAAGTTTTCGAACCGTACTCGATATCTTATTGCACCCAGTCCGAGTCCTTCCGGTATTAACAGTTATTAAATGTTGCCGGATGTACCACGCAGCTGTAGATTGCTTTCCGCACGCTGGACATTCGTATGAACGGTGAAGATGCACCGTCAAGATGTGATTCGCAGCGTGAGCTTCACGGCGGTAATTTTTGGTGCACCCTGCCCAGGAACAGCTGTATATTTTCGTTCCGGCACGAGCAATTTCCGTCGTAATATGTCGCTTCGCTTCTTCAGCAAACCCGGACGAACTTTCAAAGTAGAGCTCAGCCGTTTCTCGATCTACGGAAGCTAAATGGGCGCGCTCACGCCTAACTTCATCAGAGACAGCCTCACCGGCCTCGTCGTCTCCAGCCGCCGCCGCCGCCTCCTCAGCCTCGTCAACGACAGCCGCTCTCTCACAGGCCTCGCCGACCTCATTCGCGGAATAACGATTCTCTTGCGAGACAAACTGTTCTTCCTCGTCCTCCTCGCACTCCTCGGCCTCCTCGTCCTCCGTGTCGTCGTAATATACGATTCGTCGGAAAATTGTTTTCACCTTACCATCCTGCCGGTTGGAAACTGCCAACGGACTTGCAGCGATCGAAACGACGGACGCCTCTGCTGCTCCAAACGGGATCCCATGACTATCGTTTTCGGCCGACTCGGTCTCTACGATATTCTCAGCGACGTCGTGAGGTGCCCCACTGGCCTTGCTCTGATGGTTGAATTCGTCTTCGACGTCGGTGACTCTCCTTTCGTTCATCGCCACGTCAAATGAGAGCAATCCATCGGAGTTTTGGGAGTTGTTACCTAGATCCATATCCGCGCATTTTCGCCTCATTGGAATATTAGACAATTCCGCGATATTCATCGATGATCGACTTTCCCGAATACATTCCGGCGTCGATGATGTCTGACCATGCGACAAGATTGATCTATTGCAGCTACTCGCACGTATTGAATCGTCATCGACGAGTGCAACGCCTGATGCAATAGGTGAAATTGGTTGATGCAGTTCCTCTGTAAACCGAAATGCTTTTGTGGAAGCTGATTCTCCTGTAACGGGACTTGCAGCGATCAAAACGACTGACGCCGCTGCTGTTCCAAGTGGGATCCCATGACTATCGTTTTCGGCCGACTCGGTCTCTACGGTATTCTCTGCGACGTCGTGAGGTGCCTTACTGGCCTTGCTCTGAACAGCGCCGCGTACCCTTAGGGCTGTATCCAACAAGAACCCACGGCGGGGTGACGGAAACTTTTCGCGTCCGATCATCGATCTTTGTTGCGTACTGGCGATCAAAACCTGCAAAGTTTGGGGTTGCAATCTTGGACTCTTCATTTTTCGTAGCATTGCCGACGACACAGCTTTTCCGACGAATGTCGATTGTAAACACGAAGATAAAGACGCCATGTTCCGGCCGAAACTATTGAAATTTGTTCCCGAGCACTGTACAATCACGCACCCGCTGCAACCAGCTAAGATAGTGCGTAGTATTGTACAGAAGTTCACCATTTGTCGTGACGATTTCGCCTGCAACTCAATGTGCAGTGTCAACAAACTAGACAATATGAATTTGTTGCTGGCCATTATGTCGATAGTTTGATTGTCCGGTTTTCTCATCTTCACATCTGTTGGCTGAACTTTGCATGGCTCCCAACCAGGGAGATCGACGTAAAAGTGCCACAGATTCATTTTTGTATTATTTACAATGAACACCGTGAAGAATCTGGATGATTCGGGATGCAGGTTTGTTCCATTCGTTTTCAACGCTTGATAAATCTCTGCGAGCTTCTTGTATGGATACTTTTGTAGCGCGGTTTTCCATTTAATTGTAATCCTAGGGTCCATTGGCGTCCAATCTTTTAACGGCTTTCCGCAATTTTCTACGACATCGCATATATGTTTAGCATGAATATGAGTCCATATAAAGGACTGTATTTGGAAATCATCTTCGTTGATTTTAAATATTTTACACAGGCAGCTGACGTCGTAGCCTATCAGGCCTTTGATCAAATGTGACTTTCCCGACCCCGTAGGCCCAAGAACTGCCACTGAAGCTGACCCGCGCTCTAACAATCTTTTAGTGCCGATCAATTCTTGGCATTTCTCGACCGAAGTTACCAAATTTGGAAATCTCGACGGATCGATCGCTGGATCACGCGTATATGATATCAGTAAACCCTCCCTGGATTGTGTATCATCAATAGGAGCCACAACAATGGCTGCTGCTCCATCAGCACATTCGCTCCCAGAAGCCTCGTTCTTATTCTCCTCGCACCCGGACATGTCATTATTGGCTTTTTCGGTGTAACCACTTCTTGACGAGATTCAACAGTTTTGAATCTCGTTTGACCAATCCGTACAATTCACGAGTTAGCTTGTAACTCTGTTGTGGGACTTACACTTTCGCCTGGCAAAACTGACTCTAACGAGTTACCCCGACGTAACGGCTGATTAGCGTTATCGTTCGGCATGGAATGTCGCGTGCTACTCTATTTCATTAAGCCTCTTGAATGCGATTCGCAAAGGAACGGCAATATTCTGTATTAATCTCTTTCTTAATTGTAACAAAGGTTTACAAAAAGTTTTGTGGGTTATGTTGGACGGTGGTTGGGGTTAGCCTTGCCTCCCGCCTTGATGTGTAATCCTTATTCTAACGCGAAACGCACTGGCTTAAAATTACGCAAATTATCGGTTTCCGCCGCCTACGGAAGGTTGAAGTGCAGTATCTTCTCTCCGGAGGTTGTCTCGTCGCGAGGTCTCGGAGTTGATGGACTGGACACTTTCGATTGGATTTTTTAGAGGTTCCTTTCCTTCCTTCCTTCCTTCCTTCCTTCCTTCCTTCCTTCCTTCCTCCCTCCCTCCCTCCCGCCCTTCCTCCCTCCCTCCCTCCATCCCTCCATCCCTCCCTCCCTCCCTCCCTCCCTCCCTCCCTCCCTCCCTCCCTCCCTCCCTCCCTCCCTCCCTCCCTCCCTCCCTCCCTCCCTCCCTCCCTCCCTCCCTCCCTCCCTCCCTCCCTCCCTCCCTCCCTCCCTCCCTCCCTCCCTCCCTCCCTCCCTCCCTCCCTCCCTCCCTCCCTCCCTCCCTCCCTCCCTCCCTCCCTCCCTCCCTCCCTCCCTCCCTCCCTCCCTCCCTCCCTCCCTCCCTCCCTCCCTCCCTCCCTCCCTCCCTCCCTCCCTCCCTCCCTCCCTCCCTCCCTCCCTCCCTCCCTCCCTCCCTCCCTCCCTCCCTCCCTCCCTCCCTCCCTCCCTCCCTCCCTCCCTCCCTCCCTCCCTCCCTCCCTCCCTCCCTTCCTTCCTTCCTTCCTTCCTTCCTTCCTTCCTTCCTTCCTTCCTTCCTTCCTTCCTTCCTTCCTTCCTTCCTTCCTTCCTTCCTTCCTTCCTTCCTTCCTTCCTTTGTGAACGGCCGGTTTGCTTCTTGTCCAGCGGTATGGTCAGATGTAACTTTTAGTCCAAATCAACGACTGCTTGTTGATTTCGTACCAGTCACTATTTGTCCCGACGTCTGCGTGTCAGGTTGTTAGCGCTGAATTTTTTTTCTCGTCTTTACCAAAATTTCTTTCACTGATCACGTTGACAGATCCCACCGCTGCCACCAAAATGTTATGCCGCCCGTTGCGTACTTATGTATTGCAAGCGGGTTACAACATTTATTTTATTATTTTGGGGATCGTTGTCAATAAATAGTTAGAACTCACGTGATAAACAGTAAAAAGCATATATTTGTCTTAGATGAATCGAGTTTGTTGGTTAATTGTTGTTAAGAATTACTTGAATTAACTTTAATTTTTAATGACGAGTCCTCACGTCAGATATGCCCGATCGTGGTCGAAGTTGTTAAAAGACTGCCTCGTTCACAGTGAACGAGTCATTTTATATCACCAAAAATGAGTGAATTTATGAACAATAAACTTATGTTTACTGAATTATTTAGTTACGATAATCTCGCGAAGCACATTCCACGCGAGGAGTCTTGCAATCCCCTGATTTAACGCTACCGGCGTCGCCGTGAGCGCGAAAGAGACAACGCTATAGGGACTTCTTACCGCGCGACTACGGCTCGCGAGTACGTCTTCTGACCGTTGCGCAAATGGCCTCATTAATATCTATATGACATTCCTTAAGTCGTGCATTGTTAAATTATCACTACGTATAATTTAACAATCAAAAAATTACTATCGAATTTTCGGGGTGCAACAATGCACACAACGGATATGTTACAGTGACTCATATCTGTAAGTCATGCGAGAATATGGAGCACGCTTTTCATTTTTCCGACGTGTTGAATAAAGTTTTAGGATTCACCCAGTCTCAGGATGTCGTGGTACAGAGAGAGTTCAAATACGTTGCTGACAGACCCATAAATCTAGCCAATAGCACTCCCAATATGATGTATGTTTATACTGATATCTGTGAACCCTATATTACCGGGGATGTGCACACGCCCCTGCTACGGGTCGTACCAGCCGCAGCCGCTGATAATTGTAATTACGGGGCTGTAAAAATCAGAAGTTTTTCACCACCACACTATGTGCCTTTACTACGCACGAGTTTTCAAACAATTACGATTGATATAAGAGATGAATTTGGCGAACCAATGCCATTTGAGTACGGGACGCTGACGGTGACGTTACAATTCAAACGTACAGATTAAAACGACAAAATGACTTACTACGACGAATACTTTGATTTACAAACGGTTGGCGGCCGAGGTGGTTATGGCGGTATCAGTCACGTCTATATAGGCTCACCGAATCAGCGAGGTCATGGTATAGGAAGTTTCCTAGGTGGTCTCTTTCGACGCATATTACCGCTCTTGAAACAAGGGGCCCGAGCTGTCGGTAAAGAGGCGTTGCGTTCAGGTGTCAACGTAGCCAGTGATATCCTGGATTCTGGTATGCACCCAAAAGAAGCATTCAAAACGCGCCTGCGCCAATCAGGGGAAAATCTGAAACGCAAGGCTGAAGAAAAAATCAACACGCTTATGCGGGGGTCAGGTTATAAAACTGGTAAAATTAATCAACTGAAGCATTCTCTCGCGAGACGCGCAACACGACGCAGTGGTGTGAAAAAACGAAAGAAGACAGCAAAACCACGGAGATACTCGAGCAACGAGCAAAAGAAGAAGACGCGGGGTGAATGGAAGAAGACAGTCAACAGTAGAGCGAGAGGAGAGGGTGTCAAGAACCGTCGCAAGAAACCAAGAACAGTGAGGGATATTTTTGCCTAATTTCTTATTGTAAAAATAGCATTCGTACATACACACTCGTGTGAGTGTCTGAAATCGGAGCTTGAGCTATTCACACTACCACCAACGCAGACAACGATCGAGGGAACGCAATCAGTGTACTATAAGCCCATTTCATCGCTGACGGATGATTCACAGATAGAGTTTGTCGTACCAGGACAAGGCGATAAGTACATTGATCTTGCACATACTATGCTAAATATGCGAGTCAAAATAGAGGCACCCCCGGGTACAAAAGAGAATCCAGTTAAAGTAGGTCCCATCAATAATCTTATGTATTCGATGTTCAATCAGGTTGATGTATTTCTCAATCAGAAACTCGTATCACCGCCCAATAATGCTTACGCATACAGAGCGTATATTGAAACGCTCTTGAATTACGGTACGGGTGCAAAGTCTTCGCATCTCACGAGTGTTCTATGGTATAACGATACACCTGGAAAAATGGATGACGTGAACGATGGTAATACCGGTCTTACAAGTCGACGGAGCGTCTTAGGGACTAGTAAAACGGTCGATCTTCTAGGACATCTGCACTGTGATATCTTTAACCAGGAGAGATTTTCGCCAAACGGTGTTGAGATGAGGTTACGATTTGTGCGAACTAACAACGCTTTTTGTCTCATGACTGGCTCGAAGAATTGTACGATACGAATCACGGAGGCGTCGCTAGTCGTACGACGCGTTAATTTTCTAGACGACTCCATGTACGTGGATGCATACAACACACTCTTCTCGGGTACAGGCATACACTTTTTGAATGAGGGTAACTGCATTTCACGCACGATCTACCCCTACGGTTATTGTTTATACGCGTTTGATCTTACACCCGATCTCTCAGCCAATAGCAATACTCATTGGAATCTCGTAAGACACGGTAGTGTACGTTTTGCAGAAGCTCTGGCTTCAACAATTAATTGCATTGTGTACGCTGAATACGATAATGTTTTAGAGATTGACTCATCCCGGCAGGTAATTGTGGACTATAGCGGTTAAACACCTATTGAAATAATATATTCACAGAGAGAACGGGGACTAGTGTCAGTTAGCGTTCATACCTTGAGGTATCACGATCGTGCAATACATCATGAATATCATCATCGATATACAGGGTCTGAAGGATAGAGCTTACGAGTTCATTCCAAAAGAAATAGCTGTAATATCTGTCAACGCTGATTTTAGCGCACACTGGATCATATCATCACCCCATGCGTATAAAAGTTTACCACCTAGTGTAAAGAGACAAAACACATGGTTGACCAATAATCATCACGGTATAGAGTGGTCCGACGGGGAAACATCTTGTTGCGACCCGGAATTTCGGCAAGCAACGTTGCGAAACATTTATTGCACTTCGCTAATCATATTCAGCATATTCGCTGATCGCGAATATTGCAATCGCACCATGCGACATTTTTGTCAATTAAGCAATAATGCAATTCAGCATTATCGTGTAGGAACTAAGGTGAACTGGAAGCGACAGCGTCAGTACATCGGCAGTCTTAAATCGACTTCAAGAGGAATCGGTTGGGCTCGCGAGTAGAGTACTTTAGCAAGTTGTAATTGTAATAAATACATTTTATATTTAAACTCGTGTGGATTCCAATCCTTTAATCGGTCTCGATCCCTTAATATATTAATTGAACCGAGTCAGGAAAAGGGCTGATCACCCTTTGAGCATTTCGGGCACAACAATTCGGTGGCAGCGGTAGGATCACCGTAAGCGAAGTTTAAACAATCTACAACCAAACCCAGGAACGAACCCGACACGCAGTCGTTGGGGTAAATAGCCTGGTGCGATTCAACACGCAGTCGTTGAATCGTAAAGACGTCAGAAGGTACCACTGACGAGGACGAGCCAACTACGAGGTCAAGCACGACTGGAAGGACGTACAACTTGACCAAGGGTGACCAGAACGTCGCCAACCGGGGAATAACGTCGAGGTCAGCACGACTACGAGGACGGCAACCGTGAAGTTCCACAGCGCAATGGAAGGAATTCTAAATCTGTAAGTGGCGGTTATCTTTTTTCAGAGCCAAATATTTAAAAAAATAAAAAAAATAAAAAATTCCGTAGGACTGGGCCCGCGAGCTCATATCCTTCGTTAACAAAAATCGAGACCCTTACCAATAATCGGTGCAAGTTTGTAGCAACTTGCAGGGATTTTGGTATTAATTCGCGAAAGGCAGGAGGCAAGGCTATCTCGAACCACTGTCCATCATAACTAAATTTTTTTATAAAAAAATCCGTAGGACTGGGCCCGCGAGCTCATATCCTTCGTTAACAAAAATCGAGACCCTTACCAATAATCGGTGCAAGTTTGTAGCAACTTGTAGGGATTTTGGTATTAAATCGCGAAAGGCAGGAGGCAAGGCTATCTCCAACCACTGCCCATCATAATTTAAAAATAATAAAAAAATATATATATATATATATATATATATATATATATTTTTAATACAAGCCCTTCCGCGATAATAAAAAAGTTAACGAATCAACGATGGAAGACAGAAAGGAGACTCAGCAACAACGAAGGTCCAACTCCGAAAAAACCACACTACCGGGAAAGGATCTCGGAGCTGTGGCTGGAGTTGAAGCAGCCATAGGAGAAATATCACTGAGGACAGACGACGTCCTCAGACAGCTATCTCCTGCCGAAGGGGTAACAGATAAAGCGAAGGACCCACTCAGTAAGGAAACTTTGGATTCTTATTTTGGGATCAACACCAAAAGAGGCACGTCGTTCACTAAAACGACAGGGAAAACTGAAAAAAGGGAACCAGTGACGGACGTCAACAGAGAAAAGGGGGCGAAGGTCCCAACGACACCGGAAGTGGACGGTGAAATAGATGCGCTGCTCAAGGCCAGTGGATTGGGCGAGCGTGAGGGGGCTCTAGCCAGAGCACGAGCGAATGCACCCGGCATTAGTGGTGGGAGTGCTCTGCGGAAAATCATCCCACCTAGTCGATGGGATAAAACTCCGGAAGTCCCGAAAAATAGACGGCCACGATATCCGGAAGGAACTCCGGAAATCGAGGACAGCGACTATGAGTTACCTCCTCCGTTGCGGAGAGGAGGGAGAAATGCTTCCGCTGGAGGAAGATTAGAGGAGCGAGGAGGGAGTCTTGCTCGTTCGGCAGCAATAACGGACCACAACGCCACACAAGACCTACTCGTGTCTATGCATCGACAAGGAAACGAGCTAGACGATCAGATGATGCTGATACAGCTACTTCAAGGTCAAGTGGAAAGGCTCGAAAAGGCTCTTTCCGAAAAAACAAATCCACGTACGGGAAGAAATGGCGAAGAAGTAAATAATGAACGAGAGTCAGCAGTAGTTACGCCCAGAGGGCGGCCAACAAGGTCACCAGGAGATCCACTTGAAGGGTCACCATCAGGACCTCCAGGAGGGCCGAGAAGAAATGGAAATTGGGGACCACCGGGAGAACCTCCAGGAGGGGGACCAGGTGGAGATCCACCAAACGATCCGCCAGGGGGATTTGTGCAGAATAGGTTCAGTGAAGGGCGGAGGTATCTCGACCTTGGATTGGCATTAAAACATGTAAGACATTTTAATGGCAGTGACTCAGCTGAAATAGACGGATTTTTGCGGTCATGTGAAACCGTACTTGCCAGGGTACGCGAAGATGACTACGAGTTACTACTGGCATTGGTTCTCAGCAGTAAAATTGGTGGACGAGCGACAAGAGAACTAAAGCATAAATCCATCTATACGCTTGAACAACTGAAAGCTGAGTTGGAAGCATTGTACGGCCATAGGAAATCACTGTCTGCCTTACAAATGGAATTTAACTCGTTACGGCAAGGACCGAGCGAAGATATAGCCGCGTATGCAGCTAGGACAGAGAAAATCACCGTAGAAGTGGTTGAAAAACTCTGCGAGACCGTATCTACAGAAAGAGATGCACGCACGGTGGAAACAATGACCCGAAAATGTGCACAAATGAATTTCAAGAATGGATTACACGGTCAGGTGCAAATATTGGTTAGATCACGTAATTACTCCTTTTTTCATGAGGCAGTGACCGGTGCAATAGAAATAAGCCACATGGTTCAGCCGAAAGGAGGAGCGGGAGGTGTTCATAATACCAATAATCGAAAATCCCTATCGGGAAAAGCAGGTGAAAGAAATTGCTATATTTGCGGAAATTCGGGACATCTGGCGAGGGATTGTACTCGCAGATCAGGAAGGGTAAGCCTCCCTGCCCCTAGTGCACCAAGGAACATAAATCAAGTTGAAATAATCTGCACTTACTGCAAGAATAAAGGGCACACCTGGTTGGAATGCAGAAAGCGATTACGGAAGAAGTATGAAGTAGGCCAAGGTCGCGAAGGAAACAGCAACGGCAGTAAGCAGCGCGGAAGCGATAGGCGAAAAGAATCCAGTATGGCCGCTAGAAATAATATCCGCACACTCGGGTCTTTGCAAATCAACACTATCACCACAAGAAGCCCGGTGAAGGACCCGAGTAGAGGAGTCAGCGATAAGCAGAAAGAATTCAGCATGGCCGCCGCGAGTAGTAGTACTACGTCTGCTACTACTACCAACGCGCGTACGTTGAGCGGCGTGCGATTCACCAAGGCACTGAGGCCAGGCGCCGCGGAGGGGCCGAGAGGGGAAGCAAGCGATAAGACGTTGCTACGGGTGCTAGAGGTATCGGCACCCACGACGAGTGCAACGGCCAGCGACATTGATATCGCCAGCACTACATCGGTACGGGGGGTTCTGACCCTTAAGGCCGATACAGGAGCTCAATGCAGCATAGTGAAATATAGTTGCGTAAAGACTGAGACTCCTATAATGGATAATGATGCAGAATTACAGGGCGCTGAAGGAAGTACATTCCGGCCTATCTGTAAAGCGGAAGTGACCCTACAAATTCCAGGGAAATCTGTAAAACATTGGTTTTACGTTGTGAAAGATGAAATCCCAATAACTGTAAATGGATTATTGGGAATGGATTTCATCAAGAAACATAAGGCAAATATATTGCAGGGAGAGACATTCGAGTTATATGGACATAAAATACCATTGGTAGATGGAAAGTCAAAAATCGTCCTCACACCTCGGTCGGAAACCATTGCGTACGTATCTACTACGAGTCAAAATCCCGGAATACTCTCTCGAGTGGAAATAGGTGAAGGAATATTAATGGGGGCATGCTATACACCACCACTAGGAAGTAGCTGTGTGGTGAACCTCGTTAATACAAACGAGAGGGAAGTAGTAGTAGAGCGTCCGACGGTGACACTCGAGCCGGTCGAGATAACAGAGCTCGACGCGGAGTCCAACGCTCTAAGTATGAATGCTGTGAGTAAAGAAAGAGGGGTATATCGACTCCAGCGGTTAGAAAGAGAGCTCAACATGAGTCACCTCAACGGTGAAGAGAGAGAAGCCCTACTTCAGCTCATAAGAAAATATGAAAATATCTTCCATCTAGAGGGTGATAAACTACCTTGTACTCATATGGTGAAGCACCGAATACCATTAAAGGAAGGCACTTTACCAATAAAGGTGCATCCTTATCGATTACCGGAAGCCCACAAAAAGGAGGTCGAACGACAAACTTGCGAAATGTTGGAGGATGGAATCATCCAACCCAGTAGGAGCCAATGGAACGCACCCTTGTTAGTGGTGGCCAAAAAACCGGATGCCTCTGGAAAAGTAAAAATGCGAGTGGTGGTGGATTTTCGGAAAATGAATGAAGCCACCATTGGAGATTCCTACCCACTTCCAAATATCACGGAGATATTGGATCAATTGGGAAAAGCCCAATACTTTTCCACTCTCGACCTTGCTTCTGGATTCCATCAAATTCCGATGGCTAAGGAAGATAAGGAAAAAACAGCATTTTCTACACCTCAAGGCCATTTCGAATATAATCGAATGCCATTCGGGTTAAAAAATGCGCCTCCAACTTTTCAGCGGTTAATGAACTCCGTACTAGCCGGAATACAGGGCATAAAATGCTATGTTTACCTAGATGACATTGTTGTTTACGGGAAAAACCTGCGTGAACACAATGAAAGACTAGAGGAAGTTTTCCGACGATTAAGGGAAGCTAGACTTGCTGTGAAGCCACAAAAATGCCAATTCTTGCGGAAAGAGACGCAATTTCTAGGTCACATCATTTCCGAGGACGGGGTACGGGCAGATCCGGAGAAACTCGCGGCTGTGAAGGAGTATCCTGCACCTAAAAATGTTAAACAAGTACAATCATTTTTGGGATTAGCTGGTAATTACCGAAAATTCATAAAAGATTTTTCGAGGATAGCCAAGCCATTAACGGAGCTAATAAAGAAAGATACTAAATTTGAATGGACGGCTGTGCGCGATGTTGCATTCGAAGAATTAAAGAATGCATTAACAACTGCACCGGTATTACAATACCCAGATTTTCAGCAGCAGTTCTTGGTAACTACAGATGCATCGGATAAGGCTATTGGAGCCATCCTCTCGCAAGGCAAGGTCGGAGAAGACTTGCCTATATGTTACGCAAGCCGCACACTCTCAAAGGCAGAAACAAATTATACCACAACGGAGAAAGAATTGCTCGCTATAGTATGGGCTATAGCGCAATTTCGGCCCTATATATATGGGACGCGGTTTAAAGTGATAACCGATCATCAACCTCTCACATGGTTATTTGGGGTGAAAGATCCAGGTTCACGGCTAATGAGGTGGCGAATAAAATTGGCAGAACACCAATTTGACGTGGAATACAAGGCTGGCAAAAGAAATACCAACGCAGACGCGCTTAGTCGTATATACGTTACTACGAGAGCACGCGCGCGAGAAGGAGAACCTGTGCTGAAGGACGTGCGAGAGAAAGAGACAGAGCAACACGCCGTTTCTACAGACAGCGGCTCACCTATACGCACCAATACACCCAAGGCAGGCGAGTTGGGCTCCCGCGGTGCGAATATCAGCACAAAGCGGAGAGCCGAGGAGACAGAGAGAGCTATAGAGGATACCGCTCTACCATATAGCGAGCAGTGCAGGGAACAGGGGGCTGCGCCGCGGCTACCCGTGAGAGGTGGGAGCGCGAGCGAGCGACCTGGCTTGCAGCAGAGCGAAAGAGATGCTATGAGGCAACCGCAGCCAATCACTGAAATAAGTGAAGCAGTCCGCGCGGACTGCAATGCTTCTGGAAGGCTGGGGGAAGCCGAGAGCGGGGAGAACGAGAGTATACCTTTGCGCTCAAGGAGGGACAAGGAAGCTACGATGGAAAAAGAGTGTAGCTGCAGCAATGGTGTAACCTGTCCTTCTTCGGAGGATAGAGGGAAAATACTGAAGGAATATCATGATGCCCCTCTGGGTGGGCACCAGGGTATTAAGAGGACTCTGAAACGAACCCAAGCAAAATATGTATGGCCAGGAATGAAAAAAGAAATACAAAGACATATCGCTGCTTGTGAAAAATGTCAGAAGAACAAGCTCTGATGCAAGGGCAAGGTACCTATGGTGATTACAGACACGCCTGGACGAGCTTTCGAAAAGGTAGCTGTGGACATCGTTGGACCACTACCTTTGACATGTGCTGGAAATAAAAACATACTTACTTTCCAGGATGCTTTGACGAAATACAGCGCGGCTGTGGCCATCCCAAATCAGGAAGCCCATACAGTCGCGAAAGCTTTAGTGACGGAGGTAATTTGTCGATATGGAACCCCCGAAATAATCCTTTCGGATAGGGGTACGAACTTTTTGAGTTCCACATTTAAAGAGGTCTGCAAGTTGTTGCGGATTAAGAAAATCCAAACTACGGCTTATCATCCTGAAAGTAATGGAGCATTGGAAAGGTCGCACCGAACTTTGGCCGAATATTTAAAAAATTTTATAGATGAAGATCAAGACGATTGGGATGAGTGGCTGCCGTACGCTATGTTCACGTACAACACCACTCCACACACAGCTACCGGAATGACTCCCTATGTGTTAATGTATAGACGCGAGGCCGAGTTGTCTACTGCGGTGAAACAGGAGCCGCGCTCCACTTACACACACGCAGACTATGCCAGCGAGCTGCGAGAAAGATAACGAGCCTCGTGGACGGTGGCCAGACATAATCTAAGCAGTGCGAAAGAGAGGGCGAAGCTGGATTACGACGTCAAAGCGAGACAGCGTGAATATCTTGTAGGTGACCACGTACTATTGCACGATAATACGGTACGGCGGGGACGATCAGCAAAACTGACACCCACATGGACGGGGCCACACACTATCACGGCGGTGCATAGTCCCGTCACCTATACAATTAAAATGGGACGTAAAACCGCGACGGTTCACGTTAACCGTCTGCGACATTTCGTCGAGTATTAGGGTGTGTGTATGTATATATTAGCTTATCGCATGCAACGGCCATTAGACCGTCCCTATGCTCCTAAGTGAGAGAGAAGATAGGGAGCACGGATGCGCCAGAAAAAGAAGGCTGCCACGTGCTCGCAAGAAAGAAGGAGAAGAGGATAGTGAGCACGGATGCACCAGAGAGAGAAGGCGACCACGTGCTCGGAAGAGGAAAGGAGAGACAGATAGAGAGAGAGAAAAGTAAGGCACGGATGCACAAGGGGCATCTACGCGCGTGAGAAGGAAGAAATGAGAAAAAGCCTTACTCATGGTACTGACGCAAAGTGCGTCCTCATGATTCTATTGAAGGGAGGGATGGGGTCATCCGCGATCGATTACGCGGGGGAAAAACTTAAAATTAAGAGAAAAAAAAAACATAATTTAATTTTTTTTGTTTTTCAAGTTTATTATAGGGAGGGGATAATCCCCTCCCCAACGGAAAATACAGAGAATATTTTTAATCAATTTTCTCTGCCCCGCATATCAGGCAGAATGACGGGGGGCCGACGCTAAAGAGCCGGCGGAGGCCCAGGAAATCCACCGCCTCTTCATCCACCTCGTCGCCGCCGTCCCATAAATAAGCTGCGTGCCTCCTTGCAGCTTGACGGCGGCGCCTTACGGTGAGGGCCTCCCGGATGAATGTGGAGGCCCACGTCGGCCTCCGGGGTCGCCTGGCCGTCCCCGGAACATAGATGACCCGGTTCTAAGGAAAAAAAAAAGAGAAAAGAGCATATTAATATTATGTCACAATATAAATAAATTGAATAGAAATGGTACTTACGATCGCCTCGAGTAGACGGCGGTTGAGGCTCCCGCCTCGGATTAAAACAACCCCACTCATTATTAATTTTTTTAATAGGAGTGATTAGAAGGATTCAGCGCTGCTGCTCGCGAGGTGGTCGTTGAAGCGGTTGACGATTTAATGAGCCGGTGGCAGCTACTCAGTGCCAACCACCGCTCAACGGCGGGGGTAATTTACAAAGTAAGCAGTCCCACGGTCGAAAACTGCTTCAACCGTTGTCTTCTGGTTTCAGGATTGCGCTGTTCCTCGCCTACCTTATCAAAACCAGCACGGCCAACGAGGAATATGCGCTGAAACCATTCACCGACAATCCCGGCATCTTCTACGAGGAAATTGGAAGCGTCACACAAACAAAAGCGACATGGAGACTTGCCATACACATGGATCTCACATGTATACTCCGTCGAGAAAGGATGGTTAAATTAAATTTGCAACGTGTGCGCGACGCGTGTAAAGTCGAGGATGGAATTGGTCAAGCCGACGAACTATGTCACGCGCTTCTCGAAACCGTCGAACACATGTCATCAAGGGTAGAAGATGGCATGAGCACCGTTCATGACCTAATTGAACCCAATTCGTTGCGAAGACGCAGAGGATTCATCGATGGAATGGGATCGATAATCAAATCAATCACCGGAAATATGGATGCTGCAGATGCGGAGCGGATTAATCACCAGATAATGGCCCTGCAGGCGGGTGAACGAACCCTAAAAAAAGGCATCAAGGGACAACTGCAGGTCGTTTCCTCCACTCTGCGGTTATTTAACGATACCGTGGACAGGATAGTGGCCAATGAGAACACCCTTCTCGGCCTTGTAAATGCAGCACGGCGTGATCTAATCGCTAACAAAGACCAGCTCATGAGACGTGTACGTCTTGACGAGAGCCTAACTGCCGTAAGTGTGGTGGTAGAGGAACTCCTCACCGACGTGCGGGAGTTAGTATTGCTCCTGGCCGAGATATCAACGGGAAAGGTGAGCGCAGCGGTACTACTACCGCGTAAGCTAGTGGAGTACCTCACGGATGCACTACCACACCTACCGGCTGGCACTGGATTCCCCTTACCGATAGTAAGGAGTGAGGCAAACTCCTTGATGCGACTCATCGACGCGCGGGCATACAGTGATGGAACAGCGGCCATACTGCTATTGGATATCCCGCTGATAAGCTCACAGCGTTACACCGTCCACCGGCTATACCCCGTGCCTGTGAAGGGTATCAATGACACCTACTACTACGTAGATACAACAGAAGACCTCGTAGTAGTAGATCAGGCGAATAGAAATTTTTTGCGGATGTCATCAGTAGACTTGCGGAATTGCAAAAAATTCGGAAAAAATTTTATATGCTCTCCTCAGCACCCTTCGGTGCCCATCACAAAAAATGCACCATGCGAAATACTAACCTTGGTAAAAATCGACACTGAGGGCGGTCTTAGGTGTCCTAAGCGAGTTTTAACTCTGACCAGCACGCTTATCATCCCTATGGAGCAACCCGGAAGATGGATGTACATCGCACCTTCAGAAGAAATAGTAACAATAACTTGTAACAAAAAACCCGCGTTCCGCGAATCGTTAATAAACTCGGGTATTTTGGCTCTGATAGGTTCGTGCGAGGTAACCGCCCAAGATTTTAGTATTCGGACCCTTAAAAGGGTCACAGACACTCGGAACGAGGAATATCTACCACCGTTCAATCTTACATTATCCGACATCGATGTGAATTATCATTCACATTTACAAAAAGTTAATAAAAAAGTGCAGTTCTTAAGTGTATTGCGGAATCCCGAGGAGTTAAGGACCCTTGGTTCACGCGTGAAAGAGATAACTCGAGACTTAGATAAAGACAATAAGTACAGTGAGCAGTGCTACCATAATATAGCACTGTATTCTTTAGTAGCCTTAGTTTTTGTAGCCTTGGCCTGCTATGCCGCATATCGGTTACACCGGCTGAGCCAAAGATGCAACGCGACATCGGCAAGGCCAGAGGAGGCGGTGACCCCTCAAGAAGCACCGTCCGCAGTCGAGATGCGTGCGGAGCCAGTGCCCCCGCGTATCAGTAGTTTACATGTAGATAGGGCTGCTACAATTCAGAGGCACCCATTGCGTTTTTTATATCATGCCAGGGCTACAGATAAGCCATAATTTATAAGAGTATCCATATGTCACATAAATAGTCGAAAGTTCAACCAACTTGCTCAGAAGAAAAATTTTTTTTGAACCTCAAAATTTTTCTTTTCAAGGGGGGAGGGATGTTGCGACCCGGAATTTCGGCAAGCAACGTTGCGAAACATTTATTGCACTTCGCTAATCATATTCAGCATATTCGCTGATCGCGAATATTGCAATCGCACCATGCGACATTTTTGTCAATTAAGCATCAATGCAATTCAGCATTATCGTGTAGGAACTAAGGTGAACTGGAAGCGACAGCGCCAGTACATCGGCAGTCTTAAATCGACTTCAAGAGCAATCGGTTGGGCTCGCGAGTAGAGTACTTTAGCAAGTTGTAATTGTAATAAATACATTTTATATTTGAACTCGTGTGGATTCCAATCCTTTAATCGGTCCCGATCCCTTAATATATTAATTGAACCGAATCAGGAAAAGGGCTGATCACCCTTTGAGCATTTCGGGCACAACAATCTCTACGCGCTGTTGAGAGCGTTTTGAAGAGAATCGCCGTGCAGGTCGACCGTATATTCACCAGAGGAACTGATAAAGCGAATTATTTAACACAGCTAACCGGATGTTTCGTTATAAATTTGGAAGAAGACGCATCAGACCCTTCATTTTGTAATTTACCATTGTGCAACACTCTCTGTGTCTATCATAGTGTATTGTGTAGAAATAGCTCGTATAGGTGTGCTCTAAATAGTGCTGCAAAAATAAAGAAGTGGCTTTGTCAGAGCGATCGTATCAATTCTCTGTGGGAGTATAGAACAACTACAACGTGGTACTTCGGATTAGGCTCACGCAAGGAACTCGGCGTATCTCATGAACAGCCTGCAAATACTACGGGCACTTCAGAGTATCAAGAACCATACTATCGGTGTGTATCCTGCCGATCGCATCCCGAAGGTGTGGACGAAACCGATTGCAATTGTCGTTAACACAGATGGCCACAAGCAGCCCGGAACACACTGGGTCGCCATGTACGTCGATCGACCTGGAAATGGATGGTATTTCGATAGCTACGGATTACCACCCGTCATCCCTCAGCATCTGCAACGACTCCGACGAAACTGCAAACTCTTTCGCTACAGCACCTCTCAACTACAGAGTCCTGAATCAGAATTTTGCGGGCATTATTGTATTATGTTTCTTCATTTCATGTCTACAGGCCTTGGGATTCCTCGTTTCAGAAGCGTATTTTCAAATAATTTGTCGAGCAATGATCAAATAATAGGAGAATACTATAAAGAGTATTTCGGCAAGCATGAGCAGACTAAGTATCAGAATAAACAATTCAACGTTTGTGTGCAAAGATGTTGCTCACGGTCTCGTTAATTGCAAAATGAAGAAGAAAATACATAATCAAACGAAGACGAAGAAACGCAGAGTGGCCTTCAACATTGGTGTCAGTGACACCGCGCTCGTTGACCCGCAGCTGCAAGAATATTGTGTTACATGCACACGTGTCTTCAAGACAATCCGATGATTCAGCTAACGCTGAAATGAATTAATAATGTCAGAGTGGGGGTAACACACCGATGATGATGAGTTTTCTTTAAATCGAACGACGAATATTCATTCGCAGTCGAGCCGTCTTAGATACTACTTCTTCTCCTTTGAATCTATATGTGCAAAAAACGTATTATTCTAAAGTCTCGAATAGAAAAACTCTTGCAAGACATTGAAGCAATCAAAGTTTTGATTCAGACAAGGATAGACTTACATTCTTTAACGCGTAAAATCAAAGTGCTCAAACTACAAGATGGATTTATCAATGATCAACAAAGTGGGTAGACCAGAGGCGTATTTGCCACTGAAAAAATTGTCGGAGCTGACAATGGAAAAAAAAATATATCGTCACAAACATGAGGGCAGTTCAAACCAGATGGGGTGCACGTATCGCCGTGGATCTCCAGAACGAATTTACGTGTTTTTTACTGTCGAGATTTGCGGAGGCCTTTGCGAAGAACGATGAACTCTTCCAACAAATGATCATCGGCGCGACTGAAAATTAATTACTTATGGTATATTATGGTTCGAAGTACAATCATTTGGAGTTCGAGGAAGTCCTTTTATGAGCACTCCTCAGGTAATTCAAAACGCCAAAGTTTTACGATGTATAAGATACGATCCATGGTACTGTGTTTGCTACTGTCTACTCGATTTTTAATGTAGACAAGTCACAAAGTGTTTCAACCAATCCACCAACTCGCATCAGAGCGTGATGGAACCCTAGGCCTCATTTGTGTTCCATTAAAGTTCGCCACCACCAGCGTCATCATACCATAGTGTCACAAAAATATGTAAACAGGAATATGAAACAATATGTAAAATATTTCCAATATGTAAACAAAAATATGTAAAATATTTTTAATAAATAAAAAAGGTGGTGCGCTATGACGACACACTGCTCCTACCACCCCTACTCCTACCCCCACTTCTCTGAAAAAAAGGAGTGGAGATAAGACTGGGGATTACCCCCCCCCCCCACTCCTATCCCCCACTCCTTCTTGGAAAAGAGGAGTGGGGGTAGGAGTGGGGGTCGCCATAGCGCACCGCTTACTACTGGTGTGGGATGGATGGTGGCAGGAGTCCTGTTAGATCGTCGCTCGATTGTCTATCGATGGACGGCGGCTGGCGATCCTCTCCCTACGTTGAACGGCTCCGCGATGACGTCATCCGCGCTACAATCGCGCCCCGCAACGCTGATTGTCCCTCTCCTATGCTCAGCACCTCTTATTTTAATATAGGCGGGCCGGGAGGGAAAGCATGGCAGTCTGTAATTGTTTTCGGGAATGTGTTGTGCGCGTTCGGGCAGTGCCTGTAGGGAGATTTCACCTCAGCGAAATTTCTCGTTACAATATATTGTGACCCTTATCCCTTGGAAAATAAGACTTCCAAGGGACAGGTATCAACAACCGAAATTTTGAGTCGAGAGGGGGATGGGGATGGAATACAGGGAAAAAGGGGGTTTATCAATAAATGCTGACTCTCAGATGTATAAAAAAAAAATGAACAAACAAAACTCCTTCTTTGTTGGGCTAACTTACAAAAATAAAGAAAAAAAGGTAAAGAAATACAAAGTTTTAGAGTTGGCCAAAGGTGGAGCACTTAAAACTAACTCTTAATAATTATTTCTTAATCTAAAATCTACAATCTATTAGCTAAGAACAGAGCTGTTAGGGGAAAGCGAACAGTAAGATTGTGGGGTTGATAGGGGACGAAGTTTTGGAGTCACTTAGGGGTGACTTAGGCAAAAGCGACAAGGGTTCGGGAGTTAAATTTTGGGTTTGTGAGGTGAATCTGGTGTCAAAATTTCAGGGCGATGGGATGTTTACTTTAGTAGTAGCGCAGAAGAATGAAATGCACTGCGCCAGGGAATTTGCAGATAGTTTTTGGAGCAAAAAAAGGAAGTAGTATGCGGAAGGCCAAGAAATTTAAGGGAGATATTAAGGTTGGGTAAGAGAATTTGGTGGCTTAATTTGAGGGCAATGCGCAGCGTAGTTTAGCTTTGACACTGGGAACTAAAATACACTGCGATAAGAAATTTGGAGGAAAATTTAGAGACGACAAAGAGAATTCATTGGCCAACTCCCAAACTAAGGGGCACTTTAGTTTGTTAAGGGCTTTGTAGAGTAAAATATAGGGTGGCATGAAGTTAGGAAAGAAATTATGACTCAGGGAGAAGAATTTAGGGGTCCGATACTGAGACGACGAGTGCTCTGGTTTTATAGTGGCGCAAAGAACCAAAAGTCACTCGGGCCTGGAAATATGCCGGAGAAATTGTAATAAGAGGGTAGAATTTGATAGCAAAATCTGGGAATGATGGTCAAAGGGGTTTGGCAGCGACTCGATGCACTATATTCTGCTGCGTAGTGTGCTCGTTCAAGAGTATGGGAGTCAGCGAAGGGAAATAAAGATAGAGTTGGGGTTATTCTTTTAAAAAGGCTCTGATGGCAAAAAAATGTACACTAAAAGAGGTATTTGGGCGCCAGCTACGTAAGGTGTAGTACCGTACGGGATTTTATATCACTTCACCCTATTTTCAAGATGGCACAGCTCAGAGGGTGGGGGGGGGGGGGAAGAGGGGATCTCAAGGAGGTGAATTCCCGGAGTTTTTAGCTTCTTAAATTTTACCTCGCCAAGAGAATGGGCACAGGGGGTTATAAAACAGTTTGGGGCACTTATAGGGGGAAATTAAGCTAAACTATCACGTAATAACCAACCACTCGCGCAACAGGTGTTTACCGGCAAGACTCGCCCACGCGGTCGCACGAAAAACGCGGCACACACACACACACAGTTCAAACGATATAAATACGGGAAATACCAGGGGGGAAATATATATGGGGGCAAGGAAAACTCAAGCACTTACTTTTCGGGTAATCCTGTGTAACGATCTTTTGTATTACATTAAATTTAATAATTCTGATAGTCCAGAATTCAAGACTCGAATAGGGAGGAAATTAGTTTAGGCTTCAAATAATAGCTCAAAGTAGGTTTTATTTATAAAACTACAAACAATATCCGTATTTTCAAACAAATCATATGAATTTCGCACTTCCGGTACCTTGTCGCGACATCTGACAGAAAAAAAATTGTCTTATGGTATGAGTTTATCCTCAAATCGATCCTATTTGCTTGTTTTTAATCGGTGAGTTCGTACATTCAATCAGCGTCACGGTGTCTTTACGTGCTACTCTAGTATAGCGCTGTCTCTCTCACTTTCGTGGATCTTCGGACCTCTCACTCCTATGGTAGATTGCTCGACTTCTCGCTAGCTGGCGCGCCTATGACGATGATCCTGGTCGATGCTTGAAGTCGTCAGTCGGGCCAAGATGGCCGTCGCCACGCGACAGGTGAAATGTCGTCGGATATTTCAGTTTTCGGTATCTCTGGTCAGAGAATACCGAATTTCTTGATGTATGACTCTTTTGTTACGTTTTAGTGTTGGTTATCTTTGTGTCCACTTAAAAATGACTTCGTTGTTTTAGTGGCTCGGGGAAAAAGAATTTAATGCCGCTCGTGTCATTCTCGATTCGTTCCTTCCGTCATATAACCAACTTCCGGCTGTCATTTGGTTAACTTCTCCTAAAATCTCTTACTGACAGATTCTCTCCACCGGTTAATTATAGATTCAGGCGTATGTTCCTGGCAGTGGCCGTTTTAATGGTTTGCTATTATGTATTCCTGTGAACAGAGTAAATCAAACATCGGCATCTAGCAGTGACCGTTTTAGTGGTTTGCTATTTTATAAATCCAATCCGTCCAAGATTCCGTGGCTTCCTTCCGTCTCTCTGGGCTCCTTCTGATGGTTGTTCGATGGCCTCCCAAAGTCCCTCCTTGTTGTTTCTCCAGTCCTGTGATTCTGAAAAAGAGCCACTTAGTCGGCGCGCACCCTGCTTTTATACTGGTGCCGCGCTATTGTTTTCTCTCTTGCTCTCATGGCTTCATTCCCCCCTTCGGTCCTGTAGCCCATGGGGTGGTAGCCCATTGATTTTCGTGGAATTCTCGATTCCACGAAATCCTCGATCTTTGTTTGGAATATAGCGTAGCGTTCGAAGTATACCAAGTTCATGATCTTTTGGTAATACGAGAGATGGCACCACACGTAGCCCTACTTAGTCTCTACGGTTGGTAGGTTTGGACGTTACATTGTCCCCCAAATACACGGTGAGTACAAATTTATGAATATAAAATTTACGAGGCGTGTATTTTTAAATTCTGCTTTTCTTTCTGCTTACAGATTTTACTTGCTTTTGCTCCTGCTAGATTCTTCTTCTCTTTTGTGTCTTATATTTCTTTTTAAATAAATAAGTCGCTCTCTCTTTTTTATTTTTATTTTTTTATTATGGTTATTTCTTACATATTTCCTTCCTTCGTTATCCGTACATAAACAAATTGATATTCTCATTTATTCTTTTATCACTCATCCTTGACAATAATTAAACTAAATATGCTTTCTCACTAAAATAAAATACAGCAGCTATACACACTCATCCTTCCATCCCTCTTCACTTACAAAAAAAAACGCTTCTTAAAATAATATCACTTTTTTTTTTTTTTTTTTCACTCAAACCTTTTATCAGTCTTCACTTACGAAAAAACGCTTCTTAAAATAATATCACTTTTTTTTCATTTCACTTAAACCTTCCATCAGTCTTCACTTACGAAAAAACGCTTCTCAAATTAATATCACTTTTTTTTTTTTTTTTTTTTTATTTCACTCAAACCTTCCATCAGTCTTCTCCTCACTATTCGCACTCCATTTCCTCTTTTCCTTCCTCTTCTTCCCACAATTCGCCTCCGTCCATTAACCATTCGTCTGGGATTGGTGGTTGGCAAACAATAGCGAACCCCCTTTCCTCTAGTGATCCCTCTTGAGGTGGCTCCAGTGCTATTCCGGGCCTGGTCACGTGGTTCTCCTCGATTTGCTCTTCTGAAAAATACCCTTGGTCGGCATCTTCTGGTTCTTCCCAGAAATGTGGGTCCAGGAACAACCCTCCGTCCGTCCCCCATTCAAAATATGGTGGGTTGTCTCCTCTTTTCCCACAATTCACCCTTATGGGGGCGTCCGACAAGCAAATTTCTCTTCCGATGGCGTCGGGAAACCAGAGTTCTACTACTCTGGCGTCGCCGTTGATGTATTGAGGGGGAACAGTCATTTGCCATGTTCGTCCCACAACCATTCTTTTTATTTTCTCCATTTCCTGTGGACTCCAGGTTCCGTAGGTGGGACGAACACGGTTTAACCCCACTGCTATTACCTGCGCCGGGAAGCTCCTTGACTCCGGCGTCGTGTAACAAATTTGTTCTTTGGCGACCCTGATCTCCTTTGCCTTATCTATTAACCCTACTTCAATTGTACGTCCTCCTCTTAGTGGTCGGTGGATAACGGCCCGCTTGCATCCCGAATCACCTGAGACGATGACCGATTTCCCAATCTGGAGGTCCTCCTCCCTCATGGTTGTGACGTGCCCGAGTTCTTGTAATTCCTCCATTCTTTCTAGAAATTCATCTTCTTCTTCTTCTAATCGGACGTAGAGAATTCCGGGGTTTGTACACTCCACGATGGTCACATTGTTGTATTCTCCTGCCAAATCTTCCACTGGATGGTTTACATATGTTGGGTGAGCGTACATCTTTTCTCGTTTCATATAATTTTTCTACTACTGAAACCGGATGTCCTTTTCCCGTAGTGGAAAGATTTTGAACACGTGCTCTATGATTTAGAGTCCTAGGGACTTTCCTGGATACCAATCCTTAATGTTATCCTCGGTAAGTATTATGATTTCATTTATATCTTTATTATATTTTATGTCCCATCGGCTTTTAAATTTATTTTTCTTATTTTTGCTCTTGTCTTTCTCTCCTTCCGTGCGTTCCAACTTCCAAGGGGTGTTCAAGGCCACTGCCGCAATTTCCGGTAAGTTTTCCATTTTCGATTCTTTTTTTATTCCATACATATTTTTTTAGCTCACACTTCTTCTTATCGATGTTCCGTTGTCGGTGGTTGCGGAGAATAGGGTGAATTTCGGCTTTTCATCCGTCTTTATTGAATCTCCCTCCCACCAAGACTGCCCTCTACATCCCCGTATCGATCGAGATTGATCCTAGGTAATTTAGATTACGGAATTACTGTACCTGATGTACTAATGCTGTTGCGCGCGAAAATTTGAATCGTATTGTAATCCTTTTCTGAAAATAAAGTACCTATCTTCAAATTTTACTGTTTTCTTTTTATTCATTTATCCTTTCTTTTCCTTAGTTCTTAGCTGTTTTGTTCCGCTTTTCGTTCGTGAGTTCTTGGTCCTCTGGTGATTGGTCTGTGTTTTTGCTTCTTATTTGTTCTTGTAGTTCCTCCTTGTTTTCTGGGATTACTTTATATTTTGTTAGGAGACTTCCGTGGTATTTCCCACGAATCTTTTTAGTTGTTATTTCTTCTAATAAGTATGTGGCCAGTCCTACGCATTTTTTTATCCGATAAGGCCCTTCTTTTAGAGGTAAAAATTTCGAGGTTATCTGTTTTGTTGGGTCCGAAACGTTCAAAGCCTTAACTAGTACCAGTTCGCCTTCTTCGAATGTTGTTAATTTATGAGTGGCATTGAATTTTTCAGCTCTTCTAATCCCTTTCTTATGGATTCTTTCTCTAACTATCTTGAGTTTTTCTTCATAGCTGATTGGTGCTTCTTCTTGGCTTGGTATCATTCCCAACCACTTGTTCCATGCTCTTATTGGCCTGGTTTTACATTGCAGCTCCACTGGCGGAAACTCTGTTGTTTCGTGATGTGACTCATTGATACAGTCTTGTATTACTCGAATCCACTTAAACCATCCTGAGTGATTTTCTTCTAGAAAAGCTCTGAAAAATCGTCCAAGCTCTCGATTCACCCTTTCCATGATGTTCCCTTGTGGATGTCGTATTGATGAGAATACTGCTTTGATGTTTACCTCTTCAAGTCTCTGTAACCAGTTCTTTGAAGTGAATTGCGTTCCATGGTCGAATTGTATTCTTGCCGGTTTCCCGTAACGAGGAATGTAATCGTTAAAGATTCTTTTTATCACTGTGGTGGTGTTTGCCTTTTTTATTGAGTATAATACCACATATTTGCTGAATGCGTCGATCGTTACCAAGATGTGTTTGACGCCGCCTACTGACGTCGGAAGTGGCCCATAAAAATCGATGGAGATCAAGTCCCCCGGCCCCTGAGGTACTATGTTTTGCATGGCTGCATAATTAGTTTGTACAGGAACTTTATTACGCTGACAATTGTCGCAACAGGCAACTATCAGTCGTATTTGCCGGGCTTAGTGCGGATACGAAAAATCTTCGTCAAGCATTCTAAAACATTTCCGGCACCCTAGATGTCCATAGATTTCATGACATTCTTTTATGAGCTTCTGGCCAATACTTCTTGGTAATATTACCTTCCATACTCTCTTCTTATTGCATTTTTGTAAGACCCCATTCTTCAATCGGTACTTATTTTGCTCTTTCGGATCCTTGTTTATTTCTAACAGGTTGATAATTTCTCTCAGATCGCTTTGTTCTCGTTGCGATTTTCCGATATTTTTCATCTCCATTACTATTTCTTTGGATGGTTTTCTTGCAAGTATTGCTGCTATTACTATTTGACCCTTTTTTATGTCGTCTTCGTTTGGTCTTAGTCGACTTAAGGCGTCGGCTGCAGCATTTTTCCTTCCTTCAATATGTTCTACGTTTAGATCATAGTCCTGTATTGACAGTACCCATCTCATTAATCGTTCAGTAGTGAACCGGCAAGTTTTTAGAAACGTTAAAGCCTTATGATCCGTCTTAATCTTGATTTCTGCTCCTTTAAGATACGTACGAAATTTTTCCAAAGCCCATATGATCGCTAGTAATTCTTTTTCTGTTGTTGTATAGGCATGTTCAGCACCCTTTAGTGTACGGCTTGCGAAAGTTATGACTTCATTTCCTCCTTGGTCATCTTTTTGTGATAAGATCGCTCCTAAAGCAAATCCACTCGCATCTGTGCTGAGCGTGTATGGCTTTCGTACGTCGGAATATCTCAGAACTACTGCTTCGCAAAACAGTGTCTTTACTTTTTCAAATGCCTCTTGCATTTTCTCGTCCCATTTCCATCTTACTCCTTTTCTTAGTAGCTCTAGCAACGGTGCTGTCTCATGTGCATGGCGATTCGTGAATTTTGTATAGAAATTTATTAGACCCAGGAATCCTCTTAATTCCTTTACGTTTCTCGGTGCTTTATAGCCCTTTATTGCTCTGATCTTTTCTGGATCTGGTTTTAATCCTTCTGTGGAGAGGATATGGCCTAGAAAAGAAACCTCCTTCCGAAAGAAATGTGATTCTCTAAATTTTAATGTCATTCCGTGTTCTTGAAATCTTTTAAACAATAATCCCAAATGGTACAGGTGTTCCTCATGACTTTTAGACATTATCAGCAGGTCATCCACAAAATTTATTACAAAATCCAATCCCTTTAGCACGACATCCAAAGCTTTGATCGTACTTGTTTTGAGTCCGAATGGAGTCACCGTAAACTCATAACATTTTCCGTTGTGTTGGAAAGCGGTATATTTCCAGGAGTCCGGATGTAATGGAATCTGCCAGAAACTGCTGGTTAGATCTAGCGTAGATATTACTGTTTTTCCTCTACATCTCTGAAAGATTTCCTCGATTGGAGGGGTACTGTTGTGATCATTGACTAAGTAATTATTTAATTCTCTGGCATCAAGACATAATCTCACGCTTTCGTCGTCTTTCGTGACGGGCATTAAAGGATTTATATAAATACTCTCGGATCTTTGTATGACTCCATAATCCATCATTCTCTCGATTTCTCTTTGTACTTTCTCTCTTTGGAGCAGCCCAACTGGATATGCCTTATGGAAATATGGCTCTGGATCTTTTAAATTCAGTTTGTGCTCGTATTTTTTCATACGGCCTGGTCTTTTATCGAAGACTACCATTTGTTCATTTACCAACGCCTTAAAATCCTGTCTCACTCCTGGATCGAGATCGGGACATTCATCCATCTTTTCCTCGAATTCTCTTTCGGTTAGATGAAATCTTGAATTATCCTCTGCTATATCGTGTATTTCATTACACTCCACCACTTCCATTTTGTCTGGATCTAATAATTCCCGTTCACCTTCTCGGAGTCTCGCGACGATTGTATCTTGTACCGCTACCACTTGTTGCTTGGCATCTATCGATATTTTTAGGTTTAACATCGCATCGATCCCGATTAACATTGGTCGCAGTAGCTTCGGAACCACAAGTAATTGCAGATTTCCTTTTGATCCGTATGTTTTGGCCTCGACCATTATTTGGTTTTTCACCCTTTCTGCTTCTCCTCCAAATCCTACAACCTTTGTTGACTGCACTGGTAATGTTGGACAATTTTCAAATCTTGTCTTATTTTCAAGGTAAAATTTCTCTTGAATGCAACACACTTGACTCCCGCTATCTATCAATGTTAGCACAGACTCGCCTTCTACCTCCACCGGTATCTCTGGACATTTAGGATGTATTTTTTCGTACCATTTCTGCTCGACATTTCTTTCCTCCCTTAAAAATTCCCTTGGATCCTCCATTATTGTACAAATACTCGGCATATCCATTTCTTTTGCAGGGACAACTAGTTCTGCATTCGTGACCTCCACTGGCCTAGACTCGTCCAACTCCTCCAGTTCCTCCGCTTTTTCCAATTTATTCATTTCCCTAGACAGTCTTTCCTGGTGGTGTTCTTCCAATACAGCGTCTTGGTTATCCTGATTGCTAATCCCTTGGATCACCGCCGAACGTTTTGCACCCTCCACTTCTACTTCCTTCTCTTTTAACTTTTTCACCTTTTTTTTTATTCTCCTCCTCTCATTTCCTTTTTGTCTGATACTCATCTCTTTTTTCTGCGTTGCGCTCCGTTGCTTCATTTCGTCCTCTTCCTTTACATGTTTTCTGGGCGCAACGGCTATTCGTTTCCCGGATTTCTACTCTGTGCTTCCATTTGTCTTCTTACGTCTGGAGTCATGGTTGACTCAATGAATGGACCCATTTGCCTTATACTATTTACTGGTGCTGGAGGCGTTGCCTCTTTTCTTTGATCCCCTTGCTGCCATGTTGGATTTTCAGGGTACTGTTGAACTGGTGCATCTGGCCATCTGCTTGGACCACCTCCTCGGTTTTGCCTTTCTCTTGACCCATAATGGCGCGATAGACCGCCCCCTTCATATTTCGGCCGATTTCTATAACCTTGTCCCCCAGCCTTGGGGCTATTTCTTTGTGAGTTTAGTGGCCCTGCCATATCGATACTCTCCAGTAGCTCTAAGAAATCTCTTGCGTTTTTAATCTGTTGTACCCTGGCGGCACATCTTACTTCTTCGTCAAAGTGGCGTGAGAGTTTCTGAATAATCATTTCGTCGCTCATTCTCTCAGCTGAATCTCGAGCATTGCCAATTATTAACGTTGCATATTCAGCTCGTGTTCTTTTCTGGGTATAAGAATCATGCACCCCAAATTCGAGATTGCTTCTGACTTTGTTCTGCAATTCATCATTCCAATATCGACAGCGGAAAATGACCGAAAAAGTGTGGATATCGTGCTCGTCCTGATTTTCGAGGCTCCACCAATTTTCTGCTTCTCCGATTAGTGATTCCCTCAGAACGTGTCGAATGTCTGTTCCCTCTACTCCGGCAGCTTCACAATATTCCTGTAAGTTTTTCAGGTATTTCATTGGTCTTTCTTTACCATCGGCCGCGAATTTTGGTATCCTCTGCGGTACTCCAGGTAATCGAGGAATGTTCAACTCTTCAACTTCTGCCAGTTCTTCATTAATGTTCTTTCGTCTCTCAGCCATTTTATTGATTTAAAATTTCTTTCAAACTACAAAATAAAACTACTAATTCCTATTAACAGCCTTTCTTTCCTTTATTCGAGTCCCTGTTCGGGCGCCAAATGTAACGATCTTTTGTATTACATTAAATTTAATAATTCTGATAGTCCAGAATTCAAGACTCGAATAGGGAGGAAATTAATTTAGGCTTCAAATAATAGCTCAAAGTAGGTTTTATTTATAAAACTACAAACAATATCCGTATTTTCAAACAAATCATATGAATTTCGCACTTCCGGTACCTTGTCGCGACATCTGACAAAAAAAAATTGTCTTATGGTATTGAGTTTATCCTCAAATCGATCCTATTTGCTTGTTTTTAATCGGTGAGTTCGTACATCCAATCAGCGTCACGGTGTCTTTACGTGCTACTCTAGTATAGCGCTGTCTCTCTCACTTTCGTGGATCTTCGGACCTCTCACTCCTATGGTAGATTGCTCGACTTCTCGCTAGCTGGCGCGCCTATGACGATGATCCTGGTCGATGCTTGAAGTCGTCAGTCGGGCCAAGATGGCCGTCGCCATGCGACAGGTGAAATGTCGTCGGATATTTCAGTTTTCGGTATCTCTGGTCAGAGAATACCGAATTTCTTGATGTATGACTCTTTTGTTACGTTTTAGTGTTGGTTATCTTTGTGTCCACTTAAAAATGACTTCGTTGTTTTAGTGGCTCGGGGAAAAAGAATTTAATGCCGCTCGTGTCATTCTCGATTCGTTCCTTCCGTCATATAACCAACTTCCGGCTGTCATTTGGTTAACTTCTCCTAAAATCTCTTACTGACAGATTCTCTCCACCGGTTAATTATAGATTCAGGCGTATGTTCCTGGCAGTGACCGTTTTAATGGTTTGCTATTATGTATTCCTGTGAACAGAGTAAATCAAACATCGGCATCTAGCAGTGACCGTATTAGTGGTTTGCTATTTTATAAATCCAATCCGTCCAAGATTCCGTGGCTTCCTTCCGTCTCTCTGGGCTCCTTCTGATGGTTGTTCGATGGCCTCCCAAAGTCCCTCCTTGTTGTTTCTCCAGTCCTGTGATTCTGAAAAAGAGTCACTTAGTCGGCGCGCACCCTGCTTTTATACTGGTGCCGCGCTATTGTTTTCTCTCTTGCTCTCATGGCTTCATTTCCCCCTTCGGTCCTGTAGCCCATGGGGTGGTAGCCCATTGATTTTCGTGGAATTCTCGATTCCACGAAATCCTCGATCTTTGTTTGGAATATAGCGTAGCGTTCGAAGTATACCAAGTTCATGATCTTTTGGTAATACGGGAGATGGCACCACACGTAGCACTACTTAGTCTCTACGGTTGGTGGGTTTGGACGTTACACCTGAGTTCCGGGTTTCTCCACTTTCCTTAAAAAACGGGTGATATGACCGGCGAGGCGGGGTTAAAGTTCCGAATGATAAATACACGAAGGTCTACAAGTCCGAAATTTAATGTTTCACCTACAATTTATACTACACGTTATTCTAATGATTGTCTGTACAGTCGATAAACACATACATAAAAGGATTTTATTAACGATAAAAAAACGATCCGAAATTGAATTGATATATAGCGGACTGTTTTCGAAGACACACATCACTGACGTCTCAACTCCTTGAACCACTTGGGATCCGAAAGTATAAATTTAGAATAGTTACAGCTTAATAAAAATTTATATTGGGATTTATATTTATCGAACAGTGTCTAATTCGATTGATTGAATATGTGAAATTTATAACTAGAAGATAGATCTTCTTTGCTAAGGTGTAGAACTCGGAAAATTAGAGTTTCGAAAGTTTAAAGTCCTTAAATTGGATGTTCCGAAGGTCTAAATATCCGAAAGTTGATTTCCTGAAAGGCCAAGAAGCCGAAAGATGATTATTCGATGAAACAATATTGGGATAGTTGATTCCCCGAAAAGCGTAATTATGACATTATATTATTCGATAAGGCAAAAGTTGGAGCGCTGTTTTTCCGAAAGATCATAGTTCCGAAAGGTACTATTGATCTTGGTCGCGTAGACCGATCGACCGACTTCAGATGGCAGCACAAGTAACCACGTAGAGCCAGAGCTCTCGCACCGCGAGTATTAGGTCCTTTCATTTGTAGGAGATGCCGCCTATAGATGGCGATAGCCCGGAATGAATGATAGAAGAATAAGTCTTCCATTTTCACGCCAAAATGTAATCCTGAGATGCTCGCTTAGTGCCGGGATTATATTCTTTTAACCCGAAGTTATAATACTATCAAGTACGTCGGCGCCTATTCAGTAATTAAGTAAATCAATAATTTAAGCATTATGAAATATGCATGATATACTGATTTCTATGCATGAAATATGTTGTTGTGCCCGAAATGCTCAAAGGGTGATCAGCCCTTTTCCTGACTCGGTTCAATTAATATATTGAGGGATCGGGACCGATTAAAGGATTGGAATCCACACGATTTTAAATATAAAATGTATTTATTACAATTACAACTGGCTAAAGTACTCTACTCGCGAGCCCAATCGATTGCTCTTGAAGTCGATTTAAGACTGCCGATTTCCTAGCGCTGTCGCTTCCAGTTCACCTTAGTTTCTACACGATAATGCTGAATTGCATTATTGCTTAATTGATGCAATATTCGCGATCAGCGAATATGCTGAATATGATTAGCGAAGTGCAATAAATGTTTCGCAACGTTGCTTGCCGAAATTCCGGGTCGCAACATCCCTCCCCCCCTAAAAAGAAAAATTTTGAGGTTCAAAAAAAAATTTTTCTTCTGAGCAAGTTGGTTGAACTTTCGACTATTTATGTGACATATGGATATTCTTATAAATTATGGCTTATCCGTAGCTCTGGCATGATATGAAAAACGCAATGGGTGCCTCTGAATTGTAGCAGCCCTATCTACATGTAAACTACTGATACGCGGGGGCACTGGCTCCGCACGCATCTCGACTGCGGACGGTGCTTCTTGAGGGGTCACCGCCTCCTCTGGCCTTGCCGGTGTCGCGTTGCATCTTCGCCTCAGCCGGTGTAACCGATATGCGGCATAGCAGGCCAAGGCTACAAAAACTAAGGCTACTCAAGAATACAGTGCTACATTATGGTAGCACTGCTCACTGTACTTATTGTCTTTATCTAAGTCTCTAGTTATCTCTTTCACGCGTGAACCAAGGGTCCTTAACTCCTCGGGATTCCGCAATACACTTAAGAACTGCACTTTTTTATGAACTTTTTGTAAATGTGAATGATAATTCACATCGATGTCGGATAATGTAAGATTAAAAGGAGGTAGATATTCCTCGTTCCGAGTGTCTGTGACCCTTTTAAGGGTCCGAATACTAAAATCTTGGGCGGTTACCTCGCACGAACCTATCAGAGCCAAAATACCCGAGTTTATTAACGATTCGCGGAACGCGGGTTTTTTGTTACAAGTTATTGTTACTATTTCTTCTGAAGGTGCGATGTACATCCATCTTCCGGGTTGCTCCATAGGGATGATAAGCGTGCTGGTCAGAGTTAAAACTCGCTTAGGACACCTGAGACCGCCCTCAGTGTCGATTTTTACCAAGGTTAGTATTTCGCATGGTGCATTTTTTGTGATGGGCACCGAAGGGTGCTGAGGAGAGCATATAAAATTTTTTCCGAATTTTTTGCAATTCCGCAAGTCTACTGATGACATCCGCAAAAAATTTCTGTTCGCCTGATCTACTACTACGAGGTCTTCTGTTGTATCTACGTAGTAGTAGGTGTAATTGATACCCTTCACAGGCACGGGGTATAGCCGGTGGACGGTGTAACGCTGTGAGCTTATCAGCGGGATATCCAATAGCAGTGTGGCCGCTGTTCCATCACTGTATGCCCGCGCGTCGATGAGTCGCATCAAGGAGTTTGCCTCACTCCTTACTATCGGTAAGGGGAATCCAGTGCCAGCCGGTAGGTGTGGTAGTGCATCCGTGAGGTACTCCACTAGCTTACGCGGTAGTAGTACCGCTGCGCTCACCTTTCCCGTTGATATCTCGGCCAGGAGCAATACTAACTCCCGCACGTCGGTGAGGAGTTCCTCTACCACCACACTTACGGCAGTTAGGCTCTCGTCAAGACGTACACGTCTCATGAGCTGGTCTTTGTTAGCGATTAGATCACGCCGTGCTGCATTTACAAGGCCGAGAAGGGTGTTCTCATTGGCCACTATCCTGTCCACGGTATCGTTAAATAACCGCAGAGTGGAGGAAACGACCTGCAGTTGTCCCTTGATGCCTCTTTTTAGGGTTCGTTCACCCGCCTGCAGGGCCATTATCTGGTGATTAATCCGCTCCGCATCTGCAGCATCCATATTTCCGGTGATTGATTTGATTATCGATCCCATTCCATCGATGAATCCTCTGCGTCTTCGCAACGAATTGGGTTCAATTAGGTCATGAACGGTGCTCATGCTATCTTCTACCCTTGCTGACATGTGTTCGACGGTTTCTAGAAGCGCGTGACATAGTTCGTCGGCTTGACCAATTCCATCCTCGACTTTACACGCGTCGCGCACACGTTGCAAATTTAATTTAACCATCCTTTCTCGACGGAGTATACATGTGAGATCCATGTGTATCGCAAGTCTCCATGTCGCTTTTGTTTGTGTGACGCTTCCAATTTCCTCGTAGAAGATGCCGGGATTGTCGGTGAATGGATTCAGCGCATATTCCTCGTTGGCCGTGCTGGTTTTGATAAGGTGGGCGAGGAACAGCGCAATCCTGAAACCAGAAGACAACGGTTAAAGCAGTTTTCGACCGTGGGACTGCTTACTTGGTAAATTACCCCCGTCGTTGAGCGGTGGTTGGCACTGAGTAGCTGCCACCGGCTCATTAAATCGTCAACCGCTTCAACGACCACCTCGCGAGCAGCAGCGCTGATCTGAATTCTTCAAAAAAAATTAATAATGAGTGGGGTTGTTTTAATCCGAGGCGGGAGCCTCAACCGCCGTCTACTCGAGGCGATCATAAGTACGATTTTTATTCAATTTATTTATATTGTGACATAGCATTAATAATCTCTTCTCTCTTTTTTTTTCCTTAGAACCGGGTCATCTATGTTCCGGGGACGGCGAGGCGACCCCGGAGGCCGACGTGGGCCTCCACATTCATCCGGGAGGCCCTCACCGTAAGGCGCCGCCGTCAAGCTGCGAGGAGGCACGCGGCTTATTTATGGGACGGCGGCGACGAGGTGGATGAAGAGGCGGTGGATTTCCTTGGCCTCCGCCGGCTCTTTAGCGTCGGCCCCCCGTCGTTCTGCCTCATATGCGGGGCAGAGAAAATTGATTGAAAATATTCGCTGATATTTGTATTGTATTTTCCGCTGGGGAGGGGATTATCCCCTCCCTATAATAAACTTTAAAAAACCCAAAACCAAAATTATGTGTTTTTTTTTTCTTAATTTTAAGTTTTCCCCCGCGTAATAGATCGCGGATGACCCCATCCTTCCTTTAAATAGACTCATGAGGACGCACTTTGCGTCAGTTCCATGAGTAAGGCTTTTTCTCATTTCTTCCTTCTCACGCGCGTAGATGCCCCTTGTGCATCCGTGCCTTACTTTTCTCTCTCTCTATCTTTCTCTCCTTTCCTCTTTCGAGCACGTGGTCGCCTTCTCTCTCTGGTGCATCCATGCTCACTATCCTCTTCTCCTTCTTTCTTGCGAGCACGTGGCAGCCTTCTTTTTCTGGCGCATCCGTGCTCCCTATCTTCTCTCTCACTTAGGAGCATAGGGACGGTCTAATGGCCGTTGCATGCGATAAGCTAATATATACATACACACACCCTAATACTCGACGAAATGTCGCAGACGGTTAACGTGAACCGTCGTGGTTTTACGTCCCATTTTAATTGTATAGGTGACGGGACTGTGCACCGCCGTGATAGTGTGTGGCCCCGTCCATGTGGGTGTCAGTTTTGCTGATCGTCCCCGCCGTACCGTATTATCGTGCAATAGTACGTGGTCACCTACAAGATATTCACGCTGTCTCGCTTTGACGTCGTAATCCAGCTTCGCCCTCTCTTTCGCACTGCTTAGATTATGTCTGGCCACCGTCCACGAGGCTCGTAATCTTTCTCGCAGCTCGCTGGCATAGTCTGCGTGTGTGTAAGTGGAGCGCGGCTCCTGTTTAACCGCAGTAGGCAACTCGGCCTCGCGTCCATACATTAACACATAGGGAGTCATTCCGGTAGCTGTGTGTGGAGTGGTGTTGTACGTGAACATAGCGTACGGCAGCCACTCATCCCAATCGTCTTGATCTTCATCTATAAAATTTTTTAAATATTCGGCCAAAGTTCGGTGCGACCTTTCCAATGCTCCATTACTTTCAGGATGATAAGCCGTAGTTTGGATTTTCTTAATCCGCAACAACTTGCAGACCTCTTTAAACGTAGAACTCAAAAAGTTCGTACCCCTATCCGAAAGGATTATTTCGGGGGTTCCATACCGACAAATTACCTCCGTCACTAAAGCTTTCGCGACTGTATGGGCTTCCTGATTTGGGATGGCCACAGCCGCGCACTATTTCGTCAAAGCATCCTGGAAAGTAAGTATGTTTTTATTTCCAGCACATGTCAAAGGTAGTGGTCCAACGATGTCCACAGCTACCTTTTCGAAAGCTCGTCCAGGCGTGTCTGTAATCACCATAGGTACTTTGCCCTTGCATCGGAGCTTGTTCTTCTGACATTTTTCACAAGCAGCGATATGTCTTTGTATTTCTTTTTTCATTCCTGGCCATACATATTTTGCTTGGATTCGTTTCAGAGTCCTCTTAATACCCTGGTGCCCACCCAGAGGGGCATCATGATATTCCTTTAGTATTTTCCCTCTATCCTCCAAAGAAGGACAGGTTACACCATTGCTGCAGCTACACTCTTTTTCCATCGTAGCTTCCTTGTCCCTCCTTGAGCGCAAAGGTATACTCTCGTTCTCCCCGCTCTCCGCTTCCCCCATCCTTCCAGAAGCATTGCAGTCCGCGCGGACTGCTTCACTTATTTCAGTGATTGGCTGCGGTTGCCTCATAGCATCTCTTTCGCTCTGCTGCAAGCCAGGTCGCTCGCTCGCGCTCCCACCTCTCACGGGTAGCCGCGGCGCAGCCCCCTGTTCCCTGCACTGCTCGCTATATGGTGGAGCGGTATCGTCTATAGCTCTCTCTGTCTCCTCGGCTCTCCGCTTTGTGCTGATATTCGCACCGCGGGAGCCCGACTCGCCTGCCTTGGGTGTATTGGTGCGTATAGGTGAGCCGCTGTCTGTAGAAACGGCGTGTTGCTCTGTCTCTTTCTCTCGCACGTCCTTCAGCACAGGTTCTCCTTCTCGCGCGCGTGCTCTCGTAGTAACGTATATACGACTAAGCGCGTCTGCGTTGGTATTTCTTTTGCCAGCCTTGTATTCCACGTCAAATTGGTGTTCTGCCAATTTTATTCGCCACCTCATTAGCCGTGAACCTGGATCTTTCACCCCAAATAACCATGTGAGAGGTTGATGATCGGTTATCACTTTAAACCGCGTCCCATATATATAGGGCCGAAATTGCGCTATAGCCCATACTATAGCGAGCAATTCTTTCTCCGTTGTGGTATAATTCGTTTCTGCCTTTGAGAGTGTGCGGCTTGCGTAACATATAGGCAAGTCTGCTCCGACCTTGCCTTGCGAGAGGATGGCTTCAATAGCCTTATCCGATGCATCTGTAGTTACCAAGAACTGCTGCTGAAAATCTGGGTATTGTAATACCGGTGCAGTTGTTAATGCATTCTTTAATTCTTCGAATGCAGCATCGCGCACAGCCGTCCATTCAAATTTAGTATCTTTCTTTATTAGCTCCGTTAATGGCTTGGCTATCCTCGAAAAATCTTTTATGAATTTTCGGTAATAACCAGCTAATCCCAAAAATGATTGTACTTGTTTAACATTTTTAGGTGCAGGATACTCCTTCACAGCCGCAAGTTTCTCCGGATCTGCCCGTACCCCGTCCTCGGAAATGATGTGACCTAGAAATTGCGTCTCTTTCCGCAAGAATTGGCATTTTTGTGGCTTCACAGCCAGTCTAGCTTCCCTTAATCGTCGGAAAACTTCTTCTAGTCTTTCATTGTGTTCACGCAGGTTTTGCCCGTAAACAACAATGTCATCTAGGTAAACATAGCATTTTATGCCCTGTATTCCGGCTAATACGGAGTTCATTAACCGCTGAAAAGTTGGAGGCGCATTTTTTAACCCGAATGGCATTCGATTATATTCGAAATGGCCTTGAGGTGTAGAAAATGCTGTTTTTTCCTTATCTTCCTTAGCCATCGGAATTTGATGGAATCCAGAAGCAAGTTCGAGAGTGGAAAAGTATTGGGCTTTTCCCAATTGATCCAATATCTCCGTGATATTTGGAAGTGGGTAGGAATCTCCAATGGTGGCTTCATTTATTTTTCGAAAATCCACCACTACTCGCATTTTTACTTTTCCAGAGGCATCCGGTTTTTTGGCCACCACTAACAAGGGTGCGTTCCATTGGCTCCTACTGGGTTGGATGATTCCATCCTCCAACATTTCGCAAGTTTGTCGTTCGACCTCCTTTTTGTGGGCTTCCGGTAATCGATAAGGATGCACCTTTATTGGTAAAGTGCCTTCCTTTAATGGTATTCGGTGCTTCACCATATGAGTACAAGGTAGTTTATCACCCTCTAGATGGAAGATATTTTCATATTTTCTTATGAGCTGAAGTAGGGCTTCTCTCTCTTCACCGTTGAGGTGACTCATGTTGAGCTCTCTTTCTAACCGCTGGAGTCGATATACCCCTCTTTCTTTACTCACAGCATTCATACTTAGAGCGTTGGACTCCGCGTCGAGCTCTGTTATCTCGACCGGCTCGAGTGTCACCGTCGGACGCTCTACTACTACTTCCCTCTCGTTTGTATTAACGAGGTTCACCACACAGCTACTTCCTAGTGGTGGTGTATAGCATGCCCCCATTAATATTCCTTCACCTATTTCCACTCGAGAGAGTATTCCGGGATTTTGACTCGTAGTAGATACGTACGCAATGGTTTCCGACCGAGGTGTGAGGACGATTTTTGACTTTCCATCTACCAATGGCATTTTATGTCCATATAACTCGAATGTCTCTCCCTGCAATATATTTGCCTTATGTTTCTTGATGAAATCCATTCCCAATAATCCATTTACAGTTATTGGGATTTCATCTTTCACAACGTAAAACCAATGTTTTACAGATTTCCCTGGAATTTGTAGGGTCACTTCCGCTTTACAGATAGGCCGGAATGTACTTCCTTCAGCGCCCTGTAATTCTGCATCATTATCCATTATAGGAGTCTCAGTCTTTACGCAACTATATTTCACTATGCTGCATTGAGCTCCTGTATCGGCCTTAAGGGTCAGAACCCCCCGTACCGATGTAGTGCTGGCGATATCAATGTCGCTGGCCGTTGCACTCGTCGTGGGTGCCGATACCTCTAGCACCCGTAGCAACGTCTTATCGCTTGCTTCCCCTCTCGGCCCCTCCGCGGCGCCTGGCCTCAGTGCCTTGGTGAATCGCACGCCGCTCAACGTACGCGCGTTGGTAGTAGTAGCAGACGTAGTAATACTACTCGCGGCGGCCATGCTGAATTCTTTCTGCTTATCGCTGACTCCTCTACTCGGGTCCTTCACCGGGCTTCTCGTGGTGATAGTGTTGATTTGCAAAGACCCGAGTGTGCGGATATTATTTCTAGCGGCCATACTGGATTCTTTTCGCCTATCGCTTCCGCGCTGCTTACTGCCGTTGCTGTTTCCTTCGCGACCTTGGCCTACTTCATACTTCTTCCGTAATCGCTTTCTGCATTCCAACCAGGTGTGCCCTTTATTCTTGCAGTAAGTGCAGATTATTTCAACTTGATTTATGTTCCTTGGTGCACTAGGGGCAGGGAGGCTTACCCTTCCTGATCTGCGAGTACAATCCCTCGCCAGATGTCCCGAATTTCCGCAAATATAGCAATTTCTTTCACCTGCTTTTCCCGATAGGGATTTTCGATTATTGGTATTATGAACACCTCCCGCTCCTCCTTTCGGCTGAACCATGTGGCTTATTTCTATTGCACCGGTCACTGCCTCATGAAGAAAGGAGTAATTACGTGATCTAACCAATATTTGCACCTGACCGTGTAATCCATTCTTGAAATTCATTTGTGCACATTTTCGGGTCATTGTTTCCACCGTGCGTGCATCTCTTTCTGTAGATACGGTCTCGCAGAGTTTTTCAACCACTTCTACGGTGATTTTCTCTGTCCTAGCTGCATACGCGGCTATATCTTCGCTCGGTCCTTGCCGTAACGAGTTAAATTCCATTTGTAAGGCAGACAGTGATTTCCTATGGCCGTACAATGCTTCCAACTCAGCTTTCAGTTGTTCAAGCGTATAGATGGATTTATGCTTTAGTTCTCTTGTCGCTCGTCCACCAATTTTACTGCTGAGAACCAATGCCAGTAGTAACTCGTAGTCATCTTCGCGTACCCTGGCAAATGCGGTTTCACATGACCGCAAAAATCCGTCTAGTTCAGCTGAGTCACTGCCATCAAAATGTTTTACATGTTTTACTGCCAATCCAAGGTCGAGATACCTCCGTCCTTCACTGAACCTATTCTGCACAAATCCCCCTGGCGGATCGTTTGGTGGATCTCCACCTGGTCCCCCTCCTGGAGGTTCTCCCGGTGGTCCCCAATTTCCATTTCTTCTCGGCCCTCCTGGAGGTCCTGATGGTGACCCTTCAGGTGGATCTCCTGGTGACCTTGTTGGCCGTCCTCTGGGCGTAACTACTGCTGACTCTCGTTCATTATTTACTTCTTCGCCATTTCTTCCCGTACGTGGATTTGTTTTTTCGGAAAGAGCCTTTTCGAGCCTTTCCACTTGACCTTGAAGTAGCTGTATCAGCATCATCTGATCGTCTAACTTGTTTCCTTGTCGATGCATAGACACGAGTAGGTCTTGTGTGGCGTTGTGGTCCGTTATTGCTGCCGAACGAGCAAGACTCCCTCCTCGCTCCTCTAATCTTCCTCCAGCGGAAGCATTTCTCCCTCCTCTCCGCAACGGAGGAGGTAACTCATAGTCGCTGTCCTCGATTTCCGGAGTTCCTTCCGGATATCGTGGCCGTCTATTTTTCGGGACTTCCGGAGTTTTATCCCATCGACTAGGTGGGATGATTTTCCGCAGAGCACTCCCACCACTAATGCCGGGTGCATTCGCTCGTGCTCTGGCTAGAGCCCCCTCACGCTCGCCCAATCCACTGGCCTTGAGCAGCGCATCTATTTCACCGTCCACTTCCGGTGTCGTTGGGACCTTCGCCCCCTTTTCTCTGTTGACGTCCGTCACTGGTTCCCTTTTTTCAGTTTTCCCTGTCGTTTTAGTGAACGACGTGCCTCTTTTGGTGTTGATCCCAAAATAAGAATCCAAAGTTTCCTTATTGAGTGGGTCCTTCGCTTTATCTGTTACCCCTTCGGCAGGAGATAGCTGTCTGAGGACGTCGTCTGTCCTCAGTGATATGTCTCCTATGGCTGCTTCAACTCCAGCCACAGCTCCGAGATCCTTTCCCGGTAGTGTGGTTTTTTCGGAATTGGACCTTTGTTGTTGCTGAGTCTCCTTCCCGTCTTCCATCGTTGATTCGTTAACTTTTTTATTATCGCGGAAGGGCTTGTATTAAAAATATATATATATATATATTTTTTTTTTTTTATTATTATTTTTTTTATTTTTAAATTATGATGGGCAGTGGTTGGAGATAGCCTTGTCTCCTGCCTTTCGCGATTTAATACCAAAATCCCTACAAGTTGCTACAAACTTGCACCGATTATTGGTAAGGGTCTCGATTTTTGTTAACGAAGGATATGAGCTCGCGGGCCCAGTCCTACGGATTTTTTCTTAAAAAATTTTAGTTATGATGGACAGTGGTTGGAGATAGCCTTGCCTCCTGCCTTTCGCGAATTAATACCAAAATCCCTGCAAGTTGCTACAAACTTGCACCGATTATTGGTAAGGGTCTCGATTTTTGTTAACGAAGGATATGAGCTCGCGGGCCCAGTCCTACGGAATTTTTGATTTTTTTTTTATTTTTTTTTTTTTAATATTTGGCTCTGAAAAAAGATAACCGCCACTTACAGATTTAGAATTCCTTCCATGGCGCTGTGGAACTTCAGGGTTGCCGTCCTCGTAGTCGTGCTGACCTCGACGTTATTCCCCGGTTGGCGACGTTCTGGTCACCCTTGGTCAAGTTGTACGTCCTTCCAGTCATGCTTGACCTCGTAGTTGGCTCGTCCTCGTCAGTGGTACCTTCTGACGTCTTGACGATTCAACGACTGCGTGTTGAATCGCACCAGGCTATTTACCCCAACGACTGCGTGTCGGGTTCGTTCCTGGGTTTGGTTGTAGATTGTTTAAACTTCGCTTACGGTGATCCCACTGCTGCCACCAAATTGTTGTGCCCGAAATGCTCAAAGGGTGATCAGCCCTTTTCCTGACTCGGTTCAATTAATATATTAAGGGATCGGGACCGATTAAAGGATTGGAATCCACACGAGTTTAAATATAAAATGTATTTATTACAATTACAACTGGCTAAAGTACTCTACTCGCGAGCCCAACCGATTGCTCTTGAAGTCGATTTAAGACTGCCGATGTCCTGGCGCTGTCGCTTCCAGTTCACCTTAGTTTCTACACGATAATGCTGAATTGCATTATTGCTTAATTGATGCAATATTCGCGATCAGCGAATATGCTGAATATGATTAGCGAAGTGCAATAAATGTTTCGCAACGTTGCTTGCCGAAATTCCGGGTCGCAACAATGTCATTTTTAACACTATCCAATTTTAATACGCCAAGCATTTTATAATAATCGTCGTAAAGATCGGAAATAATTTCAGAAGCGATTCCACGACCATACGATTCCCACGCCAAATCGTATGGTTTGAAAAAAAAAAAATTGTTTTTTTTTCTCATTTTTTAGTATTTTTTAGTACCTTTCAAAAGAGGCTTCCTCATAAATTGTGAGATTTTTTTGATCACTAGTTAAGAAAAAAACGAAATTACAAACAACCCGATCTTTCATTGGTTTTTTGCTCATAACTTTCTTAATAATGGTCGAAATTCAATTTTTTTTTTCAACATTTTTGTTTTTAGATGGCCTGTACAGAAAAAAATACAAAATAAAATATTCAAAGTGTTCTTAATCGAGATTTTTGAGTTCCCAAGTATTTAATCGTGTTTTCAAAACTGTGTGTATCCGTCGATTTTCTTGAAGATTTTCTATTTCAAACTTCAATCCATCCTGCAACATTCAAGCCCGGTCCGGTAGTGGGCCTTCCATAATTACTTTTGTTTTTCGATTTTCAAAAAATAAAATAATTTTTTTTCGCTATAAATTATTATCAGTACCGATTTTTTACATTGTATAATTTTTTTTCTTATTATAAATTGATTTTGATATTTTTTTTTGTTATGAGTAGGGATTCGAAAGCGGCAAATAAAAGTTAGTTCTATTTATGAGCAATTACAACAGACGTTTTTTTTTTTCGGCCAACGGCCAATTGATGACCAAATAACAACAGTACAAAAATTGTTTATGTGGGCATGGAGACCAACAAGTCTACCAAATATTGTTGTCAAATTTTCACCTGAAGTAGACTATGTAGAAGCGTAAGTAAAATGAGATTTGCGATACATTACAGTTAAAACCATTACAGAATCTTTAAAATTTCATTTAATTATTCCAAAAAGCGACGGAACTATATTAACTAAGGAGTACTCTAGTTCACATAAAAATCGTTTATATAACATTTTTAAAAGAACAGGAAAATAAATACAAACGTTTGTGAAATTGCTCATAAATAGAACTAACTTTCATTTACAGCTTCTAAATCCCTTATCAGAACAAAAAAAATCGAAATCAATTTATAATAAGAAAGAAAAATATACAGCGTCAAAAATCGGTACTGATAATAATTTATAGCGAAAAATAATTATTATAATTTTTTTTTAGATCGAGAAAAAATAGTAATTATTATTTTTTTTTAGATCGAGAAAAAATAGTAATTATAGAAGGCCCACTACCGGAACGGGCTGAAAAGTTGCGGGATGGATTAAAAATATAAAATATTCAAGGGAATCGAAGGATACACACAGTTTTAAAAACACGATTAAAAACTTGAAACTTGAAAACCTCGATCACTTTGAATATTTATTTGTTTTTTTTTTTTTTCTTTAAAGGCCACCGAAAACAAAAATTTTGGAAAAAAAAGTTAAATTACCACCATTATTAAGAAAGCTATGAGCAAAAAACCAAAGAAAGACCGGGTTTTTTAGAATTCCATATTTTTTTAACCAGTGATAAAAAAATCTCAAAATTTCTGCGGAAGCCTCTTTTGAAGGGTACTAGAAAATACCAAAAAAATTAAAAAATCATTTTTTTTTTTCAAACCATACGATTCAGCATGGAGTGCCCCATATGTAGTATAATTTTTTTTTACGAGTATTATTTGCGATATTGTGAAGAGAACGGATTTAACAATCAAGCTAATGTTTGGATTACCGGTAGAGCAGCAACGACGATTCCTATATACAAATTCACGATAAAATTAAACCATTGTTTTAGATTTTTTAAACTGAATTTTTCGAATATAAGACTATATGATCTGCTGCTGTAGCAATTTTCTAGCTAATGCGCAAAATATTTTTAAAAAAAGGATGCAAAGTATCACCTTGTACATTGCCCATCTGAAAAATTGCGAAAGCTAGAGAATATACAGGCATTTTTCGAAAAAATTCGAATTTTATTATTCGAAATCAAAATTTTCATTCATTTTCTTCGAAGATGTGTACATAGGAAGTGGCGTAGGTCCTGTACCAGTGTAGTAAATTTCAACTTAATTATTAAAGCTGTTTTCTACACAGCTACTACACAGGTACAGCTGTTTGAATTTTGCAAGCCTGGTGCACACACACACACACACACACACACACACACACACACACACACACACACACACACACACACACACACACACACACACACACACACACACACACACACACACACACACACACACACACAAATTTAATTTTCGACAACTTAATGTTTTCGTTCTACTTCAAGTCAATTTCGTTAGTTAGTTAGTTCGTATGTGAACCACATTAGAACCCGGTGTCTCGTAATATGCGCAGGAATGCGCGCGATCAAGACAATGTTCATTTGTCGACAATTCAACGTCCTATGAAATCCAAACCCCTTTACCGATCATTACCAAATTATCTACTGCATATGTATATTAATTCCAACTTGTAGAAGATTTGAGCACAATTGTCCGTCGTTGAATTAGAACGAGAATATAAATTTTCAAAAAATCAAAAATTCTTTAAAATCTGAACCGCATATTATGTTTAGATCAAATTCAATACCGACCGTCCTTTTTTTATGTGTTCAGAACTATTTAGCCCATTAGTTTAAACATGCAGCAGCTAAAGAACATACAGAATTTTTTCGAAAAATTCCGTCTTTTTTAATCTAAAAGATTTTTCAATTTTGTCGTAAGTTTATACATAGGAAGGGGCGATGCTACTCTACCGGTATATCAAATATCAGTTTAATTGTTAATGCTGTTCTTGTAATACAGACCTTCCCTAAATAGTAATCAAGTTCATGAATAATGCAATGTGATTGGTTCCCAGGAAAGAACCGTGGTAAAAAAGTTCAGTTTAGTATCAAATTTTACATAACCGAACGGGCGTTTCAGCGCCCATAACCTGTCATGAGCGCCTTCATAACCTTCATAAGACCGGAGCAGCGCAACAATTGTTCAGGTACGCGCGCCAGAACGTGTGTTTAGCTTAGTGGTTTGAATTCACTCAATTTAGGATCATGTACTGAAGTTATATAGGTTGGCATAGCGAAAGAAAACAGACCTTTTTATAGACATACTTTTGTTAGATACATACTACCGGACATATTTTATAAATGTGATTTGCGGGTGGTTTTGTAACAAGGTACCCACGCACTCCGGGTCCACAACCACGTCTGAGCTCAGTGTACTCCTGGCGTAACCCTGGCGTCGAAGCGTACCGCTGAGCTCAGACGTGGTGGGGGACCCGGAGTGTCAGTACTCTGGTTTTGGACATTTTTGATTGATTCGCATTGGATACTCAAACAAAGAAAAAATAACCATGGCAAAAGATGTCTCTATGAAGAAAAAAGAAGGTTTTAAATCAAATTTCTTTCAATGCGTTTTTAATACATTAATTGATGCGGCGGCAGAAATTGGCAACAATAGATTATCACGACGATTACCGATTACAGGCCGAAGTCCAAAGTATAAGTATACTTTAATATTTTTCATTTCATGCAAAATTATAGCGTTAGACTCTTCAGGTGAGGTAAATGAGAGTCACGTACATTTGACACAAACAATCCCGATTTGATTAAACACGATAACCAAGGGAAAAGTCAACCCGTTTCATCTTTTCTGTGTGAAGGTGTGCAAAATAATTGTTAATTCATCATAAGCTGTGAAAGATAAGTTTAACTTGAAATTGCTTAAATTGTATTTGGAGCTACGTCTATAATACTTGCCTCGAGACGCTGCCGCGTCTCTTGATAAAGTGAGCGCGACTCATTGTTAATATTAATTTAAGTCTACGATTATTTTGCTATTACCGCGATGAGTCTTGAAAAAAAGATTGTGTTATATTAAACATTTCCAACATATTCGACGAAAGGTAGGTGAACGTATTATATTGCCAAACGTACTTCAAATGTTTGAAAAACGAGACAATTTACATACCTGTACGCTAACATTTTTGGGATGTGTTTTTATAGAAACGTTTTGCTACTAGCTTATTTGCGTTGTTTTTTATCATGAAAAGAATTGATATCTTGACAATTTACGAGATACCATTGTAAGTTTCCTGTTGCTACTAGGACGTCAAAACCGTCAAGATAGAGTTTTTAGACGCATACATGCGTAGATTCGAATTCTTGTCGGCTTACGTGAAGGAATGATAAATTTGGTGAATTGGATGATTATCTACCTATAGCCACCACGCCTTATGTTTATTTCAAAAAGCAAAAAATGCCCTTATTCCACTTTGGATCCCGATTTCTATACGAGTCTGAAAATGAGCTCTATATTTTTCTCTCGTTGTGTATCCCAAGCGTTTGAGCTATCGATGAGCTCGAAAGGCGGCTTCACTTCGACCTTTGAAGCGAAAACAAACGATTAGCGAAGGCGGAAAACTGATCAACGTTATAGTTGATCTCCTATTCTTTTCAATCTGCAGAAAGATTTAGCACCCTTTCCGTAGTTGAGCTGATGCGCCGATATAGGTTTACTTCGATTTCTAATGGACTGCGGATCTGCAATATTATGTATCGCAACTTTATTAATTTTATTCAATGACGGATCAACTTTTTTATTCACCATTCACTTTGTATCACTAAAACCCTTATTTCTCATTTTTCCCAACCACTCCGCAATCTTAATTTTTAAACCTTTCGAGTACGGGGCCTTCGTATCACGAGCGGGCCCAACGGCTGGGGCACGCGCGCCCTACAAACTTCGAATTTAAACAACAGTAGTTATTAAACCCGACATAGGAAAAATACGAGACGAGGCTTGAATGCAGTATGTGTACATCACTGAAAGCGTGATTTACAGTCTTTTTTTTTAACTCGCTATAAATTTTATATTCCGCTACAGAAGAATCTGACATAATTTGCGTCGTGACTTTCATTCGTACTGCAAACAATGAGACTAGTCGGAATTCGATAACTATCATGGTTTTTTTTTACAAAATTGTTTGAAATAATGCTTGTTATCTCGGAAACAGTGAGACGTATAAGAATGAAACAAAAACTACAAATCTTTAAAAAATAGATTTATCTAGTATGTAAAAGATTCGAATTTTCCATGGACAGCACTGAATTTGTGATTTTTCATTTTGCGTAGCTTTGTGTAGCGTTCTGACATCGTGCACATACAAAGGCATACACGCACGGGCCGCTCTCCCTCCACGCGCAAGAGGCGAGTTAAAATCAGGTTTTATACATATCGTAATTAATTGTTATTAAGAACCATTTTTTGAATGAGTTTTATGGTTTTTTTTACATTTTTTATCATATATTGACAGCGAAGATCGGGAAGTTGTATATTTTGTTAATAATAAAATTGAAAATACGATAATACAAAATTTCCTATACACCATTTCATAGATGAGATCCGAAAGTACTTCTAGGAATTTTTGCAGCTTACTTGCAAAATTTTCGTTCGTTGAACGAGCATCTACGCGTCACTCGGCCGGATGGTCGGGAATCGTATTGCCAATCTACTCCCCCCCCCCCCCCCCCCCCCGCTGCTCCTTTGGCCTCTTGTATCGAAATATACTATTTCATAATAGGTGGTAATATATTTTGATACCAGAGACCAAACGAGCATTTTGTGCACTGCGCTATGAATCTGAAGGTAGCACGAAGCCAAGACGAAGTGCTGTCTTTACACAAGCAGTGCAAACGGTGCGCAAGAAGCGAAGCGAACACCTCCAGTCACTCCTAACGCGCCACTTGAGTGCACTTCTCATACGCAATTGTTACAAAAAATAGTATGTGATACGCAAGCCTGAGAGCGACCATCGTACGACGGCTGTGGAGTCAATCGTACTCGCGCGGCTCGCGTTATTTAATTTACCATCCTGTGTCTAATGGCCGCACTCTTGCACTTGTATCCCAAAATACTATTATATTACATTTAAGGAGTGTTGGGAAGGTCTGTAATACGATGCTACATTTTTCATTCTTAACCCATTAGCAGTATTAGTATATACTATTCATTAATTAGTACTATATAGATTCTTTTTAAAGTCAGTCCGCTGTCATATGCCGGTAAAAGGTGACATGTGTATATTGTGCGGGCGATGTAATGGGTTTCACTGATGCTACTTGCATAGGTTTACAGATTCTTGGGCCAAAAGTTAATGATATTCGAACGCTGAAAAAATATACGGAGGACCTTGTTCTCATCAGAAAATATCTATAACAATAGTGTTTGTGATTGCATATAAAATATTCAGTTAAAACAAAGTTGCTTCTATATTTGGTACGCTATGTAAAAAACCTTTTCTTAACTTCATGTAACGATTAAAGTCTGTAGGAGAGTCTGTATTACTAGGCTGTCCTCCCTATGTGTTATGTTTCAATATCCTTCTTTTTTTTAAAGATATCAAAAGAGCTTTTCTGAACTTCCCCGCTGTCCTCTTCTGTGACCCTTTCGCAGGTCAATATCCTTGCATATCCCAACTATTTCATTTTGGTATTATTTGACTCCCCGCTATCTTTATTTCTGACTGTTTCAAATCACACTGCTACATAAATTTCTAAATTAATTGTTCTTCTACACTCTTGTGATTTATTAATCTTCTAAGATTTTCTACTTTCATTCATTCTCAACCTCTGCGCTCTAAGTTATTTTGATGTTTTTGCAATTTTCAACTTCTTGAAATGTACTGGCTGTTTCTTTCTGACTTCAGATACTTACGATTCGTAAGGATACTTTGCTACTATGCTGCTCTACCTAAATTTTCTGTACCATTTTTCAATGGTTTTTCCCCTTGTTCTGAGCTATTATGCTTCTCAGCGTCTTTTGTTTTCATTTTCATTTTCACTCACTTCTGAGTTCCTTCGCTGTTTATACTTTTAATCATTTTTGCTAGTCAATCTCTTTGCTAATTCCTGCTCAACATATCTGTTGATTTTAGTTTAGTATTTTGTGACTCTTCGCTATCTTAATTTTTGACTCTTTCAAATCATGACGCTACACTAATTTGTGAATCATTTGATATCCTACGCTGCTGTGATTTATCAATTTTAGAGAAGTTTGTTCCTTCAGCTACTGTTAGTTTCTGCGCTCTATACTGTTTTCAGATTTTTGCAACTTTAGACTTTTCTGAAATCCTCCGCTGTCCATTCTTCAAACCCTTTGAGCTAGTCAGTATTTTTGCATATTTAATATAGACTGTTCTGACTTTTCAATCTTTTACGATACACTGCCAGTATATTTCTCTTAGTCTCAACACTATTATAAATTCTCACTTTTTTTCGTTGAATACCTTTGATCCAAAACTATTTATTTTGGTTTTAGCCTTTATTCCATAATCTCAAAGGTTTTAATTGCAATGATTATTCTGTGATTTTTGTATATAGTATGATTAATCCACAATACAAAAAAAAACATTTTTTTTGTTACTATGTGTGACTACATTTAATTTATCGTCGGTCTGTTTAATGTAGCTTACTATAACAAAGTGATCACCTAGATTGTTTTAAATAACGAAAAATAGGTTGAATTTTCGAGCAGAAATAGAAATAAAAAAATTAGTTCTATACTTTGAATCACAGTATAAGTTGCCCATCATTTTTCAAACAAATTTTCACACATTCAATTGCGTAACTATTTAACTTATAATTTTATAAAATTATTTACAGTCTAACAAATGAAAACATTTTGGAAATTGAGTAGTCGCTCAATGTTAACGTCCGAATAATAAACTAACCGTTCTCTCCGATTTTACGCTGTTGTTTGATATAAGACGCATTCTCAGACGATTTAGTTACTTTTTTCGCCCCTCTGTGATTCGCCCCGTGATATATTGGTTATATTTTTAAATACCAGTAAAAATATAAAAGACACTTTATCTGAATTATGGTATCAAATATGGTATAAAAGTACCAGTAAAAGACACTCTATCGGAATTTTGTCAGATTTGAAAAATAATATTTCATTAAATTGTATTTTTTATTCAACTGCAAATAACTCAGAATTTTCAAGTTACTGAAGAAAATGTCTTCACATAAAAGTTGTTGTTTATTGATAGCTTTCGAGCGGAATATTTCAAATAATTATCACGTTCCTGTGAGTATGATTTTTTTCCGAAAAATGGACGAATTATTTTTTTGACTGAAAAAATTATAGACTATTCCTACATGACTGTTGATATCACAAAAAAAAACGCCCGAGTGGCAACGATCGATGTTTTGGAATTTTAAAATGCAGTTGTGTGAAAGTTCCGAAAAACGGGGGAAGTATTTTTTTTAACTATCGGTAGTATATAAAGTGACCTGATTTTTAATTAAAAAATAATAATTCCTCAGTTTTTCGGACCTTTCAAATAAATGCATTTATTTATGCAAGGACATTGATTGGTGCCACGTTGGCAAATTGTTTATGATTGCAACAGTCAAATAGGAATACACTGTAATACTTTCAGTCCAAAAAAAAATATCCTTTTCTTGAATAATTCCTCTATTTTTCGGAAAAAAAAAATTATACTAACGGGAACATGACAATTGTTTGAAATATTCCGCTCGAATGCTGACAATTAACGACAATTTTCATGTGCAGAGATTTTTGTATATAAATTCGGCGAAAATGTGATTGAAAATATTTCAACATGCATGTACCCTGACCAAGCTAATGATGAGCGTCGAAAACAGGAAGTTCTTCTCCTTCTTTCCTTTATTTTGCTATCGACCTCCGATGAGCGCGTGTGCCACGAAGCTGGTGTATCTTTGACCGTCAAAACAAAAACAGAGGATTAACAGAAACCGGCAAGAGCTTGTTGGGCCTTCGGCGAATGAACGCCGAGAACTTTTCCCCACCACCTTGCGGAAAGATTTAGCGCGGTTTCCATAGTTCGATAACGTCATAGCAAGATGCACGTCAGTACAGATGTAAACGTAGCCATGATTTGAATTTTAGCAAAAATACGAAAAGTTTCTTCGACATTTTTTCCAATTTCTTATTGTGCATAGTAAAATCTATTAATGTGATGTGATAGTAGTGTTTCACAATGCCTCCTCAGAATCAAAGGCAGTATCTTCCGTTAAATGAAAGAATAAAAGACGGAAGAATTCTTGCAGTCAACAAGAGGACGCAAAATGGTCTCATGTAAGAAAAGTTATATTTTTGGTCTCATATCGAGATATGATTCCTTGTTAAAAAAATACGCACATGAGAAATGACATGAATCGTAACAAAAATGCGGATGATATAATGGTGGTATTTTCTAAATTCTTTTAAAATATTTTTCACCATCGTAAATTCTACTTTATAGGACATTTTTTATTCTTAAGTCATTAACAATATTAGTATATACTGTTCATTAATTGGTCCTATATAGATTTTTTTTATCGTCAGTGCGCTGTCATATGCCGGTAAAAGATGACATGTGCCTATTGCGCGAGCGATGTAATGGGTTTCACTGATGCTACTTGCATAGGCTTACAGATTCCAGGGCCAAAAGTTAATGATATTTTTAACGCTGAAAAAATAAACGAAGTACCTTGGTCTCATATGAAAATATCTATAACAATAGTGTTTGTGGTTGCATATAAAATATTCAGTTAAAACTAATTTGCGTCTATCTTTGTTTCGCTATGTAAAAAACCTCTTCTAAACTTTATGTAACATTTAAAGTCTGTGGGAGAGTCTGCATTACTAGGCTGTCCTTCCTATGTGTTATGTTTCAATATCCTTGTTTTTCAAAGATATCAAAAGAGCTGTTCTGAACTTCTCCGCTGTCCTCTTGTTTGACTCTTTCGTGGGTCAATATCCTTGCATATCCTTACTATTTCATTTTGGTATTATTTAACTCCCTGCTATCTTTATTTCTGACTGTTTCAAATCACACCGCTACATGAATTTCTAAATTAATTGTTCTTCTTCGCTCTTGTGATTTATTAATCTTCTGAGATTTTCTGCTTTCATTCATTCTCAGCCTCTGCGCTCTAAATTATTTTGATGTTTTTGCAATTTTGAACTTTTTCAAATGTACTCGCTGTTCCTTTCCCACTTTAGATATTTATGATTCGTGAGGATACTTTGCTACTATGCTGCTCTACCTAAATTTTTTGTACCGTTTTTCAATAGTTCTTCTCCTTGTTCTGAGCTATTATGCTTCTCAGCGTCTTTTGTTTTCACTCACTTCTCAGGTCCTTTGCTCTTTATACTTTTAATCATTTTTGCTAGTCAATCTCTTTGCATATTCCTGTTTAACATATCTGTTGATTTAATTGTAGTATTTTGTGACTCTCCGCTATCTTAATTTTTGACTCTTTCAAATCATGCCGCTACACTAATTTGTGAATCATTTGATATCCTACGCTGCTGTGATTCATTAATTCAAGAGGAGTTTGTTCCTTCAGCCACTGTTAGCTTCTGCGCTTTATACTTTTTGCAGGTTTTTGCAACTTTAGACTTTTCTGAAATCCTCCGCTGTCCATTCTTCTAACCCTTTGAGCTAGTCAGTATTATTGCATATTTTTTTACATCATTTCTGGTTCCCTCAATTTTGTATTCTGTGGCTCTGATATTCGGATTTCTGAATCTTTCAAATCATTTTGTCACTATAATTTTTAAGTCCTTTAAAATACAGAGTGTTCTGACTCTTCAACCTTTTATGATACACTGCCAGTATATTTTTCTTAGCCTCGCCACTACTATAAATTCTCACTGTTTTTCGTTCATTTAGTATCATCTACTATTCGACTACCTTTGATTCAAAACTATTTACTTTAATTTTAACTTTTATTTCATAATCTCAAAGGTTTTTTTAAATTCTTGCGATAAGTATTTCCGTAATTAATTATTGCAAAGATTATTCTGTAATTTTTGTGTATAGTATGATTAATCCACAACACAAAAAAAAACATTTTTTTTTTGTTTTTATGTAACTTTATTTAATTTATCGTCGGTTTTTTAAATTCAACTTATTATTACAAAGCGATCACCTAGATTATTCTGAATAACGAACAGCCGGATGACTTTTCGTGCAGAAATGGTAAAAAAAAATCGGTTCTATACTTTGAATCGCGGTATAAGTTTCCAATCATTTTCCAAACAAATATTCGCTCATTCAATTGCGTAATCATTAAACTAACAATTTTATAAAATCAATTACAGTCTAACAAATAAAAATGTTCTGTGAATTGATTAGTTGCTCAATTTTATCGTCCGAATAATAAACTTACCGTTCTTTCCAATATCACGCTGTTGTTTTATATAAGAAGCATTCTCGGTCGATTTAGCCACTTTTTTTCGACCTTCTCTGATTTGCGCCATTATATATTGGTTATATAAAAGTACCAATAAAAGACACTATCAGAATTCATTTAGATTTTTAAAAATAATATTTTAGAAAATTGTTTTTTTCATTCAATTGCAAATATCTCAGAATTTTCAAGTTACTGAAAAAAAAAATGTTTTCACATAAAAGTTGTCGTTCATTGATAGCTTTCGAACGGAATATTTCAAATTATCGTTATGTTCCTTTGAGTATGATTTTTTTCCGAAAAATGGAGAAACTATTTTTTCATAAAAAAAAGGATATTTTTTTTTACTGAAAAAATTATAGACTATTCCTACATGACTGTTGATATCACAAAAAATCGTCAGCGTGTCACCGATCGATGTTTTGGTATTAAAAAATGCATTTGTGTGAAAGTTCCGAAAAACGGGGGAATAATTTTTTTTTAATATCGGTAGCTCGATCCGTATCACTGATGATTTTTTTACGATATCGACAGTCATGCAAGAATACTCTGTAATTTTAATAACCAAAAAAGTCAGCTGATATTTATTAAAAAAATAATAATTCCTTATTTTTTCGGAATTTTTAAATAAATGCATTTTTTAATGCAGGACATCGATTGTTGTCACTTTGGCAATTTGTTTGTGATTTCAATAGTCAAGTAGGAATACGCTGTAATATTTCAGTCGAAAAAAATATGAAACCATTCAATCGAGGAATATAAGCGAATGAAATTCTAAGAAATCGAGAAAACTATTAAATTTCTGTTATACGATGAGTATTTTAAAAACCTTTAAATATATAGTAATAGAAGGCAGCTTTGAACGAAAAACGGGTTTATTTAACGAAATTCAATATAAATTCGTCGAAAATGCGAAACAAACGATTTTCATACGGGTGTAGCCTGACCGAGCTAATGATGAGCGTTGAAAACAGGGAATTGTTCTCTTTTTTGCCTTTATTTCGCTATCGCCCTCGAAGGAGAGCGTGTGCCACGAAGCCGGTGTATCTTTGACCGTCAAAAAGAAAACAGAGGATTAACAGAAACCGGCAAGAGCTTGTTCGGCCCTCGGTGACGAACGCCGACAACGTTTCCCCACAACTTTGCGGAACGATTTAGCGCGGTTTCCATAGTTAGCTTATCATCATTGCGATATTAAAGTTAGTGGAGGTTTTTATTTCGGCGCAGTCTGAAATTTTTGTTATACCACGTATCGTTCATATTGTAGTTTGTCTTTCCGGTAAATCTTTGTATCAGTAATCAATAATTATGAGAAATATCCTGGTTCCATAATCTCTTTCTGTTTTAACCGGATACAGTATCTTCTGTTAACTTTACAAACTATGGGTTGAAGCATTGTTAGAGTTTTTTTATTAAATTATGTTCCTAAACCGACCTTTCTTCAATCGAAGAGGACAACATTAATTATATGAATCATAAAAATCGATGATGTTTGTCATTTTTTCGTGCTTCTCAATAGCTTTGCATCTCCGTGAATTGTACTCTATGGCCCTCTTGTTCTTTTATTTTCTGCCTTACGAATCAGACTTAAATTATAAGTATTTATAATGATCTTCTACATTTAGTGGCAAAATGTTTTTAATTATTGTGGTTTATTGTGCACTCACCAACAAGAGAACAATCGTTTCTGTCAACCGACTTACAAATTCAATGTATTAATTATAAGATGAGCTATATAGAACCACAAATATTTAATAAATGTTGCGCATGGCCGGCTTTTTAAACATGATTTTGGAATTACTTTTTTCGATTATTTTTGCATCGTTTTGAATAGTGAGCAACATTTGATAGTCATATATTTTATTAACATTTTTCTATAACAATTATTTTAGTTCATTATGACTGCAGAGCAGTCAATCAAAATGGATTATCTCCGAAACAGCAATACCCAATGTTACACGCCTAAGCTTACAGTACGGATTTCCACAGAAATATGTATAGAAATATTGCTGAATTGCAGTGGTCTAATCAGTCTAGGTCAATAATTGTGTGCCTTTGTCATTTAAAAAAACAAAACACCGTATCACGTCCGTCTTAAATATACACGAGTTGATATTCTTAAATCCACAATTCGTTATTCAAAATTCAGCATTTGTTTACGTACAAACGAAATACGTTCAGACTCATAAAGAGCCGGAATTTTCGTTGTTTATAAACGAATGTCGGCCTCCGAACTTCAAATAATACAATAACTGCACGGTATAGTGTTGAGATTCTTTGTCTGTTAGCATGCATGAGCAAAATAGTTTAGCCCTCTTCAGACGGGGTTATGCAATCGCGGTCCGTTTAAATATAGGTCCTGATAGGCATATGTTCGATTCTTACATGATGCAAGTGATTTTGACAAGGAATGTAAATGAAGCTTCCACCTTAAATTTTTCTTCCCGACTTGACATACTAACTGTCTACGACTACATGGAATTTCAATACATGTTATTACAGTTACCTTCGATGTTCAACAAAACACTGCCGTGGAACCGCCAAAAAGTTGGCTAATGGGGATATCATAGTATCGCGCGCCCATTCTTCCATCTGCTTCGAGAATTCGAAGTGCCAGTTGAAAGCCGATTTTTTGTGCGCATTGAAAACCGCGCTAAAGAGAAATTTTTAGAAGCTTAAAGTGCTCTATGAAACGGTGGCGGCAATGTAAGGAGCGTTTTTTTACGCTTGAGCAGTATAATTTGTTTCACTGATTTTTCAAGAGCGCCAAATCGAATAATAATTACTGTTATTGGTATAATAGGTACCCGCCGGGCATAAAGGTACTTCTGCCATTTAATTGCATTAAAAGCTCCCTCAAAAACTGGAGAAAATGCATGTTTCCTCCAAATCCGACGGGCTTGGATGAAATGGCAAGGCAGCTGACTCAGCCGGAGTGCACTCGGTTGCTCGAGTACGACGTTGGCAGACTTGTCTGTCAACGTATCACTGATGCACTCGGAAGAATTCATCTGTTACTGTACGATCCCGAATTCGTCAGGGATGAATTTAGGAATGTGCTTCGTCTTTTAATCGACGCCACATTCCAAACTACGCCACGATTGACCGACGTTCATCAAATGCTCACGGTTTTAGACATTATTTATGATCACGTAAGTTGATTAAAAAGTTATCCTATTGAAATGCGTTAGAGTGCGGTCGTAAGATTTCTTCGTCGATTCTTCAAGTATATAAGAATATTCATATATAAGAAAGAATTTAATATTGCTTAACATATCAAAATTGATTTTTTCAAAGGATCCTTACTTTTCATTTTGTATTTGGTAGAACTTGGGTGTATCTTCTACATTGAATTGAATCGTGTTTTCATGTTTTCTATTATTTTCATTTTTTTATGTTTTATGTCCCTGATTATAATCAGGGACATAAAGAAAGCTGAGATATGTTGTTATTTAACGCAATTTTTTTCTAGGCCTTACCATTTGTTCATGTTCTCATGGCCAGCAAAACGGAAGCAGCATACACCGCGGTATAAAACGCTGTATGCAATTTGATAAACAGTGCGGGTGTGACGATTATTATGACCGACTTTGAACAGGCCCTAAGGAACGCGAGCAAAGCCGCATTTCCAAATGCGCACATTACAGGCTGCAACGTCCATTATGACCGGGTAGGATTTTCTTTATCTGTGACTTAGCAGGCATGAAACGAAACCTATGGCGCAACTAAATTTAAAAACTTGCATTTCCTATATTTATGTACAAAAAACGTCTAGTCTGATTTATTCGATATATTTCAAAATAACAGATAGTTTTGATTACAAATGATCAATGAAACCATAATGAATTTAAGTAGATAAAAAAAATGTCGATGACCTATTGAAAAAACCAATGCAATTCGATTTCACAATTCGAAAAACAATGTCATTGTTGACTCCAATTCAAGTTATGAGCGCCGAAGTATTCAACAAAATGTAGCTGTATAAGCTTCCATCACGCAATTCCTAAGATGTAATGATGGAGTAGTGGAAGAAAATTTGTTTCACGGTTTTAGTGGAAGGTTATTTCCTCTGCACCTTTGAGTAAAACTAAATTTGCATCTGTTATCTTCTCCGTACATCTCGGTAAAGATCTGATCACAACTGTCTAAATACCCAGCTGTCTACCAGTGCAACTCTTACACTATCTGAAGAACATCATCGTGTGTAGTGTACCGTGACACTTCCACAATGTTTGATCACACTACAAATCACCATTTCATTCTTCCTTGCATTTCCATCTATTATCAATGATTTAAACATTTCATTCTGTAATTTCCCTAGTTCGCCTTCAGGTTAAATTTGATCACAACATCGCAGTTCTATGATGTTATTCACTGTTTTTTTAATTTACAATTCACCATTTCTTTTAAAGGCTTTGTTAAAGAAAATTAATAAACTCCGCCTGTCGGTGCATTTAAGGGAAGACGAAGCTGCCAAAATGTTCGTGAAGAAAGTAATGGCCTTGGCGTTCCTGCCCGACCATTCTATAGAGATAGAGTACAATGCTTTGAAGAACGCCTTACCACTGCCATTAAAGGCACTGTTTCAAGCTTTTTGCATGTATTACGAGCGTCAGTGGCTGAGAATAGTGAAGCCCGCTGGTTTCAGCGTATTCGGTTTATCTCGACGCACAAATAACGTCACTGAATCGTACAACAGTGTACTTGCAGATGAGCTTGGTCTACACCCGAGTGCTTGGACGTTTTTAGGTAAGTAAGTCTTTCACATTAAGTAGAGTACGGTTTGATCTCAACTACACCGAAAAAAAAGTCATTGATTGGAAAACATATTCGCTTGCAGGCTGCCATCAGCAATTGTTATCAAATCAACTGTTCTTTTCATTCTCACAATCTCATATAACATTGCGACAGTAAGATATTGTTTTTCCTATTTTAGAGTTGTTGTTTTAATCTCACATGGAATTGTAGGAATTAGAAATAAAATCGAGTTGATAACAATTGCTGATGGCAGCCCGCAAGCGAATTTTTTTTCCGTAGCACGCTAAGTGATAGTGTTTGCGCGTTTACAAAAATTCTCTTTGCTGTTAATTTAGTTAACTTCTTAATACTGGCTAAGTATATTTTAGAAGGCCTATACTTGAATGTGGATTCTGAACTACAAAACTCGCGAAAAAAAATACAAAGAATTGAATCCAGGGCGCTTGCTTTAGCGTTTAGTCCTCTTCGTGCCACGGCTTGCTATTTGTAATTTACTTATCACTTGGTGATATTTATCTTCCAACTCCACTATTACTTCTAATATGTATGGGTATAATTTTTTTTCTTTCTATTAGTCAAACTGCTCAAGCTCACCTCGCAAGCGAAAAACGATGCGTGGAGCCTTAGACTGAGCAAGCTGATCCGGAGGTACCCACGCTATTCGACAATATACAAGAGAAAAGAGTTAGTGAAAGGTTTGTTCTAACGATGGAGTACCTATGTAACTATTTTATAAAGTATATCCTAAACAGAAAGAAATATTAATAACCCAATAAATACATTTATATCACAGTGTGCGTGAAGTGCCTGCTTCAATCACACTTCACTTGCAATGTTATTTTCATAACAATTATTTGTGCTAATACTTCTTATTTATTTTATCAGCATGAAAACTGCTGTATTCGGACGACATTACTGCCGCAGAATTCCTCAACATAGCAGCAAATCTTAAGGGACATATCAGGCAACGTCTTGCAATTATCGCCAGCAATCCCGAAGAGGAAGATCTGGAGATGGAGGAAATTGTAGCCAACGTGCCCGCCGGTAATTTCTATTGTTTAGGGGGCATTTTAACTGGTTCTGACGTTGACCCTCACCCTTGACCTTTGCAATTGGGGCCGTGATTTTTTATGTGTTTAAAAAGCACTGTTTTTTTTTACATTATGAATAGTCTACGATTTGCTCGAACAAATTATCAAAACACAGATTTGCAAAATATGGAAAGAGTCTGAAACCTTTTTTTAGAAAATAAAACTTTTTGATTACCAAGCCGAAATGGGTCGACAATTCCATGTATTTCGTTCGATCTCTTTTCGAAAAAGAAAAAAATGGAAATACCAGACACTTCACGATGGGAAGCAGATCGACAATTTTTGTATGCAACACACGATTTTTAGATTTTTATCATGTTTTTGCCAATTAATACATATTTACTAGACCTGTTACAAAAAGGCTAATATTTTTTCTATTCCGTCACTCATCAAGATTCTTGATGCTCAATGCAAAAAGTGACGTCTGTAATAAAATATTTAGAACTATTGCAAATATCGTATACACAGCATATAAAAAGTAGTAGTCCATCACTATATTTTTCAAATTTTACCATTTTACATACAGTCCGAAAAAACAGCCCACTTCGGCTTATTAATAAAAATATTTGGTTTCGAACAAATGTTTTAGATTTTTTTAAGTTTTGTATAATGTGTTATTTAATAATTTGTTAAAATAAATCATATCTAATTCAAAATGGAGTAAAAACAAATGAAAGTAGGTCTTTTTAGAGTCATGTCAATCATATAAGAAATTGCGAACCCAATCGGAAGTGTTAAGGTTCAGACCCAGATCGAGACCGGGTGGAATTTCTCTCATACTTTCCTAATTCTACAATCTAAGCAATAGAGATCTCATATCATCATAAAGTTCAACCTAACCATGAAATTTCTTTTAAATTTCACATCCGTAACTGTCATTTAAGATGATGACCCAGACTACGAAGCCGACATTTTCGACGGACTGCGATTCGACGAAAACGAAGGGCAAGAGATTGACGAACGTCCCGAATCCAATGATGATGGTAAGCCATGGAAGAAATTCTTTAAGTATAAGAAGGCAAATTTGATATGAATTATCGGGCACATAAATAACTCGTTATTTTTTTTCAAACAGAGCTGGATCAATCTGATCATTCTTTTCATGGCTCAGATCATGAAGACGGTAATACAAATTTCTTTACACTATAATAAATTCCAATAAATTAAGAACTAAGCTGAAAAATTAAAGGATTAAAATAACTGTTCCGAATTACCATTCATTTAATTTTATCTTGTTATGTAGATAACGGCTTAGACGACGTTGTATTTCGGGCATTCCGTGATGAGGCGCGGGAAGCGGCCGAAGCGCGTGAAGGCCGTGAGGGATACGAAGAGCTTGAAGTGCGGGAAGGGCCTATGACGCGCGCAGCACGGAGAGCACGCGACTTACGTGCAGCGCGGGAACCGCTCCTGGTGCAGGTGGCATCCCAAGGGACTGCGGCTCGCGAGGTAGGAGAGGCCCGAGCAGAAAATAGTTTACAAGAAGAGCTCGCACGGGAGGCACCAATAGGTGCAATAGAAGAAGATCTTGCACCGCGTGAGGCTCGAACACAAAATGTTTTACAAGAAGTGCTTGCACGTCAGGCACGAAGACGTGTGGTCGAAGAAGAGCTCGCGGCGCGTGAGGCCCGGGCGGAAGCTATTATTCGAGATGAGCTCGCACGTGAGGCGCAGGAACAGCGTGCTGCGCGAAGGGCGCTAGATGATCTTGAGGCACGGAGGGCCCAAGATGATCTCGAGGCACGGAGGGCGCAAGATAATCTTGAGGCGCGGAGGGCGCAAGAGGATCTTGAGGCGCGAAGGGCGCAAGAGGTGGTGATACATATCGAAGACGAAAACATTATGGTCGTCGATATTACCGGAGACACTGACAGTGGTAAGAAATCTATCCATTTATTCTAAACTTCTTCGATTCAATTTCTTACAAGAGAGTATCATTTTTTTTATTTTCCGTATGTACCCGAATAACAAAAATTTTTAAATTATAACATTTAACCTGATAAAAATTTCATCCCCAAGTGTTTGAATATTATCCCTACAGTCGAATGAAATAACTATTGAAAAGAATAATAAAAACTTATCAAAATAAAAAATATTATATTAATATATTGTTGAAAAAAAGCAAAGCATTTATTAAGAAAACATCTTGGTTTTAGATCATGAAAAAATTGCTAATCCATATTAGGTATATGAGGCATTCCACATGACTTCGGCCACAAAAAAAAAAAAAAAAATAGATCAGAAATTGTCTAAAAATCAGGTTCAGTGATTATAATGGATACACCAATTTTTAATTTTTAAAATTTTTTTTCTGGTCAAATATACCACGTTTTTAATTTTTTATTTAACTTGTAATATCTCGGTAACGATTAATCGTATCAACATCTCTAAAAACGAAATTGTGCGGTTTTTCATGCCCCACAAAAAAAATGAAATGAAGTTGAATTGTGTGATTTCAATATTTATATGCTATATTTTACGGCAAAAATAAAACGAATATTTTTTTTTGGCGAAAGGACTTTTTTGTGGGCCTCGAAAAACGCACATTTTCGTTAATTAGAGATGTTGATGAGATTGATCGTTCCCGAGATATTATAGGTTAAATGAAAAATAAAAAACATTTAATTAGTAATAAAAAACAAGAATTAAATTCTTGTGTATCTAATATAACCACTGAACCTGATTTTTAGACGATTTTTGGGAATTTTTTTTCTTTTTTTGTGGTTGAAGTAATGTGGAATGCCTTCAGCCACAAAAAATCTCATATAGCACTTCTTCTGACACTTTAGCCGAAATAGAGAAATAAATCTTTTTATGTGACGCCGTGTGTGAAGTGCCCACGTCACGCACATCAAGATGAGTTTATTAAGACTGAAAATTGCAAATTGGGGCGAATTACAATGGCAATTGCATTAACGGTTCAAACGTATCAATTGTTTATAACTATGTCAAGATTCAGAAACATTTTTTTTTTAATTTTCCTAGATGACGGTCAAGAAAACATTGGGCCGCACGAGCAAAATCATGACAATGGTAAAATAACTCTCTGATTTAATATTGTTTATGTTAATTATGACGTTGATAAATAAATAAATGAATAAAACTTCTATGGTTGCAGTTGAAGTTGAAGCAGAGCAAGGGCAACGTGCGACAGGTAATATGATCAGACAAATGCTATGAAAGGTATCGTCGAGCGCTTTTACTTACTAATTTATCGATCATTTGCAGAGACCCGGTCGCGAAAGAAGAATTTGCGCAAAAAAAGAAATCGTGCACTGAAACTTCAGAACGGCTGCGTATTACCTCGGCGTATACATTATCGCCGACGCAAAGCTCGCACTTCAGCTCAAGCTCCAGCTCAAGCTCCAGCTCAAGCTCCCGCTCAAGCTCCAGCTGAAGCTCAAGGCTTAGCTCAAGCTCCAGTTGCAGCTCCAGCTGCAGATCCAGCCGCAACTCCAGCTGCAGATCCAGCCGCAGTTCCAGATGGAATCGAAGGTAACATTGCACGCTTATTATGGATGCAAAATTGATTTAGTACATTCCTTCGCGGTATTTTATGAACAATTTCCTCAGAGAAAAAAAAATCATTTGACATTACCGACATACTTAATCAATTGAATGAGAAATAAGGAAATGGCGGATAACACTGAATATAATTAGGTATGCGGTAGTATTGTTCGTCATGAAGCAACGAAAATAATAGGCTAAAGAAGCCCATCAATGTAGGTTTTCGTACGTACGACTGTCAAAAAGGAAACCGAAATAGGCAATATCGCGTCCCGCAAAAACTCGTAATTATATTTTCACAAGTATAGTCCAACATACATCTAAAAGTACGTGATTTTTATTTATCTCCAGATTCGACTTTACTTTCAAAAATAAATATTTCACAAACATTTTTCTCGTTCGTCTGGAATGCTGTACAAATTCTATGTGAATTCTTCAACTGTGATGGAACGAGATATCGATTAGGCCTTGGTTTGTTCGATGGTCAGAAAAAACCATGGGTTTTTTGTTCGGCACAAAAGGTAGTGATTTCGATGGGCATGGATGAATAAATTTACAAAATGGGCGACACAATTTCGGTGAAGAAATGATCTCTATCATAGAAATTTCTAAGAAAGGGGCAGAATAAATTGTGATTATTGAAAAACAGATTCTCATAGATGTTTCGGTCTTATCGTGATTCTTGACATGCGATGAAATGGAAAATGCGGCTTATACAGACCTGTCAATACATTGGAATATTTCCCTCTCAATTGTTCATTGAGCAGACTGTCATTAGGTTTCATGAGCTTAGTAAACTGCAAACGGTTATCTTGATCGCGTTCGACTGAGAATCTTGACGAATCGGACAAACGCACACTTAAATGGGGGTTAAAAATATCCGGTGTATAACCACTCATCAAATGTGAAACCATTTCTCTTGGTAACGATTTTTTGCTTATAGAAAATGGCTCGCTGTTATTACCACCGTACTACCAAATAGGCAGGTTTCTATAATCACTTCAATATTGTACAGTATACGGTGTTACAAGGCAACCAGAAAATGGTTTGTTCCGAAGACAGCATTTATTTATTTTTTTAAAATTCAAATCGGTTTTTCAACTATCAAAGCTAGCAATTATTGCCATTCGCCACCGGGATTTCAACGACGTATCGATGCGCATCCTCAAATGATTAAAATAGTTACACCAATATGGTATTGTGCAATCGCGGCAGTATCGCACGAGATAGGGCTGAAGATATCGGTCTGGCGATCTAGCGAGCAGAAACTGAGTATATAACGCCGCGAAAAATACGACCTCCATTATTTTTGTATCTATCGATTAACATATTTCCGGAGGAACGCAGTGACTCAACTCAAGATGAAACAATCAGACAAAAGAGAAATTGCCCGGTGGCAAACGATATCCTCTTACAAATAACGTTCTTATGGCTTTACCTACGTCCGCAATGCTGTAGAAACATTGCACACTGTAAAAAAAATATTTGGAAAGTTCATATACTGTATATGAATTGGATGTACCGCATATTTACTGAACACGTGTAGGAAATTTTATTTAATTTAGGAAAAGAAGGAAAATTCAATGTACGTGTCATAAATAAAAGTTTACTTATATTAAAAATTCGACTTTTGCAACGAATTTAGCAGGCATGTCTATGGATGTTGCCTTTTACTCGTGTAGTACATTTATATACGCGTTCTCGTAAAAGTGCTTCCATCATATCTGTAGTAATTTTACCTTAAATGTGCAATGCGGACAATTGCGAATATTGTCAGACAACGATAAACATTATAAACAAGCAAATAAACAAGCTTTGCCTAGATTACGGCAGCAGTTGGTTTGAAAAGAAATAAGTGATAACAATTCTTCACACGCGCAACTGAAGTAGTAAAGGATCTGAGACATCGCAACCGTTTGATCACGTGTTGATTTATTCGACTATTCTGTCTACAGCTACACATCGCTCAATTATTGAACCGGATATTACGCATGAAATGACAGCTCGAACAGAGAATAGTTTGTCTCGGTGACGTCGTTCGTAAAAAAAAACTCAATAGTTACTTTCACCGCGTAACTATAACAAGAATTTCTTTTTTATACCTGATAACCGTCCCTGCAGGTTCATAGTTAATTACGGCAGACTCGAAAGTAGAATCAATTAAAATGTCGTAGTCATAGAAACCAGCCTAACGATTGTTGCATATATAGCCACATATTTCTGGAATTACATGATAATGTATTAGCCGAAGATGTAAGTGTCAAAAACAAAAAACGATATTTCTGACGACTACCTTTATGGTCTTACGAAAATATAATATAGGCTGATTGTAGAACGTGTGTCTGGAAAGCTTTGCGAACTGTTAGAATGGGTTCCTGAAGAGCATTGCAGATGAAAACGAACATGCTTATGCTAAATATTGGTCGTTTATAATTAATCTGGGTGATCACATTAATTACATAACGGAATATAAATGAATAACAAGTATTAACCGCCGCGGAAAATCATTACCCTGTATTTTTACAAATTCTCTGTATATAATTACGATACGCTCTTCGAGGGAGAGACTAAGGGGGGGTGTAAACAATGTTCCCGTTGCGATTTTGTAGAACGCGTGGCAGAAAAATAGGTCAAGTTTCTATTCGTAATCCCATATGGAACATGCAAATAATTAATACGATTCTATAGATCAAACTCCGATTTGGCTCGATTAAATCCTTCACTTAAATAATATTTCTGAACAGTTTTGTCTACTGCACAGGATTCGAAAACTCAATAAATCATCATGCGGCTTGAAAAAGTTTTTGCAGCTTTACACAGATATTTTATGTATACATACTGACCGGAACTCGTAATAATCCGGTGACAGATTTTATAAAGGCAAACATTACTCAACTTCGATTGTACTTAAGCGAAATTAGAGACACGAAAAGAATTACACTTTTGAGACAGCAGATAATAGAGGAAAGCTAGGATGTCGGTCTCGTGCGAAACTTGGATTTCGTCAGGAATTTCCTTTTCATTTATCACACAATTACTAATATTTAATATGAGATCGCAATAATAAGATATGAGTAAATACGTCTGTTGTGGAATGTGGTAAATCCATTTTGCATCCTAGCCAATGTTACTAGTGTACGTTGTGAATTAATTCTACATAATGCTTTTATTTTAATAAAATAGTTGACAAACTTTAATCAAGTCAGATATCTCAGTCGTTTATATTACTCGAACAGAGTTGGACAGCAAAAATTACTTAATTCCGACGTTACTGCTTTTATTTCGATATGCAGTACTTATAATTTGTTTATATACAGTAAAATCAATTCCCGTAACTTTTTTAAAAATTGCATCAACTTATTTGCAATGATTGTATTTTTTTAAATCATGTAACATTACATTTTTGTAATTGTAATGAATTTTAAATAGATAAAAATTTGTAATTAGTCATTATTTATTACAATTCTGCCCAATCTTGGTGTCTCTGAGCTGCTCTCATATTATACTTTTAACTCAGTAGATTACTTGAAGTAGTAAGTAAAATGATAATCGATATGATTCCAAAATGTTACAATGAATAAGCAGCAAAAGTTAATGTAACGTCCATTAATTCGCCAATCGAGTTTTGATGCGTCGTATGTATGCAGCAATGCAGATAAGAGCACGCTCCTTCTATGCTTCTAGCGTAGTGGTGTTTCGTGCTTTTACCACGGTTTTTAAACCGTGTTACGGACGATTGCATCAAGCCACGACTGACAAACAAACTATAAGCTGCACTCTGATTGTATTACGAACTCAATAGACTTTTTAAAGTAGTAAGTAAAATGATAATCGATATGATTCAAAAATGTTACAATGAATAAGCAGCAAAAGTTAATGTAACGTCCATTAATTCGCCAATCGAGTTTTTATGCGTCGTATGTATGCAGCAATGCAGATGAAAGCACGCTCCTTCTATGCTTCTAGCGTAGTGGTGTTTCGTGCTTTTACCACGGTTTTTAAACCGTGTTACGGACGATTGCATCAAGCCACGACTTACAAACAAACTATAAGCTGCACTTTGATTGTATTTTGAACTCAATAGACTTTTTAAAGTAGTAAGTAAAATGATAATCGATATGATCCAGAAATGTTACAATGAATTAGCACTAAAAGTTAGTGTAACGTCCATTAATTCGCCAATCGAGTTTTGATGCGTCGTATGTATGCAGCAATGCAGATGAGAGCACGCTCCTTCTATGCTTCTAGCGTAGTGGTGTTTCGTGCTTTTACCCACGGTTTTTAAAGCGTGGATACGGACGATTGCATCAAACCACGGTTACAGATCAGACGATTTGTATTTTATAACTCAATAGATTACTTTGAATTATACAATAAATGATACTTGATATAATTCGGAAATGTTACAATCAAACTCATTCGAAACCGAGATCTCATGTAAATAAGTATCTAATCAATTATTATGACACACTAATGTTTTTATTTTATTTTTTCAGCCCCAACGTGTGTCATTTGCCTCACGAATGACGTAACGCGGACATTCGTCCCTTGTGGACACAGCTGCTGTTGCGAAGAATGCTCCAAAATTCTGATAAGAGGACACCTATGCCCTAAGTGGTGCCCGAAATGTCGGAAGCCCTTCACCTCTGTGATACGGACGTACACAGAAACGTAAACATTGGAAAATAAATAAAATAAAAAATGTCTAATGAACTTGTGTGTGTATTGACATTTCTGTCCATTTCTAAAACTTCTTTATACCTCCGTAGATCTGCATATTCTTTGCTACATAATGAATTTGAGAAAAGGTTAAATTCGGTTCGTTGACATAGAAGAGTTCCAAAAAATGTAATTAAGAGTTTCAGGGTTAAGTGTTAATCAATTAATGCTATTGTCATTTTTTGGTTTAATTCTGTAGATATCTATCCTTTAAATAACTTTCCATGCTTTTTCCATAATCCTCAATCTGTAAATAACTATAAGAACAAGCATGAACTTGTTAAGACAAATGAAAATTTAGTCATCAATATGAATAGGCAACAATTTCAAAATATTGTATTTTAATACAAGGGCCGAGCGAGCGTCTAGAGCACACAGCATGTCTAAAGGCATACAGGTGGCGCGCAAGAAGCGCGTTTGGCGTCGTGTATTGAACATTATTCTTCTTCACGAGCGCAACGCAAATTCCGAGCTTGTCTACCGTTCACAGACATGCAAAATGTGATTAACCTCAGTGCTATTATATCAACAGTGCGCAAAATGCTTTATACGATGTGCGAAATGTTTTGCACACCAGTGCGACAGTCAGCCATCTTACATGTCTGTAAACAGTAGGTAAACGAGGGTTTTGTATGCACTGGTAAAGACAAATGTATATTTAACTGCTTTTGTTCCTAGGGAAATAAGAGACATTGCACGATCTAATAAAACTTCAGAAGTATACATAATTTTGCAAAAAAAAAACTATCCTTGTTTAATATCTGGCAGAGCCGCACATTTTACTGTACACCATTTGAATATTTCAAGGGCATAAAAATTAGGCATGGATAACGCTATGATCATTTGTGGAATTTAACCGTTCTTGTGATATAAATCCCCTACAACACTAGTAAATAATGCATTAAATGATCGCTTTAATAGAAGTAGTGAGATTGTTTATATATAATGAGTAGATGTTTAATGGTACACAATATACAGCGGCATTTTCCCCACATATGTAATTCATAACATATTTATGCTTTTCCCTAGAAAATTCCCATCACTTTCATAAATAAAGTTAACAGTACTGTTCCTGTTATTGTTATAATTTCGGCATAATAACGTGCAGTGATTAGAAATTTAAGATGACACGTTTACATTTCATTCTACAATTAGTTCTACTATTATCTTTGTCTCTAACAAAATCAGAAAAATAGAAGTCCAGCCGTTTGGCATTTTGAAAAGTTATGTCATTGAGAATAAATATGGGCTTACCGGCAATATTGAAATTTTCGGGACTTTAACTTTACGGAATGCTCAACTGTCGGCGATTTAAGTTTCGGAACTTTGAGCTGTCGACGATTTAGCTTTCGGACCTTTGAACTGTAGATGTATAGCTTTTCGAAACTTTGACCTGTCGATATTTTAATTCACGGAATTGTTATCTGTCGATACTTCATTTTTCGTAAATTTGCATTGCTGATATTCGTACCTACCATAATTTCCACTTGTCGATTTTTCAATCCCTCGTAGATTTAAATTTTCTATTTACTATCCCTACGATTTGTCACTTTTTCGTACAATAAATTTATATATTATTACCTATCGGCTTTCACAGTTCGGCGTATTCTCCATAAAAAAATTGACCTATTCCCTTATTAATCTATATTACACTGCTGTTTCATGATTGTAAGCTTTCTGATCACCGACATTCAGATTTTGTTATCTAGGTTGGTTGATTTCCGTATCGTACCAATGTATGTAGTATTCTTTCCAGTGTTGCCAGACCGTGCCATAATTATGAAATCGTACAATAATTTAAGGGCCTGTACCATGTACCATAGCAAGCGTACCATAATTCCGGAATGTACAATAATTTTAGAATCCAGCTTTGATTTCATGATTTTGTACCATAATTTTATAAAATTCAGGATTTATTGTTATTCCCAATTCTTGATCGCCGACAATGCTTCATTAAATTAATTAAAATCAATATTTTTGAATATTCTCTTTTTACCTCAATCTTGAGATAAATTGTACCGTTTGCACGTAGTATTAGAAAATTAAAAAGAAATCTGAAGTCTACACCAGGCACCTAGACAAAGCTGATTTTTTATCTCTTACTTCTCTGTAATCAAATGTCGGAACGTTTTGAAAATTTTCATGTAACCTCCTTTACATTAGCTACTTACGAGTCGAAACGACGAACGACCTCGAGAAATCTATTACCATCAGTCGGTTTGGAGACGCGTCTCAAGACGCTAGCAATGCATTTGTCAGCGCCGTCAGCGCTCAACGAATTGCGTATTGGCGTACTCGCTCATGAAAGTTGTCCGAAATGTCCGCCAATCAGAAATCTCCATAACAGCGTATCTTTCGTAGTGCAGTTAATTGTGAACGGAAAGTGTGCGCGTATTATTCCTACTTCGAAGGATACGAATAAATACGTGAATAAAAACATTAACAAGTGAGTTATATAACTAAATTTCGAAATAGTTGATAGTATGACATCACGAGATCGAGAAAACTCTGCGAAAAGAACTCGCGATCCCTCTGGGACGCCGGAGAAGAAAAAGAGGTTACGTGGTGTATCCCAGGAAAAAACCGAAAGGCGTGTTCAAAAGTATCGACGAGAGTGGCAAGACAATGAAAAAAATAAAAATTGGCTAAGACCGGTACCAAAGATGCCTCACAGAGCCCAATGCATCGTATGTAAATCCGAATTTGTAGCTGATATATCAGTAATAAAAGCACATGCGGCAGGAAAAAAATACCTTGCGTCCGTCAAGGATATCGGACATTTATCGGTAAAAGATACATTCACAAAACACTACGAGCAAAGTAAAGCAGCCACGGATTTGGATGTGAAAATCAAATCGACTGAGCTAAAATTATGTGGATATATTTCTTCGCAAAACCTGGCCTTACGACAAGTCGATCACTTGACCGACGTTTGTAAATCCGCGTTACCCGATTCAGAAATTACCAAGGGTGTGAAACTTGGCAGAACAAAAGCTACCAGCATTATTCGAAATGTAATTGGACGATGTCATCGTGAGGAACTGGCAGAAGATTTGAAGCGCGAAAAATTCAGCGTTATCATCGATGAGGGCACAGACATTGCAAGTTTGAAAACGATGGCGGTTTGCACTCGATTCTTTAATAAAAATAGCAGCCGCATCGAAACGAAATTTTGGGCTTCAATACAAATTTTCGACGGCAACGACGCTGAAGCAGCTAACAAAGGAGCGACAGCCGAAAGGTTATTCGACGAGCTAATAAAATCATTCGAAGATGCGGGAATTCCACTCAATAATATCATCGGTTTTGCGAGTGACGGTTGCAACGTTATGTTTGGCGAGCATAACTCTGTAGCATCTCGAATGAAAAAACTACAAGAAGGCGTCGTCGTAATTAAATGCATATGTCATTCTCTGCATCTTTGTGCAAGTGAGGCATGCAAAATGTTGCCGAAACATTGTGGAGACTTGGCGCGAAACGTGTACACGTTTTTTAACCATAGCTGTAAGCGTCAATCTCAATTCCAGGAGTTTCAAGAATTTTGCAACGTCGAACCACACAAAATGTTAAGACCGGCGCAAACTCGATGGTTATCTCTCTTGCAGGTAAAAAATTATCAATTTACTGAAATTTTGCTTTATTGTGGAAATATATATTTTTTGTCTCGTTAAGGTCGTCAGAAGAGTTATTGAACAATGGGACGCGCTGAAACTATTTTTCACCAGCAAATACATGGAAGAAAAACTGGTTGCAGCAGAAATTATGTATAACGAACTAAACGATGACTGGCGGAAGCTATACTATCTTTTTCTGGATTGGGTGCTGCCTAAAATCGTAAAAATAAACGAGAATTTTCAGAGTGAAAAAGTCGTTATCACAGGAATGCATTCTAGAATGGTCGATATGCTTACAGAGTTGTTGCTAACATATATAAATCCTCATGTTGTAAAGAAACAGCACCTTAATAGCATAAAACCTAACGACGAACAGCTTTTCCTTCCGTTAAACCAAATGTACTTGGGCGTTCAGGTAATGCGGAAGCTCCAAGAAAAATCGATCCAAGTGGAGTCCGAAAAAGTGAAAAACTTTTTGTACCGTTGCCGTATATTCATGATAACTCTATGCGAACAAGTGCAGAGGCGATACGATTTTAGCGGTAATAACGTCATCTCAAAATTAGAATGGTTTAATCCAAAAGATGCGTTCACGAGTGATCCGAAAAGGCCACAAAGCATCGGGCATTTTGTACAGCAGTTGCCGTGTATTGTCCCGAGTATCGACGTCGATTTGATTCAGAGGATCGACGATCAGTGTAGGAAGTTGCCGTTTACATCTTTCCCCGCCGAATGGCTGAATGATCCGGTTGAGAAAGCTTGGTGGAAAGTACGAGAAAGTTCCGATATAATGGGGGATAAAGAGTTCACAGATATCGGTCAATTCGTTTTAAATCTGCTAGTTTTGCCGCACTCAAGTGCGTCGTGCGAAAGGATATTCTCAAAAGTTAATCTCGTCAAGACGAAGTCGAGAAACAAGTTATTGGGAGATACGTTGAACGGCTTACTACTAGCATCACAATACGTTCAATCTAATGGAGGAGACAAATTCGAGCCGTCTGAAAAAATGGTAAAGTCGATGACCAGTAGTAATTTATATCAGCATCCAAAGCGCAAGCGCAGTGCTAATTAGCTAAGTGCACAGAAAGACGATAAAGAGAACTTTGTTCAGGAAACGGAAAACGTCAACGATGATGATGATATCGTCTTCGATATTCTTTAAACGTTTTCAAATTTTTACCAGACGTCTTCATTTTTTATCGAATAATTTCAAAACGTGATAAAACTTTTAATGTAAAATTCCAAAGCATGTTGCAAAGACTTTGATGGTCAACTATCAAGACTACGCAATTATACAGGTGTATATGTAATACCGTAAAGTTCCTATTTTAAGTATGAAAATGGTACGTTGTTTCATTATCAATAGCTTTATTTGCTGCGTGATATTAAAATATAATATAATGTAAGATGGGATGTACCCTAAATAACATATGAGATAAATACATGAGATAATATACATGTATGAGATACGTGTCTGCTCCGTCAGATTCAACGATGGGTGTAATGTGCTATTATAATACGCTAAGGTCGACTACTTTCTTTAATGTTTATTTTGCGATGTTTATTCTCAATAAAATATCACCGTTTTCTTCATTGCTCAAAACGTACAATGTTTTTAAGAAGTATTAATTATTCCGACGACCAATTGTAATTTTAAACGCTCTGGCATTCTCCGCATTGGTTATATTTGAGCGAATTACTTGGCCCGGGGCTTCATCCAGAGCCGCGTTCAGAAACACGCTCCGGGCGAGGGGTAGAGAGAGAGAGAGAGAGAGAGAGAGAGAGAGAAAGAGACATCCAGTACTACAGGTGTCGGAGGGAGATGGAAAGTATCCAAGGTACGTTCCTGAACGTAGCTCTACTGTACCATAAAAGTACCATAATTTTACAGCCCTGGATCCATAATTCCCTCATCAGGGTCTGGCAACACTGGCGGCAGCTCTCTTTGCGTTGGCGAGGCGCTGGTGGTGGATGGAGAAGCAGGGACGCGCTAAGGCTACGCGTCCCCTCTGCGTGCGCTCGGGCCACGGGCTCCGGTTCCCACGACGACGCTCCTGCTGCTGCCGGCCGGCGGCACATTCAAACCTCGCTTCCATTCGTACTCACACACACGGGAAAGGGGAACGAACGGACGATTGAAACAAAAATGAAATAAATAGGCGAGTTGATACCTGGTTTTGGCGAGTGGTGGCCTCCAGTCGAGCCACGCGCATGCTGAGTATGCGCCGTGTTACAATATATATATGTGGCGGGGTAGTTTTGGGGGCCGTTCCTCTTATGCTACGGCAGTTTCAGGGACATTTGGTAGTTTTGATATAAATTATATATACAAAAAATGTATATTTGCTCGTTTCATGTATACAGGGTGACAATTATAATGTGGCCACCTGTTTTTTGAGGCATTTCCACGGTTGATAAAAATAAAGTAAAATGTGATTCTTTGATGGTTTTTGAAGCCCTATTTAATGGTGCAAGTGACGCTTTGCTGAGACGCACCGTTTTAAAGGGGCAAAACATTTGTATTTTAAATTTCCCCGTATATAATATTGCATAAGATATTCGTAGAATCGGTTAAAATTCGAATCCAGAACACCTACGGACCGAATGATTTAATTGCATTTTGATAGAGAAAAATTAATTTCGAAGTTGCTGCATTCAGCAGCCGATGTGCGGTGTGAACATGGCATGTGCGGTGGACTTGGACTGCGCTCCGAGCAAGGTGTGCTGCGGGACTCCAGACTAGCTGACAGCGCGCTAGATTCCCGTCCGTCTCTAACTGTGGTTAGGCGGGTTAGCTATTTCGTGTCAATTCAACTAGAATTGATATTATGAGGTGAAAATATGTAAAAAAAAAAAGATGACGGGTCCGTTTTTACGGTCACTTGCGCCTTCAAATGGCACAAGACCGTGAAATTCACGATACTTAAGTTATTCATAAAATCGAATGGTCACATCACAAATCAGTAAGATAGATGCTTCGGTGAGACAGAAATTTGAAACAAATTAAGGGGCCTCGCTTGTACCCCCCTTTCTCCTCGATCTCATGAGACAGTTGTTTTATTCCATTTTTTTTTTTTTTTTTTTTCCCCGATACAAAAGCAATGATATCGTTGAAAATTCTATCGCTTACGCAGGCATGTAAACAAAACTGTTTTTTGAAATCGTATCATTGACGGAAATGAATTTAAAAAACGACAGCTATTTATTTCGCACTTACAATCTTTAAAGTTAAGAATCATAGTTTAAAAACAATAAAGGGGACCAAGTTACCTGAAAAAAGTCGAAAGAAAAAAAATCTGGAAATAAAACTGTTCTTCAAAAAGTGTTTACATTCAAACCTCATTAAGCACGTACCGAGCATTATAATTCTGCAATTTTGTAATGACGTAATGCAATAATGCACAAGAATGATGTGTCGTCAAAAATTTAAAAAATCAGTTGTCGTAACATTCAGACCAAACTGGTGAATCGAATTTAGTCGTCGATGTCTTATTTTATCTGTCGAAGAGTGTATTCAGGATTGAATATAGCGATTTTAAATGCAGTAAAAATTGGATTTATTGTAACGAATTGTTTATTAAGTTCTAAATAGAGAAGAATTGACGAACATATTTAAAATGATAATTTTGTCATGAAGACTGAAGAAAAAATACCCATATTCAATCCAGAATGCACTCTTCGACGGATAAAATACGACATCAATCACTAAAATTCATTAACCGGTTTGGTCTGTAAGTTACGACAGGTGGAAAATTTCATTGTTTATCTCACACGATTCTAGTGCACTAAATGTCTTTACAGAATTGCAGAATTATAATGCTCGCTATGTATTTAATGAGGTTTTAATGTAAGATTTTTCAAATGAAATTCATAATTCCAATTTTTTTTTCTATCTTTTTTAATGTGACTTGGTCCCCTTAAACATGAATTCATTTAATCACGCTCAAATTGCAGTTTTCTTGAAAAATCGACATCACGCAGATTCCGGCTATCATTCCAATAGTTGTTTCTATAATCCATGAATGAAAATTTCTAAACCATTATAAAAAAAATCAGAATGCGGTAAATAAAAGGCCGATTTTCTTCAAAAATAGATCCACGTCATTAAAATAACGTAACGGAAAAACTATTTGCAGTATCGCTTTACTGACTATTTTTCACAAATGTTTATTCCATTTTTTTTTAAGAATCATAAGAACAACGATTCGACTGTTACCCGGAACCCGTGTGGTATGATTTTTTCAAGGAAACTGCAACCTAAGAGTGATTCAATGGTCAATAGTTCAATTTTTTTTAAATGTGGGCCTGACCGTTAATTTGATATCAACCCAGAACTGTGTGTGATTCAAGTTTTTTCTATGGAGGCATCGTCTTCCGTAAAAAAAAAAAATTAAGCAATACTGCAAATCGTTTTCCCGTTACGTTATTTTAATGGCGTTGATCTATTTTTTTTTTAATTCGGCCTTTCAATTACCGTATTCTAATTTTCTTCAAAAAGGTTTATTCCATTTTTTTTTTTTTTAAAGATTGTAGAAACAACTATTCGACTGATACCCGGAACGCGTGTGGTATGATTTTCAAAAAAAAACTGCAATTTGAAGATGATTCAATGGTCAATAATTGAATTTTTCAAAAAAATATGGTTCTGACCGTTAGTTTGATATCAGTCCAGAACTGTGTGCGATTCAAATTGTTTTTATGTAGAAATTGCCTTCCGTAAAAAAAAAAAAAAAACAGTAAAGCGATGCTGCAAATCGTTTTTCCGTTACGTTATTTTAACCACAGGGATCTATTTTTGAAGACAATCGGCCTTTCAATTGCCGTATTCTAATTTTCTTCATAAATGTGTATTCCATTTTTCTTGAGGATCATAGAAACAACTATACGACTGTTACCCGGAACCCGTGTGGTATGATTTTTTCGAGGAAACTGCAACCTAAGAGTTTTTTCACGCGATCGGTGGCGCTGTCATTTATTATCGAGTGAAATGACAAACGAAGTAAGCGGCAAAAATCAGGATTCAAAGCACATGTTGATTGAAGTAAACACGTGGTAGCACCAGCGTAGTGACAGTTCGGAAATAACCGTGATCTTATACGATAAAACGAAAGCTCTAAGGTCTGAAAATGCAGGGCAAATCAGGGGACTATCCGAAAAAGTGGACGAAGAATATAGAAGATGATCCCATACATTTCGGAATGTTGATGTGCACGTTGACGGATTACGCGGAGAAAATTAAAAGAAAGGGTGCCGTTTCGATGCCGGACGTGGATCAAATAATAAAAAATATCTACGCTAAGCGTTTGAATCAATCGAGGCGAAGATATCTTTACATTTGGATACGACAAAACGCAAAGTTTATTGTCAAGTTCCTGACGCGTTTTAAAATCCACCGTAATATCAAGTGCTGCCAGGGCTTGTAAGTATAATTTATAATTCGATCATGGAAACCTAGCTGATACATAATTAAAAAGTAAATACATAAATCTGTGATTTTAGCTCATCGTACCCGAGTCTAGGGATATTCGCAGGAAGAAAATCAAAAATGACTCCTGGAGGAAAGGAGCCATGTTTCACCGAAGGCGAGGAGGACGAGCGAGATTTACCATCTGCATCTGGCATGTTGAGGTATAAATTATATTCTTCACTCCATAAATACTCAACTCTTAGATAAAACAAATAGTTTGACAACAAGAATTTTGGTTAAAGACAAGTACCGAATGTAAGATTTACTACATAGACCTAGTCCGCTGACTATCAAATAGATATTAGTATGCGTAGACTGAACAAAGTGTGTCCATAAAGAGACTATTATTCATAATATATTATAGCGGTGCAACCTAAACTGAAGACTTGTTTTATCCATGTAATCCGAATTAATGTTTTGGCTCTCCGCTGCAACCTAAACTGATAGTTTGATCCATCGGTGCAACCTAAACTGATAGTTTGGTTCATCGGTGCAATCTAAATTGACATTTTGGTTGATTGGTGCAACTTACACTGATATTTTGGTTGATCGGTACAACTTGAACTATAAAGAAAGTGAAAAATTATAATGAACATTCGTATTAATATATTAAGCCACGGAAACTTGTAAAAATGTTTGATATTTGTATTTGTTTTAAATGAATAATGACTATGAATAATATATGAAAAATTGAATTTGATACAATAATAATTAACATTTGGGTTTCTTTGACAGCACAAGCAAGAATAAAAAACCTGATTATGAACAGGAAGAAAGCAAAGACGAAGACTCAAGCGTCAAAGCAGACGAAACCGAAGAAAATAATTTAAGCGAAAAAGAAAGCGAAAGCGAGGCAGAAGAGAAAAAAGAAGTAGAAACGAAGTCGGGAAATAACGAAGATGACCAGGAAAAGAGAGAACGGTAATGGAACTATACAAGTGAGAAAAAAGTCAAGCTTTCAATGTCAGGACACTGACAATGGTCCAAAAGTCCAGAGAAGTGAGCTACAAAGAATGTTTGCGCGTGTGTGTGTGTCCTAAAGAACCGTTCTAGCTATAAAACTAAAATTCTGCAATCAAGTGGAGCCGCTGTTTTCTCTTTAATAGAAGCAATTTTCGATAAAACGTATACGGACATTTAAATTTCGAACCTATTTTCGTTTAGTTAAAAATGAACGTAGTAGCCCTGACTTTCGTGAAAATTGGTCTATTATGCTAAAATGTTCTTTATAAAATCGATATTGTTTGGTATTGAATTTGGTTGAACCGGTAAAGTCGTACAGATTTTATCGATTTCTTTTTTTCGAAAAATTTACGTTATGGCATTAACTGTTTCAAAAACCTCATTTGATATATCGAAGCCAAATTTAGTATATAAACTAAATAATATTCTGCCATGATGAATGTATAATTTAATGATGAAAAGTAAAAATCGTCGATGCTGTGGATATTTAAATTATTTACATAAGTGAATGCAAACTCAATAATACTCGGCTACATGTTATTTATATATCTAAAACAAAGATGCAAAGCGGAACGGTACATATTTCTTTCTTATTCTTTCCAACTCTTTACAAACGTAACATAATGAGCAATTATGTGCGTTGTGCATCGACTAATTTGTTCATTACTCTATCTGTAAGAGCTGTTACGCTCTTTTCAAATTTACAAAGCAATGGAATCTCATTTTCAGCATTCCTTGCCAGGTAAAAAATAGTCATAAAAGCAAAGGCAGTAAAATCATTCCAATTAATACAAAAAATTGAGTGAAATAACACTCTTAGAGAGAATTATGGTATAAGTAGTAACTGTAAAGTGATAACTATTTATTTTTTGTCCGAACAATTTTTTTATAGTTGCCACAACTACCCAATGGTTACTGTAACCACCAAATAGTTATGATTACTGATTCTATAGTTACCGTAACTATGCAGATAGTGGCTTGGACTGAACATGAAAAGTTGTCACTATTAGTTTGTAGTGCAAATTTGGAAAATAATAAGAATAAATTAGAGTTAGTATATTTTATTCCAACAAATTATATTTCCGTACCAGGAAACTAATTTATTAATACTATTCGAAACAAAATAGTCATTCGTTTTAACGACAATGTTTCTCATTGTAATTTAATCATGGACACTGATTCACATGTTTTAATACGCTATTGTTCTACGTTGCAGGATCAGGAGAGTCGAATTGTGCATTCAAAAATAGTGAGGAGAAGACGCGGGGAGTTGGAACTCTTGAAGTCTACTGTAACTTACCCATCAGTATACTCGAACGAATAAAATGTTTAACTATGAATTATTGGTTATTTAGATGCGCAAATTATAATTCGTATGAAGAAAAGATTTTATTAAGAAGCAATGTCAACTCTCGGAAGTCTCTTTAGTAACTAACATAAACAACGATAAACAATAAACAGTCTGGCGTGAGATTCGCACTGATCGCAGAGTCGTCGCATATCGATCAACACTCCTCCTCGACGGCGATGAACACGAAGTTATTTCCTTCTTTGGTCCCAATCGCGTAACCCGATTTCTTCTCTTAATTTTCTGAGTCTTATTCCCAGTAGGGGCTTCGTTAGCATATCCGCTAGCATATTTTCTGTGCAGCAGTAATTGAAGAATACTTCTCCTTTCTCCGCTAGGTCTCTTGTATAGCAGAATTTTGTAGCCACGTGCTTCGTTCGATTGCTAAATTTACAGTTCTGCAACGCCTTAATGGTACTTTGATTATCTTCGCGCATCTCTATTGGGCTCGATTGTTCCTCTTGCATGTCCGAAAGGAGTCTCTTGATCCACTGCACTTCCTTGCAAGCTTCTGACAATGCAATAGTTTCCGCTTCCATTGTAGAAAGAGCTACACAAGTTTGTTTTCGACAGTTCCACGAGATCGGAGCTCCATTAAGTGAAAATAAATATCCGCTATTCGATTTTCGTTGGCTCTTGTCTTGCGCCCAGTCGGCATCGGCATACCCAAGTAGCTTCAAAACATCCGTATCCGGGTTCGGGCCCAGCTGGAGTTGTACGTTCATAGTTCCCTTCAAGTATCTAACTGTCCGTTTAGCCTCGACCCAGTCCTGCAATGTCGGAGCAGCGGTATGTTGTGCTAGGATACAGACTGCCGCCATTATGTCCGGTCTTGAGTTTACTGCAATATAGAGAAGTTCTCCGATTAACTTTTGATACTTCTCGTTACTTTCGAAGCTTTCTTGTCGCTCGAGCTTTAAATATCCCGGATCCATTGGAATATTCGATGGCTTGCATTCTTCCATTTTAAAATCTTGAAGTACTTTCTTGATATATCTGCATTGGTCGATATAGAAGTAGGAATCCTTATCTCTTCGTATTCTCAAGCCGAGATACTGCTGCACGAATCCTAGTGCGACAATGCAAAAAAACTGTTTTAATGCCGTTTCTACGGCGACGATCGCTTCTTGTGTGCTTGAGGCCACTAGAATATCGTCCACGTATACTATAAGATACGTGTTTTGTCCTTCCTTTTTTTTAATATATAAACATGGATCAGCCTCGCCTTGTTCGAACCCGTGTAGCTGAAGAATTTCTCGCAATTTGTCATTCCATGCTTTTGCCGATTGTTTCAACCCGTACAAACTTTTCTTCAATCTGCAAACCTTATTTTCGTTCCCTGCAGCACAATATCCTTCAGGCTGCTTCATGTAAATCGTCTCCTGAAGATCTCCATTAAGAAATGCTGTTTTTGCATCAAACTGCTGGACGATTAACTTCCGCTTTCCCGCTAACGTCAGAAACGTTCGAATAGTTGTTTGGCGTGCTACCGGCGCGAACACTTCATCATAATCCACGCCGTACTTTTGTGAGAAGCCTTGCGCTACGAGGCGTGCCTTATATCTTGTGACATGTCCTTCTTCGTTTCGTTTCAATTTATACACCCATTTGCTTCCTATTGCCTTTCGATCTTTCGGTAGATCAACGAGATCCCAGGTATTATTTTTGTAGAGCGATTCCAATTCCTCGTCCATCGCGTTTTTCCAATGGACTTTGTCGTTACTAGCTAGAGCTTCGCGAACATTTCTTGGCTCGATTATTTCTTCGAATACCTGACATGCAGAAAGTCCGTATCTCTCCGGAGGGATTCCCTTAGTCTCGCGAGCCGATCGTCGCAGAGGTTGGGGTGTATTTTCTTCTTCATTGAAAACGATATGATCGTTCATTACATTATTATCCTGCGGCTCGACCGCGTCGACACCGTCAATCGCGTTCCGTTCTTCGTTTAAATCAAGACGTTCAATATTTTCCTCGCGTTCTTCAACGAGCAATTCCTCGTTGCTTCTGACTGATTCCTGATCCGAATTTTCGAGTGAAACTTCTACGCCGTCTTGTATTTTATCTAGTCTTACATCTGCCTCATCTCCTAAGATTTCTTCTTCACCTTCGTTCACGAATTTTACATCGCGACTAATTGTGATTTTTCCTGTTTTCTGATCTAACAGCCGAAATGCTTTAGATCCTGCTTCGTAACCGACGAAGTTCAACTTTGTCGCCTTGATGTCTAGCTTTCGTCTTCTTGCTTTTGGGATGAGTGCGTAGGCGGTACATGCAAAGATATGCAAATCGTCCACTTGCGGCGTCTTGTTTTCCCTGAGTTCGTACGGTGTCCTCGTAGCTCCTTTAGTGGGCAATCGATTTTGCAAAAAATTCGCCGTGCTTATAGCTTCGCCCCAATATTTTGCAGGCATGTCGGCATCGAGAAGCATACATCTTACCATCTCTATCAAGGATCTGTTTTTCCGTTCGGCGACGCCGTTCTATTGAGGTGAATACGGTGCGGTGAGCTGCGTTTGAATCCCTTCTTCCTCGAGCCAGTTGGTCAAACTCTTATCCAAGTATTCTCCTCCTCGATCCGAACGTAAAAACTTTGGTCGTCTTCCGAATTTATTCTTTACCAACTCGAGATACTTCTTCAGTGCGGATCCGGTATTCGATTTCTTCTCGAGTAAATAAACGTGTGTGAACCGACTATAGTCATCGATAATCGTGCGTGCGTAACGCTTACCTCCGGGCGTATCGACTTGCAGTGGTCCACATATATCTGTATGTAGAAGATCTAATACTGCACTTGTTGCGGTTTCCGACTTCTTTGGAAATGGTAATCTAGCCATTTTTCCTTTGATGCAACATTCACAAGTCGATCGTCTCCCACAGTCTTTGATGTTTATCCCCGTAGCCAAACCAGTGCTCAGTTTTGATATTGCATCGGGGTGTCGGTGCCCAAATTTCCTGTGCCAGGTATGCTGACAATCCTTTGTATGCGCAGAATTGATCCTTACTGCAGCATTAGCTTGATGGAGTTCGTATAATCCCGATGTTGAGATGCTTTGCGCTACTGGTGTATTGCTTTTCGTAATATCACATCCGGTTTCGCTGAATATGACCTTTAATCCATCCGTTGTCAGTTTTCTCACCGATAATAAACCTTCTTCTAGAGATGGCACGAAAAGAACATTCTTAAGAATGACTTTCGACTGTTGACCGTTTCGCTCGAAACACTTTAATTTTCCTGATCCGATTCCTTCAATCTTCGCTTTCTTTCCGTCCGGTAATTTGACGCTTCCCTTCATCGGTTCGATCTTCGCGAAGAATTCTTTATTTCCCGTCATGTGACTGGTTGCGCCAGAATCAATGTACCAGCGTTTGAAATCGACTGATTCTTGCCGTACCGAGAAACATACGTGTACACTCTCTTCTTCGTCGCTATCCTTTTCCTCGGATACTTTTGCTGATTTTTCTTTATTTATCTTCCATCGTTTGTACTGAGCACAGTCCTTCTTCAAGTGCCCTTGCTTTTTACAGAAGAAACAAACTCTTTCGTTCTTAACATATCCGATTTTCATTGCTGTTTCAAGTTCCCCTTCTGCTCTCGAAGATTTTCTGCGTTTGTACTCGTCTATCAGCTTTCCCTTCACAAGACTGAGTGTGAGCTCTTCTTCGGATCGACTTTCAAGCGCTGTAACTAACCCGCTGTACGATTCTGGCAGGCTTCCAAGAATAATTGCGATCAATAAACTATCAACAATTTTCTCGCCGAGAGCCGTCAATTTATCGACCAGGTTCAAAATTGCTGTCAAGTGCTCCTCCATGTCGCAATTTTCTTGCATTCTCAAATTAACCACGTTCTCGAGAAGAAATACTTTACTTGATAAGCTGGATTTCTCGTGATATGCCTTTAACGCGCTCCATGCTTCCTTTGCCGTGAGACAATCTCGAACATGCACTATTTGATTATCTTCAACCAGCAAGCATATCGTTGCGCGTGCTTTATTGTTAACTTTAGTCCATTCCGGAGTCATGGGCGTCGGCGGATTCTCCTGTACCACATCCCAAAGCTCTTCTTTGATAAGCAGCAGCTCGACTTTATATTTCCATATTTGATAGTTTTCGTTGTTTAGCTTTGCGATCGTAACTCGCGTTGCTTCTGTCATTTTTCTTCTTTAAGAATTACTCGTCGTCTGGGCCCATAACCTATTGGTTATTTAGATGCGCAAATTATAATTCGTATGAAGAAAAGATTTTATTAAGAAGCAATGTCAACTCTCGGAAGTCTCTTTAGTAACTAACATAAACAACGATAAACAATAAACAGTCTGGCGTGAGATTCGCACTGATCGCAGAGTCGTCGCATATCGATTAACATGAATTACATTTTTTTATTTACCATCTGCCATTACGGTAGGTTGGGCTACCTCGTGGCACCTCCAACCCCCACCGCTTATTTATTTTCAGGTCAATAATCAAGTTTCAAAACTTTCTAAAAGTTATTACAGTGCGACTGGGACTCAGATATAGATTTGTACTCCTCCAGAAGACCAAAACCAATGTAATCTCTGATAGTTTCCTGCCTAATTTTCCGTACGTGCCGCCTTCACAACTTGTCTTGCGATGAAACTCACTTACTTTAGAGATGGAGATGAATTAAGATTGCAAAAATGCGATGAAAGTTTATCATGATTTGCAGCATGAAAAATGGACATATTAGTATTCTTAATTTTTCGTTGGGGCAAAATTAGTATGACATGGAAAGATGGGGCAATTGATATTAGTTTGTATTAAATATCTTGCCTGTATATTATTAACTATTTGTTGGTATAACACATGCATGTAATAGCTAACGAAAATTCTAGAACTTCAAAGAGATGACATAATAACTCGCTGTTCCATTGTATCACGGATTTATCTACCATTGTATTAAGATGCTCGAGGACGAAAGTGATTTGGAAACGAATTCGGCAAGCGACGCTGCCATTATACTACGAATAATTTATATTCGGTTATCACTTACTTTACGCCATGTTCATGGTGCCTCGTTCTAATTTTATCTCCTGTCAAGCCCTTTCTGTTGAAGCACCCGAAGAGAGAATCTTTTTTTCGCTTGATTCATAAGTCTACAATTTTGTCTTCAAATCTGTGTACAGATATGTCTCTAAATCTCCCCTAAAACTCGTCTTGGTCATTTTATTCAATGGTTAAAAGTTAGATGTTAAAAAAAATGCTGATTGTTAGTTCAATTTTAGTCAACAACAGAACTATGTGCGATGCAAGTTGTGCTCTGCGTAAAAATCGTCTTATTTAAATGGAGACAGTAAAGCGTTACTATAAGTTTATTTTTCTTAGCCGTTGCTTTAATTGTGTAGATCTATTATTAACGGGAATCGGACTTTCAATGACCGCATCTTGAATTGTTCATAATCGTTCATTAAATATTATCTTTACAGAAATAACTATTAAACGGGCACTCGGAATCCGTGTAATATCGGTTTTTCAAGAAAACTGCAATTTGAACGTGATTCAATGGTCAAAAGTTCAATTATTTATAGAATATCATTGTCACCGTTAGCGTAATATCAGCTCAAAACTATGTGTGATGAAAGTTTTTTTTACGTAGAAATCGACTTCTCTCAAATAAGACAGTAAAGCGATACTGCAAGTCGATTTTGTGTTACGTTGTTTCAATTGCGTGAATCTATTATTGAAGGAATCGGCCATTTAATTACCGTATTCTAATTTTTTTTATAATTGTTTTTTCAAATTTTTTCTTGAGAATCATAGAAATAACAATTTAACTGATACCTGGAAAGCGTGTGGTGCTATTTTTTCAAGAAAAATGCAATTGAAAAGTGATTCGATGGTCAAAAGGTCATTTTTGTTTTCAAATATGATTCTGATCGTTAGTTTGATATCATCCAGAACTGTGTGTGATACAAGCTGTGTTTCACGTAGAAAGGGTCTTTTCGAAAATAAGACAAAAAGGTCTTTTCGAAAAGAACGACTGAATCTAGAATAGTTATTATTTTGAAATTCGATACCACAGCCATTCGCTATGTTTTTCCCCACCCGAAAAGAAGCTTTCTGGGTGCGAAATATAAACAATATCTACAGAAAGTAAATTACTACTATTGACTACAAAATTCCTACTATTGACATAGAATGCCTCTCATATGGGTGTCAGTTAACATAAAAAAAAGGGAACGTTTCACTTTGTGATAAGTCAAAGCTTCATCTCGCGAAGCAATTGTTTTTCTCTCGGTCTGTCTTAAACATGGCAGACGTTAGACGCGTCCGAATGTACACTGCACTGGTCCAAGCAGAATATAATTATACGCGAGCCGTTCGCGTTTACCGGGAGCAGTATGGAGAGCCAACGCCATCCCGACAAAGTTTTCGGCGCCTGCATGCAGCGGTCATGCAATATGGCGTGTTTCAAGCTCCGCGGCGACCGCGAGCGAGACCAGTCGCTCAAGAGCTGGAACGGATTGTCGAACAGGAGATTAACGACAACCCGAGACAGAGTGCTAGATGTCTCGCACGTAATTTACGTTGGTACCGTAAAGAATCTATACAATTTTATGAACATTTAGAACGAATTTAGACTACTCTGAGAGTCCCGACATTAAAATCAAGGTGTCCAGTGGACTTTGAAGTCCTTAAAGTCCTTGAAATGTCTTTAAGTTTTGTCTGTCTTTAAAAAGTCCTTGAATTTTCTTGGAGTTTATATAGTGTCATTGAATTGTTCATATCCTTTCAAAAAAAGTCTTATTTTAAAATATCATCAGCAACTAATCTGGAAAAATATGTACCTCAGATACGCTAAAAATTACAAGTATACATTTGTGCGTTACTTTTTACGGTTTTTATTACTGTCCTAAAATAACCTGGAAGTGTCTTTGAAATTTTCGGAAAATGTCTTTGTAGTTTTCTAAAAATCTGTGAAATTTTAAATAAATGTCCTTGAATTTCGCATGGCACTTTTACTCGACTGAATTTGAAATCTCGAAAAAAAGGCATGAAAGAAAGCTTTCTCTATAAGGCTGCAAAAGAATGTCATAAAACAGGCAAAATATATTTTCATCCGCTACGCACTAGGGTCAGTAAAAAAAACGACTATTTTTTTTCACTTTATACTCTAAAAGATCGGTTGCTAGACACCGCTAAAAAATACTCACCAAATATGAGCTCTTAATTTTGATAGGAAGGTCCTCCGCTTTATAATTTTGCATTTGTTCCTCAGTATTAGAAACGAAAATTTATATGTCTATTAAATGTTCGTTAAAAAATATCTCTCCTCATATTCTTGTAGGAAATTGAACGCTCTACAAAATGGTCTGTCATCATTTTTCCGTAAACCTCACCGTTTAAAAAATATCAACGGTTTAAGTTTGATTACATTGAGACAAATTTCTGTTTTGCTTATGAATTTTAGAAATTGGTAAAAAAGAATTTCAATGAAATGCGCAGCCCATATTTTTGTAGGAAATCAGCTGTTCTACATAAATGGTCTCTCATGATTTGTCGATTAATTTAAGAGTTTCAAAGATATTCATGGTCAAACTTCAATGGTTGCAAATTTTAATGGTTTTTGATTAATAATTCAGAAAATTTCAAGTCAGTGTATGAGTTTCAGGGAAATTTATATAAATTTGTTGGAAATTTATACTATTTTTCGAGTTTTTCTTTTAGTCGTAAACATGTTTAGTTACATCTATTTAAAAAAAATTAGAGCATTATTTCTGACTGAATGTCAATGATTCATTAAATCGTGAAAAAATAACGGTCTTGTTAGAAATTTATTATGAAAAGTAACAATGTTAAAGAAAAAAAATGTTCAACTGGTTATTAAAAAGTTTTTTTTAATTTAATTATCAAGTGAGTTATTAAATTTCAATCATTTATAAAATATTCGTACACTTTTACTGTAAAAAAAATTCTTTATGGCAGTTCGGGTATATTTTGCGATTTTCTTTTACAATTTGCAATAAGAATTGAAATTGCTCTTCGTTTTATTGTCAAGCATCGATTATATTCAGTTACTAATGTGACTGCTCTTTTTCATTGTTCGAAGTATTCTTCATTTTCATTATAACTGTCATTAGTAAGCAAGAAAAACTAGAAAGATAGTTTAAAACATTTCTCTGTTCATAGAAACTCAAATTTGTATAAATTTCCTTGAAACTTATAGACTGAATTAAAATTTTCTGAATTATTAATCAAAAATTGTTTAAATTTGCAACCATTGAAGTTTGACCATGAATATCTTTGAAACGCTTAATTTCATCGACAAATCATAAGAGACCATTTTTGTAGAACAGTTAATCTCCTACAAAAATATGGGCTACGCATTTCATCAAAAAGAATTTTTAACGAGTTATAAAATTCATAATCAAAACAGAAATTTGTCTTGAAGTAATCAAACTTAAATCGTTGATATCTTTTAAACGGTTAGGTTCACAAAAAAATTATGACACCCTTTTTTGTAGAGCGTTCAATTTCCTACAAGAATATGAGAAAAGATATTTTTTAACGAACATTTAATAGAGAGATATAAATTTTCGTTTCTTATACTGAGGAACAAATGGAAAACTACAAGTCGGAGGACCTTTCTATCAAAATTAAGAGCTCATATTTGATGAGTATTTTTTTAGAGGCGTCTAGCAACCGATTTCTCAGGGTATAAAGTGAAAAAAAAATAGTCGGTTTTTTAAAACCACCCTACTATACACAGCTTAATGATCGCTTATCTGAGTACCGGCAACACAAAATACTGCATCACTATCTATCTTGAAATTAAAGTGCATGGAATGAACAAAATATTTTTGCAGTGCGAATAATAATGTATGTGCTTATTACTAAATCGGATTACACGGAGAAAAAAAAGTAGTTCGGACAAAACCTTTTTAATGAGTTGGCTATAAATAAGTTGCTACAACGATTTATTCGGTACCTATAACAATCTTGAATAGTTGTCAATCCATAATGGGTTTACTGGGGTGTGTCGAAATTTTTTTTTTTTTTCATATTGCATCGTTTCAATCTATAGTTTGTATCTTCAAGCAACTCTTCTCAAAATTTTACCCGTGATAACAATTTTTTTAGAGGTAGCTCAAACGATAAATAGATTCCCCATTTGATAAATACATAGATAAATGCGACTCTCAATAAATTCATGTACCCAAATTACGGATACGATATATTGACGTATTCACGTATCTTTGTTCGTTATCTTCAGATCATTAGAAAGAGAAAAAGTTGCCTACAAATTTTCCGTTCAAATCGATAGTTTTCTAGTTATGAATTTTTGAAGCTCAGAATATCACCCTCTTCGCCCTGTAAGATCAGTTTCAATCGAAATTTCAAGTTTGAGGTCAATTCTGGAGTCATTATCTGTCGTGAAGTTTAATTATAAGTGAAGTTTTATTCAACTGTTAAACGGATGAAAATTTGTTTGTAAATACGAAAAAAATGATGAATTAGATCGGATATTTAAGAGAAAAATAAAAAAATCCATCAGCTTTGTTCAAAACGTTTGATAATCCTGTCAAATTTGATTAAAAATTGAAAAAAAATTCAACAAAACATCAAAAAAATTTAAAAAGAAAAAAAAATTATGAAGCGTCCGAAACATTTTTTAAGACTGGATCACAAAATTTACGAATAATTTCAAAAATAGAGAGAAATCGAGAAAAAATGTAAAAACTAAAGAAAAATCGAGGGGAAAAAATTAATAAATCTTCAAAAAATTGCAAAAGAAGAAAATCATAAAGATTTCAAACAAATTATCTGATTGGTTCGAAGATTTAGCGACATTTGGGAATTTCTTCTCTATTTTTCTCCATTTTTGACATTATTTGTAAACTTCGTGACCCAATTTAAAAAAAATTTCGAACGCTTCGAAATTTTATTCTTTTTTAAACATTTTTTGATGATTTGTTGAATATTTTCTCGTTTTTTTGTCAAATTTCAATTGAAACTGATGTTATAAGGCGGAGAGGCGATATTCTGAGCTTCAAAAATTCATAACTAGAAAACTATCGATTGAAACGAAAAATTTATAAGCACTTTTTCTCTTCCCAATGATCTGAAGATAACGAATAAAGATACGCGAACGTCAATATATCGTATCTGCAATTTATGAATATGAATTTATTGAGAGTCGCATTCATGTACGTGCTAATCAAATGAGATCTCTATTCATCGTTTGAGCTACCTCTAAAAAATTTTTTATCACGCTCAAATTTTGAGGAGAGTTGCTTCAAAGTACAGACTATAGATTTAAACAATGCAAAATGAAAAAGAAAAAAGAAAAAAAAATTCGACACACCCTAGAGCTTACAAAAGATAACTCTCAAGTTAGACTAACTCACCAGGGAGATCGCGCAACGCTTCAATGAGTCTGCCCAACTCTCAGTGAGTTCGCCCAACTAATCTGTTTGACGTGTTAGTCGTGCCAACTAACCGGTGCGCTGTACACAACCGGAATGGTGGTCACAGTAACCTAACATATTCGACTACCAAAAAGTAGTTGTCTCCACTCACAAAATTCATGGTTGTATGGACTTACGAAAAGTGAGTCTGTGCACTTCTTGGTGTGCCCAAACACTTTTTTTCCTCCGTGTAGAAAATATGGCGGCATACCACACCGATCAAATATCGGCAGGACCTTAGACGCTCTGATTGATCTCGCATTTTTTATGTGATGGACATGACTCTTTAAAGCATTGTTTTTTTTACATCTTTTGTGAAAAAAAACAAAAAAAATAGTAATTGACCATACTAGTGCGTTAAAACATTTTATGACGTGCGTGAGTTCGCAGTACGAGCCGAAAGCGACTATTGCAATCACACGAGTTAAGAAAACGTTCATCGCACGGATATCGTACAATATTTTATTTCGCAAGGGGTATTTATGCACGCGAGGTGAGCGTTAAACCGCGTTTCTCGCACCGAGTGAAATAAAATAATTTTGCTAACTGAGCCGATGTCGGCTGGCATCCGCATCATTTTTTTTTCAATCTTGTTTATAAAAATATTCAAAAATAGTAAGATCACAGGGTGGTATCTGGAAATTACAATATCAAGACCATGATTATTCACAATTTTTCAAATTTTGTTCAAGGTTTATAAATATACCTTCATTAACGAACCTATTGATTATTATTCGAATTCCTAAAATATTAAGTTTGTCCTTTGAACTTCTTTAAAATGGAGGGTTAAGCAGCTCGTCGTCATTCATTCCGTGCCTTTCATTTCCTATCCATTTCAATCCTCAACTTCCTGCCATCAATTTTTAATTAGGTGCAAACCGCGAGACCGTACGGCAATTGGCACGAAGGGATCACTACCCATATAAAGTCCACAATCGCCATGAATTGCTGCCCATGGACTGCGTACAGCGAGAGGATTTCTGCGTGTGGGCTTTGGGACAAATGGCAGAGGACCCGCGCTTTTTCGAACGTGTCTGCTTCACCGACGAGTGCGCATTTACGAATGTGGCCATTACGAACAACCAGAACGAGAGGTTCTGGGCGAACGAAAATCCATTTTGGACCGTTGAGCGTCCAATACAGCACCGCTGAAAAATTAATGTTTGGATCGGAATAGTAGGCAATTATATAATAAGCCCTTATATTTTTTAAGAGAACTTGAATAGCGCGAGATCCGTTGACTTCCTTGAGAACGATTTGCCACGGATGTTGGAGCGCGTTCCACGACCTCTGCGTGACCGCATGTGGTGGATGCAGAATGGAGCTCCCGCTCACACTGCAAGAACCGCGCGAGCGGTTTTAGACAGGTGCTTCCCTAATCGTTGGATCGGCGCGGGAGGACCAGTGAGGTGGTCGCCACGATCGCCCGATCTGACGCCATGTGATTTTTTTTTGTGGGGGATGATAAAGGACAAGGTGTACAAAACACCACCTACCACTCAAGAAGATATGCGGCAACGGATAATTCGAACATGCGAAACAATAACGCCACGGATGCTGCAAAACGTCCGTCGGAATATGTCTAAAAGATTCGATTGTTGTATCGATAACGCCGGGGGTCATGTTGAGCCGGAGATTAAAAAATACGAAGTAGACGTTGAAGAACAGTAGCCAACATCGTTGTATTTAATGTTGATGGACATAAGAGTTGGGAATACGTCGGGCACACCTCGAGTACCTTGAAAATAAATGTTTATTTGTTGAATCGTGCCATTTGTTTTACTTACGCAATGCATGAGTCTTTTTGTATGGTTGAAGGACGTAATTTTATTGCGTTGCCATTAGATTTTCCTTTCTCTGATAGTGTGGCTTCAATCGCCTTTTACCACCCTTCCCACCCTTACTTCTATCACTTCCTAACCGCAATTTACTGAGCTAACCTAACCGCCAATGCGTCCGCAGCCGACTTAGCTACACTGTACCGCATTTGCCGAGGGCACGGGGAAACTGCGGAAAACCCGTACCGGTACAGACGGCCGTATATTCTTCTGACTTCCCGGTGTATAAACGATATTTCTACGATCCTCAACAAAAAAAAAAATTGAATAAACATTTATGGAGAAAATTAGAATACGGTGATTAAAAGGCCGAATTTTTTAAAGAATAGATCCACGCAAATAGAACAACGTAACGGGAAAACGATTTGCGGTAATGCTTTATTTTCTTTTTTTACGGAAGACGATGCCTACATGAAAAAAACTTAAATCACACACAGTTCTGGGCTGATATCAAACTAACGGTCAGAACCATATTTAAAAAAAAATTAAACTATTGACCATTGAATCACTCTTAGGTTGCAGTTTCCTAGAAAAAATCATACCACACGGGTTCCAGGTAACAGTCGTATAGTTGTTTCTATGATCCTCAAGAAAAATGGAATACACATTTATGAAGAAAATTAGAATACAGCACTTGAAAGGTCGATTTTCTTTAAAAATAGATCCACGTCATTAAAACAGAATAAGGGAATAACGATTTGCAATATCGCTTTACTGTCTTTTCTTACGGAAGACGATGTCTACATAAAAACAACTTGGATAGTTCTGGGCTGATATCAAACTAACGGTCAGAACCATATTTAAAAAAAAATTAAACTATTGACCATTGAATCACTCTTAGGTTGCAGTTTCCTAGAAAAAATCATACCACACGGGTTCCAGGTAACAGTCGTATAGTTGTTTCTATGATCCTCAAGAAAAATGGAATACACATTTATGAAGAAAATTAGAATACAGCACTTGAAAGGTCGATTTTCTTTAAAAATAGATCCACGTCATTAAAACAGAATAAGGGAATAACGATTTGCAATATCGCTTTACTGTCTTTTCTTACGGAAGACGATGTCTACATAAAAACAACTTGGATAGTTCTGGGCTAATATCAAACTAACGGTCAGAACCATATTTTTAAAAAAAATTAAACTATTGACCATTGAATCACTCTTAGGTTGCAGTTTCCTAGAAAAAATCATACCACACGGGTTCCAGGTAACAGTCGTATAGTTGTTTCTATGATCCTCAAGAAAAATGGAATACACATTTATGAAGAAAATTAGAATACAGCACTTGAAAGGTCGATTTTCTTTAAAAATAGATCCACGTCATTAAAACAGAATAACGGAATAACGATTTGCAATATCGCTTTACTGTCTTTTCTTACGGAAGACGATGTCTACATAAAAACAACTTGCATAGTTCTGGGCTAATATCAAACTAACGGTCAGAACCATATTTTTAAAAAAAATTAAACTATTGACCATTGAATCACTCTTAGGTTGCAGTTTCCTAGAAAAAATCATACCACACGGGTTCCAGGTAACAGTCGTATAGTTGTTTCTATGATCCTCAAGAAAAATGGAATACACATTTATGAAGAAAATTAGAATACAGCACTTGAAAGGTCGATTTTCTTTAAAAATAGATCCACGTCATTAAAACAGAATAACGGAATAACGATTTGCAATATCGCTTTACTGTCTTTTCTTACGGAAGACGATGTCTACATAAAAACAACTTGGATAGTTCTGGGCTAATATCAAACTAACGGTCAGAACCATATTTAAAAAAAAAATTAAACTATTGACCATTGAATCACTCTTAGGTTGCAGTTTCCTAGAAAAAATCATACCACACGGGTTCCAGGTAACAGTCGTATAGTTGTTTCTATGATCCTCAAGAAAAATGGAATACACATTTATGAAGAAAATTAGAATACAGCACTTGAAAGGTCGATTTTCTTTAAAAATAGATCCACGTCATTAAAACAGAATAACGGAATAACGATTTGCAATATCGCTTTACTGTCTTTTTTTACGGAAGACAATTTCTACATAAAAACAACTTGAATAGTTCTGGGCTGATATCAAACTAACGACCAGAGCCATATTTTTAAAAAAAATTAAACTATTGACCACTGAATCACTCTTAGGTTGCAGTTTTCTCGAAAAAAATCATACCATACGGGTTCCGGATAACAGTCGGATAGTTGTTTTTATAATCCTCAGAAAAAAAAAAAAAAAAATGAAATGAATATTTATGAAGAAAATCAGAATACAGCAATTGAAAGGCCGATTTTCTTTGAAAATAGATCCCCGTGGTTAGTAGAACGTAACGGAAAATCGATTTGCAGTATCGCTTTACTGTCGCATTTCAGAGCAGTCGATTTCTACGTAAAGCACAACTCGCATTACACACGGTTCTAGACTGATATCGAAGTAACGATCAGACGCATATTTTTTTTTTGGAAAATTAAACTATTGACCATTGAATCATTTTCAAGTTGCAGTTTTCTTGAAAGAATTATACCACACGCGATCCGGATAACGGTCGAAAAATTGTTTCTATGAACCTCAAGAAAAACGGAATAAACATTTATGAAGAAAATTAGAATACGGCAATTGAAAGGCCGATTGTTTTCAAAAATCGATCCCCGTGGTTGAAATAACGTAACGAAAAAACGATTTGCAGCATCGCTTTACTTGTTTTTTCTTTTTTACGGAAGGCGATTTCTACATAAAACAACTTGAATCGCACACAGTTCTGGGCTGATATCAAACTAACGGTCAGAACCAATTTTTTTTGAAAAATTAAACTATTGACCATTGAATCACTCTTAGGTTGCAGTTTCTTTGAAAAAATTATACCACACGGGTTCCGGGTAACAGTCGAATCGTTGTTCTTATGATCCTAAAAAAAAATGGAATAAACATTTGTGAAAAATAGTCAGTAAAGCGATACTGCAAATAGTTTTTCCGCTACGTTATATTAATGACGTGGATCTATTTTTGAAGAAAATCGGCTTTTTATTTACCGCATTCTGATTTTTTTTATAATGGTTTAGAAATTTTCATTCATGGATTATAGAAACAACTATTGGAATGATAGCCGGAATCTGCGTGATGTCGATTTTTCAAGAAAACTGCAATTTGAGCGTGATTAAATGTATTCATGTTTAAGGGGATCAAGTCACATTAAAAAAGATGGAAAAAAAAATTGGAATTATAAATTTCATTCGAAAAATCTTACATTAAAACCTCATTAAATACATAGCAAGCATTATAATTCTGCAATTCTGTAAAGACATTTAGTGCACTAGAATGGTGTGAGGTAAACAATGAAATTTTTCACCTGTCATAACTTTCAGACCAAACCGGTGAATGAATTTTAGTGATTGATGTCGTATTTTATTCGTCGAAGAGTGCATTCTGGATTGAATATGGGTATTTTTTCTTCAGTCTTCATGACAAAATTATGATTTTAAATATGTTCATCAATTCTTCTCTATTTAGAACTTTATAAACAATTCGTTACAATAAATCCAATTTTTACTGCATTTAAAATCGCTATATTCAATCCTGAATACACTCTTCGACAGATAAAATAAGACATCGACGACTAAATTCGATTCACCAGTTTGGTCTGAATGTTACGACAACTGATTTTTTTTACTTTTGACAACACATCATTCTTGTTCTATATTGCATTACGTCATTACAAAATTGCAGAATTATAATGCTCGGTACGTACTTAATGAGGTTTGAATGTAAACACTTTTTGAAGAACAGTTTCATTTCCAGATTTTTTTTCTTTCGACTTTTTTCAGGTAACTTGGTCCCCTTTATTGTTTTTAAACTATGATTCTTAACTTTAAAGATTGTAAGTGCGAAATAAATAGCTGTCGTTTTTTAAATTCATTTCCGTCAATGATACGATTTGAAAAAACAGTTTTGTTTACATGTCTGCGTTAGCAATAGAATTTTCAACGATATCATTGCTTTTGTATAGGGAAAAAAAAAAAAAAAAAAAAAAAAAAAGGGAAGAAAACAACTGTTTCATGAGATCGAGGAGAACCGGGGGGTCCAAGCCAGGCCCCTTAATTTTTTTCAAATTTCTGTCTCACCGAAGCATCTATCCTACTGATTTGTGATGTGTCCATCCGATTCTATGAATAACTAAATCATCGTGAAATTCACGGTTTTGTGCGATTGGAAGGCGCAAGTGACCGTAAAAACGGACCCTTCATCTTTTTTTTACATATTTTCACCTCATAATATCAATTTCTAGTTGAATTGACACGAAATAGCTAACCCGCCTAACCACAGTTAGAGACGGACGGGAATCTAGCGCGCTGTCAGCTAGTCTGGAGTCCCGCAGCACACCTTGCTCGGAGCGCAGTCCAAGTCCACCGCACATTCCATGTTCACACCGCACATCGGCTGCTGAATGCAGCAACTTCGAAATTAATTTTCTCTATCAAAATACAATTAAATCATTCAGTCCGTAGGTGTTCTGGATTCGAATTTTAACCGATTCTACGAATATCTTATACAATATTATATACGGGGAAATTTAAAATATAAATGTTTTGCCCCTTTAAAAACGGTGCGTCTCAGCAAAGCGTCACTTGCACCATTAAATAGGGCTTCAAAAACCATCAAAGAATCACATTTTACTTTATTTCTATCAACCGTGGAAATGCCTAAAAAAACAGGTAGCCACATTATAATTGTCACCCTGTATAGGTATATTTGGGGTCATTATACAGAATTTTGTAAGGGCATATATAGGGTCAGTCCTTGTATATGCCAGTGTATGAATAAATTGTCAAATTTGTATATTTCGCTGTATACTATCGATATACAGGCATATACAGGGGCAGTCCTTGTATATGCCAGCGTATAAATAAATTGTCAAATTTGTATATTTCGCTACAGGCATATACAGTGACAGTCCATTTATATGCCAGTGTACACACAAATTGTCGGAATTGTATATTTCGCTGTATACTTTCGATATACAGGGACAGTCCTCGTATATGCCAGTGTATGAATAAATAGTCAAATTCGTAGATTTCGCTGTATACTAGCGATATCCAGGCATATACAGGGGCAGTCCATATATATGCCAGTGTATCAATAAATTGTCAAATTTGTATATTCCACTGTATGCTATCGATATACCGGCATATATAGGGACAGTCCCTGTATGTGCCAGTATACGAATAAATTATCAAGATCGTCTATTTTGGTATAAACTATCGGTCAACTGGCAGATACAGAGACAGTCCCCGTATGTGACGAGACATAAAGAAAATTTACGAATTTATATTTTCTCTCGATAAAATAAAAGTATCAGCATTTTAAAAATCAACCATTATATCTGCCTTCTGATATGAAGCATTCCATACCGAGCTCACGACAATCGCGACAATATATCAACACCAGAGTCGAAGTATTACAAGTAACCCAGAAGATGTAGTAAGTAGTTTTGCGGATCTGAGGAATTGATCTGAATCAAATATAGCCTAAGACTAGTGAAAACCAACAAATTGGTTTGCCAAACCTAGCTGAATAATTATGAAGCATTTTTCGGGAACATTCGCAACATGGAAAACAAAATCAATCAGCTGATCATCAATGAACGCCCAAGTCCCGTATTTTTTCCCAACACTCAGCGAAGGGTAAACAAAAATGTTTAACGAATTGAACATAAAAGACTAAAAATCTCTTAAGAATCCATTGTTGAAAGACCTTGAGTTCCTTTTAGGTTCACTCTTCTTCGTGCGACGTTTTTTTTTCTGTCCCTGAAACTGCTACTTACACGTATATTAATATATACAATTTATGTAAGAGCAATTCCGAGGGTGACATAGGTGGCTGGATTCCCAATAGGTTACATGACCAACATTGTACTACGAATAGTTCCCGGTCACAACGGTTCTCAACTACAATGATCATACAACACGTAGAATTGCTGATGGTTGGATATGCCATCGGTTGGTGATGCCGATATATTACACGATCCAAAGGTAACTATTCGAAGTCTATCCTAATTAACTATTTTTCGCTATTTAAAGCTACAGATCACTCGATTACAGCAGTTGTTTAGCTTTACGAATAGTGAATGTATACCAAAATAGTGGGTGACCAGAATATCACATCATGTAATGCAACTGAAAAGATATCGTCTTTACATCGCAAAGTATATAAAAATAAATACTGAAAGACTGAAATCCAAAAATTCCAGTAAACGAACGGGTCATTCTAACCTACACTTTGAGTCGAAAATAGCCGCCTGCGATAAAATTATTACTGTTGATAGGAACAGAATAGACAAATGAAGCTGTAAAATGTCCGTATGCGTGAAAAAAGTCAATTACATTTATTATTACCGATTGCGGTATTTCACGTGCTCTTGAGACTACTGTTAGAAGACCATATGATTCTGTTAGTCTTACCTCTCTTTGTTTAGACTTTTTTCTATTCTAGTCCACAAAACTGCCCTTACACATATGATATATATTTGCATAGTTGGGTGGCAGTTTCAGGGCCTTGAACATAGAATATTGAATAAATAACAATGAACCTAACAGAATTATAAGGTAATTCAGATAACTGTTCCTAAAGGATTTTGAGGGTCGCTTAGGTGTAATTCGTCAGACATTATTTGTCTCGTGGTGGTAAAAAAAACAGGAGTACTTCATTCAACGGTTATTATCTGATTGATACGGTCTTCTTCATCAAAAATGTTCCCAAAACCGCCACCTAATTATTCAACTATGTTTGGCAAATCAATTCTTGCTGAATGTCCACTTGTTTAAACTTGAGCTTGTTTAAATTGGAGCTACGTTTTATTGAATGGAACATTGTACGCCCCCCGAACCTGTCTACTACAATTGTGTGTAGACCTTTATTCTAATCTTGAAATATTATCACGCCAATTCCATTCAATTTTCTTTCATCCTGTAATATTCAATCTAAGCTACTTATTTCAACGTTGTAGACTATTTGCAGCATACGGATCATAAAAATCTAGATGAAAACAAAGATTCAGATATTTTCTCTGTCGGGAAGTGGGTAGCGGATAAATGTAATGATGCTTCGACGATGCCAGCCTTTAATATTTATTTTGATGGGAGTTTGGCAAATCGTAACTCGGGTCTGAGTCGAACGATGCCGACGATTCCGTTTTTATCGATCTTCCTGTATAGGAAGAGTTGGGGCTGTTTGGGCTATTGCCACGTTTGGGGCTATTGCCACGGGCTGTGGCAATTTTTTTTTACGAATAAAAATTAATTGTTAATTTTTAATCGTGTTTAATTGTGTTTAATTGTTAAAATATTAATTGTTAAAAATATATAGATTCCAAATGTTTGATTTTCCTATACAGGAAGATCGATAACAACGGAATCTTCGGCATCGTTCGACTCAGACGAAGCATCATAACATCTATTCAATATATACATACTCTGCCAAAGTCAAAGAAGAATCAAGGCAACGGATAAAAACACCGGAAAGCACTCAGAACGCTAATATAAGCATTGTAATATTATTCAGTAGAATCTTTTAAGTAGATTAATTTTTTTTCCTTGAGATCCTGAAACTGCCATTCAAGTAATAAAATATATAAAACGTGTGTAAGGGCAGTTTCGGGATCTTCGATAGAAAAAACGACCAAACAAAGCGGAATAAACCTAAAAGTATTCTAAGGTCTCTTGAATACAGGTTCTTAAGCAACCTTCAGAGTTCTTATACGTTTAATTCGTTAAACATTTTTTTAACTGGTAACTGCCTGCTGCCCAAAAATACAAGAGTTATGGTGTTCAGTGGTAAGGAGCTGATTGATGCCGTTTGCTATGTCGTGGATGTTCCCGAAAGCTGAACAGAATTTAGCATACACATGTAGCTTCATTGCATTCAATGGTATGCATCGATTGTGCTTTTCTGTAATAGTATTCATTCAACGTTATTTTTTTAACGTTGTGGGCTAGTTTTAGTAATCCAATATGAATATTTCGAGATTTTTTTTTTCATAGCAGAAGCTTTCTCCATAGAAAGTCATAAAAATACTGAAACCATTCTTCGAAAACACATCAGTACACATATATTAATAAGTAATATCATTGATAAGATTTCTTCAAGTACAATCTCATTATTCGTGTCCCTCAAATTGCCACTTCCACATATATTTTTATTGTTTGTTGAGGAATTGAACGGCATCATGACGGTTATTTGTATATGACCGTAGAGCAACCACGAAATGACGGTTGCTCGGATCCGCTAGAGTAGCTGTGAGGACAGAAAATGGCAAAAATATGTAGTATATAAGTTTACGAATATCCCTTAGGAACTGATTTTAGAAAGACCTTACAGTTCTATTATGATCACTCCTCTTTTTTCGATTTTTTTAAATCCACATCCCCGAAACTGCCATCACATAAATGGTACACATTGATACGTGTATGTTGATAGATAGATAGATATATTTATTTAGTGCACTAGGGAAATCACTGTCCCTGAAGACTCGGAAAAAAAGATCGCACGAAGAAAGGTGAACCTAAAAGAAAATCAAGGTCTTTCGAGAATGGGTTGTTGAGGGTCTTTCACATTCAATTCAATTCAATTTGTCAGACATTTTTGTTTACTCTTGGCTATAGGCTGGGCTAAAACACGTGAGTTACGCGATAAGCTGATTGATATCGTTTTCTAGGATGGCAATGTTCCCACAAAAATGCTACAAAATTATTGCTGGAGGCCTGGCAAACAGATTTTCGCAGAACTTGCACTGTTTTGAGGCTATATTTCATACAGATCAATTTCTTACGTCCGCGAATCTACCTACCACAATTTCAGAGTTACTTGTAATAGTTCATCTCTGGTTTTAATATGTTATCACGCTGATTTCATCCGTTGTCTTTTTTTTATATATTTTTTCCTAAGCGTCGACTTCACTCGATGTTATAAACCATTTTCAGTAGTCCGATATAAGAATTTAGATTTATGAACAATTAGAGATGCTTTCTCTGTTCGTGAGCGGCAGACGCGCAAAAAACTAAAAGGAACTTTGAATATACATTTTATCACTTTCGACTTTTGGCACAACCAAAAAGATGCAATGCATTGTATCAAGAAATTTCGCTGGAAGCGAAATCTCGCTACAAGCACTGCCCGAGCGCGCACACCACACTCCCGAAAAACAACAACGGACCACAATGCCTTCCCCCCCGCCCGCCTATATCAAAATAAGTAGTTGATGTTAGTGGTGCTGTGGCCGTAGGTTGTGATAGTTTTTTTGGTTATTCGGGTATTGGCGGCCCATTTAGTAAAAGAAATTTTATTTTTATTTTTTTCCTCTCTTTTAAACGTTTCGACCCTGGTCTCGGTCCTCTTCAGTAATTTATTGACTATAAAATTATTTACAAAGTATATAATTATTATATATATAAATTAATAATCATGTACTTTTAATATTATTGTTATGTTTGTCGTTATTTCTATTTTTAATTCTATTAGATTTAGCCTAGTTTTGTCTTATTGTTTAGAGAGTACTTAAATAATGTTGTATGTGTCAGTTGTTTATTGTCTGTATTAGTTATCGGTGTATTTTTTCTTTTTTTGTTGTTGGGTTCTCTGGCTTATGTGTTTGGTATTATTAGAATGTCATTCTGACGGTGTCTTATTTAAATATATTTCTATTGTTAATAAAAGAAACTATTAGTATGTTATTTATGTCTTTTGTTATGTATTGTTCTTTTTACTTACTTATTTGTGTTGTTTTTGAAAATTTTGAACCGCTGACATTATTATGCTTGTTCAGCCAGAGAACCCAGAAAGCAGACTGTATGACTTGTGTGTTATGGGGAGTAAACAGAGTTCTATATTTCTAGTTCGTATGTGTGTGTGTGTGTGTGTGTGTGTGTGTGTGTGTGTGTGTGTGTGTGTGTGTGTGTGTGTGTGTGTGTGTGTGTGTGTGTGTGCGCGTGTGTGCGTGCGTGTGTGTGAATTTGTCCTTGAGTTTTGTACTGTGTGTTTATTCGTCATGTTGTTAACGATTTATCTATTGTCAATTTGTTAAGTTGTTAAAATATTATTATATTGTAGAAATGATCTATTGTCAATTTGTTAAATTGTTAAAATATTATTATGTTGTAAATAGTTATAATATTGTTTTATTATTAAATTATCAATGTTGTCATATTTTTAAATTGTTAAAATGTTGCAATTAAATTTAGTCAGTTATTGTAGTTCTATTTAATAAAATGTCTTAGATGATGGAGTTATAGATGTTGCTTAGTTTAGTTATGTCTTGTCTGAAATTAATTGACTTTGTGTCTTTCTTTATATGTATCATCTCCATTAATAATCTTTTTTAGTAATTAGGTTTAATTTTTAAAATTTTTGTGTTGTCGAAATCGAATGTGTGATGTGTTAGTGATGAGTGTTGTGCTAGTGCTGTGTGGTTTGTGTCATGTTGATTTTGACTGTTTTTGTGTTCTTGTATTCTCGTTTTTAGATATCTTTTAGTTTGTCCTATATATGTGCTGTCGCAATCATTGCATGGAATGTGGTAGATAAGTTTTGATTTATGTGATATCGGTATTTTGTCTTTTGTAGACCCTGTGATTCTGTAACTGTTGTATTTGTTATTATTTACTGAGTTGATGTTATATGTTTTCAGAAATTTTCGAATTGGATGATGAATCTGTCGGATGTATGGAAAGTTCATCAATCTCTTTGTGTCAAACTCTTCTTTTTTGTCATTGTCTTTTATATTATTAGTGATTTGTGATATTCTTTTTTTTATATGTTTGTTAATCAAATGTTCTGGGAAGCAATTTAGTTTTAACGTTTTTTTAATTAGCGAAATGTTGTTTTTCCAGAATTTCTTTTCGGCTAGTTTGATGCCTCTGTCTATTAGCATTAAAATGATTCCTATCTTTTGTTGTATTGGATGTATCGAGAAAAAATTTATATATCTTCCTGACCATGTTGGTTTTCTGTACCAATTGGTTAAGATGGTGTTGTTTTCTCTGATAAGTAACATGTCTAGGAAGGGAATAGAATTTTGCTCATTTTCTTTTTCAATCGTAAATTGCAACTTTGGATGATACGCGATACAAATGTTGAGAGTGTTGTCTATTTCGTTTTCCGGTAGAGCTATAATAATATCGTCTACATATCTTTTGTAGAGGGGTGGTTTGAACTTTAGTTTATTTAGGCAATTTTCTTCTAAGTCGATCATCACTATGTTAGATAGGATCGGAGCTAGTGGTGATCCCATCGGTAAACCTGAAGTTTGTTTGTATATAATATCATCAAATGTGAAGACCGTGGAGTTCATGATGATTTCTATTGCTTTTTTAAGTTCTGTCATTGTTATGCCGTTTTTAAATAATTCTTTTCTTTTTTCGAGACTTTTTATTACCAATTGTACCGGAATGTTGGTGTAAAGGGAGGTCACATCGAAAGAAACGAGTTTGTAGTTAATTGGCAGTCTCACTTCTTTTAATGATTCTTTTAATTCAAAGCTATATTTTATTTGTGAATGAAAGGAAGGTAATTTTTTTGAAATTAGTTTGTTTAAAAAGTCGGCAATTTTGTATGTTGGTGAGTTAATTGAGGATACTATTGGTCTGAATGGAAAGTTCTTTTTATGTATTTTTGGAAGAGTGTATAATCTCGCTAAGTTGCAATACACTCTTCCAAAAATACATAAAAAGAACTTTCCACTCAGACCGATAGTATCCTCACTAAACTCACCAACATACAAAATTGCCGACTTTTTAAACAAACTAATTTCAAAAAAATTACCTTCCTTTCATTCACAAATAAAATATAGCTTTGAATTAAAAGAATCATTAAAAGAAGTGAGACTGCCAATTAACTACAAACTCGTTTCTTTCGATGTGACCTCCCTTTACACCAACATTCCGGTACAATTGGTAATAAAAAGTCTCGAAAAAAGAAAAGAATTATTTAAAAACGGCATAACAATGACAGAACTTAAAAAAGCAATAGAAATCATCATGAACTCCACGGTCTTCACATTTGATGATATTATATACAAACAAACTTCAGGTTTACCGATGGGATCACCACTAGCTCCGATCCTATCTAACATAGTGATGATCGACTTAGAAGAAAATTGCCTAAATAAACTAAAGTTCAAACCACCCCTCTACAAAAGATATGTAGACGATATTATTATAGCTCTACCGGAAAACGAAATAGACAACACTCTTAACATTTTTATCGCGTATCATCCAAAGTTGCAATTTACGGTTGAAAAAGAAAATGAGCAAAATTCTATTCCCTTCCTAGACATGTTACTTATCAGAGAAAACAACACCATCTTAACCAATTGGTACAGAAAACCAACATGGTCAGGAAGATATATAAATTTTTTCTCGATACATCCAATACAACAAAAGATAGGAATCATTTTAATGCTAATAGACAGAGGCATCAAACTAGCCGAAAAGAAATTCTGGAAAAACAACATTTCGCTAATTAAAAAAACGTTAAAACTAAATTGCTTCCCAGAACATTTGATTAACAAACATATAAAAAAAAGAATATCACAAATCACTAATAATATAAAAGACAATGACAAAAAAGAAGAGTTTGACACAAAGAGATTGATGAACTTTCCATACATCCGACAGATTCATCATCCAATTCGAAAATTTCTGAAAACATATAACATCAACTCAGTAAATAATAACAAACACAACAGTTACAGAATCACAGGGTCTACAAAAGACAAAATACCGATATCACATAAATCAAAACTTATCTACCACATTACATGCAATGATTGCGACAGCACATATATAGGACAAACTAAAAGATATCTAAAAACGAGAATACAAGAACACAAAAACAGTCAAAATCAACATGACACAAACCACACAGCACTAGCACAACACTCATCACTAACACATCACACATTCGATTTCGACAACACAAAAATTTTAAAAATTAAACCTAATTACTAAAAAAGATTATTAATGGAGATGATTCATATAAAGAAAGACACAAAGTCAATTAATTTCAGACAAGACATTACTAAACTAAGCAACATCTATAACTCCATCATCTAAGACATTTTATTAAATAGAACTACAATAACTGACTAAATTTAATTGCAACATTTTAACAATTTAAAAATATGACAACATTGATAATTTAATAATAAAACAATATTATAACTATTTACAACATAATAATATTCTAACAATTTAACAAATTGACAATAGATCATTTCTACAATATAATAATATTTTAACAACTTAACAAATTGACAATAGATAAATCGTTAACAACATGACGAATAAACACACAGTACAAAACTCAAGGACAAATTCACACACACGCACGCACACACGCGCACACACACACACACACACACACACACACACACACACACACACACACACACACACACACACACACACACACACACACACACACACACACACACACACACACACACACACACACACACACACACACACACACACATACGAACTAGAAATATAGAACTCTGTTTACTCCCCATAACACACAAGTCATACAGTCTGCTTTCTGGGTTCTCTGGCTGAACAAGCATAATAATGTCAGCGGTTCAAAATTTTCAAAAACAACACAAATAAGTAAGTAAAAAGAACAATACATAACAAAAGACATAAATAACATACTAATAGTTTCTTTTATTAATAATAGAAATATATTTAAATAAGACACCGTCAGAATGACATTCTAATAACACCAAACACATAAGCCAGAGAACCCAACAACAAAAAAAGAAAAAATACACCGATAACTAATACAGACAATAAACAACTGACACATACAACATTATTTAAGTACTCTCTAAACAATAAGACAAAACTAGGCTAAATCTAATAGAATTAAAAATAGAAATAACGACAAACATAACAATAATATTAAAAGTACATGATTATTAATTTATATATATAATAATTATATACTTTGTAAATAATTTTATAGTCAATAAATTACTGAAGAGGACCGAGACCAGGGTCGAAACGTTTAAAAGAGAGGAAAAAAATATAAAAAAAATTCTTTTACTAAATGGGCCGCCAATAGCCGAATAACAAAAAAAACTATCAAAATAAGTAGTGCTGAGCATGGGTGAGAGGCGACAAACGTCGCGGAGTAGGATTGTAGCGCGGATGACGTCATCGCGGAGCCGTTCAACATAAGGAAGATCGCAAGCCGTCGATGAGCGAGAGGATATCGATCGGTGATTTACGGGACTCCTGCCACCATCTATCACTCACCTTTCGAACAACCACTTCGCGTTACAATTACTGCCCGTGGCAACGTTGATGTCTCTGTCTATGCTAATCAGCCAATAGGAAAATTCGGAAATTTAGGGATAAATTCGAGGAAGAATACAGAGGATTCATAGCCATTATTATTCTTTTCTTTGCCTCCGTGTATAGAGAGTAAAAAGTGCTTATTACGACTGACTTGATTTTTGCTGAGTGCTCTGATCGGATTTAGATAAAAACTTGTAAGTTTTGAACCCGTATTTTTCCTACGACCCCGTAAAACCCCTCACTACCCCCATTCGCCACAGAAACTCTCCGTAATTAATACGATAAACCGATAACGAGTGTCCCCTCGTTATCAGCCATCTTGCCATCTGTCATTACTCGTGCAAACAAGCACCGAAATCCCGAATCTACCCCCCACAATTATTTATTAATACCCGTCACCCTATTCCAAATTGTCCTTCAGGTAATTTGGGATTTTTTTTCTATTAATTGTCCCCTCAATAATTTGTTTTTTTTTTGTCATTATTTTACTGTTAAAAATTCGTGAATCGTCTTTCGAACTTTTTACGAATTTTCAAGATAAATTCTTCCCCTCCCCTTTTTTCTGTTTTCCCTTTAGCAAATTACCCTTGTTATTTTTCACCCCCAAAACCCCTTTTTTGCCACCATGATTATTTTAAAAGATAGTTAAGATCACCCGGGTATCACCATTGTAAGAGCCGACCGTTAGGCCATCCCCCCCTCCTGCCCTGACCTATGTCTCAGCCCTACCCTACAGCTAATAGCCTGGTTTTCATTATTTTGCGTTATTGCTCTCCTACTTCGTGGTTTAAGGTTTTGTAATTTTTAATAGTTTTTTTTAATTGAATTTTGGAAACGGTGTTGCACTGACTTGCAACTGGCGCCCCTATTTTTTTTATAACATTTTTTATTGCCCTCCGAACCGAGTAATTGGACTTTGTTTCTGGCATTTTTTTCTTTTTTATTCTTTTTTATATTTTTTGTATTTTCTGGTTTTTCTTGGATAATGCAAGTAGTTTCTAGTTTTTTTAATAAGACTGCTGCATTACTCATTTATTTCACCCGTTTTCCCCTCCCACCATTTTAGGAGCGAACTTCGGGTCACATCATAAACTTGTTTCCAAACCCAGTGTGTCCGACGACATCGACGATCAATCAGAGTATGGATATATCGCTAACGATGAGTTTCGCATTTGTCACTCATGAACGATTGTTCTTTTCCTTGTTTGGATCAGGGAAACTGTCACTTACACAAATGAATACATGACCCACATGTAAGGTCATTTTTGGGGACTGAAAGAGACAACTGCCACAAAACAAAGCATAATCAACCTGAAACAAATATCTAAAGTCTCGTAAAAACAGGTTTTAACGTGATTTTTTGAGTTCTTCCAGGGAGTAAAACCATCATATACGGTCCTAAAGGACCATATATAATCATATAGAACTTTATATCTTTTTCTTAAAAAGTTCTAAGTTTTTATGTTTCGAAACTTTGGATAATCTACAACGCCGTTAGAATTAATTTGGAAAAACACTATTGAAAAATAAATTATTTTTCGATGTGGAATATTTTTCCATACACTGCTATATCTAAATGGAGTAGAAAATAGATATAGTTATATGCGATAGACAGCTTTTCTACCTCGATGGTTACAAGACTTCATTTATGCATAACAGAAAAACATCATTTTTTTCCGTTTCGAATGTTCACGGGCTATTTTGAAAACAGTCCCGAAAACTACCCTTCATATACAAAGGCAGTTTTCGGTACAGTCGTTGGAAGGACCGTTACATATGTGTATGGGTAGCTTTGGGGACATGCCCTCAAAACTGCCTTTAGCCTTCCGAAAATATTGAACAAAATGTTTGTTTTTGAAATTTTTTGTATTGTTTAGTGCAGTTTTGGGGACTTTCCCCAAATGCACCCATGCACATACGAAGGCAGTTTTAGGGACAGTCTTTGAAAGCACCGATACATATGATTCATGAATATATTCATGGGTAGCTTTCGGGACATGTCCCTAAAACTGCCGTTATACTTATAAATACATTGCAAAAAATGTGTATTTTTTCCGTTTTTCATATGTGTAAGGGTAGTTTTGGGGACAGGCCTTGGAGGAAACGATACAAATAATTTATGAATATATGTATTGAGACGGGGTGGCTGCCGCCGAAACCCTGTATGTAAAAATTTTAAATCGACATTCGAATCGATATTCGAATATGTAACGTTTCCAACGGCAACATCGTGTTTTTGCTATCGGCGACGGATAATAAACACGATGGTGCCCTTGGAAACTGAGAAAACGGTTTCTTGGGTATTATCGAGATGTTGATCGATATCGAAAATAACCGTCCTCAACGTGGTAAGCGCCCTTCGGGAATTACCACGGGCGTCAGGCCGTTGAACCGGAATTTTAGTGGAAAACAAGTCTAGGCTAGAGGAGTGGGGAGAGGGGAATCCGCACATTGATAAGGAAGAGCGCGCGGGACTCCCGCTCTCTAGGTTTTTAGCCGATGTTCGTTGCGGACAGGTTTCAGCCGCTGCTCTTAGTAGTTACCTCGTGAGAGAGACGGACAAGAAAGCGACAAAGAGAAAAAATACGGAAGTGAGCGAAGAAACTTTCTGATACCCGGAAAATACCGAGCGAAATAATAGCAATTAATAGTAATTAATAGCAAGCGAGTAATCGAATTTCGTATAGGAGAATCTCTCCGGTACATGCGCAATAGAGCGAAGCGGATAGGGAAAAGGCGAGACGAATAAATAGCGCTACAAAGTATAAGATACCAGCGTCGTGGCTCAGTACGTAGTGTGCTAGCCTGGTGACTGGGAGGCTTGGGTTCGATTCCCGCTTTGGGCAAAATGTTTTTCGGTAGCAGCAGCGCGCAACGTGTAAGTCGCGCCACGCTGTTTGCTGTGAACAGTGGAGCTCGGCGCGGATTTGACCTAGCCGGCTACACTCGACGTAGGTTTTCTATGGTTTCCCTACGTCTTCTATGCGAATGCGAGTGTTTCTATCTCAATCTTAAGTCGGTCACAGCCGCATCGCACATGTCGCTAATAACCATGGCCGTTGATGCGACGATAAATAAATCTAATTAAAAAAAAAAAGTATAAGATCTAAATAATATTTATTAAGCAGGTGCGAGAGAGTCAGTAGATACATGCAAGTCGGGAACCACCAGAATCCATAGAAATTGCGAGCGACGTCAAGCTCCGGAGAAGCGCCGAAAGCGGTACATAAACAGCAAGTCATAGCATGGTAATAAAATAAAAAAATCAGGAAACTGCCGTGGTTAACGGAGGCATCTCAGCACAACCTGAGTTGTAGATGGCGCTGAGAGTAGTGTAAATTTTGAAAACAATTCCGTAAATACACCCTACTTTTACCTAATAAAACGTTCAAATTATTTATCGATCTCTGCTCGAATCCCGAATCCAATAGAATTAATGTTAACTGGCTAAATACCGTTACAGTATGGGTAGCTTTCGGGCCATGTCCCCAATGCTGCCTTTACACTTCTAAAATCATTGAAAAAGATGAACATTTTTTGCACTTTTCATATGTGTAAGGTTAGTTTTGGGACAGTCCTTTAACTGCCCTCACACATACGAAGGGAGCTTTTGAGTACAGTCCTTGAAACCACCGATTCGTATATAAAATGGATGTACGTAACGGTAGTTTTGGGGACCGTCTCCAAAAATGCGGCTACATACATAGAATTATGGAAAAAAATGAATATTTTTTCCACTTTCCATTTACGCAGAGGCAATTTTAGTTTTTTTTTGTTTTGTTTTAGTTTTGGGGACTGTCTCTAAAACTGCCACGTAAATGATTGTATGTGTATATCGTCGAAATTTGATTTCTTACTCAAATCCTTTGCAGAGGTCATTTAGAACGTCTTTCCGGACATTTCTGTAAAGATAAAAGTGAGATTTGAAAATGTCCCCAAAACTACCACGCCACATATATATATTCGAAAATGACTCTGAAATTTGAATGTAATCCATAATAATAGATATTTTTTTAAATGTATATATATTTATAACGTTTATTTAATTTTTTTGATATTTGATACATGTATACAACATGTATCAAATTAGCCACCTAACGCGGCTGTGCCGAACGAAAGTTCGAACAACGCCGAGAATCGAGATCTCGCGAGTTTCGAGCGATTCTGCCCTCTCAGCTCGACGTAGTAGCGTCAAAATCAATTATTCCAACCAGAAACATAAGATTCTATTGTTAAACGTAAATTTGACACAAATGTTTTGGTTTATTATGTTGTGCTCGGACGTGTCGAAGCATGTTCCGGCGACTAGAAAATGTTACTGAGCACCGCTCGCATTTTATTTTGGACGATGGTTGTACAATGACTTTTTTCTTTGGTCGTGGTTCGTCTTCTTCGTTCTGACACATTCGGCAAGACCGCTTTTCATCCTAATAGGATAATGAGTACATTGAAAAATCGTTAGCGAAAGATTGTAAAAGATTGTCAGAATATTTACTAATTGGGTTTTTACTCACTGTGAGTAAAAAAATTCGTTGCCCTAAACAGACAAATAATTAGATTTAGCTTCCTCAAGGTGTGTGTGTGTGTGTGTGTGTGTGTGTGTGTGTGTGTGTGTGTGTGTGTGTGTGTGTGTGTGTGTGTGTGTGTGTGTGTGTGTGTGTGTGTGTGTGTGTGCGCGCGCGCGTGTGCAACTAAAGTCTTACAATTGCGGAAGACAGTTGGTATCCGACCGCGCTTGTCTCGACTCTTGCGACGTCAGCTTTTAAATGACTGGTTCACGAGACACGCACGATTGATCTAGAACATTTCATAATGCATACAGAATTTAGTCCCCGCATTTTCGGCGAAACGCTACTTCTAAATTTTTGGTAAAATTTCTTAACATCACGTACGCTATTCTTTTCATTGCGATTTCGCGATACGAAAGGACTTCAGCGTTGACAAATGTTCGGTCACGTCTAGGTTTTTATTCATGATTATATCATGTAGAATTTTTTGAAAGTGGAATTACATCGAAAATCATGAGTTTGGGGTACGTTACGTTTCGGCGCGAGCTGATTCGGCACTGGGACGTTTTTACAGCGCCGATCTGTTTCCTCCGTTTGCTAGATTCAGCGTCATGAATCAATGATACTGCCGTATTTTTCAAATATGGATATTTAACATACCCTTGAGATCCGTGCAATGAAGAGGCATTGATGTATTCACCACGAGTTCTCGTCGGATTGTCTCCTCGTTTTGAGTTGCTGAAAGAATCATATGTATAAATTATATAACCTCACTTGTGATATTATATTATATTATATTAGAGGGATTATACTAGATAATCCCTCACTGGAGCACGCACCGTAGACAATTCCTTTTTCGATCGCGCGATCCTCTCGCTTTTCCGGCTTTCTCCCACTTTCCCGCTCTCTACGCAAATTTTGAGTGTCCAACGGGCAATGATATCCAATAGCGTGAGAACCGAGTTCTCACGTTATGTCGCACGCGTCTAGGGAAGTACCGGGGAATTCGAACGTTCTTCGGACTTTTCTCGATCGTGACCAAGCAAATTGTTACGCCGTAGATTACGGGAACGGAGAGTTTTACTTAATAATAATACTTAAGGATCGTATTACTTGAAATGTATGGCCCATGCACGGAAAGCAAGAAAGCGCAAGCAATAATACGGCGTCCTAGTAGGCGCGCTCTAAGCTCCTTGTCGCAGTGTGTGGATATCCTCGCTTCGGTTCGTGTTCTCCGCTCAGCTGTTTAGCGTTCTGTTTCCTGGCAAGCGAAAAGATCGTAGCAACATCAAGCATTCGTGCAGTGTGTGTATGTTATCTCCTCCGGTCGTGTCTCATCGGAGTGGTGACATAAAAAAAAAAATATAAAAATAAAGTCTAGAATTAATAAATATTTTGAAATTATGCAAGTGCCCTGAGGGATTGCCGTATGGAGTGTCTGCTCGAGTGAGGTGGTGACCGGGACCTTTAAAAAAAAGAAACGACTGTAACGACTCAAAACCAAAAAAAAAGAGCGTTACAATATTAATTGTGATTGACAAAAGCAAGTAATTATGATAGTGGTTATAATAATAGTGTGCGTATCAGTAACGCTAAGAAAAAAAAAAAAAAAAAAGAAAATAGTTACAAACAGTCGGATATAATAATGCGAAAATGTCTAACTGCTTCCATTTTTTAGAATTTTAGGACGAATGTGAAAATATGTTATCTATGCAGTATATTTAAATATATTGATACACAAACAATTGATTTAGGAAAGGGAATAGAGGTGATACGACTTGACCGTAAATTTAACGTTTCGGAATGCATAACCCATGGCTACCGCAATCAGCGAATAGATTTAAATCATTGTGTGAGCTTGTACCCTTGCGTTGAACATTCCCGATCATCAAGACTTCATCGGTTCCTAATTCTCTTACTTTGTACAAATTATTGATGGTTTGAGTATGTGATAATGAATTTTAGTGTCGAAACGATTTCTTTGTATGCGTATGTTGTAATTTTGTTTAGTCATTTTGTTTTATTTTGTTCTTGTTTTTTTTCCTTATTCGTAATTCTGTTGACTTGCGAAGACGAACTGACATACGGTGTAGCCGAAATCAGTTTTTTATTTTATTGTGTGTGTGTGTAATGTGGAAGAAAATATTTGTTGATTTTAGAACACTTGATTTTATGCAGTAATATTTAATCCGTAGTTGTGTCAAGTATTGAAGAATGCCGCATTATGGATCAGAACTGATGCTGTAGTTGGTATTTATGGATCTTCAAATCTATACGAGTGAGTGCGTTAGTGAAGAAGTATAAAATTTTGGCTAATTTACAGAAAAATACATTCATAATATTGAAAATACTTCGATAATGAATAAATTCATCAAGTTACGGGCTATCAATGGATGCTGGTGGTGAACGGAAATTTAGCTGCACTGGCTTTTTTTTCGGGGTGCTGTCAGTAGCTCGAATGGCCATAAGCTTGAACGGTAATATGACCCACGGCCATAAGGTTGAACGGCAATAAACCCGGATGGACATTGGGTCGAATTGACATTGGGTCGAATGGACATTGGGTCGAATGGACATTGGGTCGAATGGACATTGGGTCGAATGGACATTGGGTCGAATGGACATTGGGTCGAATGGACATTGGGTCGAATGGACAATGGGTCGAATGGACATTGGGTCGAATGGACATTGGGTCGAATGAACGTTTGGCGTCACAACACAACACTCCATTCAGTCGCAAAAACGATGAGCTCTGTCTTCTGGCAAAGAAAAATTGATAATGGCGGGAATTCGGAAAGATTTTAAACCACGATAAAAATACGCATGTGAAAAATCGTATTAAGATGATTGATAACACATTACCTGTATCTCTCAGATCTTCATAAGTGCGAGTGAGATAGCTGAATATTTCCGACCCGTTATTCTTTGGAACTGTTTATTTTCAAAAAAAGACGAGAAGCACGAACTGTAGAGAGCTAAAATGCATTTAGTATTTCTCGTATATTGTCTGAAACATCAATCGTGGCCATAAACAACGGTTTACAGTTTTTGTTACTGACCGAGCAGTAACACATCACGTGAAATTTAGAAATTTGAGCATAATTCATAGCTATTTATTTTCATCGGCTTAATGAGAATTTACTAGAAAATCAGTAGCAAAAATATGTATTTTGTGTCGATAATTATTACTTTTTTTTCTATGTGAAGGGGACGATAATGTGAAAGAAAGTTAGGTTTCATTATAAGTTTATTATAAAGTGAAGACACAATGCAGCGAACAAAATATTATGTATTGTTTGGCCCAGTAATAAGTTATAAAACTAAAACTATCCTGGAGATTGCGTCTTACGGTGATATTCATCTCAATACATATTTCAGATTAACAGTTTTAGCATATCATTTCAATTTGACTGTTGTTTCTAGTTTTTATAGAATATTGATAAATACAATTTTCTCAAATTCCTGTACTATGGTAATTTCTTTTAATTGGTAAAATTGAGACCTGAAAAAAAATCATTCAGAACTTCGATGCCCAGCTGGTTAGACAGAAAACGTGGTAAACAGAGAATGATACACGTGAGGAGGCCAAAAAATGTGAAAACACAAGATATTGCAGTAATTCCAAGTCTTCTCTAATCACCCGAAAGGAGGAATCAGGGCTAACGCTGCTTCCTGAGTGAGCAGCGTTAAACAAATGAAGCATCACAAGAAGCTGTTTGCGGCGGGCTTTGCATTGCTCCAATTAGGCAAAGAAAGACAGATCGCAGTTGCAGCGTGGTGATGACGCACAGGAACGTATCCGTAAAAAGGGTAAGAAGGCCGAGCCGTTACCGCGGCATCAACCAAAATATCGTGGACGGGTATACCTATTTTAGAGAAAAACCGATGCCCGACGGAACTATGTAAGTACAACCCTAGCAATCCCGGTGACCACAAAAACGACCTAAATATGTTGATCAATTTTAGCTCCCTCATAGAGAAAGCTTCGTAGGACGCGAAAAATAATGAAAAAACAATTTGCAAGGTTAAAGTTTGCAGGCATATTTATACTCGGAAGACACTAATAGAAATTCACAGTGACGTGAATATACAAAAATTGTGTAATAATAATAGTCCATATCCAAACTAAATTAGAACCCGATACCTAGTAATTTGCATGAGCAAGCGCTCGACCGAGGTTTTTCAAATAATTCGAAATGCCATGAAATTTTAACCACTCGACTGATTGGTGTCAAATTCATACCAAACTTCTTTTTAAATGGTCGTCTAAGTGTGAAAAAATGTACGATAAATCTGTAGATAATTTCGGAAAAAAAAATTGTTCGTAAAAGTTTTTTTTTTCTTCTTGTTGATAAAAATTGAAATTTTCTGTAATGCCGACAGTTAATTGGACTAGAATTTTTATTGAAAATCAATAATCGTGAAATCATATTGGCAATAACAGCCGGATATCTGAGAATTTGCATAAATTTCTGACATTTCAACAGATAATTAGATTGGAATCTTGATTAAAAATCAATAATCGTAAAATCATTAAGACAGTAGCAGCCGGATATCTAAGAATTTGCACGAGTTATAGTATTTGCAGACATTTTTGAAAAAATTAAATTGTAATCAAATCAAAACCGCTCTACAGATTCTCGCTAAATTGAGTACACATAATGTTTTACAGGTATTCTATTTATGTGAAAAATTTCAGCCCGGGGCCTCTTTGATTGCGGAAGTTTTAGCGTGAAAAAAAAATTCACAAAAAATCTTTTAAAAGGCTGTGAAATCTAAATTTTTAAATCGATTCGCGTCAACTGCAATCCCAAACAGAATTATATGATAGCCCACTTGCCTGTCAAATCAGAAGAAAAGCCGTAAAAAATTACGACACTTATCGAGTAAACAATGAAATTCGCAACACACACACACACACACACACACACACACACACACACACACACACACACACACACACACACACACACACACACACACACACACACACACACACAATTTTCGGAGTTTTGGACCATTCTGAGTGAACTGACATGAACATCTCGAAAAAAAATTATCACGAAAACAAAGTTTCCTCTATGAGGAAGCAAAACTAGAAAAAGCGAACGAAAAAACGGCCGGTCGTTAAATGCAAAGAAATAACCCTTCAAAAGAGGCAAAATAGCAAACGACCGAGAAAACGACCATTGAAATCATTTTCGGTTGTGGGTTTTCTTGGTCGTTTGCCTTTTTTACATCTTTTGAACGGTTATTTTTTTGCATGTAATGCCCGGTCGTTTTTTTTCGTCGTTTGGACGGTCGCTGGATCTGTCAGGGAATATAATAGCATCGATATGTCAATCTTGAACCTTCAAAAAGTTTAGATTGAAAAAAAATCTTTGGTGATTAGTAGTCCTTTAACCATTTGAGTCACACATTTTTCTTCGAGTTCAATCAACTTGAAAATTGTCACTTGGAGGGCTTAGGGTCGCTGATTACGAACCCGAGATCAGAATTTCAAAATCCAAACTGGCGGATCTAATTTGGCTTACTGAAATGCAAAAAAATACTGAATTGTGATCACAATGGGTATTTGAAATTTCTATTATTGTAAGTCTTACATTTCATACTTCGTCTGTCCATTTTATAGATATCTTGCATGTAGCCACAAAAAACGAGGGTGCAAGGGTAGTGGCGTTTTAAAACCTAACGGACATTTTTCTCTTACGCAAAACCACAACGCTAATGATGAACTTGCGGAGAGCAAGCAAAATCATCGGCGAGAATTGATTGAGGCGACAAAAAATACGATGGGTCGCCCAAAATACGTGTATGACGCCGTGCGCGTCAAGTGAGTGCTTTTCAATGATTTTGAATTGTGTACCTTATTACCTCATATAATAGACGTATCGGAAGTTCTGTACTTACAGTAGAAAGTACGACATAAATACTTCAAGTATTGTACTTTTTACACAGAAAGAAGTATACCATTGGATACACAGAATTTTCAAGCAAACTATTCATTTGAACATATCCAAATAAATACTATGTTTGAATCATTATATATTTATTTGCTTGTTTCGTTGAACGAAATGAAATTTCATTGACTCCACAAAATGTTTAATCTCTTTGACTAAATATTGTGTTGATCCAATCAAACTGTCATATGGAAAAATCAGACAATAAAAATATTCAAATTAAGATAATTATGTCAGGAAGGCAAATCAAACTGATGTTTATGAAATTTTGGCCTGTTATAATTAAACTCTTCAGCTTTACTTCTGCAAAATTTAGATGGCTGTTACAGATAAATGATGCATACTTGAAAATCGATATTTTTATACGGTATTAGCGAAATCAATCTTATAATAAAGAATTAACATAGTTAGATCGAAGATAGAGAAAAAATAAAAAGTACCGCGAATTCGAAAAGTATTTGCGAATTTTTGCGTATCATAAAAAATGGGTCCACGGGCAGTGTTGCCAAGTCAGTGAAGTAGTCACTAGATCTGGTGCTTTCAGTCACTCGTCTGGTGACACCATTTTTTATTTGCGACGCGCCAAAAATCTGGTGTTTTTCAGTGACTTCATCGGTGACTTCTGGTGACACGCTTCAAAAGTCGATTTTTTCCTCTATTTTACTCTGAGAGGTTATTTTCCTCAGTAATAAATATTTTTCTCTACATTTCTATGACCTTGGACATTATGATTTTATTTATTTTACACAAATACTTGATCAGTCACGTTATATTGCTAAGAGTACGAATATATCGATGGACGTCAGCCGACAACGACTATCAATCATGATGGTCGTATGGTGGCCGAGCGCTTATCTCGTTGTTTTTAGAACTCGCAAAGTCCGTTGTTCGCGCCCCACTAGCAGTAATTTTCATTACATATAAAGATATTTTTTTCACTGACATTTTTTTTTGTATTCTTGAATGTTTTTTCTTTCTTTCTTTTTTTCACTTTGACGGGGCCTACATAAAATATTCTTGAATGTTAATGCCGAACAATAACCCGTCCTTGCATCGCTCCCAGCTCCAAGAGAGTTTTGAGAGGATGAGCCATTGTTCGTTAAAAGATATATATGTATTATAAAAAAAACCACTAGTGGAGCGCAAACCAAAGACCTGGCGAGTTCTAAACAACGAGGTTTTCATTGGCTGGTGCTGCCACTACTGGTACTGTAACGTGTGGATTGCTTAAGGTGAGTTGAGTGGCTGATATGAAATAGAGGGATGAAAAATTCGCGTTTTACGCATATAGAGCGTTTCAGCGTTTTGAGCTCAAGTTCTTTAAGATAAATAACGTTGTCATTTATGATAAGGGAACTAGAAGCTCATCAAAATGAGAACAAAACTAATGATTTTACTGCAAGGCAATCTTTTCTAATTTTGCGCGTGCCGCAGATGGTAACAGCATCAATCAATTGCAGCCAAACGTGTGTCTGCAAAGCAGCCGGTCACCGTTTAGCCTGTTTGGCTAGTCGGTAGGTTGGTACCTGCTATTGCTTTGCCTTGTATGTGCCTGCTATCTGGGGAACGAAGCTATAATTATAATCGGCACTTGTTCAAACTGGTTTCGTTTTATTCCTATCGCATTGTCGGTAGAAACTCGATAACTCGTGCATTCAATGTAAGTATTCAAAATTGATATTATTTCGTATAGCGTTTGGACATGTGTAGGCTAAATGATGTTAAAGGCTAAAAGCGAGAATAAAAACGATTGATTAAGCGTTCATAAGATTACGTACGTAAACGTAATGTTGTATACCGCTCTTTACAGCTCGAATATTATTGTCAGTAGTGTCAGTACGACAAAATACGTGCACTCGACGTGCAAGCATCTATAGCTATGGGAAAGCCCCAATATCAACAAAAATTTCAAAGCCAATGGTTGACGAAAGAAAAGTACAAAAATTGGCTTCAACCTGTGAAAGATGACCAAACAAAGGTCTATTGCAAGTACTGCAAATGCGAATTCAACGCACGGATTGCCGATATTGATAAACATATGGGACGACAAAAACATATCAATGGCAGTCAAGCGTTCCATCCAAAGCGACAACGGAAAATAAATGTCGTTGATTTATCCAAAAACCTCGACCGGAAAAAGATAGCGGAAGCTGCATTGGCAATGTACAGTGCCAACGCATACGAACATGAAGACGATCGATCACTTAAGTAATTTATGTGTAGCAAAATTCCCGGAAAGCAATGCGGCTAAAATTCAGCTGCACAGGACAAAATGCACAGAAATAATAAAGAACATGTTAAGCCCGTACTTTCGTGAGGACTTACGCAGCGATATCGGTGATAGAGATTTTAGCTTAGTTTTGGACGAATCCACGGACGTGGCTATCACGAAATTACTCGGCATCGTTATAAGGTTTGTACGATGATTTCTAAATGAACATCACCCACTTTTTTTTGTAAATAATATTTTCTAGTAAATATAATAATTTATAAATCATTTTTCTTGCTCAATATTAACGTGTAAATAATTCTTAGTAAAAGTAAATTTACGAATGTTATTTCTTGCAAAATATAACTTTATTAATAATTCATAATAAAAATAAATTTCCAAATAATCTTTCTTGCTAAATATAAATGTGTAAATATTTCTTAGTAAAAGTAAACTTGCAAATAATCTTTCTTGCTAAATATAAATATGTGAATAATTCTTAGTAAATTTTTCTTTATATGGAAGGGGTAAATGCATTACATATACAATTTTTACTGTTTAGATATTACAGTGAGAAGAGCAGCAAAATTGTATCAACGTTCCTTTGTCTCGAGGAACTCTCCTCTGGAAGTGCAGAGGCCCTACTCATAGCCATCGAGCGCGCTATGAACACTTTCAAGTTAAGTTTTCAGAAATTAACAGGCATCGGAACAGATAACGCTTCCGTGATGATTGGCGTAAACAACGGTTTGTTTGCATTGATCAAGAGAAAGTACAACTTGCCGCACTTAGTGCTGATCAGATGCGTTTGTCACTCTCTGCAACTGGCGGTCTCGCACGCGACAACTGAAACGTTGCCACGAAATCTCGATTTCATGATCCGAGAAACTTATAACTGGTTCGGTCACTCAAGTCTTCGTCAGATAGCGTACCGAGAGATTTACGAAGTGATAAATGACGGCGCTGCACCACTTAAAATCCTCCAAATCAATGGCATGAACTTAAGACTCACTTCGAGATTGTGAAGAGGACGGAGTCGTGTTACATGGCTGACATGCTGTATAACAACTACAGGGACTCTTCAAACAAAGTCTACTTAACGTACATACTTTCGATACTTGTTGATGTTCAACGCACCAACAAGGCATTCGAATCTGCGTCCGCTGATCCAGCGAAACTGCTTGATGATCTTAAAAACCTAATTCAGTCGGTTACGTCAAAGATCTTGATTCCCACAGCAAGAATCAATATTTTTAAGGATGATATCAGCGAATATCTCGATCCGAATCCATATCTGGGATATGCGTTCGAAAAAGCTCTGTTAGAATTGGACAGCAGTGCGCAGAGCAAAAAAGTACTGAAAGATCGGTGCATTGCATTCACCGTCAAACTGTGCAACGAACTGCGAAGCCGGCTGCCGACGAATCACGTTTTGCTCGAAGATATGAAGCTTCTACACCCGACAGAAAGCCTGAAGTCTCGAGCCCATAAGCTTTCGATCACTAATCTATCTTCACAATTTGTCAGTGAGCCGAAACAAATTGGAAAAATTGAGACGCAGTGGATAAATTTGATTAACGTGGAGTGGGTGAACACATCATCGTCGGAAGACTTGTGGAATGAAGTTGCGAAGTACCGAGACGCCTGCGGTGAAAACCCTTACCAAGAACTTGCAGACTTTGCCTTAAAATTATTAAGTTTGCCATACTCGAACGCCGAAATTGAACGCGTGTTCAGTCAATTGAATATCGTAAAAAGCAAACTGCGCAACCGATTGAAAACGGATACAACGAACGCGATCCTTGACGTTAGGTACGGCTTGAAGCGTTCTGGAAAATGTTGCTACGACTTCGAATTACCCAAAGATGTTGTCGCAAAGATCGGAACATTGCAAGTATATACAAAAAATATTCCTACGAACGACGGTGCTTGCTCGAGCGCATCAAGTGCGCACACTGCGTCGGACATCGAGGTATGCGATGCTATGGCTCAACTTCTGGTGGAAGAACTGTAGTGTATAATTCTGAGTGACTTGCCTGATAACATAAAGGTATAAATCTTAAAATATCTATCGATTATTTAAACTTTTTAAGCTTTTCACGGATAATAGTATATTTTTATTGTTGTAGGCTGTAAGATGCACCAAAGATTTCCAATAAGTATGCACCTTTAAGTGTGCTGAGCTTCGTTGATTTAATACATAAGTATAAATTATACCTCAAATAGTGAGAATGGAAATAATAAGACAGTTAATAATAACAATTATAATGTTTTCTAAAATAATAAAGATTTTTTAAAACCTGGTGACTTCCACTTCAAAAACGTGTCTTTTTGAACGCACATCTGGTGCCGCGTCGCGAAGCTGAGTTGGCAACACTGTCCACGGGACTCATCTTGATGTAAACTAATATTAATGTACACGATTCCGGGCCAGATGACGTTACATAACCTAGCTGTCATCTGATTTTCAAGAAGTGAAAACAAAGTCAAATTCGCACTGAGAAAATAATTTACTTGTGAATAACTGTGTTAACCTGATTGCAACAATGTTCAGAAATTCTCGATCATTTTTGGGAGCATTATAGTCACAGGCAAAATGCAATATACAATACATTTTCGAGGTCAATTAGATGCTGCTGTCTACGACTCCGGCATACTGACATAGCTACCTCAATCCTACTAACTACATTTTTCGTAGAATCAAAACAACATATTTAACAAAGTAAACAATAATAATATTTGGACCCGGTTCATATTTAATCGCTTGAATCCTACGGATTTCCAAATGAAACATATATTCGATTTATTTTTATTAATAAAATGGTTTTACTGATTTGAATATATTTAAAATCCATACAAACATTCTAAAATAGAGCAAAAAAATACTTAAATGATTAAAACAGACTAATAATTACATATATTAAGAAGTATCTAGTAAAATTATGAACATTATAAAATTGTAGCCACCCCGAGGCAGCAGTGGAAGTCCCCTATCCTCAAGTCCAACGTAGCATTCGTCGCTGGCGTCGCAACTACCAGCCCCCCATGCCGCTAACTTTACGTGAATTCGGGCAAACCCTTACCGATGATGAGTGGGCGGGATATGTTACGTACGACCGGGGAACTCTAACGCCTATATTGATTGAGTGGCTCGAAAAAAAAAACAGTTAGCAAAAACAAAGAATGCGTGATGCTCTTCAACCCGGAATTCATCAACAGCTTTATAGATGCTCGGGAACTGTTGCTTGATGCAATGTACAAGGTCGTGCCTAGATTGGTTGCGGCGTATCAACTTCTCACTAGTATGGCAGTAAAATACGATCATGTATGAAAAATTTCCACCGAATTTTATCGAAATAAATAGGGTAGAAATACCAGTTGTGGCCACATCGTGGCATCATTTCGTTAGGTGTTATAACGTGAATACGGCGAAATCACCAGAACTCTGTATGACGGTAGTGCAATAGGTTGCAAATTTGCGATTTTTTTCTCCTGGACGATGCTGACCATCGTTCTGAAATATAACCAGACTATTTGCAAACAGGTAGTGTACATTCGTGAAAAATTTCATGAAAGTGGCAGCATTTCGGCTTGGACCCACAATAACCTTAATAGGTTTTATTGAGTATTGAATTATGTGTTACCGATTAAAATCTATACTGATGAAATATTCTGATACTTCTCCTTGGATTTCTTTTCAAAATTTCATATTTTTTTGTCTCAGTAGATAAGAAACTCAAATCCAGTTATAGGCGATTAATCGATATTATCCTTCCTAGGCAATTCCTATCGCGTGGGCTCTGATGGGCAGTAAGACCACAGAAGCGTATAACGCAGTTCTTGATGAGTTCAAGGCCGCCTTCCCTGATTCCCAACCTGAACATCTCATCACTGATTTCGAACCTGCCCTTCAAAACGTTCTAAAAGAAACATTTCCGACCGCAGAAATCCATGGGTGTTTCTTCCATTACTGCCAGGTTTACATTCTCTTCCATTAAACTTAAGAAATAAAAATAAAAATGTTGTATTAGTTAACGGTTTTGGCAATACATACTGTAACACGGCACATGCGCAGCATGCACGCAGCTCAGCTGGAGACCACCACCCGTAACAGGTATCGTTATAAATTATTATTCATTTATTTTTTTTTATATCGAGTCCCCGAAACCCCTCCCTTTTTTTTTTATTTCTGTGTGTGAAAAAGCGAATTGAGTGAATGAGCAAGGTTTGAATGTGGCCGGCCGAAGCAGCAGTGTCGTCGCTGGACCTTGAGCCGCAGACTAGGGCGTATTCAGAGGGGACGCGTAGTCTGAACGCGTCCCTGCCTCGTCAACCACCGCCAGCGCCTCGCCACCGCTGAAAGAGCTATAACCTGCTGCGCTCAGTCTAACGGAAGAACACCACTCCAATTCGCCGTGGCCAAGATCCAAGGGGACCACGGCCAATCAGCGACGACCCGAACTTTCGAGGAAGAAGAAGTCGGCCGGTCTGCCACTTCAGCTGAGCTACTTTTCTTTGCGATCGAGAGATTTGCTGTTTTTTGGAGAGTTTTTGAGGGAAAACGAGACACTTGCGACCTCCGAAGTATTCGTACAAGTAAGTGCTTGAGTTTTCCTTGACCCCGTATATATTTTCCCCCTGGTTTTCCCCATATTTTCATTGTTTGACTTGTGTGTGTGTGCCGCGTTGTTCGTGCGACCGCGTGGTCGAGTTTTGCCGGTAAACACCTGTTGCGCGAGTGGTGAGTTATTACGCGATAATATAGTTTAATTTCCCCCTATAAGTGCCCCAAACTGTGCCACGAGTCCCCTGTGCCCATTCTCTGGTCGAGGTAAAATTTAAGAAGCCAAAACTTCGGGAATTCACCTCCCTGAGATCCACTCTTGCCCCCCCCCCCCCCCCCCTGAGCTGTGCCGCCTGAAAAAAAGCGTAAACGATATAAAATCCTGTATGGTGCTACACCTGACGTAGCTGGCGCCCAAATACCTCCCTTTTAGTGTACATTTTTCTTGCCATCAAAGACATTTCAAAAGAATAACCCCAACTCTATCTTTATTCTCTCCGCTGACTCCCATACTCTTGACGAGCACTCTACGCAGCCAAATATAGTGCATCGATTCGCTGCTACACCCCTTGGACCATCATTCCCAGATTGTGCTATTAAATTCTACCCTCTGAATACAATTGTTCTTGAATATTTCCAGGCCCGAGTGACTTGTGGTTCTGTGCGCTACAATAGAACCCGAGCATTTGACGTTTCAGTATCGGACCCCTAAATTCTTCTCCCTGAGTCCTAATTTCCATCCTCGATTCTTGCTACCCTATATTTAACTTGGTAAAGCCCCCAATAAACTAAAGTGCCCTTATTTTTGGGAGTTTGCCAATAAATTCCCTCCGTCGGCTCCAAATTTTCCTCCAAATTTCCTATCGCAGTGTATTTTAGTTCTTAGTGCCCCAGCTAAACTACATTGCGCATTGCCCTCAAATTTAGCCACCAAATTCCTTTACCCCATCTTAATATCTCCCTTAAATTTCTTGGTGTTCAACATACTGCTTCGTATTGTTGCTCCCAAAACTATCTACGAATTTCCTGTCGCAGTGCATTTTTCTCCTCTGCGTCACTGCTAAACTAAACATCGCATCTCCTTGAAAATTTTTCACTCAATTCCTCCCACAAACTTTCTTTCCTTTTCTTTTTTTTATTATAAAATCACCCTTTATCTCTTATTGATAATTTTTTTTTCTTCATTGTAATTACACCCTTTTTTTTGTACACTTGTTTCCAGCCCCTAATATTGTTTCCTTTTGGAATATTAGCTTTTTCTTTTGCAACGTCACCCTTTTATACCCGTTTTTCAAGCCCTCAATCATTTTTGCTACTTTCCTTTCTCTTTTTTTTTGTCATCGTACCCTACTACCCCTGGCTTGCTCCACTTATTGGGTTTGAAAGAAAAACTACCCTGTTATGGTGGATTCACCCCCTTACACTCATTTTCGAATTACTAATAAGTTTTTTTCAATTTCCCTTTTTGCCATCTCACCCTAATACCCCTGCCTTGCTCTATTTATTATCATCATTTTTATTAAAATATTAACTTTTTTATGATTCCATCCCTTTTTCACCCGTTTTTTTTTTCTTCAACAATTTTGGGAAATTTCTCCCTGTTATCTCGCCCTATTACAACCGCTCTACTCCGTTGATAATTTTTGAAAATTTCTCCCTTTTTCTACCTTACCCTTTTAACCCTGCTTATTGCCATTGATCATTTTTAAACAATTCTCATTTTGAAATTTCCTCCCTCTTTCGACCTACTCTAAGCCCTTCCAAGGTTTTGAAGCTTCCTTTTTCCGCGAGTTCACCCTTTTTAATCCAACCCCTTTTGCATTTACCCTATTAATTTTTCTTTTTTGTACTATTAGCTTTTTCACCCCCTTTCTTCAGCCTCTTTAGGATTTAAACCACCTTCTTTGTTTTTACTATTGTTATTCCCGAAAGTGCGTATAACCACCACTCCGACGCGTCGCGGACGAACTTAGTTTAAAAATTCGTAGAGTAAGACCGACCCCCGAAACAAAAATGGACCTAGTGACCCTCGGAGGTGTGACCACTGCGACCACCACAAGTGTCACCACGACTGGCACCAGTGGTGGTGCCTTGGACCCTCCACCCCTGCCCTTGCTTATTGGCCCTCCCCCCGCCTGTACCAGCAGCCATCAAAACCCACATCCGGCGCATCCAGGAGGATCTGGGGACTATCCGCGATATACGGGATATAATTCGCCTCTGCGATCATGCAGGGCTAAGTACCGTGGGTACCCCCGAGGAGCTACGCGACCGGTATTGGTGACGGGAAGTCCGCCGCCTTCATCCCGAAGTGGAGACCGCCTGGGACCCGACGGTGGACGAGCGAGGGTTAGACCCAGCATTCACGTTCACCGCCGCGGTGCTAGAGCCCAGTTTCAAGGAGTCCCGTCGAACCAACCCTCCCTTGACCCTAGACCAGTCACAACCCGGGCCCACCAATAACCATAGCGGCGTACTGGCCACTGGCCAGTCCTATGGCCCCTACCGTGACCCTATCACCCTTACGCCACACGATGACCTAATGAGTCTCGACGACGTACCTCATATTCCCCAACACCCTCCCCTGACACAGACCCGCGTGCCGGTGGTGACCTTTGCACCATATCTCCAATCGACGCAACCTCTTCAACCTCCACCACCACCAAGTATTCCTAATCAGTCCCCCTTATTACCCTTACCCGCTGCCCCTGCTCCTCCACCACCACCCCCTGCCTCTTCCCCTCACGGCCTTGCTGACTGTTGGGGCCAGCACATCACCTTCGACCTGCCACAAGGCCGTACTGGACCCCAGTACAACAGCACTAGATACCGTGGCCGAACCACAACCCCAATCCGACACCCCAATTCCCTCACGACCAGCCACGACCGTCCGACGGGCCTAGACAGCGTTTGGGCCCGGGACACCCACCAGATTGACCATTTCCGCCGCTTCGGTCCCAAGTTCGCGGGACGTCGTGGAGACGATGGGGAGGAATACCTCCTCCGTCTCTACGAATACTGCGACAGCCGAGGGTTCTCCGAGGAGGATCTGCTGCGCGTGCTCGCCAAATCATTCACCCATGATGCACTCATGTGGTATCGGGTGGAGCGCGGCAGCTGGTCCACCTATGAGGAGTTCATTTTCCGGTTTCGGGCGCGTTTTGGACACAGTAACCTCCAGGAACGCCTGAGACGGGAACTTGAACTCAGAACCCAAGGTCCCGGTGGGCCGAGCGGGGAATACATAACAAAGATAAGAACTATCCTTAGTTTCATCAGCCCCCCTTTGCCCCTGGAGATGCAGTTGGACATATGCGTCAACAATCTCCACCCCGATCTTGGCCAACGGATTTACCGGGAGGACATCCAGAGCTTCCTGGATCTCCAGTCGAAGTGCCGTAGGGAGGAGGTCTTGCGTGATCGCACGCGAACATATAGACCGCCCCCCACGGCTGCCCAAGCAGTCCTGCCCCTCACCGCGTTTGTACCCGTTAATGAGTACAGGGAGAAGGCCGCAGCCCTAGCCGGCGAAACTATCACGGCTTCTCCCAGTCCACCGCCTACATCGACCGCCCCGCCCCCAGCTGGAGCAGTAGCCAGTCTCCAGGCAACCTCCCAACCTTCAACTCCAAGCAAACCTAAACCAAACCCAACGTCACCTCCGCCCCTCATGGCTAACCTCGTCCAACGCCCTGCGAACTTTACCTTGCCACCCCGTCCCCAGTCCACCACAGTCCGCTGCTATAACTGCCGATAACCCGGGCATGTTTTTAGAGAGTGTGACCGCCCCTTGGGGTTCTTCTGTCGCTCGTGCGGTTTCGCGGGATGCGACACCAACTCGTGTCCGCGTTGCCGCCGAGCCCGCGAGGAAAACTACCAGGGGGGGGACAGTAACCCCCCCCCCCCAGTTAGGAATTCGAGATCCCCTCCCTTGGCAGCCCTGGACAGCCCCACCGACCCCTCTCCCACCCCCCGAGCCCCTGGTTATCCCGAAATCGACTCCGTTGAGACTCAGGGGGAAGGCCCGCGTCACTTTGTGATGCTCAATCTCCTGGGTCGCCACGTGCTAGCCCTAATAGACCCTGGAGACACGCGCTCTTACTTGGGGGTGGCGAAGGCTAATTCGCTTGGCGAGGTGCTCCGACTAATCTCCGGGGGAGTGCGGGTTGCCAATAACGCCGTGGTTCCCCTCCTCGGACTCGTCTCCCTCCAACTTGAACTTGGGACCCGGATCGAAACCCTAGAGATGCGTGTAGCCCCCTTAGGGTACAACAGCATCCTAGGGATAGATTTTTGCAAACTCTTTGGCCTGAAAATCGACTACGAGACGGATACGTGGCGAGTTCCGGGTGGCCCTCCGAGAAGGTTCATCTCCGATGGGAGAATCGTGGTGCTCGCTTTCCCGGAGTGCGCTGGACTTGCCGAAGCTCCTCTCGCAGTCGAGGTTCGTCTCACCCCCCTTCTCGACCGCTTAGTGAAGCCCAACACCACCGGAATCCTGAGTGCGACCTCCCTAGTGGAACATACCATCGACGTACAAGGCCATCCCCCAATCCGACAACGCCCCCGTACCGTTTCCCCTTACCTACTCGCGACTGCCCAAGCGGAGGTCGACAAGATGCTCCGTGAGGGAGTCGTCGAGAGGTCGAACAGCCCCTGGTTGAGTAACCCCGTAATCGTACCTAAGCCCGGTGGTAAAGCTCGGTTTGGCATCGATTTCCGAGATGTCAATAAAGTCACCAAAAAGGATGCTTACCCTCTCCCAAATCTTGACCGTATCCTTGATGGCTTACGCCGAGTCGCCGTATTTCCAAATTGGATCTTAGCCAGGCCTATTTTCAGATCCCTGTTCACCCCGCTAGCCGTCCCATAACCGCTTACGCAGTCCCTGGGCGAGGCCTTTGCCAATTTGCCCGCATGCCCTTCGGACTAACCAACGCCCCGGCGACCTTTCAGAGACTGATGGACAGGCTCATACGGTCGGAGTGGGAACCTCACGTCTTCGCGTACCTTGATGATATCATCATTGCTACCGAGACTGAGAAAGATCACTACCGATACCTGGAGCTGGTCCTGACGGCTCTGAAGGACGCCGGACTGGAAATCAATTGTGAGAAGAGTGAATTCTTCTGACCCGAGATGAAATATCTGGGGTATGTAATCACGAAAGATGGATTGAAGACCGATCCCGACAAGATCGCCCCCATCCTCAACTACCCTGCGCCCACCAATATCAAGCAGCTCCGGAGATTTCTCGGCATGATGGGGTGGTATGCCCGCTTCATGGGCGACATCTCCGAGCTGAAGATCCCTCTTGTGCACTTTCTAGAGAAAAGAGTAGAATGGCACTGGGGGAATGACCAGCAAAAGGCATTTGAGTCCCTCCGCCAAGCCCTCACCCGTACTCCCGTACTAGCCCGCCCGGATTTCACCAAGCCCTTCGCCATTCACACCGATGCCAGTGACTACGCTATAGGCGCTGTGCTGGTACAGGAAGTGGATGGGGAGGAACACCCCGTTATATATTGCAGTAGAGTCATGTCCCGAGCCGAGCGCAAGTATAGCGTGACTGAGAAGGAGTGTCTCGTGGTATAATGGGCAGCTAAGAAGCTGCGACCATATATCGAGGGAACTGCTTTCACTGTGGTCACTGACCACAGTAGCTTGCGCTGGCTCCGCAACCTGAAAGACCCTTCCGGCCGACTGGCCCGCTGGGCACTGTCCATGCTGGACCTTGACATGAAAATAGTCCACCAGAAGAGCCCTACACGTAGTCCCAGACGCCCTGTCCCGAATGTTTGAGGGGACCATTGAGGCCCTGGCTGCAATAGGCGAGTCAGTAGACCCCTGGTACCTCGAACAAATGAAAAATGTCCATGATTTCCCCCATAAATATCCTAACTGGAAGATCGAAGATCGAAGAAGCTGTTCCATCACCGCCCTTATCCCCTTGTAGAACCAGCCCTCACCGACGTGGACGCGTGGAAACTAGTCCTTCCCCAAGATTCCCGGCAAAAAGCCATCCGTGCTGCCCAGTCCGGCCATCTCGGAGTCGACAAAGCCTACTCCCGTCTGACCCAAGATTTCACATGGCCATTCCATGACGTGGCGCACTTCGTGAAGCAGTGCCAGGTGTGCCAACTCCACAAAACCTACCAGGGTCCCCCTGGAGGAATCATGAGGGAGCGCACGACCGAAGGACCGTGGACCGTAGTGGCGGTTGACGTCATGGGCCCTTCCCTTCCCAACAAGTCTCGAAACCGGTATATCGTGGTGTTCCAGGACCTCTTCACGAAGTTTGTTGAAGCAAAGGCCCTGGGAACAGCCACTGGTCCCTCCATCGTCAAAGTCCTAGAGACCCTAGCCCTTAATCGGTGGGGATGTCCCCAGTTCCTACTGACTGACAATGGCACTGAGTTTGTTAACAAACACATGACCCGCCACCTCAGTCAGTATGGAGTCCGACAAACCACCATTCTCCCGTACCACGCCCAAGCCAACCCCGTCGAAAGAGTGAAACGTACCTTTAAGACCATGATCGTCTCCTACGTCGGCGACGATCACCAGAATTGGGACGTTCATCTGCCCAAGCTTTGTTTCGCCCTCAACACCTTGGTGCATGCATCCACCAATGTTACCCCGGCCTTCCTGAACTTCGGTCGAAATCCCAGACCCGCCAAGAGTATTCGCAACCAAGTCCCACCGCCAGCCCTCCTACATCGTACCGATCCTGCGGTAAATGACGACCGCATGCAACGCCTACCCCTCCTATACGACCTGGTTCACCGCAACCTTTCCCAAGCCGCCAAAAGACAAGCCCGGTATTATAACCGGGGACGAGAGGACCGGGAGTTCCAGGTTGGGGACTTAGTCCTGCGACGGAACCGAGTCCTCTCTTCGGCGGCCCAGAACTTTGCTGCAAAACTAGTCCCCAAATACCGTGGACCCTACCCCATTACCAAACAAATTTCCCCAGTGGTCTACGAACTCCACCTCCCCCTGGAAAAGAAATAGGTAAAGGTACACATCAAGGACCTGAAACCGTACCAGTCCCCCCTCGGCCTCGACGAGCCCCCCGAAGATACCCATGCCCAAACCCCGCTGGTAACCGGCCCAGACCCCGTCGAGACCCCCCTTTGCGGCTAAACGAACTCCCCGCTAATGCAGGGACATTTAATTTTGCAGGATGGCCGGAGTAAACCGGAAGCGGGTGCCACGGGGCGTCTCCCCTATGAGCGGGACGTGTCTGTGGACGGCGAGGTGGGAGGGAATCGACTACCAAGCCCTTCCGACCCCTCCCCCGGAACCAACCCCAACGGGCCGGCCCCACGACTGGACGCCGTGGTGGCTGAAAGGCCCCGGGGTCGACCAAGGGGCGGCCGAAACCGCCGGCTCCCCGTGCCCACCAGAAGATACAACTTCCGGGAGCGCGTCTCCCGACCCCACTAACCTGGAGGAACTCCCTCTGGCTCCCACGCTATCAACCCGTCCCCGACCCCCCTTCTCCGAAATCAGCGCCCTTCTCGAGACCCCCCCCCCTCCGGCTCCCTCTGGCCCCTATCCACAACCCCACTCCCGAACCTTTTCCACCCGGGACACCCCCGCGCTCACCAAACCCTCCCGGCTCGCCCTTATTCGGCGACTCCGTATAGCCACCCCCCCCTACCCAAACCTCTCCTGCGCCCCGTGAATCCGAGTCACGGGGGGCCACCCCCACCATCCCCAGCCCAGCAGACCCCATCCTTGCCCGTAGGCAGAGGACCCGAAACGGGAAATCCCAGTCCCGCCGCCAATCCCCTAACAGTCCCTCCCCTCATTCCCCCTCCATCCCCCCGGCCATTCAGCCACTGATGGCCGTGAAGGTCCCTCGCCCTTAGAACTTCCCACTCCCAGCCCCAACAACCCCAGATCCCCTGACCCTTCACCCCCGTCCTACAGCCCACCCCACCCCCGTCACCAAAATCCCGGGCTTGATGGACCACCCCGTCCCGTGCCCTCGCAAGAGGGTCACCTTCCCCTCCACCCCGTCCCAACCCCTAAAGATTCCGGCTCTGATAGACCTCCATATTCCCCGCCCTGCCAATCTTCCCCCTCCATCTACCCCGCGCGCCTCCCGGACACGTTCGCGGGAGCCCAGTGAACCCACGCGGGACAAGAGCCCGCGGTTCAACTGCTGGGGCTGCGGCCGCCCCAATGAGGTGGTCACCCGCCACCCCCGCCGTTGAGCAGCCGACCCTCGCCGAAACCCCTCCGAGGACTACCAAGGCCTGCCGGACGCGGATCCAATTTTTTTTTGTTTTTTTTTGTTTCTTCCTACTTATTAATTAGTGTAATGAGGAGGGGAGCGACTGCTGTGATATCCGCAATTTTCGTTCTTTTAGTTTTTTTATGCTCCCCTCCCTACAGTTTTCTTTTTCTGTGAAATCGCAATTTTTTTGTTTCCTTTTTGGGTGGAGAGCCATCAGGATTTTCTTTTTGTTGTTTTCTTTTCTTACGCCGTAGCCGCAATATTTTCGTTTTTTTTGTTTTGTGCTCTCCACCCCATATCTTTATTATTATTACATAGTTTTAAGAAATCTCTCCTTGTATTAGGGAGGGGAGCGACATCTGTGATAAATATGCATTTTTAGTTCTTTTAGTTTTTTTATGCTCCCCTCCCTACATTTTTTTTATATAATAGATTGTTATTGTTTTTCCCGGGTCGGAGAGCCACCATCATGGTTTGACCAGAGTTTATTTATGTTTTTGCGCTCTCCACCCCACATTGTACCCACAAGTAATAAACATTTATAGTACCGTTCCTACGTTTTCCATTGCGTGTCTCACCCGGATTACTCCCCCAATACCCTGTGCCCCCTACCTTCGCCCGACCCTAACCGTTTCCTGGTCTCCAGTCCACACTCATCCTTCCCGCTCAAGTACTTGAGGCGTACTTTCGTTTCAGTGGGGGGGAGTTTGTAACACGGCACATGCGCGGCATGCACGCAGCTCAGCTGGAGACCACCACCCGTAACAGGTATCGTTATTAATTATAATTCATTTATTTTTTTTTATATCGAGTCCCTGAAACCCCTCTCTTTTTTTTATTTTTGTGTGTGAAAAAGCGAATTGAGTGAATGGGCAAGGTTTGAATGTGGCGCTGGCCGGCTGAAGCAGCAGTGTCGTCGCTGGACCTTGAGCCGCAGACTAGAGCGTATGCAGAGGGGACGCGTAGTCTGAACGCGTCCCTGCCTCGTCAACCACCGCCAGCGCCTCGCCACCGCTAAAAGAGCTATTACCTGTTGCGCTCAGTCTAACGGAAGAACACCACTCCAATTCGCCGTGGCCAAGATCTAAGGGGACCACGGCCAATCAGCGACGACCCGAACTTTCGAGGAAGAAGAAGCCGGCCGGTCTGTCACTTCAGCTGAGCTACTTGCGAAAGCGACGCCATTTTTCTTTGCGATCGAGAGATTTGCTGTTTTTTGGAGAGTTTTTGAGGGAAAACGAGACACTTGCGACCCCCGAAGTATTCGTACAAGTAAGTGCTTGAGTTTTCCTTGACCCCGTATATATTTTCCTCCTGGTTTTCCCCATATTTTCATTGTTTGACTTGTGTGTGTGTGCCGCGTTGTTCGTGCGACCGCGTGGTCGTGTTTTGCCGGTAAACACCTGTTGCGCGAGTGGTGAGTTATTACGCGATAATATAATTTAATTTCCCCCTATAAGTGCCCCAAACTGTGCCACGAGTCCCCTGTGCCCATTCTCTGGTCGAGGTAAAATTTAAGAAGCCAAAACTTCGGGAATTCACCTCCCTGAGATCCCTTCTTGCCCCCCCTCTGAGCTGTGCCGCCTGAAAGACAGCGTAAACGATATAAAATCCTGTATGGTGCAACACCTGACGTAGCTGGCGCCCAAATACCTCCCTTTTAGTGTACATTTTTCTTGCTATCAAAGCCATTTCAAAAGAATAACCCCAACTCTATCTTTATTCTCTCCGCTGACTCCCATACTCTTGACGAGCACTCTACGCAGCCAAATATAGTGCATCGATTCGCTGCTACACCCCTTGGACCATCATTCCCAGATTGTGCTATTAAATTCTACCCTCTGATTACAATTGTTCTTGAATATTTCCAGGCCCGAGTGACTTGTGGTTCTGTGCGCTACAATAGAACCCGAGCATTTGACGTTTCAGTATCGGACCCCTAAATTCTTCTCCCTGAGTCCTAATTTCCATCCTCGATTCTTGCTACCCTATATTTAACTTGGTAAAGCCCCCAATAAACTAAAGTGCCCTTATTTTTGGGAGTTTGCCAATAAATTCCCTCCGTCGGCTCCAAATTTTCCTCCAAATTTCCTATCGCAGTGTATTTTAGTTCTTAGTGCCCCAGCTAAACTACATTGCGCATTGCCCTCAAATTTAGCCACCAAATTCCTTTACCCCATCTTAATATCTCCCTTAAATTTCTTGGTGTTCAACATACTGCTTCGTATTGTTGCTCCCAAAACTATCTACGAATTTACTGTCGCAGTGCATTTTTCTCCTCTGCGTCACTGCTAAACTAAACATCGCATCTCCTTGAAAATTTTTCACTCAATTCCTTCCACAAACCGCACAATTTAACTTCCAACCCCTGCCGCTTTTGCCAATCTCACCCCTAAGCGACTCCGAAACTTCCTCCCCTATCGACCCCAAAATCTTGCTGATCGCTTTCCCCTAACAGTCCCATTCTTAGTCAATAGGTTGTAGATTTTAGCTTAAGCAATAGTTATTAAGAGTTAGTTTTAAGTCTTTAACTGCTCCTCATTTGGCAAACCTTAAAATTTTGTATTTCTTTTCCTTTTTTTTCATTCTGTTTGTAAGTTAGGCTAAATAAAGAAGGAGTTTTTCTTGTTCAATTTCATCATCTATCTGAGAGTCAGCATTTATTTAATAAACCCCCTTTTTCCCTGTATTCCCTCCTCATCCCCCCTCTGGACCCCTGAAATTCCGGTTGTCGATACCTGTCCCTTGAGAGTCTTATTTTCCAAGGGATAAGGGTCACAATACGTATAACCTTGATATATTTAACTTTGCAAGAATCGAAAAATAATGAGGAAGCAATGTGCAAAGTTCTACTTTGCATCCTTATTTTCACAATGTAAAACTCGGGACCTTATAATAATACAGTTTTAAGTGCAGTACTACTATAATTCGTATATTTATAGGCCCTACATAGGAGAGCACAAGTAACGGGCTTACTTAAATCTATAAAGGGGAACGCTGGCGGTGATCTGGTATTACACCAATTAATGGCTAATTAACGCCCTAGCCCTCTTGCTCACTCAACACAATCCGGACTCTTTTAAGTTTATCGAAGAAAGTGTGCCACCCGATGTCAAGCCCGTTTACGTCCCCTACTTCGACTAATATAAAAAACAGTGTTTACAAAAAGTAGGACCAAAGATTTTTCGCGTCTTTGATCGCGTGCGGCGTACAAACAATACCATTGAATCGTATCGCAAGATGCTACAAGATAAAATGGCCACTCATCCGCAAGTTTGGATTTGGACACGTAAGCTTGAAGCATATAGTATCCAAGAAGGGGTATTAAAAATGGTTCACTTCTCTTGGTGTGATAATGGAACGCATGCCGTGCGCGCATCAAGTCCCCGTTTCCACACCTTGTAGAGTAAAATGTTGTACATACAATACTCGACAGAAAACCTCTTTCTCAGTTTGTGTGACTGCAGTAGAGGCGAGTGCAGCAAAACTCACACTCGTGAGACTAAGACTTTCCGCCCTCGTATAGTCATGATTCGGCCGAATTGTAATTATGAATTAATATTATTGCCTAATCGGTATTTGAAATTCCTCATGAATAAATTTTCCGGCAATGAGTCATCAATAGTGAATTCTTATTATTTACTTGATCAATTGTCAATACAAATCGGAATGAAAGTGAGTGCTCCATTCATTTTTAATCACGATAGCATAGTCTGTCGACGTCAACGATTTACTGATTAATCGAATAACTTTTAGTTCTGATGAACGTAGTTATGTCAGAAAGGTAAATCAAACTGATGTTCATGAAAGTTTGGCTTATTGCAGTTGAGCTCGTCAGCTTTATTTCTCCCAAATTTTAATGTCTTATACGGATAAATGGAATAAATAATGCATACTTGAAAATCGATCTTTTTACACGGCACTTATGGGAGTATCAGCGAAATTAACCTTATAATCGAAAATTAACATTAAATTTATTATATAGTGCATTTTGACTAGGACAGTAATACTATAAAAAATAATCGCGAATGTGGGAACATTGTTACAATCGGGTTGATACAATGATTAGCAATTAAATTATTTTCTCAATGCGAATTTGACTTCGTTTTTACGACGACGTCTTGAAAATTGGATGACAGCTAGGTTATTTAACGTCACTTGGCTCGGAATCCTGTACTTTAATATTAGTTTACTTTAAGGTGAGTCCCGTGACCTCTTTTTTATGATACGCAAAAATTCGCAAATAATTATCGAATTCGCGGTACTTTTTTTTCTATCTTTGATCTGACTAATCATTGTATCAACCCGATTGCAACAATGTTCCCAAATTCGCGATTATTTTTCATAGTATTATTGTTCTAGTCAAAATGCAATATATAATAAATTTTCGAGGTCACATAGATGCTGCTGTCTATGACTCCGGCGTACTGATATAGCTACCTTAATGATTAATTCAATAAACCAACTCTTTTTAGTAATTCTTGACCATTTGTTCATATACAAATGTAGATCACTTGGCGAAAATTATGGAGATTGTACATAGCGGACTGCTCTCCCTCGAAAAGGCCCTCCCGATTACGCGGATGGGAAAATTAAGATCTGTCCTTGACGAAAAAAAACTCAAGCGGACTTGGGATCAGATACGGGACGGAAAAATTACACCCCAAGAATTCCTCGTGAATGCGAGTTCTTACGTCGGGCAGTTCAGACGAGAACTGGACGTTCTCAATCCCGAAATCGTAACTCCTCTCGAAACTGGCGATGATGATAACGAACGTGCATTTTATTCTTTTCGCGATCTAAATAAATTACAAAGTAAGTAACACAATTACACATTCATTGTTGTCCTCGATCGGTGACTGATTCACGTACGCCAGAGATCAAATGTTTGATTAGTAGTTTTACTTGTATCCTGATAATAGCATTTTCAATCCCTCTAGATCGCCTAATTTTGGACGAAGTAGATGGTGGATTGGACGATAAAGTTAGAATGGAGGAAGAAACAGAAAATGAACAGGAAGCTGTAAGAGATGAAGCATGAAATATGGTAATTGAAAGATTCTGACAAAATTTAATTTATCGCAGGGAAAGTTTTTGCTTGTGCTGCTTTTTTCACATTAATCATGTGTTCGGGTATCAAATTCTCCATCAGAAGTTTTTTCTTTACCTCTGGACAATGTCTATGTACAAAAAAAAAAAAAATCAGAATGTAATCGGAGGATTTATTTATTCCACAAACATTATTTTTGAAACATCTCTAAAAATTTAGTTTTTTATTGTTTTGCTCTCTCATAGAGGAAGCTTAGATTTTATTTTGATTTTCTTTTCAGCTTGAATTTGAACAACGTGTTAAGTACTGCGCAATCTTTAATTGGTATAAATTTTGGAAGAATAGATTGACATTTCATTTTCATGAGAATTTTTTAATTTTGACGAAAGCATGTAAGTGCTCTAGCTTGAAAGAATTTTTAGCTATCGGGCTCAGCCTTCGTATTAAAATGGTAGAAATTGATGCGATCAACGGTTTTGAATTCGAGTCGAATCTGCAAAGCGGTTTGGTTTTTATGACATTTTGAATTTCTCGTAAAAATTTAGATATGGCCTAATTTCGGTAAAATTCGAATAAATCAACTGAAATTTAGTAAACTTAGACAATAACACTCAGCCCTGCTACTTACCAAACTTGGTGATGATCTGTAAAGCGGTTATGATTTTAAGTTCATTAGAACTTTTTCAAAATTTAGTGTTGTCGCTTTAAATTACGTCAAATATAACAAAGCTCTCTCTAAGAGAAAGCCAAAATTAATTAACATACTTCCTCAGAGAGGTAACTTTGTGAAAATCGAAAAATAATGAGGAAGCAATGTGCAAGATTCTACTTTGCATTCTTTTTATGTGTTCAAAAAGTAGAAGTGAAAATTCCAAACTTGCATTAGAATTGGATACATTACCCTTATAACCACACTGATAACTCTGACGACTAATTTTTTCATTTTCTTGGCAGCTTTTATCCTACAGAGCAATGCAGTTTGTATGTAATAATGGTGGGCTATCGCCTTATAATCCTTGATTTTTGAGAACAAGTTTTTTTTTTACAGTGAGCGGAAATAATTCCTGAAATATCTGGTGTTTAAAATTGTTTGGCTTGCTCACGTGCATAGATCTTCATTTTCCATATTGTTCGTTTAAACAGGTCTCCATCAAAACCAATTGAAATAAAATAAACATGGTAAAGGAAATTTTTTTAAATGTTATCATCAATGTTCTATAAAACAAATACCAATTGTCAACTTGAGATAATATGCTAGCAATATTATCCTGAAATATGTACGGGACTTCTAATCAGACTCAAGCCATAATCTCTCTTTAAGCATTGAAATATGCATCATCAACTGCATTTTCGAATGGTTCTGTGGCATTAGAATGCACGTAAGTATGAAACGATTAATGAATTCCAAATTCCTGTCTATGAATATCATCGTAAGACGCAATATGCAGGAAGACTTTATTTTAAATTATAAGTCAGCCAAACAATACATAAACTTATGTTCGTTGCATTGAGTCGCCTATTTATTATGAACTTATAACGAAAGCCAACTTTATTCGATTCTTCCTCTGCTGACGAAATATTATCCTCGTATTTACCTTCTTTGTGACTTTAATGGCCATTCGACCTAATGTCCATTCGACCTAATGTCCATTCGACCTAATGTCCATTCGACCTAATGTCAATTCGACCTAATGTCAATTCGACCTAATGTCCATTCGACCTAATGTCCATTCAATCGAATGTCCATTCCGGTTTATTGCCGTTCGACCTTATGGCCGGGGGTCATATTACCGTTCGAGCTTATGGCCATTCGAGCTACTGACAGCACCCCTGTTTTTTCGAATAGCCATCGCACTGAACATTTAGTGGGATTTTGCCATCGAGTGTAGATGGTGATCTGAAGTTTGGTTGTACTGGTCGTAATGCAGTATTTTTATTGATGGACCTTTTATCGATACAAAAAGCAGTCAAATGAAAATTTGGCTGTACTGTCAAGGCTGCTAAGTAGAATTCTTTGGAGTCAATAGTTATGAACTCATCAGGTATCGTGGGTGATCTGAATGTTGGATATACCGGTGGTTGGCCAACGTCATTGTCGAATTGCAGTGGAGCTGATTCAAAACGTGATTCTGCTAATGGATGTGTAGCAGTAGGATCATGAATTCCTGATGGCGCAGATGTTGGTGGTGATCTGAATGTTGGGCGTACTGCCAGTTTATATGTGTTTTGGTCACCAAGCGCTTCTCCGATGAGTGCAGGTGTTGGTGTGCTCCCAAGTTTAGCGGATTCACCATCCTCGGTTGCCGTCTTGTTTGCCGATTCGATGTCATTTTTTTAGCCTTGATGTCGTCGTTTTGTTTTGGAATCGATTCGTTGTGCCTCGTTAGGCTTTTTCGATTTGGTCTTGTCGGACTCGTTGTGTATTGCCTCGTTGGGCTAGTTTTGTTTGGTCTCGTTGGACTCGTTGTGTGTTGCCTCGTTGGGCTAGTTTCGACGCGCCTCGTTGGGCATTCTCCTCTTTCGAACTCGTATTTTATAGTCCTTTTATTCCTTGATTTGTCGCCTTGGTCAGTTTTTCCTCCGTTCGTTGTGCCTTCTTGAGATTGCCAGTTCATTTCCCTTCGTGTGATTGAGTTTTGAGCGTAATCCTTTTTCATTTGCCTGGTCATTGCCTTTGTTGATATGAGTTCTTCATCCTCTGTCGTTGGTGGTTGGTAGTTGTCGTCATCCATCGACGAATTTGTTTTGTATTGTGCACTCTCCTCGGTTTTGTTTGTTGTTGTTGTTAGGTTTTCGTTTGATGTTTCTTTTTCTTTGAGTCAGTTTTTTGTTGTGTACTTGGTGTTGTTGATGTTGTTAATGTTGTTGGTGCTGTTGGTATTTTTTGTGTTGTTGGTATTGTTGGCTTGTAATGTGAGGTTACGGTCGCCTCAAATGGTTTGCCGGAAATTTCAATTTTTCTAAAGAACTGACATTGGTTCGGTTGTAGTTTCAGTCCAGCATCTGTCAGTTTCCTGGCAAGTCCGTTGAATTTAGCAGCATGTTCTTCAAAGGTTTTTGCGTAAATAACGATCTCTCTTCGATGAACAAACAATTCGTTTTCGCTTCATCCGGGAAATACAAGGTCAATTAATATATCGGGTGTTGCAGTAGTTTCCATATCTAGAAACCTTTTGGCTGGGTGCGAATAATTTAGTAACTTGAAACTAGAAAAATAGGAAGCGTTGGTCAATTGGTCCAAAATATCGAAATTTTGCGGTATAGGAGAGAATATAGTTGTATTCGATGAATGACTCGGATTGCGAGTATCAATAGCCATGTGCCATGCATGTTGGTCGTTCGAGTCGTTTCCAGAAAGCAAAACCCAAATACAAGACTCTTCAGTCGTTTCGAGTGGGAGGTTGGTTGTGTTGTAAGATTGGTTAGGGTACAAGTCGTCTCCGAATACATAAAACAATTCTCGATGTTTTAAGATTGAGGGAAAGGCATGATCTCTTTCTTCCTGATTTAGATCGTCTAAATGGGGAAGAAAACATAATTGGTGCGTTCGTGTTATTCTAATTTTCGACCAGTAACTCTAATAATTACATCGAGAATTAATACTATCGTGGGGTTTTTCGAGAAAATTTTTGAACTGCTTGTAATTCTATCGTAGGGATTTGATCGCTACTGTATTTGAACTGGTATTGATTGAAAAAGTTGCGCTCTACCGTTGAGGTTTCTTACGAAAGCGTTTCCAAAATAGATTCCCCTTTGAGGTTTTATTTCTGGAATGTAACCTTCACAAAGATTTTGATTGTTAATTCTGACGGATATGAGAGTTTTCGCTCTAGGTGGGATTAATATAGTAACTGAACTGACAATTTCGCTTATTTTTCGATCGTTTATATTTAGTGCATTTAATTCATGTTTCACGTCGCACTGTTTCGCGAAACGACAATTTAGTTTTTTTATTGCTATACTTGCTTGTGACTATTTGTACTTTTTCATGACGCAAAGGGCTGCTATGTCTGTCAACTGAGTTATCTCGGCTTCCATTATCTGAGTTGTAGTTTCTGTCGCGTTCGTTTACTCATATTCATCTTGTGAGTTGTGTCCAGATCTGTCTCGTGAGTTGTGTCGAGATCTGTCTCGTTAGTTGTGTCGAGATCTGTCTTGTGAGTTGTGACGATATTTGTTATGTGAGTTAGGTCGATATCGATCGATTTGTTTATCTTGATATCTGTCGCGTTGGCTTTGTGGATATCTGTCCGGTGAGTTTTGTCTGTATCTCTCGCGTGAGATTTGTCTGTAGCTGTCATGTAATATTTGTTTGTTTCTGTCGCTAGAATTTTGCCTGTATCTGTCAGTAGTATAGGCATGGGCTGGGGAGACAGACCCTACACCCTCCCTACGACTCCGCCTCCTTGGGGGATGGGGGGGCAGGCCCCTCCCACCCCCTGATAAGCATAATTTCCCGAGTGGCGATTGGCCCCCCCCTCCTCCTCTCTGAGGGATGGAAGAAGGCAGGCCTCTCCCACCTCCATGTCTAGCCTGATTAGCATAATTCCCCCGAGCGGTGTTTGGCTGCCCGCTCCTCCTCCTTGACGCATGTGGGAAAAAGGCCCCCTCCCAACCTTCCGTCTGGCCCCGTGTCCAGCCAGATTAGCATAATTCCCCGAGCGATGATTGGTCTCCCCCTCCTTGAGGCATGTGGGAGGCAGCCCTCTCCCCGACTGGCTTTTTTTATGTGGATTTTTGAACGATGATTAATTTTTCAGGTAAGTGAGATAAATAAACATTTTTTCAATAGAATAATGATATTTAAACGTAATCGCAGAACACGTACGCAGGTGAAAGAAATTACAAACATTTTCAAAGGGAGTCGCAATCGGTATGTCTTACAATTGACAACAATGAGATACGATGAATAATAAGAAGAGTTGAGTTTAGGAGATCGATCAATAAAATTGACTTATTTGATAAATTATTATATCCGCGGGCACAACACGGGGATAAACAGACATAGTACCATATATATGTGCATAGTTTGCCGTTATTGTTTAGGCTCTTCACTCTTCACTGTAAGTGCCTTCTGTAGTTCATTTGCAATGAAGGCAGCGCACAACAAACGTAAGTTCGGAAAATTCAGGATCCATGCGGCGTTGCACCGTGTTGCGACCTGGATTATCGGCAAGCAACGTTGCGAAACATTTATTGCACTATTCACTGATCGCGAATATTGCAATCGTATCACGCGACATTTCGTCAATTAGTCAATAATGCAATTTAGCATTATTATGTAGAACACTAAGGTAAATTGGAAGTGACAGCTCCGGTCCATCGTCAGTCTTGGATTAACTTTAAGAGCAAACGGTTGAGCTCGCGATCAAGTATGGGAACCATTTTTTATCGATAATCTCGTTTGTAAGATTATAGAACGTAGTATCTTGTATTCAAATAAATAGTATTATCGTTAAAGTCCGCTTGAAACCCAATTCTTTAATCGATCTGATCCCAAAAACTCAACATCCGATACCGTATCAAAAGGGCTGATCACCCTCAGAGCATTTCGGGGACAACAATTTGTTGGCAGCTGTGGGATTACCGTAAGCGAAACTCAACGAAACAAGTGCAACCAAACCAAGGGTCAAACCCGACACGCAGTCGTTGGGGTAAAAGACCTGGTGCGATTCAACACGCAGTCGTTTATTCAGACCTTTTTCAGAGCGATTATAACAAAAACAAAAACAAAATTTCGTAGGACTGGGCCCGCAAGCTCATATCATTCGTTAACAAAAATCGAAACCTTACTAATAATCGGTGCAAGTTTGTAACAACTTGCAGGGATTTTGGTATTAAATCGCGAAAGGCAGGAGGCAAGGCTATCTCCAACCACTGCCCATCATAACTAAAAATTGAAATAAAAAAAAAAAAAAAAAAAAAAATATCGAATACAAGCCCTTTCCGGTATATAATATCAAAAAATTAACAAAAACAACGATGGAGCACGAGGGGGAAAGTCAGCAACGACGAAGGTCCAACTCCGAAAAAACTACACTACAGGGGAAGGACCTCGGAGCTGTGGCGGGAGTTGAAGCAGCCATAGGAGACAAATCGCTGAGGACAGAAGACGCCCTCAGGAAGCTATCTCCAGCCGAAGGGTTAACAGAGAAAGCAAAGAACCCACTCACTAAGGATACATTGAACTTGTATTTTGGAATCAACACCAAAAGAGGACATCGTTTGCTCAAACGACCGGGAAAACTGAAAAAGGGAAACCATCGACAAACGTCAACAGAAAAAAAGGGGCGAAGGCCCTGACAACACCGGAAGTGGACGGTGAAATAAATGCGCTGCTCAAGGCCAGTGAGTTGGGTGAGCGTGAAGGGGCTCTAGCCAGAGCACGAGCGAATGCACCTGGCATCAGTGGCGGGATTGCTCTGCGGAAAGTGATCTCACCTAGTCGATGGGATAAAACTCCAGAAGTCCCGAAAAATAGAAAGCCACGATATCTGGAAGGAACTCCGGAAATTGAAGACAGCGACTATGAGTTGCCTCCTCTGTTGCAGAGAGGAGTAAGAAATGCTTCCGCTGGTGGAAGATTAGAGGAGCGAGGTGGAGATTTCGTTCGTTCGGCTGGAAAAATGGACCACAACGCCACTCAAGACTTACTTGTGTCGATGCATCGACAAGAAAGCGGGCTAGATGATCAGATAATGCTGATACAGTTGCTTCAAGGTCAAGTAGAAAGGCTCAAAGAGGCGCTTACCGAAAAAATAAAAACCAGGACGGGAAGAAATAGCGAGGAGAAAAACAATGGACGAGAGTCAGCAGCAGTTACGCCCAGAGGACGGCCAACAGGGCCACCAGGAGGTTCACGTGAAGGGTCACCATCAGGACCGCCAGCAGGACCGAGAAGAGATGGAAATGGGGGACCACCGGGAGATCTCCCGGGAGAACCTTCAGGAGGAGGGCCAGGTGGTGATCCACCAAATGATCCGCCAGGAGGATTTATGCAGAATAGGTTCAGTGGAGGACGAAGATATCTTTACCTTGGACTGTCGTTGAAACATGTCAATCATTTTGATAGCAGTGACTCAGCTGAATTAGACGGATTATTACGGTCATGTGAAACCGTATTTGCCAGAGTACGAGATAATGATTACGAATTATTACTGGCATTGGTACTTCGCAGCGAAATTGGTGGACGAGCGACAAGAGAACTGAAGCATAAATCCATCTACACACTTGAACAACTGGAAACTGAGTTGGAAGCATTGTACGGCCATAGAAAATCACTGTCTGCTTTACAAATAGAATTCAATTCTTTGCGACAAGGGCCGAGTGAAGATATAGCCGGGTATGCGTCTAGAACCGAGAAAATCACAGTTGAAGTAGTTGAAAAGCTGTGTGAGACTGTATCTACAGAGAGGGATGCGCGCACGATGGAAAAAATGACCCGAAAATGTGCACAAATGAATTTGGAAAATGGGTTACACGGACAAGTGCAGATATTAGTTCGATCGCGTAATTATTCCTCTCCCCATGAGGCAGTGACCAGTGCGATCGAGATAAGCCACATGGTTTAGCTGGAAGAAGGAGCAGGAGGCGGTCAGAACAACAGCAATCGAGAATTTCTATCTGGAAGGGTGGGTGATAAAAATTGGTATACCTGCGGAAATTCAGGACATTTGGCAAGAGACTGTACTCGCAAATCCGGAAGAGTAAGTTTACCGGCACCAAGTGCACCTAGAAATATAAACCAGGTGGAAATAATCTGCACTCATTGCAAAAATAAGGGGCACACCTGGGTAGAGTGCAGAAAACGATTACGGAAGAAGAACGGAGTAGGCCAAGGAGGCGAAGCCGGACGTAGGACTACGAGTAGTAGTACTACGTCCACCACTACTACCACTGCATGTACGCTGAGCAGCGTGCATTTCACTGAAGCACTGAGGCAAGGTGCAGTGGCGAGAGCGAAAGGGGAAACGAGCGATAAGACGGTGCTGCGGGTACTAGAGGTATCGGCACCCACGACAAGTCCAAAGGCCAGCGACATAGATATTGCGAGCACTACAGCAGTACGGGGGGTTTTGACCCTCAAGGCCGATACAAGAGGATAATGCAGCATAATAAAATATAGCTGTGTTAAGACCGAAACTCCTATCGATGATAATGATGTTGAACTACAAGGAGCCAAAGGTAGCAAATTCCAGCCCATATGTAAGGTGGAATTGATTCTCAAAGTTCCAGGAAACTCCGTAAAACATTGGTTTTGTGTTGTAAAAGATGAAATTCCAATAGCTGTAAACGGATTATTGGGAATGGATTTTATCAAAAAGCATAAGGCAAATATATTACAAGGAGAAATATTCGAGCTGTATGGTCATCGAATGGCATCGGTGGATAGGAAGTCGAAAATTATTCTTGCTTCTCGAACGGAGACAATAGCGTATGTCGCGACAACGAGCAAAATTGCAGGAATACTCGCACGGATGGAAATTGGTGAAAGAGTCTCAATGGGAGCATGCTACACACCACTACTAGAAAGTAGCTGTGTGGTGAACCTCGTGAATACGAGCAAGAGTGAGGTAGTAGTGGAGCGCCCAACGGTGACACTCGAGCCGGTTGATATAACAGAGCTCGACTCCAAGTCCAACGCTATAAGCATGAATGCCGTGATAGAAGAGAGAGGGGTACACTGACTCCAGCGGTTAGACAGAGAGCTCAACGTGAATCACCTCAACGGTGAAGAAAGAGAAGCCCTTCTCCAACTCATAAAAAAATATGAAAATATCTTGCATCTGGAGGGCGCAAAATTAACCTGTACACAAAGTTGAACATAGAATCCCATTGAAGGGAGGCACCTTACCAATGAAGGTGCATCCCTACAGATTACCGAAAGCTTATAAAAAGAAGGTAGAACGACAAGCGCACGATATGTTGGAGGATGGTATCATTCAACCCAGTAGGAGCCAATGGGACGCGCCGTTGTTGATGGTGGCTGTTGCGACCCGGAATTTCGGCAAGCAACGTTGCGAAACATTTATTGCACTTCGCTAATCATATTCAGCATATTCGCTGATCGCGAATATTGCAATCGTACCATGCGACATTTTTGTCAATTAAGCAATAATGCAATTCAGCATTATCATGTAGGAACTAAGGTGAACTGGAAGCGACAGCGCCAGGACATCGGCAGTCTTAAATCGACTTCAAGAGCAATCGGTTGGGCTCGCGAGTAGAGTAACATTAGCAAGTTGTAATTGGAATAAATACATTTTATATTTAAACTCGTGTGGATTCTAATCCTTTAATCGGTCCCGATCCCTTTTTATATCAATTGAATCGAGTCAGGAAAAGGGCTGATCACCCTTTAAGCATTTCGGGCACAACAATTTGGTGGCAGCGGTGGGATCACCGTAAGCGAAGTTTAAACAATCTACAACCAAACCCAGGAACGAACCCGACACGCAGTCGTTGGGGTAAATAGCCTGGTGCGATTCAACACGCAGTCGTTAAATCGTCAAGACGTCAGAAGGTACCACTGACGAGGACGAGCCAACTACGAGGTCAAGCACGACTGGAAGGACGTACAACTTGACCGAGGGTGACCAGAACGTCGCCAACCGGGGAATAACGTCGAGGTCAGCACGACTACGAAGACGGCAACCCTGAAGTTCCACTGCGCCATGGAAGGAATTCTATATCTGTGAGTGGCGGTTACCTTTTTCAGAGCAAAATCTTTGAAAACAATCAAAAATCAAAAATTCGTAGGACTGGGCCTACGAATTTAATAAAAATCGAAACCTTACCAACAATCGGTGCAAGTTTGTAGCAACTTGCAGGGATTTTGGTAGTAAATCGCGAAAGGCAGGAGGCAAGGCTATCTCCAACCACTGCCCATCATAACTAAAATTTTTATAAAAAAAAAATCCGTAGGACTGGGCCCGCGAGCTCATATCCTTCGTTAATAAAAATCGAGACCCTTACCAATAATCGGTGCAAGTTTGTAGCAACTTGCAGGGATTTTGGTATTAAATCGCGAAAGGCAGGAGGCAAGGCTATCTCCAACCACTGCCCATCATAATTTGAAAATAATAGAAAAATTTTTTTTTTTTATACAAGCCCTTCCGCGATAATAAAAAAGTAAAAAAGTTAACGAATCAACGATGGAAGACGGGAAGGAGACTCAGCAACAACGAAGGTCCAACTCCGAAAAAACCACACTACCGAGAAAGGATCTCGGAGCTGTGGCTGGAGTTGAAGCAGCCATAGGAGACATATCACTGAGGACAGACGACGCCCTCAGACAGCTATCTCCTGCCGAAGGGGTAACAGATAAAGCAAAGGACCCACTCAGTAGGGAAACATTGGATTCTTATTTTGGGATCAACACCAAAAGAGGCACGTCGTTCACTAAAATGACTGGGAAAACTGAAAAAAGGGAACCAGTGACGGACGTCAACAGAGGAAAGGGGGCAAAGGTCCCGACGACACCGGAAGTGGACGGTGAAATAGATGCGCTGCTCAAGGCCAGTGGATTGGGCGAGCGTGAGGGGGCTCTAGCCAGAGCACGAGCGAATGCACCCGGCATCATTCACCAAGGCACTGCGGCCAGGCGCTGCGGAGGGGCCGAAAGGGGGAGCGAGCGATAAGACGTTGCTACGGGTGCTAGAGGTATCGGCACCCACGACGAGTGCAACGGCCAGCGACATTGATATCGCCAGCACTACATCGGTACGGGGGGTTCTGACCCTCAAGGCCGATACAGGAGCTCAATGCAGCATAGTAAAATATAGTTGCGTAAAAGCTGAGACTCCTATAATGGATAGTGATGCAGAATTACAGGGCGCTGAAGGAAGTAAATTCCGGCCTATCTGTAAAGCGGAAGTGACCCTACAAATTTCGGGGAAATCTGTAAAACATTGGTTTTACGTTGTGAAAGATGAAATCCCAATAACTGTAAATGGATTATTGGGAATGGATTTCATCAAGAAACATAAGGCAAATATATTGCAGGGCGAGATATTCGAGTTATATGGACATAAAATGCCATTGGTAGATGGAAAGTCAAAAATCGTCCTCACACCTCGGTCGGAAACCATTGCGTACGTATCTACTACGAGTCAAAATCCCGGAATACCCTCGCGAGTGGAAATAGGTGAAGGAATATTAATGGGGGCATGCTATACACCACCACTAGGAAGTAGCTGTGTGGTGAACCTCGTTAATACAAACGAGAGGGAAGTAGTAGTAGAGCGTCCGAAGGTGACACTCGAGCTGGTCGAGATAACAGAGCTCGACGCAGAGTCCAACGCTCTAAGTATGAATGCTGGGAGTAACGAAAGAGGGGTATACCGACTCCGGCGGTTAGAAAGAGAGCTCAACATGAGTCACCTCAACGGTGAAGAGAGAGAAGCCCTACTTCAGCTCATAAGAAAATATGAAAATATCTTCCATCTAGAGGGTGATAAACTACCTTGTACTCATATGGTGAAGCACCGAATACCATTAAAAGAAGGCACTTTACCAATGAAGGTGCATCCTTATCGATTACCGGAATCCCACAAAAAGGAGGTCGAACGACAAACTTGCGAAATGTTGGAGGATGGAATCATCCAACCCAGTAGGAGCCAATGGAACGCACCCTTGTTAGTGGTGGCCGAAAAACCGGATGCCTCTGGAAAAGTAAAAATGCGAGTAGTGACGGATTTTCGAAAAATAAATGAAGCCACCATCGGAGATTCCTACCCACTTCCAAATATCACGGAGATATTGGATCAATTGGGAAAAGCCCAATACTTTTCCACTCTCGACCTTGCTTCTGGATTCCATCAAATTCCGATGGCTAAGGAAGATAAGGAAAAAACAGCATTTTCTACACCTCAAGGCCATTTCGAATATAATCGAATGCCATTCGGGCTAAAAAATGCGCCGCCAACTTTTCAGCGGTTAATGAACTCCGTACTAGCCGGAATACAAGGCATAAAATGCTATGTTTACCCAGATGACATTGTTGTTTACGGGAAAAACCTGTGTGAACACAATGAAAGACTAGAGGAAGTTTTCCGACGATTAAGGGAAGCTAGACTGGCTGTGAAGCCACAAAAATGCCAATTCTTGCGGAAGGAGACGCAATTTTTTGGTCACATCATTTCCGAGGACGGGGTACGGGCAGATCCGGAGAAACTTGTGGCTGTGAAGGAGTATCCTGCACCTTAAATTGTTAAACAAGTACAATCATCTTTGGGATTAGCTGGTTATTACCGAAAATTCATAAAAGATTTTTCGAGGATAGTCAAGTCATTAACGGAGCTAATAAAGAAAGATACTAAATTTGAATGGACGGCTGTGCGCGATGCTGCATTCGAAGAATTAAAGAATGCATTAACAACTGCACCGGTATTACAATACCCAGATTTTCAGCAGCAGTTCTTGGTAACTACAGATGCATCGGATAAGGCTATTCGAGCCATTCTCTCGCTAGGCAAGGTCGGAGAAGACTTGCCTATATGTTACGCAAGCCGCACACTCTCAAAGGCAGAAACGAATTATACCACAACGGAGAAAGAATTGCTCGCTATAGTATGAGCTATAGCGCAATTTCGGCCCTATATATATGGGACGCGGTTTAAAGTGATAACCGATCACCAACCTCTCACATGGTTATTTGGGGTGAAAGATCCAGGTTCACGGCTAATGAGGTGGCGAATAAAATTGGCAGAACACCAATTTGACGTGGAATACAAGGCTGGCAAAAGAAAATACCAACGCAGACGCGCTTAGTCGTATATACGTTACTATGAGAGCACGCGCGCGAGAAGGAGAACCTGTGCTGAAGGACGTGCGAGAGAAAGAGACAGAGCAACACGCCGTTTCTACAGACAGCGGCTCACCTATACGCACCAATACACCCAAGGCGGGCGAGTCGGGCTCCCGCGGTGCGAATATCAGCACAAAGCGGAGAGCCGAGGAGACAGAGAGAGCTATAGAGGATACCACTCTACCATATAGCGAGCAGTGCAGGGAACAGGGGGCTGCGCCGCGGCTACCCGTGAGAGGTGGGAGCGCGGGCGAGCGACCTGGCTTGCAGCAGAGCGAAAGAGACGCTATGAGGCGACCGCAGCCAATCACTGAAATAGGTGAAGCAGTCCGCGCGGACTGCAATGCTTCTGGAAGGCTGGGGGAAGCGGAGAGCGGGGAGAACGAGAGTATACCTTTACGCTCAAGGAGGGACAAGGAAGCTACGATGGGAAAAGAGTGTAGCTGCAGCAATGGTGTAACCTGTCCTTCTTTGGAGGATAGGGGGAAAATACTAAAGGAATATCATGATGCCCCTCTGGGTGGGCACCAGGGTATTAAGAGGACTCTGAAACGAATCCAAGCGAAATATGTATGGCCAGGAATGAAAAAAGAAATACAAAGACATATCGTGGCTTGCGAAAAATGTCAGAAGAACAAGCTTCGATGCAAGGGCAAGGTACCTATGGTGATTACAGACACGCCTGGACGAGCTTTCGAAAGGGTAGCTGTGGACATCGTTGGACCACTACCTTTGACATGTGCTGGAAATAAAAACATACTTACCTTCCAGGATGCTTTGACGAAATACAGCGCGGCTGTGGCCATCCCAAATCATGAAGCCCATACAGTCGCAAAAGCTTTAGTGACGGAGGTAATTTGTCGATATGGAACCCCCGAAATAATCCTTTCGGATAGGGGTACGAACTTTTTGAGTTCCACATTTAAAGAGGTCTGCAGGTTGTTGCGGATTAAGAAAATCCAAACTACGGCTTATCATCCTGAAAGTAATGGAGCATTGGAAAGGTCGCACCGAACTTTGGCCAAATATTTAAAAAATTTTATAGATGAAGATCAAGACGATTGGGATGAGTGGCTGCCGTACGCTATGTTCACGTACAACACCACTCTACACACAGCTGCCGGAATGACTCCCTATGTGTTAATGTATGGACGCGACGCCGAGTTGCCTACTGCGGTGAAACGGGAGCCACGCTCCACTTACACACACGCAGACTATGCCAGCGAGCTGCGGGAAAGATTACGAGCCTCGTGGACTGTGGCCAGGCATAATCTAAGCAGTGCGAAAGAGAGGGCGAAGCTGGTTACGACGTCAAAGCGAGACAGCGTGAATATCTTGTAGGTGACCACGTACTGTTGCACAACAATACGGTACGGCGGGGACGATCAGCCAAACTGACACCCACATGGACGGGGCCACACACTATTACGGCGGTGCATAGTCCGATCACCTATACAATTTAAAAGGGACGTAAAACCGCGACGGTTCACATTAACCGTCTGCGACATTTCATCGAGTACTAAGAGGTGTGTGTGTATTGTGGCTCATCGCATGCAACGGCCATTAGACCGTCTCCATGCTCCTAAGAAGGAGAGAAGATAGGGAGCATGGATGCGCCAGAAAAGGAAGGCTGCCACGTGCTCGGAAGAAAGAAAGAGAAGAGGAAAGTGAGCACGGATGCACCAGAGAGAGAAGGCGACCACGTGCTCGAAAGAGGAAAGGAGAGACAGATAGAGAGAGAGAGAGAAAAGTAAGGCACGGATGCACAAGGGGCATCTACGCGCGTGGGAAAAAGAAATGAGAAAAGCCTTACCCATGGAACCGACGCAAGGTGCGTCCTCATGGTTCTATTAGAGAGAAGGATGGGGTCATCCGCGATCGATTACGCGGGGGAGAAAAACTTCAAATTAAGGAAACCAGAATTTTGTTTTCGTTGTTTTTTTAAGTTTATTGTAGGGAGGGGATAATCCCCCCCCCCCCAGCGGAAAATACAATACAATAAGGGTTAATCGAATAGAAAATATATATATATATTTTTTTTAATACGTCGCTCCCGCCGCGGCCCCGCAGACGGGACAAAGCCAAGAGCCTTGGAAAAGGCGGCGGAGGCCCAGAAAATCCTCCGCCGCGAAGTCCTCCTTGTCGCCGCCGTCCCAGATATAATCGGCGTGACGCCTCGCGGCCTGGCGACGGCGCCGCACAGTGAGGGCCTCCCATATGAAAGTGGAGGCCCACGTCGGCCTCTGGGGTCGCCTCGCCGTCCCCGGAACGTAGATTACCCCGTTCTGAAAAGAAAAATAAAAGAGAGAAGAGATTATTAATATTATGTTATGTCACAATTCATAAATAAATTGAATAGAAATAGTACTTACGATCGCCTCGAGTAAACGGCGGTTTATGCTCCCGCCTCGGATCATAACTACTCCACTCATAATTTTTCTGCTTTTGATGTGGACGTTGAGGCGGTCGACGATTTAATGAGTCGGTGGCGGCTACTCTGTTCCAACCACCGCTCAACGACGGAAGTAATCTGCAAAGTAAGCAGTCTCACGGTCGAAAACTGCTTTAACCGTTGTCTTCTGATTTCAGGATCGCGCTGTTCCTCGCCTACCTTATCAAAACCAGCATGGCCAATGAGGAATATGCGCTGAATCCATTCACCGACAATCCCGGCATCTTCTACGAGGAAATTGGAAGCGTCACACAAACGAAAGCGACATGGAGATTTGCCACACACATGGATCTCACATGTATACTCCGTCGAGAAAGGATGGTTAAATTAAATTTGCAACGTGTGCGCGACGCGTGTAAAGTCGAGGATGGAACTGGTCAGGCCGACGAACTGTGCCATGCGCTTCTAGAAACCGTCGAACATATGTCATCAAGGGTAGAAGATGACATGGGCACCGTTCATGACCTAATTGAACCCAATTCGTTGCGAAGACGCAGAGGACTTATCGATGGAATGGGATCGATAATCAAATCAATCACTGGAAATATGGATGCTGCAGATGCGGAGCGGATCAATCGCGAGATAATGACCCTGCAGGCGGGTGAACGAACCCTAAATAGAGGCATCAAGGGACAACTGCAGGTCGTTTCCTTCACTCTGCCGTTATTTAATGATATCGTGGACAGGATAGTGGCAAATGAGAACACCCTTCTTGGCCTTGTAAATGTAGCGCGGCGTGATCTAATCGCTAACAAAGACCTGCTCATGATGCGTGTACGTCTTGACGAGAGCCTAACTGCCGTAAGTGTGGTGGTAGAGGAACTCCTCACCGACGTACGGGAGTTAGTATTGCTCCTGGCCGAGATATCTACGGGAAAGGTGAGCGCAACGGTACTACCACCGCGTAAGCTAGTGGAGTACCTCACGGATGCACTACCACACCTACCGGCTGGCACTGGATTCCCCTTACCGATAGTAAGGAGTGAGGAAACTCCTTGATGCGACTCATCGACGCGCGGGCATACAGCGATGGAACAGCGGCCATACTGCTATTGGATATCCCGCTGATAAGCTCACAGCGTTACACCGTCCACCGGCTATACCCCGTGCCTGTGAAGGGTATCAATGACACCTACTACTACGTGGATACAACAGAAGACCTCGTAGTTGTGGACCAGGCGAATAGAAATTTTTTGCGGATGTCATCGGTAGACTTGCGGGTTTGCAAGAATTTTGGGAAAAAATTTATATGCTCTCCTCAGCACCCTTCGGTGCCCATCACGAAAAATGCACCATGTGAAGTACTAACCTTGGTAAAAAACGACACTGAGGGCGGTCTCAGGTGTCCTAAGCGAGTTTTAACTCTGACCAGCACGCTTATCATCCCTATGGAGCAACCCGGAAGATGGATGTACATCGCACCTTTAGAAGAAATAGTAACAATAACTTGTAACAAAAAACCCGCGTTCCGCGAATCGTTCATAAACTCGGGTATTTTGGCTCTGATAGGTTCGTGCGAGGTAACCGCCCAAGATTTTAGTATTCGGACCCTTAAAAGGGTCACAGACACTCGGAACGAGGAATATCTACCTCCGTTTAATCTTACATTATCCGACATCGATGTGAATTATCATTCACAATTACAAAAAGTTAATAAGAAAGTGCAGTTCTTAAGTGTATTGCGGAATCCCGAGGAGTTAAGGACCCTTGTTTCACGTGTGAAAGAGATAGCTAGAGACTTAGATAAAGACAATAAGTACAGTGAGCAGTGCTACCATAATATAGCACTGTATTCTTTAGTAGCCTTAGTTTTTGTAGCCTCGGCCTGCTATGCCGCATATCGGTTACACCGGCTGAGGCGAAGATGCAACGCGACACCGGCAAGGCCAGAGGAGGCGGTGACCCCTCAAGAAGCATCGTCCGCAGTCGAGATGCGTGCGGAGCCAGTGCCCCCGCGTATCAGTAGTTTACATGTAGATAGGGCTGCTACAATTCAGAAGCACCCATTGCGTTTTTAATATCATGCCAGAGCTACAGATAAGCCATAATTTATAAGAGTATGCATATGTCATATAAATAGTCGAAAGTTCAACCAACTTGCTCAGAAGAAAAAAAATTTTTTGGATTTTAAAATTTTTCTTATTAAGGGGGGAGGGATGTTGCGACCCGGAATTTCGGCAAGCAACGTTGCGAAACATTAATTGCACTTCGCTAATCATATTCAGCATAGTCGCTGATCGCGAATATTGCAATCGTACCATGCGACATTTTTGTCAATTAAGCAATAATGCAATTCAGCATTATCATGTAGGAACTAAGGTGAACTGGAAGCGACAGCGCCAGTACATCGGCAGTCTTAAATCGACTTCAAGAGCAATCGGTTGGGCTTGCGACTAGAGTAACATTAGCAAGTTGTAATTTTAATAAATACATTTTATATTTTAACTTGTGTGGATACTAATCCTTTAATCGGTCCCGATCCCTTAAAATATTAATTGAACCGAGTCAGGAAAAGGGCTGATCACCCTTTGGGCATTTCGGGCACAACAATACGACACATGGTGTATTTCTCACGGTCTTGCTAAGAAAGATGATGCCAAGTGTGCATTAAATAACGAGGGACAAATAAAACTATTCCTTTAATATCAACTTGTCAACTCGATATAATCCTATTCATATAGAACCTCTTGGAGCTGTGGATCACAAGAACAATCGACAAGATGCCAGAGATTATATCTGTCGGCCAAGGGTATATAGCCCATGCACCTGTGAAAAGTGTCACCAGTGTTAAACTGAACAACTGTGACGGTACGGTACCTGCCAACGACGAAATAGTTACCCTTTTCCGCGCGACCGTAAATTCACCGCCGCCAACACCACCTCCAAAACGACAGACGTCAACCGTCGCAACCACTACAACCAGCGCTCGTGGTGGACATAATACGCATCATCAGCAATATTATCAACGCACACGCCGCCCCCACCAAGGATCGGAAAAAAGTATATATAATGAACAGTCTAGAGGTACTGGAAGCACTACAACACATACCAGCTCCGACGAACGGAGTATTTCCCGCCGATCGTATTCCGAGTCGGTGGTCTAGACCTACTGCAATCGTCGCCAACAAAGACGATCATACCAAACCAGGGACTCACTGGGTCGCAGTGTACGTTGACAACAATGATCGAGGTATCTACTTCAACAGCTACGGGCTACCCCCACTTATCAACAAACACCATAACCGTATACGTCGGAACACCACAACCTACGAGTGGAATACCCGAACTCTACAATCGATCAAGTCTACGGTGTGTAAAGAATATTGTATTATGTTCCTTGATTACATGTGCCGTGGTTTTCATCTGGATATGTTTCTACATTTATTTTCGACAGATAAGTTGAAAAATGATAACATTGTGCGACGGTATTATAAAAAATTAAAACATACGACACGTAAAACTTGTTACATGAAAAGAGCACGATCAAATGGACTAGAGGAAGCCGGTAGTTCATGCGGGGCATCGTGTGTACAACATGCATACCTCGTTTTGGATGCTATCTGTGAATAAACGAGTTTATACTGTGTTATCATTTATGATAAGTTCTACCAACGACATCCCCCACCACCACATTGTCAAGTATAAAACCATCCGTACGTGACACGATTAAGTCCACTTCAAAAGTAGCAGCGGCAGCTTCAACAGCTCTGTTCAAATAGAAGTTTTCAGCGGGATACTCGTCATCGATGATGGAAAAGATCCATGGGATCTCACCAGAGAAAAACTCGGATATATACCTAAACCCCTGCTGCACTGGGGTGACGAAATTTATTTCCTCTGGAAAAACCAACCTGAGCACATCCGAATGGATCCCGAGGTTGCATCGTATCAACACTGTGTAGAACACACAGACTCACCAGATCTACTGATGCAAGTGGATAACTGTCCTCCAACAAAGAGGGATTGTCCACACTGCCTAGAAAACAAATCTACGTAACCAACACCAATATCAGGGAATTTCCTCAACCAACGCTGTCACTTTCAAAATTACGCCGTGAAACCGCTCTATAATCACACACACACACACACACACGCGCGCGCGCGCGCGCGCGTAATGCACACGTTTTTACATTACATTTAATACAAGTAAAAATTTACTCGTGTTATAATAAATCTGTGTACTTAAAAATTCTGTTTCCCTTTCATTTGACTTCAATCATTACCAACCCTCGGAACCTTACCGATCGTAGAAAAAAACTACAATATCGACTGTAGAGACATAAATTTTCTCTGGTTCGCGGACAAGCTTGCGCTGGCCTGAAGGGGTATCAAGGTCCACGGGAAAAACATCTCGACCAATCAACGCTCGGGGAATTATTCTAAACTGTCTAGACGAGGGGCCAGACGGGAGGTTGGGAGAGGCCTCTTTCCCTTATGTCTCAAGGAGGAGGATCGGGTGGAATAGGGGGACCAATCTCCTCTCGGGAAATAATGCTAATCAGGCTAGACACGGGGCCAGGCGGGAGGTTGGGAGGGGGCCTCTTTCCCACATGCCTCAAGGAGTAGAAGCGGGGGGGGGGGGGGGGGGGGCAATCACCGCTCGAGGAATTATGCTAATCAGGCTAGACACGGAGGGTGGGAGGGGCCTGCCTTCTCCCATCCCTCACGGAGGTGGAGTCGGAGGGAGGTGGAGAGGGTCTGTCTCCCCAGCTCATGCCTATACTACTGTCGGATGAATTATGTTTGTATCTGTTGCATGATATATATCTGTATCGGTCGTATGGACTTAGTTTGTATCGGTCGTGTGAATTTTGTCTGTATCGATCGTGTGAATTTTGTCTGTATCGGTCGTGTGGATTTCGTCTGTATAGGTCATGTGAGTTTTGTCTGTATTTGTCATGAAAATTTTGTCTGTATTTGTCGCGAGAATTTTGTCCGCGTGTGTGGTGCTAATTGTGTCTGTATCTGTCGCGTAAATTTTGTCTGTATTGGTCGCGTGAGTTGTTGCGGTAATTATTTTGGCTTCTGTCTCGAGAGTCGTTTCGATAACTTCTCAATGAAGTCATTGCATTGCAAATTGTTCATTTGCAAAAATTAAATTTGTCCTAAGCTTTTTTAATTCCGGCTTCTTATTTATAATGAAAATTATTATCTGTATAGTTGTACAAATATTGTTCAATAATCAATTTCTGTTTCACGGTTCCTCAAAATATTGAGTATTGGTTCCAATAATTCATTGGATTGACTGAGATTTGAGTTTGTTTATTCTGGGTGGTCGAAAATTTTTGAGTTGTGGGGCGAGAAACAAAAAATTCATTTTGATTAAATGAATTTTCTATTTGTGGGTGTATTTCAATAATAAATTTCTGGCTTTGTTTGTTCAAATAGATAATTTCCGATTGATTTGTTGATATGAATTAAAAAATAAAATTCTAGTCGTTAACTTTCCGAGATTATAAAAAATAATGAATTTATGTTAAATGATCAGATTTTAGAATCTTCAATTTCTTGTCAGTATGTGAGTTTTCGATTTGTCGGTCTATTGAAATATTGAAAATCTTGAATTTATTAATTTTTTCGAATGAACAAGTTTGAATTTATTGGTTAATTGAAATAAATAAATTTTGGATCTGGAAATCTAAAATTAAAAAAAACAAACGGAAATTTTCTAATTTGTAAATCTGTTATAAATAATCGAGCATTAAAATTTACACTTTTCCTTTAAATGAATGATTTTTCAGTTCCCAAGCGTTTAAGATTATTTGGATAATCAAATTATCTGGATTTGGTAATTTATTTTCATCTGATGTAACGAGAAATTTCGCTAAAGCGAAATCTCGCTACAGGCACTGCCCGACCGCGCACAACACATTCCCGAAAACAATAACAGACCACAATGCTTCCCCCCCCCCCCCCCCCGGCCCACCTATATCAAAATAAGTAGTGCTGAGCATGGGAGAGGAGCGACAAACGTCGCGGAGTAGGATTGTAGCGCGGATGACGTCATCGCGGAGCCGTTCAGCGTAAGTAGGATCGCAAGCCGTCGTTGAGCGAGAGGATATCGATCGGGGATTTACGGGACTCCTGCCGCCATCCCTCACTCACCTTTCGAACTACCACCCCGCGTTACAATTACTGCCCGCGGCAGCGCTGATGTCTCTCTCTATGCTAATCAGCCAATAGGAAAATTAGAAAATTAGGATAATTTTGAGCAAGAAGACGGAGAGAATTCCTGGCCATTATTGTTGTCATTATTGCTTTTTCGTGCTCCGTGATAGGAACGATAAAAGTGCAACTAAAACCAAATTGATTTCTACTGAGGGTTATGATTGATTTTTTGGATTACAAATACTGTAAGTTTTTAACCCCTGTTTTTTTACAACCCCGTGAAACCCCTTTCACCCCTATTTGCAACCGAAACTCCCCCGTAATACCCAATAAATAAACAGCGAATGTCCCCTCGTTATCAGCCACTTTGCAACCTGTCAATACTCGTGCGAAGAAGCACCGAAATCCCCAATCCACCCCCCTACAATTATTTATTAATACCCGTCACCCTATTCCAAATTGTCCTTCAGGTAATTTGGGATTTTTTTTCTATTAATTGTCCCCTCGATAATTTGTTTTTTTTTGTCATTATTTTACTGTTAAAAATTCGTGAATCGTCCTTCGGACTTTTTACGAATTTTCAATATAAATTCTTCCCCCCCTTCTTTTTATTTCCCCTTTTTACCAATTACCTTTATTATTTTTCGACCCCAAAACCCTTTTTTTGTGCCACCCTGATTATTGCCAATTATAGTTGAGACCACACGGGTATAAATTGTAAGAGCCGACCGTTAGGCCATTTTGCGCCTCGCCCTGACCTTTGTCTCAGCCCTACCCGGCAGCTAATGCCCCTATTTTAATTATTTTGCGTATTTGTTCTCCCACTTAGTGGTTTGAGGTTTTGTAATTTTTACTAGTTTTTTTTTTCAATTTCGGAAACGGTGTTGCACCGAATTTGCATCTGGCGCCAATTTTTCGTTTATAATAATTTTTCACTGCCCTCCGAACCGAGTAATCGGATTTTGTTTCTCGCCATTTTTTTCTTTTTCTTTTCTTTTTCATATTTTTTGTATTTGTTGTTTTTTTTTCCCAATTGAAGTAGTTCCTAGTTTTTAAACAAAACTACTGCGTTAATTATTTATTTCACCGGTTTTCCCCTCCCACCATTTGAGGAGCGAACTTCGGGTCACGATGAATAACGGATGTCTGAAAAATAATTACAATTAAATAAACGAATTTCGATGTTGACAACAAAATTTAAATGTTTCTGAAAACACCATTTTTATTTTTCTGTTACGTCCGAGTAACAAAAGAAATAGTACGCCCTGTTTTGGGCCTTAGCCGAAGCTAATTAATCCGGGATTCGGGCAAGAACGAACGATTGATTTGAAATAAGTATAATTGGCTGATTTATGAAGAAGGGGTCGGAAATTCTTTCTTGCAATAAAAATTAAATCGTGGGTCAGTGGTCGGATTATATTTACTTTTAAGAAAATTGATTTTATATTCTAGTTTAATCAACGAATACGGTTTGATATTGTCATTATTTCCCAAATTGTTTCTTTCAAAATTGAATCTGGTTCTTCTTCGTGAATATAATTATTTTATGTAACGTCTGTGGACAAGATGTCATTTGCCTGAAGGATTCAGTTGTAAAATAGAATTGGACCTCTGCGTTCTCTAATGGGTGAGGAATGCCCTGGTATTGCCTTTCCAGCTTACAGATCTGGTATTTCTCTCCTCCACGACGTTGTTTACCCATTTAAAATGAAAAGATAAAAATCAATCATGGTGTGACTTTATTATTTAAATTAGGCACTTGCAACGGACTGCATTCGCTTGATTGTTTAAAGGATCAAGGTGTCTGCGTGACAAAACGTGAGTCGCGATTTTGAATAAGAATTAGGGAGTTTGTGCTAAGATCTCGCTCCACTGCGTACAGCCAATTGTTATTAAAACCAGACGCTTGCAACGGACTGCATTCGTTAGTCGTTTTAAATTGAAACTATCTGCGAGAGAGAGCGGAGAACTAGGGATTTAGAAGTTTGAGAATTGAATGTTGCAACGGACTGCATTCGTTCAGAGGTTGGTTTCAAGAGACTCACCAGAGGTTGTGGTTGAAGATGTTTTAATTTGAAAAATCGAAGTAAAAACTGGACGGAAATACATTTTTTTCCGACTGCGCTGAAATGGCGTGTTTTCGCCCCTGAAAATCGGGAGGAAAATTGCTCATTTTTTACCGCGAGCAGTGCGCATGCGCAGCGGGCAAAGATAGCGGCCAAAAGTCCCTAGGGCATCTTGCCCACTTTTTTTGCCCTGCGCGCAGTTCTCAAAGTGACCGCCGCAGCGCTCGTCACGACTGAGAGAGACGCCATTAGGCAACGATCGGGAAACACGCGCTTAGACGTGCATGGCTGAGCGACTGACGGTTGAGCGTCCACCTTGATTTATCCTGTGTGCCTTTCTGAAGATAACATCGAGTGGCTATAAAGCGAAGAAATCGAGAGTATTTACCGCGAGAGAAATGAATACTTTCCTCGAAGAAGCGCCGGACTGCAAATATCTGGCAACAAAGGTAAACCTAACCTCAAAAAACTTTAACTTATACCAAAAAAGACTGTTTATATCTATATAATATATATCGGAATTAAATTTCCAATATGTCCATGAAAAAAATGTTAAACTCGTTGTACTTAATGAATAAATATTGATTTCCAAAGTCCAATAAATTACAAATATTATTTTGAATGTTTAAAGTGTTTATTTCTTTCAAAAATTTCTGTTTCTTCAGTGGGGGGGCTCCGCCCCCCCCCCCCCCAACCCCCCCGTGGGGGCTTCGCCCCTGGACCCCGCATTTCAGCGCATTCGAAAAAAAAGTATCGTATGCTACGCGGGAGGGAGCGCCATTTTTACCTCGTGCTCGTGCTGCCCTCGCTCCGCTTGGGCAGCAAACCGCGCACTCAGTGAAAATAGCGCTCTTCCCTCCCTTGTAGCATAATGTACTATTGTAGCTCCTTATATACTAGTTAGAGCACCTAAAAATCTAACGCTGAGTGAGGAGAGGGCAGTTTTCCTTTATTTTCATTGGGTGGAAAACTCCCGTCTCCCGTTTCTTAAATTTCCTGTTTCGATTATTGGAGGAGCACCACTTTCGGGAAAATGGTGAGGGCGAAGGCTTGTTTCTAATTGGTTTAAAGCCCATAAAAATCCCTCTTTTCTCGTGAACGTGCGTTTCTTGGCACTCTAGGAAGGGATTGTCACCCCTATTTATCAACTAGCTTATCTTTTCTCCCTCTCGGCGACCGTCAACTGTAAGGCCCCTTTTTTTCCTTCGGGGCATACTTCGGTGCTCGGAGGGTTGCCTCGTTTTAGGGGTAAGGGTACGTCGGGACGTAACATTTCAAAATTACTTTATCCAATTTATTTATTTATTCAAGCGATCGGATTATAAATTTATCGATGCGTTTGGCTAGACAAAATTCGAATTATGGGTTTATTTGAATAATCGGATTTTGTAAGGAATGTGTATTCTAAAGTGATTGTCGCAAAATAGTCGGAGAAAGTTGACGGATTAACAACTTTTCAATTGAAAAAAATCTATTATTTGTTACGTTCATGTGCGTAACACGAGATATTTTCTTTCCCGTAACTTACCGTTTTTTCCTTTTGGGTCGTTTGCCTACGTCCCTTACGGGCCCGATCCCTGATCTCCGGATAAAAATGATTTTTGGGTAGGTTTTCTTTTTTTCAATAATTTCAATTATTTATATATTGAAAACCCAATATTTATTTACTGTTCGATTAACGAATAGCTAACCCTAATTCTACGCAATTCACGTGGCTGAATATAACTCGCTTAAACATATGGTACATATAACAACTCACTCATACATGCACGTACTCACTCTTTACACTCTTTCGGGCAACTCCCAATCGGATTTACACGACTGTTCCCCGACTGTGCCGCAAGTACATGCCGGCCCAGAATTACGAAGGAGGCGAACGGAACCGAAGGAAGCCACTGAGTTCTTTCCAATTATTTGGATGAAGACCCACTCTTGTATTAGCGTTTGAGTTCGATACTTGTCAAATCACTCGCGGCAAATCTACCCGCACCAGAACCCGCGGCGTTCACTGTTCCACCTACACGAGAACAGATTTTAAGAACTGTGCTGGGGAAGATAGGTGAAGACTTCCGGATGATTTAAAAAGTTGTTAACTCTCTTAGATTCAAGAATCGACTAACTTCTCCACCATCCAGTAAAGAGGAATTTCCTCCTCACTGGGTAGTGGGGAGAACTTAGCAACTATTGTTTCATGCAAGAAAAATGCTATTCGGCAGAACGTTAATACGTGTCTTCCTTCGCTAACCATCTCAAGTAGCAAGAAATGCCTCGTTTCTGAGCTCAAATTCTGAGCTCAAATTTTGCGCGTGCATTCATACATTGTCATCCGTCCGATCCGTACGACCGTTCTACTGTCGTTAATTTAAAAAAAAAAATTTATACAAGTTACAGGGATGTAACATATTATTAGAATTTTATTGCTTAATTAAATTGTACTTACATTGTCAGCAAAAGTATAAATCCGTTTTGTATTAAAATAGTGTGTATGGTCAAAATTGTGGGTTTTTTGTAATTATAACTTCCTTCCGTCGTTCTTTTAATAAGATTTTTGTGTTTTGGCTTCCTTCCTTCTTTTTATTATTATTTATTTATGTTCGTTTCGGTCGTTCTTCCTTCTCCCTGTGTGTAATGTGTTTGTTGTTTGCAGGTGTTGGCTCGATGTGTATATTGGTGACGCTTTGATTTTTCTTCATAATTTTTTTTTCCAAAAATTTTTTCAACTTTTTCACTTTATTGTTTTTTTCGCTGTTTTTAGTTTAATCTTTTCACTTTTATTTCATTTTGTTTTATTCATTTTTTCAGAGTGCGCGTGGTTTGAATATTCGCATCACTTCTGACACCAAATGTAATGAATGAAAGAAGTCTTAATATTGAAATGTGTCTCTATTGGAGAAGAGTGCACAGTGTGTATAATTAGTTGTTGTTGATGTGATAGGTGAGTTAGAACTAAAGGTCCTCGGGCGTCTTGTAGGCCCTCGGGCTCAGCGTTTATGTTAAGGATACCGTGAGATTGTTGAGGTAGGCAGTTCCACGGTATAAAGCAACGACGCTAAGATGCTGCCGTTACATTGCCGAATGATCGATATTTTCCGCCCGACGAATATAATTTTTCTAACCCTCTGATTGGCTCCCTATATCCACACACACACACCCCTTAGCATATTTTTCGACTTTTCATTGGCTCCCTATATCTGCCTCACTCTCCCATAGAAACCAGACATGGGGCGAGGGTGGGGAATATTCTCCGACATCTGATTGGCTCCCTATACCTGCCACATACCCCCTCTCCCACTAGAAACCCAATGGGTGGGAGAGATTTTCCGACATCGGATTGGCTCCCTATATCCTCGCACACCCCCTCCATAGCCACCCGTGGGGAGGAGGGTTGGGTGTCGCCGTCTCCCTACACCTGTACCTTACTACAAATGGTCAAGAAACTTCGATTCAAATCCCGGTGATTCGAGAAATAGAAAATTTCGAGATAATTCCGATTCTAAATCATCGAATGTTCAAGAAACTTCGATTCAAATTCCGGAAATTCGAGAAATTGCAAATTTCAAGATAATTCCGATCCAAAATCATCGAATGTTTAGAAAACTTTCGATTCAAATTCCGGTAATTTAAGAAATTCCGAATTGGAAAAAAATGCCGATCTCAATTCAACAAACTTTCAAGAAATTTTTGATTCAAGCTGCGATAATTTAAGAAATTCTGAGTTGTTAAATTCCCAATCTTTGAAAGTTTTAAATTAAACACAAGACACGGGATATAAATATTAATAGATTACGACTCTCATACATCACCCCAATATATAAAGAATAAAATCAGTAATTTCGATGAAAAACTTATCCGTTTTTATTTCAGAAAACAAAATCAACGAAGGGAGAGAAAAAAAGAGAGACCAAGGAAGATATGTTCTTAAATTTATATATTGTGACGGAACGCCTCACCCCCCACGAGAAACTCGTGTGTAACGCTCGAAGCGATCGCTGGACTCTAGACCGCGACGGCTCACGACGTTTCGCAACGAGCCACGTCACCTTTGACTGTCGCGAATTCAAATCTACGCACTACACGCTCCGCTGCCTTCTCTCGCGAATTCAAATCATGCGACGCTAAGCCTCATGAACTTAGTTCGCGGATTCGAATGATCAACGATCGAATAGACAACCGAACTAGCCTTTCTGGTGGTGGAGCAAATCATATAAAGGCCGGTCACTCGTTATCATAGGGACCATTTATTCTTCAACTTTCATACCTGAAAGACCTTTATTATTGTACTTAGATTATCTCCGACTCAAACAAGCCTCATTATTGCATTGACACTTAAGAGAGTTTCCTTGAGCACAGCCTAGCTCGCCCGATTGCCTTCGTATTGCACGAACACTTCCGGTTTTTCCCGTGAGCGCGCCCAGCTCCTGTGAGCCTCAGTATTGCGCTCACACTCGCAGTTTCTACTCATCTTTCCTATCCTTGATGTTCCATAACTATATTCATTAGATTATCGTCCTTCAAAAACCCGCCTTTAAATAATCCTGTGGGCATCGATATTACATCGACACCCACATTCACAAAACCAATAGATTATCTAAGCCTTAATATTGCATTGACACCTAGTCCGGATAAAACACCCAAAAAAACCGCATTAATCCACCATTCCTGTAAGCCTCGTTATTGCAACGACACCTACCACTCATCTGTTACTCCACGATTTTAAATACCGGCCTCGTTATTGCAACGACACTGGTATATCTTTTTCTTTTCCTCATCTTCGCAAGCTTTCGCGGAAGTGATCGGGTATCTCGTATACTCGAACACTTGTAAGAAAGAGACTGACGTTATTCTTAGACCTTAGTATTGCACTAACACTTGCCCGCGTCGCCAATCTATCAGCTACCCGGCAGTAGTCGCCCTCACCGACACACACATCCACACTACAACTAGAGTTTACCGAGTCATATAATATCAGTCGCGTCATTACAATACTAATTTTAATGGTGCAATTCGAATCATTTCTGCCGTTTTTGCACGTCTGTAGTCCATAGACTCATCGAGTCATACTGACATAGATGTAACAGGAATTATTTAATCCTATTCCATCTCCGAAATACTAATCTGTACCTCCACTATTTCTCCTCAATTCTATGATGCTATAATTACATGCAATACAAAATGATCTAATTAACATTTGCTGATTATTTTCACGAGTCATTATCTCAACAATAGAAATTTCTATGATGAACTTTGGGTATCCTGGCATACTGTCCTGAGGAATAATTGATCCATTCGAGTGTTTGACAAAAGAACGCTTCTCTTAAAATCATTTGCTTATGAGCCCAAGCGCTCCGCGTGACGGCGCCAGTCCTTTCACGTGACCTTAGGATCATATTTTGTTGTTCATATCTCGGGATTCTCCCGCATCAATCCTATCATTTACACTGTCGCCGAATTTAGCGAGATCTCTCTTGATAAGATTCAGGCACTTATTCTGTGATTCATCTTACGTCATTCTCAATAGAAAAAACCAAACTGATGATGAATTAAATATCCTGCATTGTTGCTTAAACGGATATCGGAGGCTTATTCCCTCTCCCAAGTACAATTTTCCTCGAGTCCAGCATACGAATCTCTCCCTCCACCTAGAGTTCAGAATTAACGATATTTTCGAGTCGAAAAATAACCTTTATTATTCCACGGAAAATTCGAATTAGATTCAATATATATATATATATATATTTCGATATCGAATTTTATTTTACATATTGTGACGGAACGCGCCTTGATCGTGTGAAGGACACACTGGTGCACTTCCACACACACACAAACCCAGCAGAACGTAAGCTTCGGCGAGGAAGGCCTGTACACAACGTTCCCCGCTCTTGCCGATACAGGAGCTCCACGCTCCCCTCCATACACGCACTTGCGAGATGTTTCGAGAACTGGAGGGGCACGCACTAGATAAGGAGGTCTCCCGGCGCTCGATTTTCACTTGACTTCTTACCTTTCTTTCTTCCAGGAATCCCCAAATTTCCGAATCGCGAGACCCAGCACTGCGACTGGCTCTCACATTTTACCTCTGAGCAAAGCCAAGGCTCACCCGTGCATCTCTGTACTGCACAGACTAGCGCGGTCCTTCCCTTGAGCTATCCCAGCTCTAGCAGACCCTGAGACAGCGTCAGCTCCTACTGTTCTCCTCTCATCCTAAAATTCCGGATAATAAAACAGTTAGAAAAAATTTATTGTTGCACTGCGTGAGCCCCGATACTGCATCGGCTCTCACTACGGTGAAGCAATTGATTTGCTTACCTAGCAATTTTATTATCCTGTTGATAGTTTTAAGTCAAGAATAAACTTTGATAGTCGATCGCAACACTGCGTTGCCTACGACTGTAGCGTCACTTAACATTAAGAAATAGAACAACCCTTTAAATTCGAGTCTTAATGTCATTCGACTGACGGGTATGACTGAGGCTTCGATCTTTTGGCGATAGCTACAGATATACCGCTCGGTGGATCTCTCTCTCTGGGCATCGACTATTGCTCGACGCCCAGTGTCAAAAGAAAAAGTGAACACGCTCGAAGACTAGTCGCGCGCTCTCTCTTTCGAGCATATGCTAACTCGATAATATTTCTCACTCGGGTTTAGCTGGAGCAAGGCCGCAGTCTTGAGCTTGCATCGAGTTGCATAACGCTAGTTTCGGTGTTTACAAAATATTACGTAATTAAATATAGGCCGTCCTGTTTTCCACTGAGGTAATCCCGCAATTCGTGTGGATCTACCTCCCGTAAACATCAAAAAGGGTTATTCGCGTCCTTATTTCACTAACGCTTCCCGTACTCGCGGATTGTAAACGATTCTGCAAGATTTCTCTGCCTAAGTAATTTGAGATAAGGTTATTGTGTAGTTTTAGCCAAGTAAAAAATAGAGATTGAAGTTTCATTCAAAGAACTCCTGGAGGCAGCCCAACTCACTTGAACCTCTATTCTCCTTTCATCTAAATAAAACCCAATACCAATTTTTCTTTGCACATCCTTCGGCATACGAGCCTCTCCTATTCAATCACATTTACAAATCTAGCTCAAATCAAAACAACAATCTTTTATATCCTATGATGAAGTTGTCGCACTGTATAGGTTGTGACCCGGAGTTCGCTCCTGAAATGGTGGGAGGGGAGAACGGGTGAAATAAACAATTAACGCAGTAGTTTTTATTCAAAAACTAGAAACTACTTTAATTATTTGAAAAAAAATCATCGAATACAAAAAAATATTTAAAAAAAAATGGCGAGAAACAAAATCCGATTACTCGGTTCGGAGGGCAGTAAAAAATTATTATAAACAAAATATGGGCGCCAGTTGCAAATTCGGTGCAACACCGTTTCCGAAATTAAAAAAAAAACTAGTAAAAATTACAAAACCTTAAATCACGAAGTGGGAGAACAAATACGCAAAATAATTAAAATAGGGGCATTAGCTGTCGGGTAGGGCTGAGACAAAGGTCAGGGCAAGGCGCAAAATGGCCTAACGGTCGGCTCTTACAATTTATACCCATGTGGTCTCAACTATAATTGGCAATAATCAGGGGGGCACGAAAAAAGGGTCTTGGGGTCGAAAAATAATAAGGGTAATTCGTAAAAAGAGGAAATAAAAAGAAGGGGGGGAAGAATTTATATTGAAAATTCGTAAAAAGTCCGAAGGACGATTCACGAATTTTTAACAGTAAAATAATGACAAAAAAAAAACAAATTATCGAGGGAACAATTAATAGAAAAAAAAAAAAAAATTGTCCTTCAGACAATTTGGAATAGAGTGACGGGTATTAATAAATAATTGTGGGGGGGTAGATTGGAGATTTCGGTGCTTCTTCGCACGAGTATTGACAGGTGGCAAAATGGCTGATAACGAAGGGACACTCGTTATCGGGTTATTTTATTAATTATGGGGAGTTTCTGTGTCGAAGGGGGGTAGTGAAGGGTTGCACGGGGGTGTAAAAAATATGGTCTCAAAACTTACAGTATTTTAATCCCAAAAAAAAGTTCGAAAGGTGAGTGACGGATGGCGGCAGGAGTCCCGTAAATCTCCGATCGATATCCTCTCGCTCAACGACGGCTTGCGATCCTCCTTACGTTGAACGGCTCCGCGATGACGTCATCCACGCTACAATCCTACTCCGCGACGTTTGTCGCCCCTCTTCCATGCTCAGCACTACTTATTTTGATAGAGGTGGGCCGGGGGGGGGGGGGGGGGGGGAACATTGTGGTCTGTTATTGTTTTCGGAAATGTGTTGTGCGCGTTCGGGCAGTGCCTGTAGCGAGATTTCGCTTTAGCGAAATTTCTCGTTACAAGGTGTACATTTCTGAGGACAAACGACCTGTAGTAACACACACCCACGCACTCCAACGCGTTATAGCCGACGCGTTTAGGGGAGTCACTTGGCAATGAACAATGCAAGCTCCGTGTTTCAGTCGCCAGCTCTAAACACGACACTAGAGTCATTTTTTTTAAAATAAAAATCGCAATTAAGTATTACTATTGTTCTAATGCATCTTTCACGTGCATTGGGACAATAGGCTGAGCGTTTCAACGTGATAATCAAAACATTCCTACCATCAAGCATATCCTGGCCAAGAGGGTACGAGAGTAGTATAGGCATGAGCTGGGGAGACAGACCCTACCCCCTCCCTACTTCCCTCCGACTCCTCCGCGGGTGATGGGGGGAGGCAGGCCCCTCCCACCCCCTAATTAGCATAATTCCCCGAGCGGTGATTGGCACCCCGCTCCTCCCCCTTAAGGGGTGGGAGGAGGAGGTCCCTCCCACCCTCCGTGTCTAGCCTGATTGGCATAATTCCCCGAGCGGTGATTGGGCCCCCGCTCCGCCCCCTGAGGCCCTTCCCCGTGTCTAGTCAGATTGGCATAATTCCCCGAGCTGTGATAGCTCCCCAGCTCCTTGAGGCCCCTCCCCGTCTGGCCCCAAGTCTAGATTACCATAATTCCCCAAGCGGTGATTGCTCCCCAGCTCCTTGATGCCCCTCCCCGTGTCTAGATTACCATAATTCCCCGAGCGTTAATTGGTCAAGATGTTTTTTCCCGTGGTCCTTGATTCCCCAGCGCTTATCCGTGAAAATTTATACCTCTACAGTCGATATTGTAGATTTTTTTCCTACGATCGGAAAGGTTCCGAGGGGTCGGTAATAATTAGATTAAAAAAAAGAAAAACATAATTTTCAAGACTTATTGAAACACAAGTAAATTTTTACCTGTATTATAAAAAATATTACAATTGTCTGTGTGTGTGTGTGTGTGTGTGTGATTATACAGCGGTTTCACGGTGTAATTTTGGAAGTGACAGCGTTGGTTGAGGTAATTCCTTTGCTGATGGTGGTGTTGGTGAAGTAGATTTCTTTTCCAGGCATTGTGGACAATCCCTCTTGGTTGGAGGACAGTTATCCACTTGCATCAGTAGATCTGGTGAGTCTGTGTGTTCTACACAGAGTTGATACGATGCAACCTCGGGATCCATTCGAATGTGCTCAGGTAGTTTTTCCCAGAGAAAATGAATGTCATCAGCCCAGTGTCGTAGCAGCAGAGGTTTCGGTATATATTCGAGTTCTTCACTGGTGAGATCCCATGGATCTTTGCCACAATCGATGACTAGTATTCCGTTGATAACTTCCATTTTAACAGAGCTGTTGAAGCTACCACTGCTACTTTTGAAGTGGTTTTAATCGTGTCACGTACCGATGCTTTTATACTTGTCAATGTGATGGTGGTGGGGGATGTCGTTGGTAGAATTTATTATAAATGACCACGCACTATAAACTTGTTTATTTACAGATGACATCCAAAACGAGGTGTGCATGTTTGTACACACGATGTTCCGTATGTACTACCGGCTCCCTCTAGTCCATTTGATGGTGCACTTTTTATGTAACGAGTTTTACGTGTCGTATGTTTTAATTTTTTATAATACCGTCGCACAATGGTATCATTTTTCAACTTATTTGTCGAAAATAAATGTAGAAACATATCCAGAGTAAAACCACGGCACATGTAATCAAGGAACATAACACAGTATTCTCCACACACCGTAGACTTGATTGATTGTAGAGTTCGGGTAGTCCACTCGTAAGTTGTGGTGTTTCGTCGTATACGGTTATGGTGTTTGTTGATGAGTGGGGGTAGCCCGTAGCTGTCGAAGTAGATACCTCGGCCATTGTTGTCGACGTACACTGCGACCCAGTGAGTCCCTGGTTTGGTATGATCGTCTGTGTTGGCGACGATTGCAGTGGGTCTAGATCACCGACTCGGAATACGATCGGCGGGAAATACTCCTTTCGTCTGAGCTGGTATGTGCTGTAGTGCTTCCAGTACCTCCAGACTGTTCATTATATATACTTTTTTCCGATCCTTGGTGGGGGCGGCGTCTGCGTTGATAATACTGTTGATGATGTGGATTATGTCCACCACGAGCGCTGGTTGTAGTGCTCGCGACCGTTAATCCCTGTCGTTTTGGAGGTGGTGGTGGTGGTGGTGACGGTGAATTTACGGTCGCCCGGAAAAGGGTAACTATTTCGTCGTTGGCAGGTACCGTACCGTCACAGTTGTTCAATGTAACACTGTTGACCTTCTTCACAGGTGCATGGGCTATATACCCTTGGCTCACAGATACAATCTCTGAATCATCAGGCATCTCGATACGCACGGATTTTTTCACCTTGTCATCTTGTCGATTATTCTTGTGATTCACAGCTCCAAGAGGTTCCATATAAATGGGATTTATCGAGTCGACAAGTTGCGATTGAAGGAATACTTTCATTTTTCCAACGTTATTTAATGCACACTTGGCATCATCTTCCTTGGCAATACCGTGATAAATACACCATGTGTCGTGTGGTGGCATTTTTTTGAAGCTCGGTCCTTCGTAATCATCCAAGTTGATAATATCTCGTCCCAGTATGTCTCGTAAAATTTCAGCCTTTTGTGCGCCTCGCGTGTAAATGCGGAAAGCGTAGCGACACATGGCTTTCAAGTTAACGTAGACTTTCCACAAGGGTGTGTCACCGTCAACCCACTCGAGTCCATGATGGTAGCAGGATAATTGATTATTACTGCCTCTTATTTCTTTCGGTAATTCACTAAAACCGTATGGTGCTTCAATGAGCCAATGTCCGATATTATTGGCCTGTAGTGTGGTAACCGCAACTTCTTTGGGTAGGAAATCACCGTGTTTCCCGTACAGGGCTTGAATATCCACTATAGCGTCCATGCTGAGAACTTGTGGTAAACTGTTGTCGAGCATGTGTGTTTAGAGCTTCTTAAATACCACTCACGATGGGGGGCCAGGAATGTTGATTTTCCCTCTCCCTAAAAAACATCTCGACGTTGGTGGCAATGGAGGGACGAGATTTTTATCGTTTCTTTTTTTTTCAAGCACTAAAATCGGTGATAACTTGACGTGCTGAATCAATTTCAATAACATTATCGTATTCAGCGTAGACGATACAATTTATAGTTGCATTGAGAGATCTGGCAAAGCGTACTTCAATGCGTACGCTGCCGTGTCTCACAAGGTTCTAGTGGGTGAAACAGTTTGCTGATAAGTCCGGTGTCAAGTCGAAGGCAAACAAACAGTAGCCACGAGCGTATGCCTCACGATCAATGCCCAGTCCTTCATTTTGAAAATGTATACCAGTTCCGGAAAAGAGCGTATGATAGCTCTGAATCCATGTATCGTAACCGCCAAACTCCGGTTGAAGAAGTTTTCCAGGAATTTGCTGACCATCCACGTAAAGCGATAGATAATTTATCGAATGATGTTGAAAATTGAAGGGATTCAGTGTTTTGTCGCCGTTAAAAGCCTTATTGTAGACAAAGCCAAGTATTATACGTTTCGGCAGTTGTCCAAGTATAACATTATCCAATGTATCACCGATAATTCCGCTATGCATGGTGAATGATTTAACTTCCACGCGAGTTATCGGATATTTTACGGTTGTCTTAGCCAGAGTTTTTGCGTGTGCTATAAGCACACCAGGATTAATTTTTGCTCGACGTACCAGTAGAGTCACATCACTGATTTTAATTTTGTGTGGAATTCCTTGTACTGGTGTTTCCATGAGACAAAATTCGTCTTTCGAACGGACGAGGCGTAGACGCACTTCTACACCATTTAACAAAAACTTATCCTGATTAAATACATCGCAGTGTAAATGCCCAATCAAGTCCAGTATTTTACCAGCCTTTATATATTGCGATCTTATCTCTTGACCTGTATTGCCACCGACTTTTGTGTCTGGTAGAGCCCCAAATTTACCAGGCTCGTCCGCAAACCATAAAGCGGTCGTGAGATGTGATCGTTTTGCCGCAGGGCCGTAATTCAATAATGTTTCAATATACGCTCTGTAGGCGTAAGCATTATTGGGTGGTGCAACGAGTTTTTGATTGAAAAACACGTCAACTTGATTGAAAAGACTGTGTAAAAAATTATTCACGGGTGCTACTTTGTAGGGTGAGTCACCAGTGGCGAGAACTTTGAGTTTTACACAGCGCATTGTATGAGCTAGGTCGAGGTATTCCTCAGCATGGCCAGGTATAACAAATTCGATGGGTCCATCGTCCGACAGCGAAGACACAGGCTTATAGTGGACGTATTGGGACGACTCTATCGATGTTTGTGTTGGTGGTATGGTGAATAAGTCGAGCTCCGACTTCATACATTCACAGGAGTGTGAGTGTAAGAAAGACATACTTAGGCTCTTCCGAAAATATCTGTCACTGTTGATCTCCTCCGCCTCCTTTTAGTATTTCCGCATTTTTTTGTCACTTTTCTCTTTACTATTCTGCCACTGCTGTTGCTCTTCTTCTTTTTCCTCTTGTTTTTCGTCGATGATGTGGTGCCGCTTCTTTTTCTCTTCACGCCCCGTTTTCTCGTAGACATACGCGCGGGTGCTCGACCTCTCAACGACTGCATTGTCCTCGTTGTGACCGCACTATTATACCCACCGCCATTCATGAGTAGATCGATTTTTTCGTGAGCTTTTCGTTTTAAATTTTCACCCGATTTTGCAGCGCGCCGTCTCAGTGACTCCTTAAAGGGTACATGATTACCGCTCACTTCTTCGATAACATTAAGACCTGTTCGTAAAGCCTCTTTTCCTATGGCTTTAGCGCCTCTCGTCAACAGTGGAAGTACACTCCTGAAGAGACCGCCGAGAAATCGGCCGATACCGTGTCCTCGTTGATACGGCGCACCGACGAAGACGTTTCCTATACGACTGACGCCGCCGCCAACTTGATTATCGTAATACGCTGTATAATAAGCCACCATTGTGCGAAAAGTGTTTGCGCGCGTGCGCGCACGCAATTCTAAGCGAGGCGCTTGAAGTGAAGCGTTACGGTTAACGTTCCGCACTCGAATGTGATTGGTTTCCCAAGATCATCTTTTATATCAATCTCTACTGTGCGAAAGCAATTGTTCAGTAGAGGTATGTAATTTGGTGGTGAGAAATATTTCACCTGTGTCGAGCCATATGTATAGTGTGATAAATCCAAATTCACTATACGTAATAAAGCAGATTGAGTATCGCCTACTGTATAGAGTATACAGAGATCTGTATAGACAAAAAGTTGTTCAGGTAGAGCTCGAGAAATGCATGCGGGTGTTTCACCCACGCGTTGGCGTCCACGCATAAAACGCAGGTACGAACCCTTCTCTGTCGTCCAGGCGGTGTTCTCTTTTAAATTGAAGCCAAGAATACGTTGCACCTTTTTGCTCATGTGAACAATATTTTGATTACTGGCACTCTTTCCTTCCTTCCAGATTTCACCATCGATAGCGGCATAACCGCGTGCCTCTCTAGCGCCAACAATCTGTATACCCGATTCTCGTGAACCGGGGACATTATTTATTTTTTCCATAAGTTCTTCATGGCTCTTATATATGCCGTACGGAATGTTACCCACCACGGGATCTTTTTTATCACGTGGGGTCCATTTAATGTCCGTGTCTTCGCGCTGTAAATGTGTCATTGTACAGGGTACATGTATTTCGGATAACCCTACAGCCCATTGACCGTTGAGATGTAGTTCACGTGAAAGTTGTGTAATAAAATGTGTTGTTGTGTTATCGGAATAATATTGCATACTGCTGTTGCTCGGTAATACGAGAAAAAAATTTACGTCACTGTACATAATGAGGACACTGGTAGAGCTGCAGCACGAGATCCGTTAGTTTATGGGTTATCGATGTTATAGGCGTCGGACGCAGGTATCCAAGAGTTGAATTTCGATGGGTAGCCAACCCAACTGACGAAAAGCTGTTTCTTCGCACCACGCCCTTTAGACCGTAAGATACGATCAATCTTGAAAACTTTATCTTTCGTTATGCGTTTATCGTGCACAGGTGTTATTTCCTCGGTGTAGAAAAATCCGTCAATTAATTCCTCTTCGAGATCACGCAACTCGTAAATTTGTATTCCTTGACGATTTGTCACTTTATCGATTTGGAAAATTTCTTCACTCCAATTTCGCTCGTAACCCTTCTCGAAGGTGCCTTTTGTTCGACTTATCCTTACGTAATTACCGCGTCTATATTTAACCATAGTATGGCGTCTATTTTCACGTTGTTTAAGAGATGCATTTTTCATATTTGTCACTGCTATATTGGCATTGTGTAAAGTCACGGCAGCAGGTTGCATTTTTATTGTTGAGTGTCTCGCGTGGTTATACGCATAAACAAATTGTTGTAGTATATCGATGTATCGTCGTGTATTTCGATGTGTAAAGTAGCGCCACATTCGTTCTTTCAATGTGCGATTGAAACGTTCGACAATTGCGGCTTTGATATCGGGATTACGTGTCACTCTAAAGCGTATATCGGTCTTTTTCAGAAAAACCTGTAACTCTTTACCCACATATTCTTTGCCTTTGTCGGTTTGCAGGTATACGGGTAAGCGACCCTCGCTGCGGTCGAAAATCCGTTTAAACGCCTCTGCCACAGGGTGTACAGTTTTGTCTTTGAGTGGTTCAACCCATGCAAATTTACTCAATGCGTCAATTACCGTGAGCAGGTATGAGAAATTATCGTTATAATTTTTTAACGACCGTAAGTCCACGAGATCGGCATTCCAGACATCGTCTATATTCCCGAAATTGTAGTAAAGCCGTGGAAATCGACGCCTCACAGGTTTATGTAATGTATATGCATCCTGTTGGTTCAACCAGTCATAAACAGCGGTTACTTTATTTTTTTTATTGTCAATAAGATGCCTTGCACCAGCGTAACTCGCAGGATGCAAAGGGTTATAATACACATTTTCGAATGACATTTTATACACAAGTTAAAATTCACATTTTAAGCCAGTATTCGAATCCTTGACGGCCTGTTCTTTTTCCCGTAATAGCAGTGTCTAGAATCCGGGCGGTATTGGCCTCGATAAGTCTCTTGCGCGGTGTAATGGGTTTCTTCTTCTTGTTCCCTCTCATGGGTGTATTTTCTACTGCAGCTGTCGTCCTTTCTTCAGGTTCATCCACAGGTATAGACCCTTTTTTCCGTCGTTGCCTGCGGTTACTTGGCTCGTGCCACTCGCGTGCCCAAAGATTTTTCGATCGTTTTCCACCAGGTTGATAATTCTCCGGTTCGCCGTCCTCCTCCTCCTCCTCCTCCTCCTCCTCCGCGTCTCCGTCGTTATAATACTGTCGATCACTTTTCTTGCGTTTTACAGCAACACTCTCGTCGACCATGGACCATAACTTGTCATTGCCGATAAACTCGTGTGGTACAGCGCCAGCCCTAAGACTCTGAATGAATTGACGACGGCCATTGGCTTTAAAGCCTTTTCTCTCGCGTATTGCGTCATTAATAAGATCGACAATATTTGAATTATGAATGAGCACACCGTCGATTGTCACTCGTCCCTTATTGTCCCATCTGATGCGTTGTGAAGCACTTGGTGAATTACGCATATAGTTTAGTAGTGCATTAGCTCTACGTTTGTATTGTAGCGGTACACTGTTTAATATATTAATTTCATTGAAATCTTGATTTTCCGGTGGTCGTGGTGGCGCTGGTGTTGCACCAGGCAACGATGGGTCTAATGGTCCGTTTCGTGTGTCCACGAGAAATAAATATCGTTGCAGTACTTGTAAATATTCTTTCCACTTGGTAGCATCATCAGGATATTTTTTTGAGTTTAAAATACTCCCAAGTTCAGCATCAAGCCGCGATATAGGGTCGCCCGGTGTTTGTACGGTTTTTTTAATACTCCCACCACCGATCATCGGATCTTTCGTGGCCGCAACCTCCTAACTCGCCGGTACTAAGACCATTTTCCTCGCATGTTCCATTTATATATATATATCAATTACTCGGCACTGGTACCGTTGTTGTTGCCACCAAACAGTCTACTAAACAGACCCGTGATAATGGGTGCCAATAAAAGGGGTAAGAATGCGCCACACCCTTTTTGCATCATGATACGTTTTTTTGCTCTCCAATTGAACTTTCGTCGCGTGGCGCCATCTGTGTGTCGTTTTCCACCGCCATTTTGATTTTTCCTCAGTCGCGTCGGTAGAGGTGGCGCTAATTGCCGCAGAACATTTTTAAATTTACTCAAACGTTTTTTCACAGCTGGTCTGACTTTCAGCACACCATGTAAAATGTTCAAGGCACATTCACAAATACATTTTACGAGTGTTTCATCGGATGCACGTAGCAACGCTTTTTGTTGTTCTTTAGTTGCATGACAGAGAGCATTGAGTAGGGCTGCGTGACGTTGACCGATCGGTAGTCGTGCAGACCATTGACGTTTTTCTCGTGTCTTTACCATCGTACGGTAATTACCGACGCACCACGATTATCGACGACGATCGTACTATAACTGAACGCCTCGCACACTTACGATACTTTAAATACCAGTGCGTTTTCCGTGTGTGTGTGTGTGCGAGTTCATTCACCTTTGCCGGGTCGTAGGTTTATTTTTTGGTACGTATACCTGCATTTAAGGATCGTCGGGGAATATTGTTGTGCGACAGCGGCAAATATCGGGTGTCGACTGCTTCAGGTCAAGAAGTAGATATCCGTGTGGTTGAGCGGTAGCATCGTAATACGCTTCAGATAGAAATCTCGGATCTTCAGGATATACCTGCCTTGCGAGATGTTGGATTTGTGCTCGATCACGTGGATTTTTAAAAATGACTATATAATTAGCATTTATTGAAATATCCCGTTGTCCGTGACCTTGATGAAAAATATTTTGCGTAATAAAGATAACGCTAATATTTTTGTGATGACTACCTTTGGTGAATAAATCGACAATTGTGTTATTTGACGATTCACGCATTAAATCGTCAATAATGACAAGTTTTTTTGCCTCATTGTCGTTTGAATAATCCTCCGGTAGTGGTATACCCTCGTGGAATTCAATCTTGGGTGTGGCCGCGGTAGAAGGATTTTTAAATAATGCCTCTGTATCACGATCGAGATTGTCACCATAATAGAATAAAATCCTATCAAAAAGTGTGTCAGTCATTGCCTCGATATTAGACAAGAAACGACGAACAAACACCGTTTTACCGCAACCCGTTGGTCCACAGATCAGTGATGTCCATGGATGTTTCCAGCGTACGTCCATTTCTTGGATTTTCACCACTCTACAGCGTAATCAATGGAGAAAAACTATGCTCGTTCTACGACTACAGCTATACTATAAGCTTCCCGGCGGCGGCGGCGGCGGCGCGACGGACACACGTCGCTATCAGCTGCTACGACGTGTGCGCGGACGGACGCGGGAATGTAGCCTAACACACGCGGAACTCACGATCGCTCCAAACAGCTAATGAGCGAGCGAACGTGACGTTTAGCTTTTATACCACGGCTCACACACATACATGTCGGCATACTTACCACTTTCGCTCTATCTCGTTCTCTTTGTGGCTCTTGCTCCCGCTGACTAGGTGATGGCTCGTTCTCCCAGCAACCGTGGCATCGTATCAACGGTAAAAATAAGTCGGTAGGGAAGGAAATTTCTCAAAAAAAATATATTCAGGGAAGATAACTTTTTGCTTTATTCAATCAAATAGAATCATGGAAAAATCAACAAAGATAAGATTATATTGAGATTTTATATTAAATTATAAAATATATATTTTCTTTTCAATAAAAATGTATTTATATTTTTACAATTTTTTTACATGTGTGCTTAAGACTAAACAAAAAAAGTGTATACATCCATACTAATACATTTCAACACATACATTTATTACAATAACAAGCGCGCGCACACACACACACACACACACACACACACACACACACACACACACACACACACACACACACACACACACACACACACACACACACACACACACACACACACACACACACACACACACACACACACACACACACACACACACACACACACACACACACACACACACACACACACACACACACACACACACACACACACACACACACACACACACACACACACACACACACACACACACACACACACACACACACACACACACACACACACACACACACACACACACACACACGTATATAAAAATAAGTAAAACTATTTTTTTTTAAATAATAATACAAAAATAAAATTTTTAATTATTGCTATGAGACGACAACGACGAGGAGGATGAAGATGGTGGGAATATAATTACTCAACTCTAACCTTTATATCCGAACGGCAGTGATAATTTATGTGTGACGTGACGACGTTTACGACACACGACTCGACAGGTTTTTGTCTCTTTGCGTGTTATTACATCGTGAAGGGGCGTTCTTTGAATTGACGTGAAATTTAATTTAATCAATTCGTGGTTTTCCTCGGGCAAATCACTTTCGATCATTGCCCGGATCGATTTAAAATTAATTTTTTTACAATTCTTATAATTTAAAGACAATCCCTTCACTTTACACTCGGTTTTTATAACTTTTTCGGGGTCGGAGCTATTCACGACCTCATAACCATAAAACTTCGGGCCACCCGATACAAACGACTTGATGTAGTCAGTCGGCTCCTTCAGTTCACTGGTCATGTCCCCGAGAAGGTTACCCAGCGGTGGTGTCCATTCATCCGCTTTACCGGTATTGACAAAAATCACCGAGTCTGTATCGTAATAAAGCACACGTTTTCCCAATCGTTCGAGATAAGTATAGAGTTTTAGACGCGCCTGAGCAGTAGTATACGCCGCGATAACGACGCTTGTTTGCGCTGATGGAACAACCGCCTCGTCAATGTACGACCAATTCGCGTACAACACCTGATCGTTAACCGGCAATAAACGATGAACTTCTTTGTCATTGTCGCCGAGAAGCAGCAACAACTCTTCGCGATTCTTTATAACGGTCGTCTGCGTTAAATTTGACCGCTGTCCGAATTTACCCCAAAACGAATTAAGACAGAGTTTTGCGATGGACCGCAGTCCCGGATTTTTCGCGATTTTTTCGGCATCGAGTCGAATACCCTCAGCCCGTTCATACTCTTCGATGTAACGAGCTTTGGATTCGGCATCTATGCATTCTGCGGGCCAACCACTAGCCTCTCGCTTAATACGCAAGAAGGTATTGATATATTCGACAAAGAGTCCACCGGTGCGTGTTACGGGGTCGTATTGCGTCATCTCATAGGCCCAGATAATTGAGATTTTCTTTATCTCGTAGCCCATTTCAAGGGCCTTCTTTACCTCGTCCACGACCCAGGTACCTGTAAACACTCGGTCAGCTGTGTCCTCGTGAAAGCAGGCCGTCTGTACTCTTTCCTCGGCACAGGCGCGACAAAGAGGGAACAATAGCTTACCGTGCATGCGGACAGGCAGCACAGGGTGGAAGAGGTTGCGCGGCGGTAGCACTGTGCACCTGATAATCCCGTTGACCGTTGTGCCAAGCGCGTCAAACGAGCCATTCAACAATCTCTCACACTCTGTATCCACGTATATCTTTGGATGGCCCATCGGGAAGCGACCAACCTTTGATATATACGGATACAGAGAGCAAATATCAATATAGTTGATTTTCTCGTTCACCGCCACATCATACACAGTGACCGTATTACCCGTACGACCACCGTAAAACTAATCGCGAGGATTCAAAGTCTCCGTTTTCAGACGCGGATGATCGCGCAGAAAATCATTTATTGCCGGATTCGATCGGCGCAACTCCGCAAATTCACACCCCCACATTGTCTCAAGCTCATAGCCCAATGAACGAATTTTCGCATCATTTGCAAGGGTACGCTCATAGCGGTCCTTGTACGTTTCGTCATCGGCGCGTGACTTTTGCGTACGATTGTCGGGAAAACAACGAGGACAGCCATGCCAGTAACACCCGTGAAATTGATATACAAAACGCTTTTCATCGAGCTGTAGAAAACCATCAACGAGTGGGCCTTCAGGTAGTCTGAATTCTCGGCCTCTAGCGGCGTGAACGATCTCGCGACCTAGACAATTCTCTATCCACAAAAGCCATGCAACGGCCTCTCTCGAGTGCTGGTCCGCAAGCCTATACCCTCCGTTCGGGATGAGCCCTATCGTTCGAGGTTTGAGAAAATTACGCCTGAATACTTTGGAGCAAGCTGAAGCGATAGTCGCTGCCTCGGTAAATGGACAAACGTTACCGGCCTCGAGGAATATTTTGCGAAATTCCTGACACGCACGTCGCAAAATATCGACATCGAGACAGCAATATTTTTCGATTTCAACAGTAAAATCGAAAATATTCCCCGAGGCTACCTGCGCCGTGTACCAGGCATAAAACTCCTCGCGCTCTTGAGGGCTCATCGTGTCCGGCGAGTAGTACTCGGCTGCAGGTAGCTCACCTCTATAATTCTGGTGAGCAAGCGTATTAAATAAATGGGGAAAGTAACCTTTACTCATTTTATCGGCAAAACCGAAGGCTTGCGGAAGAGCACTCAAGCGCATGTGGAAGTAGTTCAGACTATCTATAAACATTGTGCGTCCTATACACATAGAAATTATTGCATTACCCGTGAGAATTAGTTTAGGTCGTCCAAGATCGCTGCAGTTCGCAACTACATGACGCAATATGAATTGCGCGTCGAAGCCTTTGGCGTTGTGCGCGATGCATACGATTTTCCGGAAAGACGTTGTGCGACGTACTGCTAAATTCACAAACTCCTCGACCGGTGAGGTTCGGAAAACATGTTTCCGAATGCCGCACCATTTGCAAAAGCTCGATGAATCTAAATTGTCCACACTCTCGAGACACACCTCGCAAAGCTGTTGTGCAACACAAAGCGTTACGATGTGTTCTCGAGTATCGTCTTCCGGTGTTGCGGTGTACGGCGTATCCTGACGGGTCTCGAAGTCATAAAATATAAATAGGGTTTGTGGCTTCGACGCAAGGCAGTCTCTGGGAGGCTTCAGTGGCTGCATGTAACAGAGTTCATTGAACCCATGACAGCCACGACAATGCTAGCAAAATGATTTCTCACAATTGTGGTTGTTCTTGGTCGTGTCTACGAGCTTGGAGCATTTTTGACAAAAACGGATAGTCTCACAAATTGTCTTACGTTTGCAAAAACCTATTGCAACGCTCGCACTCCTGCTCGTCACTGCCGTTACCATCTTCGGATGAATATCCGACAGCACAAGGTGGTGATGAGTAGCAGCGCGGGCATGTGTTTGTACACTTATGGTTCTGCAAATAGCGGTACGATGAATTACACGGAATGCAATAATTCGCCATACCATCTGCAGCAGTGAGGTTTGTAATAGGCGCAAAGTGATTTTGATCGTTAAAATACGCGATATTAATTACCACACGCGCTGATGTATCTTGAAATCTCGCTACACCATTGAAAATTGCGTCAGCACCACTACCGAGAGATTTCCAATCGTATACCATTATGGCAACCCTTGTGGCCATAAAGTAGCGCTGGAACATCTCGATTTCAGGTAGTCCGCACCCGGCCGCTGGGACTACTACCTGTGCCTCTACCACAAGCTTGTTAGCCTCATCTCTTTGAAGTTTTGATTTTTTATGACGTATCCGTTTATAAAAAACCTTTGCTTCGGCAGTGCGATCACCCTTGTTACGGGCATTCGCAAGAGCAACCACAAGCGCGCGGGGGAAACACAGGTTGTCCGAGTTGCCGATCGACACAATAGAGCGGTTCTTTGCGAGTTTATCCTCTAAGCTACCTGCACCTGTAACCATATCGACGTACGTAACTGTGAATATAAGTGTATCGTACACCGATAGGATTCTAGCGCTTTGATTTACACTACAAAGCAGCTCCCACAATTGCTCGTAATCGAATCGCCATATGGGCCTCATTGAGATACCTGCACTACCATGTGTCATACCTTGAGCCATAAACCCTATTCCTATCATATTATTCGGGGGACACCGCGCGACAAAATGCTCGTGAATATCGCGAATTGCATTCCGAATCCATGAGATGGGGTTAATGCCCTGTGGAGGCGGAAGCAATGCAACTTCCGTTTGCCGTGACGTGACTTTAAATCGCGGCGATATAGACTCCCGCGGCTCGCCTACCAAACGAAAACGCTGTCCTACGGATGAAATTATATCCCTATCATCGGTATCACCTAGATTTTCATTAACGCCCGGAAAAACCGCGTTATTTTGACCGTTATTAGTACCAACGGCAGCATCATCGTCGTCGTCGTTATCGTCTCTCGCAGCACCTATATTTACACTATAACTAGGCCTCGCGTGGCCAGCGCCGATTTGAATATTTTTCCGGTCACTCACCAGTTGACGCACCAGTGCTTTAGTCTCGGCGACCCACGAATTTACCGAGTCAGATGGCGAATGAGATGATAAAGATGGAGTCGCTCCATTTGCTGCTCTGGGACTCGCTGATGCGCCTCCTGATGCACATCTATCGGGGCCTGTTATATCTAACCCATGATTGTGACTTAATTATCAATCCTCGGACAAGCCCCAATATGATTCCGTGAAACGGACAGCAATGAGGTCATCGTCATCGTCGTACGAATCGGATCCCTCGTCGACATGACCGTAGGAGTTGTACCAGGGTACCCTCATTACCCTCGAGTAATACGGTACGATGCGTATACCTGGCACGATTTCTACGGTCTCGTCAGCGCTACCTGTCTCGTGGGAGGTCGAGGAAGAATCAGCGGATTCTTCAGGGTTATTTGGAACGGCAATTAAAGGGTTGTCATGCTGGTATGACAAGACCACGTTATTTACCAACTGGTCATCCCTGTGCGGCGCTCCACCCTGTTGCGGGCGAATATCGCCTTCTTCCTCCGCCGCCTCTTCATACCCAACACCGAGCCATGAACGCACACCTACGGTTTAACATTAACGTATGTTAAACCGAATTCATGCGTGCCAATATTACATATATATACACATAAAATGTTGAAAATATTTATTGAATATTGAACCTCTCAAAAAAAGTATTAAAAATAAACGTTATTCCAATAAATAGAATTAAATTCACAAAAGTTTATAACAATATTTATAAAAGTATAAATATTTTTTTCCTCTATATTAAATATATTCAGATATATAAGACAATTATTAAACAAAAAAGAAAATGGGAATTTACGAATATTTTCAACGCTTTTTTTTATAAGGAAAAATCAAAATCAAGTCTTACGATTTTGACGACTCTCCACTTGCTGAGGGACCGTCTTGAGATCGCCCATAATAATTGTCGCGGCATCAGATACCCCATCGGAGCTCTCACATCCAACAGTGATACGGCTGAAGCTGCTTCCATCAGGGTTATCGTCGTCGCGGTCCTCGTCCTCCTCATCCTCTTGCTCCTCGTCCTCCTCGTCCTCGTCCTCCTCCTCGTCCTCCTCCTCCTCCTCGTCCTCGTCCTCCTCCTCGTCCTCGTCCTCCTCGTCCTCGTCCTCCTCGTCCTCCTCCTCGATCGCCGCACCGTAAAACAATTGGGGAACGTTGTTTTCGCCGTCGACCTCCATGGGGAATTCGTCGAGTCCCCGTTGATCCATCTCCCCATGATCCGCGACCACCGCGGAACTCGCGCTTGCCACCGTGTCGATCCCCGAATCCGCCAGACTTTGATCGTCCTCGTCATCGAGCACCCAGATTCTGTCCGGGTCTTCAGGGTTGTAATAAAAGACACCCTGAAGTAAATTCTGCTCTTCGACGGGTTCGGGTGATGCTGGACTATCAGCATCATCGTCCGGTCCACCGCGGATAACGACGTTGACGTTGAAATGCGGTGGATTAGGGGAATCCGGGGCCATGAATTCTGCTTCATCGGCGATACTCGCCTCCGAAGGTGCGGGGCTAACGAGATCCACGACTTCGTGGAGTCGATCCTCACGGGGCGTCGATGGGGATGGTGGCGTCGCGAGGTCGACGACCTCTACGTCACACATCACTGGCCTCTCCGGAGCAGCGTTGTCTTCGTCATCGTTGACCACGTCCATCTCCTGGTGATTATCGTCTGTCGATGAATCACTATCAGCCCAAGCAGTGAGATTGATAGCGGCCCGCTAATTAGCGTAACACTCAAGCAGGCTACGTACAGCTGGGCAATCTCCAGCATTTCGCTCACGCACCGTCTCGCACGCAATAACATTCGCATGGTGCGACTCATCGAAAGCTTTAAATTTGTGAGCCCGTGCAATAACCCTTATACTCAACGATCTCAACACCACTTTTAATTCACGCTGGGCTTGGCAGAGATTCATTTGCCTCAACCACGAAGCCCAATTTTGCGTGCAACGACGTGCCGTAGGCGCACTTCGAAGTCTCGCAAGTCCAACCACTTTGAGGATCGCCTTGCACAACTTGCGGGTACTCTCGCACTGGCTACTCTGCACATTATCTGCCACACACTGCATTTTCACGAGTTTTTTTTAAACACAAAATTTTAAAAAGTCACTATGTTTTTCGTCACAGAATCGCGTAATAATGTAGTAACGATAAACTCAAATTTCACAAATAATAACACTCACAGTTCACTGTAATTCCAATGAATTCACAATGTACAAATGTTGTAAACACTGAACAGATGACACACACGAGAAAAAAACCGTTTAAACAATGATTTGAAAACGCGTGGGATACTGGAGTGTCACGAGTGACTTCTCGAGAGAGAATTAAACAAAGTCCGAGTTTCCAAAGATTATATAGTTTTAACCACACTCTCTATGGCTAGATTTAAGTTGACAAAAGTGAAAAAGAGGCTGTGACTATTTTTTCGAGAGCAAACATTGGTCGAAACCACAAGTCAATGCTTTTCCGAAAACCTTTTTTCTGCATTGAAAACGACATCGCACAGGTGCGATATAATGTTTGGATTACAAAAAACTTCAAAAACATAAAAACGATGTTACCTCATGCGAAGATCTCAAAACAGCTTGAGGTCCATCCTCGACCCTGGTCATCGATACATTGGAGACACTTTTTTTTTTATTACCACCCCCCACGCTGAGACCATAAAATGATTTCGAGATGCACATCTCGACAGGGTGCCAAGGGCGAGAACTCTTACACCTTGCTGCGACAACAGGTTAGCCGTACCCTTAAACCAACTGCTATAAACGTCTTCCATTGTGACAGCTATGTATCACGATTCTTATTACCTTTGACGTTAAAGACGATGCGACCCTGGTTATCGATACCGTGGAAACACTTTTTTAAAAATTATTACTGCCCCCCCAGGGGTGAGATCGAAAAATTATCTCCGGGTGGACATCTCTTCAGGGGGCGCCAAGGGCGGGAACTCTTACACCTTACTGCGACAACAGGTGAACCGCACCCTTAAACCGACTGCTGTAAACATCTTCCATTGTGATAGCTATGTATCACTATTTTTATTACCCTTGACGTTAACGACGATGCGACTCTGGTCATCGATACCATGGAGATACTTTTAAAAAATTATTACCGCACCCACCGTGAGATCTCTACAGGCACCCACCGTGTACATCTCTACAGGGCGCCAAGGGCGGGCTTACACTGCGACAACCGGTTAGCGATACCCTTTGCCCGCCTGCTATAAATGTCTTCCATTGTGACAGCTATGTATCACGATTTGTATTACCTTTGACGGTAAAGATGATGTGACCCTGGTGGTCGGCACCGTGGAGACACTATTTAAAAAATTATTACCGCACCTCCGCGGTGAGATCGGAAAATTATCGTGTACATCTCTACAGGGCGAGAACTCGTACACGTTAGAGATCAACCCTTTAACCGACTGCTATAAACGTCTTCTTTTGTTACAGTCATGTATCACAATTTTTATTACCTTTGACGTTGATGCGCCTATTTTTTATCTCTAATCTATACACCAGCTACACATGGTTGCTTTAGTCCGACAGTTGTTATCCTATGCATCGCTAGACAAGAATTTCGAGGAAAATATGATAACTACTATAAAAAATCTTGACAGCAAATGTGGACCATTCCCAAAAATTCCTATTACTAACAGACATTCCTATTTTCTGATGATTCATACACCCTGTAAACCTGTTATATTAGTGTACACCTACACATAATTATTTACCGGTCACACAACCTCACATTGATAAAAATGTGATATTCAAAGCTATCCAGAGTTTAGACATCCGACGTGTGTATATAAACACCACGATAATACCTATAATTGGCAGTCAGGCCAGTGGCTTTAGTCGAGATACATTGTCGCAACATGTCGCAAGCTATAACAAGTGAAAAGCGCAGTGCTAGTGACCTGCAACCCTCGACCATGTACCGAGTGCTGTCGGACGCGGAGAAGAAGCGCCTCGAAGGACCGCTGATCCTCGGTACAACATACACTCTCAACCACTCCGAGACAAAAAGAGTAAGTGTTGGCCTACAGCCTCGTGTCGATGGAAGTATCCAGCCTATCGTCAAACTGCAGAACAATAACACCGCTGGTGGTATTGTTTTCGAGTCAAAGGATTGGGTTTTACTGCAAGGCAAGCTTCCGGAAATTTCAAAGTATTTTATTAATGGACAGAAGGTAGTTTGGGGTTCAAGCTGGCGTAATCCAGACCCGATACACATCGCCGACTGTGAGATTTTGTTCACGTCAAGCTATGGATCGAAATCTATAGTGTTTGATCGTCGTGTTGAAAAAATCCCGTCTGATGAGATGAACGAGAGTCAGCTGGACCCCGAACCACCAGCGAAGAAGCATCGCAAAAATTATTCACCAGCGGTTGTGATGCAAAAGCCTTCGTTCGAGGGCTTACAAAACATCATGGTGTGCACCGACGAACGCTTCAGACGACTACAACGAAATGCCGCAAATGTACAAAAATGCGCTGAAGTGCTTTGTGCCGAATTGTCGCTGCATATCCCGACTGACGAGACTCCAGAAAAAATTAACGAACATCGCATAAAATTATTGTTGAAGAATAATTTTAAATCTTTAAAGGATGCTGTGCAACGCCGCATGGATTCTGAATTTGCCGAACTTACGTTTGACATCGTGTTTCTGGAGCTCACTGTGTTGTGCACTGCCTTCATTGCAAATGAAGTACAGAAGGCACTCACAGTGAAGAGTGAGGAGTCTAAATAATAACGGCAAACTCTGTACATATATATTGTGTCTGTTTTTTACGATTGTGCCCCCACGGAAATAATAAATAATAAAATAAGTTAATTTTATCGCCGAATCGCCCGAACTAAATTCTACTTATTATTCATCGTATCTCATTATAATATAATTATAAGACATATGAATTGCAACTCTCTTTGAAAACATCTGTAATGGCCTTCATCTGCGTGTTTTGAGATTATGTTTAAATATAATTATTTCATTGGAAAAATGTTTATTTATTTCACTTACCTGAAAAATTGACCATCATTCGAAAATCCACATAAAAAGGGTCAGCTGCCTCCCACATGCCTCGAGGAGGGGGGAATCACCGCTCGGGGAATTATGGTAATCTAGACACGGGGAGGGGCATCAAGGAGCTGGGGAGCAATCACCGCTGGGGGAATTATGGTAATCTAGACACGGGGCCAGACGGGGAGGGGCCTCAAGGAGCTGGGGAGCAATCACAGCTCGGGGAATTATGCTAATCTGACTAGACACGGGGAAGGGCCTCAGGGGGCGGAGCGGGGGCCCAATCACCGCTCGGGGAATTATGCTAATCAGGCTAGACACGGAGGGTGGGAGGGACCGGCCTTCTCCCACCCCTTAAGGGGGAGGAGCGGGGGGGGGGGGGGGGCAATCACCGCTCGGGGAATTATGCTAATTAGGGGGTGGGAGGGGCCTGCCTCCCCCCCCATCACCCGAGGAGGCGGAGTCGGAGGGAGGTAGGGAGGGGTAGGGTCTGTCTTCCCAGCTCATGCCTATACTACTTACGAGATTGCTTATAGTTCTTCTATTCTAATAACCTCTCAATATCTCACAACCCTATCCTGAGCTGATGATTAAAAACATCCTAGCTTTATGGCACAGTGATTGCTGAGGCTTATCCCTTTTCAAACAAACGTAACTGCATCTAGTTGGGTCCAGCACACGTATTCCCCCTCTCTCCCGATAACGTCTTCAGGAAGAAAACCATAAGGTAATTGACAGTTGCGAGGAGAATCTCGTATAATTCGTTATAAGAAAAGGTCAATTTCGTTTCATTTATATATTTTTTTATATATGCAAATATTTTCATTTCAATCTAAAATTAAAAAATTCGATTACGATTTGTTATAGCAATAATTAAGTTTTCCATTGTATCTCTACATTTTTTATAACTTCAAGATGACGACGGGTATGTTCATCCTAATGTTATTAATATGCGCTGTAGTCCACATCGCAGCAATCATCGGTATGATTGCGGATCGTCAAATCTAAATATAACGACAATCACTCTAATTGACGTTGACGATTGTGACATTCAGAAAACAGACTTCATTTCAGATCCAGTCTACATTTAATTACTACGATAAACTAAATTCTTACACAATAAGATCAACCAATGTAAAGTCGATCTACATCGAATTATTTTTAGATCTAGAACGACGTGCCTATTGACGGACCAAAGTTGTATAGATTTGTAAGGTGGACAGACCTTTTGGGGTTCACTACCAGCCGATAATTGCAAATTCATTCGCCATGATGTTTTATATGAAGGAATGGCAAAAAGTATCAAGGACACGGTTCATGTTTTTCCCCAAACGGTCTACACGCTATCAACTCAAGATATAAAATTTGCACTATCAAAAAAATCTGAACAACTTTTGTGTGGTTACACGTTAATACGCACAGAACATCTGAAATAACTTATATTCGAATCCAGAAAGGGAGAAACATTCGCAAAACAAAAACCGATCGATGTAGAAAACTTAGATATATTTGCGTACATTGATTCAAAATTCATTTTTGTCGAAAAACACATTCGCAAAAAGATTGTCCTCTAATATCTCGACGTTTTGACCCAACATGCAACCTCGAGCAACAGGTACTGAAGAACGCATTAATCATCGCCACTCAATCACCGGACGAATTCGCCTACCATCTTATGAAGGGACCAGGATACATGGCAGTTGTTATGAGAGAAGTCGTGCAAATCATTAAATGTATATCAGTTGATGTAAAAGTCAGAGGGACGGAGCAGTGCTACCATCAACTTCAAAGATCCAGAGGAAATCAGAGTTTGTTTTTGTCGCCTAGATCTCACATAATCATGGAGGCTGGAGTGGAGCTTGCATGTGACACATTACTTCCAACGCAGTATCTTCTGGCCGACTCCTGGTACAAACTGTTACCAGGGCCAGTACAGAGTCTACCGCCAATTATTATAAAACCGATAACCAAACCAACATGGAAGTACACGAATCCAGCCTCACTAGCAATCAGTGGAATCTACACCAAAGAAGACCTCGAAAAACTCAGGGATTACATTATGTTTCCTGTCGAAAAACCAGCAGTTTTAAACACCATGGCTCGTGGGATCTCTGGTCAACAAATACAGTCACAAGGTCTCGCTTTTTCCAACATGTTGGGTGTTGATGGACTTCAAAATCTTGCAGATTCTGTATGGGATACCATATGGGGTCGTTTTATCTCCTTTCGAACTGCCAGTGCTAGGATCATCGGGATTATTTTCTTAATCGGTATAATCAATCTTATCGTTGATACAAAAATCTATGGATATGCGTTGCATACAGTCTATGGATGGTTCCTTTTTTTGGTTGGAGCTATCTGGGATTCTGTCACGCATCTTCTCCCGCACTTGCGCATACGTATCAACAAACCACCAACCCGAGAAGTCATCACTGCTGAGTCAAACGAAATGATCAAAATTCATGTGCCAACTACCTAAAACGACAGCCCTGTATCCACATCACCAACAACAAAGGCCTTTTTTCTGGGAACCTGAACAATAACGAGATCATCAGTCGAAAGCGTTGAGATATTATTACCTTTCTTTTTCTATTTATTCCTGTATTTTCTAAATTTAATAATTATCCATTTCTATTCAAAAAGTACCAAATTCATTTTAAACCAAAGTTTGAATAATTATATATAAGTTCGATGTCTATTTTTTTCCCTCATCAAATGTCGCCTCGAAACTTCTGCCGACATTTGAATTTAAGGGTAGAGGTGTTACATCCCTACAAGTGAGGCGCCTGAAAATTGTAACCCTCCGTGCACCACTGTATTCCTCGGAAAAGGGCCCTGCAGTCAGTGGTCGGTAAAAGGGAAAATAGAGATACTTGCGTAGGAGAGGAAGCTGGAGGTAGTTGCGAAAGAGGGGTGTGAAACCCTCCACTAGTCCACAAGCTAGGAGAAGTTCCACGTAAGCCCAGGGAAGCTGGAGATGGTAACATTCAGCCAATCGAAGGCAAGAAACTCACCAACTCTACTCCTAAGGAGACTACTCTCTAGCTTTAAGATAGAGAACTCATTGTTTAGTTTCATTTCAAGCGGGAGACGGAAATTTTACTGGCCAATGAGAGCCAAAAAGAACTGCTCTTTCCCAACCCTGCGTAAAACTAGAAGCTGTTGCGACCCGGGTTATCGGCAAGCAACGTTACGAAGCATTCACTTCATTATTTACTGATCACGGATGATGTAATCGTATTAAGCGACATTTCGTCAATTAGTCAGTAATGCCAATTCAGCATTATTATGTAGATCACTAAGGTGAATTCGAAGCTACAGCTCCAGTCCAACTTCAGTCTTGAATTAACTTCAAGAGCAAACGGTTGAGCTCGCAATCAAGTATCGAAATCATTTTTTTAATCGATAATCTCGTTTGTGATCTCAGTGGGATCACCGTAAGCGAAACTCAACGTAACAAGTGCAACCAAACCCAGGGTCAAACCCGATACGCAGTCGTTGAATCGTCAAGACGTCAGAAGGTATCACTGACGAGGACGAGCCAACAGCAAGATCGAGCACGTCAGGAAACACGTATAACTCGACCGAGGGCGACCAGAACATCGCCAACCAGGGATTAACGTCAAGGTCAGCACGACAACGAAGACGGCAACCTTGAAGTACCACAGCGCCATGGGAAGGATCGCGTATCTCTCAGTGGCATTTACCTTTTTCAGAGCGATTAAAACTAAAACAATAACAAAATTTCGTAGGACTGGGCTCGCGAGCTCATATCCTTAGTTAACGAAAATCGAAACCTTACCAATAATCGGTGCAAGTTTGTAGCAACTTGCAGGGATTTTGGTATTAAATCGCAAAAGGCAGGAGGCAAGGCTATCTCCAACCACTGCCCATCATAATTAAAAGTTCAAATAATGAATTTTCAAAAAAAGAGGAAAAAAAATTAAACAAAAGCCCTTTCCGCGATAAAATACCGAAAAATTAACGGAAACAACGATGGAGCACGAGGGGGAGAGTCAGTAACGACGAACGTCCAACACTGAAAAAACCACATTACCGGGGAACGACCTCGGAGCTGTGGCGGGAGTTGAAGCAGCCATAGGAGACATATCGCTGAGAACAGAAGACGCCCTCAGACAGCTATCTCCAGCCGAAGGGTTAACAAAGAAAGCAAAGGACCCACTCACGAAGGATACACTGGACTTGTATTTTGAAATCATCACCAAAAGAGGCACATGGTTCGCTAAAACAACTGGGAAAACTGAAACAGGGGACCATTCACGAACGTCAACAGAGAAAAGGCGGTGAAGGCCCTGACAACACCGGAAGTGGACGGTGAAGGCCCTGACAACACCGGAAGTGGACGGTGAAATAGATCCGCTGCTCAAGGCCAGTGGGTTGGGCGAGCGTGACGGGGCTCTAGCCAGAGCACGAGCGAATGTACCCGGCATTAGTAGCGGGAGTGGTCTGCGGAAAATCATCTCACCTAGTCGATGAGATAAAACTCCAGAAGTCCCGAAAAATAGAAGGCCACGATATCCGGAAGGAACTCCGAAAATTGAAGACAGCGACTATGAGGTGTCTCCTCCGTTGCGGAGAGGAGTAAGAAATGCTTCCGCTGGAGAAAGATTTGAGGAGCGAGGTGGAGATTCCGCTCGTTCGGCTGGAATAACGGACCACAACGCCAGTCAAGACCTACTCGTGTCGATGCATCAACAGGGAGGCGGATTAGATGATCAGATGATGCTGATACAGTTGCTTCAAGGTTAAGTGGAAAGGCTCGAAAAGGCGCTTACCGAAAAAATAAATCCAAGGACAGGAAGAAATAACGAGGAGGAAAACAATGGACGAGAGTCAGCAGCAGTTACGTCCAGAGGACGGCCAACAGGGCCGCCAGGAGGTTCACCTGAAGGGTCACCATCAGGACCGCCAGGAGGACCGAGAAGAGATAGGAACGGGGGACCACCGGGAGATCTCCCAGAAAAACCTTTAGGAGGAGGGCCAGGTGGTGATCCACCAAATGATCCGCCAGGAGGATTTATGCAGAATAGGTTCGGTGAAGGGCGAAGGTATCTTGACTTTGGATTGGCTTTAAAACATAAAAAACATTTTGATGGCAGTGACTCAGCTGAATTAGACGGATTTTTGCGGTCATGTGAAACCGTATTTGCCAGAGTACGGGATGATGATTACGAATTATTACTGGCATTGCTACTCAGCAGCAGAATTGGTGAACGAGCAACAAGAGAACTGAAGCATGAATCCATCTACACACTTGAACAACTGAAAACTGAGTTGGAAGCATTGTACGGCCATAGAAAATTACTGTCTGTTTTAAAAATAAAATTTAATACTTTGCGACAAGGGCCGAGTGAAGATATAGCCGCGTGTGCAGCTAGAACCGAAAAAATCACAGTTGGAGTGGTTGAAAAGCTGTGTGAGACTGTATCTACAGAGAGGGATACGCGCACTGTAGAAACGATGACCCGAAAATGTGCACAAATGAATTTTGAAAATGGGCCACACGGAAAAGTGCAGATATTAGTTCGATCGCGTAATTATTCCTCTCTCCATGAGGCAGTGACCGGTTCGATCGAGATAAACCATATGGTCCAGCCGAAAAGAGGAGCAGGAGGCGTTCAGAACAACAGCGATCGGAAATCCTTATCTGGAAGGGCAGGTGATAAAAATTGTTATACCTGCGGAAATTCGGGCATTTGGCAAGAGACTTTACTCGCAAATCCGGAAGAGTAAGTTTACCGGCACCAAGTGCACCCAGAAATATAAACCAGGTGGAAATAACCTGCACTTATTGCAAAAATAAGGGGCACACCTGGGTAGAGTGCAGAAAAAAAAATACGGAAGAAGAACGAAGTAGGCCAAGGACGCAGAGCAAACAGCAATAGTAGAAAGCAACAAGGAGGCGATAAGAAGAGAGAATTCAGCATGGCCGCCAAGAATACTATTCGTACACTCGGGTCTATACAGATAAACACCGTCACCATAAGAGGCTCGGTAAAAGACCTGAGTGAGGGAGTCAGCGATAATCAGAAGGAATTCAGCATGGACGCCGCGAGTAGTATTACTACGTCCAGCACTACTACTACTGCACGTACGCTGAACAGCGTGCGGATCACTGAAGCACTGTGGCAAGGTGCAGTGGAGGGGCCGAAAGGGGGAACGAGCGATAAGACGGTGCTGCGGGTACTGTAGGTATGGGCACCCACGACCAGCGACATAGATATCGCGAGCAGTACAGCAGGAAGGGGGGTTTTGACCCTTGAGGTCGATACAAGAGCACAATGCAGCATAATTAAATATTGTCTGTGTAAAGACCGAAACTCCTATCGAAGATAATGATGTTGAACTGTAAGGAGCCGAAGGTAGCAAATTCCAGCCCATATGTGAGGCGGAATTGATTCTGAAAGTTCCAGGTAAATCCGTAAAACATTGGTTTTATGTTGTAAAAGATAAAATTCCAATAGCTATAAACCGATTATTGGGAATGGATTTTATCAAAAAGCATAAAGCAGATATATTACAAGGAGAAATATTTCAGCTGTATGGTCATAGAATGCCATTGGTGGATAGGAAGTCGAAAATTATTCTTGCTCCTCGAACGGAGACAATAGCGTATGTCGCGACAACGCGAAAAATGCAGGAATACTCGCACGGATGGAAATTGGTGAAGGAGTGTTAATGGGAGCATGCTACACACCACCACTAGGAAGTAGCTGTGTGGTAAACGTCGTAAATATGAACGAGAGTGAGGTCGTAGTGGAGCGCCCGACGGTGACACTCGTGCCGGATGAGATAACAGAGCTTGACGCCAAGTTCAACGCTATAAGCATGAATGCCGTGATATGATAGAGAGAGGTACACTGACTCCAGCGGTTAGACAGAGAGCTCAACGTGAATCACCTCAACGGTGAAGAAAGAGAAGCCCTTCTCCAACTCATAAAGAAATATAAAAATATCTTTCATCTGGAGGGCGATAGATTACCCTAGACACATATGGTGGAAGATCGAATCCCATCGAAGGATGGCACCTCACGAACGAAGGTGCGTCCCTACAGATTACCGGAAGCTCATAAAAAGAAGGTCGAACGACAAACGCACGAAATGTTGGAGGATGGTATAATACAACCCAGTAGGAGCCAATGGAACGCGCCATTGTTGGTGGTGGCCAAAAAACCAAATATATCCGGTAAAGTTAAAATGCGAGTAGTGGTGGATTTTCGGGTAATAAACGAAGCCACCATAAGAGATTCATACCTACTACTCAATATCACAGAGATAATGGACCAGTTGGGAAAGGCCCAATATTTTTCCACCCTCGACCTTGCCCCTGGATTCCATCAAATCCCGATGGCAAAGGAGGACAAAGAAAAAACTGAATTTTCGACGCCCTAAGGTCATTTCGAATATAATCGAATGCCTTTCGGGTTAAAAAATGCGCCACTAACTTTTCAGAGATTAATGAATTCTGTACTGGCTGGCTTACAAGGGATAAAATGCCATGTTTATCTGGATGACATCGTGGTTTACGGAAAAAATTTACGTGAACATAACGGAAGACTAGAGGAAGTTTTTCGGCGCTTGAGAGAAGCTCAATTGGCGGTAAAATCACAAAAATGCCAATTTTTGCGGAAAGAAACGCAATTTATGGGTCACATTATTTTAGAAGAGGAGTATTTTAGAAGGAGTACGGGCAGATCCAGGAAAACTTGCGGCTGTAAAAGAGTATCCGGCACCTATAAATGTTAAACAAGTGCAATCTCTTTTGGGGTTAGCCAGCTATTACCGAAAATTCATAAAGAATTTTCCAAGGACCGCCAAGTCATTAACCGAGCTCATAAAAAAGGATACAAAATTCGAATGGACGGTTGTACGCGATGCTGCTGCATTCGAAGGATTAAAAGTAGCATCAACAACAGCACCGGTATTGCAATACCCGGATTTTCAGCAGCAGTTCCTGGTGACCACCAATGCGTCAAATAAGTCTATTGGAGCAATCCTCTCGCAAGGCAAAGTTGGAGAAGACTTGCCTATATGCGACGCTAGCCGCACACTTTCGAAAGTGAAGATAAATTATACTACTACAGAGAAAGAATTACTCGCTTGTGTGGGCGATAGCACAATTTCGACCATACATATTGTGACCCGAAGTTCGCTCCTGAAATTGCGGGAGGGGAAAATGGGTGAAATAAATAATGAATGCAGTAGTTTCTTTTAAAAACTAGAAACTACTTGAATTATTCAAGAAAAATTAACAAATACAAAAAATATGAACAAGAAAAAAAACTAAAAAAATAGCGAGAAACAAAATCCGATTACTCGGTTCGGAGGGCAATAAAAAAATGTTATAAAAAATATGGGTGCCAGTTGCAAATTCGGTGCAACACCGTTTCCGAAATACAATAAAAAAAACGAATAAAATTTATAAAACCTGAAACCACAAAGTGGGAGCAAATACACAAAATAATTAAAACAGGGGCATTATCTGTCGGGTAGGGCTGAGACAAAGGTCAGGGCGAGGAGCAAAATGGCCTAACGGTCAGCTCTTATGATGATTTTACCCGTGTGGTCTCAACTATCTTTTACAATAATGAGGGTGGCACAAAAAAAAGGGTTTTGGGGTCGAAAAATAACAAGGGTAATTAGTTGAAGGGGAACTTAAGAAAAAGGGGGTGGGGAGAATTTATATTGAAAATTCGTAAAAAGTCCGAAGGACGATTCACGAATTTTTAATTTTTAAAATAATGACAAAAAAAAAATTATGAAGGGAAAAATTAATAGGGAAAATTCCCAAATTGTCTGAAAGACAATTTGGAATCGGGTGACGGGTATTAATAAATAATTGTGGGGGGTAGATTGGGGATTTCTCCGTGCTCTATTGCACGCGCAATGACAGGTGAAAAAATGGCGGTCAACGAGGGGACACTCGTTATCGGTTTATTTTATTGAGGGGAGTTGGTGTGGCGAATAGGAGTGGTAAAGGGTGTCACGGGGTCGTGGAAAAAATACGGGTTCAAAAACTTACGGTATGTTAAATCCAAAAACCGATCAGAGCACTCAGCAATGATTTTTGTTAAGCGTAATGGCACTTTTCACTTGTACTCACGGAGGCAAGGAAAAGAAGAATAATGGCTAATCATCCTCTTTCTTCTTCCTCGAATTTATTCCTCATTTTCTAATTTCCTGATTGACTGATATGCATATGAGAGAGACATTAACGCCGCCGCATGCAGTAACTGTAACGCAGGGTGTCAGTTAGACAGGTGTGGGATGGATGGTGGCAGGTGTCCCGTTAGATCGTCGCTCGATTCTCCATCGGTGGACGGCGGCTGGCGATCCTCTCCCTACGTTGAACGTCTCTGCGGCGACGTCATCCGCGCCACAATCGCGCCCCGCAACGCTCATTGTCCCCCTCCTATGCTCAGCACCTCGTATTTTGATATAAGCGGTCCTGGGGGGAAGGCCTTGTGGTCTGTCATTGTTTGCGGGAATGTGTTGTGCGCGCTCGGGCAGTGCTTGTAGCGAGATTTCGCCTTAGCGAAATTTCTCGTTACAATATATGATACACGGTTTAAAGTAATAACCGACCATCAATTCTCACCTGGTTATTCGGGATAAAGGATCCATGTTTACGGTTAATAAGGTGGCGAATAAAATTATCGGAACACGAATTTGACGTGGAATACAAGGCTGGGAAAAGAAATACCAATGCTGATGCCCTAAGTCGTATATTCGTTACTATGTGAGCACAAGCGCGAGAGAGAAACACCATTGTTGAGGGCACGCATAAGAAAGGGACGGAGAAAAGCATTGCTCCTACAGTCAGCAGCTTACCTACGTCTATACATGCATCCAAGCCATGCGAGTGGGGCTTTCGCGGTACGAATATCGGCACAAAGCGGAGACCTTAGGAGACAGAGAGCGCAATAGAGGACGGCGCTCTACCAGTTAGCGAGTGGTGCGGGGCAGGAGGGGCTGCCTCATGTCAAAGAAGCTAGGACATGCACATGCGATTTCTTAGATAAAAACTATTCCCGAATCATCGGCTATTCATTGGCCTTTCATTGGTCTTTCAGCAGAAAACTCCCCCTAATTGAAAAATAATACATTTCACTAAGCCTGGGGGATGGTTTTTCCGAAGGGGTCGTACGATTCGATCGAAACTAGTTTCATTCGAAAGCCGATAAATAGCTGAAATATCACGGATAATTTTTAATTCAGTGTCCACAGGAATGTACTGTGACCCGAAGTTCTCTCCTGAAATGGTGGGAGGGGAAAACGGGTCAAATAAATAATCAATGCAGTAGTTTTTATTTAAAAACTAGAAACTACTTTAATTATTCAAAAAAAAATCAACAAATACAAAAAATATTAAAAAGAAAAAAAATTAAAAAAATGGCGAGAAACAAAATTATAATAAACAAAATATGGGCGCCAGTTTCAAATTCGGTGCAACACCGTTTCCGAAATTAATATTAAAAAACTAGTAAATACTACAAAATCTCTACCACGAAGTGGGAGAACAAATACGCGAAATAATTTAAACAGGGGCATTAGCTGTCGGGTAAGGCTGAGACAACGGTCAGGGCGAGGGGCAAAATGGCCTAACGGTCGGCTCTTATTAATTAACTCGGTGATATCAACTATGGCAATAATCCGAGTGGCACAAAAATAGGGTTTTGGGGTCAAAAAATAATACGGGTAATTGGTTAAAGGGGAAATACAACAAAAAAAGGGGGGGGGGGGAAGAATTTATATTGAAAATTCGTAAAAAGTCCGAAGGACGATTCACGAATTTTTAATTTAAAAAATAATAATAATAATAATAAAAAAAAACAAATTATCGAAGGAACAAATAATAATAATAATTAAAAAATCCCAAATTGTCTGAAGGACGATTTGGAATAGGGTGACGGGTATTAATAAATAATTGTGGGGGGTATATTGGGGATCTCGGTGCTTCTTCGCACGAGTATTGACAGGTGGCAAAATGGCTGATAACGAGGGGACACTCGTTATCAATTTATTGGGTATTACGGGGGGGGTTTCGGTGGCAAATAGGGGTGAAAGGGGTTTCACGGGGTCGTAAAAAAAATCAGGGCTCAAAACTTACGATACTTTTGAAAAAAAAAATCCAAATAACTCTCAGCACAAATTTACTTCGGCGCAGACTCAAATTAAACACTTCTTATCTCGACGATGAAGAAAACAGTTATCGCTTTCGATGTATAAACAGTTATGGCGATTATCGTCGCCGTCTTCTTCCTCGAATTTTATCCTAATTTTCCTATTGGTTGATTTGCATAGGGGAGCGACATTAACGCCGCCGCGGATAGTAATTGTAACGCGTGATGGTAGTTCGACAGGTGTGAGATGGATGGCGGCAGGAGTCCCGTTGGATCCCTAATCGATAGACGACGGCTGGCGATCCTCGTTACTCGACGACCCGCGATGACGTCATCCGCGCCCCAATCACGCCCCGCAACGCTCACTGTCCCTCTCCTATGCTCAACACGGCTATTAGATATAGGCGGGCGGGGAGAGAAGGCATGGGAAGAAGCTAGTTGTTATTGTTTTCGGGAGTTGTGCGCGTTCGGGCAGTGCCTGTATCGAGATTTCGTGTTAGCGAAATTTCTCGTTACCGTACATGTGATTTATCAGTTCTTGAGCATAATTAGTTTCGATTAAAGCGTACGACTCCATCAGCAAAAACTACCTTTTAGGGCCATTGAACAGTTTGTCTTGTATATCTTCAATAAGACCGTAGCGAGCTTATCCCTGTCCATCTCGAAATTTATCTTTACTTGCCGACTCGAAATTCTTTTGGTTGTATATCATGGTGGTTGGGTGTACGTTATGCTGAGACTATTGTTCACAAATCCTGAATATTTTGCTAAAATAATTATTCGATATATCTTCACTCTTTAATTCTACCACTGCATTCTTCTGGCAAGACAGACAACCTTCTGTACTTATATTCCTATACATCTGCGTACAGTCTACTCACCTAGTATTTGGCTAAAAATTCAGCTACTTATTTCGTTTTCTTCTAGTGACGACGTGAATTTTTTTTTAACCTGTTTTCATTATTTAGCTCGCGACATAACTAGGGTTTAAAGTAACACGTGTGGGTGCGTATTGTCCGTATCTTTATTTGTTTAAGGTATTTCTTATTTGACAGAACATTTACTTGTTACAATGTACGTGCCTTAGTTACACATTCCAATTCCCAGATAGACAATCGTGCTTTATTTTTTTGGCATGCCGTCACCGTGCCGTCACCGTGCCGTCACGTACCGGCTCGGCATGTCGTCACCGTGCCGTCATGTACGTCCGCATATGACGGCACGGTGACGGGATGCCGTGACGGCACGCTGTGCCGTCACCGTGACGGCACCATGAACGCACGCCGTGCGATCAGAATTTTTCGGATGGCACGGCGTGCCGTCACCGTGACGGCACGACGTGCCACACCAAAATTTTTTTGAATGCACGTCGTGAGTGCATGGTGCCGTCACCGTGACGACACCGTGCAGTCACGCTGCTGACAAAATCGGGCACGATAAGCAGGCACGGTGCCGTCACGGTGACCGCATGACGTGCTGTCACGATAACGGCACGCCGTGTAGTCACGGTGACGGCACGACGTGCCACACAGAAAATTTGTTGAATTTTCTTTTTGCACGGCGTGAGGGCATGGTGCCGACACGGTGACGGCACGGCGTGCCGTCACGGCATGCCGTCACCGTGATGACACCGTGCAGTCACGCTGCTGACAAAATCAGGCATGATAAGCAGGAACGGTGCCGTCACGGTGACGGCATGCCGTGCTGTCACGATAACGGCACGCCGTGTAGTCACGGTGACGGCACGACGTGCCACACAGAAAATTTGTTGAATTTTTTTTTGCACGTCGTGAGGGCATGGTGCCGACACGGTGACAGCACGGCGTGCCGTCGCGGCATGCCGTCACCGTGCCGTCATATGCGGACGTACATGACGGCACGGTGCCGTCACAGTGACAGCACGACGTGCCACACAGAACATTTTTAAAAATTTTTTTGCACGGCGTGAGTGCATGGTGCCGACACGGTGACGGCATGCCATGCTGTCACGGAATGCCTTGCAAATTGCTTCCTCATTATTTTTGCTTTTTACAAAGCTACCTTTATGAACAAGTATGTTAATCAATTTTGGCTTCCTCATAGAGGAAGCATTGTAAAAAGCGAAAAATAATGACGAAGCAATGTGCACGGTTCTACTTTGCAGGCTTGTTTATGCTCGCAAGACATTTTTCTAAAAATTCAAAGAGTCGTAAAATTTTGAACGCCCGACCGATTTGCGTCAAATTTTTACTCAAACATTGTTTAATGGTAAGGTAAACGATCCAGTTTGTGACGGTTTAACTCAACCGTCTCACTCTGCCCATCTGAAACCATAGAGTACACGAGGACCTAACGAGTGTCGCAGTTTGTGACAACACATTTACGAATTTGCTATTGGCTGTTTCTGGAATGGTGGAGGAAGCCATCTATGCTAAAGTAGTCGCGTCAGAAACTTTGCCAACGTCAGGAACAGGGCCGTTTACCTTAAGATGATGTGCTGCATGTCGTCTGTCTCTCTCAGATCGCTGTAAGTGCGAGTGATATAGCTGAATCTTCCCGAAGTATTATCCTTCGCCACGGTTGATTTTTCGAATAATAGTCGAGAAGTACTGACTGCAGAGTGCCAAGATGCAGTCAGTACTTCTCGTATTTTGCCTGAAATATCAATTGTAACCAAGAACAACGCTTCACAGTTTTTGTTACCGACCGAGCAGTAGCATATCATCTTAATCCATGTGAAAATCAAATTTGACCTCGATATCTCGTAATTTGCACAAGCGAATGCGCGTACGGGACTTAAAAAAAGTAGAACCTTCCACATTGCTTCCTCATTATTTTTCGCTTTTTACAAAGCTACCTCTATGAGGAAGTATATTAATCTACGTTGGCTTCCTCATAGAGGAAGCTTTGTAAAAAGCGAAAAATAATGAGGAAGCAATGTGCAAGGTTCTACTTTGCATCCTTGTTTCAAATACTAAATTTGGGCTTGAAATCTGAAGTTTTACAAAAATTAATGCGATAAAGTTAATTTTTTTAACAATTTAAAATTCCATAAAATCAAAATTATTAATGTTTTGTCATTTAATTATACATCTATAATCACTGAATATGATTTTGTTTACATACTAAATTTGGGCTTGATATCTCAAGTTTTACAAAACTTAATGCGATAAAGTTACATTTTTGATAATCCAAAATTCTAAGAAATCGTAATTTTTGCCTGGTCGCCAATAAATTAAATATCTATCATGGCTGCATATTATTTTGTTCACATATTGAATTTGGAATTGATATTTCAAGTTTTTCCGCAGTTAATGCGATACCGTTAATTTTTTTAATTTTTAAAAATTCCATGAAATACAATTTTTTTAATCGTTTGCCACCAAATTATATATTTATCATGGATGAATATTATTCTGTTCGTGTACGAAATTTGAGCTCGATATGTCACATAAGATTTTGGAAAAGTTAATGACATAATGTCAAATTTTTTTACAATTAAAAATTCCATAAAATTTGAACCACTCGTCCGATTCGAACCAAACTCAATAGCCAACAACATCAAGTGCAAATGCTCTTACGAAGAACTATTTAGCATAGTAGACTAATTTTTTCAAAAAATTAAAAATTACATAAAATCAAAATGGCTGCATATATTTAGTTAAAAATCGCAGCATTCAAAGAGGGACAATTGCTTCACTTGCGCGCCAAATTTGAGCCCGATCGCTCAAAGGGTTACTGAGTTAGAGGCGATTGAATTTTCGAAGCCCTGCACACACACACACACAACACGGACATTTTTTCTAAACCACTTTTCTCGACGTATTGGATCATTCTGCGTATACACACATGAAATCTAAAAAAAAAAAAAAAAATTTCATGAAAACAAAGCTTCCTCTATGAGGAAGCAAAAAAGTTGATAGTGCTATACAATTTGAACTGCTGGACAAATCTGCATCACATTTGTACTCAAATCTTTTTCGATGATAGTCCACATGTGAACAAAATTTGAGATAAATCTGTGGAAAATTTCAATTTTTCTTCCTCATCGAGGAAGCTTTGTTTTCATGAAATTTTTTTTTTTTAGATTTATATGTCAGTATACTCAGAATGGTCCAAGACGTCGAGAAAAGAGGTTTAGAAAAAAAATGTCCGTATGTGTGTGTGTGTGTGTGTGTGTGTGTGTGTGGAGCGCAAATGTGGCAGTTATCTCTCTTTGAGTGTTGCGATTTTTAACTAAATATATGCAACCATTTTGATTTTATGTCGATTTAAAATTTTTGAAAAAAGGGCGAGCTCGCTCTAACTTTCATAAAAATTAGTCTATTATGCCAAATAGTTCTTCATAAGAGTATTTGCACTTGATGTTGCTTGGTATTGAATTTGGCTCGAATCGGTCAAGTGGTTCAGATTTTAAGGAATTTTGAATTTCTAAAAAATTTGGCATTATGTCATTACTTTTTCCAAAATCTTATGTGGCATATCTGGTTGGATCAAATTTTGTACATGAACAGAATAATATTCATCCATGATAAATATATAATTCAGTGGCAAACGATACAAAAATTTGTATTGAATAGAATTTTGAAAAATTAAACAAATCAACGGTATCTCATTAACTGCGGAAAAACTTGAGATATCAATCCCAAATTCAATATGTGAACAAAATAATATTCAGCCATGATAAATATGTAATTTAGTGACGAACGTGCAAAAATTCAGGATTTATGGAATTTTGGATTATAAAAAATCTTACTTTATCGCATTAACTTTTGTAAAACTTGAGACATCAAGCTCAAATTTATTATGTAAACAAAATCATATTCAGTCATTATAGATGTATAATTTAGTGACGAAACATTAATAATTTTGATTTTATGGAATTTCGAAATGTTGAAAACATTAACTTTATCGTATTAATTTTTACAAAACTTGAGATTTCAAGCCCAAATTTAGTATTTAAAACAAGGATGCAAAGTAGAACCTTGCACTTTTTTTTTATAAATGGACCAGATTCATGAGTTATACACTCTGTGCATGATCCAGAGAACATGGTTCCAAGGTTTGGCTTTAGCTAAATCTCATTCTCTTCGTAGTTTCCCTGCACACCATTTAAGCGAAGCATTTTTATTTGAAAGGTCATACTTTAAAAGATGCATGTCTCAGATGCCAGAATTATTATGAAATTATATATATTACTCTACAACAATTCTTTAAGGATCTTTAAAAAAAAAAAAATTGCTCTGCCTTAATGGTTATGTATGGTGCAGTGTAATTGCAAAGAGAATGAGACCTAGCGAAGGCCTATTCTATAACTCATGAATCTGTTTTAAAAGCAACTGCTTGACCCAATCGATTGGTCCATTTACAAAAACGATCCTTTGGGTTCATTCTGAAAGGAGAGAATTATTGTAAATGTTTCCTTCGGTGAGAGGGAGAGTTGTCCTTATAATAAAAACAGATTTTTCATACTGACTCGTCCACCTCAATTGGAAGCATAACTCTTGTACTGTTTTCATCTAGAAAGAAAGAAAAAAACAAAAATCCAACAGTGATAAAATATGAAGGATACGATAAATTGAATTACGCACAAATTTATAGCGATCGCGGTTTAACAACTGTTTAACTTGTGTGCCGAGTTTCAACCTGATAGTCCTACTTTAGTATATGATAGTCAGCTACCATGTATTGTTAACATTAATTTTCCATCGTATGAGACTACTTCGGTCAATTTCAATGATGGAAATTGCGAGGCACATCTCGAGTCTGAGACAGTGATCGCTAGATTCAAAGCGCGCGAAACTGAAGCCTAATTCAAATTCCACTAATGCGAATCTTTACGAATGTCGACTTTTGCTGCTTAATAAATTTAATTATTTCATCAAGCAGCCATAAACGACGAATTTTTATCTCAAACAAATTGTACAAAACATCCCATGGTCCTACTTGTCCAGTTATGAAATATTCCCCAACTTTATACCCAACGCATACACACATATACTCCAGATTAATTTTCTCAATACGAAAAAAGGAAACTCTCAAGAAAAAGAAGCTTCTTTCACGGGGAAGCAAAACAAACTGTACCTGTGCTATTTGAGTTCGAAAGAATTACAACACTGTACATTAATACAGGAAACAACAACATGAACCGATTTTTTGTGGTTCGACATTTTTATTTTTTTTTTTGTATTGTTTTTATATTTACAAAACATACTTGAAAATTTTTAAATACATCAACTCAAAACCATTAACCATAAGTTATTGTCGATTTCGCAATAGGAAGCGAACCCATATTATCGGAAACTGGCGTGTCCAGAAAATTTGGATGTGTTTACGAACTATGCAACGTGAATTAAATACTCTAGTCAAAGTTTGTTGTTATTGTAACATTTCAAAATTTATTCATTTACCATTATAACATAAGTAGATACAAATGTGAGTCTTCAAATATGGACATTTGCTCACATTCGACTACCAATAAGAAAAAGGTACACACAAAAATAGACAACATATCCTCTTATATCGTAATATTTTTCAGCCATAGCAGTGAATGTAACAAAATAATACATACATAAAATTGAGGGTCATTAAGGCTCTAAAACTTTCAACTTCCGTGATTGTTACTATCGAAGTGTAATCACTGCATTAGCTGTTTGATAATTTTCAAAAGAATCCTCCAAGTACCTGTAAGAAAAGCGAGAAAAATGCCCATTGCACAGGTGAGTACATTGGATTTTTATTTTTGTTAACACATGCAACAATTCTTCGGTGACGAAAATATATGTTACGGTATGTCACAAACAAAATAAAACATTGTAATATTTTCGTGTATTTTTATGTACAAAACAAATTATTTTATATAATGGTAAGTAATACTTTTGAATACTTCATTTGATGAAACTCCTTACGGGCGATGATTTTGCGCACGAGATTCAAAGTACCGAGCCATGTGAAATTGGATCTTGCCTTCAAAAGTACGCAAGCGTCAATCCCACGTGAACTCAGTACGACCAAATCGCGTACGCGTTCGCGTACGCTTCTGGATCCAATCCACGGGATCCAAGATTATCAGACTGTAAGCTTCAAAATGACTTCGCATTATATATTTTTTGCAAGGTAATCTTGCTAAAAATTATACGCAGACAAGTCACTTTATAACTCACAGTCTGCATTCATCTCTCATTCACACTACAATATAAATTACCATAAGCGTATCTAGTGATCCGAATAGACTTTAAAATATTTTCTACTTACATCGTTGAAAATAACAACATTGTGTTCTGAACTTGGAATATGAGGCATCCCGCACCAACACAGCCACTCGAACTTTCAAAGGGCTTACAAAATTCTGTGATTCCGTGATATTGAAGTACTATATTCCCATGTAAAGAACCAGGTTTTAAGAGCTTAAATGTATCCACTCACGAGATAATGCAGTTATCATTATTATTTTTCAATTCAATGGTTTTTGAAACCATAACATGACCATCAAATGACCCTCAAATTGATCTAACGAACCCTAAGATATCAAAAGTGAAGTAAAACTGATAAAAAATACTATTTTAAATGTGATATTGGTAAAGTAGGGCTATGTTTCGATCTACAGTCTTTAATTTCTAAGTATGAGGTAACGGCAAAACGTCGTTTCTACATAACCCGATTCTGCACATCACCGATCCCACACCACCAAGTCTACATAACGGCAATTCGACACATAGTTTGAATCAACACAACAACTGTCACAATGCTCAACTGTACACGTAACCAACTCGGAACATGCATAAATTCAACACAACCCATCTCTACACAGACAAGAAGTCTGAATAGCAAAACTGTCACGAACTAAATTCACAAAGGTAATATTCTACACAAGCAGTATTCGTCGCGGGCACAACTGCCACGAGCCAAATTCTCCACAGTCCCGATTCAACACATCCCCGATTCTACACCGGCACCAACTCACATCCAATCATTGTGCGCCATTCAAGTATTCCAACTTATCGAAGCACGATGATTGGATGTGAGTTGGTGCCGGTGTAGAATCAGGGATGTGTTGAATCGGGAACTCGGGAAGATCCCGATTCAATTACTTTCCGGAATGAAAAATGCAGAGAGAGAAAAGTACAACTATTCATACAGTTAATTCCACATTTCATACAGCTTACAAAATAGCAGTGAGCTTGGAAAAGGCTCAGCAGACCATTCTAAACGAGGACAAGATGGTACTGGATAAGGGATCGCAATGCACGTTGCAGGAGCTCACACCAAGCCGAGGTGGGGTGCAGCGCAAGAGGACAATTGATGTCCTCTTGCAATTGATGTACATATTCACAAGGGAAGTTGACGAGCCATCGGCTAAAAGACATCTCACTAATCATCACATTAAAAAGCACAACTATCACAGGGAAGAACACCGCTATTTAGCGGTGTTCTACCAGGAATAACCACCGATGCAAACCTAAGCTTCAAACAACACACAAGCCTCATGAGAAAAATAAGCAATTACAAGAACCGAGCACTTCGCTTATCGCTAGTCTAACGTACAAAAATTACGGCATTTCACTACAAACTGAAACAAAATTATACAAAATGATCATCCGACGGATACTCGAATATGACTGCTTACTGCTCATCAACGCTAAGCAAGAACGATTAGAAACTTGGAACTTGCAGAACGAACAGCACTGAGGAAACGAACGAAGATCCGCCATCCAAATAACCCTTTGCACAGTCCGCAAAATGAACTTCTCTACGAAACCACCAAACTTGTACAATTGAATTTAAGGCTCCACAAACTCACGATATACTTTGCACTAAGCGATGCAGACATTATCAACGATCTCAGCTTACACAGAATAGAAGGAAGAACGAACTACAAACACCCTCAATAAACAATATTAGACGAACTCCTAACATTTAAAGACAACACAAACGCGATTATGAACGCTCTACAAAGAAAGAAACACATAAAAACAGTCTCGCCCCGTCAAGATTTTCACTTTATGTGGAACTTGTAATACGTCTACTATTACTATTTTTTTTTCCATAATAAGCTTCATATCAATATACTTTAGAGAAATTACATTCAAAATCTCACATACCACACTGACGAGGAAAAATGGGCTGAAGGATTTCAGTCGATGGCCTATCGCTCACGCATACAAAAACTCATGAATACAAACCTACACATCCAAAAAACTAAAACGAATGTAAAACGTGGCACAATAACATTACTAGTACTCAGTAGTGTACTGCACACGACATGGCAGCTACAATAAATTCGTCTTTGGACTGCAATTCCTGATCATTTTCATCGACGCGTCCAGACAGCCAAAGTGGCATGAGATAGCCTTTCGCCACGATATCAACGAAAGGAACAAGTATGGCTTCATCTTGGAGGTGGGAGCATTTGTAGTATCCAATGGTTGATGAACGGACACCTACGTCGAAGAATGAAAAAACGAGCCCAAACTTTTTGACTACGAGGTGCAATCTATTGTGGCAAACTACGATATTACATACGAGACAGATAGAGCCATCTTTTGTGATACAGGACTTATTTTTTCTCCTTGTATCGAGAGTGAAAGTTGTGCTCTGAACACGGCCGTACTGAATAATTCCTGATCTAGGCATGTCAGCTGGTAGTGGACCGTTTTCGTGTTGTTTCGTCGTGACAGGCGCAACGCTATTGCTAGCCTGGTAACGATCGCTTTTTTCAATCCATTCGTCTTGCTCAGCAACTCGATTTGCGATTTGCTGCAGAGACAGATGTGGCTTTCTTTTGAAACGACCGAAGATCCTCATATTATTTTCATATGGAAAAGCTGAATATCTATCAAGAGGACCTAACGCTTTCACGTCCTCTACAATGTGGAGTAGACCGTGGATGTTATAGCTGACGAACTCGATACCGTATATACTTTCGCAATGGAGAACAAAGAGACGCAACAACTGCTTGGCACAAGATAATAATTCGTCTGTTGGATCGGATGATGCTAAGATGCGCATAGCGACGTGCAGAAGAAGAAAGTGCGTGAATGCGTCGTCTTTCAAAACACCCTTAAAAACATTGGGCCCCGTATAAAGCAGGAGCTGACGAAGTTCAGTAGCCTTGTATTGCTTGTACTCTTTTAACGATTTAGGAACGCGTGAAAACTCAAGTGGACAACAAGTCGCCAAAAAATTCAGTCTCGCAGAGATGATGCAAATTTCACGGGCCGACAATTTGGATCCCTTCGAAAACTTGCCGTCGACCCATGCCATGAGCAATCGTTTCATCACACCGAGACAAACGAGGTGTTGATACTCGTAGGGAACTTGTGTTACCAAACCTATTGGGAGACTAGACAATGGGCTTGCACCTTGCTTGTGATGATCTTCATCAAGACGTCTTTCGTATGCATCATCGTTTCGAGGTTGATGATCAACACCTGGGAAAGTCATGCGCGAATTTATATACTCTCCGAGAACGGTGCACTTGGAACACGCGTTGCTCGAGTTGTGGCCCTTGTGATTTAAGATGAATGCTCTTGCGGGTGCATCTGCAATAAATGCCCGGAGACTAATTGGAATCCTACCTACGGAAAGAAGAACGCCGCCATTGAGCATTATCTCATTGGCTTCCTCTACGAATGCATTGAAGAATTCCGTTGCGCTATCAGGTTTTTTTTTCCCTCTATAGACACCTATCACGCCAGGTTTACTGCGATCGATGTTAGCTATTCTACACTGTATAGGCCAAATTTGATTTGCTCCACATTTATCTGGACTGGCACCGTCTGTGCTAAAATCTATCTCCAAGGTCGGTGGAATACGATCTACTGATACTTCCTCCAGGATTCTAACAATCGCGGCTTCAAATCCTAAATGCAAATACTGACCTGGAGCTACGTCTACTAACGTCGCGGATCCACGATGTGTACCTAATAGAGTTTTCGTCGACTTGGGAAGAGAATCAAAGCAATCGTGAGATCTAAGGACCGCAAGGATGCGATCGCCTGCCTGATGCGTTATATTGTTTTCCACGAAGCACGTTGCTAGTTTTTCACGGAAAGTGCTGGAAATCACATTTGTGGTGCAACCTTCATGTGCTACAGAATCGATTGATACATCTGACGGAAAGTTTAAACCATGCTCGAGATTAACACCTTCGATGACTACGTTACTATAATTCGTTGTCTCATCACTCGTACATTCGTGCTTGTCATTGCTCGGATCGGAACCCGAAACATCTAACTTCGAAGGCGAAGAATCGGTAGATACGTGAGAGAGAGAGGTTGCATCGTCCGAAAAACTTGGAGATGTTTGTAGCACTGTTCCAGTGACGAGGACAGGACCGACGAGTTCTACGTTAGGCAAATTGTCGCCCAACTGCCTAATGCAACTATTGCCCACGGAAAGAAGATTCTGCCTACATTCATTATTGACTCTACGGCGTTGTCGTGCTGATAACGTGGCATACGGTTTTCGGCGACACGAAATCCGCTTTGAAGGATTAAAGTTATTCATTTTCGCCAGAACCAATTGAATAATTGTATTAATAAGCTTGACCTGTAATTAACAATAATTAAAATACGAAATTATAAACTACATTGACTTTCCCAAAAGTTGTACAATGCTGCATGGGATATAAAATTTGCAATGAAGGTGAACGTTTATTAATGGTCAAAAAGTAGAAATCAGAAGTACTTATCTGCAAACTGTGTATTGTAATGCTCTCGTTTACAATGATTCTTTCCTTTTTATAAATAAATTACTGTTCCAGATGGGCTGGGAACTGCGGAAGGAAAAAAAAAGAAATTCTGTTTATGAGCCACAAAGATATAAGCTTTGAAAAATCTGAAGTAACGATGCTTTCATGCTTTATAAAAAACATGAAATGAAGCTTTACAAATCGCGAATCATGCTTACAAAGCTATGTGCAAAGAACACATCGAGATTAAGTTTGAAGCTGTAAAAGTTATTTCATAGCATCGTCTTCATTGACATACGTTTTTGTTGTTTGAAGAATCATCAATTTTTCATTAACAATCATGAAACGTTTTCATATTTTTATTTTAACGATATTTGTAGTACTTTTTATGCTACAAAATTTAGTATTCTTTTCATCATTACTCGTAAGAACGAAAATGTATAACCGTCTTTAAGAAAACTGGTTTTTCTAAAAGCTTTTTCGCTTAACATTTTTTTTTTTTACGAATTTATATATATATTAGGGTGTCAAAATTTTTTTTATTTTTTTTTATTTATTTTTTTTCTGCACAAGTATGTATTTTGTTCTTAATATCCGCCTTCTATACGGAATACGCAACTTAATTTTTTTATGATTTTTTAAATTTGAAATTTGTTGAAAAACAAAAATCGTAATTGGGACACCTCTAAATATAATTTTCCAGCGAATTCCTTCGGCACAGTCCATTGTTAGGTCAGCCCCTCGAGTTTAAGACTTGAAGACCAACAAAAAGTGCGATAATAAGCAGTAAGAAGCAGAAATTTACAAAACTAATTTTTTCAATTAAATTAAAAAAAATTATTTTATTTTTTACAGCCAAAGTATGTATACTGACCTCAATATCCATCTTCTATACGAAATTCGAGCCTAAATTTTCGTATGTTATATTTTTTATTTGGAATTTGTAGAGAAATACAGATCGCGATTGAGCCACCTCTAAATATTATTTGTCAGCGTATACTTTTGGCTCCGTCGATTGTTAGGTCAACCCCTCAAGTTTAAGCCACGAAGACCCAGAAAAAGTGTGATAATAGGCAGTAAGAAGCAGAAATTGAGAAATAGTACATTACGTTACAAGGGAGGGAAGTGCAACTTTTCACCGAGAGTGAAGTTTGATGTCCGAGCGAAGCAAGGGCAGAAATTCACACGGGGTGAAAAGTTGCACTTCCCTCCGATGTAACGTACTATAATTTTCTCCCCATTTCGCTAAAAAATAACCACATTTCGTGTGTGCAACAGGGACGGAGAATAAGCTTATTTTTAACAAATGACGACAAGCATGCGTAGTACGATGATTACCTCCCTCGAAAGGTAACGAAAGCGGACTGCGCATGCCTAGTACGATGATTACCTTCCTAGGGAGGTAATAAATGCGGACTGCGCATGTGTACGTCATTCGTAACAAATGACCGATTTCTCGCCCGCGTTGCGGACACGGAATGGGGTTATTTTAGCGAAGTCGGGACAAAAAGTTGTTAATGCTCGAGTTACTGCTTATTATCGCAGTTTTTTGGTCTTCATGGCTTAAACTCCAGGGGCTGATCTAACAATCGACTGCGCCAAAGGAACTGACTGGCAAATAATATTTAGAAGTGTCTCAATCGCGATCTTTGTTTTTCAACGAATTTCGAATTTCAAAAATTATAAAAAACTTAAGTCCCGTATACCGTATAAAACGTGAATAGTAAGGTCAGAATACATACATTTGCAGTAAAAAAATAAATACAAATTTTTTTTTTTAAATGTTAACACCATAATATATATATATACTACACGGAGAAAAGGGTGTAGTTGTAGGAACTATGGAATTGATACGTGCCAACCGACTGGCGGGGTAAAATATGGCATTAGCAAGTTATTGCGTGTCAGAACCAACCGATTGGTTATGCCAACTAACCGATTGATGTCAACCAATCGATTGGTAACGCCCACCAACCGATTGGTGGCGCCAACTCACAGATTGGTAGTGAAAACCAACTGATTGGTAATGCCAACCAACCGATTGGTGATGCTAACCGAACTACATCTAAAGTTCCAAGCATTTAAACGTTAGGTTTCTCAACTAACACGATTTCTCCGTGTAGGATATCATTGCGCCTCGCACGCACTGCGCGCTCGCAAAACCTAGGTTAAGTATTTCGAATATTCGAAATTTCGGGACTTAGAAAAATTCGGGCTTGGGGGCTCCCTGCGCAACAGATTCTTGACACGGCGGCGGAGAATTTTTTTTATAATATAGAGAGACCATGTACAAATATCTGAAAAGAACACGATAGAGTTGTTTTAAAAATGATAATAAAAAATTAGTTTTTATTTCATTCTTACGAATCATGATGAATTAGATATTGTCTGAAAAGAAATCTACGAAAAGAAAAACAATGTTTCTGCAAAAATACGAAATTTTGCTTCCTCATAGAGGAAGCTTTGTTTTCATGAAATTTTTTTTTCGAGTTTTTCATGTCAGAACGTTCAAAATGGTCTGAAACGTCGAGAAAAGTGGTTTAGAAAAATTGTCCGGATGTATGTATGTGTGTGCGTGCTGAAAAGCCAAAAATTCATAATACTGTAACTTACTAAGTATTCGACCAAATCAGCTCAAATTTAAACAACATATACAGTACTGGCTAATCTTCAATTGGTATAAATTTTACAATAATCGCTTAACGCATTTCATTTTTAGAAGAATTTTGAAATTTCCAAAAAGTACGTAAATGCTCTAGCTCGAACGAATTTTTAGCTATCATGCTGAATAAAATAAAGAAACTTCCGCATAGAGGCGGGTTTGTGAAAAGCGAAAAAGAATGAGGAAGCAATGTGCAAGGTTCTACTTTGCATCCTTTTTTTGCTAAGAAGTTACTAGATATTTCGTTCAAATAAAAATAGAAAAAGATCTATGCTCATCGATGATAAATGTTAAAATCTACAAACAATAAATATGAAAGTCAAAATAATGCACTGAGATAATGATTAGACGGTCATGTCTTGACTTTGTTGTGTTTCGACGAAGCCCGTGCGCAGTTCGTGCAGCATCGGTTCTTGCGTCTATATGCATACAGTTATTCTTCTTTCACGATTTTCTAGGAATAATTTTCGAATGAATGTTAAAAAAAAATCAAAGCATTTTGCAATGAGAACGATTTTCTTTTCTAATTGCAACTTTAAAGCAGATAGAACAAAGACATTTTATTGTAAGACGGAATTTCTTGAAAAAAAATAAAACAAAAATGTTTCAAAAACCATTTTAAAAATTTAAAAAAATTTTAAATTAAAAAAAAAACAATACTGAACTTTATAACAAAAAAGATAATTGAAATTTTGTTAAATTAATGATAGGAAAAAGTTCTGAGTTAATCGATAATAAATGTAAAAATCTGCAATCAATAAATATGAAAGTTGAAATAATGCTCTGAAATAATGATCAGAAAGTCATGTCTTTACTTTGTTGTGTTTCGACGAAGCCCGTGCGCAGCTCCTGCAGCATCGGTTCTTGCGTCTATATACATACAGTTGCTCTTCTTTCATAATGTTCTAGCAATAATTTTCGTATGAATGTTTTAAAAAAATCAAAGCACTTTGCAATGAGAACCATTTTCTTTTTTAATTGCAACTTTGAAGCAGATAGAAAAAATACATTTTATTGCAAGACGGATTTAAAAGAAAAAAAAAAAAAAAAATGTTTCAAAAAACATTAAAAAATTTTTTTTAATTAAAAAAAAACAAAAAACAATACTGGACTTTATTTTAAAAAAAAAAAGATAATTTAAATTTTGTTAAATTAATGATAGGAAAAAGTTTTGAGTTGATCGATGATAAATGTAAAAATCTGCAATCAATAAATATGAAAGTTAAAATAATGCTCTGAAATAATGATCAGAAAATCATGTCTTTACTTTGTTGTGTTTCGACGAAGCCCGTGCGCAGCTCCTGCAGCATCGGTTCTTGCGTCTATATACATACAGTTGCTCTTCTTTCATAATGTTCTAGCAATAATTTTCGTATGAATGTTTTAAAAAAATCAAAGCACTTTGCAATGAGAACCATTTTCTTTTTTAATTGCAACTTTGAAGCAGATAGAAAAAATACATTTTATTGAAAGACGGATTTTTTTGAAAAAAAAAAAAAAAAAAAAAAAAAATTTCAAAAAACATTTAAAAAATTTTTTTAATTAAAAAAAAACAAAAAACAATACTGAACTTTATTTAAAAAAAAAAAAAAGATAATTTAAATTTTGTTAAATTAATGATAGAAAAAAGTTTTGAGTTGAACGATGATAAATGTAAAAATCTGCAAGCAATAAATATGAAAGTCAAAATAATGCTCTGAAATAATGATTAGACGGTCATGTCTTTACGTTGTTGCGTTTCGACGAAGCCCGTGCGCAGCTCGTGCAGCATCGGTTCTTGCGTCTATATACATACAGTTGCTCTTCTTTCATAATGTTCTAGCAATAATTTTCGTATGAATGTTTTAAAAAAATCAAAGCACTTTGCAATGAGAACGATTTTCTTTTCTAATTGCAACTTTAAAGCCGATAAAAAAAATACATTATATTAAAAGACGGATTTTTTTGAAAAAAAAAAAAAAAAAAAAAAAAAAAAAAAAAAAAAAAAAAAAATTTCAAAAAACATAAAAAAAATTTTTTTAATTTAAAAAAAACAAAAAACAATACTGAACTTTATTTAAAAAAAAAATATAATTTACATTTTGTTAAATTAATGATAGGAAACAGTTTTGAGTTGAACGATGATAAATGTAAAAATCTGCAAGCAATAAATATGAAAGTCAAAATAATGCTCTGAAATAATGATTAGACGGTCATGTCTTTACGTTGTTGCGTTTCGACGAAGCCCGTGCGCAGCTCGTGCAGCATCGGTTCTTGCGTCTATATACATACAGTTATTCTTCTTTCACAATTTTCTAGGAATAATTTTCGAATGAATGTTAAAAAAAAAATCAAAGCATTTTGCAATGAGAACGATTTTCTTTTCTAATTGCAACTTTAAAGCAGATAGAACAAAGACATTTTATTGGAAGACGGAATTTCTTGAAAAAAAATAAAACAAAAATGTTGCAAAAACCATTTTAAAAATTTAAAAAAATTTTAAATAAAAAAAAAAAATACTGAACTTTATAACAAAAAAGATAATTGAAATTTTGTTAAATTACTGATAGGAAAAAGTTCTGAGTTAATCGATAATAAATGTAAAAATCTGCAATCAATAAATATGAAAGTTAAAATAATGCTCTGAAATAATGATCAGAAAGTCATGTCTTTACTTTGTTGTGTTTCGACGAAGCCCGTGCGCAGCTCCTGCAGCATCGGTTCTTGCGTCTATATACTGTGACACTTTTCCCTTGGAGAATAAGGCTCCCAAGGGACAGGTATCGACAACCGAAATTTTAGGGGTCGAGAGGGGGATGGAGAGGGAATGCAGGGAAAAAAGGGGTTGATAAATAATGTTCTGACTCTCAGTATTGTAAAAAAAATGAACAAGAAAAACTCCTTCTTTATTGGCCTAACTTACAAAAATAGAAAAAAAAAAAGGAAAAGAAATACAATGTTTTAGGGTTGGCCAATGGTGGAGCACTTAAAACTAACTCTTAATAAATAACTCTTAGTCTAAAATCTACAATCTATTAGTCGAAGATGGGCTGTTAGGGGAAATCGATCAGTAAGAGTCAGGGCCGATAGGGGAGAAAGTTTTAGAGTCGCTTAGGGGTGGGATAGTCAAAAGCGACAGGGGTTGGAAGTTAAATTTTGGGCTTGGGGGGAGGAATTTAGTGTGAAAATTTCAGGGCTATGGTATGTTTAGTTTAGTAGGGGCGCAGAGGAGTAAGAGGCACTGCGCCAGGAAATTTGTAGATAAATTTGCAGTTTTTGGGAGCAACAAGGGGAAGTGGTATGTTGAACAACAAGAAATTGAAGGGAGATATTAAGATGGGGTAAAGGAATTTGGTGGCTAAATTTGAGGGCTATGCGCAGTGTAGTTTAGCTGGGGCACTAAGAACTAAAATACGCTGCGATAGGAAATTGGTAGATAGTTGTTGGAGCAACAATTGGAAGTAATATGTTGAACGACGAGAAATTTAAGGGAGATATTAAGATGGGGTAAAGGAATTTGGTGGCTAAATTTGAGGGCTATGCGCAGTGTAGTTTAGCTGGGGCACTAAGAACTAAAATACGCTGCGATGGAAGTTTTGGATGAAAATTTGGAGTCGACGAAGGGAATTTATTGGCAAACTCCAAAAATAATCGCACTTTAGCTTATTAGGGGGCTTCGCAAAGTTAAATATAGTGTAGCAAGAATTGAGGATGGAAATTAGGGCTCAGGGAGAAGAATTTAGGGGTCCGATACCGAAGCGTCAAGTGCTCGGGTTCTATTGTAGCGTACTGAACCACAAGTCACTCGGGCCTGGAAATAGTCACTAATAATTGTTATCAAAGGGTAGAATCTAATGGCACAATCTGGGAGTGATGGCCCAAGGGGAGTGGCAGCGAGTCGATGCACTATACTGGGCTGCGTAGAGTGCTCGTCGAGAGTATGGGAGTCAGCGGAGGGAATAAAAAATGGTGTTGGGGTTATTCTTTCGAACTGACTTTGATGGCCAGAAAAAGATACACTGAAATGGAGATTTTTGGGCGCCAGCTACGTCAGGTGTAGCACCATATAGGATTTTATATCTTTTAGGCTGACTTTCAGGTGGCACAGCTCAGAGGGGGGGCAAGAGGGGATCTCAGGGAGGTGAATCCCCGAAGTTTTGGCTTCTTAAATTTTACCTCGACCTGAGAATGGGTACAGGGGGACTCGTGGTACAGTTTGGGGCTTTTATGGGGGGAAATTGAACTATATTATTGCGTAATAACGCACCACTCGCGCAACAGGTGGGTAACGGAAAAATTCGACCACGCGGTCGCACAAAAAAAACGCGGCATGCACACACAATCAAACGGCAAAAATACGGGAAAATTCAGGGGGAAAATATATGCGGGGTCAAAGGAAGACTCAAGCACTTACTTGTAGGAGTGGTCCGGGGGTCCAAAGTCTACTTTTCGCTCGTTAAATCGGAATTGTACAACAAATGTTTCTCTCTCTCTCTCTCAATGGCGTCGCTTCTACACACGTAGCTCAGCTGAAGTGACAGACCGGCCGGCTTCTTCTTCCTCGAGAGTTCGGGTCGTCGCTGATTGGCCGTGGCCCCCTTAGATCTTGGCCACGGCGAATGGGAGTGGTGTTCTTCCGTCAGACTGAGCGCAGCAGGTAATAGCTCTTTCAGCGGTGGCGAGGCGCTGGCGGCGGTTGACGAGGCAGGGACGCGTTCAGCCTACGCGTCCCCTCTGCCTACGCTCTAGTCTGCGGCTCAAGGTCCAGCGACGACACAGCTGCTTCGGCCGGCCGGCGCCACATTCAAACCTTGCTCATTCTCTCCATTCACCCTTCACACACAGAGATCAAGAAAAGAAAAGGGTTTTCGGGGACTCGATATAAAAATAAATAGATAAATAGTAACTAAGAACGATACCTGTTACGAGTGGTGGTCTCCAGCTGAACCGCGTGCATGCTGCGCATGTGCCGTGTTACAAACTCCCCCCCACTGAAACGAAAGTACGCCCAGAGTACTTGAGCGGGAGGGATGAGTGTGGACTGGAAACCAGGAAACGGTTAGGGTCGGGCTAAGGCAGGGGGCACAGGGTATTGGGGGAGTAAAGCCGGGTGAGACACACAATGAAAAACGTAGGAACCGTACTATAAATCTTTATTCCTTGTGGATTACAATGTGGGGTGGAGAGCGCAAAAACATAAATAAACTTTGGTCAAACCATGGTGGTGGCTCTCCACCCCGGGAAAAACAACAACAATCTATTATATCAAAAAAAAATGTAGGGAGGGGAGCATAAAAAAACTAAAAGAACTAAAAATGTATATTTATCACAGATTTCGCTCCCCTCCCTAGTACAAGGAGAGATTTCTTAAAACTAGGCAAAGGAATTAAAAAGATATATGAAAAAGAAACTAAAACAATGATAATAACAATAATTCTGTGGGTCATGATAATAAAGATATAGGGTGGAGAGCACAAAACAAAAAAAAACGAAAACATTGCAACTACGGCGTCTTACAGGGAAAAAAAAAGGAAACAACAAAACAAAAAAAAAAAAATCCCGGTGGCTCTCCACCCAAAAAGGAAACAAACAAAAAAAATAATCATGATATCCCACAGAAAAAAAAAGGAAACTGTAGAGAGGGGAGCATAAAAAAAAAGAAACTAAAAGAACAAAACTTGCGGACATCGCAGCAGTCGCTCCCCTCCCTATTACACTATTCATATGTCCCAAAGGACAAAAAAAAGGAACAATGAAAAAAAAGAGAAAACCAAAAACAACAAAAAAAAAACAAAAAAAAAACAAAAAAAACAATCGGCTTCCGCGGGTCCCGGGGTAGTCCTTGGGGGGGGGTTCCGGCGGGGGTCGGCTACTCAGCGGCGGGGGTGGCGGGTGACCACCTCATTGGGGCGGCCGCAGCCCCAGCAGCTGAACCGCGGGCTCTCGTCCCGCGCGGGCTCACTGGGCTCCCGCGAACGTGTCCGGGAGGCGCGCGGGGTAGAGGGAGGGGGAAGGTTGGCAGGACGGGGAATGTGGAGGTCCATCAGGGCAGGGATCTTTGGGGGTTAAGACGGGGTGGTGGGGAAGGTGACCCTCTTGCGAGGGCACGGGACGGGGTGGTCCATCAGGCCCGGGATTTTCGTGACGGGGGTGGGGCGGGCCGTAGGACGGGGGTAAGGAGTCAGGGGAGCTGGGGTGGTTGGGGCTGGGAGTGGGAAGTTCGTAAGACGGGGGACCCTCACGGCCATCAGGGGCTGAATGGCCGGGGGGATGAAGGGGGAATGAGGGGAGGGACTGTTAGGGGATTGGAGGCGGGACTGGGATTTCCCGTCTCGGGCCCTCCGCCTGCGGGCAAGGATGGAGTCTGTGGGGCTGGGGATTGTGGGGGTGGCCCCCCGTGACTCAGAGTCACGGGGCGCAGGAGAGGTTTGGGTGCGGGGGGTGGTGGTAAGGAGTCGCCGGATGAGGGCGAGCCGGGAGGGTTTGGGGAGTGCGAGGGTGTCTGGGGTACGGGAAGGTTCGGGAGTAGGGGGTGTGGATAGGGACCAGGGGGAGGCGGAGGGGGGGGTCTCGAGCAGGGCGCTGATCTCGGGGAAGGGGGGTTGGGGAAGGGTTGGGAGCGTGGGAGCCAGCGGGAGTTCCTCAAGGTTAGTGGGGTCGTGGGACGCGCTCCCGTAAGTTGTATTGCCGGGTGGGCGCGCGGAGCCGGCGGTTTCGGCCGCCCCTTGGTCGACCCCGGGGCCTTCCAGCCACCACGGCGTCCATCCTTTTGGCCAACCCGTTGGGGTTGGTTCCGGGGGAGGGGTCGGAAGGGCTTCGTATCCGATTCCCTCCCACCTCGCCGTCCGCAGGCACTCCCCACTCAGAGGGGAGATGTCCCGAGGCACCCGCTTCCTGATTACTCCGGCCATCCTGTAAAGTTGAATGTCCCTGCGTTAGTGGGGAGTTCGTTCGGCCGCAAGGGGGGGTCTCGACGGGGTCTGGGCCTGTTACCAGCGGGGTTTGAGCTTGAGTCTCTTCACAGGGCTCGCCGGGGTCGAGGGGGGACTGGTACGGTTTCAGGTCCTTGATGTGTACTTTTACGTATTTCTTTTTCAGGGGGAGGTGGAGTTCGTAGACCACTGGGGAAATTCGCTTGGTAATGGGGTAGGGTCCTCGGTATTTGGGGGCTAGTTTGGCAGCAAAGTTCTGGGCCGCTGAAGAGAGGACTCGGTTCCGTCGCAGGACTAAGTCCCCAACCTGGAACTCCCGGTCCTCTCGTCCCCGGTTATAATACCGGGCTTGTCTTTTGGCGGCTTGGGAAAGGTTGCGGTGGACCAGGTCGTATAGGAGGGGTAGGCGTTGCATGCGGTCGTCCCATACCGCGGGATCGGTACGATGTAGGAAGGCTGGCGGTGGGACTTGGTTACGAATACTCTTGGCGGGTCTGGGGTTTCGACCGAAGTTTAGAAATGCCGGGGTAACATTGGTGGATGCATGCACCGAGGTGTTGAGGGCGAAACAAAGCTCGGGCAGGTGAACGTCCCAATTCTGGTGATCGTCGCCGACGTAGGAGACGATCATGGTCTTAAGGGTACGATTCACTCTTTCGACGGGGTTGGCTTGGGCGTGGTACGGGGGAATGGTGGTTTGTCGGACTCCATACTGACTGAGGTGGCGGGTCATGTGTTTGTTAACAAACTCAGTGCCATTGTCAGTCAGCAGGAACTGGGGACATCCCCACCGATTAAGGACTAGGGTCTCTAGGGCTTTGACGATGGAGGGACCGGTGGCTGTTCCCAGGGCCTTTGCTTCCACAAACTTCGTGAAGAGGTCCTGGAACACCACGATATACCGGTTTCGGGACTTGCTGGGGGGGAAAGGTCCCATGACGTCAGCCGCCACAACGGTCCACGGTCCTTCGGTCGTGCGCTCCCTCATGATTCCTCCAGGGGGGCCCTGGTAGGTTTTGTGGAGTTGGCACACCTGGCACCGCTTCACGAAGTGCGCCACGTCATGGAATACTCCTGGCCATGTGAAATCTTGGGTCAGACGGGAGTAGGTTTTGTCGACTCCAAGATGGCCGGACTGGGGGTGCTCGTGGGCAGCGCGGATGGCTTTCTGCCGGGAATCTTGGGGAAGGACGAGTTTCCACGCGTCCAGGTCGGTGAGGGCTGGTTCTACGAGGGGATGAGGGCGGTGATGGAATAGCTGGTGATCTTCGATCTTCCAGTCAGGGTATTTATGGGGGAAATCATGGACATTTTTCATTTGTTCGAGGTACCAGGGATCTACTGACTCGCCTATTGCAGCCAGGGCCTCAATGGTCCCCTCGAACATTCGGGACAGGGCGTCAGGGACTACATGTAGGGCTCCCTTCCGGTGGACTATTTCCATGTCGAGGTCCTGCATGGACAGTGCCCAGCGGGCCAGTCGGCCGGAAGGGTCTTTCAGGTTGCGGAGCCAGCGCAAGCTACTGTGGTCAGTGACCACAGTGAAGGCAGTTCCCTCGACATATGGTCGCAGCTTCTTAGCTGCCCATAATACCGCGAGACACTCCTTCTCAGTTACACTATACTTGCGCTCGGCTCGGGACATGACTCTACTACAATATATAACAGGGTGTTCCTCCCCATCCACCTCCTGTACCAGCACGGCGCCTATAGCGAAGTCACTGGCATCGGTGTGAATGGCGAAGGGCTTGGTAAAATCCGGGCGGGCTAGTACGGGAGTACGGGTGAGGGCTTGGCGGAGGGACTCAAAGGCCTTTTGCTGGTCATTCCCCCAGTGCCATTCTACTCCTTTCTCTAGGAGGTGCACTAGGGGGATCTTCAGCTCGGAGATGTCGCCCATGAAGCGGGCATACCACCCCATCATGCCGAGAAATCTCCGGAGCTGCTTGATATTGGTGGGCGCTGGGTAGTTAAGGATGGGGGCGATCTTGTCGGGGTCGGTCTTTAATCCATCTTTCGTGATTACATACCCCAGATATTTCATCTCGGGGCAGAAGAATTCACTCTTCTCACGATTGATTTCGAGTCCGGCGTCCTTCAGAGCCGTCAGGACCAGCTCCAGGTATCGGTAGTGATCTTCCTCAGTCTCAGTAGCAATGATGATATCATCAAGGTACGCGAAGACATGAGGTTCCCACTCCGACCGTATAAGCCTGTCCATCAGTCTCTGAAAGGTCGCCGGGGCGTTGGTCAGTCCGAAGGGCATGCGGGCAAATTGGCAAAGGCCTCGCCCAGGGACTGCGAAGGCGGTTATGGGGCGGCTAGCGGGGTGGACAGGGATCTGAAAATAGGCCTGGCTAAGATCCAATTTGGAAATATGGCGGGCTCGGCGTAAGCCATCAAGGATACGGTCAAGATTCGGGAGAGGGTAAGCATCCTTTTTGGTGACCTTATTGACATCTCTGAAATCGATGCAAAACCGCGCTTTACCACCGGGCTTGGGTACGATCACGGGGTTACTCAACCAGGGGCTGTTCGACCTCTCAACGACTCCCTCACGGAGCATCTTGTCGACCTCCGCTTGGGCAGTCGCGAGTAGGTAAGGGGAAACGGTACGGGGGCGTTGTCGGATTGGGGGATGGCCTTGTACATCAATGGTATGTTCCACTAGGGAGGTCGCACTCAGGATTCCGGTGGTGTTGGGCTTCACCAAGCGGTCGAGAAGGGGGGTGAGACGATCCTCGACTGCGAGAGGAGCTTCGGCAAGTCCAGCGCACTCCGGGAAAGCGGGCACCACGATAGGGATTCTCCCATCGGAGGTGAACCTTCTCGGAGGGCCACCCGGAACTCGCCACGTATCCGTCTCGTAGTCGATTTTCAGTCCAAAGAGTCTGCAAAAATCTATCCCTAGGATGCTGTTGTACCCTAAGGGGGCTACACGCATTTCCAGGGTCTCGATCCGGGTCCCAAGTTCAAGTTGGAGGGAGACGAGTCCGAGGAGGGGAACCACGGCGTTATTGGCAACCCGCACTCCCCCGGAGATTGGTCGGAGCACCTCGCCAAGCGAATTAGCCTCCGCCACCCCCAAGTAAGGGCGCGTGGCTCCCGGGTCTATTAGGGCTAGCACGTGGCGACCCAGGAGATTGAGCATCACAAAGTGACGCGGGTCTTCCCCCTGAGTCTCAACGGAGTCTATCTCGGGATTACCAGGGGCTCGGGGGTTGGAAGAGGGGTCAGTGAGGCTGTCCAGGGCTGCTAAGGGAGGGAATCTCGAATTCGGGGACCTAACTGGGGGGGGGGAGAGTTTACTGTCCCTACAGCGGGCAAGGGTAATAAGGGAGACTGATTAGGAATACTTGGTGGTGGTGGAGGTTGAAGAGGTTGCGTCGATTGGAGGTGTGGTGCAAAGGTCACCACCGGCACGCGGGTCTGTGTCAGGGGAGGGTGTTGGGGAATATGAGGTACGTCGTCGAGACTCATTAGGTCATCGTGTGGCGTAAGGGTGATAGGGTCACGGTAGGGGCCATAGGACTGGCCAGTGGCCAGTACGCCGCTATGATTATTGGTGGGCCCGGGTTGTGCCTGGTCTAGGGTCAAGGGAGGGTTGCTTCGACGGGACTCCCCGAAACTCGACTCTAGCACCGCGGCGGTGAACGTGAATGCTGGGTCTAACCCTCGCTCGTCCACCGTCGGGTCCCAGGCGGTCTCCAATTCGGGATGGAGGCGGCGGACTTCCCTTCGCCAATACCGGTCACGCAGCTCCTCGGGGGTACCCGCGGTACTTAGCCCTGCATGATCGCAGAGGCGAATTATATCTCGTATATCACGGATAGTCCCCAGATCTTCCTGGATGCGCCGGATGTGGGTTTTGATGGCTGCTGGTACACAGGCGGGCGGAGGGGCAATAAGCAAGGGCAGGGGTGGAGGGTCCAAAGCACCACCACTGGTGCCAGTCGTGGTGACACTTGTGGTGGTCGCAGTGGTCACACCTCCGAGGGTCACTAGGTCCATTTTGTTTGGGGAGTCGGTGTTCTTCTACGAATTCTTAACCTAAGTTCGTCCACGGCGCGTCGGAGTGGTGGTTATACGCAACTTTCGGAAATAACAATATTGAAAACGAAAAAGGTGGTTTAAATCCTAAAAGGCTGAAGAAAAGGGGGTAATATGGCTAATAGTACACAAAAAAAAATTAATAGGGTAAAGGCAAAAGGGTTGGGTTTAAAAAGGGTGAATTCGCGGAAAAGGGGGAGCTTTAAAACCTTGGGAGGGCTCAGGGTAGGTCGGAAGAGGGAGAAAATTTCAAAAAGAGAATTGTTTAAAAATGATCAATGGCAATAAGCAGGGTAAAAAAAGGTTAGGTAAAAAAAACAAAAAAAGAAGAAATTTTCAAAAATTATCAGCGGAGTAGGGCGGTTGTAATAGGGCGAGATAGCAGGGAGAAATTTCCTAAAATTGTTAAAGAAATAAAAACCGGTGGAAAAGGGGTGGAATCATAAAAAGGTTAATATCAAAAAAAAATTATCACTAGAAGATAAGGGGTGATTTTATAAAAAAAAAAAAAGAAGAAAGAAAAAGAAAGGAAAAAAAAATCTACTCAATACCAAAAAGGGCAAGAAGCGGAGAGAAGAAGAAAAAAAAGGGGGGGGGGGGTTGGGTGAGGTCGAGGTGAGCACTAAAAAAAATAATAAATTTCGGAGCAGTAAGCTGCAAAGAAATTTTTTCGAGCCCCACGTTGGGCGCCAAATTTGCGACCCTTTTCCCTTGGAGAATAAGGCTCCCAAGGGACAGGTATCGACAACCGAAATTTTAGGGGTCGAGAGGGGGATGGAGAGGGAATGCAGGGAAAAAAGGGGTTGATAAATAATGTTCTGACTCTCAGTATTGTAAAAAAAATGAACAAGAAAAACTCCTTCTTTATTGGCCTAACTTACAAAAATAGAAAAAAAAAAGGAAAAGAAATACAATGTTTTAGGGTTGGCCAATGGTGGAGCACTTAAAACTAACTCTTAATAAATAACTCTTAGTCTAAAATCTACAATCTATTAGTCGAAGATGGGCTGTTAGGGGAAATCGATCAGTAAGAGTCAGGGCCGATAGGGGAGAAAGTTTTAGAGTCGCTTAGGGGTGGGATAGTCAAAAGCGACAGGGGTTGGAAGTTAAATTTTGGGCTTGGGGGGAGGAATTTAGTGTGAAAATTTCAGGGCTATGGTATGTTTAGTTTAGTAGGGGCGCAGAGGAGTAAGAGGCACTGCGCCAGGAAATTTGTAGATAAATTTGCAGTTTTTGGGAGCAACAAGGGGAAGTGGTATGTTGAACAACAAGAAATTTAAGGGAGATATTAAGATGGGGTAAAGGAATTTGGTGGCTAAATTTGAGGGCTATGCGCAGTGTAGTTTAGCTGGGGCACTAAGAACTAAAATACGCTGCGATAGGAAATTGGTAGATAGTTGTTGGAGCAACAATTGGAAGTAATATGTTGAACGACGAGAAATTTAAGGGAGATATTAAGATGGGGTAAAGGAATTTGGTGGCTAAATTTGAGGGCTATGCGCAGTGTAGTTTAGCTGGGGCACTAAGAACTAAAATACGCTGCGATGGAAGTTTTGGATGAAAATTTGGAGTCGACGAAGGGAATTTATTGGCAAACTCCAAAAATAATCGCACTTTAGCTTATTAGGGGGCTTCGCAAAGTTAAATATAGTGTAGCAAGAATTGAGGATGGAAATTAGGGCTCAGGGAGAAGAATTTAGGGGTCCGATACCGAAGCGTCAAGTGCTCGGGTTCTATTGTAGCGTACTGAACCACAAGTCACTCGGGCCTGGAAATAGTCACTAATAATTGTTATCAAAGGGTAGAATCTAATGGCACAATCTGGGAGTGATGGCCCAAGGGGAGTGGCAGCGAGTCGATGCACTATACTGGGCTGCGTAGAGTGCTCGTCGAGAGTATGGGAGTCAGCGGAGGGAATAAAAAATGGTGTTGGGGTTATTCTTTCGAACTGACTTTGATGGCCAGAAAAAGATACACTGAAATGGAGATTTTTGGGCGCCAGCTACGTCAGGTGTAGCACCATATAGGATTTTATATCTTTTAGGCTGACTTTCAGGTGGCACAGCTCAGAGGGGGGGCAAGAGGGGATCTCAGGGAGGTGAATCCCCGAAGTTTTGGCTTCTTAAATTTTACCTCGACCTGAGAATGGGTACAGGGGGACTCGTGGTACAGTTTGGGGCTTTTATGGGGGGAAATTGAACTATATTATTGCGTAATAACGCACCACTCGCGCAACAGGTGGGTAACGGAAAAATTCGACCACGCGGTCGCACAAAAAAAACGCGGCATGCACACACAATCAAACGGCAAAAATACGGGAAAATTCAGGGGGAAAATATATGCGGGGTCAAAGGAAGACTCAAGCACTTACTTGTAGGAGTGGTCCGGGGGTCCAAAGTCTACTTTTCGCTCGTTAAATCGGAATTGTACAACAAATGTTTCTCTCTCTCTCTCTCAATGGCGTCGCTTCTACACACGTAGCTCAGCTGAAGTGACAGACCGGCCGGCTTCTTCTTCCTCGAGAGTTCGGGTCGTCGCTGATTGGCCGTGGCCCCCTTAGATCTTGGCCACGGCGAATGGGAGTGGTGTTCTTCCGTCAGACTGAGCGCAGCAGGTAATAGCTCTTTCAGCGGTGGCGAGGCGCTGGCGGCGGTTGACGAGGCAGGGACGCGTTCAGCCTACGCGTCCCCTCTGCCTACGCTCTAGTCTGCGGCTCAAGGTCCAGCGACGACACAGCTGCTTCGGCCGGCCGGCGCCACATTCAAACCTTGCTCATTCTCTCCATTCACCCTTCACACACAGAGATCAAGAAAAGAAAAGGGTTTTCGGGGACTCGATATAAAAATAAATAGATAAATAGTAACTAAGAACGATACCTGTTACGAGTGGTGGTCTCCAGCTGTACCGCGTGCATGCTGCGCATGTGCCGTGTTACAATACATACAGTTGCTCTTCTTTCATAATGTTCTAGCAATAATTTTCGTATGAATGTTTTAAAAAAATCAAAGCACTTTGCAATGAGAACCATTTTCTTTTTTAATTGCAACTTTGAAGCAGATAGAAAAAATACATTTTATTGCAAGACGGATTTTTCTGAAAAAAAAAAAAAAAAAAAAAAAGTTTCATAAAACATTAAAAAAATTTTTTTAATTAAAAAAAAACAAAAAACAATACTGAACTTTATTTTAAAAAAAAGATAATTTAAATTTTGTTAAATTAATGATAGGAAAAAGTTTTGAGTTGAACGATGATAAATGTAAAAATCTGCAAGCAATAAATATGAAAGTCAAAATAATGCTCTGAAATAATGATTAGACGGTCATGTCTTTACGTTCTTGCGTTTCGACGAAGCCCGTGCGCAGCTCGTGCAGCATCGGTTCTTGCGTCTATATACATACAGTTGCTCTTCTTTCATAATGTTCTAGCAATAATTTTCGTATGAATGTTTTAAAAAAATCAAAGCACTTTGCAATGAGAACGATTTTCTTTTCTAATTGCAACTTTAAAGCAGATAGAACAAAGACATTTTAATGGAAGACGGAATTTCTTGAAAAAAAATAAAACGAAAATGTGTCAAACACCATTTAAAAAGTTTTTAAAAATAAAAAAAAAATAAAAAAAAAAACAATACTGAACTTTATAATAAAAAAGATAATTGAAATTTTATTAAATTAATGATAGGAAAGAGTTTCATGACGTAGACGATAAATGTAAAAAATCTACATACAATAAATTCGAACGAAAATATACTTATAAAAGTTAACATTTATGAATGTAAAAACGACAGGAAAATAATTTTTCGTAATTAACGTTACAATTTTTTTCAATTGCCTGTACTTACTGTATCGTCGATAGTTCTTCTCGAATCTCGTGTTGTCTCCGCTAGTATCCCAGGATCCTCCGATAAAAATGTTTTTTCTTATTGCACTGGATGTCACATTAAAGAGTACGATGCTCACTCCTCAACGTCGTAGCGAGAATGAACGACGCCACGCGTTTGCAAGCTAGACGCCGTAGTAGGGTGGAGTAGCATCGCCCAATGCCGCGCGTCCTGTTGGTGATGCGCGTTTCTCCCACTGCAGCGCAACGATCGCGCTTGTTGCGGGGAGCATTGTGGACGCGCGCTCGAACGGAGGAGCTCATTCCCTGCGGAGACGTTGAGGGGTGAGCATCGTACTGTTGAGTGTCATCGAGTGCAATAAGAAAAAAACATTTTTATCGAAGGATCCTCGGAGACGAGCGGAGACAACCCGAGATAATGTAAGTACAGATAATTGAATATAAATTTAACGTTAATTACGAAAAATTAATTTCCTGTTTTTTTTTTACATTCATAAATGTTAACTTTTCTAGGTATATTTTGTTTCGAATTTATTGTTGTAAAATTTTTTACATTTATCGGCTACTTCAAAAAAATCATTCCTATCATTAATTTAACAAAATATCAATTATCTTTTTTATTATAAAGTTCAGTATTGTTTTTTTTTATTTTTTTTTTATTTTTAAAAATTTTTTAAATGGTTTTTGACACATTTTCGTTTTATTTTTTTTTCAAGAAATTCCGTCTTCCAATAAAATGCAGATTTTTACATTTATCATCGTTCAACTCAAAACTTTTTCCTATCATTAATTTAACAAAATTTAAATTATCTTTTTTTTAAATAAAGTTCAGTATTGTTTTTTGTTTTTTTTTAATTAAAAAAATTTTTTTAATGTTTTTGAAACATTTTTTTTTTTTTTTTTTTTCTAAAAAATCCGTCTTCCAATAAAATGTATTTTTTCTATCCGCTTCAAAGTTGCAATTAAAAAAGAAAATCGTTCTCATTGCAAAATGCTTTGTTTTTTTTTAAACATTCATCTGAAAATTATTGCTAGAAAATTGTGAAAGAAGAATAACTGTATGCATATAGACGCAAGAACCGATGCTGCACGAACTGCGCACGGGCTTCGTCGAAACACAACAAAGTAAAGACATGACTTTCTGACCATTATTTCAAAGCATTATTTTGCCTTTCATATTTATTGATTGCAGATTTTCACATTTATTATCGATTAACTCGAACTTTTTCCTATCATTAATGTAACAAAATTTCAATTATCTTTTTTGTTATAAAGTTCAGTATTGTTTTTTTTTAATTGAAATTTTTTTTTAATTTTTGAAATAGTTTTTGAAACATTTTTGTTTTATTGTTTTTCAAGAAATTCCGTCTTCCAATAAAATGTATTTGTTCTATCTGCTTTAAAGTTGCAATTAGAAAAGAAAATCGTTCTCATTGCAAAATGCTTTGTTTTTTTTTAAACATTCATCTGAAAATTATTGCTAGAAAATTGTGAAAGAAGAATAACTGTATGCATATAGACGCAAGAACCGATGCTGCACGAACTGCGCACGGGCTTCGTCGAAACACAACAAAGTAAAGACATGACTTTCTGACCATTATTTCAAAGCATTATTTTGACTTTCATATTTATTGATTGCAGATATTCACATTTATTATCGATTAACTCGAACTTTTTCCTATCATTAATTTAACAAAATTCCAATTATCTTTTTTGTTATAAAGTTCAGTATTGTTTTTTTTTTAATTTAAAATTTTTTAAAATTTTTAAAATCGTTTTTGAAACATTTTTGTTTTATTTTTTTTTCAAGAAATTCCGTCTTCCAATAAAATGCAGATTTTTACATTTATCATCGATCAACTTAAAACATTTTCCTATAGATAATTTAACAAAATTTAAATTATCTTTTTTTTAAAATAAAGTTCAGTATTGTTTTTTGTTTTTTTTTAATTAAAAAAAAATTTTTAATGTTTTTTGAAACATTTTTTTTTTTTTTTTTTTTTTTTTTTTTTTCAAAAAAATCCGTCTTTCAATAAAATGTATTTTTTCTATCTGCTTCAAAGTTGCAATTAGAAAAGAAAATCGTTCTCATTGCAAAATGCTTTGATTTTATTTGTAACATTCATTCGAAAATTGTTCCTAGAAAACTGTGAAAGAAGAATAACTGTATGCATATAGACGTAAGAACCGATGCTGCACGAATTGCGCACGGGCTTCGTCGAAACACAACAAAGTAAAGACATGACCGTCTAATCATTATTTCAGATCATTATTTTGACTTTCATATTTATTGCTTGCAGATTTTTACATTTATCATCGTTCAACTCAAAACTTTTTCCTATCATTAATTTAACAAAATTTAAATTATCTTTTTTTAAATAAAGTTTAGTATTGTTTTTTGTTTTTTTTTAATTAAAAAAATTCTTTTAATGTTTTTGAAACTTTTTTTTTTTTTTTTTTTTCTAAAAAATCCGTCTTCCAATAAAATGTATTTTTTCTATCCGCTTCAAAGTTGCAATTAAAAAAGAAAATCGTTCTCATTGCAAAATGCTTTGTTTTTTTTTAAACATTCATCTGAAAATTATTGCTAGAAAATTGTGAAAGAAGAATAACTGTATGCATATAGACGTAAGAACCGATGCTGCACGAACTGCGCACGGGCTTCGTCGAAACACAACAAAGTAAAGACATGACTTTCTGACCATTATTTCAAAGCATTATTTTGCCTTTCATATTTATTGATTGCAGATTTTTACATTTATTATCGATTAACTCGAACTTTTTCCTATCATTAATGTAACAAAATTTCAATTATCTTTTTTGTTATAAAGTTCAGTATTGTTTTTTTTTTATTTAAAATTTTTTAAAATCGTTTTTGAAACATTTTTGTTTCATTTTTTTTCAAGAAATTCCGTCTTCCAATAAAATACAGATTTTTACATTTATCATCGATCAACTTAAAATTTTTCCTATAGATAATTTAACAAAATTTTAATTATCTTTTTTGTTATAAAGTTCAGTATTGTTTTTTTTTAATTGAAATTTTTTTTTAATTTTTGAAATGGTGTTTGAAACATTTTTGTTTTATTTTTTTTCAAGAAATTCCGTCTTCCAATAAAATGTATTTGTTCTATCTGCTTTAAAGTTGCAATTAGAAAAGAAAATCGTTCTCATTGCAAAATGCTTTGATTTTTTTTTTAACATTCATTCGAAAATTATTCCTAGAAAATTGTGAAAGAAGAATAACTGTATGCATATAGACGCAAGAACCGATGCTGCACGAACTGCGCACGGGCTTCGTCGAAACACAACAAAGTAAAGACATGACTTTCTGACCATTATTTCAAAGCATTATTTTGACTTTCATATTTATTGATTGCAGATTTTCACATTTATTATCGATTAACTCGAACTTTTTCCTATCGTTAATTTAACAAAATTTCAATTATCTTTTTTGTTATAAAGTTCAGTATTGTTTTTTTTTAATTTGAAATTTTTTAAAATTTTCAAAATCGTTTTTGAAACATTTTTGTTTTATTTTTTTTCAAGAAATTCCGTCTTCCAATAAAATGCAGATTTTTACATTTATCATCGATCAACTTAAAACTTTTTCCTATAGATAATTTAACAAAATTTCAATTATCTTTTTTGTTATAAAGTTCAGTATTGTTTTTTTTTAATTGAAATTTTTTTTTAATTTTTGAAATGGTTTTTGAAACATTTTTGTTTTATTTTTATTCAAGAAATTCCGTCTTCCAATAAAATGTATTTGTTCAATCTGCTTTAAAGTTGCAATTAGAAAAGAAAATCGTTCTCATTGCAAAATGCTTTGTTTTTTTTTAAACATTCATCTGAAAATTATTGCTAGAAAATTGTGAAAGAAGAATAACTGTATGCATATAGACGCAAGAACCGATGCTGCACGAACTGCGCACGGGCTTCGTCGAAACACAACAAAGTAAAGACATGACCGTTTAATCATTATTTCAGAGCATTATTTTGACTTTCATATTTATTGCTTGGAGATTTTTACATTTATCATCGATCAACTCAAAACTTTTTCCTTTCATTAATTTAACAAAATTTCAATTATCTTTTTTGTTTAAAGTTCAGTATTGTTTTTTTTTATTTAAATTTTTTTTAAATTTCTAAAGTGGTATTTGAAACATTTTAATTTTTATTTTTTTTCAAGAAATTCGTCTTCCAATACAATGTATTTGTTCTATTCTGTATCTAAAGTTGCAATTAAAAAAGAAAATCGTTCTTATTGCAAAGTGCTTTGATTTTTTTTACACATTCATTCGAAAATGAATCCTAGAAAATTATGAAAGAATAATAGCTGCGTGTGTATAGACGCAAGGACCGGTGCTGCACGAGCTGCGCACTGGCGTCGTCGGAAAACAACATAATAAAGACATCACACTCTGAAAGTTATCTTGACGCATATTTTTAATGTTTGTAGATTTATACATTTATCATCCATCATCATAAAACTTGTGCCTATAAAAAATATTGAGTTCTTCTTTCTAAGTAATTTTTTCACAGATTCTGGATTTTGTAAGTGTTTTATTTCGTTGACTTCGCTATTGTAACTTCATTTCTTGTGCGGGCAGCTTGGGTGCAAACTTATTTATTTTCAACGTCCGACACGTAAGCATCATTCAGTCCAAATTCCGATTCAATTGAAAAAGTTCATAAATCTTGGGTAAATTTCTGCATAAATTTCTCAGGTCGGAACTCGTGCAAGTGGCGGATATCATTACTACATTCTAGTTGACCTCGCATAATCCCCTACTTCCTTGACCAAAACGCCTTTTCATTTCCATTTCAGTGAGAGCCTGTGATGACGAAGGAAGCTCTTGTCGACAGACAATTGAACGATAAAATTATACCTAATCTGAGGCATCAGTCTAATAAAAAAATAAACTTCCAATTCCTATTAGATTGATCCTGTCCAGCATACCAACCCATAACACTTGACGCGGGCGCGCACGATAGTACTGCTATTTAAAAAAATTGTTACTTACATAATGATAAATTATTTTTCCGATGAATTGCCTTGACAAAATTGCTAAACGTTTTATTATAAATATCTTTTCAAATGTAGTTGCAATAAATGTTTTTGTCAATTCGACGACAATTTCTAGGGCCATGTCTAAGCGACGTTCGTCATTTATCGATTCCGATACGGACTCACTGGATGAGAACAGAAGCAGTGAATCGGAGTCGTCAGAAATAGAACAGGTATTCTTTTGTTTTCTTACGGAGTTTTTACTAGCAACTCGGCCGGCTGTGAACTAAACTGGACAAACTCTTTTCGGTTAATTTAACCAACTCAATTCGTCAACTCATCATAAGTCGACTCATCTTATACTCAAGATACGTTGGGGTCAGATTACGCTTGGCCTTTAGCAACTTGTTTCAATGTTGCCGAAACTAGACGAACACCGTTGGGTTAATTTGCGGACGACTTTTTATGAGTTCACTGTGATTAGAGTGAATGCACGTTTCGCAGCTTCTGACGAACAGTGGTCTACTATCTTATAGTTGACTGATCGTTGACGTAGAAGATACCCAAAAAATGACAGTTCCGCCAATGTTTTTCTGAAATATCTGATAAAGTAGGCTAAAACTATTAATACTAAGCGTGCGTTTATTTCTCATTTGCGTATCAGCGAAAATCGCCAAGCCCACAGCGCCACAAGAGGAAGAGGACAGCCCCAAAGCGGTTGGAGGAATTTGCGCATGGAGCTTCATACCCGGAGACAACTGACAGTACCGGAAATGACCTCGGCCTGCCTAAGAATACAGCCTCATTGTTTGCTGGGATAGCCGAAATCGGTAAATCCATGAAGACAATCGATGCTGGGCGCTCTATCGGTGACATCTCCACCAACGGTAACATTGGTGGCTGCAGTCATTCCGACACAACCCCCGGTAGCGATGGCTTTCATGGAAAACAAGATAAAGGCGATAACAGCGGCAATAAAATTGTCATTACTTCTGACGTGCATTTTAGCAGTGGCGGCCGTCGCCTCATTGGTGCGGGCGCCAACGCTTTGAGTGCTTCCAGCGGTTATGGCATTGGCCGTATTCTATCTCAAGGTCGAGGTCGAGGTCGCGGTCGAGTTATACGAATTCAGAGTAATTCTGATTCAGTTCGACATGTCAGTTCTGGACATAATGTCGTGCGATCTGGTGACATGCCCGTTGTTGGTGGTGTCGGCCGCAGCGGGCTTTATGTTGATAAACGTGATAACATTAACAGTGACAACAGCCGTATTACTGATACGGCTGTTTTAGCTGTTGGTGATAAATCTAGTGACCCCGATGGGATATTTGATTTGCCAGATTCTGCTTCAGTCCGCGGCGCCGACGACGAGAATGCCTCAGTAGTCCCGGTAGACGACGGGTTCGGTGGTAGTGATGGCCGTGGTGGCTTCACCGACAGCACTCCCTTGCAAAGAGGCGTCGTAAGTACAATATTTTTGGTCGAGTGAAAACGATTGAACAATATTGTATATTACGAAACTGTAATTTTTAGAAGAAAATCGACCTGATTCCCCGAAGATTGAACGAGTTTTCCGATGATGGGAAGAATACAGCAGTCATGACGGTCCTTCGTGAAATTCGGCGGGGCATATGGTAATTATAATGAACAAAACGATGAAATGGTATCATAAATAATAAATAAATACATTAAGGTAATCACTTATAAATGTTTTTAGCGACATGAACAAGAGGTTAAACTCACGATTGGAGTAAGTTTCTATACCGACGTATGCTTCGTACAGTTATACGTTACATGTGAGTAATTTTGATCATTTTAACAATTTTCAGTGTTATCGAAGAACGTGTCGCTGCAATTGGAAGTCGTGTCAATGAGATGTTGGCCAGTGATTTCCCCACTAAACCCTTCTGCCTGCCGCTGAAAACCCGCGAAGATATGGAGCTCTTTGAACAAATAAGCGACGCTGATTTTAATCAGGCTGTAAGATAAGTTTTTTATTTATACGAGGATATAATCCACACCAATTCGATCTTGATCTGATCATCGACCTCTCGGATCTGGTCGATGATCTTTTGTTGTTCCAACTCTAAAGGCAAAGCAAAATACTTTTAGATTTTCTAGACCATCACTCTTTAAAAAAACAACATTGATTCCATATAAAAATTAGCATTTTTCAAAATCCTTTGCCACATTAAAAAATTTTCAAGCCTACACCTAAAGTAGGCGTGCGTTCACTTCCATGAAAGAACCTATATTCGAAAAAAAAAAAAAATTGAAAATTCTCGAAGCAGTAGTGAATCAACTCAACATTTTTTTTTGAAAAAAAGTTTTCGTTTATGGAAGCGTACGTACGCCCACTTTGGGTCTAGGCTTGAAAATTTTTGGAATTTGTAAAAAAAAAGAAATTTAAATTTTTAGATTAAATAACTGTTTTTTTTTAAAGAGTGATAGGTCAAGAAGATCTAAAAACATTCTGTTTTCCCTTTAGATTTGGAAAAATAACATAAAAATTCACCGACCAAATCCAAGACGTCGAGGGTCAAACCCAGGTCGAATTGGGTGGATTGTACCATATCTTTTTATCCCAATTCATAAACTGCGCTGCAGCTGAAGCTTCTTTTTTATTGTTCTAGGTCGACTTTCTCGGAGCGCTAAGCAGTGGGAGCATTACGGAGCGGGCAAACTTGATTCTAAAAGCTGCGATGGATGACAATCTTGCAATCTCGTATTCGATGCAAGGAAAGAAATCGGAGCCGAAAATCTTGGGAACGCGCTTCTCTGCAGCACTATATGGTAAGTTGAATGAATCTTAACCATACCAATGCTATTCATATTTTTTAAATTTAATAGAACCATTAATATTGTTTATATTGTATAATTTTAGCTGCTGTATCGAAGAACTTGCTACCGGAACTGCGACCGACGCAGGATGTTTACACACGTGCCATGACAGCATCTCTAAAGGCTGCGAAAGAGCGTTTCCGCCGATTACCTCGTTAAACTTACAAGATTTCAAGGTTTCCAAAGGAACCTTACAGCCTTTCATATTGCCAGAAAAATGCTGCGCTCCAATCCTCAAAGGATCAATTTAACTGACATTTATCGAGAACTTTTGCGGTGTCGAAATTCCGCAGTGTCGGACTTTTGCGTGTAGAGCTCGCGCCGTGTACAAGTTTCGTCGTGCAAATTTGTTGCGTGTAGTAAAATTCGGTGTACAAACGCTCGTTCATTTTATTATAAGCGTTGTTGGTTTGAAAGTTCGTTAGTAGTAAGTACTTTACTAATTTATTATAAATACATAACATTGTGTTGAAATTGTTCAATGCTTACCGAATAGAAAGTAAGTCCTGTTTGTGATATCTATTTTTGTTTTTGTGAGTGTGAATGTGCGATGAATGCAGACTGTGAGTTATAAAGTGACTTGTCTGCGTATAATTTTTAGCAAGATTACCTTGCAAAAAATATATAATGCGAAGTCATTTTGAAGCTTACAGTCTGATAATCTTGGATCCCGTGGTTTGGATCCAGAAGCGTACGCGAACGCGTACGCGATTTGGTCGTACTGAGTTCACGTGGGATTGACGCTTGCGTACTTTTGAAGGCAAGATCCAATTTCACATGGCTCGGTACTTTGAATCTCGTGCGCAAAATCATCGCCCGTAAGGAGTTTCATCAAATGAAGTATTCAAAAGTATTACTTACCATTATATAAAATAATTTGTTTTGTACATAAAAATACACGAAAATATTACAATGTTTTATTTTGTTTGTGACATACCGTAACATATATTTTCGTCACCGAAGAATTGTTGCATGTGTTAACAAAAATAAAAATCCAATGTACTCACCTGTGCAATGGGCATTTTTCTCGCTTTTCTTACAGGTACTTGGAGGATTCTTTTGAAAATTATCAAACAGCTAATGCAGTGATTACACTTCGATAGTAACAATCACGGAAGTTGAAAGTTTTAGAGCCTTAATGACCCTCAATTTTATGTATGTATTATTTTGTTACATTCACTGCTATGGCTGAAAAATATTACGATATAAGAGGATATGTTGTCTATTTTTGTGTGTACCTTTTTCTTATTGGTAGTCGAATGTGAGCAAATGTCCATATTTGAAGACTCACATTTGTATCTACTTATGTTATAATGGTAAATGAATAAATTTTGAAATGTTACAATAACAACAAACTTTGACTAGAGTATTTAATTCACGTTGCATAGTTCGTAAACACATCCAAATTTTCTGGACACGCCAGTTTCCGATAATATGGGTTCGCTTCCTATTGCGAAATCGACAATAACTTATGGTTAATGGTTTTGAGTTGATGTATTTAAAAATTTTCAAGTATGTTTTGTAAATATAAAAACAATACAAAAAAAAAAATAAAAATGTCGAACCACAAAAAATCGGTTCATGTTGTTGTTTCCTGTATTAATGTACAGTGTTGTAATTCTTTCGAACTCAAATAGCACAGGTACAGTTTGTTTTGCTTCCCCGTGAAAGAAGCTTCTTTTTCTTGAGAGTTTCCTTTTTTCGTATTGAGAAAATTAATCTGGAGTATATGTGTGTATGCGTTGGGTATAAAGTTGGGGAATATTTCATAACTGGACAAGTAGGACCATGGGATGTTTTGTACAATTTGTTTGAGATAAAAATTCGTCGTTTATGGCTGCTTGATGAAATAATTAAATTTATTAAGCAGCAAAAGTCGACATTCGTAAAGATTCGCATTAGTGGAATTTGAATTAGGCTTCAGTTTCGCGCGCTTTGAATCTAGCGATCACTGTCTCAGACTCGAGATGTGCCTCGCAATTTCCATCATTGAAATTGACCGAAGTAGTCTCATACGATGGAAAATTAATGTTAACAATACATGGTAGCTGACTATCATATACTAAAGTAGGACTATCAGGTTGAAACTCGGCACACAAGTTAAACAGTTGTTAAACCGCGATCGCTATAAATTTGTGCGTAATTCAATTTATCGTATCCTTCATATTTTATCACTGTTGGATTTTTGTTTTTTTCTTTCTTTCTAGATGAAAACAGTACAAGAGTTATGCTTCCAATTGAGGTGGACGAGTCAGTATGAAAAATCTGTTTTTATTATAAGGACAACTCTCCCTCTCACCGAAGGAAACATTTACAATAATTCTCTCCTTTCAGAATGAACCCAAAGGATCGTTTTTGTAAATGGACCAATCGATTGGGTCAAGCAGTTGCTTTTAAAACAGATTCATGAGTTATAGAATAGGCCTTCGCTAGGTCTCATTCTCTTTGCAATTACACTGCACCATACATAACCATTAAGGCAGAGCAATTTTTTTTTTTTTAAAGATCCTTAAAGAATTGTTGTAGAGTAATATATATAATTTCATAATAATTCTGGCATCTGAGACATGCATCTTTTAAAGTATGACCTTTCAAATAAAAATGCTTCGCTTAAATGGTGTGCAGGGAAACTACGAAGAGAATGAGATTTAGCTAAAGCCAAACCTTGGAACCATGTTCTCTGGATCATGCACAGAGTGTATAACTCATGAATCTGGTCCATTTATAAAAAAAAAGTGCAAGGTTCTACTTTGCATCCTTGTTTTAAATACTAAATTTGGGCTTGAAATCTCAAGTTTTGTAAAAATTAATACGATAAAGTTAATGTTTTCAACATTTCGAAATTCCATAAAATCAAAATTATTAATGTTTCGTCACTAAATTATACATCTATAATGACTGAATATGATTTTGTTTACATAATAAATTTGAGCTTGATGTCTCAAGTTTTACAAAAGTTAATGCGATAAAGTAAGATTTTTTATAATCCAAAATTCCATAAATCCTGAATTTTTGCACGTTCGTCACTAAATTACATATTTATCATGGCTGAATATTATTTTGTTCACATATTGAATTTGGGATTGATATCTCAAGTTTTTCCGCAGTTAATGAGATACCGTTGATTTGTTTAATTTTTCAAAATTCTATTCAATACAAATTTTTGTATCGTTTGCCACTGAATTATATATTTATCATGGATGAATATTATTCTGTTCATGTACAAAATTTGATCCAACCAGATATGCCACATAAGATTTTGGAAAAAGTAATGACATAATGCCAAATTTTTTAGAAATTCAAAATTCCTTAAAATCTGAACCACTTGACCGATTCGAGCCAAATTCAATACCAAGCAACATCAAGTGCAAATACTCTTATGAAGAACTATTTGGCATAATAGACTAATTTTTATGAAAGTTAGAGCGAGCTCGCCCTTTTTTCAAAAATTTTAAATCGACATAAAATCAAAATGGTTGCATATATTTAGTTAAAAATCGCAACACTCAAAGAGAGATAACTGCCACATTTGCGCTCCACACACACACACACACACACACACACACACATACGGACATTTTTTTTCTAAACCTCTTTTCTCGACGTCTTGGACCATTCTGAGTATACTGACATATAAATCTAAAAAAAAAAAATTTCATGAAAACAAAGCTTCCTCGATGAGGAAGAAAAATTGAAATTTTCCACAGATTTATCTCAAATTTTGTTCACATGTGGACTATCATCGAAAAAGATTTGAGTACAAATGTGATGCAGATTTGTCCAGCAGTTCAAATTGTATAGCACTATCAACTTTTTTGCTTCCTCATAGAGGAAGCTTTGTTTTCATGAAATTTTTTTTTTTTTTTTTAGATTTCATGTGTGTATACGCAGAATGATCCAATACGTCGAGAAAAGTGGTTTAGAAAAAATGTCCGTGTTGTGTGTGTGTGTGTGCAGGGCTTCGAAAATTCAATCGCCTCTAACTCAGTAACCCTTTGAGCGATCGGGCTCAAATTTGGCGCGCAAGTGAAGCAATTGTCCCTCTTTGAATGCTGCGATTTTTAACTAAATATATGCAGCCATTTTGATTTTATGTAATTTTTAATTTTTTGAAAAAATTAGTCTACTATGCTAAATAGTTCTTCGTAAGAGCATTTGCACTTGATGTTGTTGGCTATTGAGTTTGGTTCGAATCGGACGAGTGGTTCAAATTTTATGGAATTTTTAATTGTAAAAAAATTTGACATTATGTCATTAACTTTTCCAAAATCTTATGTGACATATCGAGCTCAAATTTCGTACACGAACAGAATAATATTCATCCATGATAAATATATAATTTAGTGGCAAACGATTAAAAAAATTGTATTTCATGGAATTTTTAAAAATTAAAAAAATTAACGGTATCGCATTAACTGCGGAAAAACTTGAAATATCAATTCCAAATTCAATATGTGAACAAAATAATATGCAGCCATGATAGATATTTAATTTATTGGCGACCAGGCAAAAATTACGATTTCTTAGAATTTTGGATTATCAAAAATGTAACTTTATCGCATTAAGTTTTGTAAAACTTGAGATATCAAGCCCAAATTTAGTATGTAAACAAAATCATATTCAGTGATTATAGATGTATAATTAAATGACAAAACATTAATAATTTTGATTTTATGGAATTTTAAATTGTTAAAAAAATTAACTTTATCGCATTAATTTTTGTAAAACTTCAGATTTCAAGCCCAAATTTAGTATTTGAAACAAGGATGCAAAGTAGAACCTTGCACATTGCTTCCTCATTATATTTCGCTTTTTACAAAGCTTCCTCTATGAGGAAGCCAACGTAGATTAATATACTTCCTCATAGAGGTAGCTTTGTAAAAAGCGAAAAATAATGAGGAAGCAATGTGGAAGGTTCTACTTTTTTTAAGTCCCGTACGCGCATTCGCTTGTGCAAATTACGAGATATCGAGGTCAAATTTGATTTTCACATGGATTAAGATGATATGCTACTGCTCGGTCGGTAACAAAAACTGTAAAGCGTTGTTCTTGGTTACAATTGATATTTCAGGCAAAATACGAGAAGTACTGACTGCATCTTGGCACTCTGCAGTCAGTACTTCTCGACTATTATTCGAAAAATCAACCGTGGCGAAGGATAATACTTCGGGAAGATTCAGCTATATCACTCGCACTTACAGCGATCTGAGAGAGACAGACGACATGCAGCACATCATCTTAAGGTAAACGGCCCTGTTCCTGACGTTGGCAAAGTTTCTGACGCGACTACTTTAGCATAGATGGCTTCCTCCACCATTCCAGAAACAGCCAATAGCAAATTCGTAAATGTGTTGTCACAAACTGCGACACTCGTTAGGTCCTCGTGTACTCTATGGTTTCAGATGGGCAGAGTGAGACGGTTGAGTTAAACCGTCACAAACTGGATCGTTTACCTTACCATTAAACAATGTTTGAGTAAAAATTTGACGCAAATCGGTCGGGCGTTCAAAATTTTACGACTCTTTGAATTTTTAGAAAAATGTCTTGCGAGCATAAACAAGCCTGCAAAGTAGAACCGTGCACATTGCTTCGTCATTATTTTTCGCTTTTTACAATGCTTCCTCTATGAGGAAGCCAAAATTGATTAACATACTTGTTCATAAAGGTAGCTTTGTAAAAAGCAAAAATAATGAGGAAGCAATTTGCAAGGCATTCCGTGACAGCATGGCATGCCGTCACCGTGTCGGCACCATGCACTCACGCCGTGCAAAAAAATTTTTAAAAATGTTCTGTGTGGCACGTCGTGCTGTCACTGTGACGGCACCGTGCCGTCATGTACGTCCGCATATGACGGCACGGTGACGGCATGCCGCAACGGCACGCCGTGCCGTCACCGTGTCGGCACCATGCCCTCACGACGTGCAAAAAAAAAATTCAACAAATTTTCTGTGTGGCACGTCGTGCCGTTATCGTGACAGCACGGCATGCGGTCACCGTGACGGCACCGTGCCTGCTTATCGTGCCCGATTTTGTCAGCAGCGTGACTGCACGGTGTCGTCACGGTGACGGCATGGCGTGCCGTCACGGTGACGGCACGCCGTGCCATCCGAAACATTCTGAACGCACGGCGTGCGTTCATGGTGCCGTCACGGTGACGGCACGTGTCTATCTGGGTTATAACTGTTATTCATCTTCATACAATACGGTAAATGTACCGTTAGTGGTACCTGTACCGTTTGTTGGCGTAAGTTTCATCATTATGCTATTTGAAACACATTTGAAACATATTTAACTACGAATGAAAAGTTAACTTTCTGACCAATTCAATATTATTCCAGTAGATAATGTACATGATTCCGTTGTCTACCTTTAATCACTTTATTCAATGATCATTGGCAGTCTTTACAGTTACATTCGGTCACAATTTCTATATCTGAGAATGTAGGGGCGAAGGGCACTTTTAATCCGGGGATAGTTTTCGGTATAAGCGGATACAATTCGACTTGATTTTTTTAAATTGAAATGTAGATGTACGTTAACAGCATCAGGTGAGCCTGGTGTTTTTGACAGCCGGGTCGCCAACGGGTTCCTGTACGGGTCGTAGCGATTTTAAGTCCATTCTTCTTTATTTAGTGAGGGCAGCGGAACGTTCCGTCCTGATTCCCGTACATACGGTCCTTCTTCTCTCCATGCAGGTCCATCTACCGGGCAGTTCTTTACGGTGAAACCCGGTTGACCATATCGATTGCAGTGTAAAGTTGGTGGTTTGCTGCACTGCTGCGATGACTTGGATTACCGGAGTTGAAGCATCGACCAAATCTAGCACCCGTTTCCGTATGCCCATTAAGATGGTTCTGAAATCATTCTGGTCATAATGGCAAGGCCAACGACAGGGTTGCGTTCGGGTCCTGAGCTGAGTATTCATAATCGTCATGAAGCGCACTGGGTTTCCCATGGGACACTGTTTGTGTTTCAATACTTCGACTCGTGACTGCAATTTGAGCCTGCGTTGAACACTCTTTCGTTTCCTGTAGTGATCTACATTGGATACTGGCGTTTACCATTCCGGGTATCTCCCTAATATCCAAACAACTGGCAAAGCAAGTTGGTACGCCAATGGCGTCATTAATTGGACACCGTTGGTGCGCATGGTGCGTTAACACCTGGATAGTCGCTTCCAGTGCCTTAAACAGTCCTGGTCTTATAAAATCGGCTGCCGCCAACATGCGTGCATACAGACGAATATGGCGCTAAACTGGGGCGTTATCAATTTTGAATTCTTTCTGGTTTTCCAGACTTCTGAGTAGCTCGTCTACTTCCGGTGGTGGTTTACATTCCTTTTTTTCTTCGGTGTGGGATCCTTCTAGCTCACTTCCCCACTCGGTCTCCGCTTCTGCCGGCAAGGTCGCGCAATCTTCGTCTGGATGCAGCCACGCGCTCGTCTCCTCTTCAGATTCAGCATCCGAAGAGAGATCGACTGTTTCGATCGGCGTTTCGATATATGGTGAGCGGTCCATGAAATAGTCATTCGGCATTGCTGATTGGTGTGTAGTATTATCCATACTGATTAGATGAAAGTGAGGGAAATCTGCGAAGAGATTTAGCAGGTGTGAAAACCAAATAAAAATTTTCTTATAGGTCGATGACCAATTGCCACGTCTCTGTCAAAGGCAGCTCCTAATCCTGCTGAAGGTAGCCTAGTGTCGATCAAAGGTAGCTTTTAGTCCCGGTAAAGGTAGCTTGATAGTGTCGGTTAAAGGTAGCTTTTAGTCCCGGCAAAAAGGTAGCTTGATTGTGTTGGTTAAAGGTAGATGTTGTCATGAAATTCCGTAGATTCACTATAGCTAGATATAGATTCAGTAGAATTCCTAAAGTATAGTTTTAAAATTTTCATGAGAAATGTTCAAAGAAAAAAATTTCGTAGTGAAAAAAATAGTGCTCTGAAATAACTAATTATGAGGTAGATTGAAGAGGGTTGCGAAAAGTGGCTGAATCGACAGAGAATGCTCCACAAAGAGGAGAGTCAGAATAAAAAACAAAAAACTAGCAAATGAGATTCATACGTAAACGGATGAGTTTCTTGTGACCAACAAAAGGAGTCGCGGAACCGACGCGATGCCATGTGTTAAAATGCCTGTCCGGGCGCTACATTATTATCCCCGACGTTAGCCCTATCTCTTCTGCTACCAAACTTCTACCTAAACTAGCTTAGGCAACACGTCGTGGACGTGTAAAGTATTAGATCCAATATATTGATTTTTTTTTTCTTCCAAATGAAAACTGTTGCACGGGAACCTGTTACTACAATGCTGATATCGGGTAAATTTCAACTTTCGCTATGTTAACAAGTGTTTAAGATCTTACCAAAGTCACATATATTAAAAGATTCTTCCCCTTGCTTATAAATATTTGTCTGTGTTTGTACCGTTTACTTGTACAGTATCAGTTCGGTACAACAACAGAGAACAGAATTCTTGGTAAATTAATGTTAAAAATTCGAATTTTCTTGCAAAAAGCTAACAATATAAAATGTTTTATTTTTTATAATTTCATAATAACGTGAACGATAAGTTTTGTTTTTGAATGCGGAATGTGCTGATGAAGAATGTGCGACGAGCGATGTAGACGAACTATAATCGCTCACCGATTGGCTATGAAGGGGAATAGTATTTATCCCTTATTGATTTGAATTTTCCGAAATCATCAATCAATAATCAAAAAATGCAAAAAACTCTTCGCCAATTTTTGTGTTTGAAGATCGCTGTTCGTGCAATGTTTGCTGTAAATTTCGAAAAAAAAAATAGCTTTCTGAGAAAAAAATAATGAAAAAAATACAGGTAAAATGCGACAGCTCGCTATATATGAATTCGATTTGAAATTGTCACAGTTTAAAAAAAAGCGTATTTTCAATACCTTTAATTTGATACCAGACCCGTTAAAATCCATAAACATGGAAGCTCGTAGGAGCACAAAAACCATCAGTATTATTTTCATATTCGAAATTGATGATACATTTTATCATGGCGGTATTGGCAAAAAAAATGTTGGTTCTAATGATCCATGCCAATTTTTTCTATACCCTGCTCGCTGTCGTTACGTAAATTATGACGGATATCCATGACCTACATGCATTTTGTTCTTTTTCTATCGTTTGATTTCATATGGAATGACCCATCTACCAGTGTCAATATTTGTTACATTTTTTTTCTCGTTGAAATAAAGCCTGCCGTGCGAAACTTCATTTCCGAAATGCTGATATATAAATATCAGCATAATAATTGTTATAATAATTGTAAGTATAATAATTTTCATGTTCTGTACAACCTATCTATCTGTTCCGGCTATCTGACAGCCGGCCAACGATTCCTGTCACCGAACGATTCTCAAATGTCTGAATAACATTTAAAAATATTCTGCGAATTCCACGAAACAGTGAATAATTTTTTTCAAGTCTGTGCTGCATGCATAATCACGTTCGAAGTTGATTAAAGACCTACTGCAGAGGCACAATAAATAACTAATAACTAAGTACAATGCAAAGGTACTTTTAACGAGCTTGGTATTTTTATAAAAATGATATAAGGGGAATGGCTAGACAAAAAAGTCTTATTTATCATGAAGACCACTCTCAATGGAGAAAAATTTTATAATAATTCGGTCTCTTCAGAATAAACTCGAAGGATTTTTTTTTTCTAAATGGACTAACCAATTTGGTTAACTGATTTCTTCGAAATCAAATTTATGAGCTTGACACCTTACGTCTGATCCAGGGAATGCTCTTCGAAGTTACACTGCACATTATTGAAGCGAAGCAATTTTGTGTTTTTTAGGGTTTTTTTTTCATGCGACAACACTTCCAAAACTTGGCGTACCATTTTTGGTTTGAAACAACGTGTACGTAAGCACGATACATTACCCAAATTACGTAAAAGATAATTGAATAAATTCACAGTTAAAGGAAAAAAAGGAGACTCGCCAAACTTGAACATTATTTCGTCACAGGACACTTGCGAAATCTCGGATTTCTGAAAATTCAGTCGAATGTACACTCTTTGAAGTTTCTCAACGTACTGTGATCGCATCGACTATGAATCTTCCCATGATGCGGGCCACCCCTACTACAGTAGTCCAATGTGTCCACTAGACCCTTAGCCCCCTCAAACCCCCATTGGCTACTTTTCGAGGATGGCTAAAGCCTTTCCACATGTTTCGCCCTGTAAGGCACTAATTTCAGAAGATAACGGAAGCGTTAGCGGACAAAGGTAATAAAAGTAACAAACCATGGCGTAATAAACTTAATACTTAAGACAATGTTTGTAGCCAAGACACGACCACATAATGAAGATGGTTTTGAGAGTTTTTGCTCTGAGAATTTACGATCGTTGCAGCATATCCTAGTTATGGGGCATTCCAGCTGAACTCGACCGTGGGTTAAACCTACTACTTCGGAATTAGTACTGAATAATTTCTAAGATTGTACTGAAAAATTTTCGCACAAAAAAATGGTATAAAATAAAAATGTTCGGTTTGGATCGAAGTTTCGGGAAACAATTATTTGAAAAATTTACCAGTTTGCTGATAGTGATTTTTTCGTTATATAACTTCAAATAAAAACGATTTTTCGTCCAGTGTCGTGATTGTTTTTACTTTTAATTTTTCTATGGAGAAAAGCATCCTTTACAAGCATTTTGAGATTCGAGATATGACACCCATACTTTTCGTTTACGAATTATCAATTTTTTACTTTAACATGTAAAATCCCGTATTTTTGTTTTTTCACTAAAAAAAAAGAAAAAAAATCAATTTTTCAAAGTTCTTACTTTAAACAAAAAGTGAACCGCAAATTTTTTCTAATCAACCGAAAAAATAAGTATCCGATTTTGATTGGAGTTACAGAGAAAATAATATTTCAAAAATTGACGAACTCACTGATATATGTTTTTCCGTTATTCGATTTAAAAAATCGATTCTTCACCAAGTACGGATTTTTCATTATTGAGAAAAATTGTAAAGATCGAATTACAATTGCCATTCGCAATCGACTTCGAAAAAAATTAAATCTCGTCATTGTCAAGTCGTAGTCATTTATCGAGTTCCGACATCTTTGTAATGGATGTTCCCTTTTATGAAAAAATTGGGAGCCAAAACAATTATATATAATGTTCGACGAAAAATCTCTTTTTTTTTAGTGGAAAAAAAAACAAAAACAAAAATACGGATTTTACATGTTAAACAAAAAAATTCATAATTCGTAAACGGAAGGTGTTTCAAAGTGTAAAGAATGCTTTTTACCATAGAAAAACTGATTTTAAAAAATCATGACACTCTGGACGAAAAATTATTTTGTTTAGTTATATAACGAAAAAAAAACAATATCAGCGAGATGATCAATTATTTAGACAATTTTTTCCCGGAACTTCGAGCCAAAACGAACAGTTTTGTTTTATCACATGTTTTTTTTTTGGTGCGAAACATTTTCACACATCTCCTACATCTCCACATAAAAAAGTGGACTTTCAAAAAATTGATTTTTTCCCAAAATTTCTAACTCGAAAAAGTCGTATCGAAAAGATCAGAAAAAATTTGAGATTGTACTTATGTGCTGATAGAATCTTGGAAAAAATTAAGTACCAAGTGATAGGCCCAGACCTCGGTCGAGTTCAGCTGGAGTGCCCCTTATATTTATTTAACGTCGAGGGAAAATTCGATGAAAATAATGTTGTGCAGCTTCCATTAGATTTTCTTAATCATTTTATTCATTTGTTTGAGTAGTATCTGGTTTTGGTCGCTCGGGAAGGTTTTGATGGATAATAATTGTAGACTGGTTATTTTTCCGTATTTTCGAGTATTTAATGCGACACTGTGCACAAAAGAATATGAATGAATTAGCCGGTGAGGAAACCGTGAGTTGAGTGCCGCCGTTGCCAAGATGGCTGAGCACGAGCCGCGTGATTTAGCACAAACCGCGTGAGTCTTTCCCGTGAGAAAAGTACCGGAAACAGAGTATTGTCCGAACGCTGAGTGTACCGCACAACTGATTTAACCGATGAGCAAAGATGTAGATATTGATTAATTATCGATTACTTGATTATAAGCCCGATGAGTTAACCGCGATATGCCGAACACCGAGAGATTCTTCGCACTTGAACCGTTGACCGTTGATGAGAGAGTGGGGCCGAGAGCCTTTCTTCCCGGATGTTAATATGCATAAAGAAAGGGAGAATAGGAAAGGGCTCTCATAATTGGCTAAGTAATGTGGCGTGAGAATCTCGGTGATCGATTGGCCTATTGACCCGAGTCGCGAGAGGCTGTTTCCGCTGTCCGAGAGGTGCTGCCGCGCCAGCACATGTGAGTCTCGCCGAAACTAACCGAGCTCGGCAACCGTGTGAGAGTGAGAGAGAGAGAACGCTCGACTCTGTGTTCTCGCCGCCCGAGAGCCACATAAGCTAATTCTCAAACATCATTAACGTTACAAAGTCATTGTAAATTAAGTTACGCTCGGAAATAAAATATCACATGGACATTTACTTTGTGTTTATTCGAAACCTCTTTCTATTCCGGTCCAATGTCATTAAATTCCATCCACTGTCCACTTAATCGCAAGCAGAATGCTGTGTAGTGACCAGATTCGGTGTAATCGGTATCTGCTTTACGACGGACACGGCGAGGCTGGATATAATTAATAACTCCCTTGAGCTGCAAATTGTTACCGCCAAGAGGATCACTTAGTCTTGTTGGTATATTGCCAAGTTCAAATAGATTTTGATCGGCATCAGAATCATGATCGAAAAGTTCGAAGATCACGAAGTTCCCTGTAAGTCGTGGAGACAATTACCTGGATGAGCATGATTCTAGGATTAACTTCGTGGCATATGTAAACAATTCATCCATACCCCTTGCGAAAACCTAGTGGTTACACTTTTGTTGCAACCTCCTCTCCTCGAACAGGTTTGGTTTTCAGACAGTGCGACATACTTTATTGAAGCGTTTGCTTTAAATTCCGGGTCGGTCAGTGTCCGGGGTTTTAGTGAAACCGTCGATAAGTTTTTGCGCTTATTTGTGCAGCCGGCCTCGCAGCTTGTTATTTCAGACACACTCGGTATGTCATAGAACAATGAGTTTGCCGGTCCAGCTGCACTCGAATCACAGTCTACATATAGACTTTTTAACTGCTTTTTTTATATTTCGTAAGTTCTTCCGTTTTCATTCGCAAGGTTTCTATGTACCATTTGAACATCATAATTGCTCTTTGCTTGTAAGCATAAGGTGTAAGCCCTTTGCTTCGAATGTGAAGAGCCAATTTTAAGATCGGAACGTCAAGTCGCATCATAGTTTCCATCGCGGATGGTTCATCGAAAACGATGGCAAGAAGAACTTGAAGAATGCTGTCGAATCCGCACGTATTTGGCAGAGTAATATTGATGCCTTCAATTTTTATGACCTTAAACGAAATTGTAATTGACATGTAGTTTACGATATCTATGCTATGACTTTGGAAGTGAATACAACGCTATAAGCTTCTTATTAATTAAAGGAAAAAAAATCCGTACTTTGAACGTAGTATATCCACCGTTTTTCATTATAGGAATGTGTGCCGACTTGTCACAGTTCGCCATATCGTGCACATATTGGTTCGGCTCTAAATATTTTGAGCATCGCCTCGTTGGATTTTTGTATCTCTTTTTTTTCGGGCATTTGCTCCATGCTGTTTTTATCTTGGGATATTTTACCGCCCCATTCTTTCATCTCTCTTAATGCAAAAATTCCTTCATGGTCGATTTTGTTACACGTTTCGCACAATAATTTTTCGCCACAGTTCTTGTATGTATCGGAATTTCTTGGTAAGAGCACTTGGCACAGTTCACATAGAGAAGTGTACTTCGATTGAAGTTTAATGACTTCTAACTGTGTTCCTTTATCTTCAAATTCGCCTTCTTCGGCCTGAATATAATTTTGGTTCAGGTTATCAAAGGTCCAAATCTTATCTTCGGAGCTGTTCTTTACTGAATGAATTTCGTTCTCCATGGTGTTGTTTAACGACACCTCTGATTCTGATCTAACATCGCTGATTTTTTGTTCCGTTTCATCGCCGATTGAAGTGCTTCGGTTTCCATGATTTTTTCAACAATATTGTTAACGTCACTATTGCTTGAATTCTCTGCAAGATTTATAATAATATGTAATAATGCTGCCGTTTGGGCACCTACAGACAAAAATACCAAAATACATATCAATTGTTTTTGCATCGGCAACAAGCATCCGGCCGTTAATATTGTTTATTTTTAACTCAACGAACTCGTCTGCTCTGATTGGCTTGGCTCTTTTTATTAAATGCGTTTTCACGTAGTTGAAATCGCTTTCTGATGGCGTTCTACTTGCTGGCACGCGGCCATAACCGTATCTATCCCTAAGGATGCAGGACCACAGTAGCAGCCATCGAATATCTTTCAGGAGTCAGTCCGCCAATTTTGGCATATAATGTGCGTTGTCTCTATCCCCTTCTATAGCAGTCAATGTTTTTGCCTCTTCGATTAATTTGCTCCCCCAACTACTCCAGGAGTTCTCGATAAACTCGTCATTGAAAATAGTCGGGTTTCTTGTGCTAGCGATTTTATTTGTTTCATTCTCATCCTCTTCTTCCTCATCTTCTATATTTTCTTTTATATTAGTCGTATTTTTATCAACGCGTTTTCGTTTTTTTCGTCAGGCTCAACACTAGTCCATTCTATATTATAAAAAAAAATAATCTTTGAGTACTTTTGTTACTAGTGCCTATTGCAATAGAGCAACATTGTAGTGGTGCGGAAAAAAGTAAACGACCATATTAATCCAGGAAAACTGAAAAGATAAAAAATGGCAGAGGGACAGGGGAGGAATGAGAAAGCCTAAAAAAGGCACACGTAAGAATCGATATAAAAATTGAAAGAAATCATTATTGAAAGAAACAAAAAAAATCATTCCCTTCTTCTAGAATTAATGTGGAGGCGTTTTTTTTAATGAACGAACAGGTTGCTTTGAAACCAGATTCATGGTCCAGAGAATACTGATCCAAAGATTGGCTCTTGTTCGGTATAGTTTTTGTCTTATTTTCTTCGTAGTTACACTGAACTCGATTCGAGCGAAGAAGTTTTATTAAAGGTCATACTGCACAAGCTTCATGAGTTAGATCCACAAGTGATCCACAGTGTAACTGCGAAGAGAATGAGACTTAGCGAAGGCCAATTCTTCGAGCAGTGTCTCTGGATCACACGCAAAGTGTAAAACTCATGACTCTGGTTTCAAAGTAACCAATTGGGTCGATAGTTTTTTCCACTTATAGACGAATTATTTGCGTTCATCCTGAAGAGGGGGAATAATTTTGATTTTTTCCTTGAGTGAGGGAGAGAGTTGTCTTAATACCAAAAAAAAATTTTTTTTGGTAACTCGTACCCTTTCATATTTCGAATATTTATTTTTATTTTTACTTTTTGCTCTCTAACAACGCGTCGGAACAGTAACGCAGTATACGGCAGCTTAACATAACATATTCCGGAAATGTCGACTTTAACAAGAAATGAATTAACGCAGCACGAATAATAAAATAATTAAGCATCCGTCGTATGTTATGTGATCGCCCAAGTTTTGAAGAGCTTAATTCTGAATTGCGTAAAGGTAGCCTCCTAAGCATGTTCTATTTAGTCTCCTACTTTCCGTTAATGTTTCTACTGTGACGTATTTTTCGTTAGCGAGCTTGAAGGGCGAAAACTAAATCGTGAACGCGAATCGAGATCCGTCACCTTCGGTCGTTCACCCTCGTTCGCGCATCCGCAAACCCGATGGGCGCCAGCTAATTTTTGTATCACCGGTATTAGCGAACCGGTATGTCCGAGGAATCGAGGGTAGCAAGCTCGATTCCAATAAACTAAACAAAATCGAAAGCCTGGAGCAAAAGCTAACGATCGGGAACAATCACAACGAAATCGGTAGATAGCTAATTTTTGTTTCACCGGTATTAGCAAACCGGTATGTCCGAGAAACCGAGTTGAGCAGGCTCGATTTCGATGAAATCGAAAGTCTCAACCGAAACTATCGATCGAGAACACCAGCGATGGCAACGGTAGCTTTGTCAATTTTTGGGGTCGCGTAAAATTAGCAAACGCAACTGGATGCGCTCGCGAGGACGAACGGTTGCGGAAATGCACGGCCGTTCAGTCTGCTAGGTTGTGGTAGAGAGGGTCGAGGTATGGCCCAGTAAATAGCTTTATTTTAACGAGAACTCAAACACCGAGAACGAACTTTAATATTGAAGAAAACGATTCGTGAGGAAATACTTTGCTCTCGAATATAATTTAATTTGTTTGTTTTATTGAATTAATGTACAAGAACCAGCGTAAAGCATCGAAATCGGGAGCGGTAATAGCGAGTTGCAAAGCAAAGTAGTATAGGCATGAGCTGGGGGGACACACCCTACCCCCTCCCTACCTCCCTCCGACTCCTCCTCCTTGGGTGATGGGGGAGGCAGGCCCCTCCCACCCTCCGTGTCTAGCCTGATTAGCATAATTCCCCGAGCAATCATTGGTCCCCAGCGCCTCCTCCTTGAGACCCCTCCTCGGCTGGCCCCGTGTCTAGTCAGATTACCATAATTCCCCGAGTGACGATTGGTCTCCCCCTCCTCGAGGCATGCCCTCTGTCTGGCCCCGTGTCTAGATTACCACATGTCCCAGAGCATTGATTGGTCGAGATGTTTTTTCCCGTGGTCCTTGATTCCCCAGCGCTTATCCGTGAAAATTTATACCTCTACAGTCGATATTGTAGATTTTTTTCGTACGATCGGAAAGGTTCCGAGGGGTCGGTAATAATTAGATTTAAAAAAAGAAAAACATAATTTTCAAGACTTATTGAAACACAAGTAAATTTTTACTTGTATTATAAAAAATATTACAATTGTCTGTGTGTGTGTGTGTATGATTATACAGCGGTTTCACGGTGTAATTTTTGAAGTGACAGCGTTGGTTGAGGTAATTCCTTTGCTGATGGTGGTGTTGGTGGCGTAGATTTCTTTTCCAGGCATTGTGAACAATCCCTCTTGGTTGGAGGACAGTTATCAACTTGCATCAGTAGACCTGGTGAGTCTGTGTGTTCTACACAGAGTTGATACGATACAACCTCGGGATCCATTCGAACGTGCTCAGGTAGTTTTTCCCAGAGAAAATGAATGTCATCAGCCCAGTGTCGTAGAGCAGGGGTTTCGGTATATATTCGAGTTCTTCTCTGGTGTGATCCCATGGATCTTTGCCACAATCGATGACGAGTATCCCGTTGATAACTTCTATTTTGACAGAGCTGTTGAAGCTGCCGCTGCTAATTTGGAGGTGGTCTTAATCGTGTCACGTACCGATGCTTTTATACCTGTCAATGCGATGGTGGTGGGGGATGTCGTTGGTAGAATTTATTATAAATGATCACATAGTATAAATTTGTTCATTTACAGATGGCACCCAAAACGAGGTGTGCATGTTTGTACACACGATGCTCCGTATGTACTACCGGCTCCCTCTAGTCCGTTTGATCGTGCACTTTTTATGTAACGAGTTTTACGTGTTGAATGTTTTGATTTTTTATAATACCGTCGCACAATGTTATCATATTTCAACTTATTTGTCGAAAATAAATGTAGAAACATACCTAGAGTAAAACCACGGCACATGTAATCAAGGAACATAACACAGTATTCTCCACACACCGTAGACTTGATTGATTGTAGAGTTCGGGTAGTCCACTCGTAAGTTGTGGTGTTTTGACGTATACGGTTATGGTGTTTGTTGATGAGTGGGGGTAGCCCGTAGCTGTCGAAGTAGATACCTCGGCCATTGTTGTCAACGTACACTGCGATCCAGTGAGTCCCTGATTTGGTATGATCGTCTGTGTTGGCGACGATTGCAGTGGGTCTAGATCACCGACTCGGAATACGATCGGCGGGAAATACTCCTTTCGTCTGAGCTGGTATGTGCTGTAGTGCTTCCAGTACCTCCAGACTGTTCATTATATATACTTTTTTTCGATCCTTGGTGGGGGCGGCGTCTGCGTTGATAATACTGTTGATGATGTGGATTATGTCCACCACAAGCACTGGTTGTAGTGCTCGTGACGGTTGACGTCTGTCGTTTTGGAGGTGGTGGTGGTGGCGGTGAATTTACGGTCGCGCGGAAAAGAGCGAAGTATTTCGTCGTTGGCAGGTACCGCACCGTCAAAGTTGGTCAATGTAACACTGTTGACCTTCTTCACAGGTGCATGGGCTATATACCCTTGGCTCACAGATACAATCTTTAAATCATCAGGCATCTCGATACGCACGGATTTTTTTACCTTGTCATCTTGTCGATTGTTCTTGTGATTCACAGCTCCAAGAGGTTCCATATCAATGGGATTTATCGAGTCGACAAGTTGCGATTGAAGGAATAGTTTCATTTTTCCGACGTTATTTAATGCACACTTGGCATCATCTTCCTTGGAAATACCGTGATAAATACACCATGTGTCGTGTGGTGGAATTTTTTTGAAGCTCGGTCCTTCGTAATCCTCCAAGTTGATAATATCTCGTCCCAGTATATCTCGTAAAATTGCAGCCTTTTGTGCGCCTCGCGTGTAAATGCGGAAAGCGTAGCGACACATGGCGTTCAAGTTAATGTAGACTTTCCAGAAGGGTGTGTCACCGTCAACCCACTCGAGTCCATGATGGTAGCAGGTTAATTGATTATTACTGCCTCTTATTTCTTTCGGTAATTCATTCAAACCGTATAGTGCTTTAATGAGCCAATGTCCGATATTATTGGCCTGTAGTGTGGTAACCGCAACTTCTTTGGGTAGGAAATCACCGTGTTTGCCGTACAGGGCTTGAATATCCACTATAGCGTCTATGCTGAGAACTTGTGGTGAACTATTGTCGAGCATGTGTGTCTAAAGCTTCTTAAATACCACTCACGATGAGGGGCCAGAAATGTTGATTTCCCCTCTCCCTAAAAAACATCTCGACAGCGCCGTTGGTGGCAATGGAGGGACGAGATTTTAATCGTTTCTTTTTTTTCAAGCATTAAAATCGGTGATAACTTGACGTGCTGAATCAATTTCAATAACATTATCGTATTCAGCGTAGACGATACAATTTATAGGTGCATTGAGAGATCTGGCAAAGCGTACTTCAATGCGTACGCGGCCGTGCCTCACAAGGTTCCAGTGGGTGAAACAGTTTGCTGATAATTTCGGTGTCAAGTCGAAGGCAAACAAACAGTAGTCAAGAGCGTATGCCTCACGATCAATGCCCAGTCCTTCATTTTGAAAATGTATACCAGTTCTGGAAAAGAGCGTATGATAGCTCTGAATCCATGTATCGTTACCGCCAAACTCCGGTTGAAGAGGTTTTCCAGGAATTTGCTAACGATCCACGTAGAGTGATAGATAATTTATCGAATGATGTTAAAAATTGAAGGGATTCAGTGTTTTGTCGCCGTTAAAAGCCTTATTGTAGACAAAGCCAAGTATTATACGTTTCGGCAGTTGTCCAAGTATAACATTATCCAATGTATCACCGATAATTCCGCTATACATGGTGAATGATTTAACTTCCACGCGAGTTATCGGATATTTTGCGGTTGTCTTAGCCAGAGTTTCCGCGTGTGCTATAAGCACACCAGGATTAATTTTTGCTGGACGTACCAGTAGTTACATCACTGATTTTAAATTTGTGTGAAATTCCTTGGAGTGGTGTTTCCATGAGACAAAATTCGTCTTTCGAACTTACGAGGCGTAGACGCACTTCTACACCATTTAACAAAAACTTATCCTGATTAAATACATCGCAGTGTAAATGCCCAATCAAGTCCAGTATTTTACCAGCCTTTATATATTGCGATCTTATCTCTTGACCTGTATTGCCACCGACTTTTGTGTCTGGTAGAGCCTCAAATTTACCAGGCTCGTCCACAAACCATGAAGCGGACGTGAGATGTGATTGTTTTGCCGCAGGGCCGTAATTCAATAATGTTTCAATGTACGCTCTGTAGGCGTTAGCATTATTGGGTGGTGCAACGAGTTTTTTATTGAAAAACACGTCAACTTGATTGAAAAGACTGTGTAAAAAATTATTCACGCGTGCTACTTTGTAGGGTGAGTCACCAGTGGCGAGAACTTTGAGTTTTACACAGAGCATTGTATGAGCTAGGTCGAGGTATTCCTCACCATGGCCAGGTATAACAAATTCGATGGGTCCATCGTCCGACAGCGAAGACACAGGCTTATAGTGGACGTATTGGGACGACTCTATCGATGTTTGTGTTGGTTGTATGGTGAATAAGTCGAGCTCCGACTTCATAAATTCACAGGAGTGTGAGTGTTAGAAAGACATACTTAGGCTCTTCCGAAAATATCTGTCACTGTTGATCTCCTCCGCCTCCTTTTAGTATTTCCGCATTTTTTTGTCACTTCTCCCTTTACTATTCTGCCACTGCTGTTGCTCTTCTTCTTTTTCCTCTTGTTTGTCGTCGATGATGTGGTGCCGCTCCTTTTTCTTTTCACACCCCGTTTTCTCGCAGACATACGATTCTGCAGCGCGTCGTCTCAGTGACTCCTTGAAGGGTATATGATTACCGCTCACATCTTCGATAACATTAAGACCTGCTCGTAAAGCCTCCTCTCCTATGGCTTTAGCGCCTCTCGTCAACAATGGAAGTACACTCCTGAAGAGACTGCCGAGAAATCGGCCGATGTCGTGTCCTCGTTGATACGGCGCACCGAAAAAGACGTTTCCTATACGACTTGCGCCACCGCCAACTTGATTATCGTAATACACTGTATAATGAGCTACCATTGTGCGAAAAGTGTTCGCGCGCGTGCGCGCACGCAATTCTAAGCGAGGCGCTTAAAGTGAAGCGTTACGGTTAACGTTTCGTACTCGAATGTGATTGGTTTCCCAAGATGATCTCTTATATCAATCTCCACTGTGCGAAAGCAATTGTTCAGTAGAGGTATGTAATTTGGTGTTGAGAAATATTTCACCTGTGTCGAGCCATATGTATAGTGTCATAAATCCAAATTCACTATACGTAATAAAGCAGATTGAGTATCGCCTACTGTATAGGGTATTCAGAGATCTGTATAGACAGAAAGTTGTAGAGCTCGAGAGATGCATGCTAGTGTTTCACCCATGCGTTGGCGTCCACGCATAAAACGCAGGTACGAACCCTTCTTTGTCGTCCAGTCGGAATTATCTTTTGAATTGAAGCCAAGAATACGTTGCACCTTTTTTGTCATGTGAACAATATTTTGATTAAAGGCACTCTTTGCTCTGGACTTTTCCTTCCGGATTTCACCATCGATGGCCGCATAACCACGTGCCTCTCTAGCGCTAACAATCTGTATACCCGATTCTCGTAAACCGGGGACATTATTAATTTTTTTCTTTATGGCTCTTATATATGCCGTACGGAATGTTACCCACCACGGGATCTTTTTTTATCACGTGGGGTCCATTTAATGTCCGTGTCTTCGCGCTGTGAATGTGTCATTGTACAGGGTACATGTATTTCGGATAACCCTACAGCCCATTGACCGTTGAGATGTTGGTCACGTGAAACTTGTGTAATAAAATCTGTTGTTGTGTTATCGAGATAATATTGCATACTGCTGTTGCTCGGTAATACGAGAAAAATTTTTTCGTCACTGCACATAATGAGGACACTGGTAAAGCAGCAGCAGCAGCACGAGATCCGTGAGTTTATGGGTTATCGATGTTATAGGCGTCAGACGCAGGTATCCAAGAGTTGAATTTCGATGGGTAGCCAACCCAACTGACGAAAAGCTGTTTCTTCGCACCACGCCCTTAAGACCGTAAGATACGATCAATCTTGAAAACTTTATCTTCCGTTATGCGTTTATCGTGCACAGGTGTTATTTCTTCGGTGTAGAAAAATCCGTCAATTAATTCCCCTTCGAGATCACGCAGCTCGTAAATTTGTATTCCTTGACGATTTGTCAATTTATCGATTTGGAAAATTTCTTCCCTCCAATTTCACTCCTAACCCTTCTCGAAGGTTCCTTTTGTTCGACTAATCCTTACGTAATTACCGCGTCTATATTTAACCATAGTATGGCGTCTATTTTCACGTTGTTTAAGAGATGCATTTTCTATATTTGTCACTGCTATATCGGCATTGTGTCAAGTCACGGCAGCCGGTTGCATTTTTATTGTTGAGTGTCTCGCGTGGTTATACGCATAAACAAATTGTTGTAGTATATCGATGTATCGTCGTGTATTTCGATGTGTAAAGTAGCGCCACATTCGTTCTTTGAATGTGCGATCCAATCGTTTGACAATTGCGGCTTTGATATCGGGATAACGTGTCACTCTAAAGCGTATATTGACCTTTTTCAGAAAAACCTGTAACTCTTTACCCACAAATTCTTTGCCTTTGTCGGTCTGCAGGTATACGGGTAAGCGACCCTCGCTGCGGTCGAAAATCCGTTTAAACCTCTCTGCCACAGAGTGTACAGTTTTGTCTTTGAGTGGTTCAACCCATGCAAATTGACTCAATGCGTCAATTACCGTGAGCAGGTATGAGACATTATCGCATAATTTTTTAACGACCGTAAGTCCACGAGATCAGCTTCCCAGACATCGTCTATATTCCCGATATTGTAGTAAAGCCTTGGAAATCGACGCCTCACAGGTTTATGTAATGTATATGCATCCTGTTGGTTCAACCAGTCATAAACATCGGTCACTTTATTCTTTTTATTGTCAATAAGATGCCTTGCGCCAGCGTAACTCGCAGGGTGCAAGGGGTTATAAGACACATTTCCGAATGACATTTTATACACAAGTTAAGATTCACATTTTAAGCCAGTATTCAAATCCTTGACGGCCTGTTCTTTTTCCCGTAATAGCAGTGTCTAGAATCCGGGCGGTATTGGCCTCGATAAGTCTCTTGCGCGGTGTAATGGGTTACTTCTTGTTCCCTCTCAATGGTGTATTTTCTACTGCACCTGTCGTCCTTTTTTCAGTTTTATCCACAGGTATAGACCCTTTTTTCCGTCGTTGCCTGCGGTTACTTGGCTCGTGCCACTCGCGTGCCGAAAGATTTTTCGATCGTCTTCCACCAGGTTGATAATTCTCCGGTTCGACGTCCTCCTCCTCCGCGTCTCCGTCGTTATAATACTGTCGATCACTTTTCTTGCGTTTTACAGCAACACTCTCGTCGACCATGGATCATAACTTGTCATTGCCGATAAACTCGTGTGGTACAGCGCCAGCCCTAAGACTCTGAATGAATTGACGACGGCCATTGGCTTTAAAGCCTTTTCTCTCGCGTATTGCGTCATTAATAAGATCGACAATATTTGAATTATGAATGAGCACACCGTCGATTGTCACTCGTCCCTCATTGTCCCATCTGATGCGTTGTGACGCACTTGGTAAATTACGAATGTACATTGTTTAATATATTAATTTCAATCAAATCTTGATTTTCCGGTGGTCGTGGTGACGCTGGTGTCGCACCAGGCAACGATGGGTCTAATGGCCCGTTTCGTGTGTCCACGAGACATAAATATCGTTGCAGTACTTGTAAATATTCTTTCCACTTGGTAGCATCATCGTGATATTTTTTTGAGTTTAAAATACCCCCAACTTTAGCATCAAGTCGCGATATAGGGTCGCCCAGTGTTTGTACGGTTTTTTTAATACTCCCACCACCGATCATCGGATCTTTCGTGGCCGCAACCTCCTAACTCGCCGGTACCAAGACCATTTTCCTCGCATGATCCATTTTAATATATATATCAATTACTTGGCACTAGTACCGTTGTTGTTGACACCAAACAGTCTACTAAACAGACCCGTGATAATGGATGCCAATAAAAGGGGTAAGAATGCGCCACACCCTTTTAGCATCATGATACGTTTTTTTCCTCTCCAATTAAACTTTCGTCGCTTACGTCGTGTGGCGCCATCTGTGTGTCGTTTTCCACCGCCATTTTGATTTTTCCTCAGTCGCGTCGGTAAAGGTGGCGCTAATTGCCGCAGAACATTTTTAAATTGACTCAAACGTTATTCCACAGCTGGTCTGACTTTCACCACACCATGTAAAATGTTCAAGGCACATTCACGAATACATTTTACGAGTGCTTCATCGGATGCACGTAGCAACGCTTTTTGTTGTTCTTTAGTTGCATGACAGAGGGCATTGAGTAGGGCTGCGTGACGTTGACCGATTGGTAGTCGTGCAGACCATTGACGTTTCCGTCGTCTTTACCATCTTACGGTAATTACTGACGCACCACGATTGCACATTATCGACGATCGTACTACAACTGAACGCCTCGCACACTTACGATACTTTAAATACCAGTGCGTTTTCCGCATGTGTGTGTGTGTGTGTGCGAGTTCATTCACCTTTGCCGGGTTGTAGGTTTATTTTTTGGTACCTATACCTGCATTTGAGGATCGTCGGGGAATATTGTTGTGCGACAGCGGAAAATATCGGGTGTCGACTGCTTCAAGTCAAGAAGTAGATATCCATGTGGTTGAGCGGTAGCATCGTAATACGCTTCAGATAGAAATCTCGGATCTTCAGGATATACTTGCCTTGCGAGATGTTGGATTTGTGCTCGATCACGTGGATTTTTAAAAATGACTATATAATTAGCATTTAATGAAATATCCCGTTGTCCGTGGCCTTGATGAAAAATATTTTGCGTAATAAAGATAACGCTAATATTTTTGTGATGACTACCTTTGGTGAATAAATCGACGATTGTGTTATTTGACGATTCACGCATCAAATCGTCAATAATGACAAGTTTTTTTGCCTCATTGTCGGTTGAATAATCCTCCGGTACTGGTATACCCTCGTGGAATTCAATCTTGGGTGTGGCCGCCGTGGAAGGATTTTTCAATAATGCCTCTGTATCACGATCGAGGTTGTCAGCATAATAGAATAAAATCCTATTAAAGAGTGTGTCACTTATTGCCTCGATATTATACAAGAAACGACGAACAAACACCGTTTTACCGCAACCCGTTGGTCCACAAATCAGTGACGTCCAGGGATGTTTCCAGCGTACGTCCATTTCTTGAATTTTCACCACTCTACAGCGTAATCAATGGAAAAAAACTATGCTCGTTCTACGGCTACAGCTATACTATAAGCTTTCCGGCGGCGCGACAGACACACGTCGCTATCAGCTGCTACGACGTGTGCGCGGACGGGCGCGGGAATGTAGCCTAACATACGCGGAACTCACGATTGCTCCAAACAGCTAATGAGCGAGCGAACGTGACGGTCAGCTTTTATACCACGGCTCACACACACACACATGTCGGCATACTTACCACTTTCGCTCTATCTCGTTCTCTTTGTGGCTCTTGCTCCCGCTGACTAGGTGATGGTTCGTTCTCCCAGCAACCGTGGCATCGTATCAACAGTAAGAATAAGTCGGTAGGGAAGGAAATTTCTCAAAAAAAAAAACATATTCAAGGAAATTAACTTTTTGCTTTATTCAATCAAATAGAATCTTGGAAAAATCAACAAAGACGATTATATACAGATTCTATATTAAATTATAAAATATATATTTTTTTTCAATAAAAATGTATTTATATTTCAAAAATTCTTCTACATGTGTGCTTAAGACTAAACAAAAAAGTGTATACATCCATACTAACACATTTCAACACATACATTTATTACAATGACAAGTGCGCGCCCACACACACACACACACACACACACACACACACACACACACACACACACACACACACACACACACGTATATAGAAATAACTAAAACTTTTCTTTAAATAATACTACAAAAATTAAATTTTGGATTATCGCTATGAGACGCCAACGACGGCGGCGAAGATGACAATAGTGGGAATATCATTAATCAACTCTAACCTTTATATGCGAACGGCCGGATAATTTATGTGTGACGTGACGACGTTTACGACACACGACTCGACACGTTTTTGTCTCTTTGCGTGTTACTACATCGTGAAGGGGCGTTCTTTGAATTGACGTGAAATTTAATTTAATTAATTCGTGGTTTTCCTCGGGCAAATCACTTTCGATCATTGCCCGGATCGATTTAAGATTAATTTTTTTACAATTCTTATAATTTAAAGACAATCCCTTCACTTTACACTCGGTTTTTATAACTTTCTCGGGGTCAGAGCCATTCACGACCTCATAACCATAAAACTTCGGGCCACTCGATACAAACGACTCGATGTAGTCAGTCGGCTCCTTCAGTTCGCTAGTCATGTCCCTGAGAAGGTTACCCAACGGTGATGCCTATTCATCCGCTTTACCGGTGTTGACAAAAATCACCGAGTCTGTATCGTAATGAAGCACACGTTTTCCCAATCGCTCGAGATAACTATAGAGTTTGAGACGCGCCTGAGCAGTAGTATACACCGCGATAACGACGCTTGTTTGCGCTGATGGAACAACCGCCTCGTCAATGTACGACCAATTCCCGTACAACACCTGATCGTTAACCGGCAATAAGCGATGAACTTCTTTGTCATTGTCGCCGAGAAGCAACAATAACTCTTCGCGATTCTTCATAACGGTCGTCTGCGTTAAATTTAACCGCCGTCCGAATTTACCCCCAAACGAATTAAAGCAGAGTTTTGCGACGGCCCGCAGTCCCGGATTTTTCGCGATTTCTTCGGCATCGAGCCGAATACCCTAAGCCCGTTCATACTCTTCGATGTAACGAGCTTCGGATTCGGCATCTATCCATTCTGCGGGCCAACCACTAGCCTCTTGCTTAATACGCAAGAAGGTATTGATATATTCGACAAAGAGTCCTCCGGTGCGTGTTACGGGGTCGTATTGCGTCATCTCATAGGCCCAGATAATTAAGATTTTCTTCATCTCGTAGCCCATTTCAAGGGCCTTCTTTACCTCTTCCACGACCCAGGTACCTGTAAACACTCGGTCAGCTGTGTCCCCGTAAAAGCACGCTGTCTGTACTCTTTCCTCGGCACAGGCGCGACGAAGAGGGAACAATAGCTTACCGTGCATGCGGACAGGTAGCACAGGGTGGAAGAGGTTGCGCAGCGGTAGCACTGTGCACCTGATCATCCCGTTGACCGTTGTGCCAAGCGCGTCAAACGAGCCATTCAACAATCTCTCACACTCTGTATCTGCGCATATCTTTGGATAGCCCATCGGGAAGCGACCAACCTTCGATATATACGGATACAGAGAGCAGATATCAATAGTAGGGTGTCCCAAAAAAAAAAAATTTTTTTTTTTTCGTCCGGCCAAAGTCGCAAAAGTTGGATTATATCTAAACGAAGATTATCTCAAAATTTGAGGCTCGTAAAAAAATATTAACCGGTCGCTCACGATTTAAATTCCATTACTATATTAAAAAAATGATGTTGGCATGAAAAGTATTGGAAGATATTAATGAATCCGTTTCAAATTTAACAATAAAATTATCTGTTATATCCCAAAGACATCCACAAAATTTGGTAGTGATCCGTACAAATTTCCGGGAGATATGACGTTTGCAAGAAGCACTAAATTGATTATTCATATACTTTGAATGATTTTAGCTAAAAACATATTGGATAATATTGATCGATCAGCTTCAAATTTAATACTGTAACTCTATTTTATATGACAAAGATATCCGCAAAATTTGGTTGCGATCCGAACACATTTTTTAGAGTTATTGTGTTTCCAGTGGAGGGGGCAGACAGACAAAAATTTACAAAACTTTTTCTCGGACTCTGGGTATAGATTAAAATTCAGGATGGGAAACAAAATTAATTATGAGCGGTGTAAGTCACTTGAGGACCATTTTTGTTCCGTTTTTTAATTTTTATTTGAATTTAATTAATTACGTATAGTTAATTCATTATAGTTCACATTCATGATTTTCTCGTGACAACGTCGGCTCTACTTTCTAGAAACGTCAATTCGTATTCAGAAATATGAGAGTCGTCAATGATGTTGCCGAGCGAGGTGTTGCTCTCATTTCGAAGTACGATAAGGCACTTACGAACGACCAGGAGCAAAAGCAATTTCTTTTGCAGGTCGTGAAAAGCCACCACCAACAATATCCAAACGCTAATAAAAAGACCCTCAACATCGTTTCTAGAAAGTAGAGCCGACGTTGTCACGAGAAAATCATGAATGTGAACTATAATGAATTAATTCTTATTTGGCTTTTGGCAGAGTATGTATATATATTGAATAGATGTTATGATGCTTCGACAATGACCGCCTTTTAATGTTTTGATGGAAGTTTGGCAAATCGTAACTCGGGTCTGAGTCGCACGATGCCGGAGATTCCGTTGTTATCGATCTTCCTGTATAGGAAAATCAAACATTTGGAATCTATTTATTTTTGTCCCTTCAAATTGCTTTATCAACTCGTAAATCGATGTAGCAAACTGAACGGACGATATTTTAACAATTAATTTTTAATCGTGAAAAAATATTGCCACAGCCCGGGATCGAACCGGGAACTCTAGGTATCCAGCCTAATGCGTTACCGATTACGCCACCGTGGCTCTGGCAACATTGATTCACGATTCGTTTAGTTTAACGTCAGATGTAAACTTTATTCTTATTTGGCTTTTGGCAGAGTATGTATATATATTGAATAGATGTTATGATGCTTCGACAATGACCGCCTTTTAATGTTTTGATGGAAGTTTGGCAAATCGTAACTCGGGTCTGAGTCGCACGATGCCGGAGATTCCGTTGTTATCGATCTTCCTGTATAGGAAAATCAAACATTTGGAATCTATTTATTTTTGTCCCTTCAAATTGCTTTATCAATTCGTAAATCGATGTAGCAAACTGAACGGACGATATTTTAACAATTAATTTTTAATCGTGAAAAAATATTGCCACAGCCCGGGATCGAACCGGGAACTCTAGGTATCCAGCCTAATGCGTTACCGATTACGCCACCGTGGCTCTGGCAACATTGATTCACGATTCGTTTAGTTTAACGTCAGATGTAAACTTTATTCTTATTTGGCTTTTGGCAGAGTATGTATATATATTGAATAGATGTTATGATGCTTCGACAATGACCGCCTTTTAATGTTTTGATGGAAGTTTGGCAAATCGTAACTCGGGTCTGAGTCGCACGATGCCGGAGATTCCGTTGTTATCGATCTTCCTGTATAGGAAAATCAAACATTTGGAATCTATTTATTTTTGTCCCTTCAAATTGCTTTATCAATTCGTAAATCGATGTAGCAAACTGAACGGACGATATTTTAACAATTAATTTTTAATCGTGAAAAAATATTGCCACAGCCCGGGATCGAACCGGGAACTCTAGGTATCCAGCCTAATGCGTTACCGATTACGCCACCGTGGCTCTGGCAACATTGATTCACGATTCGTTTAGTTTAACGTCAGATGTAAACTTTATTCTTATTTGGCTTTTGGCAGAGTATGTATATATATTGAATAGATGTTATGATGCTTCGACAATGACCGCCTTTTAATGTTTTGATGGAAGTTTGGCAAATCGTAACTCGGGTCTGAGTCGCACGATGCCGGAGATTCCGTTGTTATCGATCTTCCTGTATAGGAAAATCAAACATTTGGAATTTATTTATTTTTGTCCCTTCAAATTGCTTTATCAATTCGTAAATCGATGTAGCAAACTGAACAGACGATATTTTAACAATTAATTTTTAATCGCGAAAAAATATTGCCACAGCCCGGGATCGAACCGGGAACTCTAGGTATCCAGCCTAATGCGTTACCGATTACGCCACCGTGGCTCTGGCAACATTGATTCACGATTCGTTTAGTTTAACGTCAGATGTAAACTTTATTCTTATTTGGCTTTTGGCAGAGTATGTATATATATTGAATAGATGTTATGATGCTTCGACAATGACCGCCTTTTAAACTAAACGAATCGTGAATCAATGTTGCCAGAGCCACGGTGGCGTAATCGGTAACGCATTAGGCTGGATACCTAGAGTTCCCGGTTCGATCCCGGGCTGTGGCAATATTTTTTCACGATTAAAAATTAATTGTTAAAATATCGTCCGTTCAGTTTGCTACATCGATTTACGAATTGATAAAGCAATTTGAAGGGACAAAAATAAATAGATTCCAAATGTTTGATTTTCCTATACAGGAAGATCGATAACAACGGAATCTCCGGCATCGTGCGACTCAGACCCGAGTTACGATTTGCCAAACTTCCATCAAAACATTAAAAGGCGGTCATTGTCGAAGCATCATAACATCTATTCAATATATATACATACTCTGCCAAAAGCCAAATAAGAATAAAGTTTACATCTGACGTTAAACTAAACGAATCGTGAATCAATGTTGCCAGAGCCACGGTGGCGTAATCGGTAACGCATTAGGCTGGATACCTAGAGTTCCCGGTTCGATCCCGGGCTGTGGCAATATTTTTTCACGATTAAAAATTAATTGTTAAAATATCGTCCGTTCAGTTTGCTACATCGATTTACGAATTGATAAAGCAATTTGAAGGGACAAAAATAAATAGATTCCAAATGTTTGATTTTCCTATACAGGAAGATTGATAACAACGGAATCTCCGGCATCGTGCGACTCTGACCCGAGTTACGATTTGCCAAACTTCCATCAAAACATTAAAAGGCGGTCATTGTCGAAGCATCATAACATCTATTCAATATATATAATGAATTAACTATACGTAATTAATTAACTTCAGATAAAAATTAAAAAACGGAACAAAAATGGTCCTCAAGTGACTTACACCGCTCATAATTAATTTTGTTTCCCATCCTGAATTTTAATCTATACCCAGAGTCCGAGAAAAAGTTTTGTAAATTTTTGTCTGTCTGCCCCCTCCACTGGAAACACAATAACTCTGAAAAATGTGTTCGGATCGCAACCAAATTTTGCGGATATCTTTGTCATATAAAATAGAGTTACAGTATTAAATTTGAAGCTGATCGATCAATATTATCCAATATGTTTTTAGCTAAAATCATTCAAAATATATGAATAATCAATTTAGTGCTTATTGCAAACGTCATATCTCCCGGAAATTTGTACGGATCACTACCAAATTTTGTGGATGTCTTTGGGATATAACAGATAATTTTATTGTTAAATTTGAAACGGATTCATCAATATCTTCCAATACTTTTCATGCCAACATCATTTTTTCAATACAGGGAGGACACGGTGAAACTAGACAGTCCAATGCGGCTCCGTGAGAATGTAGGAAGCCTGATTGGCTACTGCCTACGGCCGCCAGTGCGTCTCATCCGAGCGGCGACTGTGTCCCCACGCGCCATCGGAATGGGCCAGTAAGGGTAGTGGTAGGGGCAAGGGACGTTACCTGAGCTGGTAGGGCAGACGCCAGAAACCAAGATTTATTTACTACTCGGTCTGCACGCATAGAGTGGGAACCGTCGGTTTGACGCGCAAGCGCATTTGCGCTGTCTAGTTTCACCGTGTCCTCCCTGTATATTAATGGAATTAAAATCGTGAGCGACCGGTTAATATTTTTTTACGAGCCTCAAATTTTGAGATAATCTTCGTTTAGATATAATCCAACTTTTGCGACTTCGGCCGAACGAAAAATTTTTTTTTTTTTTTTTTGGGACACCCTAATCAATATAGTTGATTTTCTCGTTCGGCGCTACATAATACACCGTGACCGTATTACCCGTACGACCACTGTAAAACCCTCCGCGAGGATTCAAAGTCTCGGTTTTCAGACGCGGATGATCGCACAGAAAATCATTTATTGCCGAATTCGATCGGCGCAACTCCGCAAATTCACACCCCCACATTGTCTCAAGCTCATAGCCCGATAAACGAATTTTCGCAAACGAATTTTCGCATCACTTGCAAGAGTACGCTCATAGCGGTCTTCGTACGTTTCGTCATTGGCACGTGACTTTTGCGTGCGATTGTCGGAAAACAACGCGGACAGCTATGCCAGTAACACCCGTGAAATTGATATACAAAACGCTTTTCATCGAGCGTTAGAAAACCATTAACGAGTAGGCCTTCAGGTAGTCGGATTTCTCGGCCTCTAGCGGCGTGAACGATCTCGCGACCTTGACAATTCTCTACCCACAAAAGCCATGCGACGGCCTCTCTCGAGTGCTGGTCCGCAAGCCTATACCCTCCGTTCAGGACGAGCCCGATCGTTCGAGGTTTGAGAAAATTACGCCTGAATACTTTGGAACAAGCTGAAGCGACAGTCGCTGCCTCCGTAAATGGACAGACGTTACCAGCCTCGAGGAATATTTTGCGAAATTCTTGACACGCACGTCGCAAAATATCGACATCAAGACAGCAATATTTTTCGATTTCAACGGTAAAATCAAAAATATTCCCCGAGGCTACCTGCTCTGTGTACCAGGCATAAAACTCCTCGCGCTCTTGAGGGCTCATCGTGTCCGGCGAGTAGTACTCGGCTGCAGGTAGCTCACCTCTATAATTCTGGTAAGCAAGCGTGTTAAATAAATGGAGAAAGTAGCCTTTACTCATTTTATCTGCAAAACCGAAGGCTTGCGGGAGAGCACTCAAGCGCATGTGGAAGTAGTTCAGACGATCTATAAACATTGTGCGTCGTATACACATAGAAATTATTGCATTACTCGTGAGAATTAGTTTAGGTCGTCCAAGATCGCTGCAGTTCGCAACTACATGACGCAATATGACTTGCGCGTCGAAGCCTTTGGCGTTGTGCGCGATGCATACGATTTTCTGGAAAGACGATGTGCGACGAACTGCTAAATTTACAAACTCCTCGACCGGTGAGGTTCGGAAAACATGTTCCCGAATACCGCAATATTCGCAAAAGCTCGATGAATCTAAATTGTCCACACTCTCGAGACACACCTCGCAAAGCTGTTGTGCTACACAAAGCGTTACGATGTGTTCTCGAGTATCGTCTTCCGGTGTTGCGGTGTACGGCGTATCCTGACGGGTCTCGAAGTCATAAAATATAAATAGGGTTTGTGGCTTCGACGCAAGGCAGTCTCTGGGAGGTTTCAGTGGCTGCATGTAAGAGAGTTCATTGAATCCATGACAACCACGACAATGCTGGCAAAATGATTTTTCACAATTGTGGGTGTTCTTTGTCGTGTCTACGAGCTGAGAGCATTTTTTTACAAAAACGGATAGTCTCACAAATTGTCTTACGTTTTGTGTAGAGACCTACTGCACGATTTTCACGGGGTTTACATTGATTCGCAAAACACTCAGCGCTGTGAAAAAACCGATTGCAACGCTCGCACTCCTGCTCGTCACTGCCGTTGCCAGCTTCGGATGAATATCTGACAGCACAAGGTGGTGATAAGTAGCAGCGCGGGCATGTGCTTGTACACTTATGGTTCTGCAAATAGCGGTACGATGAATTACACGGAATGCAATAATTCGCCCTACCACCTGCAGCAGTGAGGTTTGTAATAGGCGCAAGGTGATTTTAATCGTCAAAATACGCGATATTAATTACCACACGCGCTGATGTATCTTGAAATCTCGCTAGTCCATTGAAAATTGCGTCAGCACCAGTACCGAGAGATTTCCAATCGTATACCATTATGGCAACCCTTGTTGCCATAAAGTAGCGCTGGAACGTCTCGATTTCAGGTAGTCCGCACCCGGCCGCTGGGACTACCACCTGTGCCTCTACAACAAGCTTGTTAGCCTCATCGCTTTGAAGCTTTGATTTTTTATGACGTCTCTGTTCATAAAAAACCTTTGCTTCGGCAGTGCGATCACCCTTGTTACGGGCATTCGCAAAAGCAACCACAACCGCGCGGGGGAAACACAGGTTGTGCGAGTTGCCGAGCGACACACTAGAGCGGTCCTTCGCGAGTTTATCTTCTAAGCTACCTGCACCTGTGACCATATCGACGTATGTAACTGTGAATATAAGTGTGTCGTATACCGATAGGATTCTAGCGCTTTGATTTACACTACAAAGCAGCTCCCACAATTGTTCGTAATCGAATCGCCATATGAGCCTTATTGAGATACCTGCGCTACCATGTGTCATACCTTGAGCCATAAACCCAATTCCTATCATATTATTCGGGGGACACCGCGCGACAAAATGCTCGTGAATATCGCGAATTGCATTCCGAATCCATGAGATGGGGTTAATGCCCTGTGGAGGCGAAAGCAATGCAACTTCCGTTTGCCGTAACGTGACTTCAAATCGCGACGATATAGACTCGCGCGGCTCGCCTACCAAACGAGAACGCTGTCCTACGGATAAAATTATATCCCTATCATCTGTATCACCTAGATTTTCATCACCGCCCGGAAAAAGCGCGTCATTTTGACCGTTATTAACACCAACGGCGGCATCATCGTCGTCGTCGTTATCGTCTCTCGCAGCACCTATACTTACACTATAATTAGACCTCGCGTGGCCAGCGCCGATTTGAATATATTGCCGGTCACTCACCAGTTGGCGCACCAGTGCTTCAGTCTCGGCGACCCACGAATTCGCCGAGTCAGATGGCGAATCAGATGATAAAGATGAAGTCGCTCCATCTCCATTTGCTGCTCTGGGACTCGCTGATGCGCGTCCTGATGCTGTTGCACATCTATCGGGGCCTGTTATATCCAACCCATGATTGCGAATTAATTCTTAATTCTCGAAAAAGCCCCAATATGATTCCGCGAAACGGACAGCAATGAGGTCATCGTCATCGTCGTACGAATCGGATCCCTCGTCGACATGACCGTAGGAGTTGTACCAGGGTACCCTCATTAGCCGCGAGTAATACGGTACGATGTGCATACCTGGCACGATTTCTACGGTTTTGTCAGCGCTACCTGTCTCGTGGGAGGTCGAGGAAGAATCACCGGATTCTTCAGGGTTATTTGGAGCGGCAAATAAAGGGTTGTCATGTTGGTATGACAAGACCAAGTTATTTACTAACTGGTCATCCCTGTGCGGCGCTTCACCCTGTTGCGGGCGAATATCAACTTCTTCCTCCGCCGACTCTTCATACCCATACCGAGCCATGAACGCACACCTGCGGTTTAACATTATCATATGTTAAACCGTATTCATGCGTGCCAATATTACATATATACTGTGACCCGCTGTCACTTCCTAAAATGGGTAGGAGAGGAAAGTCGGGCGAATAAAATAATTAAATGAAAATAAACACTTTGATTAATATGGAAAATTCGTTTTAATAATAATAAATTTTTGAATACAAAACAAAAATATGAAAAAGAAAAAAAAAAGAAAGAAAAGAAAAGAAAAAAATGGCGTTTACAAAATAATGGTGGACTCTAATGTTAGGGGATGGGCGCCAGTTGCATTAGGTGAAACACCTTTCAATAAAAAAAAAATAATATTAAAAAAAAAACTTAAAATTACTACTCAAACTCAAACCACGAATGGGAGTTGCCAAATAAAAGGAGCAAAAATAATTAATACTTTTGGAGGGCCGGCTAGTTGAGGGGGGAAAGCACGAGTCGGCAGGGCGAGGGGTAAAATGGCCTACGGTCGGCTCTTATACTGATTTTACCCAGTGATCTCTACTATGGTTTTTTTGGGTAATAATACCAGGTGAAAAAGAAAAAGAAAAAAAAGGGTTGAGGGCCGAAAAACACAATGGTAATTAAAAATAATAAAAAAGAGGTAATAATAAAAAAAAGGGGGAAGAACCGTTATTACTCAAAAATTCGTGCAAAGTCAAAAGGACGATTCACGAATTTTGGAGTTTTCTAATTTTAATTGGGCGAAAATAAAATAAAGGGGAAGGAAAAATTTGCAAGATAAATCACAAATTGTCTGAAGGACAATTCGGAGTAAGGCAAAGGGTCTTAAATAACAATTGGGGAGGGCAAAATGGGAATTTCTTATTTGACGGTTGACAGGTGGGCAAGATGGCTGATAACGAGGGGACACTCGTTATCTATTTATTGGGTATTACGGGGGGGTTTCGGTGGCAAACGAGGGTAAAAAAGGGTCGCACGAATTGTAAAAAAAAATGGGGCTTCAAAACTTACGATATTTTCGAAATAAAATCCAAAAAAACAAAACCAATTAAAAGCACTCAGCACAAAAATAAATTTGGCGCAGTCTCTCAAAAACTTCTTTCACCTTTCACAGTCAAAGAACAATTATGGCGATTATCCTCGCCGTCTTCTTCCTTGAATTTTCTCCTAATTTTCTCATTTTGCTATTGGTTGATTTGTATGAGGGAGAGACATTAACGCCGCCGCGGGTAGTAATTGCAACGCGTGATGGTAGTTCAACGAGTGGGAGATGGATGGCGGCAGGAGTCCCGTTGGATCCCTCATCGATACCCCATCGATAGACAACGGCTGGCGATCCTCGTTCCTCCTTGACCCGCGATGACGTCATCCGCGCTACAATCACGCTCCGCAACGCTCATTGCCCCTCTCCTATACTCAACACTGCTATTAGCTATAGGCGGGCGGGGAGGGAAAGCATGAGAAGAAGCTAGTGTTATTGTTTTCGGGAATGTGTTGTGCGCGTTCGGGCAGTGCGTGTATCGAGATTTCGCTTTAGCGAAATTTCTCGTTACAATACACATAAAATGTTTAAAATATTTATTAAATATTGAACCTCTCAAAAAAAGTATGAAAAATAAACGTTATTCCGATAAATAGAATTAAATTCACAAAATTTAATGACGATATCTATAAAATTATAAATATTTTATTCCTCTATATTAAATATATTCGAATATATAAGACAATTATTAAACAAAAAAGGAAATGGGAATTCACAAATATTTTCAACGCTTTTTTTATAAGGAAAAATAAAAACCAAGACTTTCACGACTTTCCACTTGCTGAGGGACCGTGTTGAGATCGCCCATAATAATAGTCGCAGCATCAGATACCCCATCGGAGCCCTCATATCCAACGGTGATACAGCTGAAGCTGCTTCTATAAGGGGTATCGTCGTCGCAATCCTCTACGATCTCATCGTCTTGCTCCTCGTCCTCCTCCTTGTCCTCCTCGTCCTCCTCTTCCTCCTCCTCAGCCTCCTCCTCGATCGCCGCACCATAAAACAATTGGGGAACGTTGTGTTCGCCGTCGACCTCCATAGGGAATTCGTCGGGTCCCCGTTGATCGACCTCCCCATGATCCGTGACTACCGCGGAACTCGCGCTGGCCACCGTGTCGATCCCCGAATCCGCCTGACTTTGATCGTCCTCGTCCTCAAGCACCCAGATTCTGTCAGGGTCTTCAGGGTTGTAGTAAAATACACCCTGAAATAAATTCTGTGGGTGCTCTTCGACGGGTTCAGGTGATGCTGGACTATCAGCATCATCGTCCGGTCCACCGCGGATCACGACGTTGACGTCGAAATGCGGTGGATTAGGGGAATCCGGGGCGGTGAATTCCGCTTCATCGGCGATACTCGCCTCCAGAGGTGCGGGACTAACGAGATCCACGACTTCATGGAGTCGATCCTCGGGGTCACGGGGCGTCGATGGGAATGGTGGCGTCACGAGGTCGACGACCTCTACGTCACACATCGCTGGCCTCTCCGGAGCAGTGTTGTTTTCATCATCGTTTACCACGTCCATCTCCTGTTGATTATCGTCACCGTCTGTCGATGAATAACTATCCGCCCGGTCGGCCCAAGCAGTGAGATTGATAGCGGCCCGCGAATGATCGTAACACTTGAGCAGGCTACGTACAGCTCGGCAATCTCCAGCATTTCGCTCACGCACCGTCTCGCACGCAATAACAATCGCATGGTGCGACTCATCGAAAGCTTAAAATTTTTGAGCCCGTGCAATAACCCTGATACTCAAGGATCCCAACACCGCTTTTAATTCACGCTGGGCTTGGCGGAGATTCATTTGCCTCAACCGCGAAGCCCAATTTCGCGTGCAGCGACGCCCGTAGGCGCACTTCGAAGTCTCGCAAGTCCAACCACTTTGAGGATCGTCTTGCACAACTTGCGGGTACTCTAGCACTGGCTACTCTGCACATTTTCTGCCACACACTGCATTTTCAAGAGTTTTTTTAAAAACAAAATTTTTAAAAGTCACTATGTTTCCCGTTACAGAATCACGTAATAATCGAGTGACGATAAACTCAAATTTCACAAATAATAACACTCACAGTTCACTGTAATTCCAATGAATTTACAATGTACAAAGGTTGTAAACACTGAACAGATGACACACGCAAACACGAGAAACAAACCGTTTAAACAATCATTTGAAAACGCGAGGGATGCTGGAGTGTCACGAGTGACTTCTCGAGAGAGAATTAACCAAAGTCCGAGTTTCCAAAGTTTATATCGTTTAAACCACACCCTCTATGGATAGATTTAAGTTGACAAAAGTGAAAAAGAGGCTGTGACTATTTTTTCGAGAGCAAACATTGGTTGAAACCACAAGCCAATGCTTTCCAGAAAACCTTTTTTTCTGCATTGAAAACGACATCGCACAGGTGCGATATAATGTTTGGATTACAAAAAACTTCAAAAACATAAAAACGATGTTACCTCATTCGAAGATCTCAAAACAGCTTGAGGTCCATCCTCGACCCTGGTCATCGATACATTGGAGACACTTTTTTTTATTACCACCCCCACGCTGAGACCATGAAATGATCTCGTGATGCACATCTCGACAGGGTGCCAAGGGCGAGAACTCTTACACCTTGCTGCGACAACAGGTTAGCCGCACCCTTAATCCGACTGCTATAAACGTCTTTAATTGTGACAGCTACGTATCACGACTCTTATTACCTTTGAAGTTAAAGACGACGCGACCATGGTCATCGATACCATGGAGAAACTTTTTTTAAAATTATTACCGCCCCCCCCCCGGGGTGAGATCGAAAAATTATCTCCGGGTGGACATCTCTTCAGAGTCGCCAAGGGCAGGAACTCTTACACCTCACTGCGACAACAGGTTAGCGATACCCTTAAACCAACTGCTATAAATGCCTTTCATTGTGACAGCTATGTATCACGATTTTTATTACCTTTGACGGTAAAGATGATGTGACCCTGGTGGTCGGCACCGTGGAGACACTATTTCAAAAATTATTACCGCACCCCCGCGGTGAGATCGGAAAATTATCGTGTACATCTCTACAGGACTCCAAGGGCGAGAACTCGTACATGCGAGGTTAGAGATCAACCCTTTAACCGACTGCTATAAACGTCTTCTTTTGTTACAGCCATGTATCACAATTCTTATTATCTTTGACGTTGATGCGCCTATTTTTTATCTCTAATCTATACACCAGATGGTCTACACATGGTTGCTTTAGTGCGACACTTGTTATCCTCTGCATCGCTAGACAAGAATTTCTAGGAAAATATGATAACTACTATAAAAAATCTTGACAGCAAATGTGGACCATTCCCAAAAATTCCTATTACTAACAGACATTCCTATTTTCTGATGATTCATACACCCTGTAAACCTGTTATATTAGTGTACACCTACACATAATTATTTACCGGTCACACAACCTTACCTTGATAAAAATACATGTGATATTCAAAGCTATCCAGAGTTTAGACATCCGACGAAGCGTGTGTACATAAACACCACCATAATACCTATAATCGGCAGTCAGGCCCGTGGCTTTAGTCGAGATACATTGTCGCAACATGTCGCAAGCTATAACAATTGAAAATCGTAGCGCTAGTGACCTACAACCCTCGACCATGTACCGAGTGCTGTCGGACACGGAGAAGAAGCGCCTCGAAGGACCGCTGATCCTCGGTACAACATACACTCTCAACCAGTCCGAGACGAAAAGAGTAAGTGTTGGCCTACAGCCTCGTGTCGATGGAAGTATCCAGCCTATCGTCAAACTGCAGAACAATAACACTGCTGGTGGCATTGTTTTCGAGTCAAAGGATTGGGTTTTATTGCAAGGCAAGCTTCCGGAAATTTCAAAGTATTTTATCTATGGACAGAAGGTAGTTTGGGGTTCAAGCTGGCGTACTCCAGACCCGATACACATCGCCGACTGTGAGATTCTGTTCACGTCAAGCTATGGATCGAAATCTATAGTGTCCGATCGCCGTGTTGAAGAAATCCCGTCTGATGAGATGAACGAGAGTCAGCTGGACCCCGAACCACCAGCGAAGAAGCATCGCAAAAATTATTCACCAGCGGTTGTGATGCAAAAGCCTTCGTTCGAGGGCTTACAAAACATCATGGTGTGCACCGACGAACGCTTCAGACGACTACAACGAAATGCCGCAAATGTACAAAAATGCGCTGAAGTGCTTTGTGCCGAATCGTCGATGCATATCCCGACTGACGAGACTCCAGAAAAAATAAACGAACATCGCATAAAATTATTGTTGAAGAATAATTTTAAATCTTTGAAGGATGCTGTGCAACGCCGCATGGATCCTGAATTTGCCGAACTTACGTTTGACATCGTGTTTCTGGAGCTCACTGTGTTGTGCACTGCCTTCATTGCAAATGAACTACAGAAGGCACTCACAGTGAAGAGTGAGGAGCCTAAACAATAACGGCAAACTCTGCACATATATATGGTACTGTGCCTGTTTATTTCCGTGTTGTGCCCGCGGAAATAATAATTAATCAAATAAGTTAATTTTATTGACGAATCTCCCGAACTAAATTCTACTTATTATTCATCGTATCTCATTGTAATTAATTATAAGACATATCTATTGCAACTCTCTTTGAAAATATCTGTAATTTCCTTGACCAGCGTGTTTTGAGATTATGTTTAAATATAATTATTGCATTGAAAAAATGTTTATTTATTTCACTTACCTGAAAAATTGAGCATCATTCGAAAATCCACATAGAAAGGGTCAGACGGGCTGCCTCCCACATGCCTCGAGGAGGGGGAGACCAATCACCGCTCGGGGAATTATGCTAATCTGACTAGACACGGGGCCAGACGGGGAGGGGCCTCAAGGAGGAGGCGCTAGGGACCAATCACAGCTCAGGGAATTATGCTAATCGGACTAGACACGGGGCCAGACGGGGAAGGGCCTCAACGGGGCGGAGCGGGGGGCCAATCATTGCTCGGGGAATTATGCTAATCAGGGGGTGGGAGGGGCCTGCCTCCCCCATCACTCAAGGAGGAGGAGTCGGAGGGAGGTAGGGAGGGGTAGGGTCTGTCTCCCCAGCTCATGCCTATACTACTCAGCAACGAACGCACCTCCGAAACTCAACGATAACGGCACGAGATCTTTAATCGAAGGATTCGATTAAATAATTAACTCAACTTTCTGAAAACAACTCACCGGAAATTATTCACAATAATCCCAGGAACGAGAACTTGCGTCCAAAGGGGTGCACAAGACGGAGAAATACGCAAAACTGCACTCCACACAAAACGGGAACACGACTCAAATTTTATTAAAATAAAATTCGAGAACGAGATAACGAGAACGAATAGCGTACAGGATCCGCTATTACTAAGTACAAGAACAACGCGAAGACGCGCGCGCGAGCGACAGAAAAACTGTCAACACGGGAGCTCGAGTCGGAACTCAGTCACCTTGGCGGTGTCCCGAGCAAGACGAATCACTTCTAGTCATCTTCGGTAGCTCAACATTATCGTTATTCAATGTTCTCCCAAAATCCCTTACCCGAGAACTACTGCCCTCTTACTCGAACCACCTCGTAACTATATCGAGAGCCCAAATCATGCCGGTAACATTTTCGAAATCTGTACAATCGCCTCCCTAGTTTTTCATGCGAAAACGGGCCTAAACTTCATAACCATAACGCATCAGAATGCTCTATTCTATGCTAAAACTTAACAAACACCACCCGTTCTCCAGCGTAATGCACTTTTCTCCATAGGGCGCCGGATTTGTCTACAACTAATTGCAAGAACTCGAATCGGTCACTCTCATCTGCCGGGCTGCTCGTTTCTTTGAGCTCTCATTCTCGCGACAGATTTGAGTGCACCGATTTCCCATAACAAAAAAAAAACAACAAAACTCTGAAACATAAAATTCTTCAACAAAACTAGACGGTAAATTCGAGCAAGGGCATCTCGAAAACGCTCAAAGCAATAACCGGTAACGAAAACCCTTGTGATCGTGATTTCCAAAAAAAATCACGTCACTCTACTTATGTTTATTGTCAGTAAAAGTAACCTCGAATCGCTGTAAAAGTAGCCTTTTAGTCTTTGTGAAGTTAGCTTGCTATTCTTTTCAAAGATAACTTTATATTCTTTGTAAAGGTAGTCTTATAGTCTCTAGCTACCTAGTCCTTATGAGAAAGTAAAAAAAACACTGGCTCAATTAATAGGAACTGCTTCATAGGCGAATGTCTCAACATTTTCAATATTCATTTTTTTTTTCATCAACACATCAAAATAATAACGCAGTATACGATAGTTTAACACAACATATTTCGGAAACGCCTAAGATTCATGCGATTCTCATATATATATATTTTTTTACTGTTTGCATACTTTCTTTTTTATACGATTGGGCAAGAGAATAAATTGAACTTCTATGAGTACAACTTTTCTTTTAGCTAAGTTGATGTGAAAAATAGGTTGATCATGTGGCAACCTCGCATAACATATTTCACTATCGAAACGTTCGATTTTTAATTCGTTGCAGGTTCTAAACTACACGCCTTGGGAATATTGTGCAGAACTGTTATTGATATTCAAATATGCAACAAACACAATACTTACTTGAATTGTTCGGTATCCAATTCTGCAATTCGGTCTTGTGGATTTCACAAGGGTTTGGTGAGCCATCACTAACGTCGCCTTCGCTTTCGCTATGCGCTACTATTAAAATGGCCTTGACAATGTTGGCGGCCATTTTGATTGTTTTGGCCATAATTGATCGTCCGATCGACGATAAATAAAAAACACGCACTCTTCTAGTCGCAGATAAAAAGAAGTTCGCATACATCTTAATGAAATGTGCGACATCTAATCGAACATAGCAGATTGGAGGAATGTTTTTCTAGCTAGCATCGGCATATTCTTCTATAGTTTTGTGTACTAAAAATGTACGAACTATAGCAGTTAATAACGCTTTGAAGCTATTACTAATTACTTCTTTAGGAACTGGCACGCCGGCTTGCAACCATCTCTCTAACCACTTATGAATCGTTACTGTATCGTCGCGTTCTCACAACATTTGAGTGACAGGAAACTGTCCCAAATGGCAGTTGACGACAGCAAACTTGATACAAAAAAATGTGCTTTGTCTGATATTTGTCAATTATCAGTTTACGTACAACGCTCCCAGTGGCATCAATGGATATCGTAGGATTATCAGAACTTGCGTAGATACGGTAAACATGAATCTGATAATTAGTCCACCATCAGAGGTAGAATGGATCATACCCAATAGCATGTATGTTTAACTTTTGAGATTCGCGTTTCATAATTCCGAGAGCGGTAAATATGTCAGGGTCACATAGCTTTTTCATTTCGGCTTCTTGTTTTGCCTTATTTAAGAATGATTTTTTATAAAAGACGCCCGGCTCTGAGTCACCAGGCTTCATCAATTTTCGTGCCTGATCTAAACAATATACTGCAGTCGATATGGTGCTTAACTTTTTGACCACTTCTTCTCTGATGGGTTGACGCAAGTATCGTTTCCCGCGTTTGCCTGTTCCTGGAGTGAATAGAAACTTAGTATTTATAAACTGGTCATTCTCACAACCCGGTAGAAGGTGAATGTCCAGGACGGAACTACATTTGCAAGTTGCAAATATACTTCCGCTAAGCCCATCTTTAGATAAACGTGGTGTACGGAAATTGAATCCACTTTATCCGTTCAACTTGCCACAATGCGTTCGAGATATATTCTTCCCAGAGACCCGGCTTTAACTTAGTTGTTTCCCTTTGATACACTTTATCCCGATTCTTTTCGGTCCGCTTCTGCGTCGTTGTACAAAGTAGTTCCATGTATTCTTTCTTAGATAAAGCGATTCTGAACTTCTGCAAACCAGGTTCCATACTCGTTTCTGCCGATGAGCAAGTTTTATCCCAATCCAAAAGATCTGTACCGGTATCATTTTGGTTCAGTGAAGCCTGTTTTGGCCTATTCTCACGTTGTGTAAGTTGATCTCTTACGTTCTCCCTATTGTCCGTAACGTAACTATAAATTGTGCTTGCAGTAATTCTATTTTCCAAGTTATTTGCAATTTCTTGCCACACGGAAGTCACGGCTGTCCTTGACACTGGTTTGCCATCAGGGCGAATTAGATCGAATTTTCGACTCAATATAGCCTTTATGAGTGATGAACGGTCTATTTTAGGTGGACATCCCCGCGAGGTCGTAAAATCAGGATTATCAGATATTTAAAAAAAATTTAAACTGGACACTGTCAAACTAACTTGATAATAAAACTTGTTTACACTCTTTTCATGTTTACTTAGTAACTGCAGATTATTAGCCACAGAGACGAAAGCAGAAAGGAAGGGATAACATGACATATGCTGAGGACCAATGATTTTTTATCCCGTTATCTAAGTTGATCGGGTCGTTGAGTCTGGATGTTATGGCAAAAGATAAACTTTACAAGATCATATAAACAAAAATATTCCTATCTGCTTTATTAATTTTTTAAGGTCTTCCAACTCTCCGAATTTCTAATGTCTCGTATCCTAAACTTACAAGCACGATAAGAGGTTGTAAATAAGAAAAATATTATGTCTAAGAGGGTCACATGCGCTCACCCTCTTAACTGCGTATAAATACAAGAAGTATTGAGTCCAAAATAACTCTGTTGTTTTGTAAAATCCTCTGTTAGGGTTTTTAAACATGCGGGTTTCGAATTTCCAGGGTCTGAACTTGGTGTCGCGATGCTACCGCGTCTCTTGATAATATGTCCAATGGCGCCACGTGTAAGCCGTACGTGCACGGCAAATATCAAGAGTATCAACTATAAGCCAAGCATCGGAATCAGTATTCGAGTATTAAGGGGGGGGGGGGGAGGGTTTTGAGGGTTCAAAAAAAGTGATTTTTTATTGCATATTATGAAAGTATAGTAACTCAAGAATGTTGTCTGTTAATAGGAAGTCAATCGGAGCAAAACTCACAAAGATATAGCTTTGGAAGTAGGCGTGTCTCGAACGACTAGCTGTAACCGCTCAGCGGGAAGGCAGCTGTTTCTCAATCTCTTTCGTAATTGTCCCTAAGCAGTTTACAGAAAGGTCTTAGACAGGGTCATTGTAACGAGTAGATAATCATATGTATGAAGTGAACTACCGATTTGCTTTCGTGATGCGAGTTTTAGGCTTGGGATTAGCTGGTTGTGACAAATTCTGCGGACTGATGGATTTATCCAGTAATTTCGTATCAAAATCGGTATACAACAATTACTTGAAGAAAATGTGCTCCAGTGTGACGAATGCCGCAAAAAGATTTTTTGTTTCTGCGATTGAGGAAGAAAAAGCAGCTATGTGTAGAGAAAAAAATATTGAATCTTCATCAGAATTAACCGTATCAGGCGATGGAACTTGGAAAAAGCGTGGATTTTCTTCTTTGTATGGCGTGGCTTCCTTGATTGGATATTACACCGGAAAAGTCGTCGATGTTTTCGTAGAAAGTTCATACTGTCACATGTGCGTTACTTGGAAGAATAAGCTTGATTCTGCAGAGTTCGAAGAATGGCAAGAGAACCATATAAATGAAGATCAATGTTCTGCAAATCACAAGGAGCATCCGGTAACATGGAAGTCGACGCAATTGTCACAATGTTCAAAAGATCGCAAGAGAATAACGTGATGATTCGCAACTATATTGGAGATGGTGACTCGAAAACATATAGTGGTGTTATCAATGCTGAACCTTATGGTGAAAATTTTCTAATCAATAAAAAAGAATGTGTTGGACACGTCCAAAAAAGGATGGGAACTCGTTTGCGTGGTTTAGTCAAAAAAACTGTGACTGATAGTGAAACCAAAACTGGAAAAAAAATATTAAAAAAAAACTCTCTCAGGTAAAGGGAAACTGACTGCAAAAATGATTGATAAGCTCACCCAGTACTATGGTCGTGCAATTCGTTTCAATTCTAATTCTGTAGAAGAAATGAAAAAAGCCATTTGGGCTACTTACTATCATTATGCCTCAACCGATGCAAAACCACAACACGAAAACTGCCCTAGCGGCGAAGACTCATGGTGTGAATGGCAGAAAGCTGCAGCTTCAAACAAGCTGAATAATTTCAAACACTCATATTCTGCTCTACCAACTGATGTTTTACAAGGAATCAAGCCAATTTATGAAGATTTAAGCAAAGATGCTCTCCTACAGCGATGTATTGGCGGATTCACACAAAATAATAATGAGAGTTTGAACCAGCTTATTTGGAAGATTGCGCCGAAAGTTGAGAGTGGTTCAGCAATTATCGTCGAATTTGCATCTTCAGTGGCTGCTTGTGTTTTCAATGAAGGCTGTAAAGCTTATTTAACCTTCCTAGGAGAGATGCGAATCAGTACTGGTCCAAGTTGCCATGGATGGGCGCTTCTAACCGACGATATTCGAATGAACAGAGCAGATGAGCGAGCAGCTGAAACCGCTAAAAATGATAGAATTCGCCGCAGACTTGATCAAAAAGATGCTTTAGACATTCTTGACGAAAGTTCTATACTCTATGGTCCCGGCATTGATGATTCTATGTGAGTAAAATGAAAGATAAATAGCTTACTAAGTTTTATCAGGGTCTTTTCGCTACGAAAAACTTTACGCGTTTTTCTCAAATCGATGTTTTTTGAGTCGGTGCACTCTGTATCTCAAAATCTATTCAACCGGTCGTTCTCAAATTTTTCACAGTATTTCCTTACATAATTTATGAGGTAACCCTGTTGAGATTTTTTCGTTTTTGATTTTATTTTTTTTATTATTAACAACAATAGTCATGAATTTAGGCCAAAAATCGGTATTTTCACTTTCCAGTCTTGTAAAAAGTTCAAGAATTTTTAAAAAATAGAAAAACTCGACAGAGATACCTAGAGGGACATCAAAATTGAAGGAAAAACTTTGGTTATTCCATTTCAGATGATCCAGTGCTGAGGCATGACGTGCACCGCAAAATGTATTTTTTCTGAGGCGCCTGCGAAGAATTGCTGCCATTCGGTCAATTTTCAATATTTTTCAACCAATATTTCACAGAATATAGTTCAATTACTACTCTTTAATGTACAATAATCAGAAATAAATTTACTTTCACCGTACGCCCAAAAAAAATCTGTAAAAACCTGTTTTTTCTGCCTTCAAAACACTACCCCCCCCCCCTCCCCCCCCTTAAGCATGAACCAAGATTAAAAATTGGAGTATGAAATATTATTCTTTTTTTTTTTAAATTGGGATATTTCGTTCGTATGCCTTATTCAGGCTTTTACGTTTACTCGTCTCCCCTTTCCCTTTCCTTTCCTTTCCTTTCCTTTCCTTTCCTTTCCTTTCCTTTCCTTTCCTTTCCTTTCCTTTCCTTTCCTTTCCTTTCCCCGTTTCTACCTAGAGTTCCACCCTTAGAGTGTTGTCTGCAGTCACTCATTCTAATGCTGTATCGCATTTACACAAGGGCTTAAGGAAACTGCGGAAAATCCGGTCGATACAGGCGGCTTTTTCTTTTACTGAGTTTCTACCGTATTAGACTACGTTAGAAACTCAGAAAAACTGCCTCCCGCTCAACAATTTACGCGCAAACCTGTGCGTGGCTAAGCGGTCACCCACCCAAGTTATGGCCGCAAACAATGCTGCTTAACTCTGGGTACCGCCGAAGGCACACAACGACCACGCGTCCTCTGATGTCGGGTGGAGTATGAAATATTAATCACGTATTGAAATAAATATTCAAATATTCAACCGTAAATTAGACACAGAGCGCGTGTGCATGCGTGTCTGGGTGTGCGCGCGCGCGCGCATGTGTGTGTCGAGCGGAAACTCACAATTTTCAGGTTTTTGAAAACAGCCTTTTTTAAAATTGGTTTTTTTTTTCGAGGATTTGAAAATGTAACTGGGGGTAAATGAATATGGAAAAAATTTCGAGGCCTTTATGGGTCAGTAATAACCAGAGTTGTGAAGCCCTATTAATTCATGAAATATAGTTTACAGTACCGTTCGTTGCGTAATTATGATTCCATAATGATAATATGTAGCCATTATAAAACAGAGTGTAAACATCCGAATAGCTGGAAAAAATATTAATTTTGAATAAAATATTATGGCAGTCTTGTTAAAAAAATGGAGAAACCTAAGTAATGCATTAAGAAAGTCATGCATTACTTATCTCTTCCATTTTGTCCACTATTTTTCCCAATATTTAAGCGAAAATTCTTATTTTTTGCAGCTACTCAAATGTTAACACTCTATTTTATAATGGCTACATATTATTATTATGGAATCATAATTACATAACAAACTGTACTGTGAACTATATTTCATAAATTAATAGGGCTTCACAACTCTGATGACAAGTTACGGATCAAGTTTTAATGTTACGCGATAGTGAAATTTTAATCGTAATTATATTCTACGATTCCTCGTGATTAAAATAAGAAAATTATTTAATACCGTCGAATCATTTACTTCCAATGGGAATCTTATTCCAGATTGTCTAAAATGATCGGGACTGCAATCGTTTAACTGTGGTGGCTGCGTATATACAGTTGCTATATAGCCTATGACTGTGGATCGAACCCCCAGCAGATTGGGGTTTTCTCAACTATTGACGTCGAAGGCGATTGCAGCATCCCGGTATTCAAACCAAACATTACAGAAGTGAATGTGCAAGTTCTGCAACTATCTGAGTACGCTTTAACCCATATAGTGCAATGTGAAATTAACATTGACCGCACAGTATACTACTGCGGAATGCATTCGCATATATCAGCTGTCCAAGCAGGCCGTTTGAAATATGTAATGGAAGTAACGCGCGAACAATGTATGAGATTGCACGAAACAAAAAGTATATCGATAGGCGCAAATAATTATATTACCGGGTTAAAACCAAATGTATCAAATGCTCATTATGTAACGCTAGCCGGCAAGATAAGCGTTGATGGCCAATGTCAAGGTGTAGAATACGCTGACCCGTTCGGATCGTGGAGTAGCGTAATTGTCTAGGCTATTGTGGCTGTAACATTCCAAGATTTGTATGAATCCATTCGGTTATCAACCAATGATATAAAACTGCGTTCTGGTACGATCTGTTAGTATTCGGCAGGTAACTGCATGGACTATATTGGTGGTTGGACTTTTTGGAAACTTATGGATAAAGACTTGTGCGGTTTCAACAACTATGAAGTCTTATGGAGTGGGTCAGCAAAAAGAAATGCGGGGCAATGGTTTAAACGGAAGAAACGAAATCTTTTCACCAACTACAGTTGACATTACATTCGCTTTTACCAACGGAGCACGGCATCAGCTATGTTCATATGATTTAATAACAACCGAGCATCCTAGATTATATATTTTAGAAATTAAAAACGGAGAATCCTTTATCAGCCATAAAGATGTATTGATTCAGAACATGGACATATTCAGGTACGTCAGTTCGAAATTCGTGTACACAGAAAAACACATGCGAACTGAAATTTCGTCTCTATACGAAGATGTCTTGACTCAAAAATGTATTTTAGAACAATCCGTGATCAAAAATGTAATGAAAGGTCCAGGGTTCATGGCTGCAACAGTTGGCGAAGTAATCTATTAAATGAAATGTATCCCTGTGGATGTTAAGGTTCGACCGACGAAGGAATGTTATAGTCATCTTCCTGTATACAACGGAAATCAGAGTTTATCCGTAACCCCTAAAACTCACATCCTACAAAAAAATGGGGTTAAAATCGACTGCGACAATATTCTTCGCCCGATGTATATCATCGACGGTATCTGGTACAACGTCAACCCTCGATTCACCGAAGCCAAACAACCCAAAGCATTAGAAGTATCGAAAATAGCCACTTGGAAATACACAAGTCCTGAACATCTCATGACTAGCGGAATATACTCCATGAACGTGTTAAAAAAATATCGAGATCATCTCATGTTCCCTATTGAACGACCCGGAATATTAAACACAATAGCACGTACAGTAACAGGGCATAAATCTAATCGTAATGGGCTACACATATCGAATCTTATAGAAGAGAATATCATTGAGAGGGCAGTCAAATCGTACTGGGAGCGAATGTCAAACTGGTTAGTACGGTTCGCAAATTTCATGTCAACTTTTGTCGGATTTTGTTCAATCGTGATGATAATCAAATATGTGCTGGATATATTAATACATGCGTACACTCTGCACGGAATATACGGGTGGAGCGTACATATAATCGGGGCATTATGGGATTCAATTGCTTATTTCTTAATACACATTGCCAGGAATCGGAATCAAAGTGGAGGACGGCCGCAGCAATCACCGAACAGTGATGCAGAAATAGGCGATCCCTCTGCAAAGTCAATAGCGATCCCGGAAAATATATTGTATCCGCTCATACCCAAAACTAGCTCCGGATTAATAGTGCCCTCCGCCCCTACATTCTCAGATATAGAAATTGTGACAAAGTGTAACTGTGAAGACTGCCAATGATCATTGACAAAGTGACTACAGGTAGACAACGAAATCATGTACGTTATCTAGTGGAATGATATTGTATTGCTCAAAAAATGCACATTCTATTCGTAGTTGAATATGTTTTGAATATGTTTAAAATAAAATAATGATAAGACTAATACCCACAAACGGTACAGGTACCGCTAACGGTACATCTACAGTATTATATGGAGATAAATAAAAGTAGTTATAAGTATAATATGTAATTAAGGAACGTACATTGTGACGAGTAAATGTTATGCTCAATAATGAATACCTTGAGCAAATAAAGTTACGGACGATACGCACCCACTCGTGTTACTTTATACCCTAGTCATGTCGCACGCCAAATTATGAAAAAAGGTTTAAAAGAATAAGAATAATTACCTCGTCACTAGAAGCTAACAAAATTAGTAGCTGAATTTTGAGTCAAATACTGGGTAAGTAGACTGTACGCAGATAGATAGGGATATAGAAGTAAGAGTAAGAGTAAAAAAAATTGCTCAGACGTGAAATGACTGAGCGGAGAGTTTGGGGAAGTGTGGATATTGGCATTGCTGATGGACTGACGAAGTATCGAAGAGGGAAAAGATATGGTGATCACCGTGATTCGAACCCGGATTATTCTGGTACTGAGTAAGAGCGCTAACCACTGCGCTAATGTCACCTATGCTTTTCTCTCATTCGAATCGTCTTCTTATATGCAATGTAGGGCCGTCACACACCCCCCTTCACTGAGCTCGACGTCCTCGTCGACAGTGTAGAGTTATGCAGGTTTCCTGTTACGCGATTGCAGTGGAGTTATCGTAAATTCTTCGCGACGCCTGTATCCAACGTCGGACCTCTTCCCTCGGCCGTGTTGAATCCCGCGGAGTAGTTCTTCAGTGCCAGGCTTGTGTTTGCGAGATTCTGTGTGTGTGCTCCATCGGTACAAGGCGAAATTGGGGACGTTTTAGGCCCGTAACTTCTGACACCATGTAATGACTGAGCGGAGAGTTTGGGGAAGTGTGGATATTGGCATTGCTGATGGACTGACGAAGTATCGAAGAGAGAAAAGATATGGTGATCACCGGGATTCGAACCCGGATTATTCTGGTACTGAGTAAGAGCGCTAACCACTGCGCTAATGTCACCTATGCTTTTCTCTCATTCAAATCGTCTTCTTATATGCAATGTAGGGCCGTCACAGACGATTGTTTACAAATCCTTCAGTTTTTGCTAAAATAATCACTGAATCAATTTCAAATAATTATTGAATAAATATCCGATATCTATTTTAGCAATAACTGTAGGATTTGTGAATAGTCTGAGCGTAACGTACACCCAACCACCATGATATACAAACAAAAGAATTTCGAGCCGGCAATAAAGATAAATTTCGAGATGGACAGGGATAAGCTCGCTACGGTCGTATTGAAGATGTAGGAAAAAAATTGTTTCATGGTCCTAGAAGGTTGATTTTGCTGACGGAGTCGTACACTTTAATCGAAACTAATTTAGCTCAAGAACTGATGAATCAGATGTACATTCTTGTGGACACTGAATTAGAAGTTATTCGTGATTTTCCAGCTATTTATCGGCTTTCGAATGTAACAAGTTTTGATTGAATCGTACGACCCCTTCGGGAAAAACCATACCCCGGATTTAGAGAAATATATTGTTTTTCAATCAAGAAGTAGTTTCTGCTGATAGAGTCGTACGATTTCATCAAAACAAATTTTATTTGAGAGCCGATAAATATCCGATAAATCACATGTACTTTTTATCCCAGTGCCCCTTCTCTTTTGTATTTTCATTCACTTGTAGATGTCCCTGCTTTATCTCACACTTCAAAGTGAAAACAAGTGACATTTCTACACCCATGATGTACATCGCATTAGGAGCATATTGACGGCGAGGGTGGTTTTTCAAAGAAAAATGCTGCAGGGGCAACATCCGGCAATGCATCAATACTGACCCATTTGCCTTAGATGAATTTTACAACCATTTACGAGGCTCCAGATATATTGTACGTTAAGTTATAAAAATATGGCAGACGGGGGTGGTTTATCAAAGAAAGGGGATGCAGCAGTGAAATCTGTCGATGCATCAATATTGAGCTGTTTAATTTAGATGAATTTTGAGACCATTTACGAGGCTCTAGGTATATTGTACGCTGGTTTATCAAAATATTGCAGAAGGGGGTGGTTATTTAAAGAAAGGGGATGCAGCGCCGAAATCAGTCAATGCATAATTGTTTAGCTTCTTCATAAAGATGAATTTTGAGACTAGTTGCGAGGCTCTAGGTATATTATTTGCTGAGTTATAAGACTATTGCATAAGGGGGTGGTTTTTTTTATTTCAAGAGGGTGCAGCGGTAAAATTAGTGAACGCTTTGATATTCAGCTGTTAAATCTAGATTATTTTTTGTGTAAGAAACTCGAAAAATGTACTGGATCGAAATATTATATTTATTCGATATAGAGTGAATGTGTAATATAACAGAGTGTGTTGCGAGAAGAAGTTAACTAGACTAGGTCTCGTTGTCGAAGGCCTCGTTCGGCGCGCCGCTAGACGCTCCATCCCTTGTCACTTAACCGTGGTGGGTCCTGTGTGGGCCCACAAGGGTCTCTTGAAAACTGTCTTATAAACAGTGACGTCAATGAGAGGGTGTTAGCGAGCTGTAGTGAGCGCTGGGAGATGTATTTCTTTCAGTCGGCCTTCCTGACGTCTTTGCGACCTCGCGGAAGTGGAGTTCCGGCACCTGGCACCGTCATACTTCTGGTTACTCTGCGTTCTCCTATTCAAACAAAAGACAAAATAAAAATATTTGCAAAATGCTCTTCTATCAGTCCCAGCATGCACAGTGGCCGTTAATTATTGTTAACGTTGTTAACTTGTTATTTTACTTGTTTCAACACATGCTCTTCACTCGTACCTTTGTTTTTATATTTTTATATTAAATTATATTTATGTATTCGTGCGCACATATCCTTTTAAGCTGGGCCCTGATATCACTTAACGCCTTTTAAGCGATCATGCAAGGTACCCATATTAACCATCTCCAGCCTTCCAGTCCGGCCTAATAGTCGTCACTATCACTCTTAAACTGTATACTGAGGTAGTCCGTCTGTATCAGTGCACAACCCATGTTAACTGCCGGAACTCTCCGTTCGTTGTACCTACAACGCTACAGTTTTTGGACATGGTTGCAACCCAACAATCTCAGAACTCTCGGAGCTCCACGAAGATACAAACTCGTATCAGTGCACGACCCATTGTAACTGCCGGAACTCTCCGTCCGTCGTATCCACGACGCTACAGTTTTCGGCATGATCGCTACACTCTACTCTCAGATACAAGTAACTGGGCCGGACGGAACATCGATGGCTCACCTTTTGCTTCATTACTAGCAACTGGACTTGGTCTCAGACTTTGATCCTCACTGACATCTGAGTCAGTATCACTGATGGCTGTGTTCCACGGCTTGAGATTCTCGCCCAGAACTATACCGCAATAAGGTTTTCGGGTACGTTGTACACCTTTGATGTCCTCAATGACATATCTGTCGCGGTCTAGTACTTTAGTGACTTTATACGGTCCAGCGTACTTTGGCAATAACTTTTTACTTGAACCCTCGTTGTTGCTGATTACCCGCCTAGTTACTACAAGGTCTCCATAATTAAATTGTCGAGAGGGAGCTCTCTTTTTGTTGTACCTTTGCTCTTGATCAACTTCATTTTCTTTGATAACTTTTTCAGCCTGCTGTCGGACTATATCTCGATTCACGTTATAAGAAGGCTCGCCTATGCTATTTAGTATTTTTCCTTCGGCCGCATTACGCGGTTTATAACCTAACAACAATTCTGTCGGACATTTCCCCGTTGCTTTATTAATAGTATTATTCAATCTCCAAATCACTTTTGGTAACTCTTGGTCCCACTTTCTTTCTTCTTCTGTGCTAGCTGCTAACGTGCTAAGAATGGTCCTATTGTAACGCTCGACCTGACCGTTTGCCCGTGGGGTCGCTACTGCGTTTGTTACGTGGTGGATGCCCCTTTCTTTGCAAAACTCTTTGAATCTATTGCTAGTAAAAGCAGTGTCACGATCACTTATTATACGTTGTGGAAAACCAAATGTCTCACTAATGTTGCTAAAAAATCGTTCGACAAATATTGTTTTTGTATTTTTGACTGCTTTCTCAAATACGAACTTTGTAAATGAATTTTTCCGACCAGCAAATATGAGTTGTTAAAAGTGTTTTTCACGAACGGTCTTAAGTGATCTATGTGTATCGTATGCATAGGTTTCGAAACCTTCTCGATGGGGCGCAATTGACCTGGTCTTTTACCCGCTGGCTGTTTATTGTAGAGGCAGTCTAAACACGAAGCAACGTATCGTCTCACGTAACGTCGCATCGACGCAAACCAATAGTCTACCTGTAACTTTTCTAATGTCTTTATTACCCCGAAGTGTCCCATCTCGTCGTGACACAGCCCAACGACCCTTTGCCGAGCTGCCTTCGGCACTGCTCACTTAAGACCACTCGGAGTGTTTCTAAAGACTCGATTCTCTTTTAAAACAAAGTCTTGCTTGATCTGCTGTTCCTCTGCGTCATGTGGCTCTCGAACTAATACCTCATGGATATATTTCAGTCGCGGATCTTGCATTTGAGCTATTAGTAGCCAATCCTCAAGCTCAATACGCAGCAACCCAACGTCTTCTATCTCAACAACGCCATTATCTGCCTCGCTTGGATTACGGCTAAGAGCGTCTACATGCGGCATCTTTACCCGGCTCGAGACCAGGGATGGGCAAAATGTATTTGAAAAAAAAAAAAAATACTGAATGCTTGTTCACTCACAATCCACTCATAATTCATTTTAAGTTTAAATTATGAATGGAAATCCACTCATAATTCATTTTAATTTTAAATTATCAATGGAAATCCACTCATAATTCATTTTAAGTTTAAATTATGAATGGAAATCCACTCATAATTCATTTTAATTTTAAATTATCAATGGAAATCCACTCATAATTCATTTTAATTTTAAATTATCAATGGAAATCCACTCATAATTCATTTTAATTTTAAATTATCAATGGAAATCCACTCATAATTCATTTTATGAATTATGAGTGGATTCCCACTCAGCGATCTATCACCCATTATTTGTTCAATGTTTACTAGAACATTGATGTAGCATCCACTTTTCCAAAAATATTTAATGAAGCAGCGATGCACATCCCATTACTTTTTCAAGGAGGTTCGTCGGTAAAATTAAAAATGCACAAAAAAAATCTAAAATTATTACCGCGTTTTTAATTATTCATAACAAACTTACATGAATTTTTTTGGGAATTTATGTCTACATCGTTCACAAAAAATTAATTTTTTTATGCATACGTTTTAGCATGAGCTCTTATGGCATATTTACGAACTTAAAAAAAATAAAAAAAATAAAATTCCATCGAAAAAAAAGAATCAATTCCACCAATTACTCAAATATTCAACGATGTAATAAATGTTTTCAAGTATTTTTTTTTTTTTTAATTTCGTAACTATGCCGTAAGAGTTAGAATGAATGCATAAACAAATTTATTCTGTGTAAACGATGTAGACGAAAATTCCCAGAAAATTGATGTGAGTTTGTTATGAATTATTTAAAACGCGGTAATTATCTCAGATTTTTCTGTGCATTTTCAATTTTACTGACGAACCTCCTTAATGTCCAATGGAACAGATATCCAGAACCCATTTTCTTTTAATAGAGCACTGCTACACTTCCCATTATTTTTTAAATATATCAAACTCTGTCTAACCCAGTATAACCCAGGTGTTAGGCAGAGTTAGGCAGTAAGACAGGGTTAGACAGGGATAGGCGGGGATAGACACTGTAACCGAGAAATTATTCCTCCGGTACATTCGTCCAAATTTCCAACTGCCTCCCAAGGCGCCAGTCACCAAAACACGACTCAAACAATTATACACCGATTTGACTCGGCTACTAGCTTATTCGACTGCTCGAAAAATGACGGATACTAAACCGCTAGCTCAGGACCTTAAGGTAGAGGGGCGGGGCCGTCCCACACGACATAAATAATTGAATACACGATACTAAAAAGAATAATAAATAATTTATTCGATAGAAGAAAATATCAAGAAAAATTAATGGTATAAGGAAAAAGTAATTAAGAAGAATTAATGATCTGAGATTCAAACGGTAAAATACAACATTTGCTTTCTTCTACATTTCAATGCAAAAAAATAATGCACAGTTCGCTAGAGCTTTTCGTGACTACAAATTTCGGCTAGTAATAAGTTAGTTCCTAATTAACGGCCAATACCTTGAAAAGAAAACGTATTTCTTTCTAGATTTACGAAATATAAATGAAGACAATAATATAGATATCTTGTCCGAACGATTTGATATTTTAAGTCTTTAACAATTAAGAATACAAAATTCACTCAATATTTCGGTTTAAGACTACTTACAATTAATGAAAATTCCAAGAGTTTCACATAAATACATGTACAAACAGTTTTTACTTAACTTATGAAATATAATGCTTTCCCTCCGGGGGTCGCCGATGTGCGGAACAATTCGCACAATTGACGTGTTACTGATTGTAACACGTCGGTCATTTGCGAGAGCCCCAGAGAGTGAGATCTCAGTTTTTCGGAGCACACCGGCGCTTCACCTCTCGCGCGTGCGCAGTGCTCATACTCGTGATCTTTCTTAGAACCTATGTCAGTACAATTTCAAATAAATACAATTTCCTTACAACCTCAACTAATCTCTTGAAACTCTAGTAATCGTCTCTTTTTCCTACAGAATCGGCTGGCTGTTAGACACTACAGTCATCTAGCTCAGACGGGAATATTCTCCCGATACGACAGCCGATAACGATAATGAGTTGAATAATCTATATTACCGATAAAAATTTTTTTCCGAAAATTCCGGCTTAGGATGGCCATACTAAATTTTTCCACCTGCTTCACTCGGAGACATTCCGTGGCACGACAGCTCGGTAATTTTCGGCAGTCTTAATCGTTCACTGAACTGACTGATTACTCACTACGCCTGAATGCTTACTCTAACACAAATCATGTCTAACTCACTACGGCGTAATAAAAATGAAATATAATTTACTGAGTCTCGTAATAACGCTTGCGGCCGCACGCACGCAGCCCGAAAAGTTTTGGCACTCGATACTTGACAAATAAATAATTTAACAAAAACAGGAAAATATTGAGACAACCAAAAATATAATTTTTCCCGACAATTAATTACTAAACTAGGACAATAGTATATTTTGTAACGTGGGCGTAAATCGTACGCCCTCGTTGCATACGATATTTTTTGCAACAGTGTGCGGAAAATTTGTGCATGTAAATAAGTAATTATACTGCTATGAATAAAATGATAAAAGTCGGGTGCGAGGTAGACGCAGCAGCGAGTACAAGGCTGCAGGGCCGGCGGGGGCTTCGCCCCCCCCCCCCCCCCCAAAGAATGTATTGCTTTTTTACTGCACAATCACACTAAATCCATCCTATCACTCATCTTGAATATATAGGCACACTGACAAACTTAACACGTACTGTATCGTTGATAGACGAAGCGGCACTGAATTAATTGCTGTACATGGATATAGCGAAATTATCGGTACACTGAGAGAAAAATATGGTAATTCTGAAAAAAAAAAAAGTTAGTCCGACGATAATCTAACCATAAATTATATTTCCTGGAGACACGTCTATGTTATATGGCTATACCAAGTAAAAAAAATTGTTGGATGAACCATCAATATAATTTCCAGGAGACCCGTCTATATTTTATGGTCATAGTAAATATAATTATAGTAGCAATCATCGAAATGATAATAGACTCAAACACTAATCGAATAGTTTCAAAAATGCCATTTCGTCGCATCGCATGTACGATTTCAACGTTTGTTTCCAATAACCTTGGAAGTATCGTGTATTGATCCATATTATCATCGCTTCAACCATAAAATATTGCAAGCCTTCCTATATTCGTTCTACCATGTGACATCGTTGAATCGACGATATGCTTTTTTCTCAGTGTAGAATCGGCAAGGTAGAATTCGGGTCACCCAATAGAAAAAGAAAGAAAGTAAGAGTATACCAATTGCGCATGCGTCATTAGACAAGTATGATAAGTTTGTTTCGATTCCTTTGTATTAGTAGAACGTTTTAACGCATAAAACCGATATTTTCATTTTACGCCCGCGAGTTATAAAGACGATTTTTACGCACAGTGTTGAAAAAGTAGTACTTTACACCCTGAAAACCGAGGTGTAAAGTCGAATTTTACGCGCACTGTTGCAAAAACAATTATAAGTGAAACCCTTCGCGATAGCAACCTCTCGTCCAGGGCCTTACTCGACACGAGCCTACTGACTCGAAGCGATTAATATAAGCCAAAAATTAATTTTTACAATATAATCAATAACAAATAAATCGCAAACACTGAATCCGACCAACAAAGAATCCCGGAATACGGGTACTCACGGCCCTCACTGGCACTGAACCACGCGGGGAATCTTCAAAATCCTTTCCAGAGCTTCTGGTAGCTGAGACGATAGATCTGAATCTTATTGAATTCCTCGGTGCGTCCGCCGTCGATCGCTGTTAATCGGGAAGAGAGCAATGATCATTTGTCACTCGCCGATGGTGCTGACTAATCCCCTCTTATTGTCCTCGATAGCCGAAATTTTGCGACGCGTGCCGATAGTCCCTCTTCATCACATGCAAATCACTCAGGGCCGTACTTCGAAAATGTGCCTCTTATCATGAAGAAAATGTTGCGGAATACTTTTTACCTTTTCACGAATACCGACAGCTCATAACATCTCGCTCCGGTATCGTGATCTTACCAGGTGCAAAAGCTTTAGGTATCCGACAACTTGATATGTTGGGTCCCGCCTCAGCCTACGGTGCGGTAGTTCCGTCGATCGGCCATCGCTGCTCTCAGGCGGATTTCGTGGGCATTTCGGATGGCGGAGGTGCCGCCGCGCGACTCGGGAACGTCGCGCGGTCGATGTACGGCAGTGCATAGTGCATCTGAATCTTGACAGAGTCCAGGGCTACTCCGGGACATTAATTGATTGCCCATCAAGCTCCGAAACCTCATCCTTTCCTTAGTTTTTGGCGGTTAAATAGTTGGAGGTCAATTGCTCTAAGCCAGCAGAGCGGAGGCGGTGGTGTAAGATTAAGCCACCCGCGACCCTCTGCCTCAAATTTGGGAGTTGTTCCGACAAGGTGGACGATCTCATCGGGAACTCCAACCTTCCTCTGGCGTGTACTCCGTGGCAAGGTGAGGGTCTACGTGCAAGCCCCTCGGGGTCCTCAGTTCCTCGGAGCTAATGCTCGTCCTCAGGAATAAGACGGCATGGTCGACAGCTGAAGAAAGGTACGGCCTCCCCTCATCACGAATTACCCGACGGTGGCGTTCTTGAAGAGACCAGAGAGCCCGGAGTTCACAATTCATATCGTACACAAATAAAACGACAAAATGCAACACTTAAATCGTTGACAAAAACGCTAATTTTATTACATTGCCTATTCTTAATCCAACTTAAACCTAGGTTTGCCGTGGAGAGCTCGACAGCGGACGTTAATTCAATTTACCCCACTGGGTTCACGACAGCAGAAGTAACGCGGTGGGGCAGAAAAACTACCACGTTACAACACGGTTAGGCAGATTTAGGCCGAGTGAGACAGGGTTAGGTGGGGCTAGACACTGTCACCCAATGTAAATTGGGTGTCTCGGGAATCTAGTTCGTCTACCAATCATATAATTCGTTAACTTGAAGATGTACGGGTGAGGCCTGCTAGTCAATAAAATATCGGAAATAAAAATCCAAAACGAAAGCGCTGGCAGTATCCATATATACGTTAATATTATTATAAACCATAAAGATAGTTTGTAACTCGAGAAGAATGATATTGAAACATGGTTATAAGTATATTTCACTTCTGAATTGGTAACTTGACTCGGTACTCAGCGCCATATTTGCGTGATTCGGGCAGTCTGTCACTTTATCTCAATAATTTTTAATGAATTGCCGTTGACATACCCTTAGTCGAATTCCATTGGAATCTACAATATTCAATTTACATAAACAAGAGTTCGCTCGGCGACATCTAACTTCGGTCAGTTCGAAATTTGGATTCGAAGTATAAGTTTTTCGATTCTGAAATATTCTTTACGGCAAAATTCGAAATCTTCGGAACCTAACCTAATACTAAGCCTGACGCCCGTACATCCTTACCGACCAATTATTGCTTTCCGTGGAGTAATATAGCGGAAATCAATTGTGAAACAGGTTAACTGAAACATGTGTTAAAACAGAATCGGGAAAAATAATTGCCGAGGATATTTACTCCGTGCACTTACATAATCTATGTATGTATGGATGTATGTATTGCTGTTAACTTGAAATCAATCGGAGCAACAAATTTTCGCAAATAGAACTTTCTGACGGACTCCTCGCTTGTAGCTATACGGAAATACACGAAAATTGAGCAGCATAAGTTGTGTAAGTGCTACGTGAAGCGTACTATAATATGGTAGTCAATGTAATATAAAAATAACATTCGTACGCCTTTGTTTAGTGGCGGGGTGGCAACTAAATGCCTATGAATTTCGAATTCTTATTGTCACATCTCCAATATGATATCAAAATCATAACCACTTCTGTTTTTGCAATAAAACAGACATTAGGTTTATTAAATTTTTTACATATTTCGAGATCTTATGATTTGTGACTGAAAGAATCGCGCCTCTGGTTATGTGGCGAGGTGGCAATTGAATGCCTACATTAAACCCTTCCAGTTGGAGGACGTGTGGATCGTGAATGATAGAATATCGGTATGTTTCAAAATACATACACAAGTTGAAGCGTGAAAGAAGAAATTGATTCAACGAAAAAAGTATAACTCATAAGTGTTATGGTTACGATGCAGATAGAAGACATCGAATACAAAAATTTAATGTCACAAAAACGTCACCACCATCCTCAGAGGTTTTCGAACACTATTCACAGCTTATATTTGTTGGGTCTATGAACGGTTCTATATCTGTGGTCACCGGGCGAAACCGATCAAGTCATTTTTTTTCGAATTGGAGTAGAAGTTGTTTGAACGTCGCGCCGTTGTAAGTGAAAAGCTTTAACCCTAGTAGCAATGGAATTATAGCCAGGCTCTTAAATAATACATTCCAATAATATTTCCGATCCTTACTCAATACAAAGTAAACGTATAAACGTACAAGAGATATTTTATTTTCGAAATCTAGAACCTCTCGCTTAATTTCAAAGAAGAACGATACTTACGAATGCGAATGGTATGCATTTCGTAAAGATGACATCAATCCGCAATTTGATAAAAGGACTACACGTGAACGTGCCGTTATTTTGTATTAAAACAGCAAGCAAGGCCCTAGACGTTTAAGCGATAATATGGCAGAAAGTAAAAAATGACAGTTGTACGATTTTGTCCGGTGGTCACAAATACAGGGTCAAATCTTGACACTCCTGAAACAAAAATACATCAAAGTATTGCAATTAAAAAAGAATTATAATCAATGAATAGCCATAGCTTATGAAGATAATCAATTTTAGCAATTAAGCCAACCGTAATCAGTTATATAGCTATTACATTTGTTAAATATTATTCTGATGAACAACTTGTAATACTTTGTTAAAATAATCGTTTCAATAGTTTAATTAAAGCTATAAGTAAGTCCGATTCGTAAATTAAGTATCGGCCTTGGTTGGGCCGGTAGAGATTATAGTAATATCAAATTTCTCTACTAAAAGCAACCCATTCATTTCAAACCTATAGGTTTAAATATCAGTGGCTTTAATAATTACGAATGGAGACCTATCTTAATGCTTCAATATTGTGGCGGTGAAACGCCTTTTAATCGATAATATAAGGAGCTTACGAAATGCTGGAATTGCATTTTGCAAGTGTCCTTTTTTCGAAATTTTCATCAGTCAATCGGTTATACCGAGGCAAGTTCATCATAGTTGCATATGAGAACAATCTTTCGACCGGTGCAGATGAAGGCAACGGTGTATTATACCTAAGGAATAAATCCTTGATTTCCGGATACTTATCAATAACCTTCATGTCAGAACTGCAGGGATCATTCATAAAGGATCGCATCTGCAATTCGGCTTTCGACTCTTCGAGAATTGAATTAGCTTCGATGTCAGATTCATCATCCTCGCCGAAGTCATATTCATTATTTGTAACTCGAGGTAGGTTGTTATCACTTGACTGCGTTGCTGAGCGTGGCAAAATTGCCTTAGCAGCTTCCATTACAGCCGCTTTGACTTTTATTTGCGCGTCTAAACTCAAACATCGGACCCATCGGGTTTTAAACTGCGGTTGCAAAATTGCTGCTACCGCCGCAAATACTCCATTACCTTCAATCTTGAAGAAATCATCGAAACGGCGTTCAAGATTTAGTACCAAATCGTAAGCGATCGTCTGGCAGTACTCCAATCTACCGTTCCGCTCAATGTTCTGCAATTTACGGCGCAGTGAAACAAGATTTGGCAGAAGCAAACCGTAAAAACACTCTTTCTCGCCCTGAAGTATGTCTATAGCTTCTGCTACCGGTTTCAAGCACGTCAGGTATTCACCAATGAATTTAAAATCACTGTCCCTCAATGGAGGAATGATAATGAGAGCCTGAGTAGCTTCAATTACTTTTTCCCGTAAATCATAGATTTGTTTAAGCGATGAAAAAAGGGAATTCCATCGCACTGGGACAGGCCTAGAAAGAGACTGACCGAGTATGTTTGTCAGTTCCTCTCGTTGTTTTGGCGATCAAAGTAGCTTCCACAGGCCCTGACAACGTGTCATAACCTGATCGAACTGCGATGATGATGATTTGGACGCTTTAACCGTTCTAGAAACGTCCGTCGTTGCCAATAAGTTCAATGTGTGGCTTGCACATCTGAAATGGCGTGGCAAATCAGCCAGAGTACTTACGTCCTCGCCAGCATCATCAGGTACAGCGTACTCACTCTCCGCCAGCGTAGACCTCTTCGGTATCGCCAATAGTTCAGGCTCAGACTCAGAAGCATCTTCAGATTCTGATCCAACTTCGATTTCATCTGAAAAAGTTCCAAATAAAATGTTTACTGCTCTATAAAAACAGTCCATGTGTAGTAGAGTGTTCAAAAAAAAATCGACTATTTTTTTTCCCGGAGAACATTGAAAAATCGTCAGAGTATTCCTAGAAAAAGACCCTCTGAAAATTTGAGCTCTTAATATCAATATTTAAGTTGGCGATTTGTAATCGCCTGTTTCCCATTTAAATAACATGGGAATTTTTTTTTAACTTTGGAATTTTGTAACTCAATAACGAATTACTTTACAAGCATGAAGAAGGCACGTTCTCATAGGAAATTTAATGCTCTACAAAAATGGTTAAAAAGATGATTTCCGTAAGTCCAGTCGTTTTTAAGATAACTGCAACCTATTGGAAATTATAAGATTTTTTTTGTAAACACGAAAAAATCAATTTATATCACTTAAATACCCAAAATTACCAACTTCTAAGTAAACATTCACAAAGTCTGGGTAGAATATTGATTGTAAATTCTTAATTACTTGACGAATGATCATTTTAATTGACATTTGGCGAAAAACAATGATCTGACTGTTGAATATGGTAAAAATTCATCATAAATACACGCATTTTATGTATTAATAATTCATTAATTACTTATAAGTTCATTTACCTTAATTCATACTATTCTGCTTCAACTCGTATTAATTTTTTTCTCTGAGAGAACTATTCTTAACTTACTCACTTGAAGTATATAAGAAAAAGAAATCATAAGAACGTACCTTCTTCATGCTTGTAAAGTAATTCGTTATTGAATTACAAAATTCCAATGTTAAAAAAAAATTCCCATGTTATTTAAATGGAAAACAGAAAATTACGAATCGCCACCTCTAAATATTGATATTAAGAGCTCAAATTTTCAGAGGGTCTTTTTCTAGGGATACTTTGACAATTTTTCAATGTTCTTCGGGAAAAAAAATAGTCGATTTTTTTTAAACACTCTAATGTGTAACGATTACAATGGTTCGCTCTAAACTTTGTTTCTTTTTCGCTTTCTCATAGAGGAAGCTTTGTTTTTATAACGAAAATAAAACTTTTAAGAATTTTATGCCAGATTACTTAGAATGCTCGACAACGTTGGGGAAAGTGACTTGGAGAAATTGTCCGGATGTATGTGAGCCATTCCACAAAAATCCTCTAATCATGATACCGACCTATTTTATATGTTGACATAACTTTAAGGATGAGATATAAAGGTTGTGGCCGCAGTTAATAATATTGGATGAAGGTTTTGGCTATTGGCGACCAAATAAAAAAGAAGAAAGCTGCTCTTCTGTTAAAACGTTTCGACCTTATTGTAGGTCCTCTTCAGTTATTATTCTTCATCTTACTTTGATCTACAATTTTTTACAATGTTATTTTTAATATATGATACAGATCGTGAGTACAGTAAATTTTGAGGTTAATTATGTGATTTAACGCACTTACGCAACATGTCTGGAACACTGTTATTATTTTGGCCGGATTGTCTGGCCATGTTGTCAGTGGGAGGTTGGTTCATTCAATAATAATAGAAAACAAAACTATTTTGTTTATGTCTTGCATTGTAAAACTTATAAAACGATCTATGTGGCCAGGCAATCCGGCCGGTTAGTGGAAACAGTTCATAATTTTTGAAATTTGTGAAATTTATTACTAATTCTAAAAACATTTGCTCTTATTCACACCGCGCGAAATTTTTCAAATTTAAATTCTGTGTGAGTTGTTATATTATTGAATTATAGATATTGCTTAATTTTTCTATGTCATGTTGAAAGTTAATAGCGTTATTGTGTTTTTTAATGTTAATCATCTCGTTTATTAGTCTTTTTTTATAATTGTGTTCAATTTTAAGAATTTTTGTTTTTTCAAAATCAAATTTGTGTTTTGTGACTGAAGAGTGTGTAGCTAATGCTGTGTGTGGGTGATCTAGATGGTTTAGGCTATTTTTATGTTCATAGAGCCGTGTTTTTAAGTATCTTTTAGTTTGACCTATGTATACTCCATTGCATTCTTTGCAAGGAATGTGATAAACTACATTTGACTTGTTCAATGTTGGAATTTTATCTTTTGTGGATCCTATAATTTTTTGTAAGTTGTGTTTGTTGTTGTTAATTAAATTGATCTCAAGTGGTTTCAATAGTCTGTGTAATGGTCCTTGAATTTGTTTGATGTAAGGGAAGTTTAGTAATCTTTTTGTATCAAAAAGGTTATGTCTTAGTTTCCTTTGATGTAACTTCACTTTACACTAACATACCGTTACCTCCAGTATTACAAAGCCTAGAAAAAAGGAAACAGTTTTTCACAGAAAAAATACCTATTAATGAAATTAAGAAAGCAATAGAATTAATAATGCACTCGACGTACTTCACATTTCAAGACAATTTCTATAAACAAATCTCTGGTCTTCCTATGGGATCCCCTTTAGCCCCTATTCTCTCCAACATAGTCATGATAGACCTAGAAGAAACCTGCTTAAACCAACTATCCTTTACCCCTCCGCTATACAAAAGATACGTAGATGACATTATTATCACTTTACCACATAATGAAATAGACAACACATTAAATATTTTTAATAGCTACTACCCCAAACTACAATTTACCATAGAAAAAGAAAACAATTTAAACTCTTTACCGTTCCTAGATATACTACTAATCAGAGAAAACAACAAAATTATCACAAATTGGTACCGCAAACCAACATGGTCAGGCAGATTTATGAATTATTTCTCAGAACACCCTAAACAACAAAAAATAGGCATCATCCTCATGTTGGTTGACAGAGGCATAAAACTGGCTGATAAAAAATTTTGGTCAGAAAACATAGTTTTAATTAAAAATACATTAAAATTAAACCTTTTTCCAGAACACTTCATTAATAAATATGTTGACTGCAGGCTCAATAACATTATCAATAACAAAGAAAGTATGAAAGAAAAAAAGACTTTTGATACAAAAAGATTACTAAACTTCCCTTACATCAAACAAATTCAAGGACCATTACACAGACTATTGAAACCACTTGAGATCAATTTAATTAACAACAACAAACACAACTTACAAAAAATTATAGGATCCACAAAAGATAAAATTCCAACATTGAACAAGTCAAATGTAGTTTATCACATTCCTTGCAAAGAATGCAATGGAGTATACATAGGTCAAACTAAAAGATACTTAAAAACACGGCTCTATGAACATAAAAATAGCCTAAACCATCTAGATCACCCACACACAGCATTAGCTACACACTCTTCAGTCACAAAACACAAATTTGATTTTGAAAAAACAAAAATTCTTAAAATTGAACACAATTATAAAAAAAGACTAATAAACGAGATGATTAACATTAAAAAACACAATAACGCTATTAACTTTCAACATGACATAGAAAAATTAAGCAATATCTATAATTCAATAATATAACAACTCACACAGAATTTAAATTTGAAAAATTTCGCGCGGTGTGAATAAGAGCAAATGTTTTTAGAATTAGTAATAAATTTCACAAATTTCAAAAATTATGAACTGTTTCCACTAACCGGCCGGATTGCCTGGCCACATAGATCGTTTTATAAGTTTTACAATGCAAGACATAAACAAAATAGTTTTGTTTTCTATTATTATTGAATGAACCAACCTCCCACTGACAACATGGCCAGACAATCCGGCCAAAATAATAACAGTGTTCCAGACATGTTGCGTAAGTGCGTTAAATCACATAATTAACCTCAAAATTTACTGTACTCACGATCTGTATCATATATTAAAAATAACATTGTAAAAAATTGTAGATCAAAGTAAGATGAAGAATAATAACTGAAGAGGACCTACAATAAGGTCGAAACGTTTTAACAGAAGAGCAGCTTTCTTCTTTTTTATTTGGTCGCCAATAGCCAAAACCTTCATCCAATAATATAACTTTAAGGATATCCTTACCAAAAATCGTTTGTGTTAGATTTTGATCAAAATTTTACAGTGCGTAGAAAAAAAAGAGTTTTATCAATCGCGATTTTAAAAAAATAGGTTCACGGTGTCATTTTTGAGAAATTAATTCGGAAAATAGGGTACTTTAACATAGGTTAGATAGGGCGACTGGTCCAAAACTGGCAAAGAAATTTATTTTCTCAGGCAATTTCTGTTCGATCTGAATGAAAAACTAACATGATGTAGACCGAAATTTTTGGAAAATATTGAAAAAAGAAAATTTTAGTCCAACCGTCGGAGATTAAAGTAAATTGAGTTTATTCGCGGCTTTTCGGCCTTCAATTGCGTGACTATGGAAAATGTGGCAACGCCGCGTCCCCCCACTACGCTCAACATAGATACCTATAGATGGAATAAAAACATTCTCGACGTCACTCTGCAAAGCAATTATAAGAATTTCGTTATAATTCATTAATTCATAGGAAGGTAAAAAATGAAAAATAATTGGGAATTGAGAATATATGCGACTTCAATTTTCAACTCTTTATTAAAAAATAGAAATCTGAGCTAAACTGTGCTGTTCCCACTATGTCGTTTTCTTTCTGCAAACAAGCTGCAGTTCCAACGCAACAATTAACGAAATCTTCTCTGGATATATGAGAATTGTTCATTGCCTTTACAATTACCTCGTCGAGAACCTCACAGTCACGCAATGCATCATGAATCCCGTAGATAACTTTCTCGCCTAATTCAGCTGAAGCAATCTCTGATAGCTTATAGCTAGGTCTCTTTGGAAAGGCTTTTTTCAACAAAGGAAGAGTATCTCCAAAGCCTATAACGATGCCTGCGAATTCATCAAGCATACCTTTCATATCGAGTGACACTAAATTTCAAACAATATTCATAACCTAAAATCGGGTTACACTGACAGGTTGAAGTTACGGTTCGGAAGCTAGTACACGCTAAAGCCACAAGCCGCACCAGAGTCGCGAAATGCGGCGTTGCCAAATATTTTTCTACGTATATTTTTCTCGCCGGAAATCCCCCGCCGCCTCAGACCCCTCGCGTTTGTGGTAAGGATATCCTTAACGGACACTTTTTTAGGGTCCCAATGAACAAATTTACGCAAATTTTATTTGATATTTGCTTTTTTTAATTCATCCATATTTGATTCAGTTACAAACTTACCCAATGAGCGGTTACGCCTAAAAAGCGGCGATTACTTGCCGTCCAAATGTCGGCCGTTGTACAAACGTATGTCACAGCATTCAGTTGTTGGCGGATATTGTCCATCTGCTCACTGAATATCTTTTCGATACGATGTTGTACCTTCCGGCGGGAAACTTGCTTTAGGGGTACGCCATTTCGTCGTATGTTCATATCTACAACATATAACGTCTTGTATTAGGATCTTGTTCGAATTACAATTACGCAATTTCTTGCAAATTCATAAACCCTTCAGGGCCCAAACTTTCTCTTTGAAAAAAAAACCAAAATTCCTCGACACTTCCGAATTAATATAATAAAAACTTTTATAACTTTTATATGAGCGTATGCATTTCACTGAATTATAAACGTCTGTTCTTGGACTAACAGGACTTTTCAAATATCATTACATTTATGTAAAGTATTTGATTTAAAATCTTATACGGAGAGAAATTGTAAAATGCAGCAATTCTATTAATTTAGTAGCTTAATAAAAAGTATGCAACATACCGTCGAATATTTTACGGAACGATTGCATCTCTACAGTACAAAGAGGTGCCCCACACTCGAGAATATAATTGGCGACATTATGTTCCCATAAGCGTTGCGAAAATTTGCATAAATCACTTTTTTTCCGCCCCGCGCTTGAGTGTGAGCCCTCTTTATCTGCTTCTTCCTTTTTGAGCTTTTTATACCTCCGAAAATCCTCTTCGTGTTCTTTTTGATGTTTCCTCTGAAAATAATAACCATGCATAACTGAAATTAGAATGACTAGGGTCAATTGAAGGAATACTCATTGTATGTTGTAATCTAACTTTGTGGTTCAAACTAAAGGTCCTTATATAAAAGGGGAGGGAAAGAATCAAAGGCAGTTAGTCTAAACATCAACCTAGTGAATTATTATTAATCATCATAACGGCTAGGAGCTGACGATAACTATCAGGGAAATTTTTTATGTCATTGTGAAGTGCTTAAGAAACATAAGATAGAAAACTCAATTTTATACGTAAAATCGGTATTAGTCAGCAACATTAGGTACACAGTTTCGATAAATTTTTTATGTGACTCAGATGTTTCAGAGTTTTGATTAAAACGAAGCTGCTAATTAGATCTTTGCAATTGCTTCTCCATTTTCTTTTTTGTTTTTTTACAAAGCTTCCTCCATGAGGAAACCAAAATCGATTGGTGTATTTCTTTATAGACGTCTTATGAAAAAACGAAAAAATATAAGATACGAATTTGCTAAGTTGTACTTTACATTACTTACTTTCTCTGTAGATTCCGCAAATATTACACTGCAGATTGGAAGAAATTTGTATATCCTGTGGTCTGATACATACGCAAGCTCGGTACATCAAATCAAAAGTTATATAAACCATGTAGCATATTTCACATACATTGAAAATTTGAAAAATGAACAGAATATTCATGCACGCATTGCCAAAAATTGCAATACCCGTATGAGGTGTTCTACACGAATTCGAACGATCAACAGTCCGATCCTCGTCGATACGTTTGTAACTTCGCTATCATTTGAGGTTGGATGAAGGGTGGATTTACATTTTTTTTTTAACTTTTAGTGTTTGAAATACCAACACATTATAATGTTTACAATTCTTTTCTTGCTGAAAAATCCATATTCCATGTGAATTTCGCGACCTCTAAAAAAAAAATCTCAAATTAATTCTAAAAATCAGGTTTAGTGGTGTCTATTGATGGACCACATTTCAAAATTCTAAAAAAATATTCGACCGGAATATGCAGATTTTTAGTTTTTTATCGTTTTTCATTTAATCTGTAATATCTCGGATACTGTTGATCGTATCGAAATTATTAAAAGACGAAAATGTGCGTTTTTTATGGCCAATAAAAAAAAAAGATTTAAAATTGATTGCTTAATTCCAGGTCACGTATTATAAAATAAAACAACAAATTTTTTTTTTTTTTAATGGTTGGATTTCAGATTTTTTCATCAGACAAATTGTCTCGGAATCTTTGAGTGATCGCCGAATTTTGAGTATTTTTTCATGGGATGGCTTAATTCTGTGACGTTATAGAAATTTGAATTTCTTAAATGTATGTATGTATCGTCACAGAATTAAGCCATCCCATAAAAAAAAATACTTAAAATTCGGCGAACACTCAAAGATTCCGAGACAATTTGTCCGATGAAAAAATTCGAAGTCCAACCATTAAAAAAAAATGTTGTTTCTTCCATAAAATGTGACCTGAAATTAAGCAATCGATTTTTAATATATTTTTTTCTTGTTGGCCATTTAAAAAACGCACATTTTTGTCTTTTAATGATTTCGATACGATCAATAGTTTCTAAGATATTACAGATTGAGTGAAAAACGATAAAAAAACCAAAAATCTGCATATTCCGGTGGAATATTTTTTTAGAATTTTGAAATTTGGTTCATCAATAGACACCGCTGAACCTGATTTTTAGAAAAAATTAAAATTTTTTTTTTGGGGCTGGTGAAAGACCCGTGGTATCCCCCATATATAAACTCTGTTCAGCCACTTTTATTTTTGAGTCTGTCCGATTTACCTCGTAATTGGTTATATCAAAGTAGTACTAAAAGGCACTCTATATGAATTTAAAAAATTTTTAATAATAAAATTTCAGAAAATGACTTTTTTTTTGTTTAAGTATGATTAAGCAAATGTCTCAGAATTTTCGAGTGACTGCAAAAAAAGTCTCTATATAAAAGTTGTCGTTTCTTGTTAACTGAAATATTTGTCACGTTCCCGTGAATATTTTAAAAAATATTATAAAAAAATGAAGGACTTAGTTTTTTTTATTTAAAAAAAAGATATTTTTTGGACCGAAAAAATTACAAAGTATTCCTACATGACTTTATATCACGAAAAAATCGCCAGGATGGCACCGATCGAAGTTCTGGTATTAAAAAATGCATTTGTATGAAAGTTTCGAAAAACGGGGAAAATATTATTTGCATAATAATAATAACAATAAAACAACAGAAATAACAGAAATAACAGATTTACTGGGCTGACGAACTTCGGTCAATGGCCTATTGCTTGCCTAAACGACCAACCACAAAAAAGAAAAACAAAAACAATATTGTAACCTCTGTATTAAGGGGAAACAATAAACTACTACTACTGCTACTGCTACTGCTACTGCTACTGCTACTGCTACTGCTACTGCTACTGCTACTGCTACTGCTACTGCTACTACTACTACTACTACTCCACCGGGGGATGTCTGTAACCCCTACGTGGCGCGTCTCCAGGTGGCGGATAGGGGAATGCTCTCTAGAAATAGAGGGCAGGAGGCAACTAAAATACCTCCCGCGGACCAACAGACACGGGGAAGAAACCTCGGTAGCAAATCAACATGGATAGACGTGAACTGAACAAAATACCCCAAGTGAGTACTTCTCGTACAGAGAATAATCTCACCAGCGATTCCGATCGGGTGAAAGCCCCGGTGGTCGCTGCCGGCCTCACGGATTTTGGGGGAGGCCACAGTATCACTGAAGCCCAACGGACGGACACGCGAGACGCGGAGTGGCCACCACTGACCAACGTGCCACCTGTCTGTACCCCGGGTACTGCTCGCGGGTTACCGTCTGACGCGCGAGCTATCCTCAGCCAGCCCCTGGGGCAATATACGATCTCTCGGGACACGGCTATCGGACTGGAAGACGGCAAGCTCAGGGAGATCCAGGAACTTCTGACGGAAACCGTGAAGCTGATAAAAACGAAACGGACCATCCCCACGGAAGTTACGAAAAACGTCAAGGAGGCCCTCGCTCTGATGACAGAGGCCCTCACCCACCGGGAATCCTGGAAGGACGAGCAACGGAAGCTCACCGTTGCAGAGGCTCGGGAATTCGAGGTGCTCCGGCAAGCAACGACACCACGCACACCGAGGAACAAACGCCCGGCGCCCAGCCCGCCCCTCGGACCTGAGGAAGATGTCCGCTCAGGCAACAAGGGAGGTTTCACCCTGGTTAATAGGAAAAAGAAGAAACGCCCCGGGTCACCCACTGAGACCACGACCACACAGCAGCACACGACGGGCCCATCAAAGCCGCAGGCCTCGGCCCCCGTGCACAGGAAAGCAAAAAGAAAAAAGTCAACAGCCCCGGGCGCCCACGCTAATGCTGTCCTGATAAAGCTCGCGCAGGGAAAGACCTACGCGGATTTACTCAGGGACATTAAGGCCAAGGTAAACCCGGAGCAGCATCAGGCGGCAATCCGCTCTATCCGCGAGACCAGGGACGGAGACATCCTGCTGGAGATGGATCGCAAATCGGACAACTGCTCATCTTTCACCGACGCGATAAAGGCGGCGGTCGGGGAGCAAGGCACGGTCAAGAGTCTATCTCCGACACATACCGTAGAGATCCGGGATATCGACGCCTCCACGGATGAGGCAGACATACGCGACGCCCTAGTGCGAGACACTGGCGACGCGACGGATATAAAAAGGATCGGGCTCTCGAAGAACGCCTTTCGAGGGCAACGCACGGCTTATGTAGAACTTGACGGGAAAAGCGCCCAAAAAATACTTGCGAGCGGCCGCATAAAGATCGGATGGGTCATCTGCCGAACCAGGCTGCATGAGTCCATCCAGAGATGCTACAGATGCCTCGGATACGGGCACCTGTCCAACAGATGCGCTGGCCCTGACCGCAGCAAACTGTGCTACAAGTGCGGCGAAGCGGATCATAAAGCAGCGGCATGCAGCCGACCACCACACTGCATACTCTGCGCAGCAACTGATGGACGAGGCCTCGACACCGACCACATCCCCGGAGTAGGACGGTGCGCAACATACCGAAGTGCGCTGAAAGGAGCATCCTCCGGTCAAAGATGACGACCTTTTTGCAATGCAACTTGGGAAGGGGGTGGACCGCGCAGGCGTTACTGCACCAGTTCATCTCTGAAAACCCCATCGACATCTGCATCATATCAGAGCAGTACGCGAACCCACCGAAAGTATCGTGGCTCTCTGATACGTCGAACACGGCAGCGATATGGGTAGTCAGTCCAACCCTATACCCAACGAGCAGCGGACGCAGGGACGGCTTTACCTGGGTCAAGTTCCGAGATCTCACCCTGATAAGCTGTTATTTCTCGCCGAATCAAGGCATCCTGACGTTCAGACGCCAGCTCGCCGATCTGGAAGACACCGTACGACTCATTGGCGGTGAAGTCATCGTGGCTGGTGATTTCAACGCCAAGTCAGCAGAGTGGGGAATGGAGTGGAGCGACACCAGAGGGAACGAGTTGGCAGACATGGCCGCACGACTCGACCTGACCACGCTCAACGAGGGTAACGTTTCCACCTTCAGAAGACCGGGCTGTCGAGAGTCGATTCTCGACGTCACCTTTGCCTCACCAGAGACTGCTACGACCGTATGGGATTGGAGGGTCCTGGAGGACTATAACTCCAGCGACCACCAATACATCCAGTTCTCGACCGGAAACTCGCTGACCAACCGCACGAGACAGGAGGAAGAACGACGGCGATGGAACGATAGGAAACTGAACGAGACGAAGCTCATCAACTCCTTAAAGAACCGAGTCCAACAACAGGCCAACGAACCGGCCGCCACGAGACGAGGCGTAGAGTATCTCGTTGAAAAAACGATGGCTGCCATCTCGGCCGCCTGCGACGCCTCCATGCCAACCAGGAGCACCCGCGAGAGAAGGCGTGCAAACTATTGGTGGAACGACGAGATCAGTGAGCTTCGGAAAAAGTGCCTGGCGCTGCGGCGCAAGTCCGTCAGGGCCAACCGCAGGCGACAGACTGGCCAACCGGACACTCTCTTCGCCGAACTCGATAGCGCCAAGAAAGCCCTAACACGGGCAATTAAAAAGAGCAAAAGCCAGTGCTGGAGGAACCTATGCGACGAGCTGGACGAGGACGCTTGGGGCAAGGCCTACCAGATCGCGGTAAAGGATCTAGGCAAACAACGCCGCATACCCGCCATGGAGCCAGCCATCATAGAAAGGATCATCGGCGATCTCTTCCCGCAACACCCTCGGAGGGTATCGAGAGGAAACTCATCGACCGCGCGCGGACCGCCCTTCACAACGGCAGAGCTCCAGGACGCCGCCAGGTCCTTGAAACCAGGTAGAGCCCCTGGGCCGGACGGCATCCCTGTCAACGCCATCAAATGTATATCCAAGGAGTACCCCGAGGTACTTCTTACCATGTACAATGCCTGCCTCGCAACAGGCACTTTCAGCCGCCGATGGAAGCGTCAACGACTGGTCCTCCTGGACAAAGGGAAGGGCCCGCCAACGACGTCATCATCGTATAGGCCACTCTGCCTACTGGATGTCGCAGGCAAGCTACTGGAGAAGATGATCAAGGGACGCCTAACTGTGGCAATAGACAATGCTGGAGGTCTATCGAGCATTCAACACGGCTTCCGAAAGAAGAATTCGACGATCACTGCGATTGACCAGGCCATAACCATCGTGAAAAAGGCCTGGGCTGGCAGCTACCAAACTCGGAAGGCGTGCATCCTTCTTACCTTTGACGTGCAAAACGCGTTTAACTCCGTGGGGTGGGTGGATATACTGGACGCGCTGAAGGCTGACTTCAGCCCCGACCAGTATCTCTTCGATATAGTGGACGACTACTTCCGGAATCGTTTACTCGAGTACGACACGACGGAGGGATCCCGAACGGTGGAAGTCACGGCCGACGTCCCGCAGGGAGCAGTCCTGGGCCCCGGGTTCTGGAACATACGATACGACGACCTACTGGCCACCAACTTTATGCGCGAAACGCACGTAGTCGGATACGCCGATGACATTGCTGGCATAGTCATAGCGGATAGCACCGACGACGCACGGCAAAAAATTGGACATCTGGTCAGACGAATAGGCGCCTGGCTAGGAAACCATGGGCTTAAGCTAGCAGCCAGCAAGACCGAGATGGTGGTCCTCACGAGACAACGATGGTTTGAGAAGCCTTTCGCGATAAGCATAGACGACGCGACTGTCGAAGCCAAGAGATCGGTTCGGTATCTCGGACTCCAGCTCGATGAGAAACTAACCTTCGGAGAGCACATACAAAGAGCAGCGGACAAAGCTAACGGCGACGCTGCCAAGCTCTCGAGGATTATGAAGAACGTCGGCGGTCCCCGCTACGCGAAGCGAAGGCTATTGATGAGTACCGTAATCTCCATCATCCTGTACGGCGCTGAAATCTGGGTAGATCAACTCGTGCACGAAAGCCACCGGCGCAAACTGGCTGCTGTACAGAGACGCGCCGCCCTCCGAGTCGCGTGTGCATACCGCACGGTCTCGGAATCGGCGACTCTGGTCATCGCTAAGACGCCCCCCATCGACCTCCTGGCCAAGGAGCGATGGAGTCTCCATCAACTGCGTACAGCGGACCTCCTCGCTGACGGCGCCAGGGAGATTGAACGGGCGAAGACCATTGCAGAATGGGAGCTCAGGTGGAAAAATAGCGTAACCGGAAGGTGGACGGCTAGACTCATACCGAACATAAAGACTTGGATCAAGTGCGAACATGTAGACACCAACTTCTACCTAACGCAGCTCCTCACGGGTCACGGCGTCTTTAACGCCTACCTACACCGAATGGGCCTCGCCGACAGCCCAATGTGCAGCTACTGCCCGACCGAACTCGACGACGCCCAACACACCTTCTTCCACTGCGACAGATGGATGGAGGAACGAAGAGCCACAACAGACGCAATAGGACAAGCCCTGCACCCCGAGAACCTGGTCTCCCACATGATCGGCTCCAAGCCGAAGTGGGAAGCCATTATGAAATTCGCGGAAGAGGTGCTGAAGACCAAGAGGCTCGAGCAGCGACTAAACGGAGTGGGCGCCTAGGGGCGCAACAAGGGTTGGACTGAAGTAATGCGAAAGCGGTTTCCGGTCCGACCACCTTCACCAACGTGAAGGGAGGCAGAGGATTGTTTTTAGTCAGTAAGAATCTGACACTACCAACAACACAACAACTTAAGTTGGTGTCTTTTCGAAGATTTTTCAACCTCTGATAGAAAAAAAAAAAAAAACAACTACTACTACTACTACTACTACTACTATTCGATAAAAATGATTCGCTTATTTTTCTGAATACGTATGAATTTTTTTAAATTTTCACCTTTATTTTGATTTTTGCACATTTTTCCATGTAAATAACAAGAAAAATCAAAATAAAGTTGAAAATAAAAAAAAATTCATACGTATGCCAAAAAATGAAAGAATTCTTTTTCATAGAAAAAACAGTTGAGTTACCGCATATTTTTATAAACAATTTTTTTTCAACAATTTTTAACAACATTTGGAAATTATTATTATGCAAAAATAGTCTTTTCAGTGCCTATGGTACGTATGAATTTTTTCAAATTTTCATACCATCGGGAAGTGTTTGTAATTCTCGACCGATTTTCTCGAATTTAGGTGAAATGAATCTCACTCGCTGTAGCTACTTTAAGAGGCAGTACACCCCTCCCCCCGCGATAATTTCTAAAGCTGTTTTCTCCTAAACTATACGGCAGATAGGGTCCGGAATTTGGCGCAATACGCGGGAGTATCGTAGAATTGGGCTAAGCTTCTGGCTCCTCATTCGACATGGCCGTTTATTCTTTAAAAATTAAACAAACATAGTGCGAGAGAGACAGACCTATAGGCGTTTAGCATTGCGCGTCGAAATTCCTGGCGGTGTACCACTTAAGCCTCTTAAGGAGGAAAAGAAAAGTCCTCAAACTTTTTTTTCCCAAGTCAGCAGTTTTTATAACAATATATCACTTACCTTTAAATGCTGGAGAAAGTTTGTCGACGACAATAGCGTCCCCTTAATTTGGCACTCCGAAGGACACAGCTTACACGTCGCAGTGATTACGCTTTCGGAGGAATTAGCCAAATCGACTGCAAAGAATTTGCCGTCCAAATGTGCTTTTTTACAACAATCGTTCAATAGCTTTTTTTGTGCCTCGCTTAATTCGGCGTTCGATTCCACAGGCAGTTGATGCCTGCTGGAATTATCCGATGTCCCGGCTGTTGCATCGAACATTTTACTATGTAGTTTTATATGCGTTCACAATAATTCTCACGATTTCTTGAAACACTTGTGGTCACTATGCGAATCATGCGCAACTGATCAAATGAGACGATACTGAGCGTACGCAGCAATCAGACAAAAGATGCTATACTATAGGTGGTCAAAATTTCTCGCTTCCCCTCCGCCGGTGTATACTTCGAAGAAAATTCCATTGTCAACATAGATCGTCGAAAATCAGTAAGATGAGCGTCCTATGTAGTATCATTGTTTTGGTTCGCTTTGTGAATGAGAGCGCTGACTGAAGCCGATGCCCAGCTCAAAAGCAACGCGACGCCCAAACAACCAGGATGTCTAATAGCGTAAGTACATTCATCCCTGGCATTCCAAAATACGATATTTTAAATAGTTTGATAAATTCGATTCACCGTAGCACTTAGACCATTTTTTTTTCATTTCTGGTCCTGTCGTATAGAGTTCATCTCGCATAAATTCGAGAAAAATGAAAGAGAATTGCAAACACTTCTTTATGGTATATAAATCTGAACAAAAATCATGCACATCAAAGATACTGTGAAGATTGATTTTACATAACCATAATTCGAAAATGTTATTAACAAATTGATAAAAAATAAAACTTTTTAACAAATTTATGGTTGACCCGAATTTTTAATTTTACCGAAATGAATTTTTTTTCTGAATACGTCTGAACTTCTTCAAATTTTTCAATTTATTAAAAAATTTTGAAATATTTCCGTATGAAAAAATACAAATTTCATAGTGAATTTAAGAATGTGAAAAAATTCATACGTATTCATAAAAATGGGCGAATCATTTGGATACAATAAGAAATTCCGATCATCGATGAATTTGTTGAAGAAATGTATTTTCAATCAATTTGTTGATAACATTTTGAATTTTTATTATGTAAGATTAATAAAAAATTTTCAGTATCCTTGATGTGCATGATTTTTTTTCAGATTTGTAGACCACTGAGAAATGTTTGCAATTCTCTCTTATATTTCTCGAATTTATGCGAAACAAATTTCATTCGACAGGGCCTCCTTAACATTTTATTGAGAGAAAAGCATATCGTTCATTTAACGATTTCATATGATAAAACGAATATAGGAAGGCTTGCAATGTTTTATGGTTGAAGGGATGATAATATGGTTTGATCACGATACTTGCAAGGTTATTGAAAACAAACGTTGAAATCGTATATGCAACAAAACCGCATATTTGAAACTGTTAGAATAGTTTTTGAAACAATTATCATTTTAATCATTGCTACTATAATTACATTTGCTATAACCATAAAATGTAGACGTTTCTCCTGGGAATTATATTAGTGCTTGATCGAACTATTTTCTTATATTTGCTATAACCATAAAATATAGACGTTCCTCCTGGGAATGATAGTTTATAGTTAGATTATCGTCGGTCCAACTATATTATTTTTTAAATTACCAGATATTTCTCTCAGTGTATAGCTTCAATTTCAATTTAATTATGTTCCCCATGAATCGAAATTTATTTAGAATATTGAGCTGTACCCAGAAAACCACAAAACAAATAACATTGCTCATAATAAGTGTCTTGTCATGCTGGAAAACCGATATTTTTTTGTTTTAATATTCCAAACTGCTCTGACTTTTGAACGTTTTCGAAGCTCATTTTTATAAATATTGAAAGTTCAGGATTCAGGTACAGAATTTAAAAAAATATCTCTTGTAAATGTCCCGTGTCCTTGCAAAAATAAATATTATTGTTGATTCTGCCGTAAAATGTAGCCTGAAGGTAGAAAAAAAAATTCAAAAGAAACTTTTTTTCTTGTGGGCCATGACAAGACGCACACTTTTATTTTTGAGGAATGTTGATACGATTAAGCGTTTCCGAGATGTTACGCGTAAAAAAAAGTGAAAAAATGGCATATTTCACGAGAAAATAATTGTAATTTCGTGTATCCATTATAGAGACTGAACTTGATTTTTAGAAATGTTTTGACAATTTCTTTTATAGTTGGCTAGAATACCGTGGAATGCCTCATATATAATGTGTGTAGACGAAGGCTACCTTCAAATTTGGCACAAATCAATCGAGTGGTTGAAAAATTATGAAATTTTGAATTTTTCCCAAAATAACTTATCATGTTTAAACTGTTTTTTTATTAAAAATATTGGGCTTAAAAATATTCTTACGAAGGCCTATCGTACGTTAATATTGATCCAAATACATGTATAAGATAATACACTCATTGATTTATTGAACTCAACGAAATATATTATTGCTCTGTAGAGAAATATATGAGGTATTCCATACCAATCCACCCAGCCTGAAACTCTTACCATTTTGCATGGAGTTGGTATTTTTTTCCATATGCACCGAAGTAATCTAAATATGTAGTATTTTTACAAATTATTTTACTGATTTTTAACTTTAAATGATTAAATCCTTGTATCTTCTAAAATATTCGTTGGATCGTAAAAATTCTGGAACGAAAGTTTTCGTATTAAAACACGCTTCCATACTCAAATTAGAATAAAATGTTTTACTCTCTTTAATTTATTTTTTCCCTGATTTTTTATTCCCAAACAAAATGCAAACTCCTCTCAAAAATATGAACATTTCAAACCTAGGTTGTAAAGAGGATGATTCGTTTTTATATTGTTACAGAATTTTGAACACATTTTTTTTTATATAATAATTTTGATTTTCAAGTCTATTTATGTTTTTTTTCCAAATCTATGAACAATGTTGATTAATTGTAACAGCATTTATGAACTGATATCCTCCTCTCACATTTATTACATATTGTCTGAGACAATATCATAAGTTTCAAGTTATTGTACTTATTCATGAATTTATATTTATATTTACTGTACTCTAACTTGAAACTTATAATATTGTCTCAGAAAATATGTAAGAAATGTGAGAGGGGGATATCAGTTTAAAAATGCTGTTACAATTAATCAACACTGTTCATAGATTTGGAAAAATAACATAAATTTGTTAAGCCTACCGTTTAAACAAAAGAACTTTGCTTTCGTATAATCATAAAATTATTTGCCCGTGGTATTGCGTTCTACTACCACGGTCACATTTATAAGGGTATATCAGTTTCATAGGATATGCATACGATGTGTTGCATCGCGGCTGGTGTCGTCTTCGACCGCCTCATCGACTCGCGATAAGACCCCCTGCACCTTGCAGTGGGATGCGTCGCTAAGCTGACAATGATCGTCAGAAGTCGCTTTGATGTGATCGAGTGCAGAAGCCTGCTTTGCCATAATTAGTTACTGTGCTAATCATAAAACATCAATAGCGGAATAATAGACTCTAATTTATAATAACGCTACGACAGTGTACAAAAGTGTAATATAGCAAGTCTGTTATTTGTATCCGATAAAACAAAGTGAATTAAAATCTGTGTTCACTCATAAATCGTGATCCTTCTCCTTCGTGTAAAGCCCGAAGACATCTTATCGATTACAGAAAGCTCTGATTCTTCGCCTGCTTCGCGTCGTATCCTTCAAGGTTCGTCACTTGCTCTCTGATGAGATCATCTGTTCGCCGTAACGGAAGTCCATGGAAGCGAGACCTTTGACCAACATTTTGATAAGTATTCTCATACGCACTGTGTTCTGCTCGCTTCTCATATCGATCTTGAATCTGATACTCGAAGGAAGATTGCTGCGTCCATAAAGACACCGTTGGGCTACGGACCTATTGTTACGCGTATTACCATCTGATGACGTAATACAGCCTTGGAAAGGCTTTACCAAAAACTTAACCTGGCGATTCGAAAACCTTAGGTTCTTTATTGTGACGTGTCACCTTGTGAGGTGTATTTTGTGCAGGGACAGAGTTAATAACGAACGCTAGTTGGATTCGAGTCATTTTTGAGCCATATGCGTAACATAAAATTGGCGATCTTGCCAGGATATGAAAAATCGTAGAACCAAAACAAAACAAGTTATTGGTTGCCAAAAACTCCATGCTGGAGGGTGTAAAACTGCGAGACCTGTGCACGAGTGAACATTGAATGCATATTCAATTTAGTTAGTTTTGTGTTAACGGAAGAGACATTGCTACGCTGAATTTTCCGTAAGTGGGCCACGAACGACTGTGCGTTGAGAGACTTATACGTACCGCGCATCTATAAGACTTCACTGCAGGAGCACGAGCACGGGAAGGATTGAACTAAAACTGGGGGAGACACGCCTTCAGAAAATAACTTCAACACCGACGGTATGCTTGATCATCAATCGACGCGAGAGGTCTACAACCGATCGTTGTAACGGCGCCCGCCGCTTCAAAAACATCGAGAACAACATCAGTCGACCCAAATTGTACGCGAGCGCTGAGTAGAAGTAAGTTCCGAAATTTGTAAAAAATTGACACTTCTTTTGCGAGAAACCTCTCCGCAGTTATCATTCTGCGCACGATAAATTAAAAATAAGGATTTGTAATTGCCTTATCCTTTAAATAACGCAATTGAGTAATTTTGTGTGTTTAACTCTGAAGGATCTTTGTGAAAAATCTTTGAGACACACAACATCGCTCAATAAAAACATATACATGTATCTAAATATATTTTGATATAAAATATTGGAATAAGCAAATTCTTGGACAGCGTTCTCTTGCGAGAAACACTGTTAGCCGACACTTGTTTCGTTATTGATTATACATATTATTTGCAAAATTTGAAAGAAAAAAAAAAGGAAATTCGATCAGTAATAGATATCCATTGGCACTGCGAACGATTAAAAAAATAAAAAAATAAAAAAAATATAAAAAAAAAATATAAATAATTTACTCATAATAATAATAATAATAATAACATTAAAAAAAAAAAAAAAAAAGGTAATGTCAACATCAGAAAAGAGTATATCTGGACGAAGTATAATAATTCAGGAAATACCTAAGTACGTGAAGGAGCTCTCGAAAGAAGTTTCTCATATTCTGTTCAGCTATTTTTTCTATTACAAAGATCACCCCGAATGGAATCCTAAAATAGACTTAGCAACATTTAAAAAATCCGAGTACATACAATCTGATAATTGGAAATTTCATAAAAATCCGGAGAACCATCCACATTTATTAGCTTATCACGGAGTACTTCATACGCTAGATTACATTTTAGTAATCACGGGAAAAAAGAGTATCGCGGAAGTTAGCGCACAAAACCTTGCGGTGGCTTTGCTACCGGAAGGTCGAGTTGCTGCTCGTCATCCTAGAAAAGTAGAGTCCGAAACATCGAGTAGTATAGAGTTCAAACCACCTCATAAAAAACAACTCGTTGAAAGTTCTAAAACTTTGAAAGAGCTCGAATCCGCTCAACAGACAAATTCTCAACTCGCACTTCTGGTGAACAAATACGTGGACGAAGGACTTGCACTTAAAGATAAAGCGATAGAAGAAGTAGAATATCGGGACACGGGAATTAAACAATTGCAGCGGGCACTTGCAGAATCAGATATTGAGAAAAAACATTTTATAGATAAAATTAAAGAGCAAAAAGAACAGATTGATCAATTTACTATCGAAAAAATAGAACTTGAAACAAATCTACTTGAGTATAAATCCGAAAAAATAAAGTTACAGCAAAAAATCGATTCTGACCTTACACTCGTTGAACAAACAAATCAAAAACTCACAGAACAGAACAGTCTCATTCACGCGCTTGAAAACCGAAATTTGCATCTCGAGAATCAATTTTCAAACACTCTACAAGAAAGGAATGTAGAAATCAGAAAAAGACACGACGAAATACACGAACTCAGACAGACTTTACAACACATGCAGACCGAAAAACAAGTATCAGACAGTGAAATTTTGAAACGAACAACTGAACTTTTAGAATTAAGAGATCAATTAAACGCTGTAAATATCAAAATCCAGACTTATCAGGAGAGGATCGAGACTCTCGAAAATACAAATTTATCACTACAGTCTCAGGTAATATCCCAACAAGAATATCTTGATAAAGAATCCATCGAAGTACAAGATTATTTTAAGAAACTTCAGCAACAAAACGCAGAGAATCAAAAGGAATTAGTGACCAATTTGAAAAAGAATTACGACATTCAATTAGCTCAACAGTTAGAAGACAAAATACAGGAACTCAAAAAAACGGAAGATAAATTTAAACGCGAATTTGAACAGGCTTTACTACAAGAGAGACAGCTACTACAAAAATCAACAGCAGACTTGCAAATCACGCTTCAAGAAAAAAATCAACAAATTGCGAATCAACATCTTGAGATCGAGGATCTGAAACAAACATACCAACACAATATGGCTACTCGAACGATAACAGAATCCCAAATAAAAAACGAAATGGAAGCGTTGAAGATGGAAAATTCTCAGCTTCAAGAGGAATTGTGTCAAACACAAAACCAAATGAGAAAAATGCAGTCTACAATGGAGAAACTTCTGCAAGCTCAGGAATCTCAACGTAACGAAGATCAACGTGACAACGTCAGAAGACCGTCGAATTCAAGGAATCACAACCGGAATAATCTACCACTGAGAGGAGGATATCCGGGAGACGATGATCCTGATGACTTCGGTGATGACGATGGGAGTGATGCTAATAACAGAAGAGACGATCCGTTTGGGCTACGAAGAGCATTGGGAACTCGAGACCTACTTCCAAATGAAGAAACACCAGCAAAGGAAACGATAGATATAGTGCCAATCTTTACCGGAGACACGGCAGAAGGTGCGGTAAACATATCGGAGTGGATATCGAAAGTCGACAGAGCTCGACACTGGACAATGCGAAGCCAACACGGACTTCTATTGGAAAAAATATTAACGATGAAAATCAAAGGAAGAGCACAAAACTGCATATCGAACGTAGACATCCGCACGTACGACCAACTGAAGGATGTATTGGTTAAACGAGTAAACCCTGTCAAATCGTCGTTACTGCTTATGAACGAGATGACAGCATGTGTCCATGTTCAAGGGACTATCCAAGAACACAACACCAAATTTCGCAAAATTTATACATCTTGGCTGAACGCAAAACGGCTCGAATTGAAGCAAGCTCATCAAACCGACGAAGCTATCACCATCTTCCTGCAAATCTCTGACAAAGACATCATTCAGACTTATTTGCAGAACCTCAAGGAAGATACACGAGCATATCTTCGAACGAAAGATATCTATTCACTCGCACAAGCGGAAACGACTGCCCAGGAGCACGAAGACTTCAAAAGAAGTATCCAACGACAACGAGGAATGTTCCACGAATCTCATTATCAACGAAGGCCGGACCAGTCGAAATTCTATCACGACAAATCAAGATCAAGCAACAAATACGAGAAGAAGAATACTTTCTCTATAAACAAACCGAACGTTCACCACACGTATTATGAATCATCCGATGAAGAGGAAGAGAAGCAAGATCGGATGACAGACGAAGAACGACAATACCAGAGAGATATCCGACGGTTTGATTTCGATTCAATAAACAATATAGATCAAATGAGGGAAGCGTTTGAATACGTCATGGTGATGAATCATCCTGACCGACAATGCACTTATTGCAATCAACAAGGACACACCGAGATGTACTGCAACCAGAAAAAGAAAGACAAAGGTATACCGAGCCCCTTCAACAAAAAACATGGACAGACAAAGAAGAAATTTCAGAAAGAGAATCAAAATTTTCAGAAAACTCCGAATCTGAAGAGACCTCCTCAACACAAAGTGAATGTGACGAACGGAGATCAAGAAAACACAAGCGACGAAGAGATCGTCTGCGACGAGAGCGTATCTCAACAATAGATAAAGGACATCTATTTACAGCAAAATTCGAATTTGACAATACAACATTTAAAAGCTTAACAACTTTACTAGACACAGGAGCATCTATCAACATTATTAAGGAACACCTGGTGAATGCAAAAAATATCATCAAAAAACCGATCATCTTCAAAACTGGAAAAAAAACGAACAGCACACTTGGGTATACATTCATCAAATGCAAAGGCAACTTAAATAACAGAAGCGACAAATTCCACATTGTTCCGGCTGACTTTCCGATACGAGAGGATGCGTTGATAGGAACACCCTTTATCTTGAACAACGACATGATGATTGATCTACCGCGAAATAGAATAAGAGTTAACAAGAAATATCAACAAATTGAATCATCTCTATTCACCGTTCCCGCGGGACATTTCATAACTATTCCTGTCGAGGTGGAAAAACAGAACGGAACCGTATTAATAAAAACGCCTCAAGGAGAAAGCATTCATTACATAAAAGATGGAATCGTAAACATTCCATTAGCCAACGAAGGAAAAAAGAATTTAACTTTTCAGACAAGAAACATTCAGATTTTTGAAGTAAAACCAAGATTAATCGCCAACAAAGTTAATCAGAGTAAGAAGAGAATCGAAGAATTGAAGGCCAAGACAAGATTGGATCACATTCAGAGTAACAAAGAAAAGAGTGAAGTTTGGAACATCATACAAAATTATTCAGATTTATTTCAACTCGACGACGACGAACCACCAAGTACTAAACTCGCGGAACACACGATCGTCATCGATGAACCAACGAAACCAATTAATATTAAATCTTACAGACCACCCAAAATCCATCAGGATGAGGTCGACAAGCAAGTACAAGAGCTACTAAAAAAAGGAACAATTCAACACTCGCAATCACCATTCAATGCACCTATTTGGATTGTACCAAAAAAGAAGGATGCTTCAGGAAGGGTAAAGTGGCGAATGGTCATTGATTTTAGAAAATTGAACGAAAAAACAGCTCAAGATTCATATCCTCTGCCAGTTATTGAGGATATTTTGGATGAATTAGGAAAAGCATCGGTCTTCTCTGCATTGGATTTGAGTTCAGGTTTTCATCAAATACCGATGGAAGAAAAATCAAGAAAATATACCGCTTTCAGTACTCACCAGGGACATTTCGAATTCTTACAAATGCCCTTTGGATTAAAGAATGCACCTGCAACTTTTCAGCGGATGATGAACACCGCATTGAGAGGATTGATAGGAAAAATTTGCTTTGTCTATCTGGACGATATAATCATTTTTGGAAAGACAATGGAGGAACATAATAAAAATCTGACAATCGTTTTCAATCGATTAAGAGACACAGGTCTGAAGCTTCAACCAGATAAGTGTGAATACATAAAACCGGAACTTGAATATTTGGGACATGTGATCACGCCTGACGGGGTGAAACCGAACCCCATAAAAGTCAAAGCTGTAAAAGAATTTCCAAAACCTAAAACACCGAAGCAGATCAAATCATTTTTGGGCCTCGCAGGTTACTACCGAAAATTTATTCCAAATTTTTCAGCAATTGCTAAACCATTGACCGATCTTACAAAAAATTATCAGAAGGATAAAACCAAACCTGTAATATGGACAAAAGAATGCCAAACGGCATTTGATACACTTAAGAATATTTTGGTCAGCGACCCTGTGTTGAAGTATCCTGACTATACGAAGAAATTTATGTTGACAACGGACGCGTCTAATCAGGGACTGGGAGCCGTCCTATCACAAGATGGACATCCTTGTTCCTATATATCAAGAACGTTAAATAAAGCTGAAGTCAACTATACTACAACGGAAAAGGAGTTGCTTGCAATAGTTTGGGCAATTAAACGATATAGACAATATTTACTTGGAAGAAAATTTACAATAAAAACTGATCATCAAGCCTTGAAGTGGTTAGCAAGTAAACCAGATCCCGCATCCAGATTGTTGCGTTGGAGACTCAGACTTGAGGAGTATGTGTTCGACATCGAGTACGTCAGGGGAAAACACAATGTGGTGGCTGATGCGCTATCTAGGGAAGCATGTATGGAAAAACCAGAAATAAATAACACTTTTAGCGATCATAACCAAATCAATTATAATTTACGATCAAGAAAAGCTGCTACCGAAAGAGATTCAGGAATCTCCAGCGACACAGACGTTGACGAAGATAAGACTTCAAAACAACCAGAAACGAAACCGGAGTCCGATCCTGGAATCTCCAGCGACACAGACGTTGACGAAGATAAGACTTCAAAACAACCAGAAACGAAACCGGAGTCCGATCCTGAGATCGAATTACCATTCGACTTCTATCAATATTCAACATTCAAGCTTTATAACCCAAACAATCTTGGTCACCTTCTGAAAGAGAAACCTAATATCAAAGGAAAGAATTGGATAAAAATAAACTCACCAACTGACAATGGACCTCAAAGCCTATACTATCAAGTGCTCAATAAAGTAAGAACAAGATTGACAATTAACAGAATCAAAGGTACTAGACACATTAAAGTTTGCACCGATAATTTGATGACAAAAGCCAACAAGGAGGAAATTTTATCGATATTAAGATTTTTCAGTATCAAGGATCCTGAAACTCAGTACGAATATTGTTTTTCAACGTTCGAGGAACCTGAGTACACGGATAAGAAGAAAATTATAGCTGAAAGCCACGGAACTAATTTAAGTTCACATTTTGGAGAATATAAAACAATACAACGAGTGAAAGAACATAGAGAGTGGGAAAATCTTCAGGAAGACGTAAGGCATTACATAAAAAACTGTAAAATTTGTCAAAAATTTAAAGCCGTAAGAAATCGAGAGATGGCTCCGGCCATTGTCCCTGAATTGCCAGACAAACCCTTTGAAAAAGTTGCGTTAGATATATTTGGCCCATTACAAAAATCACGATCAGGTCATGAGTATGTTCTCAGTATACAGGATTGTTTGACTAAGTATCTTGTTTTGTGTCCTCTAGAGACCAAGTCGAGTTCAGAAATTATTCAAGCACTAAACGATGACTTTGTGTTGATCCATGGAGTGCCCGATGTTTTTCTTACAGATCAAGGACAAGAGTTTAATTCAAAATTAATGCAAGATTTCGAACAATTACATGGCATTTCTCATATCAAAACCACCGCGTTCCACCCTTAAAGTAACGGAAGTATAGAAAGAATGCATGCCTTGTTGAAAGAGTCGATCAAAACTATGTGCGAGGGACATATTGATAATTGGAAAGATATACTCAAATTAATAGCTTTCGCTTATAACAGCTCTATACATAGTGCTACTGGATATCGACCTGACGAATTAGCATTTAATAGAAAACTCAGAAAACCATCGAGCTCACCTCATAAGACATCATTAACATACGATGATCTACTGAAAAAATGGACACTTACACACGATGCTATACTATCGGAAGCACGCGAACGATTGCGACTTAGTCAAGAGCAAACTGCCGAAAGACTTAACAAACACAGGAATAGAACTGATTTCAATCACATTAAAATCGGACAAAAAGTTTGGCTTCACAACGAAAGTAAAAAACATAAGCTCGACCTCGAATGGCTAGGACCATATGATGTATTAGAATTATACGCTGATAAATCTAATGTTAAATTGCAAATTGATAATAAGACTAAAATAGTTCATTTAAATAGAGTAAAGGTATTCGTTTCAGATGACGAACATAATGAAGATGTTGTTGATGACGACGATCGCATTAACCGCAATTAACAGCGCTTTTACCATTGAACTGGTGACCCTTGCGAACACTTCATTCATCGAAGAATATCAATCATATGTATTAACCTACAGTGAAGAGATGAAATTCACAATAATCATAGACCTTAAGAGTATTTATAACGCTTACGCTGAAATTAAACAACAGGTTAGTCAGTATGCCGCTTTAGCCAGCAAGCCTGAAGAAATGGTCGGTCCGATTAATCAGAAATTCAATAAATTAAGAAATCAAATTCAGATTTTGACAACATTAAGTCGTGGAATCGCTTCTGGGGGTAACGACTCTACCGGAAACTCACTTGTCAAAGAAATAGAAAAGTTTGAAGACGCGAAACCATATCAAACATGGGGAACAATTACGCCCGTTTACGGTGAATACACTTGTTTGCACACCGACGAAATCATTTTAAACATTCAAACGAAATTTTTGTTGCTCAATAATATCAGAAACACACCCGTGAACCGAGGAAAAGTAATACCAGCACTCCAAGATCTAGGAAAAATTAAAAATTATGTCACGAAAACAGGAACTCCTGAGATGGTTCGGCTTTGCATTATAATATCTCAGAGGAGACGAAAAAGAGGACTTTGTAACTTCTGTGGAAAAATCCAAAAATTCCTTTACGGAATTCCTACTAACGAAGACATGGAACGAATCGATGGTAATATTCAAAACGTCACAGATTCAGTAAATATCATAAAAATTTCAGTTCAGAAACAGTCCGCTGTCATTAGGAAACTCGCAACTGAGATAGGAAATTCCATTGCCGACCTGAAACAAACACAACTCGGATTCGGCTATGTGTTTTCAATGATGTCGTGCATCGATACTTTGCTTTTCGATGTAAGTAACATAGTTTTGGCCATAGAGACAAAGGCAGTATTGCCTCAGTTGGTAGAGCCGAGCATCGTTCTTGGGATGATTGACCAATTGCTAAAGGCGTCAAAGGATGACCACGTATTCAATTATTTTAATGACACTAGAACCCAACACTTTATAGATATTGCAGATAAAATGATACTTTTGAGAAACGACAATTTGATTTTTGATTTGACTATTCCGAAGCTAGAAAACGATAAATGGGACTTGTACAACATCATACCTATTCCTAAAATCCACAACAATACTTACATTGTAACTGCACCGCGATTTTCTCATTTACTACGACAGGGAGATAATTATATGGTAATTGACGACAGCGAAATTAAGCAGATGAAAAAAATTGACAACTATTTAATCACACACTACACACATCCCATTTATAACAGAATTAACACACCGACTTGTCAAAACAATATCAACCAGTGTATGCTCAGCCAAATCCACGTAAAAAATGTAAGTTACATATCCTTGTATGATAACCACGCAGTGTTGATAATACCAGAAATTGGAAAATCCGTCTTGATCTTTGTGAATTGTAAGAGTCACTCAAGCGAAATGTATATCAAGGAAGTGACATTGTTAAAAACAGCGGAAAAATGTATGCTGGTTCACGACAAAACTAAAATGATCCTCAATGGTCTTCCGGAAGAATATCGATTGGTGAATCCTAGTGAAACGTATCTGAATACAAATTTTTCGGAATTGACTATTCGACGTACAGAAGTAACAAATCAAATAAGCACAATGTATCTCAGGGATATTGGTCAAGATTTGGATGACATTGGTAAAGATCTGGAAAAGGCGAAAATTTTGCTGAAACACGATGAATTTTGGAACACCATGAGTGGATTATTCGACGGATTCATAAAAATAGGATTACCCACAATGGGCATTGTAAGTTTGCTTTTAGCTTTATGGCGCTTTGGAGTGTTAATGCCTATACTTAAATTTATTGGAAAGGGACTATTTAAGTGTTGTTGTCCTGGAACCAATAAGAAGCTTGAAAAATACGAAAGCAAGGCACATATAGAATTGCAAAAACTTAGAAAACAGTTGGATTCTATGGCCGAAGAGAGAAAAAAGATGTCCGATTTCTCTGAAATCAAAACAAAGCCAAAAGATTTACGAACTTCGACGTCTAGTTTCACTATCGCCGAAGTTCACTCTAACGTGGGGGGTGTTAAGCCTACCGTTTAAACAAAAGAACTTTGCTTTCGTATAATCATAAAATTATTTGCCCGTGGTATTGCGTTCTACTACCACGGTCACATTTATAAGGGTATATCAGTTTCATAGGATATGCATACGATGTGTTGCATCGCGGCTGGTGTCGTCTTCGACCGCCTCATCGACTCGCGATAAGACCCCCTGCACCTTGCAGTGGGATGCGTCGCTAAGCTGACAATGATCGTCAGAAGTCGCTTTGATGTGATCGAGTGCAGAAGCCTGCTTTGCCATAATTAGTTACTGTGCTAATCATAAAACATCAATAGCGGAATAATAGACTCTAATTTATAATAACGCTACGACAGTGTACAAAAGTGTAATATAGCAAGTCTGTTATTTGTATCCGATAAAACAAAGTGAATTAAAATCTGTGTTCACTCATAAATCGTGATCCTTCTCCTTCGTGTAAAGCCCGAAGACATCTTATCGATTACAGAAAGCTCTGATTCTTCGCCTGCTTCGCGTCGTATCCTTCAAGGTTCGTCACTTGCTCTCTGATGAGATCATCTGTTCGCCGTAACGGAAGTCCATGGAAGCGAGACCTTTGACCAACATTTTGATAAGTATTCTCATACGCACTGTGTTCTGCTCGCTTCTCATATCGATCTTGAATCTGATACTCGAAGGAAGATTGCTGCGTCCATAAAGACACCGTTGGGCTACGGACCTATTGTTACGCGTATTACCATCTGATGACGTAATACAGCCTTGGAAAGGCTTTACCAAAAACTTAACCTGGCGATTCGAAAACCTTAGGTTCTTTATTGTGACGTGTCACCTTGTGAGGTGTATTTTGTGCAGGGACAGAGTTAATAACGAACGCTAGTTGGATTCGAGTCATTTTTGAGCCATATGCGTAACAAATTGTTGAAGTTAACGTCCAGAGCGATGTTCGGACGGCTAACTTCTTCTGTTAACTTTTTAATGTATCTCCCCGGCGACGAAATTTGTTTAGTCGTTGATCAGTTATCGACCCGATTACACGCTTATTAATAAATCAAATTATCTTATTTAACTCTTTGTACTTATTTCTATTCACCGTCCACTAATCACTCTTCAATAGGTTATGGGCCCAGATTATCGGAAACGAGTGAAGTGAAATATAAAATACGAAGAGAAAAATATAGTTTAATCGGATATCGGTATCGCGAGTGTAGGAAAAGTTTATTCATCGAAAAATGGCTTCAACGAACTCTGTAAGAATCGAATTATTGAATAAAGAGAATCACGATACCTGGAAGATACAAATGGAAGCTCTTCTAATAAAGAACGACGCCTGGATATTCGTAAATGGAAAAAGTGTAAAGCCTGAAATCATTCCTAGTAATGCAGAATCAATTCAAGCATTGAAGAGATGGGAAGAAAATTATAGAAAGGGTAAATCAGACATAATTTTGTCAATCAGTCCATGTGAATTGAAACAGATCAAGGGTTGCAATACGTCGAACGAAGTATGGTGTGAATTGCAAACGATTTACCAATCGAAAGGACCGGCTCGGAAGGCAACGCTTTTGAAACAATTGACATTACATAGAATGGAAGATGACGAAGATATTCAAACACATCTACGAAAATTCTTCGATACAGTCGACAAATTGAGCGAAATGGATATCGATGTCAATCGTGATTTATTATCAATTACGCTATTATATAGTCTACCACCATCCTTTGAGAATTTTCGCTGTGCGATAGAATCTCGGGATGATCTACCTTCTCCTGAAGTGTTACGAGTAAAAATTGTGGAAGAAACAGAAACAAGGAAAAATGATACCCGTAATGTCATCTCAAATGCAATGGTTGCAAGAAAATTTCAAAATAAACGACAGTTTGGATATGACAAAAAGCAGGTCAACGGAGACACATCTAAAAAGGAATTTTTTCCATGGAAATGTCATAATTGTCAGAAGATAGGACATAAGGCGTCAATGTGTCCAGGAGTTGAAGCAAATAAAGCCGAGAATTTGAGCTTTTACGTATCTGTAGAAGAAGTCGAAGAAAAGGAAGAAGAAAAAGACTCTACTGAACAAGAAGCATATATAGTCGAAGAAAGTGATAGGAATAGAAATTGGTGCCTAGATAGCGAATGTTCCTCCCATCTTTGTAAGCACGCAGCCGATTTTTTTACGATTGAAGAAGTAAAATCTGGAAAATTCAATCTGGCCAGCAACTCATCGACAGAAATAAAAGCAAAAGGAACCGTAACAATCACAGCAGATTTTGAAGGAAAATCAAAACGTGTAGATCTACACGAAGTACTACACGTCCCTGATTTACGTACAAATTTATTATCAGTTGGAAAAATAGCCGATCAAGGATTTAAGGTACTTTTCGAAAAGGATTTTGCCATAATTATGGATAAGACAGGAAAAATCGTGTTATATGCTGAACGACTAGACGGGCTATATTTTCTGCGTTTAAATAAATATAAATGTAAGTTATCCGAGACTGCTAATACGGTTGATGAGTCGAAAATGAATATGATGATGATCTGGCACAGAAAAATGGGTCATTTGAATTTCAGGGATCTTTTAAAATGTGATCGAAATGGAACCGTACAAGGAATGGTATTGGGTAAAGCAACCGAAAAAATTAACTGTGAGGTATGCATTCAAGAAAAAATGTCAAAGACACCCTTCAAAAAGAAATCTGAGAGATCTTCTGAACCTCTTGAAATTATCCATTCGGATGTATGCGGTCCCATGCGTGTCGAATCAAATGGAAAAGCGCGTTATTTTGTGACTTTTATAGACGATCGATCTAGGTGGTGTGAATTGCGTTTATTAAAAGGCAAAAACGAAGTCTTCAATGCATTTAAAGATTTCAAAGTTTTCGTTGAAATACAAATGGGGAATAAAATAAAATTTCTACAATCCGATAATGGAACGGAATATTGTAACAAAGATTTTGATGAATACTTAAAGAATAACGGTATTGGTCGGAGACTCAGTGTTACTTACACACCGGAGCAGAATGGAGTGGCCAAACGAAAAAATCGAACATTAATCGAAATGACACGATGTCTCTTGGAGCAGTCGAAACTTCCACCATCATTTTGGGGTGAAGCAATGAACACAGCGAATTATATTCGAAATAGGTGTCCATCAAATAGCCTTGATGGAAAAACGCCATTCGAAAAGTGGACCGGAAAAACACCGAATGTGAAATACTTTCGAGATTTTGGAAGTGAGGTATTTACACTAAACCGAAATCCAAATAAGGGGAAGTTCGAATAAAGAGCAAAACAAAGAATTTTCGTCGGCTATTCGGAACAGTCAAAGGCATATCGAGTATGGATAGTTGATGAAAAACGAATTGATATTACTCGAGATGTGAAATTCCTCGAGAGTACTAAGAATATTAGTGAAAAATACGAAGATTTCGAAACGGGAAAAACATACATCGAAAACAATATCGAAATAGGAATACCGATAAAAAATAGAAATAATGATACCCAACATCAATGGGAAGATGGGAACGAAGAACGAGGCGAATCAAACGAAAATCATAGACAAAATCAAATCGAAGAGGATCAAACAAATTCCGAAGCTGACCGTGAAAATGATAAAATTGATCACCCGGCAGAGCATGAAGAGAAACAAAAAAGGGGTCGTGGAAGACCTGGTAAAATACTCACCGGACTCAGGGGAAGACCCAAAAAGCAATATAACATTGTGAATAATGTAGAAGAAAATGCAGAAGAAGTGACTGAGGGAATCACTGAAGATAATGCGAATACATCAGAATGTGTAGTTTGTCTCGCCGAAATTTCTATTCGCGAAGCTCTGCATGGATCTGAATCGAATGAGTGGCTACAAGCCATGGTAAATGAATTGAAATCCATAATCAAGAACGATACATGGAAAATAGTTGATCGTCCAATTGATCGTCAAGTTGTAGGTAGTAGGATTGTATTAAGAAACAAATACGATGCCAGTGGAAACTTAGATAAGAGGAAGGCTCGAATAGTTGCAAAGGGTTTTTCACAACGCCCCGGAATTGATTTCATTGAAACATTTGCTCCACTAGCACGAATCAGCTCAATCCGGACAGTGATGGCTTTAGCTGTAGAAAGAGGAATGAAAATAAAACAATTTGACGTAACCACAGCATATTTCAACGGAGAATTAGAAGAAGATATTTTCATGGAGATCCCAGAGTACACCAAAGAAACTATGGAAGAGATTATACGTACCGAAAAAGAGAACAGTGTGATCGCTGTAAAGACAAAAAAAAATGCTCGAAGACGTAAAGAATGGTAACAAAGTTTGCCATTTAATGAAAGCTCTTTACGGACTTAAACAAGCTGGGAGGCGATGGTATATAAAATTGAGCGAAGAATTAGTGAAATTTGGAGTTGAACCGACAAAATCAGATCCTTGTGTATTCTATACCGGACAAGAGGAAGATAATATAATAGTAGTTGTATATGTAGATGACATACTAATCGCATCGAGAAACTCAGACATGATCAAGAAACTTTCTGATTATTTATCAAGAATATTTGAAATAAAAATTCTAGGTGATATTAATTATTTTCTCGGTATAGAATTCTCACAAAGTGACGATGAGATTACAATGAATCAACGAGGATACGTGAATGACATTCTTAACCGCTTCGGAATGTCTAACTCAAAATCGACCCTCCTCCATTCGATCTCAGTACAAAACTCAAACGAAGTAAAGATGAGAAAAACACTGAAGAAAAGTTTTCATACCGAGAACTGATTGGTGCGTTAATGTACTTGGCTACGAGCACGAGACCTGATATAGCTCACGTAGTAAGCTATTTAAGTCAATATAGTACTTGCTACGATTCGACTCACTGGATTGCTGCAAAACGGGTACTATGATATTTAAAAGGATCGGCAAATCTTGGATTAAGATATAGACGAACTCAGGAATCACTTAAAAGCTACGTAGATGCAGATTGGGCAAATTGTACGGAAGATCGGAGATCATACACGAGATATATTTTCCTCCTGGCTGGATGTCCAATTTCATGGGAATCTCGCAAACAGAGAACCGTTGCTCTCTCTTCAACTGAAGCAGAATATATGGCCCTTACTGAGGCTGCAAAAGAAAGTATTTACATTCAACGATTTATCAAGGAACTTGGATTTGATCACTTATCGAAGCCCACGGTGTTCAGTGATAATTGTGGCGCACAAAATTTGGCAAAACACCCAATTTTCTATAATAGATCGAAACACATTGATATTCGACATCACTTCATTCGTGAAATTATCGAAAGAAAATCATGGACATAGTTTATGTCCCAACAGAAGAAATGGCTGCAGATATTTTGACAAAAGGATTGTCCAGTCCAAAACATAAGAAATGTTTGGATATTTTAGGAATTGAATTGATTTAATTCAATTACGATGATCGTCCGTACATCGAGGGGAAGTGTTGAAGTTAACGTCCAGAGCGATGTTCGGACGGCTAACTTCCTCTGTTAACTTTTTAATGTATCTCCCCGGCGACGAAATTTGTTTAGTCGTTGATCAGTTATCGACCCGATTACACGCTTATTAATAAATCAAATTATCTTATTTACCTCTTTGTACTTATTTCTATTCACCGTCCACTAATCACTCTTCAATATAAATAGACTTCAAAATCAAAATTATTATATAAAAAAAATGTGTTCAAAATTCTGTAACAATATGAAAACGAATCATCCCCTTCACAACCTAGGTTTAAAATGTTCATATTTCTGAAAAGAGTTTGCATTTTGTTTGGGAATAAAAGATCAGGGAAAAAAAAATTAAAAAGAGTGAAACATTTTATTCTAATTTGAGTATGGAAGCGTGTTTTAATACGAAAACTTTCGTTCCAGAATTTTTACGATCCAACGAATATTTTAGAAGGTACAAACATTTGATAATTTAAAGTTAAAAATCAATAAAATAATTTCAAAAATACTACATATTTAGATAACTTCGGTGAATATGGAAAAAAATTACCAACTTTATTTAAAATGGTAAGGGTTTCAGGCTGGGTGGATTGTTATGGAATACCTCATATATAATTAACACAAGTAGCTTCGTATTTAAAGCAATTCTATAATAAATTATTACATGTATTTGATATACATTTGAATAATTAAAATAATTTCTTAAACCCCCCTGAAGCCTTTTTTCCAATTCGTCCACTTTTTTTTAAACCCGTCCCTAATATCTAGAAAAAGAAAGTTACAGAACGAGTAATTTTTTTGAAAAATTCAAAATTTTATAATTTTCGAACCACTCGATGGATTCATGCCAAATTCAAACTTAGCCTTCGTCTACACACACTCCATATGTCTACCAAATTCCAAAGCAATATCTTTGAAATCGTGTACCCTATCGTGGTAACAACAATCCGAACATACACACACGCATACAAAAATTTCGTAAAATACATTTTTCTCGACATTTAAGGCCATCCTCAATTGAATATAAAATTGGTTCAGATTATTGGTCTATTTGGACCAATTTATACTTGTTTAGTAGTTAGGTTGTCATCTGCTATTTACGGCGACCAGTAAATTAGAAAGAAATTTTCTTTTTATTTATTTCTCTACATTTCGGCCCTCATCAGGGTCCTCTTCAGTTTATATTTCTCTTATTTTCTATATTTCAACATTTTTTTGCCAGCTAAATGATATTGATTAGGTGGCCTAATTAAAATTACAGGACGAGATTATTCAGGTGGACGATTGTCCACCGGAAGTTGAAGAAGACGGCGTCGGCGTTCAGCCCAGCGTTATTGAACCCGGGGACAATTGGATTCCCCCTATGGGGAACATTCCCCCTATGGAGAACTTTCCCCCTGTTGGGAACTTTCTCCCTATGGGGAATATTCCCCCAATGGAAAACGTATTCCAATATTCAGTCGGGCTAAGGACCGGGCATCCACCACCGGGAATGTTGTATAACAGCCCCGGTCACTATTATGGGCCACCACCCCCGGCGGTTTTTCAGTCCCCTATGCCGTTGTCACCCGCGAGCGGGAACACCAGCGGGAATGGCCGAGCGACTGAAGATTTGACGCGATCGGTCCAAACTACGCCAACGTTGCCCCCGAAAAAAGATTCAACTTTTATTATTATATTGTTTCCAAGTAGACTGTAATCAGAGATGGGCACCATTGACAAAAATGACACTTTTGAATGATTATTCATTCGATAATGTATTTAAAAGCACAATTGAAATGAAGTTTTTAATGGAAACCCATTTAAAAGTGTAGTTTGCAATCAATGGTACCTATCCCTGAATAAACTAGTCTACCGTTGAGCCGTGTTTTATACCAAAAACCGATAGCCAAAATTCATCGGGTTTGAAACATTTTGAAAAAAACTGGATTTTTACAACGCACTTTTAAAACATTAATGAGTAAAATTCGTTAAAAATTAGTACCTGATTAGATAACATCATGAATTATTTTCAGTTTGCTTCCTCATAAAGGAAGCTTTGTTTTCATAAACAATAAAATGTTGAGTTTTTTATGTGAAGACGCTCAGAATGATCCAATAAATCGACGAAAGTGGCGTACAAAAATGTCCGCGTGTATGTATGCGTGTGTATGTGTATGTCGACAAGTCGGTGAATGAATCCCCCATTCTATGCAGACATTTCTAAAACATAGAAATGAAATTCCAGACTATATGAGACTTACAATCTTTCATAACATCTATGTATGTTCTCTAGCTGTCACAATTTTTGAACTAATAAACTTAAATAGTTCAATGTAGTTGAATAGTTGACAAATAAATCAATGAAAAATGACGGTCATTATTTAATTTGAGCGAAATCATAAAGTGGTCAAGTTTTTTTATAGAATTCGGATTTAAAAAAAATTGTAATACCTATTCTTGCAACATGGCTATAAAACTACCCATTTTCGGCCCGTAAAACCGCCATGAAAAGCGTCGCTGTTCATGCGTGTGCTGAAAAAAATCAAATTGGGCGGGTAAGGTCAACCTGATTGCTCCATATACATATGGTACATATGTGCAATTATTCACATATGTTTTAGATAATCCATACTGCAGATTATCTTACCTCGTAGTACCATTTTTTCGAATGTTACTTAAAATCTTGCACATTTTTCTTTCTCAGAAACAATATTGTTCACTGTTCCTTTTGGTTTTAGGAAAAAAACATAAAAACGTGGTGGTCGGGGGGTGAAGGAGCGGCGACGCCAAGCAGCCGAGAACAGCAAAGTCGCCGCTTTTATTCGTAATTTAGCCTTAGGGCGAACGAATATGTGAAAAAATGAATAAAATATATGACGATTCAATAATTCTGTCTTTTTTTATCGCCGTCCCGCACGCAAAGTTATTAGGTAATCGGCAAGTTTCCGCTACTGTCCCTAAATTAACCCGTTAACGACCAAGAATGGTAATTTTTTCTATCATGTTCTAGTCAAATTTTTATCTTTAAACAGTAGGAATTTTTAAATAAAAAATACATGGTCCCTACTTTCGAGTGTGCTCTTTCAGAATTCGAAGTTAAATTCAAGTTTTGTCTACTAGAAACTAAATAGGGCCACTTTTAAGCGAAAAAAACTGCAAAAAATCGAAGACATCGAAGGCTTTCCTCATGAAGAGGCTTAAAGACCACCCCCTTTTGAACAACCATGAGTGCATAAAGTTTTTTGTAGTTTAACGCCGTATTTTTTCAATTCGTCGTAATCAAAATTTTCACCCCCAAAATGACATTTTGCATCCTTTGACGGTACAATCGTGATCAACGACCTCGGAAACCCCCGAGTCCCACATTGCATCCGATTGAAAGAAGTTTTTGTATTCAAGGTCAATCATATTGGAGACGCCATTTTGAATTTTTGAATTTTGAAGGCTAAATCGCGATCAGTGACCTCGGAAACCCCAGGACACGAATTGTCGTGAAGTTCTGATTTTTTTTTTCTTTTTTACGTGAAGCAATTTTTCTCGCTACTCAAGGGGTGACAAACGTCATTTTGGGGGTAAAAATGTTCATAACGACAAATGAAAAAAATACGAAGTTGAACGATAACAATTTGATGCACTCATGTTGAAAGAAAAAGAGCTGGTCTTTAAACGTCTACGACGAAAAAAAAAATATTGAAAAAAAATGTCAATTTTTTACGCTTTTTTCTTAAGTGCCATACATTTTTTTGAAGTCGACAAAACTCAATTTCAACCCCGGATTCTGCAAGAGCACACTTGAAAGTACTAAGAAATATATTTTCTATTTGAATAATTTTATTGTTTAATGATGAGAATTTGCCTTGAAGATGATACAAAAAATTACCATTCTTGGTCGTTAATGGATTGAATAGCGAGCGAAAAAGTACTAGTTATTAAAACTGATGAATTTACTTTCGTTTTAAAATTAAAATAAATGAGTGGATTTCCATTCATAATTGAAACTTAAAATGAATTATGAGTGGATTTCCATTCACAATTTAAAATTAAAATGAATTATGAGTGGATTTCCATTCATAATTTAAAATTAAAATGGATTATGAGTGGATTTCCATCCATAATTTAAACTTGAAATGAATTATGAGTGGATTTCCATTCATAATTTAATCATAAATGAATTATGAGTGGATTTCCATTCATAATTTCAACTTGAAATGAATTATGAGTGGATTTCCACTCATAATTTAAACTTGAAATGAATTATGAGTGGATTATCATTCATAATTTAATCTTGAAATGAATTATGAGTGGATTTCCATTCATAATTTAAACTTGAAATGAATTATGAGTGGATTTCCACTCATAATTTAAACTTGAAATGAATTATGAGTGGATTATCATTCATAATTTAATCTTGAAATGAATTATGAGTGAATTTCCATTCATAATTTAATCTTGAAATGAATTATAAGTAGATTTCCATTCATAATTTAATCATAAATGAATTATGAGTGGATTTCTATTCATAATTTAATCATAAATGAATTATGAGTGGATTTCCATTCATAATTTAATCATAAATGAATTATGAGTGGATTTCCATCCATAATTTCATCATAAATGAATTATGAGTGGATTTCCATTCATAATTTGAAATTGAAATGAATTATGAGTGGATTTCCATTCATAATTTCAACTTGAAATGAATTATGAGTGGATTTCCACTCATAATTTAAACTTGAAATGAATTATAAGTGGATTATCATTCATAATTTAATCTTGAAATGAATTATGAGTGGATTTCCATTCATAATTTAAAATTAAAATGAATTATGAGTGGATTTCCATTCATAATTTCAACTTGAAATGAATTATGAGTGGATTTCCACTCATAATTTAAACTTGAAATGAATTATGAGTGGATTATCATTCATAATTTAATCTTGAAATGAATTATGAGTGGATTTCCATTCATAATTTAATCTTGAAATGAATTATAAGTAGATTTCCATTCATAATTTAATCATAAATGAATTATGAGTGGATTTCTATTCATAATTTAATCATAAATGAATTATGAGTGGATTTCCATTCATAATTTAATCATAAATGAATTATGAGTGGATTTCCATCCATAATTTCATCATAAATGAATTATGAGTGGATTTCCATTCATAATTGAAAATTAGAAGATAATGAATGAAAGATCACTCATAATTTAAACTCGAAATAAATTATGAGTGGTTTTACACTCATTATTTAAATTTAAATGAATGGTGAGTGGAAAACCATTTATTATTTATCCTTAAAAAGATAATGAATTAAAAACCATTCATAATTCAAACTCGAAAAGATAATCAGTTGAAAAACACTCAGTATTCTGACCAAAAATGAATTATGAGTGGAGAACCATTCAGTATTTAAATCGTGTATTTAAATACTTTTCCATTCGAATGTGCCCATCCCTGTTTCTAAGTCCCGGTGAGACCCCAATCGAGAGCGATATCGTCACGATGAAACACCAGCTTACACGCGCTTTTACTCGGAGCCTGACGAGTCCAGGTATTTCTTCACGCAAGGGTGTATACCGTTTGGAATCGCGTCGAGAACTGATTTTATTCTCCTCTTCATAAGCTAGCTTGACCGAAGTCTTAATTGTCCCCACTAACTGTGTCTTTGCAATATTTTGCTTAGTTGCAGTTCCCGTGGGTCTTTATCGGATTTAGTTACCGGGACTCTGGGCCCGAGCATCTATCTGTACCGTCTTCGCGTCTTATCGCTCTCGCTTGGGTCTTTGGTGCTCGAGTGCAACTCACCGGCTCGTGGGATTGCTTAGCCTAGCTGTTAAATCGTACTTTCTGCGCAACATTAATATGTTCCTCTACAGCAGGAAACTTTTATAAAGCGAACGAAAATATTCGTGAGAGCACGTTTAAGATATATTCAACAGATTGTGTTGGAAATATAATCATTGTTTCAGCAATGATTATATTTCCAATGCTAACATTGTTTTTAATAAAGAAAATGAAAAAAAAATTTCTTTTTTTTTTTTCGTAAAATGTAAATGTTTGAGATTCACGTTGAGTGGCTCAGGATAGTGGAACAGGTGGTCAAATAAAAAGTCGAGGCACAAAAATGTGTGAATAATAACGTATATTCACGGCGTGTATGAGTTCGTTGAGCGGCACTTAATGGCGGTGAGCGGTCGCACGAGTATCGAGTTTTCCCGGACGATTATATTAATCGCCGGTCGAGCACGATGAGCGGAGCACAATGAGATGAGCGCGAAAACCCAGCTGTTGTTATTGAGCAGCTGGATTGGCGTTTATCTGCACGATTAATTGAGATACACCTGAATGAGAATTTCCGAGAGCTGAGTACAATGAGTGTCGCGTGCGCTGAACAAGACGGAAGTGATCGAGAAAAACCGGTAACCACGCGTGGTCGCCGGAACCAGAGTTAACTGCGCGACGCGGTCAAGACATGCGCGCGCAGCGCGGCCGAGTCTAGCCTGAGTCGCGCGGTCGCTGCCAGCGAGGTGCTGCCGCGCCGTGGGCGCTCGCGGAGGAAGCCGTCAGACGACGGATTCTCCAACAGTAAAATATTTCTATTATAGTAAGTGCATATTTTATATGGGGCGTCGAGCCATGACGTAACAGTAAGCATGGTAATTATTATTATTTAGTCAAATTGTTATATAGTTATTGTTAAAACCCAAAAATGTTTCTCCGAAACAAAAATTGGTACGCCAAGTTAAAAAAAGTGGGCATCCCATCAAACCAAAAATTCGTGGCAATTTCAATTCCATCAAACCAAAAATTTGTGGAAATTTCAAAAATAAAATCAAATCAAATGCAGCCAAGTAATATCCCTGTAGTCACTGGCACGCAAAAAATCTTGGCGTACCAGCGACTTGCTCCCGTACATAGTCCATTGAAATAAGTGCTGGACAGACAATGCGCCGTTCATTACGTGTACGAAAAAACGCTTACCGCGATCGCTTTCGCGAGGCGTCAATATTGAAACAAATAAAATTATGTTATTCTCGACTACAATCGTATGTATTCATTTATTTATGAGAACCTATTTTTTTTCTACACTTATGCCGTCTGAAAGCTTACGTATCTCGCCTCCTCTACTCTTCATACTTATTGCACACAGAGTCCTGGAATAACCGCTAGCTCCAGAGTGTTGTCCGCAGACACTCATCCGAATGCACTGTTGTATCACTTGTGCACGAGGCTATATGTTACTGACTTTATTAACTAACTTTTTAATCTACTAGGAAGCAAATACGCGCACTTTCGCGCGCGACCGGAGGTTAAACTGCACTGCAGCGCTCATTATGACAAACTGTCAAATCTCGCGCAGTTAAACAACGGACTGCTGGCCATCACGGCCCTCGACCAATCAGAGGCTGAGTTATATCGCTAACAATGGTGGCCCATGCACTTTTTACTAGAGGAAGGGCCACCACGCGCGCTGACGCGCGCGAGCGGAGATCAGTTAGCGCTGCAGCGCTCCGACCATTCAGGAGACGAATAGTTTGCTAACAATGGACTTCGATATCAACACTCGAAAATCGATAATCTCGCCACGAACTTTTTACTGAAGGATGAGAATATATCAGATCAGAAAGTTGGAAAACTACCTCCCTTTCAACAGTCGACACACAAAAATCATTTTGTATTCTTTAATGAATGTATTTATTTATAAAAAAACTAGACCGATTAGTTTATTATTACTTTTCTTGTGGCCAATACAGCCATTCCAAATGCGCACGATACATGATGTTTCAGTGGCCACGATATTCCGAAATCGACTTTATAAATAAAGTCGATTTCGGAATATCGTGGCCATTCGGATTAGGGATAAATAAATCAAAGTCGCTGCCGACCATCCAAAACGCTTGGTTGGCAAGGAAGCGCTCGTGATTGGCCCTTGTAACGACTTCAAGTTTCAATAATTCGACTTTCGATGTGATGTGTACTTTTTAAGAGAGGAAATAGACCAATTATATTCTTTCCTTCCGAGGGGCTCCACCCCCCCCCCCCCCCCCCGCCACTCGTTCCACGCGTATCTCGCTTTCCACCCACGATTTCCAGCAATTACACATCGAGATGGTGGTCCGTCCTTATTTCAATGGACTATGTACGGGAGCAAGTCGCTGGTACGCCAAGATTTTTTGCGTGCCAGTGACTACAGGGATATTACTTGGCTGCATTTGATTTGATTTTATTTTTGAAATTTCCACAAATTTTTGGTTTGATGGAATTGAAATTGCCACGAATTTTTGGTTTGATGGGATGCCCACTTTTTTTAACTTGGCGTACCAATTTTTGTTTCGGAGAAACATTTTTGGGTTTATTTGCTATCTTTTTGAAATTTATCCTCGTGAAAACATACAGTTTTTTTTTATATAGAACTAATCTAATCACACGCGTTGGCGCGCGTGCCCGATAATTTCACGCTGCTGTGTCTTAAAACACTTTAAAAGAGTGATAGCAACAAAAACCCTTTTTTAGTTAATGTAAACTCCGCCAATCCTAAAACAAGTTTCAGAAATTAGAAGGCAGCAGCCACAGCACTTAATCCTGTGGCACTGGACAACAAGTAAAGCGTAAGAAACAGCAGCCATAATGACAGTAGCGAATGTGCTGGTAACGAAACAACCAAATTTAAGGTTTTTTTGTCTTTTCTAAAAATAATACATATGCGTCCTTAGAATTGCGCGGCCAACGACGCTGTTCATACGTTAAATCGCTGATAAATATCCAAGCATTGCCCTTGCCTCGCACCATTGTTGTATAACGTGAATCTTTGTCGTTTTCATTTTCTCCGTGATGAAATATGACACTCACGACTTTATAATTATGATCGTTAATTTTTACGGAAGATGTTGGCAATGATTTGATGCCAATACTTTCCTTTACTGTTTTTGCTTCTCTCGTTTCAAATATGCACAATTTGACGATCAATACTTGCTGTGGCAATTCAACATTTGAAACTTGAAGCACAGACATCTTGCGACATATCCTGCAAGATCTGTCATTAAAATTACTCCACTTTATTGTGTTATGCTGAAACAAATCTTGCAAAGTTATTATTTTGCCATTCAGAATCACAGGTACTCTAAAAGACAAAACAATATTTGTTGGATATTTCTGCGTACGCGTATAACCACATATGTGACACCATTCTTTCTCGGTAAGATTATGTCCTACGACGCTGCGAAAAGCATCGACCTTTTCGGAAAGAAATGTGATGAAGTTATCAACATGATGTTGATAGTTATCGTTAAAATCTACACCCTCATTACTAGCGAATTTTCGCACTGCAAATGTATTAATTGCAGCTTCATTATTTGACATATATGTCAGAATAAACGATTTCATGGCGTCCATTTCCGTAACACCAAGAATCGCGTCTTTTATCGAAGAACAATGTACTATACACTGTAAGACACTATTAACGTAACTCGATACATTATCGCGATTAGGTAGCACCCTTACACTTTTCTGTAATGAGAGAGGTCTATTATCATCATTATCATTTTGATCTTTTCCTTGGCAACTTAAGATTTTTTTATGTACAGCCCAAACAGAATCTCGTACCTTGTTACCACGAGTTGTAACAGCATCAATGGTCACAAGGTCAGGTCGATATTTTTTTCATAACCTATTATATTTAATTATAGCTTTTTCATTTGCTTTTACCGCCGCTGGGTCATAATTGATCAGATGTAATCCTTGCAATGTTGTAACTCGTGATAGTGCTACGTATGTTTGTCCACAACTGAATGTAGAATTGCCTGCTTCTACAAGGGCATTCTTCAAACTTAAGCCTTGACTTTTGTGGATGGTAATACCATAACTAAGGCACACGGGAAATTGTTTTCTTATGACAAATGCACCATCCATTATTTCAAATTTAACACTCAAACGTTCCAATGTATATTCTAATCCTGACGGCAGTACAATTTGTATACTTTCGACATCGTTCGCGTCAATAACTTGTCTGACCGACATAATTGTACCGATTGCCCCATTGACAAGACCTAAAGTTACATCAATATTTCTTCTTATCATAATCTTAGCACCCACTTTTACAGTTATGATCTTTGCTAATCCAGCTGTCCGTGAATTATCTTCCTCCTCGGTTGACAATAATTTCAATATTTTCTTCTTCATGATAGGTGCAGAGTCTATGGTATCACGAGCAACAAGCTTTATTTCATCGGAAGGAATGCGTTCCAACATCGCAGCATTTAATGCATCACACTGGGCACAAGTGGGGAGTAAGCAAACAGTATCCGATGGCAATACAGCCATGTAGTCGCATAGTTCGCGTAATCGACCATCGATAGTTGTTTGAGCAAACTGCATCTTTCGAGTTTCCAAAACTTTGGTGTCAGAAGTATTGACAACTCCGGTTCGAATTCGGGATAACATATCTCGATAGGATAGATCACCTTTCTGACGCATATTAATTGTCAGCTCATCATAATTAAAAAGCGCCGACCACAGATCAACAGCTCCCAATGCTCCTATCAATGTCTCAACTTCTCCATTGGATAACATAACGAAAGGAGGATGTTCATGCACAGGCGGAAGTTGCAACAAATCCCCAAAGAGGAGGATGTGTCTTCGGCCAAACCACCCATCTTCGAATTCTCCAGAGTCGAATATTTCAGTCAACCTCAAATGAATATACATAAATGTAACGTTAGAAATCATTGAAACTTCGTCGATGATGATTAAAACCGTATTTCTTAATTCATCACGCAATAATTTCAGAGCTGCGTCGGAAAGTTCTCTGTATTTAGCTGTGCGACCATGTTCAACAGGCAATTGAAACAAACGATGGATCGTCAATCCATCTATATTGAACGCCGCAATGCCTGTCGGCGCAGTTACCGCTGTATCTTTCCCGAGTATTTTCTTAACCCAACACCTTAACGTTTTTATCAAGAAACTTTTCCCCGTGCCTCCCTCTCCACTAACGTACAATCGAACAATATCATTCGCAGAACTAATGCTGTTTGTAACTTGATCAAACACCCGTTTCTGATCAATGTTTAACTCGGCAATCATTTGACTAAGATTCTCTACATCTACTTTTTCACCCATGGCTTTAACGTCTTTCATTGCATCTTCTGCTTCTTTGGGCACACATTCCAACACTGCATCCACGCCAGAAGTAATACCTTCTTTTGGATCTTCTAGCAAGTTTTTTTCTACTTGTTCATTCACAGCCTCTATTCCGCGTTGAATTTCTTCTAACTGTTCGTGATAACGATATGCCTCTTTTAACTGCCCCTTCAAAGAGAAAAATGCATCGGCATATGTATCGCACCCATTTCTCAACTCGTCAGTATCCCTCCATGGTTGAAACAATAGAAGCATTGCAAAATAATAATTTTCAGGCTGTGTGTGTACGTTGTAAATAAAGTGATTAATCAGATATGGTCGTAAACGTTTCTTGATATACGTGGATCGACCGATTTTATGCACTTCAAGAGCCATTTTAGGCATAGTTTTTGTAATGTCGTACCATTTCGCAAAATCATAAAGACTCAGGGAATCTAAACTTTTAGGTCTAGCAGGATAATGAGTGTCGATCAACGCAGGACAAAACAGATCTGTGGATTCATCGTTTAACAATTTAATTTCTTTGAGAGATTTTAATTTTCGATTTCTCATCTTATTGACATCTAGCCATCTTATCGTTGTCCACGGGTCAGTTCCATGCAACGACATACCCAAAAGAGTATCTGAAGCTTCAAGAGCACCGCACTCCCTGTAATTCAACGCTCGCATTCCCATATTCCAAAGGCAAGAACGCACTGTTTTTGTTGAATCTTCTACGTTCAGTACATCCGTTAAGTTGGATTTTTCTGCTTTGGTTTGATACTTCGTTACATACGATGTTAAGATAGTCGATATCTCGCCAATAAATTGTATATCCATGTTGCCTTCCCAGATACAAAGAATAGCTGGATTGTAATCATTTATTGAGGCTTCGTTTGATCCACGGGGCAAGTCATAAAGCCGGCTTCGTGTTTTCAATCGTCTTCTACCAGCAATCGACACTGCAACATCTCTTATTTTAATTGCGTCTGTAAGTGGTCGCGGATGACCAAACTTACATCGGCGCGTAAAACCGGTTTTTGTTTTTAAAGTTCGTAAACAATAATTATTGTGTCGATGCCGCTGATGAGCATTAACGCGTCGATATAACTGTGGAGAAACATCTTTATTTGGCATCCTGCATGTCGCGTACTTTAAAATAAAAGACGCTATTTCTTCCGTTGTAGATTTGCCGATGATCGGTGCGTCTTTAATCCAAATCAAAAGATGAAAATGTTGGGCACCCCTTGTCTGGTACTCTCGGCGATAAAAGTAGTGGTCTACTTCGCCAATAGGATTATCGGGCGATAAAATGAAATCAAGCACACCTTTGAACTTTATTTCCATAAATCTAGAAACCGAAACTGGATCTTTTGCAATTAATTCACTTAAATCGAGTTTTACGTCCTCCGGAACTTTATGTATATCACGAAGATATTCTAATAAATCATCCCACTGCCACTCACTGGGACTGATAGTTAAGAACCATGTGGCAGGACCATAATGACGCGTCATGCACTTTACGTTACTTCTAGGAATTCTCCAATATTGTTCCGAATTCCGCAATCTGGCGAAAATTGTAGTTAAATTAGATTCCAATTCATTTTTAGAAAGTATTTCTAAATAACTAATAGCAGTATATTTTTCGCGAGCATTCGTTACATTCATTTTGCTGAAAATCCCACCATTTAGTTGTCGTATATTACAGTCATTCAACAAAAAAAATATATATTGCATATTCATACGAAAGCAAGAATGTTTGGACATTAACTTTGCTTTTATAAATTCATGATCAGTAAGACGTACTGACCTTTCAGCATACTGCCCGTTGATACCATATGGATATAGATCGGGAAAGCACATGGTATCTAAATCTTTAAAACGTCTATCAAGAGGAACATCGTTAACCTTTAACATTTGATAGAGGTCTGTTGCAGTCGCATTAACCCTTTTTTCGTGTATCGGGAAAATCGTAAAATTTTCGTAATACAAGTCGGGTTGTGAAACATGCGTCAGTAGTGCAGGTTTCGTTTGGGCATTAATATCAAGAATAGACTTATTATTATCATCATTATCATTATTTCCCTCTTTAGTGGGAATTTCGCAATCATTCGTGCTTCGGGTAGGTGAATGAGATTGAAGTTTAGTCTGATCTCGAAATTCGACATCCGGCATATCATCAGGTAATAAACCTTCAGGAGATGATGGCAAATTTATTGCATAATAAAGTGGATTATTCGATTTCAACCATTGTAAAGCATACCATACTTTCTGTAAGTCCACCAATGATTCCCATACGACTTTTGACTTAGTCGGTATACCACGAACTAGAATATATAGTTCATGATTGCCGTAAATTGCTTCTGTCGAGGGACACACCTTTTTTAACGTTTCTTCTAAAGGCAAGGGAAGATGAAAAGTTCTGCCTACGACTTTGGGGACTTTGTGCCGGTGTGGCATGTTTTTCTTCGAAACAGGTTCTAATTTTCGAACCGTTTGAAACGCTTTGGCCCTTTGAATCAATATACGTTCGTAATCATTTAAATTCTCTATTTCTGATGGTACCACGGGAACATCAAGTTTGTTAAGAATGCACGTTGGAGGTATCGTGTCTTCATTAAATTTATCACGGCAATATCGACAAAGAAAATTGAATTCTCTTGGTTTAATGTCGCGTTTTTCGACGTGCTCTATGAAACTGTTCCAAGTCGGTCCGAGCTTGATTCTAGAAAGTTCAATAAAACTGCCTTTGCTTGAGCAACACAACTTTTCACAAGAAATACATGCAAAGCGTGGAGTATCAATCACCCGTTTTGTGTAAACTCTAAAAGCATGGCTGTACATGATTCGTATCTCATCTTCATTTAAATTAATTTCTGCAGCTCTTAATTTATCACTACAAATGTTACCTCTCATTCGGGCTTGATCGGAAATCTGACAAAGTTTAGTGACATCATTGCTGTTTAAAGCTTCATCCAAATCGCACAGTTCTTTGTCAACCTTCATTAGATTGTAAAATAGTCGCTTGATATGTCGTATTCTTGGAAAATGCGGGGCCAAGATTTCCATTGATAAAAATTCGGACTTACATGCTTTGTAGTTTATATAACAGTCATGAGAATGACCAAGTTTATTAATATTTATTTTATTTGTGCATTTATGTACACGGCATAGGAATTTTCTCAACACCCGCAATGTGCAATTCGATAGATTCTCGAGAAACTTCTTTAAAATGTTTATAAGCTCAGGATCATCTGTCTTACAGAGTTCACTGCAAGTCCAAGACAGGGTTTTCGTTTTATTCTTGTCTTCTACCAACAAAGGCAAAATATTCATAGCTTTGCCTTCGGAATTGACTACTATAGGTTCGGTACTTATGTCGAGTTGATAATAAGCAGTTTCTGCATAATACGGCTCTGCAGAAGCAAGATGTCTGCGTTCTCCACATAATGCTTCGACGTTATCACAGATATTGAATGTTTCATTATCTGCTAACCTCGAAACACACACTTCGCACTTATCTCTCACATCCTTTAATACTTTCTTTAATGCAGAAACGAGCGTCTCCCTTACATGAAAACACCATTTCACAATGCACTCAGCCCTCAACCTACTTGTAATAGGTGACATTGGCGATGATGTGCCATCGCCTATTTTTTGGTCCGCTATCAATTTTTCCGATACATCGCGGATATACTTTTCTGCAGAATGTTTTGTTTTTACACAATTATTCAAATTGATATTCTTATATTTTTTAATTATTTTCGTTGCAATGTTCAACTTTGTTTTCGTTCGGTTTTTTAATTTATTAACGTTATAATGAGCTGTAGGTTTTGATGATATTATTCCCTTTCTGCCGTTAGTCAATGCTCGATCATCAGTTATATTACAATTCTCATTAATGGCGCGAATCATACTTTTAATCGAAGGAACAATATCAGCACTTGAAATTTTGCCTTCACCCATGTGGCAATCACGTAACTTATCTACAAGGACTTTTTCGCATCCGCTATCATGTTCCAGTCTAATGGCATTATTAATAAATGGTAATAACGGTGCTACACCATCAGAATTAGCTATTGTACGTGGAAAATGACTTATTTTCTTTTGTTCGAATATGTTCATTAAATGAAGACGCATTTTTGTTTCGTCGTATCTCACAGACTCTGGCTGTATACCACAAAATAATGATACAGCAAAAGCTATTGCGTATACACCACAATCAACCGCATTTCGCTGCTGGTCAACCGGAGGAAAAACAATCAATCGATAATCATTTAAATCAATATGTGGATGTAATTTATTCAAAAAGACACTATGATGCTCATGCAATTTGTTTGACCTCATGGAATCATAAATGTATATTTTGTTCGTGTCATAATAACTACAAACCCAATGGCCTCCTTTGCAATGACGATGATTATTGCTGGTACAACAACAGCTGAATAATATTTGAATATGCTTTTTGTCTGGTGATATACACGGTATATTCTCAGGCCGCTGAATTAAGTACGATTGCGCTGGATTATACCCGGAATACATCCTCAAAAGATCATTAAACTCGTCAATATGACGATCATTTAGCCGTTGGCCAGATGATATAATTTCCATCTGGTGACGATGAAAGACGTTGACATTAACCTGCGAATTAATGTCGACGTTGTCAGGATCATCAATTACAAGTTCACCATCATTCAATATAAAAATTTTACTTGTTTTAGTTATTTTACCACTTTGAGGACTAAGCTTTCGTTTTTTGGTTTTCCCATGCTGTACAACAGGACCATGCTTTTTCGCATCATCTGTATGATTAGCTACACATTGTGTCGCAACATTTAATACTTCTTTTACATCTTTTTCAATTGACTCGAATGGAAATAGTTCAATCCTCTTAGTCTGAAACATATTAATCAAATGGCTGTGCATCTTTGTCTCGTGTAATCTTAAATGTTCCGGTTGCAACTTGTTCATCAGTGACACAGCATAAGCAATTGCATAAACTCCACTATTATGGATATTAGACGTTCTTTCAACAGATGGAAAAAGTACAGAGTTACGGTCTTGTAAATCAACATATGGATGCAGTGCATGGAGAATCTTTTCCTCTAAATCGTTCAACTTGTCAAATCGCATACAATCGTAAATGTATATTTTCCCTTCTGCATAATAACTACAGAACCAGTGCTTAGTTATTAAGCTATCATTGCTCACACTTCTGCAGATTATCTGAATGTGTTTTTTATGAGGTAAGACGTATGGGATTTTATTAAAATGAAAAAGCTCGTACGTACATAAAGGTTTGGATTCAACAAGTTTGGCTAACAAAGTTGAAAATTCATTAATATGACCGTCGTTCAGCTGTCGATCAGCGGCGATCATTTGAATCTGTCGAACATTATAAGAAGCATATTTTGGAACAAACTTCCTTTTTTTGGTTGTCGTAATACCGTCAACATTTCCTTGACATTCTTGACCAGCTACTTGATGATTATGATCTTTATCGAATCCGCCAACACCGTCAAGGACGATCACTTTGTTGGCATGAGTACTTTTCGGACTTACAATTCTTTGTTTTTCGTTCACAATGTTCTCTCTCGTTACGCTTATTACGGGGCTTAATCTTTGCTTACCGGTGCATTTCGAATCGCAATCGTTGAGCTCACTTAGAATAGAAAATCGATTTCTATTCTCAGCTGCAACAAAAGTGTCAACCACAACTCCTTGAGACTTTTTCTTTTTGTTCTTTTTGTTTGGAGATCGCCAGGAGGCGTCGTGTTCTGTCTCAGAACATGACGTCTTTTTCGTTGATTTTATGTCGGCGTCTGTTGTGGTAGCACTTTCTGTTGCTCGGTTCTTAGCAGGCACGACAGCTAGTGCGACGTTCGCTCTTCGCCCGTTGATTGCAACTGCTAATGACGTTACGACGTTTGTGTCGATTGATTGACGAGGAAAGTGTTCAATTCTTCCCGTTTCAAACATCTCCATCAAATGACGGCGCATATTTGCACTGTCGTACCTTACGTTCTCCGGATTTAATCCAAACAAAATCGATACAGCGAATGCGATTGCGTATACACCACAATCCTTACTATTCAGCTGCCTATCGATGAGTGGAAATGCGATACCCGTTTGATCGTTCAAATCCAGATGAGGATATAGATTCTCGAGAATCAATCTATGATGTTCATGCAATTGATTCGACGAAGCCCGAAGTGAATCATAGATGAACAGTTTTTTACCATCATAATAACTGCATACCCAATGTCCACCAGGTGCGCGCTGATCGGCAAGATCGCTTGAGCTATATAATAGCTGAATATGTTTTCGATCCTGTGGTATAGGGTTTATCAAATGAGGGAAAAAAATATGCCATGTCTCGGATGGCTGCGAGAAATCTGAATTTGCGGCTAACAAACGCCCAAACTCATCAATGTGATCATCGTTTAGTCGACGACCTGTGGCAATGACGGTTCTCTGCTCTGATTTCTGATTCAGTGCCGTCATCGTTCTGACGTATAACGTATCCTGACGCACTATCGTATTTTTTCTCTATTTAACTGTAACTCTGTGAGACTTCAGAAGTGGCGCTTAAAAAACTGCCAGTGATCAGGAAAATGGAGCTAAATGCTGCCAGTGATCAGGGGTGGAGCTCAAAGCTACCATAAACAAGTGTTCTAATTCGAACAAAATGCCAGGTAAGTTTTCGTATTCGTAATCGAATAGAAAGCAAGGCGCATCGACGTTGCGAGCTGCCAAGAAGTCTTCACAAGTCAAGTTTATACGATTCGCAATCGTAAAAAAAAAATATAAAAAAGATTGAAAAAAATAAAACAAATTTTATAAAAAAAATTTCAGTGCCGAGTCCCGTAGTCGCTAAATCTGTAAATAATCAATAAAAAAATAAAAAATAATAAAACAATGTTAGCCAGATATTGGTTTGACATATTTAAAAAAATATTTTAAATAGAAAAGAACAAATTAAATATTATTACGAGAGAAAACTCAATAGCGGCGACATTGCAGCAAAGCGAAACGCGATATCTCGATTTCTCAATTTTTTACGAATTTTTATGCTGAAAATTCGATGCATATGTCCTGCTGATTCCGAGACGCACCGTTGGTCGCTCGAAAAATCGAAAATTTGACGTAAAAAACGCGAAAACAATCGCGCATTTTTTCCCCGAATTTTTTCTCTTATTATCGAGAGAAAACTCGATAGCGGCGACGTTGCAGCAAAGCGAAACGCGATATCTCGATTTCTCAATTTTTTACGAATTTTTATGCTAAAAATTCGATGCATATGTCCTGCTGATTCCGAGACGCACCGTTGGTCGCTCGAAAAATCGAAAATTCGACGTAAAAAACGCGAAAACAATCGCGCATTTTTTCCCCGAATTTTTTCTCTTATTATCGAGAGAAAACTCGATAGCGGCGACGTTGCAGCAAAGCGAAACGCGATATCACGATTTCTCAATTTTTTACGAATTTTTATGCTAAAAATTCGATGCATATGTCCTGCTGATTCCGAGACGCACCTTAGACGCACCGAGACGCACCGTTGGTCGCTCGAAAAATCGAAAATTCGACCTAAAAAACGCGAAAACAATCGCGCATTTTTTCCCCGAATTTTGTCTCTTATTATCGAGAGAAAACTCGATAGCAGCGACATTGCAACAAAGCGAAACGCGATATCTCGATTTCTCAATTTTTTACGAATTTTTATGATAAAAATTCGATGCATATATCCTGCTGATTCCGAAACGCACCGTTGGTCGCCCGAAATATCGAAAATTCGACGTGAAAAACGCGAAAAATAATGACGCATTTTTCTCCCGAAATGAAAAAAAAAAACGACAAAAATGTTTGACTTACAGCAGTAGCAGCAGCAGTACGAATTATATTTGTCCAATGAATGCCGATGCCACTTGTTATTGCACTAATAATGTCTTCAACAATAACGTCAACTCAATCGCACATCGCACAACACAATAACGTTAAATATTCAGTTATTTTATTTCACAAACTCACGATTTCACGATTACTGCGACACGTTTCAGCACGAAATGTCTTATGCCTCACAGTAAACTAAAGAAGAAGAAAGACAAAGATTTCACGACGTTGTTTTGATTTTTTGTTCGAATTTTCACGTGGGCAGGCAACACAAGTGCCGTATTTATACACACACACACACACAGACACATAGACGCACATTAAAGCTGTCACCTAATTGGTCAGGAGACCACGTGACTCCCTAAAAGAGGGGAAGTGATCAAAAATCGAAGGACAATGGCCATTCTTCGACGACCACCGAGCCGGACAACATGAATATGGAGGTAAGAATGAATTTTCATTTAATTTTTCTTCATTTTCTTAATTTAATTAATTTTTTTATTTTTTTCAGATCGACAAGAACGGCAGCGACGACGAGTCGACCGACGGCAACATCGACCGCGAGCTCACGGCGTTAGTCGTGAGCTCGCGAAACAATCATCAACTACCAAGCGGTGTAATTCCTCCGTTTAACGAACCCAGCGGAGCAACTCCGCTTGGGGAGCAAAGCGGAGTAACTCCGCTTGGAGAGCAAAGCGGAGGAATTACACCGCTTTCCAGTGGGACCCCGGCGACGTCGCGGATTCCACGACGAGTCACGGTGCCGCCGGTGCACGTGCCCGTGGATGCGCCGCCGCCGCAACACGTGGCCATCGAGGCGGTGCGGCAAGCAGGCGCAGGAGCGTCATCGTCCGCCGGTAAGTACATTTTTTCTCTATTTATTGATCGAATCTGCTTCGCAATACTCAAGCGTCGCAGCATCCTGTCACTTGCACGAGCACATAACCTGGATGCTGCATCGCCTGAGCATTGCGAAGCAGATTCAGCCAACAGGTTAAGTAGTCGATCGTGGGGAGTTGCCACAGTGCCCAAATAGTTTTGGAACGCAGCGGCAAGTAAGTTCTTAGCTCCAAAACTATTTGGGCACTGTGTCAACTCGCTGCAATCGACTACTTAACCTGTTGGCTGAATCTGCTTCGCAATGCTCAGGCGACGCAGCATCCAGGTTATGTGCTCGTGCAAGTGACAGGATGCTACGACGCTTGAGTATTGCGAAGCAGATTCGACCAACAGGTTAGGTAGTCGATCGTGGCGAGTTGCCACAGTGCCCAAATAGTTTTGGAACGCAGCGGCAAGAAAGTCTTAGCTCCAAAACTATTTGAGCACTGTGTCAACTCGCCGCAATCGACTACTTAACCTGTTGGCTGAATCTGGTTCGCAATGCTCAGGCGACGCAGCATCCAGGTTATGTGCTCGTGCAAGTGACAGGATGCTGCGACGCTTGAGTATTGCGAAGCAGATTCGACCAACAGGTTAGGTAGTCGATCGTGGCGAGTTGCCACAGTGCCCAAATAGTTTTGGAACGCAGCGGCAAGAAAGTCTTAGCTCCAAAACTATTTGAGCACTGTGTCAACTCGCCGCAATCGACTACTTAACCTGTTGGCTGAATCTGGTTCGCAATGCTCAGGCGACGCAGCATCCAGGTTATGTGCTCGTGCAAGTGACAGGATGCTGCGACGCTTGAGTATTGCGAAGCAGATTCGACCAACAGGTTAGGTAGTCGATCGTGGCGAGTTGACACAGTGCCCACATAGTTTTGGAACGCAGCGGCAAGTAAGTTCTTAGCTCCAAAACTATTTGAGCACTGTGTCAACTCGCCGCAATCGACTACTTAATACTTAACCTGTTGGTTGAATCTGCTTCACCATGCACCGGCGACGCAGCATCCAAGTCATGTGCTCGTGCAAGTGTCAGGATGCTGCGTCGCCTGAGCATTGTGAAGTAGAAGATTTGATCGAAAAACATTATTACATTTTTTTTTTTTCCTTTTACAGATGTCCCGAGACGACGCGGAACGCGCGACGGCTGGCAAACGCGCCAGCATCGGCAATATGCCATCTTACTCCGATTTATGGAGACGGTGATGGTACGAGCCATGAGCCGGGTCAAACCCGCCGACGATCCGCAGGGCAGACGAGGACGAGGACGAGGAGGACGAGGACGAGGAGGACGAGGACTAGGAGGACGAGGACGAGGAGGACGAGGACGAGGAGGACGAGGACGAGGAGGACGAGGACGAGGAGGACGAGGACGAGGAGGACGAGGACGAGGAGGACGAGGACGAGGAGAACGAGAAGGACGAGGACGAGGGGAACGAGAAGGACGAGGACGAGGAGAACGAGGAGGACGAGGACGAGGAGAATAAAAAAAGAGGTAAATAACGGTTTAAACATTTTATTTTTACATTTACATATATTACGACTCAATAAAACAATAAATAAATGTAATTAATTTACTTAATGTTTTTTTTTGTTCGCAGATCCAGGACTGAAAAAAAAAAGAATTATTATTTAAGATTTTGTTTTTTTTTATAACCAAAGAAAAGTTCCTTTAATTTTTAATTTTATTTAATGTTTTTTATTTAATGTTATATAAAAAGAAAAAAGTTATTTTTGTTACATTTGTTATTTGTTATTACATTATCTAACGAAAAAATGTTTAATTAAAATAAAAAACTATTAAAACTTACCTATATTGTTATTATTCATGATATGTCATCCTTGTCGTCGTCGTCCTCGTCGTCCTCGTCGTCGTCGTCCTCGTCGTCGTCGTCGTCGACGTCGTCCTCGTCGTCCTCGTCGTCCTCGTCGTCGTCGTCCTCGTCGTCGTCGTCGTCGTCGTCCTCGTCGTCGTCGTCCTCGTCGTCGTCCTCGTCGTCGTCGTCCTCGTCGTCGTCGTCCTCGTCGTCGTCGTCGTCCTCGTCGTCGTCGTCGTCCTCGTCGTCGTCGTCGTCCTCGTCGTCGTCGTCGTCGTCGTCCTCGTCGTCGTCGTCGTCCTCGTCGTCGTCGTCGTCCTCGTCGTCGTCGTCGTCCTCGTCGTCGTCGTCGTCCTCGTCGTCGTCGTCGTCGTCGTCGTCGTCGTCGTCATCGTCGTTATTGTCGTCATCATCGTTTAATTATTTGTAATTAAACGACAATGTCATGTGTGCATTTACAAAAAAATAAATGAATTAATTACTATTAAAAAAAATAAATAAATGAATTAATTATTAAAAACATTTTGAACATCTGTAATTGCTTGGGGGGGGGGCTCCGCCCCCCCCCCACCCACCAGGGGTGGCTGCGCCCCCCCGCCGCAGGCGTTCCTACGCCCCCGCACTCAGCTGCTACGGCGGATTTCCACTTGCCAACCACTGTGTGCGCCGCGTCACGCGGGCCGGCCAACCACTATCAGCTGGCACGCCGGCCGGCCGAAACCCGACAGTGGTCGGCAGTCTCGCTCGACTCCCGAGGCTTTGTTGTTGTGTGCGTGCGCTCGACGTCACACGGACAGGCTCACCGACACGGCGGTCGTTCGTGTGAGAAATGAAATCGATATTTTCGCGAAGGCACATTTTTTCGAAATATCGATATATCAGCGACGCGCGAACGGATTTTATCGTGACAGGGCTCGTTGGAAAGAGAAAAATAAATGAAAAATATGGAACCTGAAAACATTATCGTGAGATAAGTACTCGCTGAGATACAGCGAGTTACTTTTGAAGTCAACGGAAAAAGCCTCGACGTCGAGTTAAATAGAGTAGCGGTAGCGCCTCGTCTCGCGCGCCACATTTTTCTTTTTTAACTTGGCGTCGAGACGCTACCGCGTCTCTTGATAAATAAACATTTTTTCAATGAAATAATTATGTTTAAAAATAATCTCAAAACACGCAGGTCAAGAAAATTACAGATGTTTTCAAAGAGAGTTGAAATAGATATGTCTTATAATTAATTACAATGAGATACGATGAATAATAAGTAGAATTTAGTTCGGGAGATTCGTCAATAAAATTAACTTATTTGATTAATTATTATTTCCGCGGGCACAACACGGAAATAAGCAGGCACAGTGCCATATATATGTCCAGAGTTTGCCGTTATTGTTTAGGCTCCTCATTCTTCACTGTGAGTGCCTTCTGTAGTTCATTTTCAATGAAGGCAGTGCACAACAGAGTGAGCTCCAGAAACACGATGTCAGCCGTAAGTTCGGCAAATTCAGGATCCATGCGGCGTTGCACAGCATCCTTCAAAGATTTGAAATTATTCTTAGACAATAATTTTATGCGATGTTCGTCAATTTTTTCTGGAGTCTCGTCAGTCGGGATATGCAGCGACAATTCGGCACAAAGCACTTCAGCGCATTTTTGTATATTTGCGGCATTTCGTTGTAGTCGTCTGAAGCGTTCGTCGGTGCACACCATGATGTTTCGTAAGCCCTCGGACGAAGGCTTTTGCATCACGACCGCTGGTGAATAATTTTTGCGATGCTTCTTCGCTGGTGGTTCGGGGTCCAGCTGACTCTCGTTCATCTCATCAGACGGGATTTTTTCAACACGGCGATCAAACACTATAGATTTCGATCCATAGCTTGACGTGAACAGAATCTCACAGTCGGCGATGTGTATCGGGTCTGGAGTACGCCAGCTTGAACCCCAAACTACCTTCTGTCCATAGATAAAATACTTTGAAATTTCCGGAAGCTTGCCTTGCAGTAAAACCCAATCCTTTGACTCGAAAACAATACCACCAACGGTGTTATTGTTCTGCAGTTTCACGATAGGCTGGATACTTCCATCGACACGAGGCTGTAGGCCAACACTTACTCTTTTCGTCTCGGACTGGTTGAGAGTGTATGTTGTACCGAGGATCAGCGGTCCTTCGAAGCGCTTCTTCTCCGTGTCCGACAGCACTCGGTACATGGTCGAGGGTTGTAGGTCACTAGCGCTACGATTTTCAATTGTTATAGCTTGCGACATGTTGCGACAATGTATCTCGACTAAAGCCACGGGCCTGACTGCCGATTATAGGTATTATGGTGGTGTTTATGTACACACGCTTCGTCGGATGTCTAAACTCTGAATAGCTTTGAATATCACATGTATTTTTATCAAGGTGAGGTTGTGTGACCGGTAAATAATTATGTGTAGGTGTACACTAATATAACAGGTTTACAGGGTGTATGAATCATCAGAAAATAGGAATGTCTGTTAGTAATAGGAATTTTTGGGAATGGTCCACATTTGCTGTCAAGATTTTTTATAGTAGTTATCATATTTTCCTAGAAATTCTTGTCTAGCGATGCAGAGGATAACAACTGTCGGACTAAAGTAACCATGTGTAGCTGGTGTATAGATTGGAGATAAAAAATAGGTGCATCAACGTCAAAGGTAATAAAAATCGTGATACACGGCTGTAACAAAAGAAGACGTTTATAGCAGTCGGTTAAAGGGTTGATCTCTAACGTGTACGAGTTCTCGCCCTTGGAGCCCTGTAGAGATATACACGATAATTTTCCGATCTCACCGCGGGGGTTCGGTAATAATTTTTAAAATAGTGTCTCCACGGTGCCGACCACCAGGGTCACATCATCTTTAACGTCAAAGGTAATAAAAATCGTGATACATAGCTGTCACAATGAAAGACATTTATAGCGATCGGGTTAAGGGTATCGCTAACCTGTTGTCGCAGTGAGGTGTAAGAGTTCCCGCCCTTGACGCCCTGTAGAGATATACACGATAATTTTCCGATCTCACGGCGGGTGCGGTAATAATTTTTTTTAAAGTGTCTCTATGGTATCGATGACCAGAGTCGCATCGTCGTTAACGTCAAGGGTAATAAAAATAGTGATACATAGCTGTCACAATGGAAGACGTTTGTAGCAGTCGGTTTAAGGGTATCGCTAACCTGTTGTCGCAGCAAGGTGTAAGAGTTCTCGCCCTTGCCACCCTGTCGAGATGTGCATCTCGAGATCATTTCATGGTCTCAGCGTGGGGGTGGTAATAAAAAAAAAGTGTCTCCAATGTATCGATGACCAGGGTCGAGGATGGACCTCAAGCTGTTTTGAGATCTTCGAATGAGGTAACATCGTTTTTATGTTTTTGAAGTTTTTTGTCATCCAAACATTATATCGCACCTGTGCGATGTCGTTTTCAATGCAGATAAAAGGTTTTCGGAAAAGCATTGGCTTGTGGTTTCGGCTAATGTTTGCTCTCGAAAAAATAGTCACAGCCTCTTTTTCACTTTTGTCAACTTAAATCTATCCATAGAGGGTGTGGTTGAAACTATATGATCTTTGGAAACTCGGACTTTGTTTAATTCTCTCTCGAGAAGTCACTCGTGACACTCCAGCATCCCTCGCGTTTCCAAATGATTGTTTAAACGGTTTGTTTCTCGTGTTTGCGTGTGTCATCTGTTCAGTGTTTACAACATTTGTACATTGTGAGTTCATTGGAATTACAGTGAACTGTGAGTGTTATTATTTGTGAAATTTGAGTTTATCGTTACTACGTTATTACGTAATTCTGTGACGAAAAACATAGTGACTTTTTAAAATTTTGTGTTAAAAAAAAATCGTGAAAATGCAGTGTGTGGCAGAAAATGTGCAGAGTAGCCAGTGCGAGAGTACCCGCAAGTTGTGCAAGACGATCCTTAAAGTGGTTGGACTGGCGAGACTTCGGAGTGCGCCTACGGCACGTCGCTGCACGCGAAATTGGGCTTCGCGGTTGAGGCAAAGGAATCTCCGCCAAGCCCAGCGTGAATTAAAAGCGGTGTTGAGATCCTTGAGTATCAGGGTTATTGCACAGGCTCACAAATTTTAAGCTTTCGATGAGTCGCACCATGCGATTGTTATTGCGTGCGAGACGGTGCGTGAGCGAAATGCTGGAGATTGCCCAACTGTGCGTAGCCTGCTTGAGTGTTACGATGATTCGCGGGCCGCTGTCAATCTCACTGCTTGGGCTGACCAGGCGGATAGTGATTTATCGACAGACGGTGACGATAATCAACAGGAGATGGACGTGATCAACGATGACGAAAACAACGCTGCTCCGGAGAGGCCAGCGATGTGTGTCGACCTCGTGACGCCACCATTCCCATCGACGCCCCGTCACCCCGAGGATCGACTCCACGAAGTCGGATCTCGTTAGTCCTGCACCTTTGGAGGCAAGTATCGCCGATAAAGCAGAGTTCATGGCCCCGGATTCCACTAATCCACCTCATTTCGAGGTCAATGTCGTGATCAGCGATGGACCAGACGATGATGCTAATAGTCCAGCATCACCCGAACCCGTCGAAGGGCACCCACAGAATTTACTTCAGGGTGTATTTTACTACAAACCTGAAGACCCTGACAGAATCTGGGTGCTTGAGGACGAGGACGATCAAAGTCAGGCGGATTCGGGGATCGACACGGTGGCCAGCGCGAGTTCCACGGTGGTCGCGGATCATGGGGAGATCGATCAACGGGGACCCGACGAATTCCCCATGGAGGTCGACGGCGAACACAACGTTCCCCAATTGTTTTACGGTGCGGGTATCGAGGAGGAGGCTGAGGAGGAGGAGGACGAGGAGGAGGACGAGGAGCAAGAGGATGAGATCGTAGAGGACCGCGACGACAATACCCCTGATGGAAGCAGCTTCAGCCGTATCACCGTTGGATGTGAGAGCTCCGATGGGGTATCTGATGCCGCGACTATTATTATGGGTGATCTCAACACGGTCCCTTAGCAAGTGGAGAGTCGTGAAAATCGTAAGCCTTGATTTTTATTTTTCCTTATAAAAAAAGCGTTGAAAATATTTGTAAATTTCCATCTTCTTTTTTATTTATTAATTGTCTTATATATTTGAATATGTTTAATATAGAGGAATAAAATATTCATACTTTCATAAATATTATTATTAAATTTTGTGAATTCAGCTCTATTTTTAGGAATAACGTTGATTTTTAATACTTTTTTTGAGAGATTCAATATTAAATAAATATTTTCAACATTTTATGTGTATATATGTAATATTGGCACGCATGAATTCGGTTTAACATACGTTAATGTTAAACCGCAGGTGTGCGTTCATGGGTCGGTGTTGGGTATGAAGAGGTGGCGGAGGAATAAGGTGATATTCGCCCGCAACAGGGTGGAGCGCCGCACAGGGATGACCAGTTGGTAAATAACTTAGTCTTGTCATACCAACATGACAACCCTTTAATTGCCGCTCCAAATAACCCTGAAGAATCCGCTGATTCTTCCTCGACCTCCCACGAGACAGGTATCGCTGACGAGGTCGTAGAAATCGTGCCAGGTATACACATCGTACCGTATTACTCGCGGCTAATGAGGGTACTTTGGTACAACTCCTACGGTCAAGTCGACGAGGGATCCGATTCGACGACGATGACGATGACCTCATTGCTGTCCGTTTCGCGGAATAATATTGGGGCTCTTCCGAGGATTAATAATTAATTCGCACTTATGGGTTGGATATAACAGGCCCCGATAGATGTGCAGCAGCATCAGGACGCGCATCAGCGAGTCCCAGAGCAGCAAATGGAGATGAAGCGACTCCATCTTTATCATCTGATTCGCCATCTGACTCGGCGAATTCGTGGGTCGCCGAGACTGAAGCACTGGTGCGCCAACTGGTGAGTGACCGGCAATATATTCGAATCGGCGCTGGCCACGCGAGGTCTAATAATAGTGTAAATATAGGTGCTGCGAGAGGCGATAACGACGACGACGATGATGCCGCCGTTGGTATTGACAACGGTAAAAATGACGCGCTTTTTCCGGGCGGTAATGAAAATCTAGGTGATACAGATGATAGGGATGTAATTTTATCCATAGGACAGCGTTTTCGTTTGGTAGGCGAGCCGCGGGAGTCTATATCGTCGCGATTTAAAGTCACGTCACGGCAAACAAAAGTTGCATTGCTTCCGCCTCCACAGGGTATTAACCCCATCTCATGGATTCGGAATGCAATTCGCGATATTCACGAGAATTTTGTCGCGCGGTGTCCCCCAAATAATATGATAGGGATGGGGTTTATGACTCAAGGTATGACACATGGTAGCGCAGGTATCTCAATGAGGCCCATATGGCGATTCGATTACGAACAATTGTGGGAGCTGCTTTGTAGTGTAAATCAAAGCGCTAGAATCCTATCGGTGTACGACACACTTATATTCACAGTTACGTACGTCGATATGGTCACAGGTGCAGGTAGCTTAGAGGATAAACTCGCAAAGAACCGCTTTATTTAGTCGTTCGGCAACTCGGACAACCTGTGTTTCCCCCGCGCGCTTATGGTTGCTCTTGCGAATGCCCGTAACAAGGGTGATCGCACTGCCGAAGCAAAGGTTTTTTTATAAACGTATACGTCATAAAAAATCAAAGCTTCAAAGAGATGAGGCTAACAAGATTGTGGTAGAGGCACAGGTGGTAGTCCCAGCGGCCGGGTGCGGACTACCTGAAATCGAGACGTTCCAGCGCTACTTCATGGCCACAAGGGTTGCCATAATGGTATACGATTGGAAATCTCTCGGTAGTGGTGCTGACGCAATTTTCAATGGACAAGCTAGATTTCAAGATACATCAGCGCGTGTGGTAATTGATATCGCGTATTTTGACGATCAAAATCACTTTGCACCTATTACAAACCTCACTGCTGCAGGTGGTAGGGCGAATTATTGCATTCCGTGTAATTCATCGTACCGCTATTTGCAGAACCATAAGTGTACAAGCACATGCCCGCGCTGCTACTCATCACCTCCTTGTGCTGTCGGATATTCATCCGAAGATGGCAACGGCAGTGACGAGCAGGAGTGCGAGCGTTGCAATCGGTTTTTTCACAGCGCTGAGTGTCTTGCAAATCACCGCAAACCCCGTGAAAATCGTGCAGTAGGTCTCAACACACAACGTAAGACAATTTGTGAGACTATCCGTTTTTGTAGAAAATGCTCTAAGCTCGTAGACACGACAAAGAACACCCGATATTGTGAGAAATCATTTTGCCAGCATTGTCGTTGTTGTTATGGATTCAATGAACTCTGTTACATGCAGTCACTGAAGCCTCCCAGAGACTGCCTTGCCTCGAAGCCACAAACCCGAATTTACCCCAAAGTTTTGGGGTAAATTCGGACAGCGGTCAAATTTAAGGCAGACGACCGTTATAAAGAATCGCGAAGAGTTGTTGTTCCTTCTCGGCGACAATGACAAAGAAGTTTATCGCTTATTGCCGGTTAACGATCAGGTGTTTTACGCGAATTGGTCGTACATTGACGAGGCGGTTGTACCATCAGCGCTAACAAGCGTCGTTATCGCGGCGTATACTATTGCTCAGGTTCGTCTCAAGCTGTATAGTTATCTCAAACGATTGGGAAAACGTGTACTTTATTACGATACAAACTCGGTGATTTTTGTCAACACCGGTAAAGCGGATGAATAGGCACCACCGTTGGGTAACCTTCTCGGGGACATGACCAGTGAACTGAAGGAGCCCACTGACTACATCAAGTCGTTTCTATCGGGTGGCCCGAAGTTTTATGGTTATGAGGTCATGAATAGCTCCGACCCCGAGAAAGTTATAAAAACCGAGTGTAAAGTGAAGGGATTGTCTTTAAATTATAAGAATTGTAAAAAAATTAATTTCAAATCGATCCGGGCAATGATCAGAAGTGATTTGCCCGAGGAAAACCACGAATTGATTCAATTAAATTTCACGTCAATTCAAAAAACGCCCCTTCACGATGTAATAACACGCAAAGAGACAAAAACCTGTCGAGTCGTGTGTCGTAAACGTCGTCACATCACACATAAATTATCACTGCCATTCGGATATAAAGGTTAGAGTTGATTAATGATATTCCCACCATCGTCATCCTTGTCGTCGTCTCATAGCGATAATTGAAAATTTCATTTTTGTATTATTATTTAAAAAAAATAGTCTTAGTTATTTTTATATACGTGTGTGTGTGTGTGTGAGTGTGTGTGTGTGTGTGTGTGTGTGTGTGTGTGTGTGTGTGTGTGTGTGTGTGTGTGTGTGTGTGTGTGTGTGTGTGTGTGTGTGTGTGTGTGTGTGTGTGTGTGTGTGTGTGTGTGTGTGTGTGTGTGTGTGTGTGTGTGTGCGTGTGTGTGCGTGCGTGTGCGTGTGCGTGTGGGCGCTTGTTATTGTAATAAATGTATGTGTTAAAATGTGTTAGTATGGATGTATACACTTTTTTTCTTAGTCTTAAGCACACATGTAAAAAAATTGTAAAAATATAAATACATTTTTATTGAAAAAAATATATTGTGACGGATTTTTAACGTGAGCGATCATAAATGACGGAAACGAATCGGGAACACAAATCGAGATCGGTCACCTTCGGCCGGCCATCCTCGTTCGCGCATCCGCAAACCCGGTGGGCGCCAGTTAATTTTTGTTCCACCGGTATTAACGAACCGGTATGTCCGAGGAATCGAGGTGAGCAGTCTCGATTCCAATAACTAAACAAAATCGGAAGCTCGAAGCAAAAGCTAACGATCGGGAGCAATCATAACGAAATCAGTACCTAGCTAATTTTTGTTTCACCGGTATTAAGGCAGTAGTCTGCTTTAGGAGCCGAAAAAAAGCGTTTTTTTCAACAATTTTTTTGAAAGGGAAGGTAATGATTGCGGTAAATGAAATTTTGAGACGATAGTATCTCATATTCAAGCTTTGAAAAACAATTTTTATTATTACAAATTATTGAAATTTGCCAAAGTTGTAACGATTTTTCTGGGGCGCCTGGAGTGTGCACTCGTAAATCGGTGCCGGTGATGGAGGTCGTGCGATGCATCTGAAACAGTGGAACCAAATTTTTTTAAAGTTTTTATAAGTTCCTTCTCTATATACACTAAAAAAATACCGAGGAAATGACGAAATTGCAAATTTTTTCGAAGTTTGAAAAGAAATTCACTTTTTTGAATAAAAAAATTCACTTTAAGTTGCAAAACAAGTAATTTAAATAGTACTTTAGTCCAACTTTTTAAGTTCAAATAGAAGATAATTCAATACTGAAGCTAGATCACTTTGGTTTTTTTCGATCGGACATATATTGTTTTTACTATCGCCGGCACCGTTTTCCAAAACTTGTGGAAATGAAAACTCGAGAAAACGGGCTGTAAAGTTTTCGGTCCAAAAAAATGTAAGTTTTTGGATACTTACACTAATTAGATGTTAATCGGCTATCCCCGCGCCATACAATAATCCTTCCTCTTCTTCAAAAAACTCGTTTTGGCGGAGGCTTTCCGATCTTCGAGCTGTACGAGCCTCCTTGCTGGAAAATGATGCGCGCCGGTTCGCCCGCGTTATGCGCTCAGCACCGACGGTGTCAGCAAAATTTTTGCATCGCTGCCCGATGACAATATCGAGGAGCTGCATGGTAGAAAGCACAGCTGAATAACCTTCGTTGAAAATGCCTGGTGCCATATTTGCTGCTATTTCGACGATTTTATAGCCGGAATTTACGTGTTTCGGGTTTAGGCGCCTCACAATCGAATTGAACGATTCGTTCGAATTTTTAGTGTGTCCGCCTAAGCACCGCGTCAATAAATCGTCATTTGAAAGATTATCGTAAATTGGACGAATGTGCTTCTCTACATTATCATTAATTAATCTTGCCGGGTGTTTGAAAGATGCCAGATTATTTGCCGCTTTAGCCTTGTGCCATTCGCACCAACTCTCCGGGCCTTCTGGACAATTTTTATGCCGAGGATATTTATCGGTGGAACAATAATGGTCTTATGTTGCCATAATAGCTCTCTTCATACCTTCAACTGAGTTCCCGTTTCGACTAATTGCCAGATCGTAGTAAATCGTCAATTTCTTTATGAAACTCTCCGTTAGCCCGTTCTTTCCTCCAAGTTTCTCAACTACTCAACACAGACCTTCTAGAACCTCCAAATAATATTTCAAAGGACCGTTCAATGCTTTCAGGTATATACGAGTATAGTCAAACAATAGAATACACGAAGGGGTGGAGCGCGCGCGCTCGGGTCTGCCCGAGCGTTCGCACGTGCTCGACGCTCGGCTACTAAAACTGATCTAGCTTCGAAAATATGTCAAATTGGCCTCTTAAATTTTGAACACATATTTTTGGATAGTTTTGGAATAGATTTAAGACAAAAACGAAAAATCGATTTTTTGAAGCCTGTAAAGCAGACTACTGCCTCAACGAACCGGTATGTTTGAAGTATTGAGGTGAGCAGCCTCAATTCCAATAAAATCGAAAGTCTGGATCAGAACTAATGATCGAGAACAACGACAAAGGCAACGGTAGCTTAGTTAATTTTTGGGGTCACGTAAAATTAACAAACGCAACTGGATGCGCTCGTGAGGACGAACAGTTGCGGAAATGCACGGCCGCCCAGTCTGCTAGGTTGCGGTAGAGGGGGTCGAGGTATGGCCCAGTGAATAGCTTCATTTTCGGAATCTCAAACAACGGAAACTACTTCGATATTCTCCAAAAAAATGTCGAGAGCACAATACAATAATACCAGAGGATGTACGGTAACTGGAGGTGCAGAAATGCACGACACAGGACACGAGAACTCTTTGCTTTATTCAATAAAATAAAGGTCTCAGCACGAGAACTTGTAGTGTACGCAGTACTCTATGCAAAGCGCGAGAACGACGTGGAGACGCGAGCGCGAGTGACAGAAAAACTGTCAACACGGGAGCTCGACTACTATTCGAGGCACCTCGGCGGTGTCCCGAGCGAGACTGATTACTACGAGTGATAATCGGGAACAAATCATCAATAAAATTCTGATCTCTCCAAAATCCCTTCTTCGAGAGCTATTGCCCTCTCCCTCGAATTATATCGTAACTATATCGGGATCGTAAATCATGCCGGTAACATATTCGAAATCTACACAATCGCCTCCCTCAGTGCTTTGCGCGAAAACGGGCCTACTAACAAAATCAAGTTGCACGCGAAAGCTCTGTTCTCTGCAAAAACTAACAAAACTCCACCCGTTCTCTAGCACAATGCACTATCGCTATAGGGCGCCGGATTTACACCGGTCTATAACTAATTGCAAGACCCAGTTGGTGACTCTTATCTGTCGGGCTGCTCGTTTCGTTGAGCTCTCGTCCTCGCGACAGATTCGAGTGCACCAATCTCCCATAACTTAAAAAAAACAACAAAACCTGAATATAAAAATCATTAGTTACACGAAGACAGTAAATTCGGGGAGTAGCATCTCGAAATCATAACCAAACTCAATTTGCGGTAGCATAAGATCTTGTGACGTCATTTAAAAAAAAAATCACGTCACAATATATTTTATAATTAAATATAAAATCTGTATATAATCGTCTTTGTTGATTTTTCCAAGATTCTATTTGATTGAATAAAGCAAAAAGTTAATTTCCTTGAATATGTTTTTTTTTTTTTTAATTTCCTTCCCTACCGACTTATTCTTACTGTTGATACGATGCCACGGTTGCTGGGAGAACGAACCATCACCTAGTCAGCGGGAGCAAGAGCCACAAAGAGAACGAGATAGAGCGAAAGTGGTAAGTATGCCGACATGTGTGTGTGTGAGAGCCGTGGTATAAAAGCTGACCGTCACGTTCGCTCGCTCATTAGCTGTTTGGAGCGATCGTGAGTTCCGCGTATGTTAGGCTACATTCCCGCGCCCGTCCGCGCACACGTCGTAGCAGCTGATAGCGACGTGTGTCCGTCGCGCCGCCGCCGCCGCCGCCGCCGGAAAGCTTATAGTATAGCTGTAGCCGTAGAACGAGCATAGTTTTTTTCAATTGATGACGCTTTAGAGTGGTGAAAATTCAAGAAATGGACGTACGCTGGAAACATCCCTGGTCGTCACTGATCTGTGTACCAACGAGTTGCGGTAAAACAGTGTTTGTTCGTCGTTTCTTGTCTAATATCGAGGCAATGAGTGAAACACTCTTTGATAGGATTTTATTCTATTATGTTGACAATCTCGATCGTGATACAGAGGCATTATTTAAAAATCCTTCTACCGCGGCCACACCCAAGATTGAATTCCACGAGGGTATACCAGTACCGGAGGATTATTCAAACGACAATGAGGCAAAAAAACTTGTCATTATTGACGATTTAATGCGTGAATCGTCAAATAACACAATTGTCGATTTATTCACCAAAGGTAGTCATCACAAAAATATTAGCGTTATCTTTATTACGCAAAATATTTTTCATCAAGGTCACGGACAACGGGATATTTCAATAAATGCTAATTATATAGTCATTTTTAAAAATCCACGTGATCGAGCACAAATCCAACATCTCGCAAGGCAGGTATATCCTGAAGATCCGAGATTTCTATCTGAAGCGTATTACGATGCTACCGCTCAACCACACGGATATCTACTTCTTGACCTGAAGCAGTCGACACCCGATATTTGCCGCTGTCGCACAACAATATTCCCCGACGACCCTTAAATGCAGGTATACGTACCAAAAAATAAACCTACGACCCGGCAAAGGTGAATGAACTCGCACACACACACACACGGAAAACGCACGGGTATTTAAAGTATCGTAAGTGTGCGAGGCGTTCAGTTATAGTACGATCGTCGTCGATAATCGTGGTGCGTCGGTAATTACCGTACGATGGTAAAGACACGAGGAAAACGTCAATGGTCTGCACGACTACCGATCGGTCAACGTCACGCAGCCCTACTCAATGCTCTCTGTCATGCAACTAAAGAACAACAAAAAGCGTTGCTACGTGCATCCGATGAAACACTCGTAAAATGTATTTGTGAATGTGCCTTGAACATTTTACATGGTGTGCTGAAAGTCAGACCAGCTGTGAAAAAACGTTTGAGTAAATTTAAAAATGTTCTGCGGCAATTAGCGCCACCTCTACCGACGCGACTGAGGAAAAATCAAAATGGCGGTGGAAAACGACACACAGATGGCGCCACGCGACGAAAGTTCAATTGGAGAGCAAAAAAACGTATCATGATGCAAAAAGGGTGTGGCGCATTCTTACCCCTTTTATTGGCACCCATTATCACGGGTCTGTTTAGTAGACTGTTTGGTGGCAACAACAACGGTACCAGTGCCGAGTAATTGATATATATATATAAATGGAACATGCGAGGAAAATGGTCTTAGTACCGGCGAGTTAGGAGGTTGCGGCCACGAAAGATCCGATGATCGGTGGTGGGAGTATTAAAAAAACCGTACAAACACCGGGCGACCCTATATCGCGGCTTGATGCTGAACTTGGGAGTATTTTAAACTCAAAAAAATATCCCGATGATGCTACCAAGTGGAAAGAATATTTACAAGTACTGCAACGATATTTATTTCTCGTGGACACACGAAACGGACCATTAGACCCATCGTTGCCTGGTGCAACACCAGCGCCACCACGACCACCGGAAAATCAAGATTCCAATGAAATTAATATATTAAACAGTGTACCGCTACAATACAAACGTAGAGCTAATGCACTACTAAACTATATGCGTAATTCACCAAGTGCTTCACAACGCATCAGATGGGACAATGAGGGACGAGTGACAATCGACGGTGTGCTCATTCATAATTCAAATATTGTCGATCTTATTAATGACGCAATACGCGAGAGAAAAGGCTTTAAAGCCAATGGCCGTCGTCAATTCATTCAGAGTCTTAGGGCTGGCGCTGTACCACACGAGTTTATCGGCAATGACAAGTTATGGTCCATGGTCGACGAGAGTGTTGCTGTAAAACGCAAGAAAAGTGATCGACAGTATTATAACGACGGAGACGCGGAGGAGGAGGAGGAGGAGGAGGAGGACGGCGAACCGGAGAATTATCAACCTGGTGGAAAACGATCGAAAAATCTTTGGGCATGCGAGTGGCACGAGCCAAGTAACCGCAGGCAACGACGGAAAAAAAGGTCTATACCTGTGGATGAACCTGAAGAGAGGACGACAGCTGCAGTAGAAAATACACCATTGAGAGGGAACAAGAAGAAACCCATTACACCGCGCAAGAGACTTATCGAGGCCAATACCGCCCGGATTCTAGACACTGCAATTACGGGAAAAAGAACAGGCCGTCAAGGATTTGAATACTGGCTTAAAATGTGAATCTTAACTTGTATATAAAATGTCATTCGAAAATGTGTATTATAACCCTTTGCATCCTGCGAGTTACGCTGGCGCAAGGCATCTTAATAACAATAAAAAATAATAAAGTAACCGATGTTTATGACTGGTTGAACCAACAGGATGCATATACATTACATAAACCTCTGAGGCGTCGATTTTCACGGCTTGACTACAATTTCGGAATTATAGACGACGTCTGGGAAGCCGATCTCGTGGACTTACGGTCGTTAAAAAATTATAACGATAATGTCTCATACCTGCTAACGGTAATTGACGCATTGAGTAAATTTGCATGGGTTGAACCACTCAAAGACAAAACTGTACACTCTGTGGCAGAGGCGTTTAAACGGATTTTCGACCGCAGCGAGGGTCGCTTATCCGTATACCTGCAAACCGACAAAGGCAAAGAATTTGTGGGTAAAGAGTTACAGGTTTTTCTAAAAAAGGCCGATATACGCGGTAGAGTGACACGTAATCCCGATATCAAAGCCGCAATTGTCGAACGTTTTAATCGCACATTGAAAGAACGAATGTGGCGCAACTTTACACATCGAAATACACGACGATACATCGATATACTACAACAGTTTGTTTATGCGTATAACCACGCGAGACACTCAACAATAAAAATGCAACCGGCTGCCGTGACTTCACACAATGCCGATATAGCAGTGACAAATATGGAAAATGCATCTCTCAAACAACGTGAAAATAGACGTCATACTATGGTGAAATATAGACGCGGTAATTACGTAAGGATTAGTCGAACAAAAGGAACCTTCGAGAAGGGTTAGGAGTGAAATTGGAGTGAAGAAATTTTCCAAATCGATAAATTGACAAATCGTCAAGAAATACGAATTTACGAGCTGCGTGATCTCGAAGGGGAATTAATTGACGGATTTTTCTACACCGAAGAAATAACACCTGTGCACGATAAACGCATAACGGAAGATAAAGTTTTCAAGATTGATCGTAACTTACGGTCTAAAGAGCATGGTGCGAAAAAACAGCTTTTCGTCAGTTGGGTTGGCTACCCATCGAAATTCAACTCTTGGATACCTGCGTCTGACGCCTATAACATCGATAACCCATAAACTCACCGATCTCCTGCTGCTGCTGCTGCTGCTCTACCAGTGACCTCATTATGTACAGTGACGAAAATTTTTTCCTCGTATTACCGAGCAACAGCAGTTCGCAATATTATCCCGATAACACAACAACACATTTTATTACGAAACTTACACGTGAACTACATCTCAACGGTTAATGGGCTGTAGGGTTATCCGAAATACATGTACCCTGTACAATGACACATTCACAGCGCGAAGACACGGACATTAAAAGGACCGCACGTAATAAAAAAGATTCCGTGGTGGGTAACATTCCGTACGGCATATATAAGAGCCATGAAGAACTTATGAAAAAAATTAATAATGTCCTCGGTTTACGAAAATCGGGTATACAGATTGTTGGCGCTAGAGAGGCACGCGGTTATGCGGCCATCGATGGTGAAATCTGGAAGGAAAAGTCCAGAGCAAAGAGTGCCAGTAATCCAAATATTGTTCACATGACCAAAAAGGTGCAACGTATTCTTGGCTTCAATTTAAAAGATCATTCCGACTGGACGACAAAGAAGGGTTCGTACCTGCGTTTTATGCGTGGACGCCAACGCGTGGGTAAAACACCCGAATGCATCTCTCGAGATCTACCTGAACAACTTTTTGTCTATACAGATCTCTGTATACCCTATACAGTAGGCAATACTCAATTTGCTTCATTACGTATAGTGACTTTTGATTTATCACACTATACATATGGCTCGACACAGGTGAAATATTTCTCACCACCAAATTACATACCTCTACTGAACAATTGCTTTCGCACAGTGGAGATTGATATAAGAGATCATCTTGGGAAACCAATCACATTCGAGTACGGAACGTTAACCGTAACGCTTCACTTCAAGCGCCTCGCTTAGAATTGCGTGCGCGCACGCGCGATCACTTTTCGCACAATGGTGGCTCATTATACAGCGTATTACGATAATCAAGTTGGCAGTCGTGCCAGTCGTATAGGAAACGTCTTTGTCGGTGCGCCGTATCAACGATGACACGGTATCGGCCGATGTCTCGGTGGTCTCTTCAGGAGTGTACTTCCACTGTTGACGAGAGGCGCTAAAGCCATAGGAAAAGAGGCTTTACGAACAGGTCTCAATGTTATCGAAGATGTGAGCGGTAATCACATACCCTTCAAGGAGGAACTGAGACGACGCGCTGCAGAATCAGGTGAAAATTTAAAACGAAAAGCTAACGAAAAAATCGCTCTACTCATGAATGGCGGTGAGTATAATAGTGCGGTCGCAACGAGGACAATGCAGTCGTTAAGAGGTCGAGCACCCGCGCGTATGTATGCGAGAAAACGGGGTGTGAAGAGAAAAAGGAGCGGCACCACATCATCGACGACAAACAAGAGGAAAAAGAAGAAGAGCAACAGCAGTGGCAGAATAGTTAAGAGAAAAGTTACAAAAAAACGCGGAAATACTTAAACGAGGCGGAGGAGATCAAGAGTGACAGACATTTTCGGAAGAGCCTAAGTATGTCTTCCTTACACTCACACTCCTGTCAATGTATGAAGTCGGAGCTCGACTTATCCACCATACCACTAACACAAACATCGATAGAGTCGTCCCAATACGTCCACTATACTATACGTCCACACAATATACGTCCACTACACTATACGCCTGTGTCTTCGCTGTCGGACGATGGACCCCTCGAATTTGTTATACCTGGCCATGGTGAGGAATACCTCGACCTAGCTCATACAATGCTCTGTGTAAAACTCAAAGTCCGCGCCACTGGTGACATCCTACAAAGTAGCACATGTGAATAATTTTTTACACAGTCTTTTCAATCAAGTTGACGTGTTTTTTAATCAAAAACTCGTTGCACCACCCAATAATGCTTACGCCTACAGAGCGTACATTGAAACATTATTGAATTACGGCCCTGCGGCAAAACAATCACATCTCACGACCGCTTTATGGTTTGCGGACGAGCTTGGTAAATTTGAGGCTCTACCAGACACAAAAGTCGGTGGCAATACAGGTCAAGAGATAAGATCGCAATATATAAAGGCTGGTAAAACACTGTACTTGATTGGGCATTTACACTGCGATGTATTTAATCAGGATAAGTTTTTGTTAAATGGTGTAGAAGTTCGTTTACGCCTCGTACGTTCGGAAGACGAATTTTGTCTCATGGAAACACCACTACAAGGAATTTTACACAAAATTAAAATCAGTGATGTGACTCTACTGGTACGTCGAGCAAAAATTAATCCTGGTGTGCTTATAGCACACGCGAAAACTCTGGCTAAGACAACCGCAAAATATCCGATAACCCGCGTGGAAGTTAAATCATTCACCATGCATAGCGGAATTATCGGTGATACATTGGATAATGTTATACTTGGACAACTGCCGAAACGTATAATACTTAGCTTTTTTGACAATAAGGCTTTCAACGGCGACGAAACACTGAATCCCTTTAATTTCCAACATCATTTGATAAATTATCTATCGCTCTACGTGGATGGTCAGAAAATTCCTGGAAAACCTCTTCAACCGGAGTTTATCGGTACCGATACATGGATTCGCAGCTATCATACGCTCTTTTCCGGAACTGGTAAACATTTTCAAAACAAAAGGGGCATTGATCGTGAGGCATACGCTCGTGGCTACTGTTTGTTTGCCTTCCACTTGACACCGGACTTATCAGCAAACTGTTTCACCCACTCGAACCTTGTGAGGCACGGCAGCGTACGCATTGAAGTACGCTTTGCCAAATCTCTCAATGCAACTATAAATTGTATCGTCTACGCTGAATACGATAATGTTATTGAAATTGATCCAGCACGTCAAGTTATCACCGATTTTAGTGCTTGAAAAAAAGAAACGATAAAAATCTCGTCCCTCCATTGCCATCACTGTCGCTGTCGAGATGTTTTTTAGGGAGAGGGGAAATCAACATTCCTGGCCCCCCGTCGTGAGTGGTATTTCAGTAGCTCTAAACACACATGCTCGACAACAGTTCACCACAAGTTCTCAGCATGGACGCTATACTGGATATTCAAGCCCTGTACAGCAAACACGGTGATTTCCTACCCAAAGAAGTTGCGGTTACCACACTACAGACCAATAATATCGGACATTGGCTCATTGAAGCGCCATACGGTTTTAGTGAATTATCGAAAAAAAATAAGAGGCAGTAATAATTAATTAACCTGCTACCATCATAGCCTCGAGTAGGTTGACGGTGACACACCTTTGTGGAAAGTCTACGTTAACTTGAAAGCCATGTGTCGCTACGCTTTCCGCATTTACACGCGAGGCGCACAAAAGGCTGAAATTTTACGAGATATACCGGGACGAGATATTATTAACTTGGAGGATTACGAAGGACCGAGCTCCAAAAAAATGCCACCACTCGACACATGGTGTATTTATCACGGAATTGCCAAGGAAGATGATGCCAAGTGTGCATTCAATAACGTCGGAAAAATGAAACTATTCCTTCAATCGCAACTTGTCGACTCGATAAATCCCATTTATATGGAAACTCTTGGAGCTGTGAATCACAAGAACAATCAACAAGATGACAAGGTAAAAAAATCCGTGCGTATCGAGCTGCCTGACGATTCAGAGATTGTATCTCCGAGCCAAGGGTATATAGCTCATGCACCTGTGAAGAAGGTCAACAGTATTACATTGACCAACTGTGACGGTACGGTACCTGCCAACGACGAAATAGTTACCCTTTTCCGGGCGACCGTAAATTCACCGCCACCACCACCACCTCCAAAACGACAGGCGTCAGCGGTCGCGAGCACTACACCCAGCGCTCGTGGTGGAGATAATCCACGACATCAACAGTATTATCAACGCAGACGCCGCCCCCACCAAGGATCGGAAAAAAGTATTTATAATGAACAGTCTGGAGGTACTGGAAGCACTACAGCACATACCAGCTCAGACGAAAGGAGTATTTCCCGCCGATCGTATTCCGAGTCGGTGGTCTAGACCCACTGCAATCGTCGCCAACACAGACGATCATACCAAACCAGGGACTCACTGGGTCGCAGTGTACGTTGACAACAATGGCCAAGGTATCTACTTCGACAGCTACGGGCTACCCCCACTTATCAACAAACACCATAACCGTATACGTCGAAACACCACAACTTACGAGTGGACTACCCAAACTCTACAATCAATCAAGTCTACGGTGTGTGGAGAATACTGTGTTATGTTCCTTGATTACATGTCGCGTGGTTTTACTCTGGATATGTTTCTACATTTATTTTCGACAAATAAGTTGAAATATGATAACTTTATTTTTATTCGGCTTTATGGCGGCGTATGTATATATTGAATAGATGTTATGATGCTTCGACAGTGACCGCCTGTAATGTTTTGATGGAAGTTTGGCAAATCGTAACTCTGGTCTGAGTCGCACGATGCCGGAGATTCTGTTGTTATCGATCTTCCTGTATAGGAAAATCAAACATTTGGAATCTATTTATTTTTGTCCCTTCAAATTGCTTTATCGTGCAATTTCAAATTGCTTATCGTTGATTCACGATTCAAATGAATCGTGAATCAATATTGCCAGAGCCACGGTGGCGTAATCGGTAACGCACTAGGCTGGATACCTAGAGTTCCCGGTTCGATCCCGGGCTGTGGCAATATTTTTTCACGATTAAAAATTAATTGTTAAAATATCGTCCGTTCAGTTTTCTTCTTCAATTTACGAATTGATAAAGCAATTTGAAGGGACAAAAATAAATAGATCCCAAATGTTTGATTTTCCTATACAGGAAGATCGATAACAACAGAATCTCCGGCATCGTGCGACTCAGACCAGAGTTACGATTTGCCAAACTTCCATCAAAACATTAAAGGCGGTCACTGTCGAAGCATCATAACATCTATTCAAGAAATATGATAACATTGTGCGACGGTATTATAAAAAATTAAAACATACGACACGTAAAACTCGTTACATTAAAAGTGCACGATCAAATGGACTAGAGAGAGCCGGTAGTACATACGGAGCATCGTGTGTACAAACATGCACACCTCGTTTTGGATGCTATCTGTAAATAAAAAAGTTTATACTATGTGATCATTTACAATAATTTCTACCAACGACATCCCCCGACACCATCACATTGACAAGTATAAAAGCATCGGTACGTGACATGATAAAGACCACTTCAAAAGTAGCAGCGGCATCTTCAACAGCTCTGTTAAAATGGCAGTTATCAACGGGATACTCGTCATCGATTGTGGCAAAGATCCATGGGATCTCACCAGAGAAGAACTCGAATATATATCGAAACCCCTGCTGCTACGACACTGGGCTGATGACATTCATTTTCTCTGGGAAAAACTACCTGAGCACGTTCGAATGGATCCCGAGGTTGTATCGTTTCAACTCTGTGTAGAACACACAGACTCACCAGATCTACTGATGCAAGTGGATAACTGTCCTCCAACCAAGAGGGATTGTCCACAATAGTAGTAAGCGGTGCGCTATGGCGACCCCCACTCCTATCCCCACTCCTATCCCCACTCCTTCCCTACGCTTAGCGTCTTGCTGGAGCAAAGCGTAGGTGAGAGTCAGGGGTAGGAATGGGGGGGAGGTGTGTCGTCATAGCACACTGCTTTATTATTATTATTAATAATAATATATATATATATTTTTATAAATATTATTATTCATTCTTATTATTAATATTAGTGAGCGGGCAGAGAACCCGACGAATCTCTGCAAGACCGCTCTGTTTTTTTTTTTTTTTTTTTTTTTTTTTTTTTTTTTTTTTTTTTTTTTTTTTTTTTTCTTCAAATTTTTATAAATATTATCATTTATTCTTATAATTAATATTAGTGAGCGGGCAGAGAATCCGACGAATCTCTGCAAGACCGCTCTGTATTTTTAGTCGGGGGCCCAGACCTAAAACCCGGACCGCGAAATTGAATGATTTCCGTGCGAACAGCGTGGCCCCGGCTCACGACGGTATAAACCGCTGCGCGCTGCTGCTCGCGGAAATCTTTCGCGATCTACAGGGATGAGGTCCCCCGAGATATTTAAAAAATTTTAATTTATTTATTTTATTTATTATCTAATTTTTTAAGCGGTTTTGAAAAATTATTACTTACTCCTTATACTCCTGTCACGTGCATCACCATCGCTCCTGTCACTCACTAACTCCTGTCACTAACTCCTGTCACTAACTCCGGTCACTAACTCCTGTCACTAACTCCTGTCACTAACTCCTGTCACTCACTCCTGTCACTCACTCCTGTCACTCACTCCTATCACTCACTCATGTCACTGTCACAGGAGTCAATACCTTCGTCCTCATCGTTCATATCGTACCCGATATTGAGATTGTACTCGTCAATCAATATGGGTACGATATCCTGGCCGTCGGTATTGATGATCCGCACAGGAAGATCCTCGGCCTCGAATGTGACTGGAGCAACAGTCACATACCCGGCACACAAGGCCTCAACGGCTTGGTTGAGGCCCTCAAGTTCTTCCGCAGCTACGCCGTGCAGCACGCATTCGAAACGTAGCTGCGGAATAGCGTTGGTTAGATCGTCCGCATAAAACAAATTTTGCCGATAGCTATATGCGATTTCCCCGATATCGACCAGGAATAACTCGCAATAGTCATCTACACTAATTATGTCGCACCGGTGCACGTATTCGTTCCTCACTAATACGCACGAGAAACCGTGCTCCAAGTACTCGTCTGCCACTTCTACGCGCTGCCTACGCTGTATGTAGAGGTTCTGCAAAAGGGTTTGCAGAACCGCGTACGCGTCGCTCATCCCGGGCGTTCTAATATGTAGCACACTCGATGCTTCAACAAGCAACACTTGGCAAAACCACATCACATTACTTAAAACACTTCGCGCGTACGTCGGATACATTTTTTCGTTTTGCGATCTAATGTACCTCTCGAAAAGACAACGAAAGACTGATGCTCGAGATGCATAGTCTCTTTGACGAGATGTAGCAATTGCAAGATTAGCAAAAATGCACGTGTCTCTACAGGAATGTTCGAGATGCATATTCTCCTTGACGAGATGCAGAAATTACAAGATCAGCAAAAATCCACGTGTCTTCTACGGAATGTGCTTTTTCGCTAAGAGAAATGATAGCATGAAAGATGGTACGTTGCAGCTGCACGGCGCGTGGAGAGTTCGATGCTGGTTGTACTCTGAGTTAATGAAACTTCAACAATGTGTTTTCAAAACATTCTTAACAGTCTAAAGATCGCTCGATTTAGTCAGACTACTTTATTTTTGCTGAAATTTCTAAATTTTATACGAATTAAAATCACGTCAGTCGAGCGACAACCGTACGATAGAGAGGTGAAAAAATTTATAATACGCTCATAAAATTGTCGGAGCACACCATTCGATCGTGTATTTTAGCACTATTGAAACTAGCGATAATTCATAGTGCCCGGATTAGACGACACTGTGACGGTAATTGGTGTAGGAGTTTACGAGATTTATCGGGCGAAAAACTCATTAAGCGCCTAAAATTCATCTTGTGGTGGTCACCTCTACGTGTCATTATGGTGGCCCATAATAGAGGTATTCTACAAGGGCGTGAAGTGCTTCGATGCGTGTACGAAGAGCTCGAGCGACGCAAGTTCGAAGACACCCCTACAGCCAGAGCGATTTTCAATGAAATTAAAGGTAAGAGCATTATTGATTATAGATCTTAAACTTACCCGTGGGTAAGATATTCAGTCGTCGATAATTTCTACCGTCGATGATTTTTTCTATCAGTAATTCCTACTATCGGTAATTCGTTAATTACTATATAACCAATCTCAACATTTGAAGATTTCAAAATTTTTAAATCCCAATTCTCAAATGATCCATTTTACCCCGGTCACCTTTACTGGATAACCACTTTTGAGTGCGTGATCGGGGATCATTGCCGATCATCTCTAAAGAAGAATTTTCATTCCCCCGATGGCTAGTTCACCCCCTAGAGTTGACCGGGGCAATTTGGTTAACTTCTGATTTAACATTCAAAGTATAGGTCATCCACTGGGTCATCGGTACTAGTGGTTGACCACTTTTAGATACGAAATCTGGGAGTCCTCGGGACCACCCCCCTCAAAAAATTTTCATCCCCCTATGGTTAGTTCAGCCCCTAGAGCTGTCCGGGGCAAATTGGTCAACTTCTGATTTAACACGCAAAGTATAGGTCATTCATGATAAAATACATGTATAAAATTTGATTTCGTTTGTGAATTTAATATACACTTGAACAGTAATTTCCAATATTTAAGTTGTAAGTTTCATTTTTAACAGTATGATCACATGTTTCCTTTTTGTTTTCTATAACAACTTTACAACAATAACTATATAACAATTCGACTGAATAATAATAATTACCATGCTTACATAAATACAAATTTTATCTTATATTCACGGAAATTAATTCTTTACAGTTTATGCACAGCTTTTCGAGGGCTCAACCGAAGAAGATGAAAATGCGTTAATAGAAGCGACGCGCACTGTGGAAGAACAAGATCAGTGGCGTCAAACACAAGACCCTGATTCTGGTGGGTCTAAGAATTAATTTATTAATATCCAGCCAATAATAATAATAATAATGAAAATTATTTTTCAACATCAAAAGAGACCTCATCGGAGTTTGAGCACGGCGTCAATAACGGTGATAACCACACGTATGACGATGACCCGATAATGGTGGCCGTCATCGAAGCAGCTCGCGCTGTGGAAGAGGTTGAAGCAATCCAACATGCATATCGTAAGTATTTCACTTTGCAAAAACGAATGAATGGATTTTGCAAATTTTCGTAGTCTATACTTCATCAAGAATACGAACTGATAAGTTCAATTTAATAATGATAATCCAATTTTGAATAGCCGATCGAGGAGAAGCATCATCAGACACACTTGATACTAGAAATAATCAGCCGTGCGAGGCCGAAACATCATCACGTACGGTTGATTTACTCGATGCGTTGGATGGCCCCTCCGGTAACGGCGTCGAACCGACCGAGGATACCCCTGAAGAACAAGTCTTTCCGGAGAATCAATTAGGGCTATACCCTACGTTGATGGACGATGCGTGGTTTGAAGGGGTGATGAACCCAGGTAAATAATCGGAAGTGGTACAATACAGGACAAACGTGTGTATTAATATCTCCGACGAAAAATCAAATGTAATTTGGAATGAAAAATAAATACAACAAAAATGCAGATCGTCTATTTTCTTCAGGAATACAGAGGGGAGCTGGAATGCGGCGAAATCCCACCACATACAATGAGTTGCAACCACCAGGTATTCGAATCGAAATAATTCAAGAGACAGTACGGTATTTTAAACGTTTTAAACTTCGTGGTCGTGAGACGACCTTACGTATTCGCAAACCACCACCAGAAATTAGCGTAATGAATTGGCTCGAAGGAGCGTTCAATGATCTTCTCACCCACATCACCAACTCCTGCGAGGGTGGGGATTATGTAGGAATATCGTTTACAGCGAGTAACTTGACACACGGCCCCGTATGGCTGTCTTTTCGACCAGCTCGTGATTACGAGTTCCAAGATTTATGGAACCTCATAAGTAGCGTTGCGCAGAGTTCGGAATCTTTTAACCTTAATGACGAATGCAACATAAAAACGTGCGTTGTGAAGGGTGTCGAGGGTCGTGGCCGACGGAAAGGATTAACACACGAGGGTGTAGCAAAGAGATCCATCTTGACAATATGTAACAACGACAATCTATGTTTACCACGATCGTTAGCGGCAGCGCTGGTGCACGCGGAACGGGGGGACATTCGCACGGGCGATTTACATACTAAGTGGCAACGGGTAAGACAAATCAACGGTTCGGACCAAAAAATTGCAGCGCTCGAGCTTACGCGCCGTGCAAATGTTAGAGTACCGAAAAATGGCTGCGGTGTAAATGAAATCGCTCAATATCAGGAATACTTGGCACGAGACGGTATTGCAATTGTCGTCTTTGAGTTTTTGACCCTAGGACTACGTAATAGGAGATCGATCTTCAATGGTACGAAAACTGTAGTAAGCACTGCAGGACAGGTCCGCCACACATTGTATATTCTGTATTACGAACGCTCACACCATTTCCTACCAATTCTCAACCTTAGAGGGGCTGTCGGTAGCACTGGGTTCTGTACGTCGTGTGATACGTTATATCTAAGGTTAGATCATAGATGCGTCGGGAACAAAAGATGTACACGATGTCTCAGGGCGCCTCCATGTGATCTTCGCACAAGAGATACGGTTAGATGCGCAGCGTGCGATCGTGTTTTTTTCGGACAGGAATGCTTTAAAAATCATCGAACCCCCGAGCTCGCAAGGAAAAAGAAAAATGAACGGAGTGTTTGCGCAACTATTAAACGCTGCCCCGACTGTTTTTGCACGATCAGACCACTAGTGAGAAAGAAAAAACACGTGTGCTCCGTAGGTTATTGCGCAACTTGTAAATCAGATCAACCATACAATCACTTGTGTTTCATGCGGCCTCTCCCAAACGATCGAGAATTAAAAGACAAAATATTTATCTTTTATGATTTCGAAACGCAACAGTGTACGCCACTAGAGGGTACCACCGACACACGCGTGCATGAGCCGAACCTCTGTGTTGCACAACGCGTTTGTACAAACTGCTGCTACAATGACTCTATAGCGGAGCCATGTAAATTTTGCGGTATACATGAGTTTGTATACAGACACAGGCCGGTAGCTCAACTCGTAGAGTTAGCTATGCAAGAAATTAAGGGCTTTTCCGGTGCAATCTTAATCGCCCATAACGCCGGGGGTTTCGACGCTCAATTCATTCTCCGGTATTTTATAAATGAAAAGAAGACGCAGTTACCATCACTGATTATGAACGGTACGAAAATTATCACTATGCGTATCGGTAAGCTCGTGTTTCTGGATAGTCTACACTACTTCCACATGTCTCTGAGTAAGCTCCCGAAGCCCTTTGGGTTAACTGATGCCCTAGCTAAAGGTACTTTCCCTCATCTCTTCAATACCCCAGAGAATCATAATTATGTGGGGGAATTACCCCCGATGAAGTATTACTCGCCCAATAGTATGTCAACAAGTGTGCGTAATAATGTATTCGTACCGTGGTATCGCGAATTGAAAAATACGGGTTATGTGTTCGATTTTCAAAAAGAAATCGTAGCCTACTGTAAGAACGATGTTACAATATTGAGACAGGCCTGTATGGTTTTCCGAAAAATGTTTATAGCCAAAGGGTCTGTTTGTCCATTCGATGAGAGCACAACGATAGCATCCGCTTGCTTTCGCATTTTTAGGAAGAATTTCCTTAAGAACGATACGATTGGTATTATACCTAGAAATGGATACCGATGGGCCAATAATCAATCGAAAAAAGCAGTTAGCTGGCTTGTATGGATGGAGCATATTCTTGGACAGCGTATTATCCACGCGGGTCGATCGCGTGAGTTCAAGCTACCTATGAATTTAACGGTAGATGGTTACTACGAAACATCGAACGCTACACATGTACTACAGTTCCACGGTTGTTACTGGCACGGCTGTCCGAAATGTTTTTTGGCCGGTAGAGATCAGGCACAGGGCGACGGTATATCCCTGAACGAACGGCACGAGAGAACAACAGCTGCGGCTTCTAAGATACGAAATAGTGGTTACAACCTGACTGAGATTTGGGAGTGTGAATATGATCGTATGCTTGTCGCTAATGAACAAATGCGGGACTTCGTTCGAGATAATGATCTAGTTCAATCAGAACCGCTTAACCCCCGCGATGCTTTTTTCGGCGGTCGTACAGAGAACATGGTCACACTCTACGACGCTAAAGATGATGAGCAGATACGGTACGTCGATGTGTGTTCGTTATATCCATACGTTTGTAAATACGGTAAATTTCCCGTGGGGCACCCTAAAGTGTTTGTAGGCGATGAGTGTATGGAGTTAATCGGTACTAATAATGATCTTACAAAAGTAGAAGGTCTTGTCAAATGCAGTGTCTTACCGCCACGCAATCTTTACCACCCAGTGCTACCAGTGCGTATGCACCAGCGTTTGTTATTCGCTCTATGTCGTAGTTATTGTGAAAGTATGAATCAGAGTGAGTGTACACATGAAAGACCTGAAGAGCGTTTGTTTAACGGTACATGGGTAGTCGACGAGTTGAGAAAAGCCGTATCATGCGGGTATAGAGTGCTTCATGTGGAGGAAATTTGGCAATACGAGATAACACAGTATAACCGCGATTCACGTTCAGGCGGTCATTTCTCGGATTACATAAACACCTTTCTAAAAATTAAACAAGAATCTAGCGGTTGGCCCGTGGAGTGTGTGGGCAACGAAGAAGCTCAAACAAAATATATCGATGATTTTGAGCGATCAGAGGAGGTTAAACTAGATCGTGAAGCGATAACGAAAAACCCCGGGCTACGCCAAGTAGCAAAGTTGTGTCTGAACTCGTTTTGGGGAAAGTTTGGACAGCGTGAAAATTTGCCGCAAACCGCGATAGTTTCAACACGCGCAAAACTCGTGGAATTACTGACTAGTGCGGAGTACGAAATTACAGGTATCCTACCTGTAAGTCATCACATATTATATGTCAGCTACATTAAAAGGGACGAAACCGTAATCCCCTCAGGAATCGCGAACTCTGTAATCGCTGCGTATACAACAGCTCAGGCACGCTTAAAACTGTACAGTTATTTAGAGCGTTTGGATCGACGAGCACTTTACTGCGACACCGACTCGGTTATTTACGTGACAAACAATAAGCCTGATGAATATGAACCACCAACAGGGCAGCTTTTAGGGGACCTTACAGACGAACTTGAACCAGGTTGTTATATTGAATCCTTCGTTTCCGGAGGACCAAAATTTTATTCGTTCATAACACGCGCGTCCAACGGTACTGAAGCGGAAGTTTGTAAAGTGAAAGGTATAACTCTCAATTTCGCGAATAGTCAATTAATAAATTACAAAACAATACGCGGCGACTTAGTTGGCGACACGGTGGAACCTATCGAGGTGAAGTTTGACGCGATTCGTCGAACACCGTTCCATCACGTCGTCACCCGTGCGGAAAAAAAGAAATGTAAACCGTCGAGCGTTAAACGAAGACGAGACGGTGAATACGGTTCGCTGCCATACGGCTACAAAGTGTAATCTATTTTATCAAAATGTAAATAATGTAAATAATGTGGATAATGTAAATATTTATATTTTATATTGAAATAAAACGTTTGATAAATTTTCCTACCAGTCCAAGTCTTTATCACTCACAGCAATTATAATAATTGACTCATTCGTACAGATGGACACGCGGTGGAAGCATCCCTGGACGTCAATGACCTGCGGCCCCACGGGTTGCGGTAAGACGTATTTTGTGAAAAAGTTCTTGAAATTTATCACCTGTATGAACAGTGAACCATTCGAGAGAATTATTTTCTATTATTCCGAGTGGCAACCTGCATACACGGAGTACGGTGCATCAATCGAGTTTCATGAGGGTTTACCACAGAGTACAGATTACGCTGGTGACCCACGGGCAAAACTCATAATAATCGACGATTTGATGCGTGAGGCATCTAACAATAGTGTTATAGATCTCTTTACTAAAGGTAGTCATCATAAAAATCTCAGTGTTATTTTCATTACGCAAAACATATTTCATCAGGGTCACGGGCAGCGCGATATCTCGCTGAATGCCAATTATATCGTTGTTTTCAAAAATCCTCGTGATCGTGCTCAAATACAGCATCTTGCACGCCAAGTATATCCTGAAAACCCTCGTTTCTTACAAGAGGCCTATCACGATGCGACATCTAGACCCCATGGATGACTGTTGCTTGATTTGAAGCAGTCAACACCTGATAATTGTCGATTTCGTACATTCATTTTCCCCGATGACCCCCATCATTTCGTATACGTGCCGCGAAAAAAGTTAAAAAGCAGCTGCAACTCGGTTGAGCTACCAGTTCTACGCTTGTAATGCTCTCTATAGGGTCATCAGTGCGAATAAGTTAAAAGAAGTGATACTGCGAGAGAGAATCGACAATTTAACACGAGTGATGGCGCAAGGAGGTTCACCGCTCTGCAAAAAGCACATTACGATATTGAGAGCCCTTCAACATCTCAATAAGGAGCAGCGTGAAGCTGTTTTACGTAAAGCCGATTCCGGTATCGTGCGCTGTATTTGTGAGTATGCCTTGAACGTTCTTTGTGGTAACGTGCCGTTAAAGACTGCTCAAAGGAAACAATTACGTCGTCACGCACCCATTCTCCGTCGTTTAGCCTCGAAAAACGGTGGTTGGAAGAGTAAAAAACGCTTTGTTGTCCAGAGTGGTGGATTTCTGCCTCTCTTATTAGCACCAATACTGGGCACTGTGCTGTCAAATTTGATCAGCAAATAATGGAGCACGCGCGAAAAATGGTCCTGATACCGGAGGAGAATCTATCACAGATGGGTGCGCAGAGTCATCGACAGCCAACTCTTGACACTAATACGTCACGACCTGTGCAAGGAATTGATGCTGTGCTGACCAGACTGGACATGGAGATGAATGAAATTTTGAATTCTACCGCATACAAGAATGAGCGAGAAAAGTGGCATGCATATCTGATTGTATTACAACGCTATCTTCATTTTGCCGATGACGAGAGAGCTGAGCAGTACCGTGCACTTATGACGAAAACAGATACTCGGTTGTCTGCTTCTGTTAAAGAAGATGTTCATACGCACGACAGTATGAACGATTCCATCATCATTGAAAGTATACCGACTAAATTCCGTAGCAAGGCTAAACTACTGCTACGTCGTTTGCGCGACGCGCCACCAGCACAATTTTCTTGGGATTCTTCTGGTGTCGTGTCTATCTGTGGAGTACCAATTAAAGACTTAAATATCGTTGATCTCGTGAATGACGCTATGAGATCGCGGAAAACACCTAAACCAATAGGTCGATGTGCTTTCGCTAAATTTCTGAGAACGATGCATACACCAAGGGAATTCATCGGTAATGAAGAGCTGTGGATGGAATCGAGGGCTAATTCAACATTGCGTAATTCACAGCTCGAAAACGCCATCAGCAGCAGCAGCAGCAGCAACAGCACCAATAGTGATGATGATGCCGCTGTGAGTCAAACGTCGTTTTACAGTGGTAGTGAAAGGAGATCAGATCAAAGTGGTGCTGGTTATAATAAGAAAAGACGTGTAACCTGGATTAACCTTAAATTATAATCATGAAAACATTGGAAAAAGTGTACTTCAATACAGCCTATGAAGCATCGTTTTCAGGTGCCGCGAATCTATTGCGTGTCGCGCGACAGAAGAGAATCTCTAAATTAAGGACGCAGCAGTGGCTTGAAGCGCAGGATGCTTACACAAAACACAAGCCTGTAAGACATCGGTTTCCCCGGCGTATATACAACGTCCGGAATATTGATGATTTCTGGGAGGCTGATCTTGTAGATCTTCGATCAATCAAGGATTATAATGATGGTTATGTTTACCTTCTCGTTGTTATCGATACTCTCAGTAAATTTGCCTGGGTCCAACCGTTACGCGACAAGAGCACTGCAACGGTAGCTAAAGCATTTAATGTCATATTATCGAAGAAGAATAGTAGCGGTAGATCACCCGTTTGTCTACAAACGGACAAGGGTAAAGAATTCATAGGTGCTGTATTTCAGTCCCTCTTAAAGAAAAAGAACATTCAATTTCGTGTTGCCCGCAACCCTGATGTAAAAGCCGATATTGTCGAAAGATTCAATAGAACACTGAAGGAAAGAATGTGGCGTTATTTCACTTATTCCAGACAAAAACGTTACATCAATATTTTGCAGAATATTGTTTCAGCATACAATCATGCTACACACAGCAGTATAAAAATGACCCCTGCATCCGTAACTTTCGAGACAGCTGCAAGGGCACGGGATAATCTATTGCAGCGCTATAAGAAAACGAGCTATTGCTCTCCTAAATATAATATAAGTGATATGGTACGTATCAGTAGCGCAAAGGCAGCCTTCACGAAAGGTTACGAGAGTGGATGGAGTAACAAGTTATTTAAGATTCACAGAGTTTCACACAGTATTTGTCCCGTGACATACACCTTACGCGATCTTCACGGCGAGGATATTGATGGGATATTTTATGAACCTGAGTTATCGCGGGTGAAAACGCCGAAGAAAAAGTAGGACTGACAAAATAAAGGAGGAGTTTTTCATTGTGTTACCCAGCAACAGTAGTATGAGTTATTACCCCGATAACTTGGCAACACGATATACCACCCGATTACCGCAATGCGTGTCTCTTCATGGTAGTTGGGCTGTTTCTTTAGCTGAAATACACATACCTATGACAATGTTGCATGTACCACCCGAGGGGGACCGAAACTTTATTAATATTGTAACGAACGTTGCAATACCAGGCACTGCGGCTGACATTGATTATACGAGTGTTCGTGAATCTGTACCACAGGGGATATATCGCAGCATAGATACATTACTCGAGACAATTAACGAAATACCGTGTTTGGCGGGGCATCTGAAATTTCAATATGCACACAACGGATATGTTACAGTGACACGTGTCTGTAAGTCATGCGAGAATATGGAGCACGCTTTTTATTTTTCCGACGTGTTGAATAAAGTTTTAGGATTCACCCACTCTCTGGATGTCGTGGTACAGAGAGAGTTCAAATACGTTGCTGACAGGCCCGCAAATCTAGCCAATGGCACTCCCAATATGATGTATGTTTATACTGATATCTGTGAACCCTATATTACCGGGGATGTGCACACGCCCCTGCTACGGGTCGTACCAGCCGCAGCCGCTGATAATTGTAATTACGGGGCTGTAAAAATCAGAAGTTTTTCACCACCGCGCTATGTGCCTTTACTACCCACGAGTTTTCAAACAATTACGATTGATATAAGAGATGAATTCGGCGAACCGATGCCATTTGAGTACGGGACGCTGACGGTGACGTTACAATTCAAACGTACAGATTAGAACGATAAAATGACTTACTACGACGAATACTTTGATTTACAAACGGGTGGCGGCCGCGGTGGTTATGGCGGTATCAGCCACGTCTATATAGGCTCACCGAATCAGCGAGGTCATGGTATAGGAAGTTTCCTAGGTGGTCTCTTTCGACGCATATTACCGCTCTTGAAACAAGGGGCTCGAGCTGTCGGTAAAGAGGCGTTGCGTTCAGGTGTCAACGTAGCCAGTGATATCCTGGATTCTGGTATGCACCCAAAAGAAGCATTCAAAACGCGCCGACGCCAATCAGGGGAAAATCTGAAACGCAAGGCTGAAGAAAAAATCAACACGCTTATGCGGGGGTCAGGTTATAAAGCTGGTAAAATTAATCAACTGATGCATTCTTTCGCGGGACGCGCAACACGACGCAGTGGTGTGAAAAAACGAAAGAAAACAGCAAAATCACGGAGACGCTCGACCAACGAGAAAAAGAAGACGCGGGGTAAGAGGAAGAAGACAGTCAACAGTAGAGCGAGAGGAGAGGGCGTCAAGAACCGTCGCAAGAAACCAAGAACAGTGAGGGATATTTTTGCCTAATTTCTTATTGTAAAAATGGCATTCTTACATACACACTCGTGTGAGTGTCTAAAATCGGAGCTTGAGCTATTCACACTACCACCAACGCAGACAACGATCGAGGGAACGCAATCAGTGTACTATAAGCCCATTTCATCGCTGACGGATGATTCACCGATAGAGTTTGTCGTACCAGGACAAGGCGATGAGTACATTGATCTTGCACATACTATGCTAAGTATGCGAGTTAAAATAGAGGCACCCCCAGGTACAAAAGAGGATCCAATTAAAGTAGGACCCATCAATAATCTTATGCATTCGATGTTCAATCAGGTTGATGTATTTCTCAAACAGAAACTCGTATCACCGCCCAATAATGCTTATGCATACAGAGCGTATATTGAAACGCTCTTGAATTACGGGCCGGGTGCAAAGTCTTCGCATCTCACGAGTGTTCTATGGTATAACGATACACCTGGAAAAATGGATGACGTGAACGATGGTAATACCGGTCTTACAAGTCGACGGAGCGTCTTAGGGACTAGTAAAACGGTCGATCTTCTAGGACATCTGCACTGTGATATCTTTAACCAGGAGAGATTTTTGCTAAACGGTGTTGAGATGAGGTTACGATTTGTGCGAACTAACAACGCTTTTTGTCTCATGACTGGCTCGAAGAATTGTACGGTACGAATCACGGAGGCGTTGCTAGTCGTACGACGCGTTAAGATAGCACCTGGTATACTTCTTGCGCATGCAAGAGCTCTATCTAAATCCACAGCCAAGTATCCTCTGACACGCGTCGAGGTTAAAGCTATATCCATGCATGCGGGTGTCCATGGTGATACTCTTGATAACGTGATACTCGGTCAACTACCAAAACGTATAATCGTCGGTTTTGTCGATAATAAAGCTTTCAATGGTGATCGCGCCATGAATCCATTCAATTTTCATCATTACAACATTCATTATCTCTCGCTGTATGCGGACGGCCTGCAAATACCGTCACGACCTCTACAACCAAATTTTCTAGACGACTCCATGTACGTGGATGCATACCACACACTCTTCTCGGGTACAGGCATACACTTTTTGAATGAGGGTAACTGCATTTCACGCACGATCTACCCCTACGGTTATTGTTTATACGCGTTTGATCTTATACCCGATCTCTCAGCCAATAGCAATACTCATTGGAATCTCGTAAGACACGGTAGTGTCCGAATAGAAGTACGTTTTGCAGAAGCTCTGGCTTCAACAATTAATTGCATTGTGTACGCTGAATACGATAATGTTTTAGAGATTGACTCATCCCGACAGGTAATTGTGGACTATAGCGGTTAAATACCTATTGAAATCATATATTCACAGAGAGAACCGCGACTAGTGTCAGTTAGCGTTCATACCTTGAGGTATCACGATCGTGCAATACATCATGAATATCATCATCGATATACAGGGTCTGAAGGATAGAGCTAACGAGTTTATTCTAAAAGAAATAGCTGTAATATCTGTCAACGCTGATTTTAGCGCACACTGGATCATATCACCACCCCATGCGTATAAAAGTTTACCACCTAGTGTAAAGAGACAAAACACATGGTTGATCAATAATCATCACGGTATAGAGTGGTCCGACGGGGAAACATCTCTACGCGCTGTTGAGAGCGTTTTGAAGAGAATCGCCGTGCAGGTCGACCGTATATTTACCAGAGGAACTGATAAAGCGAATTATTTAACACAGCTAACCGGATGTTTCGTTATAAATTTGGAAGAAGACGCAACGGACCCGTCATTCCGTAATTTACCATCGTGCAACACTCTCTGTGTCTATCATAGTGTATTGTGTAGAAATAGCTCGTATAGGTGTGCTCTAAATAGTGCTGCAAAAATAAAAAAGTGGCTTTGTCAGAGCGATCGTATCAATTCTCTGTGGGAGTATAGGACAACTACAACGTGGTACGTCGGATTAGGCTCACGCAAGGAACTCGGCGTATCTCATGAACAGCCTGCAAATACTACGGGCACTTCAGAGTATCAAGAACCATACTATCGGGGTCTATCCTGCCGATCGCATCCCGAGGGTGTGGACGAAACCGATTGCAATTGTCGTTAACACAGATGGCCACAAGCAGCCCGGAACACACTGGGTCGCCATGTACGTCGATCGAGCTGGAAATGGATGGTATTTCGATAGCTACGGATTACCACCCGTCATCCCTCAGCATCTCCAACGACTCCGGCGCAACTGCAAACTCTTTCGCTACAGCACTTCCCAACTACAGAGTCCTGAATCCCAATTTTGCGGTCATTATTGCGTTATGTTTCTTCATTATATGTCTACAGGCTTTGGGATTCATCGCTTCAGAAGCGTATTCTCAAATAATTTGTCGAGCAATGATAAAATTATCGGAGAATACTATAAAGCGTATTCCCGCAAGCATGAGCAGACTGAGTATCAGAATAAACAATTTAACGTTTGTGTGCAAAGATGCTGCTCACGGTCTCGTTAATTACAAAATGAAGAAAATAATTGAACAAAGACGGAGAAACGTAGGGGTGGCCTTCATCAGAGGTGTCAGTGACACCGCACTCGTTGATCCGCAGCTGCAAGATATTGTGTTACATGCACACGTGTCTTCGAGACAATCGGATGGTTCAGCTAACGCTGCAGTAAATTCATAATGTTCAGAGTAGGGGGTAATATACCGCTGATGAGGTCTTTTGAAATCGAGCAACGAAGATTCATTCGCAGTCGAGCCGTCTTAGATACTACTTCTTCTCCTTTGAATTTATATGTGCAAAAAACGTATTATTCTAAAGTCTCGAATAGAAAAACTCTTACAAGACATTGAAGCAATCAAAGTTTTGATTCAGACAAGAATAGACTTACATTCTTTAACGCGTAAAATCAAAGTGCTCAAACTACAAGATGGATTTATCAATGATCAACAAAGTGGGTAGACCAGAGGCGTATTTGCCACTGAAAAAATTGTCGGAGCTGACAATTGGAAAAAAATATATCGTCACGAATATGAGGGCAGTTCAAACCAGATGGGGTGCACGTATCGCCGTGGATCTCCAGAACGAATTTACGTGTTTTTTACCGTCGAGATTTGCGGAGGCCTTTGCGAAGAACGATGAACTCTTCCAACAAATGATCGTCGGCGCGAGTGAAAATCAATTACTTATGGTATATTATGGTTCGAAGTACAATCATTTGGAGTTCGAGGAAGTCCCTCTATGAGGACTCCTCAGGTAATTAAAAACACCAAAGTTTTACGATGTATAAGATACATTCCATGGTACTGTGTTTGCTACTGTCTACTCGATTTTTAATGTAGACAAGTCACAAAGTGTTTCAACCAATTCACCAACTAGCATCAGGACGTGATGGAACCCTAGGCCTTATTTGTGTTCCATTAAAGTTCACCACCACCAGCGTCATCATACCATAGTGTTGCAAATATATGTAAACAAAAATATGTAAAAATATGTAAAATATTTCCCATATGTAAACAAAAATATGTAAAATATTTTCAATAAATAAAAAAGGTGGTGCGCTATGACGACACACTGCTCCTGCAACCCCCACTCCTACCCCCACTTCTCTGAAAAAAGGAGTGGAGATAGGACTGGGGATTACCCCCCACTCCTATCCCCCACTTCTTCTTGGAACAGAGGAGTGGGGATAGGAGTGGGGGTCGCCATAGCGCACCGCTTACTACTCACACGTCGTATATGTAGTTTACTCTTTAATTTTCATCGTTATATTATACCTCGAATGTGGCTGCTTTATCCTTCGGCACGATCACGAAGGTTTGACGATTATCAGAAACTTCTATTATCCTCGGTCGTTTGTGTGCAGACGTAATCAATTCAGTCTGAAAGTCATCATGAAATGATTAATATGAAAGCTATTTCCATGTCATCGTCAAAATATCGATCTATGATTAAAAGTTTCAAACCCGTATTTCCATTTGAGTCGGAAGTATCTTCGTTTGCCGACGATGCTTCGTTGTCCATCGGCAACAAGCTTGTCATGTTCAACGGTTCATTGTCGGTACACTTGATTGGCGACTTGTCCACCTCACTCGTTTCCGATGTTGTGATATCAGATGAATAACCAATCAATTGATTTTGGTCATTCGGAGAATAGCAATGTTTCGACATATCGACATTTGACTTCGTCGTTGGCGATGAAAAAGCAACATCGATTTTTGTATTTCCATACGAATGCGGTGTTGATATTGTGAATGATGCCGACAGTGTGTCGGTACATTCGATCGACAAAGAACTTTCCGCACCCGACGATTTTTCATCGATGCACTTCGATGACGTTATTGGTATGATCGATTCTACATTATTATTATTATTATTTCGCTCTTCGTTATTTTCCGTAAAATGAATTGTCGTATTAAACTGAGAGTCGAATTGCGTGAGGTTCGTATCACATCGGGCGATACGAATAACGGGAAAAATCATCGTTGTCGTCTGTTTGTTTTCTTTTCCATTTTTTACCGATGATTTTGACGTCGAGTCAGACAAATTACCGATACCGTTATTAGTTTGTGGCGAAGTAGCAATTGTCGCTGACACGTTTTTCGCCAGTGAAGTGCTACCGACATCTCTTACACGTTCCTTTGATAACTTGTTTTCATTTTCATCATTCGCAATATCCGTTTCTTTATGAGCCACGGTATAGGCGTCATTCGGTGGATCAGCGAACGAACTCGAATTCAACTCCTTTAACAAAAAATATATATTATTTATTTAACATTATCAAATTTTATGATCTTCTCGTATATTGTACAATGTTTATTGTACCTTATTATTCGTCGACTCGATCAAGTCGAATATGATATTTTCTTCTTCAAGCTTCGATTTTAAAATATCTTCGTTATTCTTCTTTCTCTTTGAAAACACAATAATAAATACATTCAATAACGTTTATAATGAAATATAATTTACGAAATCATTGTACCGAAACGTACTTCCTCAACCGTTTCTTTTTTTTCTTCAATAATACTTTGCTTCCTTATCAATCGTTTTTTCGCAGTTACCAATGTTGGAGTGAAGTTTGTGTTCATCGGTATCCTTATTCGTTTTCCACGACCTTGCGAAGGAGTATTGCTATTCAGACCTTCCATTCGCTTTTTACCTTCTACGTAACTTTCTGTTTTAAATACGATGCAAATAAACGTCTTCATTCCAATCTTTTGTAGAAATGTTGGAAATTATCGGTCGAAAAGTGTATCCTATATGCTCACCGTGACATTCAATTAATAAAGATTTTTCATAAATTTTCGAGGAACCTTCACCTCGAGAGAGTCATACTGTCAGTCGACTTGAAATTACTTCACTCATTGCTTTTTTGAGCCACGTCGAATCACACTGTATCAAACCAGATGCTTCATGTCGTATGACATTCTCGGTTTTGACAAGTACGAAACATTCTGGAAGATCAACCGCTACCGACGAACGCATTAATATACAGTACTTTATCTGTACCGCTTCTTGATTTGATATGACTATATATATGTCATGAACCCAAAAACTTACCTACTTGTGAATCAGTTTGGGCGCTGTGGAGTACATTCGTTCAACTTACATCAGTGCGGTATAGATAATTGCTTATTGTCCAACGGCAACAACACCTGAAAAGGGATAGAAAAGAAGAACAATTGTATTGTTCGCATGTTGGCATGATTCAACAACCTTCATAATATTTCGAATTATGACGTAAGAAAACCCTTTTTCATCGCTGTTAATCACCGGAAAAACGATTCGGTGAACCGACCAATAGACCGACCAACCGACCGACCGACCGATCGATCAATGAATCTACGAACAAAGCTAGCGAAAACGCAGCGCCGCAACATGTACTGTGATCGTGAAAAAAGTACCCATGCAACGCCATTCACCGTTTCACGAGATAATATAATTGACAGGGGAGACCGGTATGACGAGATGCACGGCCCGGCAATCTCGACGAACTCGACGAATTTGTCGATAAACGAAATACAGAATATTCGTACGTACCAACGCGACGCTATTCACAATTTCGCGAGACAAAAGAATGGCGAGAAGAGGACGGTGTCACGATGCGCATTACACGGCAAGCGCGCCAAAATGGCACAATTTGTTAAACAAATAAAAAAAACAAACAAAAACTCAAACATTTTGAACAGCACTCGTAAGAAGAATTGCTAGAAAAAAGCTCCCATATGTTTCCGCGAAATAATAGAAGTAGGAGAGGTCACGACGCGCACTACCGGGCTATCTTCGCCGAAAATTTCATCGCACAATTTTTAATCACACTAAATATCACAATTACACTAAATAAATATAGTATTTTCTTCCGAACAGCGACAGTCAGTCGAGCTAACAACCACGACAACGACGTGTGTGCGGTACACTGGTTATCCACGGCATGGTGCGTGAGCCGGCGCTACGAATATTTCAAAATTTTCGGTCCGTAAAAAAAGGTCTGTTAATGGTAGTGCACGTATCGGCATTTTATTGGTCTCGTCGTTGTGTGCGTGCATCAAGTATACCATCGCTCTTCGCTCATGAATTCATGATAAACCAGTGGTAAGGGCTATGTATCGTGACGTAGTCGCTTCTTATTGGCAGTATCTCGGTATTGGTGAATGTGCCCCGTGCCGATTGGTCCCAATGTTACCCTTCCAGCGCCTCTATCACCGCTAACGGGCGTTTATTGTAAAAGAACATTCGTTGCACGGAGTCGAACGAGCGAACTTCTCTGCGCTTGGCGGATAATGTCGGCTTGTTTTTTTCGAAACAGTGATAATTAAATCTTATAAATCGGTGATAATTACGTGAAAGTGTAATTAGTGATTTTCATAATCAAGGAACGAGAGAAGATATCATTAACATTTTTCGCCTCCATCTCGAGAATTGAACGCCAGCAGCACGTGAAGGCATGAGGGAGATACCGGTAAGTAGTATTAATTTCGATTAATCGAATTCACGGTGCCGATGCTTGTATCGTTTTTTTCTTATTATAAAAATTCGATTCTTCATTCCAAAAAATTATAATATTAAAATTCAGTGAAACAAGTCGTTCTCTTCCAAATCGCTTACAGTTTTCAATTATATCAAAAACCTTTGTCTAGCTTCATCGGTCGGTTTTGTAGTCATTTCGGTCAGTTTTTTAAAACTGTTGCATTATCGCAAACAAAAACGAACAAAAAACAAAGCTGTTTACTCGCCCAGCTTCTATTAACCGGCTAGCGTCATTTTACATAAACTGGTTCTTGAGGCGAATAATAACGATTATTTATAAAAAAAGAAAAATATATAACCGACGAAATTATTTTTGCCGAACTCGGCAATTCTTTCTCTTTTTCATTCTGAACCTGTAACAACAGGCATAGTCCGCGAAGCTTTGTCTCGCTTGTTCAATCCCCCTAAACGGCGAGGTAGCCTTAGGTTGTTTGCAGTCGCGCTTCGGGTGGATCTTCAAATTTCGTTTGCCAATTTTTCGCAATGACGATATTATGATCATCAGGTATTGAACGATATTGTAATGTTACGGAACAATTATAATATTTTTTAATTAATTTCATTCCTTGTTTTACTTTTTTTTAAACAGAAGAAAAAGTTATTTCCAGTGAATCGTATGAGCGTACATGACCGTTCTATTTCGAATCGCGTGAAAATTTGGATTATTTTGAAAGCCTTCCCAGATAGACACGTGACGTCAACGTGACGTCACAGTGTCGTCACGTGCCGTCATGTACAAACACATGTGACGGCACGGTGCCGTCATGCCATGCCGTCACTGCGACATCATGTCGCATGGCGGGACGGCACGGTGCAGTCACGCCGTGCCTTTGAAAACTTTTTGTATGGCATGCCGTGACGGCACCGTGTCGTCACGATGCCGTCACAGCGTACTATACAGATAAATTTTAATAGCACGGCGTGCCGCGGGGTCATGTAGCAGTTGCGTCACGGCGTGTCGTTGAAAAATGTTTGAAGGGACGCAGTGACCGCGTGGTGAGGTCACGGTGTGACCGCACGGTGACGTCACAGCGTGACCGCACGGTAACGTCACAGCGTGACCACACGGTGTCGTCACGGCGTAGCATACCTCAGATTTGGCACGAATGTGTGGCAGTATTGCACAATTAGGCTAAAATCCTGGTTTTTTTCATACTTAAAACCGTTTGCTTACGAGAATAAAAAAACTGAAAAAGGTGGTGAGGTGCAAGAGAGACAGCCCTATAGGCATTAAACATTAGGCGAAAAAATAACCCTTAGTGTATCACTATCACTATCACTAATTTGTGCCTCTTAAAGCACAAATTAGTATTTTTTCAGCTATTTAAATATGATTTGAAACGTTTCGTGATGTCTTATCTGGCTATGAGCTGCGATGTACGATGAGAAACGGCTCGTACATAAATGCTTCGCCTGTAGGAGGCTTCGAAACTTCGAAAACCGGTGAAATCCGGAATTTAATTTTGTTTTTCGCTCACCGTTAATCCTTTTAGAGTGGAATGGGTAACGGGAAGAAAGGTGAAAGACTCGAGGGAATTTCGGATTGAGCTGAATAATGAGAGATGTTGACTTTTAGGATTAAATTTGTTTTTCAAGATTGCCTCAGGCGTTATTGTTCTCATCTACACGTGCCACGCGTATTGATGATTTGACCCTTCATCATTGGCAATGATTATGGATCGAAATAAATTGTCTCTCGTGAAGCGAGAGACGGAAATAAGAATTGAACGGAGAGTTTATGGAATTGTGGTAAAGGCAGAACGGGTCAAGGAAAGGAAGGATTTTGTCTAGAGCTTTAAATTCTTCCCTTTTTCTTTTACTGCCAATAAGTAAAGATTTTCTGCAAGTGACGATAATTTGTAACCTCGGAAGCCTAATGCATCCGAGTATTGAAATGACTATTTTGAAGGGGCAGGAGGGAGAATTATTGTAAAGTTCAAAATAGAAACTTGATTTGTCGGAATCAATTTTTACAATATTTTGAGTAGAGAGAATAAATTTTTGAATGAAGAAGTATTATTTGTGATGATATTACTGTTTGCTGAAGGTGAATTACAAAGATTTTAGGTTATCTCTGTTCTGAAGGAACCTTGTTGATCGATATTCCATGATTCGCGAGATATCGTAGAATATCGATGTTTCTCGTCGTATATCGCAGAGAATTACAGACGGGAGACGAAATACCGCGAGGTGGAACGTTCCTACTATGCTTCTATACAATTTTAATGTTTCTTTTGATGTTGTAAATTTTGTTTGTCACGAGGCGAATTGAATTGCCCTACCTAAGTGCACGCACGACTACGAGAGAATCGCTTTATTCGTGCGGCGAATTAGTTAAACATTCGATGCTTCGTGGTACGCTCGCTTGTTTCTTTTCTTCCGCTTTAGCGTGAAACGAGGGAGATAATGAAAACCTTCGACACGGTTTATTAAATTGATTTTATGATAGTAAAATATTCGCTTTACCTACGAGATGTAAGCACAACGGAGCCTTACACTCAATTTATTTGTTTGATTATGGGTTGCTCTCGCGTGGAGCAAAAGACAATGTTGAAGTCGTGTGTTCACGAAGTTTAAATCGACTCTAATTTACAAAATATTCGTTTCACTTACAAGACGTTAGTGCAAACGGAGCTCTACACTCAATTTATTCTTTTGATAATAAAGGCTCTCGCGTGGAGCAAGAGAGAATGTTTCAAATCGTATGATCACGAATTAAATTGATTTTATTAAAGAAAATATTCGCTTGGCTTACGAAATGTAAGCGCAAGTGGAGCTTTACACTCAATTTGATAATATAATTTTTTTTTTTTATAACCTGAGCGTTGCGAATTGGTACAATAATATCGATGAGATTCTACACTGCTTTAAGCAAAAGGAGCTGATGATGGAATTTTGCTGTCACTATCCTTTTTCCGCTAATGGTCTCGAGTTGCTAGTAAATCGAATAAAGATTATTTTACCTCGACGCAATTAGAACGATTGCCACGAGGGCGTGAAAGCTCAGCAGCTTGAATCGTTTTAATTTTAGGATATTTCACAAAACGCGATATTACTGAGAGTTTATTTTTTTATTTTATTTTTTTGTTTTTTCACTACTGTTTTTAAACTACCAGCTGTTGCAGGGTGCAACATTTATTAGTTTATGTGGCTTATAGATAGTGTAGGAGTAGAGGGTGCATCCTATGATGTACGCTGCTCTATTTCTGTTTGCGTCGCTATTGGGCTGTTAGTTCGGGCGGAATCGTTCCTGAAGATCTACTGGTTTGAATTTTTTTAGCCTCCTTGCGATGTGTTCTCGATCCAGTAGGCTGGATGCCAGCGCGTTCGGGTGGTTTTCGAGTCGTTTTTCGTAATTGATGCAGAGCCTTTGAGCAGTGCTGTTGACCGTGTCGATTCCTAGGTCTTTATGCAATGTAGCATTGGTGATGTACCATGGGGCATTCGCTAGGATTCTCAATGTCTTAGATTGGAATCTTTGTAGAATTTCAATGTTGGAGTTGCTAGCTGTGCCCCAAAGCTGGATGCCATAGGTCCAGATTGGAATCAGGATCGTTTTGTATACAAGGACTTTGTTGTATAGGGATAGTTTGGATTTCCTTCCAATGAGCCAATACATTTTTTTAATTTGTAGGTCTAGTTGTTTCCTCTTGTTTTTTATATGACTTGTCCAGTTCAATCTGCGATCTAGAGTCATGCCTAGGTACTTTACTTCCTCGACTTTCGGCAGGGGCTGGTTGTTTAGTGTTACCGTTGGGCAGTCCTTTTTTTTCATCGTGAAGGTGATGTGAACAGATTTACTACTGCTTGCTTTGATTCGCCATTGTTTAAGCCATCTTTGTATCTTTTTAAGTCCACCTTGTAGAATTTTTGAGGCTCTGTCCGGGTCTTTGTGAGTTGCCAGGATGGCTGTATCATCGGCGAATGTAGCGACCATGGTGTTGTGGACTACAGGCAGATCAGCTGTAAATAGCGTGTAGAGGACTGGACCCAGCACGCTTCCCTGTGGAACTCCTGCTCGTATTGGAAAGAAAGGTGATAGCTCAGTGCCACATCGTACTTGGAATTGGCGGTTGCTTAGGTACGATTTTAATAGTAAATAGTACTGCGGCAGGTGTTTCTTGATTTTATAGAGTACGCCTGGGTGCCACACTTTATCAAAGGCCTTTTCTACGTCGAGAAAGACTGCAGAGCAGTATTCTTTTCTTTCCAGCGTGTTTGATATGGCGTTGAAGATCCGATTAATCTGCTCTATCGTTGAATGTTTGTATCTAAATCTGAATTGGTGTTTCGGAATAAGGTCTTTCTCGTCAATCGATACTTGCATTCTTTTCAGAAGCAGTTTTTCGAATAGCTTGGATGTTATGGGTAGCAGACTTATAGGTCGATACGACTTTGCGTCGTTTGGTGGTTTGCCAGGTTTTTGGATCATTCTGATGTGAGCGACTTTCCACTGGCTAGGTATGCATGATGTACGAATAATAGCATTAAATAAGTTAGTCAGGAATACTATGCCCTTTTTTGGTAGCCTCTTGAGGATGGTTCCTGTGATCAGATCATATCCAGGAGATTTTTTCGACTTCATCCCTTTGTGTATCATGCCACTTACTTCTGCAGGGGAGATATGCCTGATGGGTAGGTCCAGAGGTAGAGGGCTTTCTAGGAAGTCGTGAATATCTTCGTCATGCTGTTCGGTGTGAAACGGAGTAAATACCAGAGCGAGATATTCTGCAAATGTTTTGGCTTTTTCGGCGTCACCTTGGGCCCATTCTCCACCGGTTTTTCTGATGGGTGGTATGTGGTTTTGCGCATGGTTGATTCGTTTAGTTACTTTCCAAAGTGAGTAATTTGTAGCAGCTGTATTTGTTAGGTTTATTAGGTATTGCTCCACGTTGCTGTTATTGTAATTGTTAATGAGTTTTTTTAGGTGTTGTGATAGTCTATTTAGTCGTCGTTTGTCAGTCGGATTTCTACTCAGCTGCCACTGCCTCCTTGTTCTTCTTTTTTCGGCAATTTTTTGTTTTATGTCATCAGGATATGTTTTGGTTGTGGAATTGGTGGTTGCATCTGGGGTGGCTTCCCATGCTGCCTCTTGAATTAATTGAGTGAAATGCTCAGATGCTTCATCTATATCGAACTCGGTTTTTAATGGTATTTTTAGCTTGATATAATTGTCGACTTTGTCTCGGAATACCCGCCAGTTTGTGTTTTTGTTATGGAGGGTTGGCCGTTTGTCATTGTTGATAATTCCACTACTCAGTGTTACTATTATTGGGGTATGGTCAGATGAGAGATCTAAGCTAGTTTCAGTGTGTGTAAAGGGTTTGGCTATTCCCTTGGTTATGAAGAAGTCGAGTAGGTCTGGAATTTTATTCCTGTCGGTTGGTCAATAGGTGGGTTTTCCTGTTGAGAGGTGATTACAGTTTAGTGCAGTCGACGCTTTGAGTAGTTCTCTGCCTCTAGTCGTAATTAGTCTGGATCCCTATCGAGGGTGTTTAGCGTTGTAATCTCCGCCAGCTAGGAACCGGGGTCCCAGGCTTTGGAGGAACTCAATGAATTTGGTGTCTTTAATGTGATGTCTTGGTGGACAGTACACTGCGGTTACCACAATAGGTCCGAACTTTGCGTCTTCGACTGCTATACTAGTTGCCTGTAGGTAATCCTTGGGAGAAGGCAGTAGTAGGTGGTGTTTGATGGTTGTTTTTACAAGGATCGCCGTTCCGCCGTGGGCAGTTCCATCTGGGTGTTCGGTGGTATAAAGTTTGTATCCGTGGATTTTGATATGGCTCTTGTCTGTAAAGTGTGTTTCGGCCACCAGTAGAATGTCTATTTTTTTTGTCGTTTAAGAATACAGCTAATTCTTGGCGATGCTGGGCTAAGTTAGCATTCCATAGTGCTAGTCGATAGTGCGTGAATTATTTGTTTGTAAACTTTGTCAATACTGTTGTCAGTAGTTTTAACATCGTATTTAATAATTCGCTTTGCTGAGTTATGGCTGCTCTTAATTCGGTGAATGATTTTTCCAAGACAGTTATCATTTCTTTGTTGTCGTTAGTTGGATTGGATTGTACGTTTGGTCTTGCTCCGGCCGCCTGGGCATAGCTCGGATTGTCTGTCGGTGCTCTGATTATTTGATTAGCTTGATTCGGAGTGGACCGACCTTCTGTGGCTTCGTTTTCTCGTCTCGACCTGTGCCAGTGAGGAAGTTGGGCTGTCGAGTTTCTTGCTTTTCGGATGTTCTGGTAGATCTGGCAGCCCTTGTAGTTTGCTGGATGGTCTCCTTGACAGTGCACGCATATGGCTGGTGTCTCTCTGGGTTTTCGGCAAGATGTTGTGTTATGGTCACCACCGCACTTAACGCATCTGAATTGTCGCCGATAATAAGTTTTGGTGTGGCCGTAGCGCTAGCACCTAGTGCATTGAACTATTGTTGAGTTCTTTTTTGGTGGCTCAACTACGATTTTTGCATTCAGCAAGAGATCTACTTTATAAATTTCTTTATTATTTGACATGGGTTCTAGGTCAACGAAGAAGAGAGGTAGCGGTTGCTTGCTTTTTCCGTGTCTTATATTCGATACGTTGCGCACTTGATGTCCTAGTAATTCTATAGCCTTTTTTATCTCATCAAGAGGAGTTGACGGGTGCAGAGATCTGAGTACTACCCTAAATGCACGCTGCTGTTTTAGCTGATAAGTATGATACGAAGCTTTTTCTTTATCTAGTGCGTGTACAATTTTTCGAAATGCTTCTACGTTGTTAGCCAGTATTTTTATTTGTCCGTTCATGTTAGTGGTCTTATATGTGTAGTAGGTCTTGTTGACAATGGTATCAAAACACTTTTCTAGCTCGGTGATAGATTCGACGTCGGGTACGAATATAGGCGGCGGCTTAGGAATTCTCTCCTTTTCTGTGGTCTCGCTGAGGAAGTTATGTCTTGTATTGGGTGGATCATTAAGCGAATTATCGAGATTTGCTAAGGACGTAAATCTATTGTTGCATGGGATTTTGTCGCTCGCTAGATTAACTGTCTCGCACGCTCTCCCCGTTTCGTATGAGCAGCGACGGCGTTTCCTGGAAGTCACTTGCCATGTCGGTGATTCGTTACCGTCACTATTCGGATTAGAATTACGCGATAGGACCATGCGTATACTGCGTTCTTTGTCGGCGTCGTTTGGTGGCGATGCATTTTGTGAGCTGCATAGCTCAGATGTTGTCTGTGGATGGAGAGAATCCAGGCTCGATGGGCCTGGAGGATAGTGGCGCGAATCGCGGGAGTCAGGATCGTCGGGATCCTGTTCCATGTTGTTTTCACTGTAATTCACCCCCGGCTGCGTTATCACATGCAGTTCGAGGATCGAAGGTAATATAGTTACACTGTAGAATGTTCACATACGGAAAACTATTAGACTATACGCTATATATTCGGGTATAATTAACACTATGCTCGCGTTCGTACGCGAGATGAGCCTGTTTATAAACACGTCCGGTTGCTGGCGCGTCTCAGGGCGAACTCCACTGAGAGTTTATGTTCACCGATTTTTACAACGTTCCACCGTTTATAAAATTCTTTAATCGAGTCTCAACCGTATTCTTATCTAGCCTCAAGCACAGATCAACGTCCACGTTCAATACGGGGGTGACGATGTACTTGAGGACCCTGAGCTTTGCTAAGAATCTAACTTAACAAATAAGCCTTGGCTCCTGCTCTAATCGTAGATATTGAAGAGTATTGGATGATCCACGATGATAATGACCCCGAGTCAAGCTCCGTTGACCTTTTTATATCTTCGCACCTCTCTGGTGCGCGCAAGGGGAAATTGAGTCGCGCGCCGACTTTGGTTTTCGGGTAGAGAGGGCCAGTGCGTAAGGTGCGTGGGGTTCTTCTTACTCGGTGGGAGGAACATTTCGAATCCGCCTCTCTTCGTGACGAAATTTGTTTGTCACTTATCGGGACGATATGTGGGAGATCCCTTAGCTTCGCTCGGTATTAGGCGACTATCATGCGTCCTTCCGTTGCGTGTGCGTGAGAGAGCTCCTTTAACACATTTCACGACATCGGACAGGTGTGCTTGCCGATGTGCGTGGATCTTTAAGAAATTCGCGAGGACTTGGAGCGAGCTCCTCTCTATGCCGCTCTCCTAATAGAGGTGCGCGGAGAGCGTCCCGTTACAGATTATCCTGTATTTCATAACCTCTAAATATTATTATTGTGAAATCGTAATTACAAAACAAATTTTACTAAAAATTATATCTTGCTAGTATATATGGCGATTTATAACTTTTTTTCTCTTGATCCACTGCAACGGCCAATCGCGCTTTCTCACTCACGCTTACGGTGGCTCGGTCAGTGTAACAGTGTGCTAATGTACGGGTACGAGTGAGACCGTACTGATCTTGTGGAAGCATTTATCCTTGGGACAAAAAAAAAGAGAGATGTAAAAAACTTTTTTTCATTAATTATTCTAGTTTAGTGTTCAGTTCTTTAAGACCAATGATATAGAACTTTTCTTCTATAAAAAAATGTTGGATACCCTCTGAAAGGTTGTTTACCGTTTTTATTACCGACTGCGGTATTTCACATGCTTTCAAATGCATCCCCAAATATGGTATAGGTTATCATCAGTACCTAAAAGGCGGCATATATAGAGCCGCTACGCTAGTTTACCGACTGAATGTGATGCATCATGATCAGTTGGAAAATTTCAAGTATAAAATCGTTATGGAGACCTTCTAGCAAAAAATAAAAAAATCCCCCATAAATACATCACCCCGTTCATCTTTTCTTCAGATAACTTGTAAAATAATTATTTATAAATAAAACTAAAACCACACACTCTCCAACAAGTCGACAAATCGTCAAATGTCTCACAGCGGCAAGTAAAGTCGAAAATTAAAAATCTAGCGAGTAAGAATTATAATATGACTTCATATTTTTATATAAGATGAGTTACTGCTCATATTATATATTAAAAGTGGTGACTGCTCCTTAGCTGTCTCCAGTCACAACTTCTCGATTTTCTATTCCATAATTCAATCAGGGCGATGAATGACACTTCGGGACGATTTGGCTATATCATTCGTTCGTACGGCGATCTGGTCGGTACAACACTTCACTTTCAAGTTGCACGGGTGAAATAATAAAAATGACTTGTCCAGCCTATGTTATTGACTGCTGGTGTTGGCCATCGCCGAAACAGTTAATCGTCCGAATTTAGCTATTGTACTAGTTTTCGTGTTCATTCGGTATTTCATGTTTATTCCGTAAGTAGAATGGCCGGACAAGTAATTTTTATAAATGAAATGTTAATCAAAATGACATGAAAAACAAAAATTATTTAACAAATCGCCTGCGAACTTAACTTGTTTTTTTCTCGAAAATAATTTGTCAATTTTTCGGAATGTGGATAAATTTTCTGAGAATTTACTGTCATGTGTGAAAATTATGTTCAAAACCATAACAAATTCTGATAAATATAAGCAGTATTCGGAAAAGTTAACGAACTATTTTCGTTCAATGAAAAGTTATGCTCACTTTGGATTTGTTTAATTATTTTTGTCTTTCACTCATTTGCCAATAACATTTTCAAGTTATTATCACTCAAAATCAATCTTTTCAGCACCTTCAATATGAATTATTTCTTTCCAGATTTTGATCCTATCGACAACTATCCGCAATTCTCACTCAAATCCGTTGAAACGCATGCGAAGTCCAGGGTGTCCGCTCATACTACCTTCATTGCAAATACATGACATTAAGGGACATATATAACGCTGAAACCTTTGACTTACGTGATTAATAATATCGAAGTGCAATCACTCCCTTAGCAGTTTAATAAATAAATTTCAAAAATCGTCCAAGTGCCGATCAACTAATCAGGATACCCGTTTAATAACAATTGTCTTGGCTGTAATAAATGCGATAAAAATACTCATTGCACAGGTAAGTAAATTGGATCATAATTTCTAATAACACATGCAATATTTATTCGGTGGTGAAAATATCTATTAAGGTATGTTGTAAAAAAAATTAAAAATTGTAATCTGTTGAACTATTTTTATGTACATCCCATATATTTTTTTACAGTAGTAAGAAATACTTTTGCATACTTAATTCGATGAAATTATTCACGGCCGATGACTTTGCGCACGCGATTCAAAGTACCGAACCATGTGAAATTGTAACTTGCCTTAGAACTCACGCAAGCGTCAATCTCACGTGAGCTCGGTACGACCAAATCGCGTACGCGTTCGCGTACGCCTGGTTCTGAACCACGGGATCCCAAGTTATCAGACTGTAAGCTTCAAACTGACTACGCACTATATATTTTTTGCAATTTAAACCTCCAAAAAATTATAGGCAAACCGGTCACTTTGTAACTAACAGTCTGCATTCATCGCACATTGACACTATAATCTAAATTACCGCAAGCTTATGAGGCATTTCATACAAACTCGGTGAATCGACGGGCCTCAACTTTTTTTTCTTGGAAATTTTATTACGTTACTCCACTAACTGAAAATTCATGCAAGAATTATTTGGGATATTTTTTATAGAACTTTTTTCGTTAAAAATTATAAAAGCCCACTAAAAACACCCCTATTCTTAAGAATACTATCATGAATAACAAAACGTTTAAGCCAAAAGTCAGATTGGGCCGAGCCTTCCTGCTATTTTTATTTCCAATTTTTAACATTATTTAATGGTTTTTTTTAATTTCAATTAAGAAAACACCCTTTTTAAGAAACCTTCGAAAATTCTCAAATACTATGATAAACAATGGAACGTTTGAACTACAAACTAACGTAGGCCGAGACATCCTGACATTTTTTTCTTTGGGGTGGGATATAGCTAAAATACAAGCCAACAACGATCTACATGTCCACAAGGTAATTTGACGAGCCATCCGCTAAAGGACGGCTAAGAATGAACATGGACACAAACTTAAGCTTCTAAGATGCAAGCCTCATGAAATGAAAGTCATTACATGAACCAAGCATTTCACCAGATAAACGTACAAAAATTTCAGCATTTCCGTACATTAAAATTAGATGCTATACACAATGACCATCCAAAAGATACTTGAATATGACCATCCACTATTCAGCGACGATAAACAAAGGACCATAAGAATCTTGGAAGCTGCAGAACGAACGGCACTGAGGAAATGGAAGATCTTCCACGCAAATAAACCTCTGCAGGACCTGCGAAATAAACTTTTTCATGAAACTACTAGAGTTCTTCAATTAACTGAATTTGAAGCTCGTCAAACTCACAATAGACAACCCACAAAGCAACGGAGATAATAACGACATTCTTACATTACACAGAAGAGCAAGAAGAACGAACATACCTAAGGAACAAAAGTAGAGGCACTCTTACTATTAAGAGTCAACGAAAAGTGATTACGAACGCTCCATGAACCTTTCAGCATTGCCTCTAAAGACGCTCAGCACCAATTATGATATTTTTAGCTTTTTTCTTCCCTGAACTACAAGGAAACGAAAAAAGTTTAATTTTCACGCATCCACTACTTAAGAGCCGTGCAAACATTAAAATTAATGATTTTCTACTTATATTATTCCGATAGGAAATTTTCCGTGTTTTCCGAAAAAAAGTATTGCATACGTCAAAATCGAACAATGTCGATTTCCGGGTAGTTCTGTCGAAAAAATAGTTAAACGTCTGAAAATTCGGTGTGAAGTCTCTTTTGAAGTGATGCCAAAGTTTGAGTGATAAAAAGTTTTAAGGGGACTCTCCAGTGAAATGGCTAAAACCTAATCTAAGAAACCAATCTTGATGAAATTTTGTGTATAAATAGTTATCAACGAATAAAAAACGAAAGTGACTTTTTATTAAAAAAAAAACAATTAGCGAGCGATATTATTGTTAATAATTGACAACAAGTAGGCTATTTTCAAAAGGTTATGACTAATTGCATTTTCATCGGATTTTGATCTCATTACCGCTAAAATAATTTGAATCTAATGTAGATAACATCCTGCAGCCAGAATTTTGATACCTTGTTTTGCTCATAATTAATCCACAAACTTTTAAATTAAGGTAAAAAACATGGCCTAAAATCGACCTTTTTTCCGTATTTCGTTTGCATTTATGAGTAGAACTTTATTAATAATGGAAATATCAGAATTTTGTCTGCACAATTTATTCTTTATAAGATTCTGAAGATTTGAGCTGTAATTAGGATAAAATCGAATGAAAATTGTTCTACTTAGTACAATTTGAAATTAAGAGAATATCGAAAAAAAGTTTTCGTGATAATCGCATTCGAAGTTTCAAGTTTCATTCATTTACATAAAACAAGATGTCAACATACTAAAACGATTATTTTCTTAATTAGCAATGCCAGTGCTACATCATACAGGAATTTTCAAAGTATTAATATATCCAATGAAAAAAAAATCTTTAGAAAATCGATTTTTGGCCAAAAATCACTAGAGAGCCCCCTTAAGAAAAAATATCAGCGAGGAAATGAGTTTGGTTCAGGTGAACTAGCTCAAAAATATTACTGCTACTTAGTCGTGTACAGCACACGACATTGCAGCTACAATAAACTCGTCTTCGGTCCGCAATTCCTGATCATATTCATCTACGCCTCCAGGCAGCCATACTGGCATGAGATAGCCTTTCGTCTGGAGGTCAACGAAAGAACCAACTATAGCTTCTTCTTGGAGGTCGGAGAATTTGTAGTAGCCAATGGCCGATGAAGGGACCACTACATCAAAGAATGGAGAAACGAGCCTAAACTTTTTGACTACAAGGAGCAAACTATGGTTGCTCGCTACGATATCAGATACGAGACAGATGGAGCCATCTTTTGTAATACAGCACTTGCTTTTCTTCCTTGTATCAAGAGTGAAAGTTGTGCCCTGAACACGGCCGTACTGAACGATTCCGGATCTAGGCACGTCAGATGGTAGTGGACCGTTTTCGTGTTGTTTTGTCGGGTAAGGCATAAAGCTATTAATGGCCTGGTAACGACCGCTTTTTCCAATCCATTGGTCTTGCTCAGCTATTCGATTGGCAATTTGTTGCAGAGACAGATGTGGCTTTCTGCATAAGCGACCGAAGATCTTCATATTATTTTCATACGGGAAAGCAGAATACGTGTCAACAGGACCTAGAGTTTTCACGTCCTCTACAACATGCAGTAGACCGTCGATGTTGTAGCTCACGAACTCGATACCATATATACTCTCGCAGTGAAGGACAAAGAGACGCACCGACTGCTTCGCACAAAACAATAGTTCGTCCGTGGGATCAGACGATGCCAAGATGCGCATGGCGACGTGCAGAAAAAGAAAGTGCATGAAGGTGCCGTCTTTCAAAATACCCTTAAAAACATTAGGCCCCGTGTAAAGCAAAAAGTGACGAAGTTCGGTAGCTTTGTAAAGCTTGTACTCTCCTAACGATTAAGGGACGCGTGAAAACTCAGGCGGACAACAAGTCGCAAGGAAATTGACTCTCGCCGAGATGATGCTGATTTCACGGGCCGACAATTTAGATCCCTTCAAGAAATTTCCGTCGACCCATGCCATGAGTAATCGTTTCATCGCACCGAGACAAACGAGGTGTTGATATTCGTAAGGTACTTGTGAAACTAAACCTATTCGAAGACTAGATAAAGGGCTTGCACCTTCCTTGTGATGATATTCATCAAGACGTTTTTCGTATGCATCATCGGTTCGAGGTGGATGATCAACACCTGGGAAAGTCATGCGCGAACTTACATACTCTCCGACAACGGTGCACTTGGAGCATGGATTGCTCGAGGTGTGGCCCTTGTGATTCAAAATTAATGCTCTTGCAGGTGCATCTGCAATAAATGCCCGGAGACTAATTTGAATCCTACCTACGGAAAAAAGAACGCCGCCATTGCCTATGATCTCATTGGCTTCCTCTACGAACAGATTGAAGAACGCCGTCGCACTGTCAGGTTTTTTTCTCCCCCTATAGACACCTATCACGTCAGGTTTGCTGCGATCGATGTTAGCTCTTCTACACTGTATAGGCCAAATTTGATTTGCTCCATATTTATCTGGACTGGCACCGTCTGTGCTAAAATCTATCTCCAAGGTCGGTGGAAAAAATCTACTGGTACTTCCTCCAGAATTCTAACTATCGCAGCTTCAAATCCTAAATGCAAATATTGACCGGAAGCTACGTCTACTAATGTCGCAGATCGACGAGGTGTACCCAAGAGAGTTTTCGTCGATTTGAGAAGAAAATTTAAGCAATCGTGAGCTCTAAGTACCTCAAGGATGCGATCACCTGCTTGGTGCGTTATATTGCTCTCTACGAAGCACGTTGCTAGCTTTTTACGGAAACTGCTATTAACTACACTTCTGGTGCAACCTTCATGTGGCGCGATCGACCGTTCGATCACATTCCCTGTGGAGACGTTCAACTATGCGTATCTCGGAGACGGCAAGACTGATTATTACGAAGCATCGAGTGCATCGACCAAAAGATTTTTCAGTCAGCGGATCCCAATTGACGAGCAGCGAATTTTATAATACCACGTAGGCAACTTAGCACGGAGTCGGTGACCATCAACATCACGGTGGGTACTTTTTTTAATTACCGTGAATTTTTCTCAAATTAGTGTCAAACTTTTAAATTGGTGTTAAATTTTTTTTCACATAATAAAAAGAACAATTGACATTGAACGAAAAGAATTCGGTTCGTTCTTCTCTGTTAAATCATATTTAGCATTGAGAAAGGAAAATTGATCTAAACATTTTTATTGTTAATTCTTGTATTTTTAAATATTTAAATAAACTTTGCTTCGACATTACTATTGCCAGCAGAACAATATTCCAATGCAGATGAGCCCTTTAAAACATTCTTCAATAACCACCACGATAAAAAAATTTACGGAATTCAGTTTTAAAATAAGTACAGCTGCGGTTTTTGTCGAAACGTTCGGCGCTACGCTGACTGCGCATGGGCTTTGCTCAAGGAATTTTTTTCAACGAACTGTTCCGACAGAGAAAAATTAGCGATTATTGCAGAATAATAAATTGTTCAGATGAAGAAGAAAAATCGTCGTTAAAAACAAATTTTGCTATCAATTTTTCACGAATGATTTTTACAGTTCGTAGTCTTCTACATTGCAACGGAATTTTTCGACGCTAGATCGTTCAGTGATTTCAAATTTAACCGTCTCGCGTGTTGAAGAATATCGACTGTCGTAGAAGAATGAAAGTTTCTCGAAAATTTCCTTTAAAAAATATTTATCATTAAAAAAAAAATTGATTTTTTTATTTCGATCTCCGTATTTTTTCTCGAGAAGTTCAAATTCAAATAATTTTTGTTTCGACGTTACTATTGCCAGGAGAACAATATTCGAATGCAGAGCCTTTCAGTCTCCCTTGAATAACCATCACGCTAGGAGTCTTTGGGTCATTCGATCTTAAAATAATTGCAGCCGCGGTTATTGTCAAAACGTTTAGTGCTGCACCAACTGCGCACGGACTTCGCGGAATGATTTTTTTTTACCGAACTGTTCCGACATAAAAAAATTATTGATTATTGCAAAATTATGAATCTTTCTAATTAAAAAAAAAAGAATCGTCGTTAAGAACAAATTCCGCTGTCAATTTTTTACAAATCATTATGACAGTTTTTTGTCCCTCAAATTTCAACGAACTTTTTCGACGCTGTAACATTCAGTGATTTCCAAATTAATCCTCTCGCGAGCGGAGAAACATCAACTGTCGTGGAACAAAAAATTTATTCTTGAAAATTTTCTTTCTAAAACATTTACCATTGAAAAAAAAATTCCTTTTTTTTTTAATTTAATTTCAATCTCCATATTTGTTCTCGGGAACTTCTTATTTAAATAATTATTTTTTCGACGTTTTCGACTATTGCCAGGAAATCAATATTGCAATGCAGATCTTTTTCAGTCTCCCTTAAATAACCATCACGCTAAACATTTTTACGTAATTCGCATGCTCATTACCGATGTAACGTTTCTACAGTCGTTTGCGTAAAGAAATGTATGTTTGTATGGACATTACCGACGTACTTACATTCATTCGTTAATAAAAGCAATATTTGGTACTCGTACGACAAAACTGATGTCCCACGGCGGTTAGGAAGCACCACGACACTCGCTTTCTCTCGCAATACCAGCAACACTTGGCTTCGCATCGTGTCGCCATCACTGTCAATTCGGCTTGTGCACCACTCCCTAACCGTCGTGAATTTTTTTTTTCCGTACAAGAATCACAATCTGCGGTTATATTGTTCGCCACCACATGAAATACTTATGATCACTGAACATCATTCCGTTCACATCCGAAATTCGGGCTTGATACCGCAGATATGATTTCGAAGAACTTCATGCTAAAAGGTCAATTTTTCAATATTTCGAAATTTTATAAAATCTGAACGATTGCACCAATTTGAGATTGATTTAATACCAACCATTAAATGCATATTCTATTGTGAAGAAATACGTAGCATGATATACTACTTTTAACAAAAGTTGAAGCCATCATGCCCTTTTTTTTTAAATCGAAAAAACTACGAAGTCTCAACCTTGCATCTATTTAGTCGATAATTGCAATAAAGAATGAGAAGGTGCTGCTTCAGTTTGATGCCAAATTTGTGGGCTCACAGATGAAATGGTTCTCGGGTTATCAGCGTTTGCATTTTCGACGCGCATAAATGCATACGGAAATTTTTCTCGAAATTATTTTTTCCATCATAACAAAACTTCTTATATTATCAACCAATAATCTCATTACTCATTACTTACTCTGATCGAGACAAAACTCACAAGAGACAATCGTCAAAAACTAGTAGCCTCGGTACTGGATGAAACGTTTGGTGCTGCATGAGCTACGCTCAAGCTTCGTCGGAAATCCACGCTCGAGAGACTAAACGTTTATATCTTTTTTTTATTGTGATTATCGCGGACTGTAAATTGATCAACTTTTCTCGACTTTTCTTATCCTTTGTGAATTTTTTTCTTTAACAAACTTTCTAGTAATTGTTTCGATATAAAAAATTCTATGTTTCCGAAAATGTTCTGTTCTGCGTACAAATAAAAATAAAGCGTTACTTAGAGAAATAATGCTTTTACGTAAATGTCTCTTTAAACATCTTCATCGTCTTTATTTTGTTAGAAAATTGTAATCAAAAACATTTCTTGCTACGATGTTACTATTGACAAAAGAAAACCTTTGAGATTGCAAAGTCTTCTAAGCGTTGCCTATTGAATCATCGAGTTTAAGATTTTTGCAAAAGAAAATTGTTAGAACATAGTAGCCGTGTTTCTAGGCAAAACAATTCGGTGCTTCCCGAATTGAACACTAGTTTTGCTGAAAAGCAGTAAGAGAGATTAAACGCTTGCAATGTTTTCGGATAGAATTATCGCGGAGTGTAACATGATCTATTTTTTTTTCGAATTCCATGAAACTTTTTTTTTTCTCCAATGTATTCAAACTTATTTACCACGACCGACACGTATGCGGTCCAGTGTCCGATTTAATTTGGATCACCGTAAATTTCAGGTAAATTCTGCATTAATTGCTCAGGTTTAGAGTCGTGCAAGTGTAGGGCAACCTTTACGAATCCTGGCTGACCTTGTACAATCCCTTTTTTCCTTGGCCAATGCTCCTTGTTGTTTCCTTTACAGTAAGAACCTATGATGACGATGAATACTCTTGACGATAGACAAATGGATGATGTATGTAAATGTATTCTGAGGCATCATAATAATGAAAAATATAACTCCCGATTTCCATCAAACTGATCCACTCCCGTGTACCAACTCGTAATACTTGACTGGATCGCGCATAATAGTATTGCTGTTCTTAAGAATCGGTATTGTGCCGACGATCAATATTCATAAATTGCTTTTGTTTGCTCATCAACAACGTTTTCTTTTGATAAGAATCTCCTTTTGTCGTTTCCACGTCAAGGCACTCAAAATAGTCGTAAACACCAAGCGAAGTTAAAAAAAAATGTCTGTACGTCTGTGTGAGAATGTGTATGTTTGGGTGTATAGTCTGCACGTTTTCCAATCTTCAATAACCTATATCTCAAGAATCGTTCGACTGAGTGGGATAAGTTTTGGGATACAGGTGCAGCAGCAGTCTATTTTTGATGCTGCAATTTTTTACGAAACTTACGCAGAATTTTTCATTCTATAATTTTTTTGATTTAAACCGAAAGAGCTATATCTTACGTTAAGGTGTCGATAATGCACTAAATTATTCTTCATGATTACAGATAATCTCGGTGTTGTTCGATAATAAATGTACCGAAATCACAAAATCGGTACAGATTTCATAGAATCCTAAAATTCCCTAAAAATTATCTGTGTTGCCTTAAGCTAAGCATTAAATGAAGAACTTAAAGTTCATACATGAAATAAATTCTATTTTGCGATGAGAAGGACATAGTTTCGTCGTTATCTGCAATGTGATTCGACTTTTTTAATATTCCGACTCAAACAAAAATGATGATACTTCATTAGTTTCTGTAAAACCAACGGTAGCGAACTTCAATTTCTCACACGAAATCCGATCTATTCAGAAGTCTTGAATACGCGGATTTGTTACTTACGAAACTAAACGTTTATAAAAAAAGAAAACTGCGAAGAATTCCTTGAATTCATTTCTCATTATGTTTTATTTTTATTTTTTTCCAAACCTTCTATAAGGAACCGTTCATCATATCTATTTATAGAGGTAGGTTAGTATGAAACAAAAAAAAATAAGCTAATAATTTCCTAAATCGAACTTTGCAGTTATATTTCCTTTTATTTTCGATCAAATCGGAACTTTCTTCCAAACTAATTTAGAATAAATGTTTGTTCGTGTCAATTTCTTGACAATTTCCAGGGCCATGTCTAAGCGACGTTCGAACGTTCTGCGTTCCGATACGGAGTCTTCATCGAATGAAGATAAACCAAAGGACAATGGAGATGAATCGGCGTCATCAGGAATAGAACAGGTATTGTTTTGGTTAGCTTTTCTTTACGGAGTGAGTTTTTCTCTCGTAAAGTTTTGATGAAGTGTTCAAGTCTTTTAAACATCGTGGTAAGCGCCTTAGCTGGAAGGTTTGGTTGGATTTCTGGGTGCGCCTGTATTTGTATGTCCGCATAAAAAACTGTCGACACTAAGCGTGCGTTTATTTCTCATTTGCAATTCAGCCGAAATTGCCAACCCTAGTGCGTTCCAAGAGGACTAGGATCATCTCAAAACGATTGCAGCAATGCGCACACGGAGATGACTATCCCGTGACAACTGACAGTACCGGAAATGACGCCGGCCTCGCCAAGAATACCGCTTCATTGTCAGCTGAGATAGCAAAAATCAGTAAATCCATGGAGTTCTTCGATACTGGGCGTCCTATCGGTGATAATTATAACATTGGTGGCCACCGTCGCCCTGATACAACCCCGGGTAGCAATGGATTTCATGGTAAGGAAGATTTAAGCGACGTTGTGCCCGAGATGCTCAAAGGGTGATCAGCCCTTTTCCTAACTCGGATCAATTAATATTTTAAGGGATCGGGACCGATTAAAGGATTACTATCCACACGAGTTTAAATATAAAATGTATTTATTCAAATTACAACTTGCTAATGTTACTCTACTCGCAAGCCCAACCGATTGCTCTTGAAGTCGATCCAAGACTGCCGATGTACTGGCGCTGTCGCTTCCAGTTCACCTTAGTTCCTACATGATAATGCTGAATTGCATTATTGCTTAATTGACAAAAATGTCGCATGGTACGATTGCAATATTCGCGATCAGCGAATATGCTGAATATGATTAGCGAAGTGCAATAAATGTTTCGCAACGTTGCTTGCCGAAATTCCGGGTCGCAACAGCGATGACAGCGGCAAAAAAATAACCATAACCTATGACATCCACTACGGCAGTGACAGCCGTCGCCTTGTTAGTGAGGGCGTCAACGCTGCAAGTGCTATCAGTGGTTATGACCTTGGTCGTAATTTTGGTCGAGGTCGAGGTCGAGGTCGCGGCCGCGGTTACGGTCGAGCTGTCGGAATCGAAAGCAATTCTAAATCGATCGAAAGGGTTGCTGCTGGACGTGTTAGTGGTGGTGGCTTTGGTGAAACGACAAGCGCTGTTGGCGGTGTCGGCTGCAGCGAAATTTACGATAATCGATGTGATCCTATCAACAGTCGCAACAGCCGTATTAAAGCTACGCCCGTTGTGTCTGTTAGTAATAAGACTCGCGATCGCTATGTGATATCCGATATTTCAGGTTGTGGTCTTGGTCGCAGTACCGACAACGATGTTTCCGCAGACATACTTCATGACTTCGACTTGGATCCTGAACGTTTTGATGATAGTAGTGCCAGCCGTGGTGGCATAACCGACAGGTCTCCCTCGCGAAGTGGCGTTGTAAGTAGAATACTTTTAGTCTAGTGAAAGCAATTGAACATAATAATATATTACGATACTGTCATTTTTAGTAAAAAAACGACCTGATTCCGCGAAGAATTGAGAGGGATTTCGATGATGGGAATAATACATCAATCTCGAGGCTCCTGCATGATATTCGACGCGAAATATAGTAATTAGAATAAAAGAAGCGATAAAATATCAAAGTATTAGTGATAAATATATACACCGAGGTAACCATTTTAGACACACGATTGAAGCAAGTTTCTATACCGACGTATCCTTTGTACACTTATACGAGTATATCATAATTTTACGATCTATCTTTATCAACTCAACAATTTTCAGTGCGATAGAAGAACGTGTCGCTGCAATCGGAAGTCGTGTCGATCAGATGTTGGCCAGTGACTTCCCGACTAAGCCCCCTTACTTACCGTTACAAACACGCGAAAATATCGAGTTCTTTGAGCTAATAAGCGACGCAGATTTCAATCAGACTGTACGTTCACTCTTTCGTGTATATTAGGCAACCTACACTAACCAACCTGAGTCTGATCGTAGACCTCTTGAATCTGGTCGGTCATTTTTTTGCTCCGAGTCTAAAAGAAGAGCAGATCTTTTAATTCGTAACTGTTGAATCTTTAATTAAAAACAAAAAAAAATATAGGCATAATGTTCAAATATTCTTTTTAGACGGGCAGGCAAAATCCGCGTTTGTCTACTGTTCACAGACTTGCAAAATGGCCGATCGCCGCACCGGTGGGCAAATTTTCAATGTACCGGAAAATGGAAAAGATTGAAATCTTTATATTTGATTATTAATATTCTTTTTGAGAAAAATGAAAGGGCCAGAGAATGTAAAAACATTTTGCTCTACCTTTAGCACCAGAACAATAATTTTGAAAATCGACCGATCGGATTTCAGTGTTCGGAGGTCAGATTCGGTTCAAATTTGTGTGGATTGGCCCCGCTGCATCTGGAGCTTCTTATTTCTTGTTCTAGGTCGACTTTCTAGGAGCGCTGAGCAGCGGAAGTATTACTGAGCAGGCGAATTTGATTTTTAAAGCTACGATGGAGGACAGTCTTGCAGTGTCCTATTCGATGCAAGGAAAAAAAATCAAAGCCAAAAATCATAGGAACGCGCTTCTGCGCAGCACTATATGGTGAGTTGATTTTATCGTGACCATACTAATGTGATGCGTGTTCTTTTAAATTCAAAAGATCCATTAACATTATTTCTATGTTATAATTTTAGTTACAGTATCAAAAAACTTGTTGCTCGAACAGCGGTCGACGCAGGATGTTTTCATACGTGCCATGACAGCAGCTTTAAAGTCTGCGAAGTCGCGTTGGCACCGTTTACCACATTAAGTTTGTGGAACTTGATGGCGTCGAGTCAGCGCCGGTGACTTGGTAAATGTCATCACTACATTTTTTTCTGATTGACTCGACGGTATTAAAAGGCAAGACAGTGCGACAACTCTACAGAAACCATCTCTACACCGACGGATCTATCACGCCGATCTCAACACAGGCCTATCTCTACACGGGCGCTAATTGGTCAACTAACGTTCTCTGCGGCGCTGGTTAATCAGAGAACGTGTTCCGACCAATCAGCACCCGTGTAGAGATGGGCCTGTGTAGATATGGGTGTGACAGATCCGTCGGTGTGAGATGGTTTCTGTAGAGTTGTCTCACTGCCAAAGGCAATATGGAAACTGCAATAACTATACGTTTTATAGTCGTTTTTTAATTTTATTACATGTTATTAATTGAAAGTTAAAATTTTAGTTGAAAATTGAAGTTTTAAAAACAAAACAAAAATTATTTGCAATCTGAAGTTGAAAAAAACAACAACAAAAAAACAAAAAAAATCAACGTTCATTAGTAGTCAGTACTTTATTAATTTATTATAAATACCCAACGTTGTAAATTGTTGAATGCATGTCAATTAGGAGGTAAGTGCAGTTCGTAATACGGATTTTTGTTTTTGTGAGTGTGAATGTGCGATGAATGCAGACTGTTAGTTATAAAGTGACCGGTTTGCCTATAATTTTTTGGAGGTTTAAATTGCAAAAAATATATAGTGCGTAGTCAGTTTGGAGCTTACAGTCTGATAACTTGGGATCCCGTGGTTCGGATCCAGGCGTACGCGAACGCGTACGCGAACGCGTACGCGATTTGGTCGTACCGAGCTCACGTGAGATTGACGCTTGCGTACGTTCTAAGGCAAGTTACAATTTCACATGGTTCGGTACTTTGAATCTCGTGCGCAAAGTCATCGGCCATGAATAATTTTATCGAATTAAGTATCCAAAAGTATTTCTTACATAAAAATAATTCAACATATTACAATTTTTTATTTTCCTTACAACATACCTTCATAGATATTTTCACCACCGAATAAATATTGCATGTGTTATTAGAAATTATGATCCAATGTACTTACCTGTGCAATGAGTATTTTTATCGCATTTCTTACAGCCAAGACAATTGTTATTAAACGGGTATCCTGATTAGTTGATCGGCACTTGGACGATTTTTGAAATTTATTTATTAAACTGCTAAGGGAGTGATTGCACTTCGATATTATTAATCACGTAAGTCGAAGGTTTCAGCGTTATATATGTCCCTTAATGTCATGTAATCGCAATGAAGGTAGTATGAGCGGACACCCTGGACTTCGCATGCGTTTCAACGGATTTGAGTAAGAATTGCGGATAGTTGTCGATAGGATCAAAATCTGGAAAGAAATGATTCATATTGAAGGTGCTGAAAAGATTGATTTTGCGTGATAATAACTTAAAAATGTTATTGATAAATGAGTGAAAGAAAAAAATAATTAAACAAATCCAAAGTGAGCATAACTTTTCATTGAACGAAAATAGTTCGTTAACTTTTCCGAATACTGCTTATATTTCTCAGAATTTGTTATGGTTTTGAACATAATTTTCAAACATCACAGTAAATTCTCAGAAAATTTATCTATATTCCGAGAAATTGACAAATTATTTTCGAGAAAATAACAAGTTAGGTTCACCGGCGATTTGTTAAACAATTTTTGTTTTTCATGTCATTTTTAATAACACTTCATTTATAAAAATTTCTTGTCTGGCCATTCTACTTACGAAATAATCATGAAATACCGAATAAACATGAAAACTAGTACAATAGCTAAATTCGGACGATTAACCGTTTCGTAGATCGCCAACACTAGCAGTCAATAACATAGGCTGGACAAGTCATTTTTATAAATTCACCCGTGCAACTTGAAGGTGATGTGTTCTACCGACCGGATCGCCGTAAGAACGAATGATATAGCCAAATCGTCTTGAAGTGTCATTCATCGCCCTGTGTAGCGAGATCTCACAAGGACACTGCGGGAAGAATGGATGCGAGAGGAAAAGTGCGAAAGAGGTTTTTCGAAATAATCTCGAGAACACAGAATTCGATTAGATAGAGACTTTATTTCCGAAACGCGTGCGAACTCTGCTATTGTTTCCGTGTCACTGACCCCTGGTCATTGCTCTCGTTCGAACGACGAGATCGAGAATTGTTGTGAGTGTGTATAAATGAGTTGTTGTGTGAGTGTGTGTTTTTGTTTGAGGTGAGAATGCGGTGTAAACAGAAAACAGCTGTGTCGGAACCGTTGCAAGTACGCGAGAAATAAGAATTCCCATATTTAGATAGAGCAGACTTTTAAACGCTCGAGATAATTCGTCTTTTGCCGGAACACCCTGATTGAATTATGGAATAGAAAATCGAGAAGTTGTAACTGGAGAGAGCTAAGACGCAGTCACCACTTTTTTTTTTTTGCTCGAAATATCAATTGTAACCAAGAACAATACGTTACAGTTTTAGTTACTGACCGAGCAGTAACTCATATTACATTGAAACATGAAGTCATATTATAATTCTTACTGGCTATATTTTTAATTTTCGACTTTACTTGCCGCTGTAAGACATTTGACGATTTGTCGACTTTTTGGAGAGTATGTGGTTTCAGTTTTATTTATATATAATTATTTAACAAGTTATCTGAAAAAAAGATGAACTGCGTGATGTAAATGTTCTTGTCTCAGATTCTTATACACCTGAGGTATTTTTGGGGGATTTGTTTTTTTTTTTGCTAGAAGGTCTCCAGAACGATTTCGTACTTGAAATTTTCCAGCTGATTATGATCCATCACATTCAGTCGGCAAACTAGCGTAGCGGCCCTGTATATGCCGCCTTTTAGGTACTGATAACCTATACCAGATTTGGGGATGAATTTGAAAGCATGTGAAATACCGCAGTCGGTAATAAAAACTGTAAGCAACCTTGCAGAGGGTATCCAACATTTTTCCATAGAATAAAAGTTTTATATCATTGGTCTTAAAAAACTGAACACTAAACTAGAATATTTAATTTAAAAAAGTTGTTTTATATCTCTCTTTTCTTTTGCCCAAAAGATAAATGCTTTCACAAAATCAGTACTGTCTTACTCGTACCCGTACATTAGCACACTGTTACACTGACCGAGCCACCGTAAGCGTGAGTGAGAAAGCGCTATTGGCCGTTGCAGTGGACCAAGAGAACCAAAGTTATAAATCGCCATAATATCATGAGATATAATTTTTAGTGCAATTTGTTTTGTAATTATACGGTTTACAATAATAATTCGTAGTGGTTATCAAATAGAGTATAATTATATGAGTATGAGTAGTTTATTTCCACATGTATGGCTTCTCGCCTTTTACATCCTCCCTTCTGCTTCTCGTACATATAAATTTGGATACATTCCATATTACATTACCACCCAGCTGCCATTCCATCATTACTTCCTTCATACACATTCCAATTATTGCCATGGTTTTCCTTTACATTATACACCAAACCTAACGCTCACACACACCTCGTGCCTAATTCGTAGTCAATCCTGACGCGTGCGGTTTTTGGTTTAGTACCTGCCTCCCTTTTTGCACAACTTTACCGCACTTCTCTCTCCATGTCTCTTATCCCAATTCTCCCTCACCTCCTCAGTCACCAATTTTAAACCATCGCCACCCATCAACCTCATACTTTCCAACCATCTTACCCTCCTCCTATTTCTTCCCTATTACTACTTCCACATCCTCCTCCATCACTCCTCCCCCCGATATGTACTCCCAATACTCAACCCTTGAATATTCTCCCGCTCCTCTCCCATTCCCACCTTTGCTTCACCCTCTACAATTTTGGTCACCTCTCTCAGTATTATAAACCAACTTTGGTATAACCCACAGCTCCTGACTCATCCAACACGTGCATATTCTGACAATTGAACGCATTTTTTCTTCCATTCCACATTTTCCACACAATTTTCTCTTATTCTCACGCATGAGCCCCCCTCTCGCTTGGCTTCACCCGCCCTTCTGCCTACGGTGCGGTGCCCCCTATTGACACTTTCCCTGCACGCCCCTTCACCACCGCCTTTTATTCTTCAGTCACTCCGTGACCACTCGTACCCGCGCCGTCGCGTCGTCTTCAGTCCATCTCCCCGTGCCTGGGAGTTCTCCTCTTCGCTTTATGCCTTCAAGCTTCGTTGTCACCAGCTCTCCAATAGCCCATTCATTGTCTGCCACCACTCCTCGCTGTCTGTGGGGGCCATCCATGGTCCACATCCTAGCCGTCAACGCCACACCGATCTTCCAGCCACAGCGCCATCTTCCGCTCACGGCATACATCCACTTTCTTCGCTCATCTTACTATCTCAGTTCCTTCTCTTCCAGCTACTTTTCCATCGGCCGTGACCGTCTTGTCGCGCCTCGACTTTAGTCACTTCCACTGCAAGTCGCTTTCGCCCCAGGATGTGAGTTTAAAATGCTTCCCACCTCGCTAATAGTTCTTTACCGTCAGCATTTCACCTTAATTTCATCTCCAATTTGCACTTGAGCGACCGCTCAAGATATAAACTCACCAAAACTCGTCTCATACCGACCTGTCGTCATACCGCCATCTTTCCACCTCCCACGTGGAATACCTACAGGAACTGAGTGCATGAATGCTTCGATATGTAGTCCGAACAACAATACTGGGCCTTCAACCATCGCGCCATCTGTCGCTCGCGGCTCTCACTCAATCGCTTCGTGCACCTTTACTGCCGCTATTCCTTCTCTTCCAACTTTTTCCTCTCCGGTGGCCATCTTGTCCCGCTCTTCCTCTACTAACCTCCAACACCGGCCGGTTTCGTCAAAACGATGAAAACTCAACAATTTCGATGCCCCACACGCTGCCAATAGTTCCATCGCATCACCAACACTTCCACACTTTTTCCACCGCTTTTCATAGGTCAATTTCCACTAGACCACCCGCCAGAGCCTAAAACCACCGGAGCTTGTTCCAACCCGACTTGCCGCTACGCCGCCATCTTCCCTCCTACCAGTATAATTATATTTAAATAGCTGAAAAAAATACTAGTTTGCGCTTTAAGAGGCAGTGATACACTGTGGGTTATTTTTTCGCCTAATGTTTAATGCCTATAGGGCTGTCTCTCTCGCACCTCACCACCTTTTTCAGTTTTTCTATTCTCCTAAGCAAACGGTTTTAAGTATGGAAAAACCAGAATTTTAGCCCAATTCCGCAATACTGCCGTACATTCCTGCCAAATCTGAGGTATGCTACGCCGTGACGACACCGTGCGGTCACACTGCGACGTTACCGTGCGGTCACACCGTGACGTCACCACGCGGTCACTGCGTCCCTTCAAAAAATTTTCAATGACATGCCGTGACGCAATTGTGACGTAATCCCGCAGTCACGCCGTGCGATTAAAATTTATCTGTATAGTACGCCGTGACGGCATCGTGACGGTACGGTGCCGTCACGGCATGCCATACAAAAAATTTTCAAAGGCACGGCGTGACGTCACAGTGACGCCATGGCGGGACAGCACGGCATCACGGCACCGTGCCGTCACATGCGGTCGTACATGACGGCACCGTGACGTCACGTGACGCCACGCCAAAAAAAACGCACGGTTGTCTATCTGGGATTTGTCTATCCTGAGTGGTCCGTTTTGCGGTCGTTTTGTGGTCATTTCGGTTATTTATTTCAACTGTTGCATCATCTGTTAAAAAAATCGAGTGCGCTACCCTTCGCTTGTCCTCACTGAGAGATATTAAGATGGCCCTGGTAACTATTTAGTGATAATTATATTTTATAAGTCTAGTTGACTATTTTCATAGATATTACTTCTATTCACTGTTATTTTATTATTATATATCACTGAATAGTTACCAGAAGCATCTCAGGTTCTCTCAGTGTTGTGTTAAACGGCAGCACAACTAATTAAAAATGAAAAGCCGTAAAACAAATATTTACAGGCAATTGCATGCGCATACATTACCGTTCTATTACGAACCGCGGAAAGTTTTCGCTTAGAGATATTATTAATATCTTTATTGTTCGGCTTTGCGGTAATTTCGTGGTTATTTCGGTCTGTTTTTGAATGTTTACATCATTGATCAGCAACAGAAAGAAACGTGCTTGCTGCCGTTTCGTTTGAACTCGGTTAAACGGCGAGCGCAAATCAATTTTAAGAAAAATTTATATATAGATATATATATATACATATATATATTTGGTCAATCGCATGCGCGAAAATTATATTGCTATTACGAATTGCGTCAAGTTTTTAATTCCTTTGAAACCCTTTGTCTATCTGGAGCGGTTGGTTCTGCAGTCATTCCGTGGTCATTTCGGTCAGTTTTTCAACGTTTGCATGATCGATCACCAAAGAAAAGAAACATGCTTGCTGCCGTTTCGCCCGACCTCGGTTAAACGGCGAGCGTAAATAAATATAAAAAAATAAAAAAATATCTCTCTATATTATAAAAAGATCTCGCCGCCGCCGCCGCCGTGTAGTATATAGAGGGAATCCTATGTCAGAGGGGCCCCCTGGGCCGGAATTTTTTAAGTCCCCTCATGGCCAAATTTTATTTCGAAATTTCTAAAATTTTCAACATTTTCAGAATTTCCAACATTTTCAAAATTTCCAACATTTTCAAAATTTCCAACATTTTCGAAATTTCCAACATTTTCAAAATTTCCAACATTTTCAACATTTTCAAAATTTCCAACATTTTCAAAATTTCCAACATTTTCAAAATTTCTAACATTTTCAAAATTTCCAACATTTTCAAAATTTCCAACATTTTCAAAATTCCCAACATTTTCAAAATTTCCAACATTTTCAAAATTTCCAACATTTTCAAAATTTCCAAAATTTTCAAAATTTCCAACATTTTCAAAATTTCCAACATTTTCAAAATTTCCAACATTTTCACAATTTCCAACATTTTCAAAATTTTCGAAATTTCGAATTTTTCAAAATTTTTAAAATTTCTGAAATTTTCAAAATCTTCGAAATTTCTGAAATTTTTAAAATCTTCGAAATTTCTGAAATTTTTGAAATTTTCAAAATTTCTGAAATTGTTGAAATTTTCGAAATTTTCAAAATTTCTAAAATTTTCAGAATCTCTAAAATTTTTAAAATTTCTAAAATTTTCAAAATTTCTAAAATTTTCAAAATTTCTAAAATTTTCAAAATATCTAAAATTTTCAAAATTTCTAAAATTTTCAAAATTTCTAAAATTTTCAAAATTTCTAAAATTTTCAAAATTTCTAAAATTTTCAAAATTTCTAAAATTTTCAAAATTTCTAAAATTTTCAAAATTTCTAAAATTTTCAAAATTTCTAAAATTTTCAAAATTTTTAAAATTTTCAAAATTTCTAAAATTTTCGAAATTTTTAAAATTTTCGAAATTTTTAAAATTTTCGAAATTTTAGAGACAAGGCGCTACGGCTTCTCTGGTTTACTGCGCGTTATGACGATTTTCCGTTACTTTAAGATGTACATCGAGTTATCTCTGTACATACGTCACATACGAAAGAGTTCAATATTCCTGATTTATTTTTCTCTTTCGAATGAGTCCTGTCGTTCATTTATCCGCACCTTAAATGTGCCATCAGCATATAGCTGCTTGCAAAATGACAGTGGCTGCCGCATGTCTTCGTGCATCAGTGCGATACCAGTCGAACCGTCAGCACCACTTACTGTCCCCTGGTACGAATGCCGCAGAGGAGGATATTCGCGTAACATTTCCCCAAATTCTACCAAGTTGTGTGGGGTCGGGGGCACATTTTCTCTCCTTGCTTTCTCTATTTTTTGCTTGTACTCGATGTAAAAAGATAAACTGTCAGCAATCGGTCTATACCTTTAAAAGAAAACATTGAAAAATAGTATAATACGGTACAAGTGCGATGAACCTTTTTATCACGAGTGTGAGTTTGCAGCACGAGACGATAGCGAGTGTAGCAATCACACGAGTTGAGAAAAAGATTCTGGCGCGAGTTCCGTATACAATTTTCTTTCACGAGTCAGGACTTACTCTTCTTTTGCTTTCACGAGTTCAAAAATTGCCTTTGGATCTTCCCATGTCAAAGCGAGTTGCAGTATTTCGAACGTAAATTTTTCGCGCAACGGCAAATATTCGTCGGGAAGGTGGTCGTGACGACCCTCGACTGTTACCGGCTGGTTTGCAAGATCGTCTACGGAATTGACGTAGATGACCGCCGTACAATCCTTGTTTCGTTGTTGGCACCGAAAAATTGTCCCACTGCCTCGTTTGTCGTGATGGTAGACGTAGCCTCGATAAAAGTACCGAATGGTATTATTTTGCTTTCCGGGAAGTCGTTCCATTGTGTACTGTAATATTACAGTACATTACGATACGAGTGAGATAAAACTTTTTCTCACGAGTGTGAGTTTGCCCCACGAGCCAATATTCATATTCATATTATTATTATTAACGCTATTAACGCTAGTGCGTTATGAATATGTAAATATAACGCAATAGCGTTAATATTGGTGGACAAATTCGGTGGAAGAACCTTAATTATAGGATCGGGTATTGGTGTGAGTGTCGGACATATTATTATTATTTGCGAAAAAGTTTTTCGCACGAATTCCGTATATAATGTTATTCAACTAGTGCGAGAAAGCGCAATTTATCGCACGCGAAGCGAAGCGGAGCGTACGTCTCGCGTACGAAGTGCCATTTCGCAGCTGCATTACGGCCGATAACGGCTTGGCGCTCGTTATCGACCGTTATCGATTTCTTGTGCGAAATCGCACTTCGCGCACGGGAGAAGCAAAGATAAAAAAACACACACTGAAAAAAATATCCTTCGATCGAAGATCCTTCGAGACTTGCGATAGATCACGAATCTCGAATTTTTATTGCCCGAGTTATGGCTCCAGCATCAATCGAACGAGCGGAGCACAACGGGAGCAGCGGCTCTACAGAATTTGCTGAACCGATGCAAGAAAGACGCGAGCGGTCGCGAGGACTGTTCGAAACTCGCGATCTGTACCGATTCTCTTTATTGAAATTATTTTGACTTACCTTGTTCGCTTTTTTCTTCAAAAAATGCACTCACTAAAAAAAACGTCGTTATTACACTAACTGAAACGAGACCAGATGACAGCTGTGATGACATACGAATGCAGCTGTTTTCTGTTCACTGACGTGCGCCTTGAATATGTAGTTATTATACATATTCAATGTATTCTTTTCAATATTGTGTGCACAATATTTTGTGCACGATATTTTATGTACGATGTTTGGGGCGTCTATTATAAGATAATTGCGTGCACAAAAATAATCCTGCATTTTATTTTTGTGAAGGTTCTCAACGAATATATGTAAAACTATAATTGATTTGTAATGGGTAAGGAAAAAATGTGTACATCTTTTTTAAAAGAATCATTTCATTTTAACAATATTTGTGATTAACAGATTTTTTTTTCCAATGTGTACAAAGACTTCGTACACAAATAATGCAATGTGCAGGACATTTTTCAATGAATATTAATTTAAATATCAATATGTACATTTGAAATCATTATGTGTACGTTTTACTGGAATTTTTCAAATGTGCACAATCCTCAACGTGTACAATTCTTATGTGCATGAATCATGCCCTGTCAAAACAGCCATGAGAATAATAATTCTGAAAATAATACCCCTCTTTTTGACAATGATACACTAAAACCTTATTAAATACATAACAAGCATTACAGTTCTGCAATTTTGTAAACACTTAGAGTGCACCAGAATGGTGTGAATTAAAAAGTACAATTGTTCACTTGTCGGAGTTTTAAGATCACACCGGTGAACACATTTTAGTCTTTCATGACTTATTTTATTTGTCGGAGAGTGCATTCTCTATTGACAGGGAAAATTAAATTTACTGTGACCAATTTTTTAGTAAATTTTTAATAAAGGAGGATTTATTGACACATTTGAAATGATAGCTTCGTCATAAAATCTTAAAATAAAAATTCCTATATTCAATCCAGAATACACTCTTCGGCGGATAAAATAAGACATCAAACACAAAAATTTCTTCGCTGCTTTGGTCTTAAAGCTACGACAAGGGAAAAATTTTGAGGGTTTACGTCAAACCATTCTGGTGCACTGCATGTCTTTACAAAATTGCAGAATAAAAATGCTTCTTATGTATTTAATGGAGATGTAATGTAAGATTTTTTAAAAGAAGTGTATAATTTCCAAATTTTTTTTCTCATTACTTTTTTCAGTTGACTAGGTCCACTTAACAGAGGACAAGCTAGGAGGTTGTGCACACCTTTCTTGCCTAGAGGGGTGGAGCGCGCGAAGTGCGCGGGGGGGCGAGGCCCCCCTAGTATATGTATTGTTACGTTTACGAAGAAATAATAATAACGAAAGGTAACGAAAGCGGATTTATTAACAAAAAGAGAAGTCGCGTCAAAGGTTAAGCGTCTATTCTTGGTTGGATCTTGTCAGAGACTGTCAAGTTAAACAACGCGTTGTCAAGACGGTCGTTAGTCAGTCAGTCGGTTTCTGTATTCAGGGGATCGGTCGATAAAAAGAATAAGATGAAGTTATTGCTAAGCTAATCGTTACACTATTCCCCTTTTTTTTAGTTGCCGTCCCGGCAACTCTATCAAAAATTCTATCAAAAACTGGGATGTGGTTGCCATGGTCCATCCAGTACTAATCTAATCCTAATTACGCTGTCCTGGTATTCACCCGAGTCCCGAGGGAAAACCATGGCTGAAAAACCTGGGAAGAACAGCGTTTACAATTAAAAAGCTTGATTCTAGTTCTTAAAAAGAAATTTCTGTTTCTGTTTCTGTCAAATAAGCTTCAATGTTGTCTTCTCTTGAGAAATCTTCTTGAATTTGATGATAAGGATGATGAAAGGATGCGTGTAAATCAAAGATTTTTCAGGAAACAACGACAACCTATAACAGGAAAAGGGAAGACCGGTAGTTTTCTGAACATTATAACATTCAATCATTAAATTACTTTCTTTCGAATTCTTGAATTATCTAAATGAGATGATCTAATGGAAGCAACAACCCGAAGAATCCGACGTTAATGTTATGAAGAAAGATTTTTAATATAATCTATCGATTACTGTTTTCCTGAACTATATAGTGTGCACCCTACAAAGCTCACAGTACATCGACCCTTTTTCATAGCCTCGCTCTGGAGAATCTTAAAATATTTCACTAACGAGGATTATGATCAGTAATACTAGTTAGATAAGGAATACTCTAAATTCACAACCAGATGAGACCGTACACCACGAAAAATCCAAACTCTAACCAAGCCCAGTTAGAAATCTAGAAACCTCGCTTCCTGGATTCTCCGGAAACCCTTTCTAGACGCTGTTACACCCTTTACCAGGCGTGTTCCGAACTGGCGTCCAAGGCTCCAAGCCAAGCAATCCCCACTTTCTTCCATTAACGCTCATAGAGCTAACCTCGATCTAAGCTAATTTTCGAATGGAGTTAATCTATCAATGTGAACAACTTTATATTTCCAACGAGGAAGTTTCTGAATTCTATACACAACATCGTTGATTTTTGTTTTGACGACGAATGGACCTATCCAATCTCTTTGCAACTTGGGGCACTTTCCTTTGACTTTTTGGGGGTGAAAAAGCCATACCTTTTGACCAGGCTTGAAGGAAAGCATGTGTGACTTTATGTCAAAATTCGATTTCATTTTGCTACTTTTTATTGAGAATTTTTCCCTAACTTTATTATGAATGCTGTTGAGTTTTTCTTTCAACTCATCGACAAATTCAGGAGTATTACGAGTTTGTGGAGACGCGATGTTTTGTGGATTTCCACGAAGAAGTTCTAAAGGAAGTTTAAGTTCCCTGCCCATCAAAACCATTGCTGGAGAAAATTCTGTGGTTTCATGTTTTGAAGATCGATAAGCTAGTAAAAAGAGAGGAATCCATTTGTCCCAATCTTTCTGATTCTCGGCGACAAATTTAGACAAATATTGAAGAATAGTTCGATTAAGTCTTTCGACAAGACCATTGGATTGAGGATGAAGAGGAGTAGTTCGAGTCTTTTTGATACCTAATAAAGCCATTGTTTCTTTGAAAAGATTTGATTCAAAATTTCTACCCTGATCTGAATGAATTTCGAGAGGAATTCCAAAACGAGAGAATATTTCAAAAACTAGAGTTTCAGCAACAGTTTTGGCTTGAAAATTTGGAAGTGGAAAGGCTTCTGGCCATCTAGTAAAATAATCAGTTACTACGAGAAGAAATTTATTGCCTGAAGAAGATTTTGGTAAAGGACCTAGGATATCGACGGCGATTCTTTCAAAAGGATTTCCAACGTTTAAATTTGGAGTTCTCCCTTAGTCTTTGAATGAGGTCCCTTTTTGGCAAAACAACGAACACATTTCTTGACCCAATGTTCTACATCTGGTTTACAAGTAGCCCAGTAGTATTGTTCTCGGATTTTCGCTAATGTCTTGTTGATGCCAAAATGACCACCACTAGGAGAATTGTGAGCCTCATTGCAAAGCGGAGTGATCAGTACGAATGATGAATTTCTTCCCGATGAGGAAATGTCGAAAATGTTCTATAGCTCGAACTATGGCTAATAGTTCTCTTCGAGTTACACAATAGTTCTTTTCTGCCTTATTGAGAGTTTTGCTAAAATAAGCGATGACTTTTTCTTCACCTGATTGAATCTGCGAAAGAACTGCTCCAATACTGCTCCAGTCGAAGGTCTTCGATTTCTTCTAGTGTTCATTTCGATGTTTTCGGCACAGAATTTGATCTTATTTAATTTTACGTAAGCTCGTTCGCTCACTTCTGACACCAATGTTACGTTTACGAAGAAATAATAAATAACGAAAGGTAACGAAAGCGGATTTATTAACAAAAAGAGAAGTCGCGTCAAAGGTTAAGCGTCTATTCTTGGTTGGATCTTGTCAGAGACTGTCAAGTTAAACAACGCGTTGTCAAGACGATCGTTAGTCAGTCAGTCGGTTTCTGTATTCAGGGGATCGGTCGATAAAAAGAATAAGATGAAGTTATTGCTAAGCTAATCGTTACAGTATATATTTGATGTCAGTCGTACGAGCGTACATGACCATTCTATTCCGAATCGCGTAAAAGTTTGGATTATTTCAATAGCCTTTATCTATCTGGAGTGGTCGGTTTTGCGGTCAATTCGGTCAATTCTTGAAAGTTAGCATCACCGATTGCCAAAATAAAAAAACGTGCTTGCTACCGTGTCGCTTGACCTCTGTTAAAGGGCGCGCGTGAATAAATAATATGAAAATTATATATAGACTAAAGGGGCTTCGCCCCCCTGCACGTTCCACCCCTCTGTTCACCTTCGTCACCCTCGCCTTCGTCTCCCTCACCTTTATCCCCCTCGCCTTCGACCCCTCCCTTCGTCTCCTCCTTCGCCCCCCCCCCCCCCTCTATTCGTCCATTTTTGAAGTTCCGAAATTTTCTAAATCTCTAAAGTTTCGGAAATATTGGAATTTTCGTAACGACTCGCTCCAAATTCCATAGCCGACTTGAAACGACTCGCTCCAAATTCCATAGCCGACTTGAAACGACTCGCTCCAAATTCCATAGCCGACTTGAAACGACTCGCTCCAAATTCCATAGCCGACTTGAAACGACTCGCTCCAAATTCCATAGCCGACTTGAAACGACTCGCTCCAAATTCCATGGCCGACTCGAAACGGCTCTCTCAAAATTCCATGGCCGCCTTGTAACAACTCTCTCAAATTTCCATCGATAACTTGAAACGACTCGCTTAACATTCCATAGCCAACTTGAAACAACTCGCTTAAAATTCCATGGCCAACTTGAAACTACTTGCTCAAATTTCCATGGCAAACTAAACAACTCACTCGAGATTCCATGGCCAACTTCAAATTTTAGAAATTTTCAAAATTTCTAAAATTTTCAAAATTTCTAAAATTTTCAAAATTTCTAAAATTTTCAAAATTTCTAAAATTTAAAAGAATACATACAAAATTTCTAAAATTTAAAAGAATACATACAAAATTTCTAAAATTTAAAAGAATACATTGAATATGTATAATAACTACATATTCAAGGCGCACGTCAGTGAACAGAAAACAGCTGCATTCGTATGTCATCACAGCTGTCATCTGGTCTCGTTTCAGTTAGTGTAATAACGACGTTTTTTTTAGTGAGTGCATTTTTTGAAGAAAAAAGCGAACAAGGTAAGTCAAAATAATTTCAATAAAGAGAATCGGTACAGATCGCGAGTTTCGAACAGTCCTCGCGACCGCTCGCGTCTTTCTTGCATCGGTTCAGCAAATTCTGTAGAGCCGCTGCTCCCGTTGTGCTCCGCTCGTTCGATTGATGCTGGAGCCATAACTCGGGCAATGAAAATTCGAGATTCGTGATCTATCGCAAGTCTCGAAGGATCTTCGATCGAAGGATATTTTTTTCAGTGTGTGTTTTTTTATCTTTGCTTCTCCCGTGCGCGAAGTGCGATTTCGCACAAGAAATCGATAACGGTCGATAACGAGCGCCAAGCCGTTATCGGCCGTAATGCAGCTGCGAAATGGCACTTCGTACGCGAGACGTACGCTCCGCTTCGCTTCGCGTGCGATAAATTGCGCTTTCTCGCACTAGTTGAATAACATTATATACGGAATTCGTGCGAAAAACTTTTTCGCAAATAATAATAATATGTCCGACACTCACACCAATACCCGATCCTATAATTAAGGTTCTTCCACCGAATTTGTCCACCAATATTAACGCTATTGCGTTATATTTACATATTCATAACGCACTAGCGTTAATAGCGTTAATAATAATAATATGAATATGAATATTGGCTCGTGGGGCAAACTCACACTCGTGAGAAAAAGTTTTATCTCACTCGTATCGTAATGTACTGTAATATTACAGTACACAATGGAACGACTTCCCGGAAAGCAAAATAATACCATTCGGTACTTTTATCGAGGCTACGTCTACCATCACGACAAACGAGGCAGTGGGACAATTTTTCGGTGCCAACAACGAAACAAGGATTGTACGGCGGTCATCTACGTCAATTCCGTAGACGATCTTGCAAACCAGCCGGTAACAGTCGAGGGTCGTCACGACCACCTTCCCGACGAATATTTGCCGTTGCGCGAAAAATTTACGTTCGAAATACTGCAACTCGCTTTGACATGGGAAGATCCAAAGGCAATTTTTGAACTCGTGAAAGCAAAAGAAGAGTAAGTCCTGACTCGTGAAAGAAAATTGTATACGGAACTCGCGCCAGAATCTTTTTCTCAACTCGTGTGATTGCTACACTCGCTATCGTCTCGTGCTGCAAACTCACACTCGTGATAAAAAGGTTCATCGCACTTGTACCGTATTATACTATTTTTCAATGTTTTCTTTTAAAGGTATAGACCGATTGCTGACAGTTTATCTTTTTACATCGAGTACAAGCAAAAAATAGAAAAAGCAAGGAGAGAAAATGTGCCCCCGACCCCACACAACTTGGTAGAATTTGGGGAAATGTTACGCGAATATCCTCCTCTGCGGCATTTGTACCAGGGGACAGTAAGTGGTGCTGACGGTTCGACTGGTATCGCACTGATGCACGAAGACATGCGGCAGCCACTGTCATTTTGCAAGCAGCTATATGCTGATGGCACATTTAAGGTGCGGATAAATGAACGACAGGACTCATTCGAAAGAGAAAAATAAATCAGGAATATTGAACTCTTTCGTATGTGACGTATGTACAGAGATAACTCGATGTACATCTTAAAGTAACGGAAAATCGTCATAACGCGCAGTAAATCAGAGAAGCCGTAGCGCCTCGTCTCATGATATTGTCTCTCTCATATTTCTTTTCTATACTTGGCGTCGAGACGGTATCGGGTCTCTTGATATTTGGCGCTAGTTAGTAACTCGTGTGAATCGGATTCGATATTAACTTCTCGGGCATTCACTTTGTCTTTTTTAATTAACTAGATAAGATCGCGAATACCCGGATTCCAGCAAGTTTACACAATACACTTCAGGAAGCTCGATGCTGTAAGATTCGTTACAATGTTATTTTGGACCAAATCCATTTCAAATCGGGCAGGCAGTTAATCATGGTGTCACGGAACTCTTCCAAATTGAAATATGTTGTTCTTTAATGAAAAAAAAGTGACTCGTATTTCGTTGTATTCGACAAAAAAAATCTACAACGAAGTTACGGCCATTTGAACGTTTTATCGCGCGCTACCGAAATCCTTGAAAAACGAACCTTTTTTTCTCGAAAACGTTATATCTTCAGAAGGAATCGTAGGAGCTACTTCATTTTGGTCCCATTTTATAGGATTTATTCCATTCTTTCGAAATCCGAAGAAAAATTTAGCGTTTTTGAAAAATTGACGAAATGACGGGCATTTTTCGGAAACTAGGAAAACTCAATTTTCTCGAAAAGTAGTTTTTTTTTCTCGAAAATTTCACACAATATGCGCGATGATAATATGAATATGTCCTATTAATTTCATCGAACTAAAACACTACTATATATTTTTAAAAAATCATGTTTGCCTAGTCAAAATTTTATCTCTGTGGGATCCCTATCCGCACTGAACAGTGTTGTCACATGCAAAAGTGGATCCCAATATCTTCGTTTAAAGTTTAGTTATATAAGAGATATAAAAAATTCATTTATACTCTAAAGAAGCTAACAAAGAATAACATACGCAACTAACTATTCGACCGTGTAACGACGGTGAAGTCTCTAACACCACGACAAGTCGCCTGATTCAACAAGATGACAGAAAAAATTGCAATGAACACCCAGAACAATAATTCTCTTTAAAGTATGGAAAAGTAAACAAATATACTTTGAAACGTTTCGCGATTTTACCGTGGTGGATTAAATCGCAATTTCTTGCGATTATTTGTTGTTATTATTATTATTATTATTATTTATTTATTTTATTTTTTTTACTCTAACGGGGCGAAGCTTTGGTTATTTGTTTGTATCCGCTATGCATGGACGGCGGATTTCAGGATTCATGTACTGGACCGGGATGATCTTTGGGGCAGGATGATGGGATTTAATGTTTCTTTATTTTTAATGGTCCTCAGATTTGGTCTAATTGTCTCTTTCATATGTCTATCGACGAGAGATTGCCTTCATCATCATCGGCGCTCTAAAAAGAGCGGTTTTGGAAGGCGGTTCGGGCAGGGAAGTGGGGAATTGCACGAGGTCAACCGGGATGCAATGGGGTTACCCTCCACCTTCGCGAGTCCTAACCGAGGTGTTGTAAAGCGGATAATTTCCGGAGCAATGTATTTACTACTATGACGTTAAATTCGTACGGTCGGAGGTGCTTCCGTACGGAGCTTTACACTCAACTCACTATTAGTCGAAAGGAAATAATATTCGCGTCTTCGCAACGCGACTTAACCTACGCACACAGGAGAATGTCCTGAAAGTATTTCAATTTTACGGGCTCTAAATTCCTACACCAATGGAGATTTAGCTGTAGTGAGCTTTACACTCAAATTACAAAAGAAGGAGAAAATATTCGCGTCATCGCAACGCGATCTAATACTACGCATGCAGGAAACGATCCTGAGAAATTTCTAATTTACTGACTCGAAATTCCTACCGCAATTGGGATTTAGCAGTAGGGAGCTTTATACTCAAATCGCAAGATATGAAATTATTATCTAACGCAATGATGCGTCAGGCTGAATAAAGGGGTGAAAAATGAAAATTATATGTCGATCACATGTGTTTCGCGCCACTCGTGATCGCTTCCGATGAATATGTCCTCATCCACAGAGAAACTTTTGAAAAATCATAAGATTTTTCCGTAATCTGTCGTTGAAATCATTGGACATTGAAGGAAAATATCATTAATCAAGGATAAAACGGTGAATTGGTTGAGATGTTACCCAAATTCTTTTTGAGTGGCGGTTTTGATTATGCTAAGGTTACGCGATTCGCCTGTCGTCCGTCTGTCAAGTACGTTTTTTTTTTAGTAGGCCTACTCAGTTGTTTGTATCTATCGCGTTCCTTGTCCTACGCCTACCTCTTCACAAGACAATAGTGGGCCTCGGAGTGTGTTTCGTCGTCCGTCGCCGTCCCGTGGCCCCGCTGGGAGGGGGGCAAGGAGCTACTTACTCGTTTTTGCACTGATCACCCTTTCGCTCTGAAAAGAGCGAGTACGCAAGTGCCCCGAGTGAAGAGAGACGGAAGATACACACTCCTCTTCCCACAATTCGCAGGTCACGCGCGCACACCTAACCATCCGAAGTATTGTGATAAATCACAATAATTCGGGCAGGGTTTCAAGTGTGCGTTTGGTCCACTAACACGTAAGAGAAGAACCGAAGGCAGTCTCCCTCTCCTACGGGTGGATTCTTATTAACGCACACCTGTGGACGCGTAATCTGCCAACTATGCAAAGTAGATTCCCAAATTGTTTGTGAGAGCTATTGTTAGCCGAAGCGCAGTGCTCGGGGTACAACAACTCTTTCGTCACACACTTACAAGGCAGATAGCCACAACGCAGTGTGTGGGGACCTGGACTTAAAATGTGGCCCTAATGCAACGTATAATGCCGGCCAGCGCGCTGTGCGTGAGAGACACTTATACGTTGGATTTCCTATCGGTCACTCTCAGACCTGAGAGCCAAAACGCAATGTGAGGGGCCCAAGCCTCGAGAGTGAGTTCCTTACTGGATGCTACTCTACAATAATTTTACGAAACGAACGAATATTTGCCTGTGCTGGGAAGCAGCAGTATGTGACTCGAACTTGAAGAGTTATCGAAAAGAAGAGTCTCGAGCCGTCCAGTGCCGCTGGTTATATACCCTGGGCTCATTCAGATAGACGGGGGGGTGCAACGGTATAGTTGCTGGTACCCCCGTGGCAGCACATTTGGTCGACGTGGCGGTCACGTGATCATCGAACGATGTTTGTTCGTCGACATCGTTTCTCGAACTTTCTCGCGCTTTGAGGCTCTATGGGGGTTGAGAGGAGGTTTCCTCTTTATTGCCCGTGTTATCGTTGGCTTTATGTAGGTTGAAAATTGTCTTTTGGTTGAACAATGGTTTCTTTGTTCAATCAAAAGACGAGATTTTGGTTGCTCGGTTAATCCCTTGTTGTTTTTAAGTTGGTATATTTTGTGCGTGTTGTTAGTTAAGGAATATGCAACAATCCAGGCTTGTGTCTCCGACTGTTGCATACTTCCTGTGTTTTTTTGCAGCATGGTGTTGGTTATGTTGCCGAGAGTGTCCCGCGTCGTGCTTTTAATTTTGAGTCTTTATGCAGCTCGTTAGGTAGGAAAATAAGGGAGATTTTGGCATATTAACTTTTTAGAGAGAGAGCGTATGATATTTTACTATGAGTACGAAAGGTGCCGCAGTACTCTATTGAAATGTATTTGGTTTTGGTACGCGATTGTGTTTGTACCGCCTAGGTCGTTCGTTATCTTGGCTACAATGTGTTAGTGTACCTCTCTCTCTCTCTCTCTCTCTCTCTCTCTCTCTCTCTCTCTCTCTCTCTCTCTCTCTCTCTCTCTCTCTCTCTCTCTCTCTCTCTCTCTCTCTCTCTCTCTCTCTCCTCTCTCTCTCTCTCTCTCTCTCTTTCCTTCGAGCGAGCTGCTGGGCTGTCTCGCTCTTCGACTGAGCGGCTATTTCTCTCGCTTGTCCTCTGCCTTGTTTTGGAATGAGCGTGGTGATATTTTGGTGAGATATTCCTTCAATAATATCGATTTATTCCGCTTATTGAAGGAATATCTCGAATTTTATTTCGGGAACAACCAAACTTTGGGGATTCATAATTTTCCGTAGTTACAAAAAAAATTTTCCGAGCACTTGTAGCGGTGCAGTAGCGAAGCGTTCCGTTACAACGCCCTTCCAAACTTAAATTAAATGACTTGGGAGTACAGTTTTGATTTGAGTTTTTTTTAATTTTTTTCGATTAGTTGATGGTAAGTGGTACATTTTGAGTTTTTTATTTTATTTTATTTTTTTTTATTTTTATTTTTTTAATTTTATTCTCGTCTTTGCGCATTCTCCCACCATTGCGCGACGCGGCGCGTATTCGAGGATCGCGGCTGGTTGGTTTCTGGTGGCTCGGTTCGTGTTATCTCCACCCCCAACTGGTGCTGCTGGGTCCTCAGGAGGATGGCCTCCAGTTCGGGCGTCATCGTGACGTGGGGCCTGCCCTGGTATTCCCTGGTGGGTGGCCGAGCTGGAGGGGCCGTCACCGGTGTCCGTTGGTGGTGGCGGGTAGTGGCGGCTGTTATGATCGGATCCTGTGGTGGTGCTTGCCGGCGTCGCTGCTGGCGGAGGAGATGTTGGTGCTCACTGTTGTCCAGCACGATACCCAGACCCTGTGGTGTGCGGGTCCATCCACGTGTTCGCGGGCTTACTCGCTCTATTCGGCGAACGGCGGGAGCCCACGGGATGTATGGGAGAGGGTACCGATATGTGCGTGTCGGGTTCTCTCTTCCGTTTTCAATTACGGTTTCCACGATTCCTCGGTGCATCTCCGCACTCTCACGTAGAAATGTGAAGTACATGGGTTCCGTTTGAGTGCGGAGACTGCGTCGGCGGCTTCGAGGGGTCCTGTCTCGGCCCGTTCCCGTGGAGTGGTAACTCCCGGCCATTATTGTGAGGCCCTCGCCTGTCGATTGCGTCGTTTGCGTCGCGGCGTCTTTACGTGGCATGTTGCTGCTGTCGACACTGATCGATTACTGAGCTGCTTATTCATTTTTGTAAAATCCTCGCCGGTTTCATTGTTACAATGTAAACACTCGTTATTCGATCTCGTCTAGTCTAGGTCATTTTTGCTCATGCGATTGTTTTGGTGTCACTGTTTGTTGACACTGGTAGTAAGGCCTTAGATCGCTGGTATGGTACATCCCGCGTTCCTTTCCCCCTGTTGTTTTCTCCAAGATATACGACGTTTGACCGACTCGTTGCTTGATTTTGTAGGGGCCTTCATACAACGGCAGGAATTTCGCGGTTATTTTTGCCGCGGGATTGGAGACATTCAGCGCGCGTGCTAGTATCCAGTCATTGATTTTGAATGTTGTCATTTTATGCTTGTTATTGAACTTTTCAGCAGCTCGATTTCTTTTGCTTTTCATGTTATGCCCGGCCATCATGATCAATCTTTCATGTTGTTCTGATTGTTGTTGGGATGGTACGATGTCAGTCCATGGTCGATCCACTTTATTCCCTGTGTGAAGCTGCGCTGGAGTAAATCCCGTGGTCTCGTGATGTGTTTCATTTATGCATCGCTCGATAGCGGGTATAGCATCGTACCAAGCATTGTGTTTTCCCGGTAGTAGAGTGCGGTATAAACGCGAAAGTTCGCGATTGGTGCGCTCTACTGGGTTCGCTTGTGGATGACGTATCGATGTCATTATTTTCCTTATGCTCGCTTCCTTGAGGTATGAGCTCCATTTTTTCGCGGTGAATTGGGTTCCTTGGTCCGACAAAATCGCACTCGGCTTCCCATGCCGTGGAAAGTAGTCGGTTGTCAGGTACTTCCAGGTAGCCTCTGTTGTAGCATCTGGAGTGGGTAAATTCGTGTGAATTTAGAAAAACCATCGATGACCGCTAAGATGTGTTTGTTGCCGTATTTTGCCGTTGGCAGGGGCCCATAATAGTCGAGCGAGACCAAATCTCCAGGTTTTCCGGGGAGTATATTCTGCATCTCTGCGAAAGAGCCTTGTGTGTAGATTTTACACTTTTGGCACGTGTCACAGTACCGCAATCTTTGGCGAGTCTTTCGATACAAGTTAGGAAAAAAGAAATCTTCCCTAAGAATCAGGTAAAATTTTTTTGGTCCTGCGTGACCGTACATTGTGTGACATTCGTCTATCAGTGCTGCAATGCCTGATGATGGGATGACGGCTCGTTCGTTTCCGTTTTTTGAGATATAGAGGATGCCTTCACGGAGGACAAAATCTTTACGTGTCTCGTTTTCTAGTACTTCATTTTTTATGGCTTTGCAGGCAGGGTCTTTGTCCTGTGCCTCGGCGAGTTGTCGTAGGAGCCCTTCCAGCTCTTCAGACATTTCGTGAACAAGAGACGCGATGATGATTTCCTCGTCCTTTCGTTGTTTATCGGGTCGGCTTAGGATATCGGCGACTGTGTTATGTCGACCTTCGCAATGGTCAATTGTGGGATGATAGTCTTGAATCGCCAGAGACCATCTCGACAGTCGTGCATGGGCGAGACGACACTCGCGCAAGAAGGTGAGTGCGGCGTGGTCGGTGACTATCTTTACTCGCGCTCCGAACAGATAGGTTCGAAATTTTTCTAAAGCCCAGACTACAGCTAACAACTCTTTTTCTGTGGTATTGTAACCGATTTCGGCGCCTTTGAGTGTGCGACTCGCAAAGTAGAGAACGCGATGTTCTTCGTTCTCATCTTTCTGATAAAGGACAGCGCCTACTGCGAAGTCGCTGGCATCGGTTTGTATAAAAAACGGTCGATTTTTGAGTGGATAGTGGAGAATTACGCTCTCACAGAATTTTTCTTTGACATTGTTGAAGGCTTTTTGTTCGTTTTCCGCCCATTTCCAGCTTTCACCTTTCCTTAGTAAATGGAGCAATGGTACAGTTGATTCACCATGCTCACGTGTGAATTTGCTGTAGTAGTTAACGAGTCCCAAGAAACCTCTTAGTTGTTTCAAGTTTTTGGGAGCCGGAAAGTCTTTAATGTTCTTGATTTTGTCTGGATCTGGCCGAATACCCACAGGTGTTAAGATATGCCCCAAAAATCTAGCTTCTTGTCGGAAAAACTGTGATTTCTCTAGATTTAACGTTAATCCATGTTCCTCGAATCTTTCGAGAAGTTCATCAAGGTTTGCTATGTGTTCGGAAAAAGTTTCCGACGTGCAGAGCAAGTCGTCGACGAAATTGACCACGTACCCCAACCCCTTGAGGACGCTCTCTAATCCACGTACGAGGCTTGCCGTGCTCGTGTGGAGTCCGAAAGGTGTTACGCGGAATCAACAGCAAAACCAAGACACTGTCAGGCCACGCGAAGACAACAGGATTCCTTGGAAGCCTCGCGACAATCCACCAAGAGAAAACATGAGAAACATTCGAGCCCTGGATACTGAAGAGGGGTTATCAGAAGGACTAGAAGTAATCGAAGAACCCATAGAATCGGGAAACGAGCAACCGTCACCTCTCGACAAGTAAACACCACAGAGGTGACGTTAGGATACGGCGAAGACACGCGAGGATTAACGTCATAGTAGTAAATACATTGCTCCGGAAATTATCCGCTTTACAACACCTCGGTTAGGACTCGCGAAGGTGGAGGGTAACCCCATTGCATCCCGGTTGACATCGTGCAATTCCCCACTTCCCTGCCCGAACCGCCTTCCAAAACCGCTCTTTTTAGAGCGCCGATGATGATGAAGGCAATCTCTCGTCGATAGACATATGAAAGAGACAATCAGACCAAATCTGAGGACCATTAAAAATAAAGAAACATTAAATCCCATCATCTTGCCCCAAAGATCATCCCGGTCCAGTACATGAATCCTGAAATCCGCCGTCCATGCATAGCGGATACAAACAAATAACCAAAGCTTCGCCCCGTTAGAGTAAAAAAAAAAAAAAAATAATAATAATAATAATAATAATAATAATAACAACAACAACAAATAATCGCAAGAAATTGCGATTCAATCCACCACGGTAAAATCGCGAAACGTTTCATTGGCGCCCGAACCCACGACCCTGAGATTAAGAGTCTCATGCTCTACCGACTGAGCTATCCGGGGCTATTTCTCTCGCTCATCCTCTGCCTTGATTTGGAATGAGCGTGGTGATATTTTGGTGAGATAAACTTTAATAATATCGATTTATTTCGCTTATTGAAGGAATATCTCGAATTTTATTTCGGGAACAACCAAACTTTGGGAATTCATAATTTTCCGAGCACTTGTAGCGGTGCAGTAGCGAAGCGTTCCGTTACAACTTGTTTGAAAATATTTGATCGACGAACAGAGAACGACTTTGTGATTTATTGCCAAGAGTGTTGGAAGTCGACTACTATCGTCAATTCTTCTCTCGATGATCGGTCTACATAGTATTCTATGCATATAAAACTAAACTTTGCGTGAAGATATTAGGGTCCACTTTTGCATGTGACAACACTGTTTAGTGCAGATAGGGATCCCACGCAAGTGAAACTTTTCACTCGGCAAACTTGTTTTCTTTTCAATATGTAGCAGTGTTTTAGCTAACAAGAAGTGTTTTCAAGAAAAAAAAGTTCGTTTTTCAAGTATTTCGGTAGCGCGCGATAAAACGTTCAAATGACCGTAACTTTGCAGCAGATTTTTTTTGTCGAAAACATCGAAATACGGATCACTTTTTTTTCGTTCAAGAACAATATATTTCAATTTGGGAGAGTTCCGTGACACCACGATTGACTGCCCGTCCGATTTGGAATGGATTTGGGCTTTGTAGGCTTGTCAAGGTATTCCGAGTCGTACATTCCCAATTAAGTAAAAATCTGAAAAAAATCAAGCACATAGAAACTATTCCAAACATTGATTTTCCATAATAATAATTGCACAAACTAATCGATAAAAAAACTTGTTTGATATAGTACCCGGCAAACTAACTTTTTTTTGTAAAAATAATTTTTTAATCTTCCTTAATACTCATGGATGTTTTCTGGATTTTTTGAGATTTGGAAATTTGCCAGAAATTGTTCAACGAAATCACGAAGTTTTGAAATCACGTAAAAATCCGAAAAAAAAAAATCATACGTATTAAGAAAAAGTAACAAATTATTTTTATTAGGAAAGACAGTTACTTCATCAATTTGTTAATAACTTTTGTAAATTATCATACGCAGTTAATCTTTCGAACACCTTCTCACCTTGTTTTTTAAATTCTTATTCCATTGTAAAACGTTCGGAAGTGTCGCTGAATCTCTCCGAATCCCACATTTCCTGCGACTGTACCGCTCGGAGTACCTTAAGGTGGTCCTTAAGGTAGTAGATAGTAAGATAAAAATCTGAAAAAAATCAAGCATATATAAGATACTGACAAGATTATTTTGGCACAATAACAATTGAAAAATGTTAATAATAAATTACATGAATATTATAAATTACTGATATAGTGCAACAAATTACCCGGTAACCTAATTTTCTTTTATTGTGAAATCCATTTGTTTATTTTTCTGAATACGTATGCATTTTTTTAGAACTTTGTCTGATCTTCGAAAATTACGTTTTTATTAAGTATAAAATAAAGAATCTGGAAAAATTCTGAAAAAAATCATACGTATTCAGAAAAATAAATATATATTTTTCATAACAAAAAAAAATTAGGTTACCGGGAAATTTGTTGCACTATTATTTATTCAAGTAACTTATTATTAACATTTTTCAATTGTTATTGTGCTGAAACAAACTTGTCAGCATCTTGTAAATGCTTAATTTTTTTTCAGATTTGTATCTTGTCGGGAACTGTCCGGAAATCCTGTCTGATTTCCCTCGAACTACTTATGGGGCATCAGATATGGCGGGATTACTACCTTAATACTCATCGCAATAAGCTAAGCAAATATTTTACTAGGGATTTCCGGCAATAATTGTTTTTGCATCGTCGCAAACGACCTCAATGTACGACGCTATATGGGAAAAAGTTTTAGAAATGGTACCATCGTTGAACGAAAATATAACGACTATTACCGGTGATTTCGAAGCAGCTCAAATTAAAAGTTTCAAGAATAAATTCCCGAATGCGAGAGTCTGCGGCTGTTTGTTTCACTATAAGGCTGTAAGTCACTTCAACATATCCAGTTTTTTCATTGATTTCTGAAAAGCTGTAATTTTGTGAAAAATTGCCGAATCGTAAAAAAAAAAATGCGTTTCAAAGCTTGAAATCTCTAGTTGGAAAATCTCACCAGTAAAATTTTTATGAGCAAAACGTTCGGCTGCAACTTACGGAATATCGGGAAATAAAAGTTTTCAATATTTTTGTCTTTTTAAAATCGTCCATGGGCTGAAACATTTTCCGTGGCTTCATCAATACTGGGGTCATTTAGCCGGATTCTTCAACTTCAAAATGGTGGATTTTTGATCTTTATAAGACCATTTGTCGCTAAGATATTGGCATTTAAGAAAAAAGGACCTTTTTCGTAGATTATTAAGGGGGTATCCCTCTATAGATGACCAAAAATCGGCGGAAACTTCGGAAATTAAAAAAAACTATAGAATATTTTTATCTGAAAATTTAACCGTATTTTATTAAAGTATTAAGAAAACATAAAAAAAATTGTATTCCAAAATATTAATTTACCACGTTGTAATGAGGCGATGAAGTTGTGAACTTTTTTTCTTTTCTTCATTTGCGTGCAACCTCACAGTTCCTGTATCTGTCTGATCGAAATGAAATTTTTTGTTTGTTTTTGTGATATCCATACCTGGTCGATATACCTATTTTTAAAAAATAAAAAAAAATTCTGCAAAATGGTGGGCTTTTCAAATGATTTTCGCCAACATCTTTCCATTGTTTATAAAAATAAGTGGTTAAACAATCACCTTGGGCCAAAACCTATAAGGATATCGGATAGATAATTAAATTATCTTTCAAATGGTGTTTGATTCATGTCGATATGTTGAATATTCGCCGAGTTATCGTGCACGCAAAATCGGAATATTAGAAAAAAAAATTTCGGGTTGAGTGTGGCCGAAGTTCGTGTCGTGCGGGATAGTTACCGCTGTTACCGCCCTTTCCGTAACAACAAATTCTGCAATTTTTCGAATTTTGGTCTAAAATTTGAACAGTCTATTCTTTGAGTGGTGTACTTTCGATTAGTGTACAAAAAAATCGTTTTTTTAACCCATCTATAGATGGATACCCCCTTAATATATCATGATCGCACAGCGAGCTAGAGCTGGAGATTTTAAACTTTAAAATGCATTTTGTTTTATTACGATTCGAGAATTTTTCAAAAAATTAGAGCCATTCATAAATCAATGAAACCAGTTTTTCCGTTCCCTTCATTTTTTCACTGAGTATATGTTATGTTTTCATAGGCCATCGTGAAAAATTGGGAGAGCTTGCGAATTCGAAATTGTGAGTATATTCTGGAGAAAAGGCTCTGGCCCACTTGCCACCAGAGAATATCCAAGAAGGCGCCCAACACATCACTACCCTCATAGATCGAGAAAATCGAACGAATTTGCAGGCGTTTGGTGCTTATCTGAGGTCGTACTGGATTCCATTAAGAGACGTCTTGTCCGTCTGTAAGAACCCAGTACGCACCAACAATACCTGCGAGAATTTTCATCTCCACGCAGCCAAACGCGTTGGTGTGCACCAACCGATTTGGAAGATGATGAGTAAGATCTCTGATTTTCTTTATTGATGTAAAGCAATTGATGTCCCGATGATGTTTAAGAGCTAATCGATGATCAAAGATTTTGATAATTGATTTGTGAAATAATCGATTTTTTTAACATTGATTTTTTTTTCTCAACATCGCCCATCTCTTGGCAACGATGGTTTATGCTGATGTTGCTACTGAAACCAAATGAAATTTCCAGCGCATCTCTCTAAGGTCATCGACATAGCTGTATCCGAATATCGCGCTCTATCGAATGGAGCTCAGGACAGAAATTGGAGACCGCTCGATCTCCAATTGACGGATGCAGCTATTCATCGATACGAAATGGAATTTGAAATAAATCGGTAAAAATTGATTTTTTTACCCATCTATAGAGGGATACCCCGTTAAGCGTACGCAAAATTGTACTTCGCGCACGGTGTGCTATAATTACAATTATCGCGTGCCACTGTAAGTCAACATCTTTCTTCTCTTAATTCATCTTAGCGTTTCCCGTTTTTGGATCAGACGTTGAGAAATTCTTAACAGTTATCGCAAATCTAACGAGGTTGCATTTATCAAGAGGTAATAGCAGATGAAACATTTCTTTTTATATCACTCGATGCGAGAAACGCGCTTCGCGTGCGAAAAACCTCATTTTCGCACCTTTTGAAGTAAACTTGTATACGATACTATTATTTCATTCAGTGTGTAAAATGCGACTTATATCACCAGATGTAAAAGCGCGCATTTTACACACTGAGTGGAATAATAGTATATTACGACACGAAGCGTGCGTGAAACCACATTTCTCGCACCGAATGATATAAAATTTCGTACGATACTCGTGCGAAAAAACTTTTTCGCATTAATATCGTAATTTACTATTGTTGAATTGATTTTCACCTCGATTTCTAACTACAATTTATAATAACACGTGTAGTGTTTCTATTCGACGAACAACAGCAGGTACCAACGGATAATAACCCGATAAATGTCGAAGAACAACAGTTCTTGATTAGGAATTTGAATGCAGCTCCTGGCGCTGGTATATATAACATCTTATGTACATAATATATATGTACAATGATCTATGCAGAATTTTTGACACATCCATTCGCAGGTGGATTTCTGGAAAACGAATTACCGATCCGAAGAAGGAGAAGAATACACGATAGTAATAACGTAAGAGGGGAAGCCAGGTTAGGAGGTTCTAAAAACCGGACTTTTTATTTCATTCATCGTCAGCTTAACTATCCAAGAAAATGCTGCCAAAATTTCAAAGCGGTATTCACGTTTGTTTAGATCTCATGACCGTAGAACCGAGCGCTCATAGTGTACAAGCTGCAGGCTCGTGGCGTTCCTCAAACGCATTTTTCTTAGAATAACTTTTTTCACATCCGCGGAAAATGTGATGCAAGTAATAATGAACCGATGATCATGGAAATTAAAAATATTATTTTTAATTAAATTCCGAAGTATAAAAACCGACTTGGGGGATGTCATACTTGTAATGGGGTTTTTTTGTGCATATACGTGAAAAAATAGTGAAAACTTTAGAAAAAATGTCCAACGTCTGCAATTTTTATTATTTTTATTATTTTCACCTGCATTGAGGATCACATTCTTAGAAAATAAGTTATTAATGTTACAAAAACCCTTATGATTTTAGATGAAAATTGTAATGGCAACACGTCATTAAGTTAAAGGGCTATACTTACGACATTCAGCGGAGATCAGTGCGTAACTGTTATTTTTAGCTGAGATTATTTTTAAAAAATCATAAAAGTTCTCCGAAATATGAACAGACTTTTGTCTACATTTGATTGAATTCTAATAAATCATTTTCAGAAAAAAAGTCCTAAAAATCTGTGAAAATGAGCCTCCTAACGTAGGTTCCACCCTTAAATTAAAGCCAAAGTGGATATCAAAAAAATTTACTACTTTACCTACTACAATCGTAGTCATTGATCGGCAACTAATGCCTGAGGCGCCCCGAACCCCTGTGCACGAAAGACGCCGAGATCAACCGCAATCGAATTCGGCAGCCGGAGTGCCGCCGGTTCCTGCGAGAAGGCCTCGAGAGAGTCCGCGTCGAAGAGCACTCGTCCAACTTGACGATGCTGTTCCCGAAGACACAGCGCCACGAACTGTACCGGAACCGGAGCCGATAAGACCGATCGCACCGGCAGCTGCAGATCATGCAGTTGTCGACGTGTTAGCGCCGGAAATACTGGTAACAGCCCTGCTTAGCAATTCCGATAAAAACATATAGGAACCGATCACATGGACAAACTTCAGAGATTTAAAAACATTCGGTTCCAATAGAATTCAATTAGTTTTTCGTCTGTTTCATTGGTTCTAATCGGTTCGTTTTACCAGGAAGAGCCAGTGCCAGTTGCTACAAGGAGACCTCACGGGCCCCCTCGTCAGCCACTGGATCTGCGCACTGAACCTGCGGGTCCAGATACCAATCTGGCCACTGAACGTGCGGCTCCCGAGGTCGCAGAAATCGAAGCGAGGTGTCACGATCCCTCAGTGCAACCTCGCGATCATTCGATATTTGGCATCGACATTCCCATCGTACCGCACGTACCGCAGGTCGGATCGCAGGAAGATGGAGAACCGCCCAGAAAAAAAGACCTTTCACAGAGATACGACCGAACCCAATTCAAGGCCGACGACCCGAGGCCCGGCATGGAAAGCTTACGAAGAAGCGTGAGATGACAGACCGTATCAAACGCTTTGCTTAAATAAAAAAACACAGCAACGGTTAGCTGCCGCTTATCCATGCCAAGCCTCACGTCGTCAGTAAACCTGAGCAGTGCTGTCTGAGTACTATGACCCTCCCGAAACCCCGCCTGCAAGGGATCGAGCAGATTGTGGGCCTCCAGCCATCCCAGAAGCTGCGCGTGCACCAACCTCTCGACCATCTCCGCGAACGCAGAAAGTATTGAGATAGGACGGAAGTCTAGAGGAGAGGATGGAGAGGGCACTTTACTGATGGGTGTAATAAAAGCGGAGCGCCATGCAGAAGGGAAGGTAGAGGAAGCAAACGACAGGTTGACAAGATGGAGGATACGCGGAAGGAGCACACCAGCCACGAGACGAAGGTAGGGAGCAGGTAGGCCATCAGCTCCAACCGAGCTCGGGGACGGCTGCCCTAGAAGTGACGCAACTTGATCAGGAGATACTGGAGAGAGAGCAAAGCGAGGATAAGGAAGTACCGGGAGAGGGGACGGAGGATCAAAAGCGAGAGTGCCAGCGGATGGTGTAAATACCGAGCAGAAAGCTGAATTTAGCTCATCTGGAGTAAAAGCCATCGATTCATCTCCGCGCTTTTTCCTAAGAAGGCCCAAGCGGCGCAGTTCTGACCAGGCCTGCTGCGAGCCCTGACAGGCGAAAATCCGGGCACGAATATAAATACGCTTAGCAGCTATAAGGGACGCCTTCGCTGAATCTCGAAGCTGACAAAAAGTCGCAACAAGAGTAGGCCGAAGAACAGAGTCCGGCCGACACCTCCGAAGACGCCTATAAACCCGATCTCGATCACGCATCTTCCCACGCACAGCAGAGTCAATCCAGGGCGCGGGCGGCTTGGAAAGCTGCACCGTATGAAGAGGAGCAAGAGCATGCACAGCATCGCGAACACGCACAGAGAAAATATTAACCTTCTCATCAAGGGAATCTGCAGTGTCAAAGCTAGACCAATCCTGGCCCGATATAAGCGCAATGAGTGCATCTCCATCAACGCTGTTAATTGCCCGATACGAAAAAGTACATGGTTGTTGCCGCGGGACCGATAAGTCAAGGGTAACCTCTATCAGGTCATGACACGACAAGGAAGGTACAGCAGACTGGGAGCTACGCAGAACCAAAGAACGATCACTCACCTCGCAAATATCAAGCCAAGTGTGCGCAGAGCTGGTATGATGCATAGCCTGAAAGTGCACGAGCGCTAGGCCATGATCGAGGAGGAAGCTCTTCAGGCGAACTGCATCATGAGATTGGCCAAGAAAATCAGCATTAAAATCCCCAAGAACAACAACGCGCGAATATAGCGGCAGTAGGGCGGAGAGATCGTCCTCGAACATGCTTAAATAACCTAAGTGAGGCGCTCGATACACAACACAAAATAATGCCTTAATAGCTGATGAAAGCCGAACTTCACAAATCATGTATTCGGGCTTAGCCGAATACTGCTGCGGCGGGACGCGAAGCGTGGAAAACGCGAGGGAGGAGTGAACATAAAACGCCACTCCCCCCCCCCCCCCCCTCTCTTGCCGAGACGATCGTTACGCGCAAGCACAAAAGAATCAAGCGCAACAAACTCGCTCGGTATATCTTTATTTAGCCAAGTCTCGGAGACAGCAATAATGTGATAAAAGTTATTATGGAAATAATCACGAAATTCGTCAACATGGGCAGGCAGTGATTGGGCGTTAACGTGGCAGACCCGAAGCCTTCCAGAAACCACCGAGGAGTCAGCACTTCTTGCGGGAGCCATCGTGGTCATCGACGATGAGGTCCTGGTCCAAGTAGTCGAGACGAAATGGATCCAATCCGACAGGGGCAGCACGGTCAGCAGCACGAGCAGCAGGCGCAGTGTGAGATGCAGCACCCAGCGCGACTGCAGAAAAGGCACCAGGAGGAGCAGCATGAGCACCAGGCACCGGCGGCTGGGTGGAGATGTGAGGGACGAGAGCACTGTCATGACGGCGAATAGCCCCACGACCGACGGGATCACCTATCCGTGGAAGCCCAGAAAGGTGAGGCATACCCGATGTGCCACTCGACGACACCGGAGCTGGGGCAGTAGTAGAAGCGGGGGCAGCTTTCCTAGCCAATCGCCGGTCGACAACGATGCACTGCACACCATTGCGTGTCACGATCCGTAGTCCTTCTTCGCCTGCACTAACACAAGCAGCGAGCTCAGCCCTTTAAGCACGAAAAGCTGCATCTTGGGCGGGCGTCCGATCCGACCGAATGACAACGCCAGAGAAGTCAGGACTCTGTCGAAGGAGTCGCACAGCACGGAAGACTTCAAAAACTGCATCCGGCGACGGCAGAGAGAGCTTGACAGGTCGCGAGCGGCGCGAAGCATTTCCAGGAGCAGCAGGTGCATTCGAACCGATCCGAACAGCTATAATATCCCCAACTGGGATACGAGGGCAAACAACCTCCAGCAAACGCCGCACAATTCCAAGATCCTCAGCCGCCGAGACACCCTCCGAAAGGCCGAAGACTATACAGTTTCGTTTACGCTTTTCACGTTCAGTTAGTTCCGAGGCGACTGAATCAATGCTGGTAGTGGCAGCGACACTGGCATGAAGAGCAGGAGGGACAGTGCCACGTGCAGCAACATCGGCCGAAACTGCATCGATACGAGACGAGAGCGCAGTAACATTGTCAACCACCTTGGCATCAAGCGCAGCTTGTTGTACTTGAAGCACTTTGATAGAGGCCTCATTGGAGGCAAGGCGATCTAGCGCCACATCCATCTTAGCCGAGAGCGCATTAATAAGCCCAGAGATTTTCTTCATACCAGCCTGAAAACCAGCTACATCGAGTGCAGCAGAAGTAGGCGAAGGCTGAGGTGCTGATGGTGAGACAGTAGCAGCAGCAGAGCCGCCACTAGGAGACGAAGGGCTAACAGCATTTACCCGAGGCCCAGTACCACGCTTGAACAATGCTCGGAGAGGCGAGCCATTAGCCGCCACACAAGTAGAGCACCGAAAAGTGCGATCGAGCGGCAACGTAGACAAACCAGAGTCACGAAGACAACATTTGCCGTGAAAGAGCTTGCCGCACGGTCCGCAGCACCGATATCCACAAGAAGCCTGACAGGGAGCACCACACGCCGTACATTTCTCCAATGATGACATAGCGATATATAATATATATGGGAGCTAAGGCAAGGGGATATTAGAGCACACGGACCCCAACAAGCGCAGAAGTACACACTCAGCAAAACGTAAACACGCCGCGAAGAGCAAGGCAGCAAGCGCGCACACACACGATACTGTTGTAAGTGTCAAAATTAGCCGGCACAATACTGTTTTAAGTGTCAAAGTCAGCCGCACGATACTGTTGTGAGTGTCAAAGTCAGCCGGCGAACGCACACACCCTCACAGCGCGAGACAGTAAATAAACTGGCAGAACAGCCAAGGAACCACTACCCGAAAACCGTTGACGGTAAAAAGGGTCACCACGGCAAAGCCAGTAAGCGGTTCAACGCAAAACTAAGATGCACCGAAAGTTCGCAACTAGACGCACAGGCAGATATGCAACAGATGTATATAAGACCGCGCAAACTTTCAATGGCTGGGTTGGAACACGGAGCGAATTTACAACGATCCGACCGATACAAAGTCACTGACTGAACTGATTATTAGTAAAGTATGCGTGCGCGAATGTGCACCGACTTTCACTGGTATTCGTAAGTATGGAGGCAACTTGCAATTACGTTCATCCGTGCAAGATTAGTGTACGACCGTGCACAATTTGCATTGGTGTATGCAATTCGTGAGAAGAGCGTCACTTAGCTTACACCTTTTTAGAATACCAAAAAACTAGTACGCACAGTTACATTACTCAATATCAGTCTAATTTGGTCTGTACACTAAACTTTTACCATTCGTAGACTCTAACGCAATGCTGTACCGATGATGATTCGAAAATTCCTTACATGAAGTACATTTACTTCCGTATTAATCCAAGTAAATTCATGTTGTCCTGTACTAAGTCCAGTTCGAATCAACTATTAAGAATTTCATATTATCGGATAGTATGAAGAATGCTCCTCAAAAAAGTTAGTGGCTCGGGATATCTTGAAAATCTCGCAGTTATTTTCATCGTTTTATTCGTGCTGTGATTGGTCGGAGGCATTGTCAGACACACTGGTTCTGCCGTGAGACGCACCATGCTATACTACGTTTATGCACTATATTTCTGTTATGCAGTAGTAGTAGTTTCCGGCGGTGTACTGTCTAATTTATGCACTAAATAAGTGTAGCGGTAGCGGCTCGTCTCACACAGTATACATCGTCTCTCGCGGCATATTTCTTTTGTATACTTGGCTTCGAGACGCTACCGCGTCTCTTGATATGTAATGACCCTAGCAATATTGACAACCATCGTTTCCAGCTGATTCACCGTGAAACAACCGGATGATTTTTTGCAAAAAAAAAAAACAGGAAATCCGTCTTAACGACCGCGAAAACAACCGCCCTAAAAATCTTATTCGGGTGTTTTTTCGGTTGTCCATGGTAAACTGACAAAAATCACGGCATAACATTTGTTAGGGCAGTCGTTTTTACGGTCGTTACGACCATCTTTCGGTTGTTTTTTTGTGAAAAACCACCCGGTCGCTTTTATGGTAAAACGGTGGTTGTTGAGATTGTTAGGGGAACTAACGCTACCCCTTATTTTCAAACAGAATGCCACGTATGCGACACAAAAACATCCATACAAATCCTAAGACCCTGCTATCATCGCCTTTGTATCCCGTGTGTCCGAAAATTAATCACCCGAAATTGCCCATTCTGCAGAGCAGTAATCGAAACTTATTTGCCGCAAAACATGATGGGCGGTGAACGATGGAGCGATGAAGTTGACCGTGACATAGAGAGAGAGTGGCATGAACAACTCGTCAGAGATTTCATGGATGAAGCCTAAAGTGAAATCCAGGTAAAAATTTTCCTAAATAAGGATAACAGTGACATTATTTCTTATAGGTATTTTTTTCATGAAAGTTGGATGCAAATTTTCCCGATTTTTCAGCGCAGCTTCCGAAATTGTAATTAAAACTGAAACTATAATTTATTTGTAATGTGTAAGGAAAAAATGTGTACATCTTTTTTGAAAGAATCATTCCATTTAAACAATATTTGTGATTAACAGATTTTTTTTCCAATGTGTTCAAAGACGTCGTACACAAATAATGCAATGTGCAGGACATTTTTCAATGAATATTAATTTAAATATCAATGTATACATTTGAAATCATTATGTGTACGTTTCATTGGAATTTTTCAAATGTGCACAATCCTCAACGTGTACGATTCTTATGTGCATGAATCATACCCTGTCACTGTTTTTAGGTGACTGGGTCCCCGCGAGCATAACTAATCAAAGAAGAAAAACCATGACACATATATTTTCTGACAATCGCATGCCCACGAATTACCGTCGGATTACGAATCGCGTAAAGTTTTCGCTTATTTCGAAAGCATTTGTTTATATCTTTAGCGGTCGGTGTTGCGGTCAACTTGGTTAGTTTTTTGAAATTATGTTTCTGCTTGTCCCCACTGGTAGGAATTGAGATGGCCCTGCTTACTATATAGTCATAATATATTTTATTATCCCAGTTGACTATTTTTGTAGTTACATTAACACCCTTCACTGTTCGCTTAATTGCGTTACGGTTAATGTAACTACGAAAATAGACACCTGGACTAATAAAATATAATTATCACTGAATAGTTACCAGTAAAGTTTTCGCTTATTTTGAGAGTCTTTGTTTATCTTTAGTGGTCGGTTTTGGGATAATTTCGTGGTTTTTTTAATCAGTTTTTTTCATTTAGTTTTTTTAACGTTTACATTATTGATCGGCTAAAGGAAGAAACGTGCGTGCTACTTTTTCGCTTGATCTCTGCTAAACGGCGAACGTAATTAATTAAAGAAAGAAACAAAAATGGTTCGAGTCAATTAAATGCGCATACTTTCTATTACGAATCGCGTAGTTTTCGATTATTTCGAATGGCTTTTTTTATCCTGAGTGGTCGGTTTTGCGGTCGTTCTGTGGTCTTTTCGGTTGGTTTTTTTTTTGTTGCATCATTGATCTCCAATAGAAAGAGATGTGCGTGCTACCTTTTCGCTTGTCCTCTGTTAAATGACGAGCGTAACTAAATTCAAAATATATAAATATACTCCGCCGATAATCGAAACAGTTCAAAATTTTTTTTTCTGTTGGAATCACGTTTTCACCGTCTATTATTGTATTAAACGGATGGTGTATCGATCGAACGCTTAACTAAAAAATATTGTTCTTTGCTCGGCCCGCGTTTTTCTTTGTATAACCATTTTCATTTAAATATTTGTGCAATTTATTATCTTTGTATTGTTCAAATGCAAATATCGAGTGTAAAATATTTTTCGGTAAGTTTAAATGACAACAAAATATTCTTCGCAATACATTATGATATCGGTACGTGAAACACTTTAATCTAATAAAAAACGGAAATGACATAGCTACATCGACTTTTATTGACGGTCAAGAAAAGTAGGTCTCAAAGAAAATTCGGCGCGGTTACATTATGAATTCTCGTTCGGGGAAAAAAATAAGAAAAGATGGAATTGCATTGTTTAATTTTTTTCTGATATTATACAGCAACGTCCAGCAGCGACATTCGAGTTTTGGATGATAAGAGATGACAAAGAAGTGTATAACGCCGACAAAGAGATTGTCGAAAAAAAACGTAAGAAAAGAATGGGAAGTTAAATGGAGATAAAGAGAAAAAGTAATAATGCTCGAACGGTTCAACTATAACGACGCCTGATAGTTTCTATATTCGTATACGAGTTTTGTCTTACAATGATTGTTAGAAAGTCTTCACGCCGCCGAGTTTCTTCCTCGTGACCCTAGCGCCGCTACACGGGCTCTGCTAACGTATGCGCTGGCTCTATTGAGCGCGTCCTCTTCTTGTCTCTTCGCACACTCTCCCGCTGACTACTGGCAGGGCAACGTCTCCGTCGCCCGAGATAGTTGGTTTTTGTATTCGATCATTAAACAATATAACTGAGTTATTCAAAGAAACAGTGTTTAATTATTCCCGTGCTCACCTCTGTCTACCTCAAAAACAGCTTCACTGGAACAATGATTATAATTTCTTTTTTCCTATTCGATTAGGATGACTCGAAAGCGAGAAATTTTTCTGTTTTCGTTTTTTGTTTTTTTTTCATTGACTATGACATGGATAATGCCGTGAAAATAAAAGACTCAATTGATGTTAGCGCATGGAAATTATATGTAATACGTTAAAATATTGTAAATGGTTCGAATTATATCGCAGGTTGTTGCATGTCCATTCGTCGAAGATAAATGACGGCGAGACAAGTTACAAGCTACACTGGAACGAAAGAATTTTTTGTTACGCATGCACGAAAAGTACCAGCTTCTGTATGGGCCGGCTGTGACAGAGGATGGCGCTTTTCGAGAAGGCGTATCGAAAATACGATAACCGTATCGAAAATACAGTCGAAAATACGAGAACCGATGTGCGCACATCGGTTCTTTTCCTTCGTGTCACGATCAGCCATACATAACCTGGCACTTCGTGCATTTGTTACAAAAAGTAGTATGCGATACTTGTACGTAAAAGCGGACTCCCGACGGCGGTTGGAAAGTGTCCGCACTTTCCAACTCACGCCGCAAGTCCGCTTTTACGCACTTGTATCGCAACGTACTATTTTGCTTCCAATATTTTTCACAGAGTAACCAATATCGTTTTTGTTTGTTTTCAGAGATCAGTGCGGATGGCATCAGTGTTGTAAACGCGTTGTAAGCATTGGCGAGCCTGTTCCGACAAGCAGCGCGATCAACCGCGCCTTTTTTTCAGAAACGAACGTAAGACACGCCAAAGTATCTCAGACATGACGAATCAGCGTGTTTATCATTTTTTTTATGTATTCATCAAGTGAATAATCAGAAAAAAATAATTCCATGTTCAACTCTCTCTCGCCTATTCAGAATTTCAGAATTATTCGAGTGCAAAATCAAACCAAGTAAATTCAGAAAGTTTTTATCGTAGCACTCAGACGCACTTGGATAAATACAGGAAACACACCTCGATAGAAATCTCAATGAAACGGCAGTGCAGTGAATTTGAATTTCTATAAAATTTAAAAAGTGCCAAAAGACAATTACATTGGTTCTTGTGTTTTCTTTGGCAAAATACACGTGTGCGGCCGCCCCCCTCGCAGACTATTGAGTAAATTGTGTTCGTTTTCTCAGATCGGGAGGGAGCACGTTTGTGGCGTCAGAGAGACGCGGGGCTAATGGTTGATTTTCAAGCTTTGTTTTTGACTTGCAGTGCGGTCTAACTTAGCAAGAAATGAAATAAAAACTATCAGAGTAAGCATTCATTTTCTATTTCAGAGGTTAACTGAAGAAAATGTCCGATGAGAACATCAGAGAGTCTCTCGACAATCAACAACAAGAACGAGGTATAGTGTTTATCTAAAATCAGAATTTAAACAATTATCTTAGAGTCAGTGTATAGGCCTATAAATTCGTTGTATAATATAATATTTTCTTAAATTAAAAGAAAATAAAGAAAATCAGAGTGTATGGTTATCAGAACAATTGTTTATGTATAGAATCAGACTCAAAGGGATACACACCTCCGGGTACACCTCCAAACAGAGATATGAAGGAAAATTCTGTATCGGGGGAATCCTCAATGGAGTGGAGAATGAAATTACCGAAGGACGCGTTTGAAAAACAAGCAAACAAGACAGATAAACATGCGGAAGTTATCCAAGCTCAGACGGAAACCATCCTAGATCTGAAGAAGGTCACTGACAAGCTGGAAAAAGGCATAGACAAGATCTCGCAACAAATACAAAATTAGATTCAGAGATAATTAACCACCCTGCCAGTTCCACTTTCAGAGATATAAATGAGACAGACACTAAAAACACCAACGTATCAGACGAAGTATCTGTTTTGGGTGAACTCAGCAAGACGTGCAGAGAAATCAGACGCTCACTTAACACAACTGGGACTAACTCAAAACCAAAAATTACAAGAGACTATAAACTAACAAAACAAATACCACTGAACATCTGGTTGGATAACTTAAAAACTGAACTGAAAGCTAACAATCTCTCAGACATACTTGACAAATCTCTACGAACAGACACCCGCGAGACAGAACAAAAGTTACACGATAGGGAAGGTCAAGTTAGAGACATAATAATAAGCAGAGTAGATGTCTACTACCACAAAAAGATTTTACATATCAAAAACCGAAAAGAAATAATAGATAGAATCAGAGAATTCAGACGAGCTGAATCGAACGTGACCGATTCTTCTGTTAGAGAGAAGTTGTATCGCCTGAAAATGTCCAATAAGGACTCCGTGCACATTCTGCGATCGATTCGAATCGATCATCAGAGAATTTGAAACTTGCGAGACAAAAGCACCTCTGACAGACGAAGAGAAAAGATCGGCATTTCTCCAAGCCGTTTCAAGTAACTATAAAGAAATCAGATCAGCTAATATGATCAGACTTCAGACGACCAAGTCAGAGATGAGTATTGATGATATAAAGACTTTTCTGCTTCAGCTTGAATCCGATAAACGTAACTCAGACGTTCGACTTTCAGACGCCAAGCCAAGAGTAGTTGCAAACCAAGCAGCTACCACAGAAAAATGTTACCACTGTAACAAATTTGGACACAAGGCGGTTATTTGTCCCCTTAAGAACTACAATCTGTGGTACTGTTTCTCCTGCCAGGCAGTAGCTCCCCACAAAGGACGAGGTTGTCCAAACAAAGAAATCCCGAAAGATGGTTATGTAAAATCTTACAATTTTAACAATAATAACACACAACACAAACAAAACAGCAACAACTTCAGAGGCAACAATAATAGAGGCAGGGGTGGTTATAATAATAACAGAGGTAGGGGAAACAACAAGACAGGTTTCATCAAAAGAAAAGTCAATATGCAAACACCAGGCAGAAGTCAGAAGCAAGGAGAAAAATTCAAGGCGATGCTAACAAGTAAAAACAAACATATGGATAACACAACACCTGCAAAGCTAGTATTTACAGAGATGAGTAGGGAGATTGCCAGTGGAGCGATTTTCTTGAGGCAACTTTTTTTCCGTCTTTGCAGCGCCGCTACACTGGAGAGTTGCCGAACTAGACCCATCTTTTTGATTGGTCGAATATATATAGATATACTCGACGTGGAAAAAATTGTGCGCTTCCGACCCATCTTTCTGATTGGTCGAGTATATATAGATATACTCTCGATGGGAGAGGTTCGTGCGTTTCCGTAGCTTGCGACCGCGCTTGATCCTCTGCGCCCGTCGCAACGTTGCTGAGACCATGCATTTGATTTTCAGCTCATCGCACGGACTTCGGTATACAGTCTTCGAGCCTTGCTTGAACATATCTTAACCGTATCAATAAGGAATTTAAAATATTCAAGCAAGCTCGGCAGACGTACGCCAGTTCACTCACGCACCGAACGAATTTCTTCCCGTCAATTTTTTTTTTTCAGCGTTGATACGTAATTTAATGAATATATCTTCGCAGCAGCGAATTTGTTGCTGCGAGGATATATATATTTTTTTTTCCGCGTTCAAGAATTTCGGATAAGCATGTTCGGGTAACGTACATTAACTTGTAGAAGTGCACGGTGGTCGTGCGCATAGAGGATCAGTCTGGTAACCGGAAGGTTCGGGGTTCGAGCCAACGATTAATTTTTTTTTACAATTTTTTTTTTTTTTTCAAGAAGGTTCGTTAGTAAAATTGAAAATGCCCAGAAAAATCTAAAATAATTACCGCGTTTTTAATACTACATAACAAACTCACATACATTTTTTGGGATTTTTCGTCTACATCGTTTACACAAAATGAATTTTTTTATGCATACATTTTAACATGGGCTCTTATGGCATATTTACGAATAAAAAAAATTGAATGAAATGAAAAATTTTTTTACATCGAAAAAAAAGAATTGATTCCACCAAATACTTGAAAATTCAACGATGTAAAAAAAAATTTCAATTATTATTTTTTTTATTCGTAATATGCCATAAGAGCCCAAGTTAAAATGCAAGCATAAAAAAATTCATTTTGTGTAAACGATGAAGACGAAAATTCCCAAAAAAATTCGTGTAAGTTTGTTATGAATTATTTGAATCGCGGTAATTATTTCAGATTTTTCTGTGCATTTTCAATTTTACTGACGAACCTTGCATTTAAGACGTGTCGCACGGATACTTACGCATTTGGCGCTGAGCAACATATCCTGCAAAATAATTAATGGCATTCTGTTCATAAACAGATTGCGCGATGTCATCGTTCGGCATCGAGGCCATTGTCGCGTTGGTATTTTCGCTTTCGAACTGCAGCATCTCAGCAGCCTCTTCAATTTCAAAGAAGTCCTAATCTCTTTCGTGTTCGATGGGACTGTCGAACATCTCGTCTGAATGTTCGAATGCTCTGGCAACCATCGTACTCGGCTCAATTAAAGCAACAGCATCGGGACATTCAACGTTTCCTCTGGAACTGCTTCCGATGTAGCCAGTTGATAGACCGTATCTCAACGACAACCGTACCATCCTAGCCGTTGGATTTGGATTGTGTCCGCCACGTTGTCGGAGTTTCGAAAATAAATTCTCTACCGAATCCTGATTGCGCAAAGCCGCAGCCTACTCGAACTCGGGATACTTACTTTTAACCCTCTCATACGTTTGAATTATCGCGTTCACTGAAAGTGGCAAACCTTTCAGGCAAGGCACTTTCTTCATCGCATTTGAGTTGGTCTGCACAGTCCACTCGGCAAACCATGCGACAAAATCGACGAGAACTTTCTTAATTTCGGGGTTTCTCTCAGCGAGGGGACGCTTCGATTGATTCGCGGAGAGCAATCTGTACGCATTGGATGCGTCTATTACCTTATTCATACGCTCTGCAAAATCAGCCGAGTGTCCCCACGTTTTGCTCTTCAGTCCTTGCGGATCATGTCCTGCGGTTAATATTGCCGCGGCATATGTATGGCTCAAGATTTGAAATGCTCGTTTCACATTCATTGCTTCGAAAGACGAAGGAAACAAGTGAGCTTTACTGATGTGGGAGAGCAGATTGGAAGTGGCACTGCAGTTGTCATACTCCCACGTGTCTACGAAATCCTGATAATTGACTATAACGTTTCCTCCGCAGTAAAGTAATTTATGCGTTCGGAGCGTGCTCAATAAACGTTTGATGAGATGCGGAAAATCGAAAGATGCCAAGTATTCTTTTTCACCGACCGTAAACGAAGGCTTTTCCACAGATACTTTAAGGTAAGACTTGAAGAGACTTTGATTTGATGGACCCTGGTCGCAGGTAATTAAAACTGGTTCCGCCCCCGCAGCGGACAGTCTACACAAACATTCTTTTAACAGGGCATCAATTCCAGGAGCTCTCAGTCCGGATCCCGCAAGAAAGTAGGCTAAGGGTTGACGCCATGGCGTCTTTGCATTTAAACCATCGACGCAAATCACAAAAACGTATCGCGCACGTTCATATTTGCGGCCAAGAGATCCAAGGTCAACGAGACCCTCGATGCAATCAAACTTTTGGCAATATTCCTCAAACACTTTTATTGACATTTCGTCAAATTTCACCGTGCACACACGATCATCTGGTGATAGTGTTGAAATTTTGACTGCCAATTTCTCGAAGACGAAACTGCAGAAACCAGGTTTAATATCGACTTCCGAGACCCAGTTACGAACACTTTCCGATGGAAACGAGCAACCAGCTTTTCACAGGCGTGAGTACGCTGACGCAGAGTAGTAATACAGCTGCTTAGCGAGATCTTTTTCCTCTTCGGTGTAAGGCGCCTTCTGGCGATGCAATTGTAGCTTCACCATCGTTCGCGCTGCGGGTTCTGTGCAATTATAATGGTCTAAAAACTCGTCAACCGATATTTTCTTCGCTTCGTCTTCAAGGCGTTTATTTCTCGCAGATACTCTTATCAGTTTCTGTCGGAGCCCCTTAATTAGTTTCTGATAGTGCAAGATTTTACGTTTTGATGCCGACTTAGAGGTTTTTAGACGGGCGGCTCTCTTTCGAGGTTTGCAAAAAGGTTTGATCGATTGCACTTTCGGCTCGACGGATCTCCATGTGCAATTTTCGTCATCCGATTCCGAAAAATTTAGCGTTACTTTTCGATATTTCCGTACATGTTCCGACACTGAAAGATCAGCTATTGTGTCGGCGATCGTAGAGACACCAATTCTAGTGTTTACCAGTGACGTTGGTAGAATACATATCGGTGCTCTACAAGATTTATCGTGAACCGGCGACTTCGATTCACCTGAACGCAATGGTTGGAGGGACAAATTCGTACTTACCTCTGCGCATTCTTCGGAAGTTACGAAGGGTACTTGCACCTCCTTCATGACCGCTTCGGTTTCTCCTGATGGTTCGCACGGTTCTGTGACCTTCTCCGTGATAATCGTTTCTGATGTTTCTCCTGATACCTCGGTAGCTGCGACGAACATCTTTGGCACTGCTGTACGAGAAAGGGTGCGTTTCTCATCTACGAAGCAGCTAGGTTCGAAGTGATCTTCGCATAACCCACTGCACCGAAGGCTCGATGGCGCCAATTTTCCTAATCGGTTATTTCCTGGAACACGGAATGAAAGTACATTGCATATCTTTCCACGTTATCTTTGCATACGATGTTCCAAAAAGATTGTCAAATCATACAACCTATTATAGTTTTATGGTGGATTAGTTCCCTGAAGGAACTGCTAGAATACATTTCGTGGCCGACTTTGATACACCTAGCGATATCGGTATGATCGGTCTATTTTTATCAAATGTGTAATCTATCCGAAATATATTTAAAAATTCAGGATCAAAGAATTTGTATTTTCCATGGATGCGATTTATTTCCATGCAATAAATATTATTTTAGTAACATAAAATCCTATTAGGTTGGCCATAACATACAACTCTTTAAGGATAACATAATGAGAGTTTTCTCCTATCGAATATAATTAATTTCTTTTACATAAACCATTCTGATTTTTAAGAAGTTTTATATAATCGAAATAACATGTTATTTACTTCAAATAGATCACTTATTCGATTCGAGTAAGCCCATCAAATGCTCTGAGAGTGGGAATTTACACTTTTGGCTTACGTCATGCAATTCAAAAGGGCTGTTATGCATACATACACTCCGAGAAATATATTTTGAAGTACGAATTTGTATCTCACAATTATCAGTGTAGAACACTCCCACACCCACACACACACGCGCGCGCACGCACGCACGCACGCATATTTTCTCAACGTTTTAAGTGATTCTAAGTATGTTAAGATGAAAATCTTGAAAAAAAGAATTTTTACGAAAACGAAGCTTCCTCTATGAGGAAGCGAAAATAGTTAGTCCAACGATAATCTAACTATAATGTATAATTGCAAGGAGTAATATACGATTTCACCGTTTTCAATAAACTTGCAAGTATCGTTTATCGAACCATATTATCATCACTTCAACTACAAAACATCGCAAGTCTTTCTGGATGCTTTTGAATAAATAATATGCCTTTCTCTAGCACCTCATTACAGAGGCACTAAAAATTATAAACAAATACGAAGAAACTATGTTCAAGTATTCTTTGTATCCTTCCACCACACGCTTCCTCACCAACCCCCACCACGACACACCGCCACTGGGACTCTTCGTCACGTGCAACGAACCATCAGTCTTCACGCGACTGGCGCTGACAATGGTTAGTATCGTTTATTTTTATAATGGCAGTGATTGTGTGGATACCATCCTATCTCATCTGATGTACATCTATTTTACATCGACCTAATTTCTTTATGGATCACTTGCAGGATTCTACTCTAGATACGGAGATGGAGAAGGTGGCGGCACTGCTGGAGCAAAGCGAATTAACGTAAGTCGCTGAGAAAACTCCTAATCGAATTCGCGGTCTAACGCTAGGTTTGGTGTTAATAAATATTTCTTTCTTTTTTCAGAGACGCGACCCAGGTCCAGAAACTGGGAAAAGACCCAGGCCCATCGACGGTGTCGCCGCCAACGGACACGGCGGATGAACAGAGTAAGTGGAAATTCCGTTACGTCATTATTATCATGAAAGATGTTGTTATTTATGTTTTATTTCTCATGTCTCTGTTTCAGATAAAACTAAAAAAAGTTAGCGGATGAGCCGCCGGGAGCGGAAGGAACGTGCCGTGGCGGCCGGCCTCCCACCGCCCTTCAAGAAGAGCCGTAAATCGGGAGGGGGACAGAAGGGGGTCGGCCGCAAGCCGTACGAGCGGCACTACGGGGCAAACAGCCGACACGAGCCCTCGCGGGGTGGCCGGCGCGAGCCCTTGCGGGATGACCGGCGTGAGCACTCGCGGGACCGCCGGCAAAGCAATGCGCGGGGGTGGCAGGTGCCTCGGTTCGAAGAGCTTTCCGATCCCGAGCGGGCCCTCCAAATTGCGTTCGCAACGTTAATTGATAAAGTTTTAAAATAAAATAATAAATAAACAAGCATCAATATTGATATACCGTTTTGTTCACTTCTACCCATTCCTCCTATTATAATCCTGATCAAACCTTACCCGCGTTTTCAATCCATGTAGCCAGTCGTTGATCGTCTTTTGTGGGAAATCTGTAGAGCCTTGAATTCGTAGTGAACTTCCCTTTCGTACAACCTCTGTACGCACAGAAGTCATACGCTCGGCCTTTTTTGTCCATAATTTACTTATGTTTTTTCAATATTAACGGCGAGACGCAAAACTGACTTCACTCTCCACTTGAAAAAATCAAATGATCGAGACGAACTGGAGTGCTCGCACTTGTTTACAGTTTGCCTCCATACAATGTTGCGTTAATGGATTTCCGAGAAACGTATACATTGTATTGTGTCTGACATGTAATTTTGATTCTTCATATGAATTTGATGGTTAATAAACATTTAAATTTATCAGACCCGACCTTGCATTGCTCGCACCCCCATGCGAGCAATGCAAGGTCGGGTCTTAAAAAAAAAAAATTATAAAATAAAAATTAATCGTTGTCTCGAACCCCGAACCTTCCGGTTACCAGACTGATCCTGATCCTGACCTCTATGCGCACGACCACCGTGCACTTCTACAAGTTGATGTACGTTACCCGAACATGCTTATCCGAAATTCTTGAACGCGGAAAAAAAATATATATATCCTCGCAGCAACAAATTCGCTGCTGCGAAGATATATTCATTAAATTACGTATCAACGCTGAAAAAAAAAAATTAACGGGAAGAAATTCGTTCGGTGCGTGAGTGAACTGGCGTACGTCTGCCGAGCTTGCTTGAATATTTTAAATTCCTTATTGATACGGTTAAGATATGTTCTAGCAAGGTTCGAAGACTGTATACCGAAGTCCGTGCGATGAGCTGAAAATCAAATGCATGGTCTCAGCAACGTTGCGACGGGCGCAGAGGATCAAGCGCGGTCGCAAGCTACGGAAACGCACGAACCTTTCCCATCGAGAGTATATCTATATATACTCGACCAATCAGAAAGATGGGTCGGAAGCGGACAATTTTTTCCACGTCGAGTATATCTATATATATTCGACCAATCAAAAAGATGGGTCTAGTTCGGCAACTCTACAGTGTGGCGGCGCTGCAAAGACGGAAAAAAAAGTTGCCTCAAGAAAATCGCTCCACTGGCAATCTTCCTACTCATCTCTGGTATTTATAGCAGACTCTGGTGCAACAGAGCACATAGTCAATAAAAGCATAATTTTAAGTAACTTCAGAAAGAGTTCAGGCGAATATATCAGGAGCGCGAATAAAAATAAATACGCGAATATTTCGGTAGACGGTAAAGGAGATTTAATCGTAAAGTCAACATCAGATCAAAATAACAAACTAACTTTGACAAACGTGATAGCTGCAAAAAATATTTCAGACGATCTTATCTCTCTTAGACGTTTTGCAGACGTGAGTTTAAGTATCTATTTGGACAATAAAATACTTAAAATATACGATAAAATCCCAGGCGAAGAATATCTGACAGGAGTCTATGAAAAGCCAAATTGGATGATTTCGCTGAATGTGGTAAAACACGATCAATCAGACGAACAACAAGAAATATATGATGAATATTCTTGCACAGCTAACATTGTGTCAGTTGACGAGTTCTTGCAACAATCTCAGGCAGACATCACGGATCTTGAAGAACAAGTAGAATCTGAAGGAAATAACGCGTAAAAGAAATCTATGATGAATATTCTTGCACAGCTAACATTGTGTCAGTTGACCAGTTCTTGCAACAATCTCAGGTAGACATCACGGATCTTGAAGAACAAGTAGAATCTGAAGGAATTAACGCGTAAGAGAATGTTCAGACGAGTCCTGCTGAGATTGGGAGGGAGAAAAAGCAAGAATGAATTAGAGATGAAACAAGTTTATCAAGTCAAAAAAAAGTCTGCGATACAAACTTACATGACCAAATTCCGAATAGAGAAATCCTAAACTTGGACGATTCTTCAGAAGAAATGCTTAGATATATACAGAACAATACGGACAAGAAATCAGATGAGCAAGACAAGAAGCTGAGGGAAGGCATGCTCCGCCATATCAAACTAGGATATGCTTCTTTACAATATTTACTATTGCTACAAAAGTCAGAAGAAAAACTCAGAAGGATAAAATTCGACAAGGACATTTCAGACTGTGAATCTGTGTCTTGGACCATTAGAAAGGATACATACAGACACAATGGGACCAATCAAGCCAGTCTCGTATCCAGGAGAAAATAAATTCATCATAGGATTTATAGATGATCACACAAGATTTGCCAAAGCATACTCTGTTAAACACAAGAGTGAAGCTGGAGATTGCTTAGAAAAACTTTTAATAACCACAAGAAACTTACTGGGTAAAGAGGAAAAAGTGTGTTTTATCAGAACCGACAATGGCACCGAATTTACTGGAGGTGAATTCTCAGAGGTTATGAAAAAGGAAAAGATTGAAGGAGAGTTTGCACCCCCTTACACATCCCAACACAATGGAACTGCTGAAAGGTTTAACAAAACCATACAGTGGAAAATCAGAGCGCTCATGATAGACTCTGGTTCACCAAAGAGCATGTGGAAACTCGCTTTGGAAACGGCTATCCATATTAACAACAGAACACCACACAAAGGGATCGACTCAGAGATACCAATCAAGAAAATGATTCCGGATGGAAATATCCACTTAGACAAAATCAGACGTTTCGGATGTCTGGCCTATGCCAAGATACCCAACACAGCATGCAAGTTTTCAGACAGAGCCATTCGCGCAATTATGGTAGGATACTCTCAAACTGGTTATGTCCTATGGCATCCAGAATCTCAGAGATTCATTACCTCAAAGCATGTAAGGTTTAATGGAAAACTGGTACATAAGGATTTATTTAAATCTGATCCAAAAAAAATTAGAGATTTTAGAAATTACAACAGAATTTGAAACGCAACCAGATATACCAGAAGACTCAAAATCAGAGAAAGAGAAAAATCAGAAGCGAAAGGCAGATGACGAAAATTCAGAAGCCTCAAAAACAAATAAACCAGAACCAGAAAAACGACCACGTCTAGAAAGAAAAGCCAAGACAAACAGACGGAATTGGACACGTCTCAGAGAAGCAGTAGTCGAGGACGTAATAAAAGATCAATTACCTACTCCAACTATAGAAATTAGAAATATGCACTCAGAAGATGATGAACTTGGACACATATTTATAGCACGAACGAACAGAGATCCTATCAGCTATGAAGGATCTATTGAATCAGATGACAAACACAAATGGTCAGAAGCTATAAAACAAGAATTGAAGTCTATGGAAGACAACAATGTGTGGATGCTTGTAGACAGACCCTCTCTAGATAAAGATGGCAAAAAGATTCAAACAATTGACTCCAAGTGGGTGTTCAAAAGGAAAACATCAGAAGACGGTCAAACGACTTACAAAGGGAGACTAGTTGTCAGAGGATTCAAGGATCGAAAAGAATATGAACTCAGAGAAACATACGCACCGGTTTCTAGATTGCCAATAGTCAGAGCGACATTCGCAATCATTAACAAGTTCAATTTAACCGCTTATCAGATGGACGTCAAGGCAGCCTTCCTGAATGGAATACTTGATGACGAGATCTTTATGGAGATACCAGATGGTATCGGAACAGATGTAACAACCAAAAAGAATAAAGTGTTCAAACTCCGACAATCTTTGTATGGTCTCAGAATAAGTCCCAAACGATGGAACAAACGTTTCTCAGAAGTTGCTTTGGAACTCGGACTGGAGAAGGACATAAATGAACGATGTCTATTCACGTGGAGACTACAAAATCAGATGATGGTGTTACTATTGTATGTAGACGATATCATACTAGCAGGAAATAATCAGAACAAATTAAGAGAAATAAAAGAGAAACTAGGTTCTACTTTTCAGATGAAAGACTTAGGTGAACCAAAATTGTTTCTGGGGATGAAAATAACAAGAGACAGAGATCAGAAGATATTAAATCTATCGCAATCAGAGTACATAGAGAAATGTTTTGAACGTTTCAATATAAAAAACAGTGAACCTCAGAAAATACCTATGGTCACAAGACAAGTTCGAAATAGAGAACTTAAAAACGCAGAAGAATCTCAGATGACAACTCAAGCACCATACAGGGAAGCGATTGGAAGCTTACTCTGTTTAGCTGGTGCATCTAGACCTGACATTGCTTTTGCAGTAAATTTCTTGTCTAGATGAAGCATATATCCATATAATCTATTCGCTATATATTTATTGTATTTGCTTCCGTTTATATTAAAGCACGCTATTCTGTTGTTTAATGATAAACAACGGACAGTTTGGTTTGACGGGTCGAAGCTGACGGATGTGGCTCTGACAGTTTCTCAAAATAAATATTCTTCAAAGCGAATCGACGTCACTTTTCCCTTCAATCAATATTAATAAGAGTTGTCTGACATTCGCGGAAAGTTGCGACATAGAAAGCAATTATCACCAACTGAAGGTGACTGGAAAGAAGTAAAAAGGATCTTTAGATACCTCAGAGGAACATCAGAGATTGGATTGACATTCAGAGCAAAAAAGGATAACATGGAAACAATGACAGATGCCAGTTTCAGAGACTGTGAAGATTCATCCTCAACAGGAGGATATGCAATCAAACTTTATGGCGACACAATCATGTGGAGAAGCTATAAACAAACATACGTATCACTCTCTACTTGTCAAGCGGAGTAATTAGCTATGAGTAATGCTTGTCAAGAAATAGTTTCACTGGACAAACTATCAGAGACATAACAGGAAAAACTCTATACCCTGTTACGCTATGATGTGATAACAAATCTGCAGGAGACTGCACTCAGATGGAAGGAAATCACAAGCTGAAAAACTTTGATGATGACTTAGAGACAATTCAGAGAAACCTACAGGTTAGAGAAAAGACAGGAAGTTAAAGTCACATGGCAAATACGCATGGGGACTACATCAAACAATATGTCATAGGGGGAAAAATCAGAGTCCAATGGATATCGACCACAGAAAACATAGCAGACATTATGACAAAACCACTGCCCAACGAAACTCATACTTCAGAGACAAAATACTGAACAAATAACTCACACTTAATTTAAACCTCAGAGCTTCCATATATCAGACGAATATGAATTTTAATTATGTTTCAGATACAGAAAATCACCAAAACAACGATATGGAAACCTAATCAGATTAGAATAAAATCAGAGTACGTAAAGCGACCCGAAGGGAGGGTGTGTTGGAAAGTCTTCGCGCGGCCGAGTTTCTTCCGGACGACCCTAGCGCCGCCACACGGGCTCTGCTAACGTATGCGCTGGCTCTTCTGAGCGCGTCCTCTTCTTGTCTCTTCGCACACTCTCCCGCTGACTACTGGCAGAGCAACGTCTCCGTCGCCCGAGATAATTGGTTTTTATATTCGATCATTAAACAACATAACTGAGTTATTCAAAGGAACAGTGTTTGATTATTCCCGTGCTCACCTCTGTCTACCTCAAAAGAAGCTTCACTCCAACAATGATTATAATTTCTTTTTTCCTATTCGATTAGGATGACTCGAAAGCGAGAAATTTTTTTGTTTTCGTTTTTTGTTTTTTTTTCCATTGACTATGACATGGATAATGCCGTGAAAATAAAAGACTCAATTAATGTTAGCGCATGGAAATTATATGTAATAGGTTAAAATATTGTAAATGATTCGAATTATATCGCAGGTTGTTGCATGTCCATTTGTCGAAGATAAATGACGGCGAGACAAGTTACAATCTACACTGGAACGAAAGAATTTTTTGTTACGCATGCACGAAAAGTACCAGCTTGTGTATGGGCCGGCTGTGACAGAGGATGGCGCTTTTCGAGAAGGCGTATCGAAAATACGATAACCGTATCGAAAATACAGTCGAAAATACGAGAACCGATGTGCGCACATCGGTTCTTTTCCTTCGTGTCACGATCAGCCATACATAACCTGGCACTTCGTGCATTTGTTACAAAAAGTAGTATGCGATACTTGTACGTAAAAGCGGACTCCCGACGGCGGTTGGAAAGTGTCCGCACTTTCCAACTCACGCCGCAAGTCCGCTTTTACGCACTTGTATCGCAACGTACTATTTTGCTTCCAATATTTTTCACAGAGTAACCAATATCGTTTTTGTTTGTTTTCAGAGATCAGTGCGGATGGCATCAGTGTTGTAAACGCGTTGTAAGCATTGGCGATATCGAGTTATTGACTGTTTTCTACATGACAACTATATTCTATAAAGGTACGTTTTTCTCCGTATTAAGTAGGTTCTATGAAATAATAAAATGCGATACTCCTTTATCCGCAGCTTTTTATCGCCGACTTTATTTGATACACACAGTTTTTCGATTTCTTTTACAAATTAATTTGGAAAAAAGAAGGTACTATTGTGAATTATGGAAACGTTTTATTGATTTTCCTTAAGTTCGAATTACAGCATTTTTTTTCTTTCGTGACTGGATACAGAAAACGAACATGTGTAACGTCGAAGATGACGCCACGTCCAATGGACCGGTCGTCGAAAAGTCGTTGCGAGCCAAGAAAAGAGCAAGATTACTATTGTACAAAGCGCATCAACTATTCCACCCGGAGGACGGAGAATTGCGTTACTTAAAAATTCTGAAATCAATTCAAGACGTGAGTACACAAAATTTCCATATAAACACTTACAATGTGTTAAAATTATTTATAAAATAATTTTTTGCAGACCGCACATGTTTTGAACGTACCATCGAATGAAATCGAAATCGGGAAAGCTAGTCATAAAATAATCGTGAATAACGATGAATTAAATGCCCTTGACGCCACTCAAGTCCCCATGTCCGGGAACTCCGAGGCGTGCCCCGGGCCTAGTAGTGCTCATGCATCCAATGACGCGATAACTCATCGTATCAATATTGCCGTAAATAGATCCGGTACGGAAGGTAATAATCGAGTAAACACGAATATAAAAATTCATTGGGGAACAATGTAGACACAACGACGAGCAACGACGTCGTCGCCGATTACAGAAGCAATGAAAATAATCATTGCGAATATGTCAATGAGGCTTTGAATGACGATACGGTATTCGATGACGACTCCGATGGTTATTATGATGATCACCGTTATAATGCCGATTGCGAAACCGATAAGACAATTGAAGAAAGTGAGAACGAACGCGTCGCTGCGCAGGACGATCTGGTAAATACACCAAACTTAGTATTCAGCCTTGGCGCTCTAAAAAATGCATTATCAAATCGTACGACATTCAAAAATTTCATCTCTGACATGTACGTAATTGTATGGGTCATTGCTTTTGCAATTGGATCGAAATTAACTTACACGGCAATAATAAGTTTGTTCCAAAGTTTTAAAGCCACGACTTTGAGCACGATTTTTCCAAAAACAAAGCGTCAACTATGGAAATTATTACAAAGAAACGACGAAAGGCGTACGTGTCATAACTATTATTGTTGAGTATGTCTCTCGCGCATAGGTAGTGGTGGAAGACCCGAAAATAATTGTGAGTGCGGCAAATGCGGACCGCGTAAGCCTAATAAATCGCTGTCGTACTTCATTCAATCAAATATAACAAAACAGCTTCGACAATTGTTCTCGGATCCCGTAATTGTAGCGTCTTTAGGGTATCGATTCACCCGAAAAAAAAAAACAACCAAGACGCAATGGAGGATATATATGACGGTAGCGAGTATAAAAAATTATGTAAGCCGAATGGCTTTATGAGTAATACATACAATTTCTCTTTCGCTATTTTTACGGACGGATGTCAAGTATCAAAATCGTCGAAAGCGAGCGCGTGGCCTGTGATGATAACGATAAACGAATTTTCACCGCACGCACGGAAAAAACATATGATACTCGCGGGATTATGGGTGGCCACTGTTCACCCAAATCTAAATACATTGCCATTGCCAATAGTCTGAGAATTTCGAGACTTGCACGATATAGGATTTCCGTGGAAAAATCCGATTAACGGTGAAATGGTTCATAGTAAATTCATAACGATAATCTGTACACTCGACTCTGTTGCGCGATGGTAATTTATGAATATGACACAATATAATAGTAAATACGGCTGCACGTTCTGCTATGCTAAAGGACAATCGCTAGTAGAGAGAAGGGGGGAAAAACGCGTTTAGCCGTTTTCTGCCACGAACGAAAAATGTCGTACGGACAATGAAATACGACGTGATATGAAGTTGGCGCACCATACAGCGCAAAAAGTGAACGTTATTAAAGGAGTTTCAGCGATTGCGATTCTTCCAAAATTCGATTGCGTTTGTGGAGTTGTAGTCGATAGCATGCACAACGTTTATCTCAGTGTTGTTAAACGACACATGGAAATGTTACTTTACGGTAGCGCAACATCACGGTGGTACGCTGGTTCGCCGAAAAACATTCGTCGCATAAATAAACGTTTGATGAGCATCCGACCACCGACTTCGATCGCGAGAAATCCACGTGCCGCCGAAACTATGAAAATGTGGAAAGCAAGCGAGTGGCGTAACTGGATACAGTTCTACGCGTTACCGTGCTTAAAGGGTATCATTCGTGAAATTGATTACAGAAACATTTGCTTGCTGTCTCAAGCCGTTACAATCTTGAACCAAGATAGCATCAATACCGTGGAATTCATATTGTCGAAAAAATTGCTAGAAAAGTACAGACAGAGATACGAACAAATATAAAAAATTGACAACATGACTTACAATATTCATCTATTGCAATACTTGACCGATTTGGTATCGTACTGGGGACCCTTCTGGACACATAATGGGTTCCCATATGAATCGTGGAACAAAAAATTAATTGATAAAGTAACGAGCCTGAATGAGAGAGCTATGCAAATAGTAACGCGTTATTATTTACAGAGATTTATTGAAAATGTTATGAATTTACCACAAGTACCGTATAACATTAATCTGATGGCAAATTCCATTCTCCATTCGGGTTTCAAGAGAAATAAATATTGTGCAAAAAATCAACATTCACGGAAATGCTTACGGTCAATGGTCGGAACACATTCAAAATTTTGTAACTACGAGGACAATTCTTTTCGTTCCACATACCATTAACGATCCCAAACCCGTACCAGCGATTATAATGATGACTATCGGCGATGAAAAAACAATCGCTAGGCTACCAAACTTATGGGAAACGGATTGAAGGCACGTATAATTTTTTACTTTCTCATCACATACAGAGTATGTAAAAGATAAAGTATTGCAATCCAAAAAAAATTCGACTTTAAAATTTTAATGGAAATATATGTTTTGAGTGTCCTAGATGCCAAAAAACACATTAACTCATTTCTGTCCGTCCGTCTGTCTGTCTGTCTGGCGTCTGTAGGTGCCGTCCGGAAACACAATAACTTTTGAAATAAATCTGTGGACCGCAAAGAAATATGGTGTCCACTTTCTGCATCTAAATCCTAGTTTTGGTATTAAAACCCAATCCAAAATCTCCACTATTTCTGGTACTTTACATGAAATGTGAAAAAATTAAAATAAAATATGTTATTCATTTTTGATGCTTTTGATTCAATAAGCAGTGAACAACAAGTGATTCAATATAGTGAAGACTTTGTTGTCTTTTTAGTTACTCACATGGCATTTCTGAAACCATCCTCAATCAGAAATTTCTATTGTGAAATATGGATTGCCTTACAGGTCTACTAAAAAAGTAAAAATACTGCTATCAATGATCTTAAGTAGTTTTTAGGTAGAAATACACTATAAATATTTACATAAAATATTATATATAAAAAAGTGCATAAACAGAAAAGATTTAAGGTTAAGTTAACACTCATGATGTTAGAGTATAAACACCGATACATCCATAGTTTTTATAACTCGCATAGCATTTCATATGAATTCTAAATCCTGCGGCGGCCTCATATACGCCATAATATGCGAAACCTTTGGTATATGAATGACAAATATAAACCGACTTGTCAAACTATCGCAGTGCTGACAATAACACCAACAAACAAAAAAATAGAGAGATGTGGCGTGAAGGCGTGATCATAACGTGCACGTCCTCGAGAGGGTGGGTCGTAGCTTGAATTTGAAATAAAAAATGCGGTCTGAACAAATTATAGGGTGAGATGTAGATTACAATTTATAAACAATAAAAATACAAATAAAACAAAAATTAGAAAATAATTAGAATAAAAATAAGAATTAATAAAAGTTAAAAACCATTTTTAAGTAAAAAAACAATCTATTGTCTCAAATTGTCTGTGTGTGTGTGTGTGTGTGTGTGTGTGTGTGTAGATTTTTGTAAGCACGATAACTGTCGTAATTTTAGACGTGTGTTCGTCAAATTGGGCCGGCAAGTGGGCTCTCAAATAACAACGTTTGGGATTGCAGTTGACCCAAATCGGTTGAAAATATATTTTACAGCATTTTGAAAATTTTTAAAAAATTGTATTCGCGCTATAACTTTTTCAAATCAAAAGATATCGGGCTGTAATTTTCTACGTAAATGGACTATCATCAAAAAATCATGTGTATCAAATTTGGTGAGAATCGGCAAAGCCGTTCTAATTTTATTGCAATTTTGATTGTTTTATTAATGTCTGCAAATACTTCAACTCATCTCAATTCTGAGATATCCGGCTGCAATTTTCTACATGATGTCAGAATTATTGATTTTCAGTGACTTAGTTAAATGAACTGTTGATACGCCACTCGATTTCGATGTTAGTAAATTTAAAAAAAAAAAAAGTCGCCACGTAAAAAAAACAAAATTCTACACAGATTTATCTTAAATTTTTGTCACATAAGGACTACCATTAAAAACTGTTTGTGCAAAATTTGACGCAGATCTTTCGAGCGGTTCAAATTTCATTGCATTTTCAATTTCTTTTTAAATCTCGTTCGCGCGCGCGTTTGTGCAAATGACGAGATACTGAGTTCAATTCGGTTAACGTATGGACAGCCACAAAACAGTGTTTTGGTAAAAGTTTGATGTAAATCGCTTGAGCCGTTCAAATTTTACAATACGTTGAATTTTTAGGAAAATGTCTTCCGACAATAAAGAAGCCTGCAAAGTAGATCCTTGCAAACTGCTTCCTTATTATCTTTTGCTTTTTACGAAGCGTCCTCTATGAGGAAGCCGAAATCGATTAACACACTGTCTCAAAGGTAGTTTCGTAAAAAGCAAAAAATAATGAGGAAGCAATTTGCAAGGTTTTATTTTGCAGGCTTGTTTATTTTACGTTTGACAAACGAAATACAAAAATTTCAACAATTTTCTTTACGTAAAAAAAAAAGAGTTGCGAAGATTTAAAAGTAACATCAGTATATGCAAATCTCGATACAACTTTTACATGCATGATTTAAGTCGCTCGTGAATTTACATAAGGATTCTGTAAGACTATGGGTGTACACGGTATTTTTTTTTTAATGGTTTCAACTTGAATAATAGTAAAGCACAATTTCTTGTCGACGCGCTACTATGAGCGCCTCGCCAGCCGAGCAGGTTCGGAATTAGCCGTGCCTGAAATGTGCTACCTGTGCTATCTGCTCGTTACTTTACCTTTTTGTGCTTGCCAAAGAAAAAAATCATGATTTTGGTCTACGTTGTTCATTGTAAGAGAAAAATGGTTTTTATATTCACCAATAAAAAAAAATACATTTCATTCTATGTTGGTAATTATAATAGATGACTCTTAAAATAAGATATTTTGTATTGAGAACGACAAGACAAAACAATGTAAAAAATAAAAATAAACCTCCGTACAACGGAATGCTAGGAGTATAGAAAAAAAAACTCAAAAAAATTCTTTTGGTCGGTTCAGGAACGAATCGACTGCAAACCGACCGAGGAGGCGACTGCCGTAGAGCGGCTGAGGAGGTCCATGGTCGCATCCATGGTCCATCCATGGTCGATTTGCAGTCGATTCGCTCTTAAACCGACCCCCCCCCCCCCCCTCCCAAAAAATCTGGTCGGTCAAGCGGTCAACTTCGGTCGGTCACCAGAAAACCGACCATCAGAGCAAAAATATTGATGGTCGATCGAGTGGTCAAATTCGGTCGCCCGTCGAGGAAACCGACTGTCCCAGTCAATAATATGGATGGTCGGCGAGTCGTCGACTTCAGTCAACCGCCTACGAAACCGACTGTCCGCGCCAAAAATATGGATGGTCGGTGATTGGTCGGCCTGGTCGGTTAATGGTCGGATGTTTTTTTTTGGCGCCGGAAAAAACTATGGTCGGTCTGGTCGGTACAGTCTGGTTTTTGGTCAAAACCGACGCGTCGGTCTTGGGCGGTCGGTCGGTCGTCGGTTTGTCCGCCAGGGACGGTAAACATTCGTCTCAATTACCTTGATCCTCATCGATGTAATTCTTTAGATACTCAGCTAAAGTTCGATGAGAGCGTTCGAGGGCTCCGTCGCTTTCAGGAAGGTACGCTGTTGGTTGAATTTTCTTTATGCGTAGCAGTTTACATACCTCCTTAAAGATAGAGCTTAAAAAGTTGGTGCCTTGGTCAGCAAGTAATGTTTCCGGTGTACCGTGCCGACATATAACCTCCTCAATCAGAGTGTTTGCTAGTGCTCGACTCCTGGTTCGGAAGTGGTATGGCTGCACTATATTTAGTAAGAGCATTCTGGAAGGTAAGTATACATTCATTTCGAGCTGATGTTATAGGCAAAGGGCCCACAATGTCAACCGCTGCCTTCTCGAACGCTTGATGCGGTGTGTCAGTAATGAACATCGGTACCCGATCCATGATCCTCAATTTACTCTTCTGACAGGATTCACATGCGGCTATATACCCCTCTATCTCCTTCCTCATGCCGGGCCACTCATACTTGGCTCGGATCCTCTGTATTGTCCGCTTCACCCCCTGATGCCCCCCTAACGGAGCATCATGATAGTCATATAGTATCTTCCGTCTCTCTT